>CM073139.1:7397922-8762922 GCA_037039145.1 Fundulus diaphanus
TGACCCAATTTTAATTCTGCTCGGACTTGTTAGGAGCGGCAGAGACCCGCTGACAGGCAAGCCTGGCCGGGAAGACTGCAGTGTTACGGCCGGACAGTCTGTGATTTCCCACTGCCTGAACCCTAAAGGGAGTACTGATTTAGTAGGGGATATTTGCGCATATCAGATATCAAAAGTTAAAATCTTGGCTGGATGTCTTCAGTGTTTTGAGTTTAAACTTAATTTTAAACTGTTTTCTCTCTCTCTCTCTCTCTCTCTGGCTTGCTCTCCATGGGAGAGAAAGGAGAGAACCGCTCAGTGCTTATAGCCTGGCTTTAAACTACATAAAAATAATTTTGTTGTGATCAAAAGTCCATGATAATGTACTTAAAAACCGTCCTCCCGGCAGAGACAGATAGCTCTCCCACTCAGGTAGTATGTGTGTCCGTGGATGGGAAGGAGTGATATGGGAATAATATTTAATGCATCTTATAATCCAGTGGGCTTTACGATCCAAAAAATAAGGGTAGTTCTTTTAAAGAACACCGACATTGGTCATTTACTGACATCGTGCTATATCCATGATGGCGGCTGTTCTGTTTTGGTTTTCCCTGCATCACTCTCGTCAGTATCACGGGTTGGTTTCGCTGTGAGTGGTTGAAGTAGCACATCAGTAAAAAAGACAGACTTTTTTATCCAGTCATATGCAAGGATTTTTGATAAGGCCCCTCTTTCTGAAATACATCTCCAAAGGAGCAATCCCAGATGGGTGTGTGGAGCTCTGCGGAACGAAATCCATCTGGCGAGTCATGTTAGACCATAGTATCAGATAACTGCAAATAGGCATAAACAGTGCCTTGCAACATTTTTCAGTTAATTAATGTGTTCCATACCATTTTGGATGATTAAATGAGTCATTTCAGGTTGAACAAAGGTCTTCTTGGCCGCCCTGGTGGTCTGTGGGGGAAATACCGCACTTGCAACTGCAGGAGCCCTCGGCCCGCGCCCACAGGCTCAGAATCTCGTGCAAGATCGCGAGAGTCAGTCTTGCTTTACGGCGAGAACTGCTACACGCCCCCAGTGAAAGGCATGTTTGTTGCTAGCGCAGTGGCGATATCTGTGCAGTTATCATGCCGGAACCAGCGACAAAACAGCGAAAGCCCATGTCGGAGCAGGCAAGAAAGAGGAAAAGGGCTCTGGACAGAAAGAGGAGTCGTACACAGGTGAACATCGGGCAAGCTTTTTCCGAATGGCGAGAGCTAAAAGAAAGAGAAGGCTGCAAGGCTGACGCGGACCTCGCGTTTCTGCTGATGCGATTGTAAGTAACATTGTAGGGTTTCCCTCACGCTACCGCCTCGCCAACATTCCAAAAAAAAAAAAAAAAAAACTAACTCCATATGCGCGCAAAGGTTGTCTCCCCCCGCTCCGCCGGTCGCGCAAAGGTTGTCTCCCCCCGCTCCGCCGGACATCGGCGTAAAGCTTGTCTCTCTCTCCCCCCCCCCCCCTGCTTCGCCGGTCGTCCGGTAAGCAAATTCCTAGGGGAAACACTGCATTGGAATGGTTTCTCTCTCTCTGTGTGCATGTTCATACTTTCACTGTGTTAGTCATTGTTTGTACTGCCGTTTTTTCGACTTTTGTATTCGTTGCGTTCGCCTGTCTGCTAAGCTCAAAACAACCGCGCCTGGCTTGACGGAGAAACCAGTACAACAGCTGAGCATCTTTACGACAGTGCACTTTTACTTTTGCCCTCTGGGGGGAGCCTCGCTGGAAAATCAACCCCGGTTGCATAGTATACCTTTAAATAATGATGATGATTATGATCAGAATAAACTTTTGCATCACCTCCCAGAAGCTGGAAAGAAAAGAGACAAAAACATTTTTCACACCTCACTTAGTAACTCTAATATTTTGGTCTAAATATTTTAGCCTAAATATTTTAGGCATACTCTGATTGGCTGGTGGAGTGGACAGTTTTTGAAGAAACAGCCGAGCGAGCGCACAGCTGATGGTGTTGAGCGTGGATTGAGCAGGTCCAGCTCGCGCGCAACTTTGCTGGTGCGCAGAGATGGAACTGAGCGCGAGGACAGTTTTTCAGAGTGGAGCCGCGCCAGACCGGTTTTGAGCGTGGAGAGTTTTCTCACTGTGCGCTTGGATTGGTTCCTGCGCGCTCAAACAGACTCTTTGGCGCCCCCCAGGGGTGGCGCGCCTCACCTATTGAAAAACCACTGATCTAAACCATCCTAGAGTTTAAGAGCCGAGGTATTTTTCAAAAGGCTTTGAAATTATCTTGCTCACGATGGGGCAGGGATAGATAAATGGAATCAAGTTTCATCTTTATGAATGCAGGCACTGCTCCAGTCTTTCATGTTGAAGAAAGAGCCAAAATGTGGTGCTTTGATTTGCCTGTTAGTTGACATTCAGACCCTCAATATTGTCATAAGATACCGATCGTGACTAAAACAATAAGATTTCAGATATGAGCGGATGAAACAAGCTTCCTTCACCGAATACCTGGGCCCAACCTTGGAGATAGGGTGAGAATTTTTATAGTAAAGAGGCTTCTCCTCCATGTTGAAACATGAAGGTCTACATGCACCTTCCAGCCTGCAGAACCCAAAAGAGAGTTGGAGACTGTTGGTGGGGAGAAAGATGACTGGGTTTTTTCTTCTGTAATTGTTACACCAGAATAAGCAGTCAGCAAAGAGTGGATGGGTGTCATGTTGAACCCTATCCCTATCCCCAACCCTGATCTTTTGTTCTATTACCTACTACAATAAACAATAAGAAAATCATACTGACTGAAAAACTTAGCTTGCCTCTTTATAAAGACTTAAAGAAAGGTAAATAAAAGAAAAGTGAAGGTTGAGGGACCTGAAGCTTGAAGAGAGAGAAAAGAAAAAAACAAAAGTGGACCAAAAGAGGGGATTGCACTTATTATTAGAGGGCACATTCAGCTGGAAGATGGAAAAAGAAGGGGGAGTGAGTTATAATGAGGGACAAACCAAGGTGGAAGTTAGACGATGCTAAATTTGGCAAAAGGAGGAGACTTATGTGTGTGTGTACATCGGGAGACTTGCTGAATCGGCTGCGGTTCCAGTTTCACGCCTCTGAGTTTGACGAAGAGGGTGAGAGGAATGGAGAGAGGAAAGGAGAGGAATGAAGGGGGAAGACGGTCCCTAGTCAGTAATGTTCCCTAAAGGTGAACGGATGAAAGGAAGACTAGAGGTGAAGGCGACAAAGTTGAGGAAGATGAAGTACATGTACCTTTAGTTTGTGGAACACAAACAACCTTTTTCTGATGTCATTATCAGCATCCACTGATTACTATTACATGTTGTAGCTCTGCCAATTAGGCTTTTAGGTACAAATATTTGTATTGATTTTTCTACCTTTCAGTCGGCCTTAAGGTAGCATTCATTATAAATCTTTATGAGTCAAACCCTAGCCCCTAGTTGGAGAATATTCCACACATAGGTGAGGTTTTAAAGCTTTCTCGACTGCATCTCCAAGCAGGACTTTATAAAGATCTCCTGAAAGACACGAGGGATCACCCCTGTTTGAACTTTTTCCCTTTAAACCCTAAAAATTACCCCCTGTGTCGACTAGTTAAAAAAAGAAAAAAAAGAAATTTGCATATCTTTGTCTGTTTTCTGGTCATTCCTTCCCATCCACATTGGGGAAATGTGAAAAGTGTTTCCTATTTCTTTTTTCAGCTACATAGGATGCTCCGGCTCCTCTGTTCTGCTTCGGTGTGTGTCTAACTTGTCAACACATCTTCCTCTTTGTTGCATTTAAGCTTCAACACCCATCTTGCTGAGCAAAAAAGACAAGTTTGCATGTCAGCGGGAAGGTGTGCGCTAATGGATGTCTAAATGCTGCTGATGTTATGTTGCATAGTTTAAGGGCCCTCGGGTCCCCTTAGACCAACATTGGCTGGGAAGAAGTGGGGGGGGGGGGGGGGGGGGGGAATGTGACTTCTGCAAATCGCTTTGACAAGGACACCCGTGCCTCAAGTGGCGTCCTCTTTCGCCTCATCGAACACACACACACACACACACACACACACACACACACACACACACACACACACACACACACACAAGAGCGAGTTATTATAACATCCACACCTCAGCAGAATTGTGAGGGGAACAGCTGACTTGGTGGAGGGCATTTTTGAGCAAGATGGGCTGAAATCAAAATCAACTACATTTAAAAAAACACTTGAAAAACTGTGATATGTACATGAACTTCTAAATTACCTTTTATACAATTTGACACATTCGGCAAAAACTGTCACTATTAATGTACATGGATGTCATTATTTTAGGTTCTTTTATGGTTTATTGGATAATTCCACACCCACCCCACCCCTGTCAGGCAATTGTACCACAAACAGCTTCAGTCAACTTTGACAAAAATACATAGAAAAAAATAATAAAAATGGAAAAACTGAACATTGGCATGTCGATATGTATCTACTCCCTTTGCTGGGAAGCCCCTAAAAGGTTCTGGTGCAACCAATTACCTTACGAAGGTAATTGGTAGTGTGTGGATGAAATCCACCTGTGTGCAGTTTAAGTGTCACATGTCCTGTCAGTGCTCTGCAATAGACTGGCGACCTGTCCAGGGTGTACCCCGCCTCTCGCCCTTTGACAGCTAGAGATAGGCACCAGCACCCTCGCAACCCCACAAGGGATAGGCGTGTTAGAAAATGGATGGATGGATGAATGGATGTCCTGTCAGTACAAACACACCTTTTCTGAAATGCCCCACAGGCTGCAGCACCACTAAGCAAGCGGCATCACACCAGGAAGCCAAGGAGCGCAAAATCAAACCAATAAAAATAATTTCACTTATAAGCTATTAATGTGTTCTCCCGCCATAGCTGAAGTAAAAAAAAATCTCATAAAGCTTTAAATTTTAACTCAACGACTGAAAACAGTCATGGGGGGGCGGGCTAAAGCCACTCCCATGAGGTGTTTCAATCTTCCAGGCATTTCTAGGCTAGTTGAAACAAAAACCACGCGAAAATAAACCCAGTAGGAAAGAGTGGAGCTGGGCAAGCTAAACCGAGTAGGGTCGGTGAAACTGTGGCTTCAGTGTTAGAAATAAAAAGTCACGTTTTGAGTTTGCCAAAAGGCATGTGGGCAACTTCCTAAATGTACGATGGAAGATGAGATGAGACTAAAATTGAACAGCTCATCCAATCACCCCAAGAACGGCATCTGCACAATGAAAGAGAAGGACAATGACCCGGAGCATAGAGCTAAAGTAACACTTAAGTGGCTTAATGAGAAGCATTTAAATGTGTTGGAATGGCCTGGTCAAAGTCCAGACCCCAATCCTATTGAGAATCTGTGGTTAGACTTATAGATCACTGGTCAAAAGCAAAAACCATCCAACATGAAGGAGGTGGAGCAGTTTAGCCTTGAGGAATGGACAGAAATCCAAGTGGTACAATGTGGCACGCTCATAGAGACTGATCTAAAGCTACTTGATGCTGGAATTGTCACAAAAAGTGGCTCTACAAAGTACTGACAATGGGTTAGGATGTTCATGAAGAAACCACCAAGACTCAAGTCTTTAGTGAACTGAAAACTGCTGTAGCATCAGTGTCCCTGTTCACAGTGAAGCCAGTTTCATAACCTCTATGCAAAGACACTGGGCTGGCCAAAAAGCATCTAGGTTCAACTAAAATTGAGGTATTTGACCACATGAACACAACAAACAATTGGAAAAGTTAAGATGAGGCTTTCAAATCTAATAACACAGTACAAAGTGTTGAGCATGATGGTGGAAGCATTATGCTGAGGGTCTGCTTGGCTACCAATGTCCCTTGAGAATTACAGAGTGGCAGCTTCACCTTTAGTCAGCAGCTATTGTAACTGGAAAAATTAGGTGTTTCAAATAGGACAATGATATCAAGCACAGATCAGAACTGCTTTGAAGAGTTAAATCAGGCTCTGTAATCCCTTAGACCTCAACCTTATTAAAAAAAACTTTTGTTAAAGATTTGCTGTTTCAGAAAAGAGTTTTATTGATCTCAATCATTCTGCCAACAAGAGTGTTCAAAGATCCAGCCAAGATTATGCCAGGAGCTAATTGTTGGCTCCACCAAACATGATGCTGAGGTGCGACTTAAATGTTAGGGGAGGTGTATGTAGATATTTGAGCTTGTATGTATAATTTTGACCCTGTGAGGTTTAGAGAAAATCAAAAAATTCTAACCTTTGCACCCATTTTTTTCATATCTAAAATCTTTCCGATTGATGCCGATGACAAGCGTGTGCAAACGTTTCACTAAAACTGTCAGTACAATATAAAAAAACAACAACTCTTAGCCACTTTTTAGGGTGTGTAGCAGTTCTCTTGATGAAATCTACAAGCCTAAAGCCAGTCTTACCTCAAAGTCATTGGCCTTGTTGTAGTGCATGTTGAGCGCCCTGTAGAGTTCCGCTTCCCGGCTCACGGTCAGGTCCTCGGCTGCAGTGACACCTTCATTGATGGCCTGCCGGGCAAACTTCTCCATCTGGATGTAGTAGAACTCTCTAAAATTGCTGAACCACTTGATCAGCTGGGATGTGATGCACCGATTAAACTGGGGAAAAATAGTAATCATGCATTCCTTTTAAATCAACTACATCAATCAAATGCTTATTTTAAAGTGCACTTACCTAAAAGAACATGTCACAATTAAAAATATTAACTGTGTAATTGCCCTGGACATGGTTATCCTGTATATACTAGCCATGCTTGAATACTGATACTAACTTAAAAGTCTGGTTAAAGGAGTATGTCTATGGCACAAATGTAAATATCAAAGTAAAATTAACCATGGTTTTCTGCTGTATCGTGTATCATGTAATAACCCAATGTTTGCTTTTGTCCTCATTTGCATGACAGCATGTCATCATTTGCCTCCATCTGAGCCGCTGGATGACTGCTTGCATTGATTATGGTGCTGCATGAATGCGGGAATTTGCTTTGAGTTTGGCCATGTGGATTTTACTTGCAAATGATTCTCTGGTTTCCCAGTATGAAAAAATAGCAATCCAGAGCTGTAACTTAATATTTTATTTATATATTTTTCTGTATTTAAATATGGGCAAGGAGTAACTTGAGTCAAATACCAGCACTGGAGCTTACAGCATGAAGCTCGGACGTTGAAGAGTTCAGATAAAAAAAGTTCTCCTTTTGCAATTTAAGGGTTTTACTGTACATAACAGGACATATTAAAAATTCAGATGCTTTTTTCTGCACAGCTCTTATAAGGACATACCACATCTTTTCAATAATTTTGACAGGACCTTTCAAATACATTGATATTTTTTTAGCTGCTGCTGTATTTGGGATCATGTTCCTTTTTGACTCTAGAATATTTAAGAATACAGAAGAATTTATGGTCGACTCAATGAAAAATAAGTGCCCAGGTCCTGGAGCTGCTAAACAATCCCAGATCATCACTCCTCCATCACCACGCTTGACAGTTGGCATGAAATGTTTTGTCTAAAATGCTGTTTGTGGGCCTCCAAACATGACATTATGCTAAAACATTTTTGCTTTGGTCTCATCTGTCAAATAGACATGGTTGTTGATTTGGTTCAGTCCTTCTCAAATTGCCCTTTCATAAACTTTAACATTTAAAATGCTAAAAAAAAAAAACAGGAAAGTTCTGTGAAGTGAGGACCTCACTTTTTTCTGGGCTAGGGGTTAGGTTTAGCACTAAGGTGTCAGTTAGGGTTAGGGTTAGGTATATACATCCAAAGGTTAGGGTCAGGGTTAGGCCATAGAGAAGCTCGAAAATGAATGGAAGTCTGTGTAAGTAAAGGCACGGTTCTCACTTTGTAATTTAAACAAGGATGTGTGTGTGTGTGTGCGCGCGTGCATGCGCGCGTGCATGCGTGCGTGCGCGTCTGTGTGCACGCAATTAACTCCTAGCCACGAGCTTGCAAGTGTTCGCTGAAGGGAAAAAATGGCTTTGACATGGAGATTAAGCTCTGTATTGTTACAAGACATTGTCTCAGAGGAACGAGGGACCAGGAGGGGAAACATGGTGAGGCTTGGACGACTAACAGACATTGTAACTGAGAGAAGAATGAATGGCCCGGGACGGTAGGAATGACAGGAGAAAAGGAATGCACGGATGGCAGGGTGAGACGAGGAAAGATATATTTTGTCACTGGTAGTCACATGGGGTGACATAATGGAGCATAACTGAAGCTGGAGGTGGGGGGTAACTGGTATTGAAAAAAGACAAGTAGCAGGAGGAGAAAGCTTTTGTGAAGTTGAGAGATTTTCTGCCCTAAAAGTTGACAACAGTTGCCTGTAAATAACAGCCTAACTCAGCATCTAGCAACTAACTCAGTTAGGAGTCCCCAGAACCTTTTGCTTCCTTGGTATAATGGGTAAAAAGCCTTAAAATAAATGCATATGTTTTTGCAGTAGCATCTTCTCACCCTGAGAAATTGAAAAAAAGCAACCTTTTATTTGCGTGAATTTATTTTGCGAGGGTAAAAATAAAATCTCATAATGAAACAAACAAACAACAGGTGTATTTTTTAACAAAATTCCTATGGCAATTATAATCACTACAAACTAATTATTGAAATTGATGATCTGAAGAGCGTGGACAAGGATAAATGGTTAAATATTCTTCTTTCTGGGTATTCTGGATGTGAAATGTTATAAGGAAAACAATGTCAATCTACACACCTTTGTTAAAATTTCCAGGTTGAGATTAAAAAATCATGGCCTAAAAAGAGTTTACTAAGGCTTAATGTTGTATAAAGTCTAGTGTTTTCTGAGCAACATCATCAAGAAATATCATGGTCAGTCTTTCTTCAAAAATACTAGATATCTTATCCAAGTTAAAATAATGGAGTTACCCATGCCTACTTTCAATTACAGATCACTGGATGTTTGTTGTCATGTTTATTATTAAGATAAAATAAAAGTGCAAAGTATGGTTAATTAAGACAAATTATTTGTTGTACCTAATATTTTCCATTTAAGTAAGATTGTCACTTCTCAGTTAACATAGTAGGAGGTTACCACCTGGACTTTGAAATATTTTACCACTCAGCATTGCAAAGGTTCAAGAGATTTATCAGATAACGAGGATATCTATTTGATAATGTCCTTTTCAGGAGACCCCACGATTTTCTGTCAGATTTAGTTCTAGAAAGTGATTTGGCTATAGGACTTATCCTTGGACTTTCAATGATACGGAGAAATAAAAAACCTCCTAATCTTCCTAGTGGACACATGAAGGTATTGGTACAAAGCCAACTACTATTTAGAACTAGTTCAGTTCTATATGAAGAACAAATCCCACTCCATGATGCAGCTCCCACCAGCTTCCACAGCATGTTTGATGTTTTTTTTTTTCCCCCACCAACTTTCACGCCATTCTTTTGGTGATTTGCTGTATTGTTCCTATGGCAAGCATATCTTTTGAAATTATGGCCCAAAAGCACAACTTTGGCTTCATAAGACCATAACACCTTATGTCAAGAGGTCAGACATGCAGGGAACATGCTATTCAAGGCACACACGTTGTTGCATTTTAAAAGGTTTATTTAAGAGATAACCAGAACCCTGGTGCAGGCAAGAAAACCCCAGTTGGAGCATGCTAAACATTCTGGCGGTGAAGAGCTGGCTGCTCACAGCAGAAGGTGACTCGCCAGATGCAGCGGCTGGTTCAGAGTCTGAGAAACAAGCTTGGGTCATACACAAATGATCCGAGACGAGATTGCAGACAGGTGTGATGGGTAAGGCAAGATTTGAAGTTGTTATAAGTCCAGATCATGTCCAGAAATCAGAAAGTGGTGAAGATGTCCAACAAAGGCTTGGTAAGGCAAGAAGATATGCAAAACTATGTAGTGGTCAAAAACATGAAAATAGACAAGATAAATACTGGACATCGATTGGCTCCAGGCTTTCAATAATCTGGCATTGTCTTGCTGTCTGACGAGAGCTTATAAAGATCTTGAAACAGGTGAAGCAGATGAGTTTGATAGTGGTGTGAGGCTGTAAGGCCTTCACACACTAAATAATCTGCAATAACTGCATGGACAGATCAAGAGGAGGAATGGCAAGAAGCAGACAGCAGACAAGCCAGATCATGACATCAGTCATTCTTATTGGCCGTTCCAAGTGGTAAACTAAAGCCGGGCGTACACTGTACGAGTTTTTTAGTCGTGGTACTTAGTCGTGGTACTTATATACATCTCAAACTGTGCGACGGAACCGCGGGGTTTAAAAAGTTCACCGCTCACGATCTGTGCGGCGCGGCGCTCGGACGCGACCGGACTGCTCACACTGTACGTCGTGCCCCCTCTGGGACCGCTCGCTGTGGTGGCAGAGGCAGGCGAGCGACAGTAGGTGACAGGGACCCAGAGCAGGGGTTCGAGCCCAGGCCCGCACCCCCCCCCCCCCCCCGCGAGCGGAGGAGTGCCGAAACAGGCGGCCAGCGCGGACCGCGGAGGAGTGCCGAAACAGGCGGCCAGCGCGGACCGCGGAGGAGTGCCGAAACAGGCGGCCAGCGCGTTGCCGCCCTCCCCAACGCCCCGCAAGCGGGCCGGGCGGAGGTCGCTTCAGGGACGCCCGCTCCCCTCCCTCCGGTGGCGGGGACGGAGAGGAGGGGAGGGCGCCCCCTCGTAGCTCTGCTTGAACAGCAGGATGCGCTCACGAAAACCTCACGACAGCCGACTGAATTTCAAACATGTTTGATTTTCACCGACCGTCCGATTCCTGATCGGGAGGTAGTCGTGAGAAGCCAGTTCCCCCTCATCCCCCCCTCTACGATCAAGCTGAAATTCGGCCCGATTCAAAAAATGCTCGCATGGCTGAAGAATCGGCCCGAAAAGGGGAAAAACTCGTACAGTGTACGCCCGGCTTAATGTGTTTTGACTGATAGATTTGCATAGGGAGATTACCTTGATCCGTAGTATTCTGTTTGTTCATCTTTGCTTTAGCTAAAGGATGCAAAAGATCAAATGTTACCTTTATTACTGGCTAATTAGATTGAATGGAGTTGTGAACTCAAGAAGATCGAATGCTACTCTTGGATCAAAAGGAGAATCAGTAAAGCATTAGATTAAGGGTGTTTTCAGGTAAAGTTAAAAGTATATACAGTATGTCACTTTAAAGTTTGTAAACATTTGATAAGCTGGCATTTTAACAAGGTTGTGTATGATCTTCATGTCTACTACATGTGTTGCATAGGCAACTGTGAAAACAGAGGGGTGTGAAATCCCCGCAATTCAGACCAAACAGTCAGAGTTTTTACAGGCCTGCAGTTCCCACAGAGATTGATTTCCTTTTTCTGAATACATAATGTATTGACTGATTTTAGGATGGAAGGACCATTTTACTCAGTTTAAAAAACAGTTTCTGACCAGGATTACATACTATAGCTTTAATGTTTGAAAATTATATATCACCTGTATTGATATAAGTTCTGAGCTGGAAGTTGTCAAATACCCACAAGCATTGCTATCTCCTAAGATGCAAGACTGAAAGTTATTTTAACACTTTTCTGATTTATTTAGAAGTCAGATTTTATAGGTTAATGTTCTTTGAAGCTACTAATATCACTTATTTCTAGGTTCTCCACAAACAGCCACCTACAAACTGACCAACTGCCCTGCTATCAACACACACAGTCCAATCCAGCTCATCCCAATCAGCACAAAACAAAAACAGACAAAAGAAAGAAAGATAATGGAAGTGGTGAGCAGGCAAATCGCTGAGTTTGAGGAATGTCATTTTCCGTTTAAAATGAAATGGTGGTAAAGGGAGAGTGTCAGAGATGGTGTCAGGGAACCCTGACTGCCAGTTTTTTCTTCTCTTGACAGAGGGTGTTGTCAGTGCCCCCAGGGCCACAACTGAAGGGCGGACTCTCACATCCTTTAAGAATATGCCCTCTGCAACTAAAAGGATCATAGTCAGCTGTTTTTTGTTTGTTTTCCAGCAGACATTGAATTTGCTCAGTCAATAAAAGTCTCAGACAAATAAGTACTAATGGAGGGACAGCTGTTGTGTCCATCCATCCATCCATCCATCCATCCATCCATCCATCCATCCATCATCGTTCCCTTATGTGAGATCTGGCCGCTATGGTAACAGTTCCTTAGGGAAACCAAGCCATCCCTAACCCATGTGACATGCTCCAGCTCATTCTGGGGAAAACCAAGGTGTTTTAATTCCAGCAAGGATGTATAGTCCCTCCAGCGAGTTCTGGTTTTGGGTCTCATTCTAGTGGGATATGCCCAGAACACTTCCAAAGTGAGGGGCCAAGGAGGGATCCTGATTAAATGTCTGAACGTCCTCACACACACACACACACACACACACACACACACACACACACACACACGCACAAATTAATGCAAAGGAAAACCCAACTTGTTCTTCCATCTCCAGCTCAATCCTATGAATACTTTTACGATATAAAGATAGTCCAAGTTTCAACTATCTAGCTGTTTGATTTGTGGTGAAGAAAAATGTTTCAATACTACTGGCAGTTATACTGCCACTCAGCATGATCTTGCCACAACCATGCTGGACAGTTCTTTATGTTGGAAAGCCTTAGTTCGAGTTCTCCAAATATACTTTTTTCAATGTGGCCAAAAACCTTAATCTTTGTTTGTTTGACCATAACATTTTTATCTCGAAGTTATTTGGCTTGTCTGTGGGTGGTTTTAAAAGTTTCAAATATGGCCTTAATGATGACTTCAAAAACTCCATCATTCCTCTGCAACTTGCTAAGGGAAATTTTTCACAAACGTTTTGTGGTTTATGTTAGAAAATCCACTTTAAATCCAGACTTCTGCAGCAAATTTTTGTTTTTAAAATTAATTGAAGTTATTTTTTCAATAATTATTCCACCCTGGAATGCATCATTAAAGGCCCAAAATTAATATGACATAAATACCAGTTATACGTGTATGTATTAATTTGTTTAATAAGGACTACTATTTCTTATACGGTAGAAATAATTGATTTTCTTCCTGCTTCTTCATATAGACATATCTTGCACACCTACACCATTAAACCTATAGATTGCTGGGGTACAGTTAAATCGGTATGGAGAACCTCCTCCGTGTTCTCATCCTTATGTCATCAAATTGGCTGTATAACTTATTGTGTAACTAATTGACAGGATGGCTAAATGACGGTGTGGATCCCAATTGGTTCCCACTGAGGCAGATGCGTTGAGAAATCATTTCAGCCTCTTGAGACAAGAGTGATAAACGCATCACAGCTTCATGCCCGCTGCATGACTATAAGTTAGTGAGAGTAAAAACACTCAGCTGTGTGTGACTTAGAAGGAGCTCCCTGAGCCAGAAAGCATCTAATTAATCCTCCTCCAGTCTTAACGAGGTCTTAATTACTCTCACTGACTCTCTCAAGGCGAGACATCAGGAATCCCTGTGTCTCGTGCTAACACATATGATTGTCTGGTCAGAAGGCAAGAGGTCTAGCCATGCAATTAGGATTCCTTTTGTATGTTTTTGTCTGTGCGTGCGTGTGTGTGTGTGTGTGTGTGTGTGTGTGTGTGTGTGTGTGTGTGTGCGCGCGCTTGCTCGTCTGTGCCTAAAACAATTGTCAGATCAACCCACTTCGTACTCTCAGCGAGAAGGCCATTCTCCATAAGAGGCTCATCTTTAAGAACCAGTTTCCCATAGACAAAGTCCATTCAAGTTCAATTAGCAGAAGCCATTCAGGGCCCTAATTCCCTTACAGTGAATCCTTGTAACACTTGCCACTTATTGTTCCCTGGGAAGGAGGGGTTGTTAGTTAGATAGTAGTTAGTAAGAGTGAGGGTGAGAAAGGGGAACGGGAAATATACACTGACCCGGATTTTAGAGTTATGATAATGAATGCATTGCGACAATGAAACCGGGCACACATGTACAGACAGCAACAGGGCGCTCGCCATCTCCAGTCTCCTACGCACACTTTAATAAAGCCTAAAAAAGGACAGCTCCACTCATTCAAAAGTAGGATTACCCACAATTTTGTTTTTTCTTTTATTAAGCATATCATTATTTGTGAAGTGTCTCACAAATCTGATGGATTAAGTGGGATTATGACTAAAAAGTAGTTTGGTAAAAACACTTATTTGCATAAAACACAAACCAAAAAAAAGCTTGCATTTCTTGAATGACAAGAATGTAGATATTAATGATCTGTTGCCATTAGAAAAAGTAAGTTTTATGCGTCACCATGTGTGTGGTACTTTTTAGAAATTTAGCCTGTACGGTTCTTTAATGAACTATTATCTGTTAGACATAATGTTGGCGAATCTGATCTTTGTTTCGTTTTGCTTAACCAAAATAAAAAATCTGAAAACTACTGCATACACCTGAATTTAGCCACTTTTGTTTTTATACCTATAAATACAACTGAAGTTTGTGGCTGTAAAAAGACAATATATTAAAAAGTATTACAATATCTTTGCAAGGTAATGTTGGTCAGTGTTAATTGGTTAAACAAACAAAAAACATAACAATGAAAAATGTTTCAAAACATTAAAAACAAATACTGTATGTCTGGCTATTTGGAAGTTATGTTTTGTATATCTTTCACTGAATATCTTTCCAGCAATTAAACCTCTTACAATAAATTCATCTAAAATATGCTGTCATTTCATTAAATCCTACTATTTGCAGTTTTGACATGTATAGAGAAGCTTCAACACCGTCCATCTGCTGAGCAAAGTGGTCAGCAGAAGCGCTGGAAATTTCCCTAATCTAAATCTATGTTTACTAAAATTGGATATTTTAATTGAATATCAATTTGCTGATAAAGTTACAGATTGGAGACTAAATTAATTATAAATACAAAATGTCTTCTACAAGATGAAAAGTGAGTTGAATGTGTAAACTTATTAGTTCTAATTAAGCTATTTGGTAAAGTAAAATTAAAAATGAATCTCAATTCAGAAACAAAATAATTAAAAATGGTGCAATAATCTATGAGAGTTGTGTACTCCTGTTCCTCTTTCCATTGGTAAACAACTTATGCAAACAAAAAAGCACTATGGGGTAGATTTTAAATTTTCATAAAATCTATCCCCATATTGATTGATGATTATGTTTCAGTCTACTGGCATTCTAAACCCAATTGTGTGTGAGTATATTTTATTAATTGGACCATGAGTAGATTTTAGAGAATTAGGAAGTGATCCATTGTTGGAATGTGGTTGAGTGCTTTTCTTACTGACCAAGGTTACAAGGAGACAAAAAGCGCAGGAAAGGCACGATATGATCAGTACCTAGCTAGGCTTCTGAAGCCTAATCCCTTACATTTCTTATTGGAATAAAAAAAACCCGACATTGTTAATGTCTATGAAATCACATAAAAAACTGTTGGTTGTTCTATGATTTCTAATCCTTTTTTCAGGCATCCATTACCACAAACCTTTAAAAACATCATCTTGGTACATAAGGGCATCATATTTACCCAACCTGCATTTCTGAAGTTTACCTTTCCAACAAGCTTGTGGTGATAAGACATCTACAACAGATTAGGAAACTAATACCATAATATCGTTTTAGAACCTCACTTCTGAGCCAATATTTTAAAAGTATGGAATTTCTTTTTTTTCAAGGTTTATACTCTACTGTGTACCCAGCTTAGTTTCTAAGTGGAAAAAAAGACAAAAAGGGGGGTCAGGAATTCCTGACAAAATCTAGTGCAATTGTCTAATACAGGGGTTCCCAAACTTTTTTAGCTGTGTATCCCCTTCAATGTCCCGACCGGGTTGACGCACACCCCCCCCACCCCCCGCCCAAAAAAAAAAAATGAAATGTTGCCGTTACAACAACACAACCATCATGACACATGTTATGCAAATAAAATTAGAACATAATTTGAATTAAATTGCAATAAAGTTACAACATCCACAACTAAGAGTTTTCAGGTGCCAGAGACAGAAAGAGACGCTCAGATCGGCCACACCTCCAGAATCTGAAACGTCTCTGAAGCGGCCATCCAGGTGGATTCACAGACTAAACTCTGATGATCTACCTGTGTGTGTTCTCACTTTGCTTATTTCATGTACCAGCTTCTAAATCTGAGTCTGACTCACAATTTACGCCGCAAAATACAAACACGAAGAAGTTTAATTTGATTTGTGTCCGATGACGAGCGAGCGAGATAGAGAGAGAGAGACACTTTGGTAGAGCAGCACAGAGTAACAATAACAGCTCTCCATAAAGATGTTATTAAATCAGAAAAATAAAAACTTTTACAGCGGTTACATCCAGCAGGTAGACATGCCCATGCAACACACCTCAGCTCCCCGCAGTCCCACCGTTGGTTTCCGGTTTCTCTGTTCCTATCTGAATATGCTCTAAAACTGCATCTTTAAAATTAACTGCACCTGTCTGAATCGCAAAATAAAAGTATTACAGATCTGTGCATGAACAGTGTTGGGCAAGTTACTTTGAAAAAGTAATTAGTTATAGTTACTAGTTACTTCTCCCAAAAAGTAACTGAGTTACTAACTGAGTTACTCCACTATAAAAGTAACTAGTTACTAGTAAAAGTAACTATTGCGTTACTTTTTCGTTTCTGGCTTTTTTATTTATTTTTTTACAAATTTTTTGCTGACATGTCCATTCAATGCACCCCCCCCCCCCCACACACACACACACACATACTCCCCCTTTTGTGTTGAACAGTGAAGTGTGGTGAAAGCAGCTTTAATTCTCCATCACATAACTTTCATATCGCGCATGCATTGACTTTTTCAACAATTTTCTCTTGCGGTTTTCAGCAGCAACGGCATTGTTTCTTATGGTTTAATATTGTCCATATGCCTTCTTTAAATATTTCTAATTCTACTC
Organism: Fundulus diaphanus; assembly: GCA_037039145.1. Classification (NCBI taxonomy): domain Eukaryota; kingdom Metazoa; phylum Chordata; class Actinopteri; order Cyprinodontiformes; family Fundulidae; genus Fundulus; species Fundulus diaphanus. Next base: position 7,414,761 of record CM073139.1, read on the forward strand.
GCAGGACATGCGCAATTCCAAACTTATTTCCTGTCATTGCCATGGTGAATCACGTTATTTGCGTTCCAGTGATCGGGATTTTTTTCATGCTCACGTTATCCATAAGGGCCAGTGGGCCAGTGCCCAGGGGCACCAACCATGGGGGGGCACCACATGACACATGCTTTAAAAATATATTTTTCATAAATAGTTATATTATTTAGCTACTTGAAATTGTTGAAAGACCATGCATTATTCGTTTTGTGAACACTGATGTCACAATAATAATAAATGATAAATAAATCAAAACTTTTTTGATTTCAACATTTTAAAATGAGATATTTGAATATTGTTCACTGCTCATATGCCTACATGTAGTTGTGTAAGTTAGTAAATAGTAAAGAAATCCACTTGATTATGTCTGATGTTTTTGACCGGAGGACAGCACGGGTAAGGGGGGGGGGGGGGGGGGGGCTTTGAGGTATAGTGCCCATGGGCACCACATTGTCTTAATACGGGCCTGGCTGAGAATGACAAAGGGAGGAAGAGCTGCTCAGAGTTGCAGCTTTCTACTCAGTGTAGATCAGCCGTTTTTTCTGAAACGACTGTGCAGCATAGCTTTGCTGTGCGCGCTGAATCCAGATGCTGTGCGCGAATGCACACGCGCGCAGTTTAGAAGAAACATAAACAGTTTGGCGCGTCAGTCAGTTCGAAACAGTTCCTGTATCGGTCACCTAGCGCATACGCGCGTCGACACAGGTTTTTCTCTACGAGCTCGACTCATGCGCCGACGCATCCGTGTTGCCGGACCCATGTTCTTGTCCTTTTCGCTGTTTAACTCAAAATAACGTGCTTACCTCCAAGAATCAAACGCTGTCTTCTCGCCCATCTTGCCGCGGTACAAACACAAGTAGCTTACACACACAGGTGCGCGCGCACACACACACACACACACACACACACAGAGGCAAGGAGGAGCAGGGTACAGACGCAAGCAGCCGCATCTGACTAAATGCAGAAAAGCAGGGACTTCACTTTCCTTATCGAGGGAAATTCTTAAAGTAACGGAGTAACGAGTGCTTATTTTGGAAAATAACGGAGTTACTGATTACTGAATTCGCAAAACTAACGCGTTAGATTACTCGTTACTGAAAAAACCTAATAAGAGTACTCTACGCGTTACTTATAACGCGTTACCCCCAACACTGTGCATGAACATAGTCAAGAAATCGCATCTACCACTAATCCCCCCCCTAGCAGCAGCGGCGGCAGCAGCGGTGTGGGCGTGTCATGGGCGTCAGTGCTTGTCGCCAGTTCAGAGTCACGGCACCATGAGCAGCACTGTTTGTAGGCCTGAATTAAATTTTCCCTCTACAGACGTAAACGACGTGAAGCGAACAGACAGAAAGAGACACCTGCTGATTCCCGCTCGTTTTCTTCTCCCACATCTCTCTCTCTCTCTCTCTCTCTCTCTCTCTCTCTCACCTGCATGACAGTTTCCCTGATTTCAGCCAATTGAGCATATTTGCCAGAATGAAGTAGAGGGCACAAGCTAGGTGCGCATATACAGCACAATGCGTAGAAGATAACTTCCTCTATATTTCATCTTAAAATGAAGCCTAGAAGAAGACTTTTTCTAAATAAATAGATTTTCGTTTCAATACATTTTATTTATTTATTAAATTTGCAGTTTTGATTTAAATTTTTACATAGGAAATGTTTATTTACACGTCTTTATGGTGTGGGGAAAAAAAACACTGTCAGACCGCCATTCCTTTTTTCAACTTTGCGCACCCCCTAGTGGTAGCTCGGGGGTGCGCTTTGGGATTCCCTGGTCTAATATAATAAATTTATATTACTGCAAAAACACTGCCATCACAGGGAATGCATTACACTCTGATTTGCATAAGTTTTTTGTGTTTTAGTGCACTTTTTTCGTTATTTGTATTAGTTGATCCATCATACATATGGCTGGACTATCATGTTCGCAAGTTTAGTTGTTTTTATTTAACGGTTGCTGTCTGAATTTTGGTGATTTAAATGTTTTGCAAGATAAATTTTTTTTTAGTTTTTTTAATCACTTGATGGGCTCCTAGTTGATGACAATTCAGGCTCTCACTCTCCTGCGGTAGGTCAGCTTAGCAACCTTGAGTTTGCTTGGCAACCTGGTGTCCCATGACAGCCAATGAGGATGTGGCACTACCACGAGGAAGTAGTCACCATAGATATGAGCCAAAGGGCAGCTGGCATGTGTGAGTGTGTGTGTATGTGTGTGTGAAAGGGAGAGAGTGGTTGCTCATTTGAATATAGCGTCCTGAATCTGTCGAAGAGCCGTATGCTCCTTTGCTAACCCGTAGCGGCCTGTACACACAAAACAATCAGCGCTTTTGTTTTAAAGCTGTTGTTCTGTTGTCATCCCTTTCATTTGTTTGCCCCCCTTAACCTCTCCTCCCCCGCAATCCCTCTGTCATTTTCCACAAACATCACTCGCACACGAGTCCATTTACCCTTGTCTCTAACATCTTTAATGCATTTGTTACTCAGTCACAACTGGCGCTCCCAGGTAATGTTTAACAACCAAACTTGTGCCAGCGAGAGTGAAAGCACTAGCATACAAGCGTGTGTTTTGAGGGATAACAACACAATGGCTTAGGTTATGGTGTGTGTGAGTTGGGGGAAGGGATTGTACTGTATGTGTGGGAGTGTGTGAGAGGAAAGTGGGCGTTAACCCCCCATCTTACTCACTAAATGCAGGCCGATTAAGGCCAGAAACTCTAATTATGGCACAAAATGTGCCAGGCAGGAGCACCCATCTGTGCTGCATGTTTTCACAACAGACACACACAAGGACTCAGATATATACAGAACGATGCAATGATAATCTAAATATGACAGTGGCATTGAAGAACAACACAGTACCCTGCAAATGTTTTCCTACTGCTTCAATTTTTTCCCCGATTTTCTCATGTTACAATGACCAACTTCAGTTTGTCTAATTTGGATCAAAACAACACAGAAGTGGCAGGGAAATGATATGTGGTCTTCAAATTCTTATTTAACAAATAGGAATCTGAGTCTGACATGCATTTTCTTTAGATCTAGTTTACTCTGACATTCCTAAAATAAAATTGGAATTAATCTTATAATTTAATAGAATCCACCTGTGTAATTTAGAATCTGCATGATTAAAGTTATTCAGTTAAAGCTTCAGAGATGTGGAGAAAAATGGTTGTAGCAGCATCATGCTGTGAAGATCTTTTATTACAGAACAGAAATCTTTCCATGTTGGAGTTGATGGAAAGATGAAAGAAGCTAAATACAGGGCAATCATGGAAGAAAATCTGTCAGAGGGTGTCAACGACAAGAGACTGGAGCTTCCAGCAGAACAATAACCCTAAACATACATCCAGAGATATAATGGAATTGTTTAGATCAAGGTGTATTTATATATCCAGACCTAGATATAATTTAGGTATATTTGGCCAGACATAAATTTTTATTAACTTTTTATTTTTGTTCATTTAATAGAGACAGACAATAACACAAACAAACTGAGATAGCATCAGTCCCTTGGATGCATCATGGTGCTTATAGCCTGAGATAATTTGCAGGACATGTCCCACAATGGGCTGTTAAAAACAGAATATCTAAAATACAGCAATTAAAATATTGATAAAAAAGTTGAGAATAAATACAAATACAGTAGAGTACATTAAAAATAATGTTGAATCTGGTTACAGACTTTAAATTGACGGGAGTGTGTTCCAAAGTCCAGTGCCTCTCACAGAGAGACCACATTGAGCAAAAGATTTTACCTAAAGGGACCTTACAGTCACCTTCCAAGGCTGTTTAGGCCACGGCTTACTTTCCAGCCCCTCTGAAAGAGCTGGAGCTAGATGTGCAATGCTGGTGCAGATATACCCTAAAAGATCTGCTGTTGGGATTGCAGCAAAAAGTGATTCTAGGAAGTACTGACTTTGGTAGACTAAATACATACAGTACATCCATGACACTTCTCAGCTATTTATGTGTAGAATCTTGGAAACCCATGTCTACTGTATTTTTCAAACTATACCTCACACTTTTTTTCATTGTTTTTTTTCCAATCCTGCGACTTATAGTCAGGTGCGACATATATCAATTTTAAATGGTAATTCATACTGACCAGCATGAACCAAGGAGTAACATTACTGTCTATAGCCAGAAGAGGGTGCTCTAGGCTTGTGAAAACTATATCCTGCTCATGTACCACTTAAAAATATATTGAAACCTTAACTGTCTCTCTCCCAGGACTTACAAGCTTCTGCGTTACATTAACGCACAGTTACTGAGTGTATATTGCTTCTGTATATATATCCTTTTTACTTTTATTTTACTGTATTCTTATTTTTTGTCTGCACCATCTACACCAAGTCAAATTCCTTGTAAGTGCAAACCTACTTGGCGATTAAACTTGATTCTGATTCTGATTATAGACAACAAAGACAGAACACGTTTGTATGTTGTTTCACTGTTTAAGTATGCATTCACGCAGCAGAGCGTTGCATGGTGCAGCTCGATAGGAGAGCCCAGATCGTGACAGAATGTCATCCCTGTTATAGGGATGTCCGTGAAGCTAATAACAGCTAGTGCTAGCTTAAAGGTCTGTTGTCCGGGTAGTTTACAACTTCGCTGATGCATGTGAGCCTTATGTTGCTCTGAAACATCCGTGTCATACTGTTAGTTTAGCACGTAGAACCATTAAGTTCATGGTCTGATATCCGCATAAGTTTGAAGACTTTCAGCGTTACAGCCAATTATGCTGAAATGCCCTGTCAAGAACCTTGCCGGTTGGAGTTGCTAATTTACCCCATTCAACCTCCCAGGCATGTTCTATGTTATTCAGCCGGTTGTGGGTGCAGCTGTGTAATTGGTGTAACTTGGATTAGTACTTCCCACAAATGGCAGGTTTAATCATTGTGAAGAAGATACAAGCAGAGAGGAAGGAGAAATTACCATCTCTGCTCATGTGAACATCTTTAAATTCAAAGAGCAAATTATTAATCAGAACCTTTTTCCCTCTAATATATCTCAGGCTACGTTCACACTGCAGCCTGAAGTGACCCAATTCCAATCCGATCGGATTTTTTCAAATGCGACCCAGGCCACTTGGATATGTGGTCCTGAATCCGATACGTATCTGATCTTTTCAAATGCGACCTGTGTCTGTACGGCCGGGTCGCATTTATCCGACCTGTACGTCACCGATACATGACAAACGTCACTATTCCGCGTCCTGCTATGCAGAAGCGGGAAGAAAGACGACACCCATAGCGGACTGCAATGAGAAGAGCAGTCAATGGAGGGAAAGCTCCGGTTAGAAAATAAATTAATGACCGCAAAATGCGCACCAGCATTATAATCCATGTTTGCTTCCGCAAACACTGAGGACGCTTGCTACGTGTGACGTCATCGCGTCCTCGAGTGCGCATGCGGGCCACTTAGGTTGAACGCATTCAGTTCACACAGGAGATCACATACAAGTCGCATATATTTGGAAATGTGAACGACCTCGCAAAAAAATCCGATTTCACGAAAAAATCGGAATTGAGCATTAAGACCTGCAGTGTGAACGTAGCCTTAGAGCCATGAGCACATCGGAAGAACTTCTGGATAATTCCAATAAACCATGGCAGTGTGTCAAAGTCATCATCCATCAGACAGCCACGATACACCAAACCGTAGTTTTTTTTAAGAATGGACCGCTCTTTTATTTTATTTTATTAAAGAGTCCCACTCATGCAGAGTACCTCAAGGCTCCATTCTTGACCCCTTCCTCTTCTCTCTTTACCCTCTCTCTTTACCCCGTCCCATTGGGCTCAGTTATAAGAAACCAGTGTTTAGCCTTCTTTTTGTAGGCAGACAGTCAGACTTTTATGACACTAAAAAGGAAAATAGTTGCTCTGCAAATAAACTTCTCAAATTCATTGCAGAAATCATGACTGTCTACAAACTTCTTACAACGGAACAATAAAAAGACTGAGTTTATGTTGTTTGTGCACATTGATGTCTCTAATATCAGTGTTGACTTGGAACCTTATAGTCAGTATCCGACACATACTGCTACCGACCTGAGTGTAAGGCTTGAGAATAATCTTAAATTTGATGCTCAGTTCAAAAAAAGTTAAAAAACAAAGCAACTGGACTTGTTTTCTGTAGTTGAAGACATTTCGCTTCCTCTCCAGGAAGCTTTCTCAATTCAAAAGTCTGGAGCAATGACTGGGCAGTCGTTAAAGTCATTAAGCCAGCAGATTGAACCGAAACTGGTCCACTCCTCTGTAACGAGGAGTCATTAGGGTTGTTATTGGCCTGTCTTAAAGGAACGATGTTTTGATCACCCATTACTAAGGGGTGGACCTGTTTCTGTTGAATTTGCATGTTATCTAAGCCATTACAAAGCCTTTGTTGGCAGGAGTATAAAGATTGGCACTTCACATTACTCCAGACTTTTGAATTGAGAAAGCTTCCTGGAGAGGAAGCGAAATGTCTTCAACTACAGAAAACAAGTCCAGTTGCTTTGTTTTTTAACTTTTTTTGGATTAACAATGACCTGGATGACTGAGAATCTTCACCAGCTTGATGCTCAGTTAAAATCTGTGGTCCGGTCCAGCTTTTTCAAACTGAGTCAACTGACCAAAGATTTTAATCTGTTCTTAAAACTTGTTTAGATTACTGCTCTGCACTTTACTCTGGTCTTAACAAAACTCCAGGGGCTTGACTGCAGCTGTTCCAAAACACTTCTGGTCTTCTTTTAACTGCTACCATGAAACAAGAACACATTTTTCCGTTTTAACCGCAATTCATTGGCTACTGGTTCAAATTTGGATTGATTTTAAAATTGTCTTTAAGTATCTTCATGGCCTTGCTTTCCAGGATCTGCTTCATCTATATGCTCCCTCTCGTTTGCTCAGGTTGGCAGGTCAGTTTTTATTAGTCATTTGAAAAACAAAGAGAGTGCAAAGAGGTAACGGCACTTTCTCGTTGTTGCACCAAGATTCTGGAATTAAGTATCTTATAGGCAGACTTTCTGTTTTTAAACGTTCTCTTAAAACACGTCTATTCTTTTTAGCTTGTAACCAAATTTGAAATGTTAGCTCTGGAAGTTTTGTAGTTTTTTGTGTATCTGCATTTTATTGTAAATTTTTTGTATTTACTTGGTTTAACTTTTTATTCTGTCTTGAATTACTAGTAGTGCTGTCAAACGATTAAACATTTTAATCGCGATTAATCGCATAATTTCAATAGTTAACTTGAGATTAATCGCAAAGTGATCGCATATTTTATCTTTTTATTTCTGAAAGTGTAAAAGCCTATTTGGGAATTTTAATATGCAATTCTGCAATAAATGACACTTGTAAAAAACATGCTTGTACAAAAAATATTAAATTTTTTTATTTTCAAGCACTTTTCAGAATTGGAATGAAAACATCCTGGTGCCAGAAAATGTTAAACTCTGGCCTATAATGGCGTAATCTACTTTCAGCAGTTATCATCTATTATTGCAACCGTAAACTGCAGAAAATACGGGCAGAGTTGCGCTCTCTGCCTTTACTCCCTCAGTCTAGAGGAGGATGAGGTCCAGTGCGTTATGAGGCGGAGGGATATTTCAGCTGGTTATAAGCTTACTCACTGTCTGTAGTGCGGCAGCGTCCCTTATTTTAGAGCCCAAATAAGCGACTTCACTTTCAGAAATAAGCCCAAAAAAACTGAAACCCGCAACTCATGAAATTTACAAGTGACTTTAGAAAAAAGAAGCCCAAAGTCGCGTGAAATAAGCGGGCTTGGCATCAGTAAGCGCGGGTCTGTTTTGCTACAGCCTCTAGCAACTACGGAAAGCGCCGAGGGCAAAAAAAAACACAGTCCGGAGAGCACTGCTGGGAAAAAAAGCATTCACGCGATTAACGTCGGTGTTATGGTCTAACAAAGTTAACGCGTTAATAACGCGTTAAAACTAACAGCCATAATTACTAGTTTTTAGAGTGTCTAAAGCACTCAGGGCAACTGAGTTTCAATTCAATCTGCTAAAAAGGGGGAAATACGGTTGTTTTGCAAGTAAGCATAAATTCTTCAAAAACAGCTCAACAAAACAACACAATCTTTATTCCCCTGACTTTAATAAGAAAATATTGTAGCTGATTATAAAAGGCGCAATCTGAATTATAATTATAAGATTAACATCCAGGGAATGAAAACACACCCGATTATCATTAATCTACGGGTTTGTTTATCAATATAGGCCTATGACCTCATTTGTGACTGTGGTTGACTTTCATCAAGCCTCCATATGGACCAACATTTGCCCCTCAGCTGCCACACTTGAAGAACGTCCGGGGGCTCACACTGCGTCTTTACACGTAATCCAGCTGCTGATTTTTCCCTCTTTTTCAGCTCCATTCACTTCTAGACTGTAGTTTCTATCCTTTGTTGTCACCTTTCACAGGTTAGTAATCTCAATCTCTGCCCTGACCAGACATTATATCTTCTATATTGTGCAGGGTACTCTAGTGAGTAATTGTGCGTGTCGAAGGTTGAGTTTGAAGTTGTTCTTCTAGCACGTGTTGTTTGTGGTCCAAGCGGACAGAATGATTACTTTCTGCTTCGTTTTCAGCCCAGCAATAGTCTTAAAGGCCGAAGCCTATAGGAGATAGCACTTTTATTTATGTATTGTAATCCCAGATTACAGGCCTATCTTTTCAAACTCTGTGTCTCACTGGTTCCTAGACAGTAGAAAAAACGTTATTTGGGAGCAAATTGTCCAGTCCCAGCATAATTTATTCTACTGTGTTGAGGTGGGGAGATTTTTTTTTTCGTTTTCCATTCATGCACTGCACGCGAGAAATAAACAGTGGGAAAAAAATGCATAAATAAATAAAGGCTGGTTTAGAGGGAAGAGGAGGCATGACGGGCCTGAGATGATGCCCCCAATGTTACAAGTCCCTCAAAATGGCCCTTAAAAGTACGCACCTAAATTAAGTGTTACTAAATTATGCATACCTGAATCAAGTGTAAGGCAACACAGCAACTCAACGAAGCAACACTTGTTCTATGTCGTTAAGATTGAACAATATAGCACAAAACACAACTACTAACTCTCCCATTAATTTTATTTGGGAAATTTTGCTGAAAGACATAAAACATAATGGCACATGTATTGAAGGCTGGATGCTTGCTCCGAGAAAAGGGATAGGAGAGAAGTAGGTAAGAGTGTTGAGGCACAGAAACATAGCACATATAGTTCAGAAACAATTCAGAATTAATAAAAACAAAACTTATATAAAAAGATTGTGGTGTTTCAGACTGAATCTGGTTAGCAGATCTATTTTCTGATCTAACGTGCAGCAGTGACGTTTCAGAATGAAAGCTTTATAGTTGGAGGCTGCTCTCCCCTCTTATCTGTACTGCGTTGCGGCTTAAATCCTTTTAGCGGTAGGCGGTATCGAACTGTACCGGCTTACTTTCACCCCTGCTTACCAGATTAAATGTCAGTTTTTAGTCAAGGATTGTGTGAAATAAATGTCTAAATAAATGCATACAGTCCGGTGCGAATTATATATGTTTTTTTCATATTTATGACGCATTTTCTGACTGATACGACTGAGTGAATTATAGTCCGAAAAATACTGTAATTTTACTTTCACAATTTCACACTGCTTTGCATTGGGCTAGAACAGCAGTTACCTTGAGGATTTGATGAAGGCTATAGATTTTATGACCAAATTAGAAATTAATAAAAGGTATGTTTATTTTAGCAAAAGCTGTTTTATAAATGTTCTTTAAAATCATTCTCAGTCAGACTACAAAGGGACATACAGCACGACATGATACAAAATGGCACTAAAGAAGAATAGTGTCTTTTTCAAAAGGGAAGAAGGATAAAAATAAAGAAATGGGTCTTACCTTGACGTCAGAGAAGAACATTTTGAGCATGTTGGAGGAAGGGTAGCGAGTGTAGAAGAACATTAACTTGGCTTTTTTAAGATGATTTGGAGACAAACCCTCCTGAATCTGAATCATAACATGTTAAGGAGCTTAAAGGTGGTTGAGTTACCAGAAACTTTTAAAAGAACACACATAGAGAGCTTTGCTACTAAATCAGTCCAAACTGTGATCTTCTGCATTTGTAATGATAAAGCCTACATGACATGTCCTTTGCAGTATGCTGAACCAGAAATCAGCTCCTCACCTCAGCACAGAAGACTGAGCACAGACTAATACATAACCAACTGCAACCAAGGGAGTAACTTTCTTCTCAAATTATTACATATTTTCTTCAATTCACAGTAATATCCTTACAAGTCTTTTGTAATCATTACAGAGTACAGTTTAACATAACAGTGACTCAGGCTATTAACACACTAGGAGCACTTCTGTCGACATCTTTCCCTCACTTTTTAGTCAACTTTGTGTTTTTGTCCAGTCTGTAAAAGGTGTATATATATATATATATATATATATATATATATATATATATATATATATATATATATATATATATATATATATATATATATATATATATATATATAAGTGCTGGCTTGCATCTTAGCTATAAAGAATTGTAACCTTTTTCATTCAAATTTTGACGTGTTAGTGTAGAAGTTGTGACAAATTTCAGTACTATGGGGACTGCCTCTGTAGTGGTCTAGATGGACATATTTCTAAAAAATCTAGCTTTGTATGTTCTCAGTTTGTCGTTCTTAGAACTGGAGTATTTTTATGAATTCTAAAGATAAATAATAATAAAAATGCTGAAATCTCCTATTTAATTCAATTGTAGACTTTGAATTATACCTGAATGATTACATATTGCCTTTTATCTTGGTTCCTATTCCATTTTTGCTCCAATTGGCTCTCCTGAAATATGAGAGGTTATGAACCCTTAAAATATAGTACATGTAAGACCCCCAGCTTGTAAATTCTAACATAAATTAGAGTACTTTAAATCCTCAGTGTGGATGTGAAATATCTGGAACCATACATAGGTATGAATTGGTGCATAGCTGGTACAAATTGTCTCTTGGCAGACAGTTTTCTTCCACATACCCAATAACCTCAAGTGCAAAACAACCAACAGTGGTAAACATTAAGGGGTGAAATGCTCAGCACCCAAAAAAGCATAAGTAGTCAGGATAAAGGGATGCTTTAGTTATGGCCTAAACCAAACTTGCAGGGATGGGTTGTGAATCTTTTGCCTCATTAAAGAATGCAGAAAACCAAATATATTCCTCCAAGTACTGAAAATGTATGTTTTTCGGTATGTCCCATTTAAGGCCAAATTAGACATAAAAACACTATGGGCCTGATGTTGTGGTGAATATGGTAGTTTACACCCAAAGCAAACACAAGCACCTGCTGGCTTTTGATCAAATCCCACAATCACCCTGCATCCCACAGTCTCAGGGACATAAATAATAATTGTGAGGGCCTTGGATTCAGGAGCGCCAATAGCAAGTGTGTCCAACAGCGAGTGACTGTTAGTGTGTGTGTGTGTGGTGGCAACAGCTGTGTCCCACCATGCTGCCATTTCCCTACCACATTAAAAAGCCTATAATCTATCAGAGAAGATGAGGCAATCAATGGAGCCCCCTGCAAGGTCAATTAGCACACAGAAACACACACACACACATAAAGAAAACCTTAGGGGCCATGTACAGCTGGAAAAAGAGGAAAGAGTGGCATCAGCTTTCTGGTGTAAAGAAAAAAAGGGAAAAAAGAGCAATTTGAGGAGAGAATTTGAAATCATAATGGTGTGCCACATTTAAATTTCAAGGGCTTTGCCATTCACAAAATATTATAGTCACTGCCCTAAATCATAATTAAGCAACATCTGGAAAGTGTCATGATGCAGCATCCATGTTCAACTAGAAGTGAGTCTCAACGTGAGCCATCATTCATTTAGAGACTGGATCATCATGTCATGGGACAAAACCACTATCTCATTGTTAACATTCATACCAACCTGTCACTGTACCCACTCAGAACACAGACACTAAAACCCTGCACAAAATGTACTATTTTCTTTGGACACAAACAAACTAAACGGGACTAAAAGTGAACAAGTGTGAGGTAATATAATGAATAAAGAGTAAATGAGGCATTGTTTTTGATGTAATAGTAGCTAAAGGGGGTTACTGAATAAACAGCAAACATGTTCTTTTTCCTCCTATTCCTCTTCCTCCCAATTTACTCCTTTTTTTTCCTATTGGTCTGTGTTTAGCCAAATGCATAACTGTCAAAAAGGCTGCGAGTGTTGTGCAGAGCTCACTCTACCAGCGGTAACTTGACCTTGTTACCAGGTGTATGTGTGTGTGTGTGTGTGTGCGTGTGTGTGTGTGTGTGTGTGTGTGTGTGTGTGTGTGTGTGTGTGTGTGTGTGTGTGTGTGTGTGTGTGTGTGTGTGTGTGTAAATGGAAGAGCAGGATTGAGAGGCAAAGAGGGAGGGTGGAGGGATAAATTCATATATGAATGGAGGACATCTGCTCAGCTTAATACAAAGGATTAAAGATACACAGACCTGAGTGTGTTCACTGTAAAAGGCAGCCTTTCAGGTGACTGATGATCATTGCAAAATGCCTTGAAGGGACTGCAAAGAACAGTAACATCCATCCATCCATTTTCCAAACCGCTTAATCCCTCATGGGGTCGCGGGGGTTGCTGGTGCCTATCTCCAGCGTTCAGAACAGTAACATGTCCACTTAATTAATATAATTCATTAATAATTTATACACAAGTATGTTTGATCCTTTGCTATTTTGTACTTTCACAATTTTAGATTTGTTGTTTTTGAGGTTTTTAATGGCACTAGTGGCTTGTTTTTCACACATTGGGCTGACAGGAAAGGATGTACGAGAGAGGGGGAGAGACATGCGGCAGGTCGGAGTCGAACCCGGGTGGGCCATGTTGAGGACACGTTGCTAACTACTGCGTCACCGAAGCCACCCCGCAATTTTAGATCTTTAATACGCAACTTTTTGAGGTACAACATTATTTAAAATCCCTGTATTCACTTAGTCTGCCAATTTCACAGACACATGTACTGCTTTTATAGAGGGTGCTTTGAAACAATTCGTATTTTGTTTAGATAAGCCTTGTTTTCAATCTAAAGGAGCCCTCGGTTTTATCCAATTTCATTGCTGTTTGACTCGGTAAAAGCCAAATCATACATAGTTGGCAAAAATTACATTCTTTTGTTGAATACTGCTCACTGCGACTGCCTTATAAATACTTGCCTTCATATTTGATGCTTTACAAACAAATTCAGTTTAAATGGGACAAATATCACATGGCGGCATAGAAACATGCAGCTGCTGGAGGCACCCAGAATTTTATGTTTGTCTTTGTGTTGTTGTTCGTTTTATCGGCACTCCAAGCTCTAATCCAATAATGTTTAAAAAAAATTAAATATTAAGTCTGTGTGTCTCTGTGTTATGTTATCTATGTACATCCTAAGCCGGGGTCTGTCCCAAAGGAAAATTCACCATAGTAACACATGGTGACAATAAAGATTCTTGATTTTTGATTGAATATTTCCACTTCAGTTACTGCAAGTTCAAGCAACATTCAGCTAAAAATAGATAAATAAACAGATTCTCTTGCAAAACATATCTTATTTTGACTTTAGTGGCAGCTTTTATCAGCAGGAGATTTAACATAAAAACCATAATCTCTCATATTTTATTAGTGTACTGGCCCCATTGGGGATCAGAACCAAAATCAATGGAGATAGTGTAATAAAGATATTTTTAAAATGTACAAATGAAGTTATAGATGACATATGATTATTTATGTTAAAACTTCATAAAGAGTATTTAACTACAAAAAGAAAAACGTGGATGCATAAATATTAATGGAAATAGGGACAACATGCTATTACATGGGTAACAAATTGGGGTATTCATTGACCAGTGAATTTACACCCTGAATCCTCTACAATGAATACCTTTTATTTTTGATTTTTGATGAACATGCCTATTGAGACAAAAAAGGAAATACTGAAAATGTGCTGAAATGGGTGTTATAAGCTCTACAGTAACATTTTAAAATTCAAAAGATAAACGTCCTGAAGGGAAATAGCTTGCTATTGAATTGCTGACTAAAACTAGCATATCACCTAGCAGCTAGCAAGTGTTTCACACAAAGAGAGTTGTAGCTTTTTTTTATTTTACAATGTATTCTCTAAACCATTACTGGCATATGGCTTTATTTAGTAGTCTTGATCTCAGGGCAAACTTGAAATTTAAAAAGACATGAAAAAACTACACTATTATTGTGGTACTGAGCGCTATCATAGAGTATGCTGTATTTAGGTTTTGATAGTACTGTTTAAGATTTTGTGTAAAATTCACTGAGCCTAGTTCTGGTTCTGCTGGATGTTTCTTCCTGGTAAAGGGGAGTTTGCTTCTTCACTGTCTCTACATGCATGCTCGGTATAAGGGATTGCTGCTGTGGGGTATAAAAGTGTCTCCATCTTACATATGCCTCTATAGTGAGTTGGAACAGTGAGTTTTGCTATCTTTCTATCAATTGTCAGTTTATTTAGCATTTATTTACCGTGTTTTAGTAGCCTAGACCACGCACAGCCCACCCACCCCCCATGTTCCCTGGTCCACCAGGCACTGCCTCCTTTAAGCAAATTTTTCAAAAATTAGATGTGGTAGGAGTAAGGCTCTGGTACAACAGTAAGTTACCCTTTAAGATTTGAATATACTCTATATGTTATGACAAAAGTTATTTTTCTCTGATAAACATAACAAAAAAAAACAAAAAGATTTTGCAACGTCTCCCCAAAAAAGAAATGGTTTAGAGCAAGGTCCCTGTCTTCATATAATGATCTATTTCAAAGATTTGTTTTTATCTAACAAATGAACAAGGTAGCATTCTGGTATGAAACAGCTCAACAAGATAAAGTGCTGTGTCAAATACAGTATTTCTTGTTCTTCCATGAAAGCAACATCTAAATTAGCTTTGAAGACTACTGTGATCGAATCCCCATCCCAGCTGCAAGGAGTTCCCAATGTCAGGTTCAAAGTCTTATTTTTCATTTTACTTTGTTGTTCAAATGTGTGCGTTTCTGCACATGTGCCTCTTTGCTCACTTGTGTGAAACAAAGTGAGGTGACCGGGAGATGCCCTCTCCATATGAAAGGTTAGGAACGAAAAGATAAACAGCTACCTGCAAACACCTGTCCGCATGCACGTGTCATGAAAGGCAGAGCGTGTGTTTCTGCGTGCATACATGTGTGTGCTAAACACACACAGCTGCCAGGTAACTAAGAACGAAGGGCCAACAAATGAAAGTGAGTGGGTGGGTTCCAAACCAGTAACGAGGAGGAGATGGAGCTAAAAATGATAAAGAGGAAACTGTGCACATTTTAGATATTACACGTCTCCTTATTGTTGCCCACAACACTGATACACACAAATTTAGAAAGCTGCCGTCAATAAAGCTAAACGTTTGCCTGCTCCTCTAACATGCTCTTTGAAATATGATTAGCTTTGAGCTCCTGTGAACAAGGTCTTACCTCACACACATGCACTCAGACAAAGTGAAATATGATTTGCTTTGAGCGTTTATGTACAAAGTCTTTGTGATGAAAGAGACCCTAACAGCACAAGAGTGTCTCAGACACTGCAAACAGTGTGTGTGTGTGTGTATTAGCGTGTTCAAGAGGGAGCTCACTAGCCTCACCCCGCACCTTTAAACAGCACAACCTGCTGTACAGACTTAAAAGAGCTTGAGAGAGCAGCGTGCGACCTGTTTAATCTTCCCCCTCTTGCAAGACCCGGCGCGCCCTTTTCATCTTCCCTACTCACCGAAAAAACAAGAGGTTCAGAGCAGGAACCAATGAATGCAAATTAATTGATATTAAAGACTTTTTGTCACTTTGCCTCCTGCTACTGTTGTCTTTGTTATGAAAAATGTGACTCTTCAGGACAGGAGAAGGAAAATATTAATATACAGGAATATAGCAATAATTCTGTGGTGAATCTTCCAAATTGGTATAGGCCAGAGGTCACGGATTAGCGGACTAGGGTCCGGATCCGGACCCACCTGCTGGCTAATCCGGACCCAACCTGATTTAAAACATTTATATATTACTGCATGCTGTCCGACGACAGTGTCTAACTCAGGGGTTAAAGTTCTCCGTTGCTGCGACGGATTTCCGTCATTTGGAAATTGAGCGCAAAAAGTCCCGTCTAGACTTTTTATTCAAGGTTTTGCACTGAAGCTGCTCTCAACCAATTAAACCTGGCAGAGCCGGGACATCAGCCAATCAGAAAGAGAGTAGGGCGGGTCTTTGCAAAGCGGACATTGCCAGTCTGAGGTTTATCGGTGTTCAATCATTTTGACTTTTGGAAGAACATCTCAAGCTGATCACAGATGGTATGAATGAAAGTAGCGGTGGTCAAAGGTTTTCTTTGGATTAATGCAAACCAGCAGATCAGAAAGTTCAGCGGGTAAAACAGCTGACAACAACTTCCCTCGGTAAGCGTGTCAATCTGCTCCTGCATGAATTATTTCCACCTGTGGCCATGTCATCGGTCAGCGTTTATTCCCTCGCTGATAAACGCGGCGACCAACCAGGGATCTCCTCGTCATTCGCTATTATGTTTTATTTAAAACACAAAGAAGAGTAACGTGCTAGCTCAGGCTAATTTAGCATGACCCTTGAAGAAGAAAAGTCGGCATTTGACTGAGTTCGAATGGGAAAAAGTAAAAAAAAAAACTGCGCTGTTCTGAAACAAAGAAGGCAGAGCTGCATCAGCTGTCGGTGTGCAGCAGTGTTCACCTGTTAGAAGGGGTTCTAACTGGGTGAGGCCAGAGAAAGGAAATTCTCAGAGAGTTTTTTATGAAGTTAAAGTGGAGCGAGGACACAGGGTTCATCCTGGACAGGTCTCCAGTGACTGGGCTAAAATATAGCAATTTTATTAAACTTCAAAAAAGGTAAATCGTGCCTTTTTTTATAAAGTGTAATGATTAATTGGTGAACGATAACGGGCAAAGCAGAGACTGATTACTGTCGTGCAATCTGTGTCAAATTAAAATGTATTATGTCATGATAGTGTTGGTGATGTGTCCTTCATTTCCAAGGCTGTGTTTGCCTTGTATGATCATAATATTGGTTTATATTGAATGTGACAGGGAGCACCTTGATATGTGCTTGAGGTTGGCTTTGTTGCCAATCAAACCCAGGTGTAAAATCCTTGCAGGGCAGCCTAAAGCTCACTTCTCTCATTAAGCCATAAAAAAGAAATTAAAAAAAGTTCAGTTGTTTTATAAAAGATGTCAAAGTCAGGAAATTGTCTATATACCATACTGTGAAAGATTGTGGTTGTCTACTTCAAAAAGTACTTTGGATTTTAAAATAGAAAAACGTTCTATTTTTATGTTATTTTTTTGTGGATGCATAAACATTTTATTTCAGTGTTAAATACTGTTTGAAGTAACGGATTGTAATTACAAATGTGTCCGGACCTTTACTGGTTGTTGATTTTCTTTATCCGGACCCCGCTGATTTTTAATTCGTGACCCCTGATATATGCTGTATCTTTCAGGCTATGTTTTGAAGCTTTGCCATGCTTTATTAGCCTAAATGTAGCTTAGTTATAGTAAATATAGTATTATGATTATATTTCTGTAGGATTACGGTGTCTACCAGGAAGCTTACAAGTATCAGTACACTTAGGAAAAGTTGGACCAATCTTCCCAATACATACTTTTTAAGTATATTACACATAATTAATCCAAACTCAATCCTGGTCTAAAATAATTGTTTATAGGCATTACTTTCAATAATCAAGTAAAATATGTTAAGGATACAGTGCTGCCTGAGTAGGGAGAAATGTCAGCCATATCCTGCAGATCTCCACACTCTGACTTGATGAGGGACAGTGACAGGCCCTCCGGTCCATGCTGGCTTTCAGCGCTATGCCTGTGGTGATGGTGACCCATGTGGCCCCCTCCGAGAGATGCCATTTTGGTTCTGAGGCTGACAGTTTCCCGGGTTATGTCCATGGAATCAGGGGATACCCGACTGTGGTCTTTTGGTCCTGGTGGGTAGCCACCTCCACCCCCATGTGACCCCAGGGGATTCTGAAAGGGGTAACCCATGAGGGGGAGAGGAAACGGGTGGCGAAATGACGGAGGACTGAAGCCCAGAGAAGCTGTGAGCGGAGATGGTTGGAATGAGGGATGATGAGGAGGGGGAGGAAGAGAAGAGTTGGTGGTCTCTACTGCACTCCCACCATTTTTGCGCACTACCAGCGGCAGAGCCTCTGTTTGATCATTGGGTGTTGGCACGCCACTAAGCCTGCTGCTCAGACCGCCGAAAGGATCAAGTGGGCTGGGGATGATTACATCCCCAAAGCAGTGGAGCCTCTGGTTGGAGGAATGATAGTTAGGGGTAGGACTGCCTTCACCATTCAAGTTGAGTGCCAAATTACCACCACCAAAGCGTGACTCTGGGGTAAGTGGAGGTAGTGCTCCGAAAGGTGGTGGACAGGATGAGGATGAGTTGGAGGAAGAAGAAGGTGCAGCTGGTGTACTGCTGTGGCAGCCGTGATGGTGACTGGGGGTCTGCTTGGGCGAGGAGAAGCCTTTAACGACTGTGTCAACAACCTGTGACACGGCACAGTTCAGCTCCTGCTTCAGAGTCTCGGCCAACTGTCTACCTCCTCCTCCCCCACCCCCTGCTACCGCTCTCCTTTTCACCCTTTCTCCATTTCTTTCCTCTTCTTCTCGGCTGTCAGCTTCCTCCTCCATTTCTCCATCTATCAAGGCTTGTTCACGGAGGAGGGCTCGGGCTCGGTCCAGGAACAGTCCTGGGTCCAGTTCAGAAAGATCATCTTGGGTTTGCCGCCCTCTGTCTCTGTGCCTCTCCTCCAGGCAGTCAGAGCGGATACTGTCCTCTGAAAGGTTGCCATCCTCCTCTCTGTCCCCTCCTCGGTTGGCTTCTCCATTCACTATATTTTCTTCCTCTTCCTCTGTCTCAGAGTCATAGATCTGGTAGAACTTCTCTTGAAGTTGGCGCAGTTGTTTCTGAACAAAGAAAAGACATAAAACATATGGGTTGATCTTCTTTTTTTCCCCTGATTGATTTTTTTAGAAGCTCAGGGGAGCCCCTATACTATCTCAAAGTCTAATTTAAGCTTAAGAATTAAACTGAAGAGAAAGCTTTCAGACATAATTGTGGTGTGTTTTTTCTAAAAGGTTACCTGCATGTCTTCAAGTTGTAGTTTGAGCTGCCTTCTCTCTTCCTGTCTCTGCTCCTGTCTGGAACAAACCAGCTGGGTGAAACTGTGTTGCTGCTGGGGGAGACGCTGCTTCCTCTTATTCTCTCTGTATACTTCACCAATGCCAATCACTCCGCCTCGTGAACCAGAAGAGCTCAGAAGGGAAGGGCATTCACCATGGCGGCTGCTGTTGTGTCTGCCGTCCTCTATTCTGTGGCTGTTACTGTTGCTGCTGCTGTTTTCATTCTCACGGTTGCCTTCTTGGTTGTGGTCACTGCCATTGGGACGGACCAGCGGGGAGTGACTCATGCCACGGATTATGTTTTCCACGCGGGCTCTCTTGGCGCGGAGATGCTCGTCCGACAGTCGGTCTAAGTCGAAAGAAGATAAGGACTGAGAAGAGGTGTGTGAAATGTGATTTGAGGGGGGGGGTTGTCGTCCAAAGTTGGAAGAGGAAGATGGAGGAGGTAGCGGAGGACCAGGGGAAAGGCAGTCGGATGGACTGTCTTGTGAAGAGTTACTACAGGCATCTTCAGCCTGAATCTCTGAACCCCCACTGGACAGGGCACCACTACCCTAAGATTAAGAACAAAGGCAATACATTTATAATGTTTTAGGCATATCAGTAATTTCATTTGGGCTTTAAAGTTAAGGACATGTTTTTTAAACTAAAATCTGCAGATTAACTTGTACCTGAAAGCCTGAGTCACTCCCTCCATTCTTTCCAATATTGTTCTTTAATAACTGGGAGATGATTGTGGCCCCAGGAAAAGGAATCATGGCATCTTCATAAGAGTTGGCCCTCTTTAGCAGCTTTCTGAGGACATTTGACTTCTCGCCGTCACCATTCGTGGCCCCATGGCTGTGACTCACCAGTGAGCAGTCTCCATCCTGATCAGGGCTGTGTGACTGGTTCATGGCGTTGAGCAGGGTCTCCCGGGTACGGGGGAATATTGCGCTACCCACGGTCCTTTTCACCCCGATGTCGACACGTCTGCGCTTGGTTTGTCTGGTTAGGAGGGTGGTGCTGTCATGATCAGGCATCACGCAGGGCAGCTAAACAGGCATGTCCAGGGGGCCTCACAGTCAAATACACAGTGAGAGGATTAGCCTGTCCATTAAGAAACAAAGTAAAGACTAATTGAAATGGGTAGCTATAATTAGTGTGATTTTGAAATTATACCTGTATAATAAATAATCTAATTTCACTACTGCAACATGTCTTTTGTCTGTCTTATTTTTAAGGCATCAAAAAGACAAACGTCAGATAAAAACTTCAATCAGTGAGAGACAGTGCTAAACACAAAAAAGGAGGCACCTGTTGCACTTCTTGAAAATAACTCATGGGAAGCACTGGAAAAAAACAGTGCACTCTTTAATATAGCTCAAGGAGATATTCCCGTAGGGACGTAACACTTGTCTATGATATTGAAAATCATTTCCTCTGCGTTCCCTTGAGGGGTAACCTTGATTCCTGTGTCTTGGAAGGAGCTGGGAAGAGTCAACAGGTTCTTATTATCTGAGGCCGAAATTAAATGTTTTTCATCCTAATTGTGTGCTGCATTATTGATAATCTTTTTTAATAAAACCATAAACCCAAACAAAACAAAAAAACCGAATTGTTAGTTTCTTATTATTCAATTTGTCAAAGAGGAGTCACAATTGTGAATATTGTCACTGACAACTACATCCCCAAACTCCTTTTCTCCACCTTTGTCACAGGAAAACATGCCCCAGTATTGATCAATTTGGCTACACTAAACCTTTATAGAGACATGAAGCAAATGTATGGCTTTGTGCCATAAATAGAAGTAATGCTAACAGCTTTTTTTTAAACTAATTCTCTGCTAAGCAATTAATTTCCAAATGCATGTGAAATAGACACATTATATCAGGTCTAAATCTGGTCTTTATTATTTGAGTAAAACTTGTCTGAATGCCTTTTATTCTGACAGAATTTACTGTGGAGGCAAAGCGGTGAACCCAGCTTTCTGTTTGTTGCCCAACAGATGGACGTTGAACCTTTTTAAGTAAACGAGTAAGGTCAAAGTGACGTTACCCAACGAAATTTCACAATACAACCCACTAAGTATTTTTTCATTCAAATGAAACCAGAGGATAATTACTTTGCAAAACATATTACTTTAAATTTCTTCAAACGGTAGTGTGCAGAGAGAGAAGCCAAAGGAGAATTAAGTCAACTCAAACTAGATAAAAAGAGTTATACATCAGATTCACTACAGTGGATTTAACTTTGGTTTCATGTAAATAACAAAAGATGTCAAATTAAATACTAAACCTTATTCAATATCAAAGTCATTGCTATATCTAATTTAACTGAGATTCAGGTTTCAAGTTAATAATTGAAGCAAAGGCACAGTGCTGGAGAGAAAAACCCAGAAAATGACAACCTGGGAGAGAGCTTTTCCTTTCATACTTGTTTGGATGTTTCCATAACATGTGTTGTGCTGTTATTTTTATTTGTTTGTTTGTTTCTTTTTTTGATTTTTTTTTTTTTTACTTTTGGGCAGTTATGGTTAGGGTTGTCCATCTTCTTAAAAATAGCTGGCCTACACGGCAGAAGCTTTTATCCCGGTGGAACTTAAAGCCTAATCCTGTGGTAATTTATTAAATTCTCCAATCATAGCATTTTTAAGCTTTCATTATCTATTTATATCATAAAGACCTACACCGTAAATGTTTGCAAAATCCCTATGACAACCAATGTTATTTTCATATTTATTCAGCTTTGACCTGCCTGTAGACTTCACTGACTGAATTAATTTAAATGAATAAATCTTACTAGTCCATATATCAGTGCTCAACATCATCAGATGATAAAGCATTGCTTTCAACATTTCTTCTCAAAATAGGGGCACACGTTTTGAAAACTGTTCCAGAAGAAAGTTATTACCTGCTTAAACAGACAAGCAGCAGTGTCAGTGTTTGCATGTTTTGCAAAAGATTTCAGGGTAATGATTGTAGGAAAATGCCTAACAAATTAAAGTTATTTCCAGCACAGTTCTTCAGAACAGGGATGCTCCCAAAGCAGGTGTGAAAGTTTAATTTGAATAATCTGCAGTACATTTTTTATCCAGGCATGAATACATACATTGCTCCCTGTTTGCATTATTTCTTCCAAACTTTATATTAAAAAGTGACATTTTGAAATAGATTAGAAAGCTTGAATCACAAAAAAAACAAAGTATTTTCTATAAAGTCTCTTAAAAAGCAAGTTGAGATTTTACACAATGTCTTCCACACACACATAAAACAGACTAAACTTTGGAGCCTTTGTTTAAAAGTAAGATATACTGAAAAGGAGATGTGAGACGGAGTACATGCATGGTCTTGGTGTCAAAACTGAAACTTGAGTGTTATTCTGAATTTAAAGAGCAAGAAAACTATCTCTGCAATTGAGAAGTGAAATTGTAGGTGTGCAGGTAATGACTGGAAACGCTTTTTTAGTATCTAAGGACTGAATAAACAAGAAGCAGGATTATAATTACGCAATACAATGAACTATGAACGCTTTAAATTATATTTATTAACACTTTGCTTTATATTTAAACTAAAAATTTCCAAACGAAATTTAGAAATATATATTTAAATATTTTTTTAATGTAAACGTGAGTATAATTTAACAATAAAGATCTGAAATCTGAAGTGCATTATTTCTGTCAGTGCGCTCCGAGTCCGGGTCACTTTTACGCACGGGAGATAAAGAGATATGGGGATCTTTGCTATATTCCAATCAATAACTAGTGCGAGATAATGACAGTCAGCGCGAGCAGGATGAATGCATGCTCGTACACTGCGTACATTTTATCTATAAACACCTTTGCGTTTATGCGGCGTTCCTTCTTAAAGCAGAAGCCAGATAATAGTGAAAATGGATCAACCTTTCACTTTCTTGGTGATCTATTAGTTTTAATTTCAAAACTAAATTACTTAAAAAAGTGGACACAGCCAAACCAGATCTAAACTGCATATAAAGCAAGTCAGTGAACTTCAATCTGTCTTTCTTTCAAACAGAAGCTGAACGCAGTTAGATACAATCGGGAAAATGGATCAAGTACAAACTAAACCATCTGGAAGCTTAAAGTTGCGCTGGAGTGGATGATTCAAACTCGATCCTTGCTTGTAGAAGGTTTTTCTACTTACTTCTTTCCTCAGCGTCGCTCCGTCGAGCAAGTAGCGAACAGAAGAGAGATCCACACTCGCCTTTGAGATCAATGCCGTAATTTACTACGGCCAATTGGAGATGTATGCGTGTGCGGGCGGAACGTGCGTGGATGTGCGGGAGAGAATTGAAAAACTCGCACAGGGACAGAGAGACAGAGTAAAAGCAGATGCACAGAGATACAGAGAGCGTGTGTTCCTGCGCGCCGCTCTGCTCCCGGGATGGGAAGTGTGTAGTTATCGAGCGCACCCCTTCGCCGGCTCCGCGTCCCGGCACACTCTGAGCGGACTGGAAGACTCTCAGGGTAAAGAAACAAGAACGAAGGGAGGAAAAAAATGAAGGATACGCGAAGACGCTGCGTCACCGGGCCTGGAGTGAGGTAGCTGCTTCACCTGACCAATAAGGACGAGGAACCGGAGGGGGGGAGACGTTGGATTTTATTTATAAGGAGGCGCGCTGTCAGAGTGGAGAAGGAGGGAATGGAGAGAGGATGAATGGGGTAATCTGGGATATCCCTCTTTTGCTTCAGATCTTGGCGATAATTGGTTGCTTTTAAACCGCTTTTAATCATTTCTACTGAACTAGGGATACATGAGTTTTAACATAAAGTAACATTTATCCGCACTTTTCAACTTGTCTCATTATACATGGTTAAATATCAGCCTTGATTTATAGCTGAATAATTTTACTTTTAAATCCTAATTAAATAAATCAATTTCTTTTTTTAAATTTTGGTCATCCTCCAATTGATCCTTGGTGATTAATTTTGTGCACAAAAGAGAGCTCTCCAGATTGACGGTAAAAAATATCAAAAGCTATTTTTATATGGAAATATTTTTTCACATTGAAGTCAATTTATGCATCAGATTTAAAAAATCCGTGTCAATAATTTCCCGAGGTTTAACTCTTAATGGTGCATGTTTAAATTCCAATCAGACATAAAATAAAGCCTTAGTAATAAGTGAGTTCAGTCCTACGTTTTTTTTACTGTGAGTCTCACTGATAATTTGGTGAAGTAATTTAAAGTGGACTGGACCTGAAAAGGCGCGTAACGATCATCCTTTTAAAACACGCTTTTTTGTCCTACAAAGGTGTTAAAATTAATCCCGACAGAAATCTTAAAAAGGCAGCAAATGCAAAACTATGCGGTTTCATTTAACTTGCATTTACCCTGAAACGACATCAGTCAACAATAAATAAAACAAAAGCATTTCTATGCTGTTTTGAAAATAAGGAGAATTTTAAAAAGTGACAGGGGAAATGCGCTTCTGTTCTTTTCCACCTGGGGTCACATTTTAGTGCGCATCTGATGCTTCAAAGTAATTAAGACACGAAAGGAACTTCAAGCAAGATTTACATGAAACCTAGTTTTGTTTGTTTTGTTTTTGATAGAGCGGTATTAGTTGTTCACAACATTAAACGTAGGAGTCAATCACTAAACGTCCCATGAGCGTTGTGCGTTGCCGCGCCACAGAACGAGGATCTGTGTGCAGCAGCACCGTTTGGAGCCTTGAAATAAACATAAAATTGGAATAACGCTCAAGTTGTCTCTCCGTGCCCAAGAAGGCCCTGAGTATTTAGTTTTATTTTATTAATAAAAAAGAAAAAATATGCACACATCACAAGCGCTGCAAATGTTCTGACCACATCTTACAATGATGGAATCCTAGATGGGCAGCTGTAAACATGCGCAGATATTTAGTCTCGATGCACATTAGGAAGTTATCATATATTCAGCTTTTAAGGGGTGGGAGTAAGGGTTTATGAAAGGCCGAAAACAAGACGGGCGTTGGGAAGGAATTATTTTACGAAAGAGGAGGGGGTAGCGGCAATTTGATGGAAATGAAAGCAATACAAAGCTTTTATAACGGAGAGAGAAAATTAATGCATCAGAGCTACAGCTAGTAGCAAGTACAATCACTCCTACAAAGGGTTTTATTTAGAGAATATATGTTACACACCATTTAAATTAATCTCAACTTCCTTTCAAGATTTAATCGTAACAAATATTTGCAACTAAAATCGTTTTAATTACAAGAGTGTGTGTGTGTGTGTGTGTGTGTGTGTGTGTGGGTGTGTGTGTGTGTGTGTGTGTGAGAGAGAGAGAGAGAGAGAGAGAGAGAGAGAGAGAGAGAGAGAGAGAGAGAGAGAGAGAGAGAGAGAGAGAGAGAGAGAGAGAGAGAGAGAGAGAGAGAGAGAAAACAAGTTAGAGCTGTTCAAACTGGATGTTTCTGTCCCGGTCTGTCACCCTGAAAAGTACAGTTTAGTCAGTGAGCTCCAGGTATGACCTGACAAATACTTATACAGAAGCGTTTCAGTATGTTATTACGTCAATGAGAAGTGAATGTTGCAGTACTTCAAAAACAGTTTTTCTAAACTTTTTTTTGTTTGTTTGTTTGTTTACTGTGATGCTTACAGCTTGCGGCCAATGAAAAGCCATAATACAGATTCTCCAAAAATTGGACTTTAAAACAAGACAATTTGAATATTTTTTAAACACAGAAATGTTATGTTACAGCCTAGACAATGGGCAAAAGAGACTGGAGCGGAACCCACAAAAGGCATTTGCTTAAGAAGCTAGCTATTTATGGAGCTTTTATGCAAAAGAAGCCCTAGCCAGTTAGGTCATATACTGCATGGAGCATAGGAATTATTTTTAGTAGGCCAACATCTCTGTTTACAAAATCCCTTTCTATTTTTATTTTTTATTTTATTTTTATGTTTTCAGGAAACTGAAAAAGAGATTTTCATTTGCTCTAAACCATAATTAATATCAATATTATAATACGAATATGTCAGTCTGAGTTTGATCGATCAATAAAAGATATGAAATCCACTTTTTGAGTTCCTGAAATTAAATTAATGCTCATTGATATTTTTTTATATATAATCCAACTGCTTTTTCCTACTTACTTTTTTCTGCTTTATTTCCTGTATTTTAATCATGTAAAGCACTTTGCATTGTCTGTGTACTGAATTGTGCTATATAAATAAATTTGCCTTGCCTTGCCTTGCCTAATGCACTGAAAAGTTCATTCATCCCAAAGCTGCAGTTATTCCTGCTGTCTTTATACCACATTTTTCCTTCCACTTAAGTTTCCATTAATATGATTAATTGTCTGTATGGTTTGGTTGAATTGGACTTTGTAAAGTGCCTTGAGGAGACATGTGTTGTAGCTCGGCGCTATATAAATAAAATCAAATTGAACTGAATTGGATTGAATGCAGCACTCTGTAAACAACCAGCTACTTTAGCAATGTTTAGCCTGCATCGTAAAGGTGTCGATTAAAACTCAACAGTCTTTCCCATGATTGTGTTGGCCACAACACAACATTTGTTGATTAAAATTCCTTTGTCAATCAATTATTCTATTTATTTGCGGCTCCACATTTGGTGATAATAAGCCACAAACCATTCTCATTATACTTACCAAAATATTAAATCTTGAAATAGATCACGCTGTAAATAAATAATGTAATATGAATTGCCAAAATAAATTAACTTTTTGATATTCTAATTTGTTGAGATGCACTTGTTTTCAGTTTTTAGCCAAAAATGTCAAAAACCATAGACACAGGTGGAGTTTTCCGCTTTTTTCAGAAATAAAAAAAACAGCAAAGCTGTTGAAAAAAGCACCTGAGTGGAGCTTTGAAGTCCACTTTTCCCTTAAAAAAAGACATATCACACAGAATCGTATATTTGATGACATGTGTGACGCAAGCTTGCAGAAATGCTACAGTGCAGCACCTAAAGCCAGACTTGAAACAAATGAGAGCAGATGAGGAGGATTCAAGGAGCCTCAGAAAGCGCTCAAACCTAAAAAGAGGCGACATGACGCGCAGGGAAACAAACAACACAAAGCAAGAGAAAACATAGCAGAACAGCCTCTGATCATAGCAGGTGTTCATATTTCTTTGTGGCATAAAAATGGGAAGCAGCATTATCTTGTAAGTCTTGAGCAGTTTTTTTCCACTTCCACTTTTTCTGTTTCAGCCAAACACTAGAGGGGACACACACACACATGTTGTATCACATCTACTTCCTTTTTTAAATAACATTCTGTTGGAAGCTTCAACTTTTTACGCCCAAGTTGAAACTTTTTAGTGCTAACATGAAACCTGGATATTCCATTTTCTTTCAAATAATGCTTCATTGATTTCAAAAGTTCCAGCTGCTAAAAGGCTAGGGTGTCACGGGAGGCCTCCTTACAATGAGTACAGACAGAGTGAGAGGTGGGTTTTGCAAGAGTAAGTAAAATGTCAGGATGATCATCCTGCTCAGAAAAACATAAAGAGGGAATAATGAAAATAGAAGGGCTGAGAGAGGGAATAATGGTAGTCCTGCTCCTGATGGCGCTCCGCGGGTAAAGACACACAGGCACAGGTTTCTCATTCTGTCTTTCTCTCTGTCTCTGTCCCCCCTTCTACCTCTTTTCCCTCTGTTCCGTCTCCATCAAGATGCCATTATTCAGGACATTAGCGAGGAAGAGCTAAAAGCTCTCTCTGTCGAGGAGGGTCCCAGGGTCCTCTCTGAGAGCTGTGACGCAAACACACGCACACTCATGCACGCACACACACTTTGACTACAGAAATACAGTGTGGTACAGGTGAAGAGGTAAGAGGTGGTAAAAAGGTCTTATTGCTGGCATTACCAGGTATCCGAGCTCCTCTGTGACCAGAAACATGGACATTAGCGGACTCAAAGAGAAATGAATATGGGTTTATTTGTACTAGTGAACTTTCATACACATCATCTATTCTTTTCTGTCTTCTTTTGTCAAGAAACTCTTACAATGCACTGTAGAAAAAATACTGAAAACTGCAGCAAATTATCAGAAGAAATCCAAAAAATTGTTTTCTTTTTTTATCAGCTCTACTGTTAACTTACCTTAATAATGTTTAACAGCCTAAATATCTACTTTTGATACAGCTGATAAAACAATTTCTCTGCAGATTTGGTCCACAGTGGATGAGTTTAACCAAACGGCTAAAAAAACTTGCCTTACATGTCTTTTTTTCCTGAAAAAAGTAAAAAAAAAAGAGTTTAAGGGTTAATCCTGGCACTAATTTGCAGAATTTATACTGGAACAATTCCCCAAGATTGTAGCCAGTAAAGCCAGTGTGACATATGCATGTAGAAATTGGTACATATGTAGAATTCCTCCAGAAGGGAAAAAAAACTCCTCTTGGAGGAAAACCTTTGAACCAAAAGAGTCTGCCCTTTTGGATCAACTGTGTTATTTTGATATTTTACACATGTTGCATTTTAACAAGTATCTACTGGAGATATTGAAACATTAGCTTCAAAAACCACCAGGATACTCTTTGCATTGAAAATTCATAACAATATAATGAGTTATAAAACTTGGGGTTTTGGAAACAGTGACTCTTCACTGGAAAATGTGGTCACATTTTATGTAAGCTTGTGGGTGTGGCAGGGATTTAGATTCTCACATCTTGCCCCCAAAACATTAAATTATTATAACTCTGAGATTCAAGGTCTGAGTATATAGACCCTGCACAAGGTTTAGAACTGTTATCCCAGTCCACTCAACACATCTAAAGGGTAATAGCATGACATCGCCTTAGCGCCGGCCACATGAAACAGGAATTCACATATACTGGAAGATGTCCCTTTTTGAAACTCTTAATCATTTCAACTTAAAAATGGGTACCATAACAAACTAAAAATAAAGGTCTAGTCCAATCCTTACAGGAAGTCTTCTTTTTTGGGTTGTAGTCCTTGCCCAACCTTGGCCAATTAAAGGGAAGTTTGTGTAACCTATATCTAAAACACGACATTCAATTTAACCCAATAGTTTGCTACTATATAACAGACCTTACACGAAAGCACCTGGGTGTAATTTTCTTCTATGCTTGCTAACTGGGTTACCTACTTACTGCCTTAATACTTTACCATACCTTAATACTTTACCATACAAAGACATTTTTGTTAGTTTTATGCTCACAACTTTGTGAGAACAGTTGGGGATTAGTCCTCTTCCTGCTCAAACATCACTGGACATCAGTGCACAAAGCAAGGTCCATAAAGACATGGGTGAGCAAGGTTTGTGTGTAACAAGTAGGCATACTGACCTACAGACGATTATTACATCAACCTGATAGAATATTTGGGATGAATGAGAGTGGCAACTGTGAGTCAGACCTTCTCCTCCATCATCAGTGTCTGAACTCATAAATGCACTTCTGGAAGAACGGTCAAATATTTCCTTAAAGGAGCTCCTAAACCTTGTGGAAAGCTTTCCCAGAACCTGTTATAGCCTTAAGTAGTGAAACCAACATCATATTAAACCCTATGGATTAAGAAAGGGATGTCACTCATTATGTTTGTATGAAGGCAAACAAGGGGATATTTTTGACAATCTACCATATTTAATGCTTTCTTTTTTGGCATGGTTCTTCATACTTGGCTTTTTCCTAACTTTTCCCAACTGACTGCCTCGCTGGGTGTATGGAAAAAAGGATTTTCTGAGTCATCCTCCTTACCATCGTTTTTTATCTTTCACTGCAATTAGTGTACCACAAAAATATCAGAACAATTCTTAATTGTTTCCCTTTTTTTCCCTTTAGTATGTGTTCTTTTTTTAATCAGTCTTATGAAGCTCCACCATGCTCATGCATTTATGTATGCCTCTGACGGATGAAGTTGAATAAAGGCAGTGTGTATATGTGCTGTAGACTTTTTCCATTGTGGTGATTTTAAGAGAAAAGGTCATAATCTAGCCACTGCCATTGCCACTGCTGAGACCTCCAGCCTCCACCTCCTCTCTGCCCCTGGTGCCGTGTCCAGCCATAAAGGCCCTGTTGTGGGCAGGTTGGCAAGCCAGATTAGGGTCTAGGGTCTAGAGCTTGGCTTGGATCCCTCATCATCATCCTCCAGCACTGATGCCCCCTGCAGCCCCACGGTGAAGCCCCCATTCTGGTCCTGACATGGCCCCAAAGCCGCCTTCCTGGCACAGGGCCTGGGCGGATGGAGGGATGGAGGGAGAAAAGAAAGCCTTTGCCGCGGATGTTCAGTGGAGTGAGGAGAGGTGGAGAGGCTAACAATGCTATCAGAGAGCTGGTGTCCTTCTCTCGAAAGAACACACAAACAAAATCCACCCTGTTTGTCTTTATTTATCGCAGCTCTTCACACACAGATGACGGCAAAGAGCGACAGCAGAATAAGTGAGAGAAAGATGAAAGAGAACAGCAGAGGGGAAAAAGAGAAATGGAGCTGCTTAAATGGATGAATGAGGAAAAACAAATGAGCTGGCAAAGTCAAATGTAAAGAAATGAGAAAAGTGAAGTGTTTAAAAGACGAGCCGAGATTCAGTTGGACATAATGTGAAAAAAAAAGCAAAATGGTAGCTGACTGTTGGCTAAAGCCGCTATGACATTGTCAGGCTTTCTGGATCCCCATGGAAACAAAAAATCATCATGTTTGCTCAAAATACTTTCATTAGTGCCCCAAACCTGAGCCAAAAGCATGAGGGAAAAGAAGAGGCTAAATAAAAAAAACACACACACACAGATAAGACAAACAAAGGGCAGACAGACTAAAAAAAGCAAAAACAAATTTAGTAAAAGCTGTTTTTTTATCCCGTTTGTATATCCGCTCACTGACCCATACTGTTTTGTAAACAATGATATTCAGGAGTTCAGCGTGGTTTTAAGTGGCCATCGCTTTAGGGATCAGACTGTAGGCAAAGTAATGAGGTTGCCATGTTTGCATGAGGTATTACAGTGATAACCATTAGTTTGTTAGAATAAGCTCTGGACAGTAAACAAACAGTGTCGGTTTACTGACTTTTTTCTAAATAAAACTCAACCAAGATTAATTCATTCATGAATAAAAGAATTTTAGTTTTTTTCATCCTACGTGCCTCATCTTCTCACAGATTACATGGTGCCCCACGCAGAGTCCAATTCCAGTTCAGCCCACCACGCAGAAGCCAACACAGCAACAGTCATATCACTTTACTGAGCAAACCTGTTACATTTAATGCTTAACTAGAAAGAAAACAAGTAAATGGCCCATTTATGAATTAATTTATTTATTTTTCAAGCAGTAGAAATAGTAAAAAAAAAAAAATTTAACTAGCATCGTATTATCCTGAGAGTTAGGATTACATTCAAACTATGAATAATCTTTTCTGTATAAACCAGTGCATTTGACAATTGAAAAATGTTTCCCCTTTTACAGATTTCTGGCTTTTGCTGTTGTCATGTTTAAATATTTCAATATCAGACAAAGATTAAATGAGTAAATGCAAATGATGAAGCCTTTGTGTTATCAAGAAAAATGCTATCCAACCAACCTAGCCAATGTTGAAAAATAATATTCCTTCAACCAAACAACTAGTTGAGCGACCCTTGGTAGAGGGTCACCCAATCAGACATTTTTTGAGCTCAGTCACTAACTATGTTTCCATCCAATTGTCATGCGAACTTTGAGCAAACTTTTAAAATGTTGCAAAAAAGAAAATGTGAATTAGGCATGTTTCCACCTACTGGTTTGGAACAAATTAACGAAAGTGCAATTTTGTCAGAAGTTGATGGTACATATGGCCGTAGTAAACAGGAAGTGGATCACACTTCTAAAAAAAAAAGGAGAGAGGTTTTCAGTAATGTGTTGCTATCTGGCAAGTCAGAATTGTTAGGTCATGTCAACTTGCACTGGCGATGTTACATGCTGTGCGGAGATGTAAAGGAGAAGGAAATGCATTTCCATGCGTGTTGTGGGAATATCCGGGAAGACACCGACTGCAGAAACAGCTGATCAGTCATGTGAGGTAAATGTTCATTATGTCAGAACTTATTTGGTAAATGTGATTCTATCTCCTGTTTTGCACATTAACTCTTTTTTGCAAAATCCAAAAACCACATCATGCGAGTGGATAAATTTTTTTGTAAAATTGAGGAAGTTATTTCAAATTTTGCTGTTTCCATCAACTTTTTGTAATGCAATATGAAAAATGCACGTAAAACATGTTGATGGAGACTATCGAGCATGACTGTCCTGATTAAAGTCCCTCCACAACATTTAAAACAGATAGTTCAAAACCTTTATTTTGTTTTTTTGTTGTTTGAGTCATTCTGAGATGATCTTGCTGAGGTGCTTTGGATCATCGTCCTGCTGCAAAACCCGAGCCTTTGGGTCACAAACTGATAGTCAGACATCTTGTTTCAGGAGTTTTTGGTAAGGACAAAAATCATGGCTTTGTTAAGTAGAGCAAATCGTCAGGGTCCACGGTTCCCTTCTTATTGCTGAATCATGAACAGCGATCTTAAGGCATGTGAGACCCTGCAGTGGTTTAGGTATTGTTCTAGGTTCATTTCTGGCCTTTTTGATAATCATTGATGGACTCTTTGAGTCATTATTGGGGGCAGGCCACTTCTGGGAAGGTTTCCTTGTTCCATATTTTCTCCATTTGTGAAAATAGCTCTCATCATGGCTCACTAGAGTCCCAAAACCTTAGAAATGGTTTTGTAACCCTTCCAGACTGATAGATGTCTGTGACTTTCTTTACGTTTCGGCATTATGGGAAATCTTTTATTTATTCTTCTTCATGGCATCAGACAACTTTTATGTGAGGTATTTCTTGATGTAGGTAAGGTCTAATGAAATTGAAATAAGCTTTCTGATTAATGTGATTAATCACATTTAATTCAAGCTTTAGAAAGAGGAGCAAAAAGCTGGTTGATGTGCAATACTTAAACTTACCCAGAGTCACAGCTCCATTAATCCATCCATTCCCTTAGCTCTTAGCAGTAATGACTTGATGGGATTCTTCATAAATAAAATTGAATCCATTAAAAATAAAATAATTGGCATCCTCCCAAACATGATTACCTCGTCCTCAGTAAGTGAGGCAGTGTTGGAGGAGTCTTTAGAACCTGATAGGTGTTTGAACTGTTTTGCAGAGGTAGAGCTTTCTGAGCTATCTAAAATTTTAGCTTCATCTAAACCTTCTACTTGTATTGTTGTGGATGGGCCTCCCCACAACGTAATGATTTGCACTAAGTTCTTCAAAAATTCTAAGTTCTTGGTAAGGCAGTTAAAAAATGTCCAACAGTAGTCAAAAAGTGAACAAAGGTAGCTGAGTCTCAGTCCAGGGTGGTTTATTGCAACAACACAAGACAACCACACGTGAGATGTGCTCCGGACAACATCTGACAACATACAGAAAGTGTTCCGCTTATATACATTCTCTGGATCTTGGGACTCCTCCTTTGAGTCCCTCCTTTTTTTACATAATTTCCATTGCTTTTTCCACGGATATCTTTGTTAATTTTTTACCTATCAGTGGAAACTTCCATAGGGTGTGCTTTTTTAAAAACATGGTTACACATCACAGCTCCTCCCAATCATGGCCCCTCACTACTGCTCATTTCCATATGGTTACACATCATTACCTTTTCGGACCTGGACCATGCATTTTCTGTGTTCATTTTGCAGTCTTTCATGTTCTGTTTTACATTGCAAATGGCTTGCCCTTTTGACCCAGAGGTTTTTCAATTTCCCCTGGTTAATTCCATTGACCCCCTACTTGTTATTCTGGGCTTGTAGCGTGACACACACACACATGTTTCTTAGGTGAATGTCACAGCACACCTTAAACATGGTGATAAGAATATATTTATTATAAGATATTCATTGTGAGATATTAATCCACTACATTCCCCCCTGTGATCCTGAAAAGGGTCACAAAATAAATCACACTCTACAAATGATTGTCTATTTATCATGACTATGAATTTCTAGAGTAAATATTACTAGCACACCAAAGGCTAATTGTAATTAATACTTAGCACATCACAAACGTACCATGATTAATACGAACGTCTAAGATCAAAACACACTTCTACTAGTAGTGAGGGATACACAAAACTATGATCACACAGTAAAACATAAGATTTATAGTTAAACAAAGAGGGAACTCCCCTTGGCACTCTTGTGAGGACTTTTCCTCTTGCTTACTTTTTTTATAGAAGGATTTTCAGGATTTGTTTCAGCAATGATACTGGGCCTCAGGTTGACATATCCGTGCAGCTTGAACACCTGTTAGGACACCACAACCCTTACCCAGAGGGCCCTGCACACCCCCTACATCAAACGAGTTGATGTTTAAATATTAATACCAATACTCCATCATGCCCGCTGTATCAGGCTAACCAGTCACTTAATGGTCAGTAGACCTTCATTACAACCAACATATGAGCAATCCTATCGATGCTCCCTGCACAGCATTAGTACTGTCACATAGGTTATAGACATACATAATTATATTTATCTTTTTAAGCATGCACCATCATATTTATTATTGAAGTATACATAATCATTTCATCATTCACATCAGCTTAGTTTTCTCTTTTCTTTTTTTTTTTTTTTTTTTTTGAAAGTTCTAAGGTTGGGGATTAGGGAAAACCACCCCCCTTGGAGGTCGATTCCCCAGTCCTTCTGTGGAAGTCCCAGGAGCTTGTCCCTGTAGCTGTGCCAGTGTCGTAGTAGCTAAACGCCACTGCAGTACTTGCCGTCTTGCTGTGTCCCGTTCTGCTGTCATTTGCAGCAGTTTTTCCTGTAAATTGACAATAGTTTGTTGAGCCTCTTGAAGTCGTCGTGTCAGATTGTCCTGTTCTTGGGTTAACTGGCATACTCTAGCCCTATATTTGGCTTTGTATGTGCTGCGGCGAATTGCGAATATGTGCTTCTTTGACGCCGGAGATAGACCTTTGACCAGCTGAGTGTAAACTCCAGTATCCATGGAGGCAATTTCAGTTTTTAGGTCCTGGGCGGTTCTGTAACGATCCAGAGGGCTCATTAGAAACCCCTGGACGTGGCTCATCTCGAGGGAGCTCAGTTGCATCTGCTGAAAAATATTAACAGTCGGCTCCAGTGCAGGATTTCCCATCGCGGTTGGACCCGTCGTCCTCGTGCCCGATGTAGATGGCCTCTCATGACCAGCTCCGTTTGGCCTTCCTTGGCCCGGTGTGGATGGAAACTCCAATCAGCTGTGTCCGGCAATCTTCGGTCTGCTGGGTCCTCGGGGCTGAGTGGGCTGAAGATGATCCTCAGGGCCCCTGGTGATGGTGGGTCATCCATGTGTAGCTCTCCCAGGTCCACCATTCCTCCCGGTAGTGCAGTGCTAGGGCCCTCTGCTGGATCGTCTGGACGCCTATTAGGGAGACCAGTGCCTGTACCTACATATGCTTGTGTGCCTAACGACGCATGTGCGGCATCTGTATTTCCTCTATTTGCACGTCCCTGCCAATCCTCAGCGGGTGTGTGGTGCACATTAAAATAAGCATCCGCCATTTTCAGCAGTCTGCATGTGGAGACATAGTATGTTATAGGTATATATCCACATGAGGCACATACTTTTCCTAAAAGAATTTATAAATACTTTTAGCATGCAAATTACTATTTCTAAGCTAATCTATAAATACTTGATATACAAATAACTACATCTACAGTTGTTTATAAAGACTTGGCATGCCATGTACTATATATGTAATATCACCAAAAAATATGCACGTACCTGGTGGGGGTGAGAGGGGATCATGGTATTACTTTATATGACTTGGTCTATCTGTACCTCTATTATGGGGAATTGACCAGTTACATTCACAATAAGTTTTGAGACCAACCCCCGAATGAGGGGTACGATGCAGCAGATAACTACTAATATTATCAATATTATAGTTCCTAGTATTATTCCTGCCGCTTTGAGGTATCTTGTCCACCCAAGCTTATTGAACCAATCCCAAAACCCCTTCAGCTGAGTGTTCCAGTTGGATCTCTCCACATGTTCATCTCTCATGCGCTTCATTTCTTGAAGAACACCTGTCAGGCTGCCGTTAATATCAGTATGCATAGGGATTAAAGTACAACAATCTGTCCCGATATAATCACATAGCCCCTGGTCTCCGGCCATACGGGATTCCAGTACGAACCTATGTTGTAAAACCATTAGTGATGTAGCATGTAATTGTTCTTTTATAAGGTCTACGCCCTTTATTGTAAAATTTATAAACCTTTGTTGATTGTACCATAGGAGATTTATCCACCTACTATTTCGAGCTATGTATTGCGCATTGGTAATTGTTCCGAAGAATGGTAACGAGCCGACCCCTCGTCCAGCTTTTATCCAATCACTTCCTATAGCAGCATGTTTCTCTGGCACCCCTAATGCGACCTGATCCCATGTAATGTATACTTCATCTGACATTTGCCAATTCTGTTTGTGCTCAGTAGGAGTACTTCTTTTTCTCATTTCATTAGGTGTTTTGTTGCTGATTTTTTGATTATCTATTATTAATTTTAGTTGTCCTGTAAGCATTACTGGAGCACAGATACCTTCCCACTGAGGAGGCAGTGAGCATAGTATTTGCTCAGTATTATGACACAACCAAAAAATGTCTCCTAAAGGGACAGATCCTTGCGCCAGACTCTTTACTCGGTATTGGGCTACTGCTGTAGGTTGGAGGTCATAGATAATATTTCCTCCATCTGGTACTATTTGTTTACAACTTATATTACTTTTAAGGCTAGTTTCACATAGTTTGATGTAGCTAACGTTCCCTCCTTCTGCCGGTGGGTACCACGGTATTTTATTACATTTCACCATCTCATCTGCAGTCTCCATTTTGCTAGAGGTTCTTTCGGTTACCTCTTCTAATTCTGTTCCTCGTGCTATACAAAATGGAAAGCTTAGTTTAGCCGGCTTTTGCACTACTGGAGGGAGGGAAGATGTACTCATTACTTTATTTATTGAGGAGGTTAGTGCTTCGGGGTATCTTTTCCTGTCTTTTGTCCATGATGGTAAACCTGCAGCCATATGCATAACACAGTGAGCAAAACATTCTGATATGTCTGGGCAGTCGCCTATTTTACTTCCGGGTATACTCTGAAGGGTCGGTAACTGCTTAGCATTATAACAGGCTATACAATCATCTTTAGGGCGCTTTTTACCTGTAAACATAGCTTGAACCGAAAATTGTATCCATTGTTGAAACATGTTCATTTGCCATTGTGACGTTTTTAATTTATTCAGATCCCTTTTCTGTCTTTTGTTTATTAATTTTACTACTCTATGAGCTCTTTCTATCGTCATTATTTGTTTTGTTAGTATGTTTTGGCACATGTTTGTTTTGCATCTTACCGTAATGATCACCATCCCATCCCCACGGCAGTCCATGCTTTGTGGAGTTCCAAGCCAATGTTTTTCCATTGACTCGTCTCCTAAAATTTCCTCAGACATCACATAGTCATAACCTTCGGTTTGCACATGCATTAATGATTTATTCTCCCCACCGTTATTACTGATTATCCCCTGGTTAGTAGCTAGTGTTATCATTGCTAGTGCACATGTCTCTGTTTGATGCTTTACATGTGAGTGTGCATTGTTAGTGGTGAGCTTAAAAAGGTCCCCCCTTGTTAACCCGAAAAGGGTTAACAACAGAAGAAAACTAGTCAGATTCGGAAGGAGACGCATACGAGTGATGCCCAGACGGCGATGGAGTGGGCGGACACGACCCGCTCGCCGACCCAGACGTGCCGTCCGAGGAAGTGGGAAGGGAGGGAGGGGGTGGGGAAGGTGAAGGTGAAGGATGTGGAGAAGGGGAAACAGTTCCAGCACTGTCTGATGAGTGATGAGAAAAAGGTTCTTCCAGTGCCTCAGAGCTGGGTGAGTCTGAGACAGACCTGCTAGGAGTCTGAGTGGCAGGAGAATCAGCATTACTGCTGCCAAAGTCAGAAGGCGAATCGGAAGCAAAAGAATGAACATTATCATTCTCAGAGTCCCCTGACAGTGAAGCCCGTCAGGCTGCCAAGCGGGCTGATCGTCTCTGGCCATCAGACGATGACGGGGCTGAGGATGCATCAGTGCTCGCCCCAGGTACGACATCAGACGCCTGTGAATGTGCTATGGTAGTATGCGGAGGGAGACTTGCTGCTGCCCTTTCAGCATGCGCAGAGCCCGTCGGTCCTGGATCAAGGCCAGGTGGGTCTGGTGGACGATGACGTGTGCAGTGGTTCTTATGGAACCAGAAGGGCTTACCTTCAACTTTTAGGGCAGTGGGAGTGGTAAGAACAACTTTAAAGGGCCCTTCCCTACGAGGTTCGTTCCACTGACGTCGAAATACTCGTATGAACACTCTGTCACCGACTTGGACGTCTCTGACATCCACTGGAATACGTGTCTCGTCTCGGTTGTGAGCTGCTTTCACCTGTTGAAATATAAGTCTGTGAATACGGGTTAGGGACCTGAGGTAGTCCCCCAGTTCACGTTCAAGTTGCGCCAGGGAAATCTCCTCCTGGGGCCCTCGCACCTGTGGGAGAGGCATAGGTCGACCTGTAAGCATTTCATGAGGAGTAAGATGGGTTAATCGGTTAGTTTGAGAACCCATTGCCATCAGTGCAATCGGCAACGCATCCACCCACGTCAGGCGGTTATTGCTATCAGCAATAATCTTTGCAATCTTGGTTTTGAGCACACCGTTGGCTCGTTCGACGGAAGCCTGTGACTGGGGATGATAAACACAACCAAACTTTTGTTTTATACACAACTGGGTGAACATCGCCTGGACGACCTGTGAAATAAAGTGAGGTCCGTTATCAGATGAAATAGTATCAGGCATACCAAACCTGGGAAACACTTCTTTACATAAAAACCTTGCTGCTGATTTGTGATCGTTTTTAGCAGTGGGGCAGGCTTCTGTCCACCTGCTGAAACGACAAACAACCACAAGCATGTATCTCTTTCCCTGCACACGAGTTAACATGTCAACATAATCCATAATCAGATGACGAAAAGGGCCATCCGGCATGGGGATATGTGCTAAGGGTTGTGTGAACATTTTTCGCACATTGTACTTGGGGCAGTGTGGGCATATAGCTAATTCTCTGTCTACCATAGGTGTCAAATAAGGTGACCACCATACTGCCTGCAATTTTTGAACAACCTGGGCTCGCGAACAATGATCAGGTTCATGCATTATTCTGATAGCTGTTGGTAATAAGGACAAAGGAAATACAAAATGTCCTCGGAAACTTCGCCACAACCCTGCATGGGGGTGTGATGTGCGTACCGCCCCCCTTTGCACCCACAACCGTTTTTCTGCTTCAGAGACGCTGTTCTGTGCCTCAATTAATGAGGCTAAATTAGTGATGGGTCCACAGTCAGCTGCAAGAACCATTGGTCCTTGTATTGCAGGTCCTGTGGCTTCTTTGGCTGCCTCATCTGCTAAGTTATTTCCTATTGCTACAGGTGTTTTTGCCGTCTGATGTGCAGTACATTTTACAATAGCTAACGCAGATGGGAGCTGCATGGCTTGTATTAATTCCATGACAGCCTGCCCATGTGTCACCGGGGTGCCATCAGTTCGAACAAAACCTCGCTGTTTCCAGATGCTCGCGTTTATATGGCATACCCCATACCCATACGCACTGTCTGTATAAATGGTGACTCTTTTACCTGTAGCTAATTTACATGCAGCTGTTAATGCTTTTATCTCTGCCAATTGGGCAGAGCAAGGTTGGTCAAGGCTCATGGACTGAACTTTTGTATAGGTGCCGTCGGGGTCAAGCCGGACCACTCCATATCCTGCTTTGTTCCCCGTCTCACCTCTGACGCATGATCCGTCAACAAACAATGTTAGATCGGATAGGATTGGGTGATTGTATAAATCCTCCCTTACTTTCATGAAGGCGTCCGTCTCCTTGAGACAATCATGGGGCTCACCTTCTGTTGGCAATACCATTCTTGTGGCCGGGTTGATCGTGACACAACGTTGCACGGTAAGGTCAGGTCCTGAAAGCAGAACTTCATAACCAGTGCGACGAGCTTGGGTTATCACGAAAAGCGTGGGCTTGTGAGCAGTGCATGTAGTTGATGTGATGTATACAAGAAAATAGGGTGGCCCATAGTAATTACTGAGGCCTTTTTGTATGCAAATGCCGCTGCTGCCAAGCCTTGATAACAAGGAGGCAGGCCTTCTTCAACTCCATCTAATTTTGTACTGTAATAAGAAATTGGTTGTTTACCTGTGGGGGTGTCTTGCATCAATACTGCACATGCATACCCTTGTCGCTCTGCCACGTACAGATGAAATGGTTTGCCATAATCTGGATTGGCCAGAGCAGGAGCCGTTTGGAGATCTTGTTTTAGCAGCTGAAACGCTCCCTCTGCCTCGTCTGTCCACTGTAACTGAGCCGACTGGTGTCCTTGGCCTGCGGCTTTAATAAGTGCTCTCAATGGAGCAGATTTGATGGCGTAATCACACACCCACGGTCTGCTGTAACCTGCCATGCCAAGGAAAGACAACATGTGACCAACAGTTTGAGGTTTGGGCAATTTGGTAATGGCTTCTATTTGGGACGGTGCGATAGACCTCTTGTCCCCACTGAGTTGCCTGCCGAGGTATTCTACTGTTTGTTGACAGAATTGTAATTTTTGTTTACTTACTTTGTGTCCTCCTTCTGCCAATACAGTCAACACCGTAATGGAGTCTTTTTCACACTGCTCTTTTGAGGCAGAACAGATCAAAATGTCATCAACATACATCAACATGGTGGATGGTAAGTCTAA
Source organism: Fundulus diaphanus (assembly GCA_037039145.1). NCBI lineage: Eukaryota > Metazoa > Chordata > Actinopteri > Cyprinodontiformes > Fundulidae > Fundulus > Fundulus diaphanus. Next base: position 7,455,784 of record CM073139.1, read on the forward strand.
GTGATTCAGATCATTTGCCAGTACACGATTAAAAATAGATGGTGAGTGTACAAACCCTTGGGGTAATCGTGTGTACGTATATTGCTGACCTTTGTACGTAAATGCAAACAGATACTGGGAATCTGGATGCACAGGCACACTGAAAAATGCTGAACACAGATCTATCACAGTAAACCATTTTGTACCCGGGGGTATGTTGCTTAACAGTGTATGGGGGTCTGGTACTATCGGTATTTCTTCTGCTACAATGGCATTGATTAATCTTAGATCATGGACTAATCTATATTATTACCGTTAGGCTTTTTGATGGGAAAAATTGGTGTGTTACAGGGGCTTACAGTCGGTTTTAGAACGCCTACAGTTTCTAATCCTGTTATAATGGGCTGTATGCCTTCTACTGCTTCATGTTTGAGGGGGTATTGTCTTTGAAAGGGTAATTTAGCATTTAATTTGGTGGTGAATTTGATGGGGTCAGCTGATTTTACTAAACCTACATCTGTTTTGCTTTTGGACCACACCTGCTCAGGAACTTGTTCTAATAGTGATGCGTGCTCCTCAGTCACCGCCATTTGTCTTTTCCCAGGCACTTTGATGTGTTCTGCTATTACTTCATCTGCTTGTGAAAATGAGATTTTGAAGTATAGTCCATCTTTTGATACACTAATCCGGTTCCATGCAGTATCGATCCATTCCGTGACTTTCTTGGCTTCTCGAATCACGGGACCCAGGTCATGCGACTCGTACTGGTCAGCAATCAGCAATGTGACATGCGGCGCTGAGTCAGTGACCTGGAACCATTCGGCAATGTCTTTTTCAGGAAACTTGACAACGGCTGCGGCTCCTTGTGGCCCAACCATTATGTCAGCATATTGGATGACAGTTGTTTTGTTGTTAATTTCTTCATCCCAGCTTTTCTCATAGTCTTCATGTTTCTGTCCTTTGTCATAAAACATGGTGCAATGGAGGGGAAGGAAAGGCTCTTTGGATTCATCGTAGTGGTTCATTATCAGAGGTCTCCATGTTTCCCACTCCAATTGGAGGAAAGAAGTAGGTGACGTGAGTTTCATCCAAAATACTTGGTCTTCGGGGTCATGATTTTTCATTTGTAGGGTCATCTGTGGGCCCAGTGGCATCATGAAGGCTTTGCTGTTGTCAGTTGCTTCAAAATAAATTCCATTTGGAGTGCATTTAATCTTTGCGTTGAGCTGGCATAACACATCTCTGCCCAGCAGATTAATTGGCGTATCTGCTGAATAAAGTAGTGGTGCATACACAGTCTTTTCTCCTATAATCATGGGAACTGGCTCAGTCATGGGTATTATTTGGGTTTTCCCAGAGAAACCTACTGTTCGAATCTTTGATGCTGAGAGAGGCAGACCAATTCCACTTTTTCCTATGCAGGAGTACGCAGCACCTGTATCAATCATGAATTGATGATGGCTGTCGTATATTGTGACATCAATTGTGGGTTCCGTTTGTGGGCGTTGTGTTAATACAGGTAGAATGGCCTCTCTTTCAGGTTTCTCTGGGCACCCCTATTGCCAGTACGCTTCAGGCCCTGCTCCACCGTTGGCAGGTCCTGTGGCAGGGTGCTGGGGTCCCATCCATGGATTGGTTGGGCAGTCTCTTTGCATGTGTCCGACTTGTCCACATCCCCAGCACTGCAGCCTCAGCTGCTGTTGTCCCATGTCTGGACCCGCCTGGGGCATCCGCTGGTATTGTCCCTGAGGGGGCCTCCTCGGGGCTCCTTGTGGTCTTCTCCATCTCCCTCGCATGGGTGGCCCCCCTCTTCCTCTTCCAGTCATCACGTGCTGGGGACCTGTTCCCTGATTTAGATGCACATGAATGGGAGGGACCTGTTGAGTTTGGGCCCCTCCTGCAGGTGGTGCTGTTGGATACTGCATCTGCTGTGTGGGTGGAGGGATAGTGGGAGATATCACTGGGGCTTGTACGACTTCACCTCCTGCTGGTCCACTCTCAACTGTGGGAGTGGCTGCCACTGTCAGCGCGGCTTGATGTTTGGGCTTCTCTCTGTCTCTCTTTGCTTTTGTTAATTCTCCAATTTGCAGTTGGGCCAACTTTGTGGCCAGCATCTTGCTTTGGTCTTCAAGCGCTTGTTTTTCAGCTCGGTGCATGTTTACATAATGTATGACATGCTCCGAGAACGCAGGCCAGTCCATTTTTATGAGTCCCACCACTCCATCCAGTTTGGCCTGTACTTCTTTGGGCATGGCACCTTTGACGTACATTTTAAATAGTGCCTTGGTTGATTCTTGCTCATCCCATTCGCTTCCTGTCTCTGCTTTCCACATTTGTTGAAACTTGTGCAGAAACTGGGCTGGGCTCTCATCATCTTTTAGACATTCTTCTTTCAGCTTGGTTGGGTCTCTGCGTGAGGGATATTTGTTTCTCAGGGCTTCCCATACTCGGGGTCTCATATGGTTGAAGGGTAACTCGTCACACCGGTGTCCGCGCATGACCCCTGGAAGCCCGGCCTCCACAAACACTTCTTTGGCTGCCGAGTGTCCTGCCATTTTTATTAGCAGTGCTTTGATGTCTCCCGCTGCCAAGTAGATGCCCCCCGTGATTTCTTCTAGCTTTTCTATCCATCTGTCTGCTCCGTCTGCCAGCGGCGTCAGTCTTCCTGCAAGCGTTATCATGTCCATAAATGACCATGGCATGTATCGGTCTTCATTCCCTTTGGAAATTAAGGGCATGATCTTTGCCTCCTGCCCCTGTGCAGCTGCACGTAGCTGTGCCTGCGATCTCGTTTCCATTGCATGATTGCGGTGTTCTTCCACCTCCACGTCCACCTCAAGTTCAGTTGCGAGTTGTTTTTTCACACCTGAAAGCATCGCTCTCCTTTCCGTGACCTCCCGAGGTCTTACAGCTGGGCCCTTCCCGCTCTTTCTGGTCCTGCTGACAAAATGTGGGGATATTATGTCGTTCCCATCATCCAGACGTTCAGCTGTGTCCCACAGTTCCATATCTCTTTCTATTTCGTCCTCTTCCTCTTTTTCTGCTTCTGTGAGCATAGCTTTGATGTGCTGGTCAGGGTGGTCCGCGAGGTCAATCTGTGCTGCCTCCTCCATCCGCTGTTCAACCTCCTGTCTTTGCTTCTCCTCTCGTTGCTTTCTTGCGCACCTTTGTAATTCTTTTAAGTTTTCCTCATATTCCCTTACTTCTTTTCTCAGTCTTTCCACCTCCTCTTGTTCCTCTTTTTTTCGACTTTCTGCTTCCCTTTGTCTCTCCAAACGTTCCCTTTGTTTCCCCCAGCTGCGGACTAATTTAAGGCGCTCCTGCAATTCCTCCAGCTCTGCGGTTGTTCTTTCTTCCACCGATTCTGACCTTTCTTTTGGATTTGATTTTCTAAGTGCCTGAGAGAGAGTCGTGGGCCATCCGACTGATGCGGGCAAATGAGCCCTAGGAGGTGTCGGTGGGCTGGAGCAGGCACTATCCTCCTCCTCATCTAACGAGCAACTTGGCATCTCTTCTTGGCTTATATTTCCCCAATTTTCCTGCTGTCTATCTCTTTTTCCTTTTTCTCCCTCCCCCTCGTTATCCATTACTAACTAAACCTCCCTGTGATTTTACCCCTACTAATTTTATCTGTACACACTGGGTACTGCCCTGCTGCTGCTGTATGATAAGGAGGTGGCCTGGAGTCAGTACACTCCAGTGCTGTTGGGTTTTTATTACTTTCGACTTTAAAATATCGCAAGATATCTCTCTGTTCAGCATGTTTCTGTTTTTTACGCAACTGCGTTTGGTCATTTCTCGCATCGTTATGCCGCAGCCTTTCTTCTACTTCATCATAGCATAACGGGTCAAAGCTACCTTCTATAGGCCAGCGATTTTTTCCAGATGTAATCTTATGCCATTCCATCATGCATTTTTGAATTCTGCGTTTGTTAGAAGGATGTGTTATCATTACTAATTTAGCAGGCGTCAGTTCCTTAGTCTGTTTGCTCACGTTGGTTCCCATGGCACTCAGCAGTCAGCGGACCCTGTGGCCTGTGTCTATTTACTTAGGGCTGAACGACTTTGGAAATAATCTAATTATGCTTCTCTTTGCTACTGTAATTTTAATGTGATTATTTCCAATCTAATTTTACTCACATACAAACAACAAATCTACTTTGTTTCCTTGCTATGCAGCTCAATTGTTAAAAGACTTACCGCATCTAAATTCAGAACAGCAATGATTGTGTTTTAACCTAACTATATTTTAACCTAGGTTGCAATTTTTTACCTTCCTCTTCATTAATCGTAGGTAAAGAAAGAATGGCCTATACCTAGAGTTGTTTGTACACAAGGACTAGTTACACCTAGAACCTTTATTGTTTCTATTAATCAGAATGTTATTCAATAGACAAGCTTTTAGTTAATTTGGACATTTAATCCTTGTTAAATTTAAGGTGCAGTCTACAGGCAAGTCTAGCTTTAAACTAATTGATCTGTATTTTTATGCTACGTATGATTATAGAAACTTCCAAATCCAGTAATAAAATTACATTTTCTCCCTGCTGCTATTGTCTTTCTTTTTATGTGGAGGCAACCCCACTTTTAACGTTTTACCAACACCTACTGGACACGTTTTAGTTTTATAATTGTTAGTAGCTACAAATTGTAAACTCTTTGATTTTGGAAATTGCGTTTATATTAAGACTGCTATTAATTGTCCAGCCCAGCTATTTACTAACCCTTTTAGTCCCTATTTGTCTGATTTTTATCGGGTCCTGCTCTTTCCAATATAGATTTTTCCTTTTTTAACTTTTTTACCTTTTTCGATCTGTTATATTTCAACAGTCTAGGGTTAGGGTATTTCTGTTATGCTGAACTTCTTGTTTTATCCTTTGTTTTATAGTTTTTATTATATATATTTTACTACTATCAATTCTTATTGTTTATCATTATCTTATCTTTTTATGTTTTATTGCTTAAATTTTATTTTGTTCTATACCTTGTTTCTTTCGAATATATATCTGTATCCTTATCACTGTCAATTTATTATTTATTATTATCTTATTTCTATGTATTATTATTATAGTTCCCCTTAATTCCCTTTTTAACAATTAATCTACACTTTACACAAACTAACACAGACGGACATATATTTTAGCTCTCACCTATTGCACTTCTTGTGCTTTACTCTGCAGGCTTATATTATTCTTACAATAACTTTCCTCACTGTCTCTTACAGTGGCATACGCGTTTTTCCCAGCTTCCAAGCCTCACTTCCTTGCTGGGCAAGTGAGGGACGTCTCCTTCGAGCGGTACTCCTTACACTGACTATCACTTAGCCAGGCCTTATTAATCATCAATACTTTTGCACAACTTCATAGCACACTTCGACTATCACTTAGTCACCAATACCCTTATTCTGCCACAAATATGAACCATACACTAAATGCATCCACTGCTCCGAGCGGCTGTCTCACCAGACTTATGTCAATCACTTTGACCGGTCTGTCCCTACTTCTCTACCTATTATCTATTTCAGATACAAAACAGTTCTTTGCATCAATCAGTACCTTACACAAAAATGCATCAGTTTTTCGTTAGCCATATATTCATGCACATATACTTTTTTCATCAATTGATACCTTAAACAAAATTGCAGCAGTTTACATTAGCCATATATTCAACACTTTAAACAAACATGCAGCCACATACAATTAGCCATATATTCACATACACATAAAACAACAATGCAGCCACATACACTTAGCCATACATTCACACACACACACACCTCTGGACCGTTCTCCAGCCTATTTTGTTCTTCCTTTATGTTATTTTTGTATATATTCTTCTTGTTATGTTATTGTTTTGTGTATATTACTAAATTTAGATTGCTAGGTTCTTTTAGGAGAGCTATATGATACCTGACGTCCACTAGCCGCCTGCCGGAGGCCGGTTCCCCACAAATTTAGATAATTGTAACAAATTAGTATCTCACCTGTATTGGTGGATTCTTAAGGGCCCTTGGGGTTCCTGGCGTCCAACCGGTGGCAGCAGTCGTCCGGGATCACGCTTCCTCCTGGCTCGGCTCGCCAAAATGTTGTGGATGGGCCTACCCACAACGAAATGATTTGCACTAAGTTCTTCAAAAATTCTAAGTTCTTGGTAAGGCAGTTAAAAAATGTCCAACAGTAGTCAAAAAGTGAACAAAGGTAGCTGAGTCTCAGTCCAGGGTGGTTTATTGCAACAACACAAGACAACCACACGTGAGATGTGCTTCGGACAACATCTGACAACATACAGAAAGTGTTCCGCTTATATACATTCTCTGGATCTTGGGACTCCTCCTTTGAGTCCTTCCTTTTTTTACATAATTTCCATTGCTTTTTCCACGGATATCTTTGTTAATTTTTTACCTATCAGTGGAAACTTCCATAGGGTGTGCTTTTTTAAAAACATGGTTACACATCACAGCTCCTCCCAATCATGGCCCCTCACTACTGCTCATTTCCATATGGTTACACGTCATTACCTTTTCGGACCTGGCCCATGCATTTTCTGTGTTCATTTTGCAGTCTTTCATGTTCTGTTTTACATTGCAAATGGCTTGCCCTTTTGACCCAGAGGTTTTTCAATTTCCCCTGGTTAATTCCATTGACCCCCTACTTGTTATTCTGGGCTTGTAGCGTGACACACACACACATGTCTCTAAGGTGAATGTCACAGCACACCTTAAACATGGTGATAAGACTATATTTATTATAAGATATTCATTGTGAGATATTAATCCACTACAGTATGTTAGACCCAATCCCAACCAAGTTATTTAAGGAGGTATTCCCTTTGATCAATGGCCCTATTTAAGACATGATTAATCTATCCTTAGTAAATGGATATGTACCACAGGCTTTTTAAGTAGCTGTTATTAAACCTTTACTTAAGAAACCTTCTCTCGATCAAGATGACTTAATAAATTACAGACCTATATCTAATCTTCTTTTCCTATCTACAATTGTTGAGAAAGTAGTTTCTAATCAACTATGTGAACATTTACAAAGTAATGACCTAATTGAAGAGTTTCAGTCAGGCTTCAGAGCTCATCATAGCACTGAAACAGCTCTGGTGATGGTCACTAATGATATTCTCATGGCCTCAGATAATGGACTTGTGTCTATACTTGTCCTGTCAGATCTCAGTGCTGCATTTGATACAGTTGATCACAATATTCTCCTAGAAAGTTGAACATACTGTAGGAATTAAGGGGAAGCAGGGCCGTGCAGAGACCATTGGAGGGGCAGGTGCTCAAAGTTAAAAGAGGGCACATGGGGCAACACGATACAGAAACATACCTTGCTATACAACCGGTTGAAATGTACCAACCCATTCTATAAAGAATGTAACATGAAATCAAGGGCGTAGGTTTGATTTGAACTTTGATTTGAACTTTAATCCTAGGGACATTCCATTGGTCTGACATCATTGGTCCTACGCAATATGCATGCTCCTTTTTCTTTATGCCTGACTTGAGCACCAGGACGCGTTTCTTCTGTCTAAAGAGAAAAGCAGTATTTCTTGCTACATTTATACAAATTTTGTAAGCACGACACTCACTAGATGCTTTTTGTTAATCTGGTGGCCTAGTGGTTAGAGCATTGAGCTTGGGTCCCAGAGGTTCTGAGTTCAACACCCACAGACTACCACTCTGGGTCCCTGAGCAAGACCCTTAACCCCCGATTGCTCCCCTGGCGCCGCACAGTGGTAGCCCACTGCTCCCCGAGGGGATGGGTAAAGATGTAGAAGTGAATTTCTCCATTGTGAGATCAATAAAAGTTCTATTATTATTATAAATTAAAAAGCAGCGCCCGATCTGATGAATGTCGAATTTGGACTTTTTTCCCCACTTTGAAAAAGTTTGCATTTGAACTTACTAGCAACAGAGCCAGATGGTAAAAACATGCCAATTAAACCAAATATATTCAAAATATATCGGTTGTCTAGATATATCTTGTATTTTCTTTTGAAGATATGGAAATGTGGAGAGATAAACCCCACCCTTATTTTTTTTATCTAAGATACTCTGTCTGCATCATAAAACACAGCAAAATTATACATTCAAGGGACTCCAAATAAATGTATTTTATTTACTCTGCACTGGAAGTAGAAGTGTCACTGACACTGACAGCATTACAAATATTAAATTCAAACTTCAACAAATGTAATTACATTTCATGTAATTTATCTTAACATGCCAAACACATTTCTTACATCATATATCTGAAGTGTAGAAAACAGCTTCTCCTTACCTACATCCTCTCACACCACTAATTATTTCCCTAACAATAGTGAGTTATCAATGTTTAAATGTGCAGTAAATCTTAATACATAAGGAGCATGGAGGACTCAATACTGTACTTTGAGTAAGATTGGTGACACCAAGACTGAGTTGTTACATGAGTGGTTGTCCATTTCATCATTGAAATGAGAACATATTAATATACTATTGGTATATACTAGTAAGACTATTAAAGAACAGCAGATTAAACTTTAAGATATGTAAAGGCCTATATTAAATTAATTTTACAACCGCATCAACAGATTAAATGATTTTTACTTTTTTGGTGTACCAACTTACCCTCGTAATGAAGTAATATTTTATGGGCTAAGCCCCTGATGATGAGAATGTCTAACTCCACCCCTGGTTTGTACTAATTTACTAATGGACAGTGTGAAAACCTTTTTACAATAAAACCAATGTAAATGGTGTTCCTCGGTTGTATTTGTCGTAATTCTAATTCTAGAAGTAGAAATAGTGAAATAAATAGCACTATAATTTTGTGGAATCCTAATTACGCTATTATAAATAAGCAAAAGTCTAAACAAAATATAGCAGTTGTTTAGGCAGCATCTAGTGTTGTTGTGCTGTATATTATGTAAAAGAAATATACATTATATTTATACCTGAACTGCATCAAAGGGTCAACAAAAAATTAAGCAATAATGACAACGAAATATTGGTAAAAGGGAAACCCTCACCTTTTCTTTTTCAGGCAGCTGTGGCTAAGAATCTGAATTTTTAATAGGCTACAGTCTTTGATTTTCCATCTTTCCAGCAGTCTTCAGAACTCCTGCCTGGCACAGAATATTTCGTTTTATAAAAGAGATTAGGTTTTTGTTGATAAATGCATTATACTTCAGAATTAGATGCTCTTTTGAGATGCTAACGTTGGTTACTTACATTTCTCAAGCTCCACAAATCAAATCCTCTCCTGCTTCTTTACAGAACTGCACTCAGCAGCTTTCACCTATTTTAGTGCTGATAACATTTAGTTTCTTTTTTTTTTTCCCAGTGTCCTGTCTAGCAATGTGGCAGTAAGAATTGATGTCTTAATGCCAAATAGAGCTCGACAGATTTTGCTTTCACAAGTGGAGCAAACAGCTTTTGCCATAATGCTCCGCTTGATTTGTGCATGTAAATAGCTTTATTGTGATTCCTGCAGAGCGAAATTCAAATTATATGGACACTACAATGGGAAAGTGGGAGAGTAAAGGAAGAACAAGAAGAGAAAAAAAAGAAAGAGAAGAGGTGAAAGAAAGAAGAGATAAAAGGAAGAGAATGATAGAACGTCCTCTGTCTGCTCCATCACCTGGAAAGAGACGCAAAAAGAACAGCACAACCAACGGACATAAAGCAACAGATACAATCGAGTAACACCTTGATACCATTGCTAAATGTATTATTATTTAAGCTGACATGTGTAATGTGATACCTTAAAAAAGAAAGTGAAAGAAAATAAATAAATAAATTATAGGCTTTCTGTATATAAGTGAACATTTAATACCTGGGACCCAGCACCTGTGGGAGTTTGTGAGAGTGCACTAGTTTAAGTGAAAATTATACAGAAGGAAATAGCTCGATAGTGGTTGTGGAGAACCAAAGACCCGCCTTCCCCGAGCACAGAGGCAGGGGTCAGGGGACCCATAACCCCGGACTCCCAAAGGGGCCCCCAAAGCTGTGCGCCTGAGAGGGGCCACCACAGGAAATCTGTAACCCCCCCCCAAGGAAAGAGGAGAGACGACCCCGAGGAAATCCCCCAGCCACCGCAATGCCGACGCCCCCAAGAGCCACGGGGACGAGCCCGTGGGCTCCGCCGGCAGCCAGCCGCGCTGAAGTGGTCCTGGCCATGGGCCCTGGGGGCCAGAGGCCCCAGGGGCGCCCCGCCCCCGCGGCAGGGGCCCCGGCCGCCCCCCGGGGGGCCAGGCCCCGCGAAGCCGCCCCCGGGAATGGGCCGACGCCCACCCGGGAACCCGCCCCAAACCCGAGGACCGTCAATGCGCCAGAGGGCCAAGGCGCCCGCCAGCGCAGCGGAGGAGGGCAGGACGTGGGGGGATGGGTTCCGCACCTAGCGGAGACTTGAGATGTTCTTGGGAGAGGGAGCGGACCACACCCATACCTGGGAAAAAAAAAAAAAAGGAAAACTCATTCACACCATCCCTCCCTTGTGCCCCTCTCACCACACACAGATTTAAAAAAAAAGACGCTGTACACACATTCCCACATAACACTCGCATCCAACACTGACCAGAGGGGGGGGGGGGTCACCCCAAATCGACTATACGACTGCTTGTGCCCGGCCCCGCCCCCAGACCAGACGCCCCCCGGACCGGGCCCCCCAAAGAGGGCGGGCCAACATGACCCGTACGAGCCACCCAGCCAGAACCCCCCCTCACCCCCTAAATACCTAATAAACCCCCTCCCTCCCCCACCTTACCCTAGCCACCCCTGCCCCCCGCCCCTCCTGGGGGGAGCGGAGGCGTCAGCCCCAGACCTGGCAAGCCGCTGACTACCCGTTGCAGCCCCCCGCCAAGACCCCGGACACAGTGGCCCGCACCTCCTCCAGGCTCCAGACTCCTTGCCGCCATCGGAGAACGGGGGTGTGCAGAAGACCCCGATCCTCCCTACGCCCGCTCAAATGTTGTGTTGTTGCATGTTGTTCTCAAGTGCGTTTATAAACTGGGAGCGCCGAAGGGGGTACACGGCACAGCCCACCCCCCCTCCGGAAGGAAGCTGGTGCCAGCGCCCCCCCTCCAATCAACTACCCAGAACCCTCAATGTCTAAATGCGAGAGGGGGTGAAGGGAGCCGTCCGAAGAGAGGCTCACACAACATAAGCCCCCCCCCAGACGTCTTCCCCCACCCCCCCATATCTTGGCCTACATGAATGTGCGTTGTGAAAATGTTTGAAGTGAAAGTGTCTAAAATGCATGATAAAATTGGGGAGAGGGACGTCACCAGAAAGTGGCAACCTCCAGTAACGCCCCCTCCCCAAGGACCTACATGTGATAACATTTAGTTTCTTAACTGGGACTAGTTTCGTAGCCTAGTATTAATTTTGGTAATCGCTGTATCCCAGTATGAATCAAAACTTAAATCTCTTGCGCTCCAAGCAAGCACGCACACGCACGGACTAGAAAACAGCCATTCAGAAAGAGGGAAGGCGGAATTTAAAGCAGACACAGACAGCGCCTCACCAAACCTAACCACCACCTGTAGGTTAAAAAAAACATTGTCCACGAAGGATTATTTTGGTGTTTTTGTCTTATTAATCCTTTTCACAGACTCATGCCAGAGGGTTTGCATACATTGTACATGTACGTATATTATTACGAAATGAACGTTTACGTCTTGACTTAACTATATATCCTAATTTTTTATTTATATAATTATTTAAGTAGAACAATGACCAGTGCAAAATTAAGTTGTATTTACCGGAGATGAAGTGTAGACTGCATATTCTGTTGTGGTATTATGGCTCCCACAGTCGATTGGGATTGTCTGCCTGCATCCTTTTCATTGAAAATATCCATTTCTTTCGTCTTTCTTCGTCCTTCGGTAAACGAAAGAAACGTACATCCGACGATTTGGAATGCCTCTGTGTGCAACCGGGAGCACAACAAGTCGTAGGCATTGTTTAGATCCCCAAAATAAACTAACTAAAAGCACGCTCTAATTCACCCGTTTTGTCACGGTGGTAGACGAGAACAGTACTGTTTTTGCCTACCAGTGGGACCCGGGTGTAGCTCGTGACGTCACGCGTGAATTGGTCTATAACCAATGACAGTGGAGTTAAACAGCACAGAGCACAGTCACGTGTGCTGCAGATTTAAACGGGCAGGACAGACCGGGCAGAGGGAGGCAGCGCGAGCTGCGAGAAGAAAAGTAGGGCAGAGGGAGAGGAAAAGTAGGGCAGAGGGAGGGCAGGTTATGTGGATCTAAATTATTATTATTTTGGACATGCACACACACACACCAACAAATCCGCACACATATATAAAAAAAAAAAAAAGAAAAACTGCCAAAAGGGCACTTTGGGCATCAAGGGGCAAAGGGGCAGGTGCTCAAGCCCCCTCAGCTCCCCCCCTCTGCACGTCCCTGAGGGGAAGGCAGTGGACTGGTTTGAATCTTATCTGTCTGACAGATTCCAGTTTGTTCATATTAATAAGCTGGTGAAGATTCTCAGTCGTCCAGGTCATGGTCATTCCAAAAAAAAGTTAAAAAACAAAACAACTGGACTTTTTTTTCCTAAGTTTTAAGTCGTTTCACTTCCTATCCAGAAAGCGTTCTCAATTCAAAATGTCTGGAGTAGTGTGGAGTTGCAAGCTTTATAGTATTGCCCAACAAAGGCCTTGTAATGGCTTAGATAACATGCAAATTGAACCGAAACAGGTCCACCCCCTTAGTAATGGGGAGTCGTTAAGGTCATTGTTGGCCTGTAAATTAAACTGAAACTGATCCACACCTTTGCAATGGGGCGTCGACTCCTGCAGCAAGAGTTCTGATGAAAATCAACAAGAGGGATCATATTTCTACTATTTTAGCTTCCTTTCGTTGGCTTTCTGTTAAATCAAGAACAGAATTTAAAATTCTCCTTCTCACGTATAAAGACCTTAATAATCAAGCTCCATCATATATCAGAGCTCTGATTACCCCGTATGTTCCTAACAGAGCACTTCACTCTCAGACTGCAGGTCTATTGGTGGTTCCTAGAGTCTCTAAAAGTAGAATGGGAGGCAGATCCTTTAGCTATCAGGTTCCTCTCCTGTGGAACCAGTTTTTGTCCGTGAGGCAGACACCGTGTCTACTTTTAAGACTAAACTTAAAACTTTCCTTTTTGACAAAATGTATTGTTAGAGTGGCTTATGTTAACTTGAGCCATCTCTATAGTTATGCTGCTATAGGCTTAGCCTACTGGAGGACATCAGAGTCTATTTCTCTCACTCTGCTGAGTTCTCCTACTGTTCTCCAATTTGCATTGCTTGTCGTCATTTCAGCTTTTAACTTTTTGTTCTCTCTCTTTTTTTCTTCATATCAGGTACACTTGGTCTGTTAGCTGTGACATCATCCAGGGAAGACAGATCACCCGCTATTACCATATAATGTAGAACAGATTCCTGGATCAATGTGTGCTTCTGTGCTTTTTTGTCTCTCTTGTTGTGTCTCTGCTCTGTCTTCTCTAACCCCCAGTCGGTTGAGGCAGATGACCGTTCATACTGAGCCTGGTTCTGCTGGAGGTTTTTCCTTCCCGTTAAAGGGGAGTTTTTCTTTCCACTGTCGCTTCATGCTTGCTCAGTATGAGGGATTGATGCAGTCATGGACAATGCAGACGACTGTCCCTGTGGCTCTACGCTTTTTCAGGAGGAGTGAATGCTGCTTGTCAAGATTTGATGCAATCAACTGGATTCCCTTAGATAGGAAAATGTTTTTTGACCAATCTGTATAATCTGACCCTATCTGTATAATCTGATTGAATTTGACTTTGGAAAGTGCCTTGAGATGACATGTTTCATGAATTGGCGCTATATAAATAGAATTGAAAATTGAATTGAATTAAGTGTAAAAAAAATTAAATAAAGGAGAAATGTGTAAGGATTGTAGATCTTCAAAAAAATATTTTAATTTTAAATGTCTTTTTAATCTAACAGCTTTAATGTGGATTTCTAAATTGTCTCAGTATTCATTAGCAAAACTACTAATGTAAAGCTTTGAAATCTGTATAATGTTTCAGAAGTCAAGCAGTTCTGGCGGGTGCATACTAGTCTGGTTGCCCTAAACATCCCCATAGTTTGCTATGCTTTCTGTTCTGTCTCTCTTCGAGGTTGGTAGTGTTTTCCTCTCCTCTCCAGCTTTCACCCGTCCTTCCCCCCCCTCCTGCTTCTGCTGCTATGTCTTGTCTTTCTGAGCACTTTCTTCATATCAACCGAACTCTGAAAAACATGGATCTGGTAAGCTGGTCTCTCAATGCTATTGATCAATTTTTTTCGACGGGTAGGCAACGAAAGGGGGACCCGTCCGGTCCTGATTGACTCATTTTGTGGGATACACCCTATATTCTTGGATGGAAAACGGTGTGTCTTTCGACCTTGTCATTCCTGGACGTTTGAAACGTTTGCATGTTTGGATTCAGGATACTTGGATTTCTACCTTATTGGATCTGGTGGATTTTTGATGTATCAGCAAATACAGCGGATATCGGTAGCCATTTGGCCTTGATCAGGCTGCCGGCTGCATATGACGCGCTCACTAAGGCGGTGAACGAACAGATCTGGAAGGTGGAGGAGCAAAGCCGAAAAGCTGGATGTGCTGGTACGCAGATTGGCTTCGGTGGTTTGAACTCAAGGGGAAGTTGGGATAAAATCTGGAAGTGAAGCGCGGAAAAGCCCAACAATTTGGAAAATTGGATTTCACCATTTGGAGCCAGCAAAAGACTTAAAGCTGACAGGAAAGTCAGAGCAGCTTGTTTTCATAACAAATAAAGTATTTGGTCTGCCTCCCTATCTCTACTCCTGGTTTGTTATGAGGAACGAGCTCAGAACTCTACCCTGCTACCCCCTCCCCCCTGCTGACCTCTGCGGATGATTTCTGAACTGTTGGCCGGCTGATAACATCAAGGACAATGGCCTCTGGAGAGTGTTCACGGAAATATAAGCACTTTCACCCAAACAGACACATATAACTGATGCTCATATAAACTGATGAACTGACACGCGACCAGTCTCTAATGTTTACCTTCTGCTATATGTGTCTCGTCTTATTTGTGCTTTTTGTGCAAGAGGTTTTTGATATCTCAAACTGTATCCTGTTATAGGATAAAGTATGAGGTATGTTTTTTCCCTCCCACCTTCCTTTGTTGAAAATCTATCTTTTCCACAGATTCAAAGGCAGCGCCCGGTGGGCACTGTGTAATGCAGTCCCTTGGCAGCAAGGCCCCAGTAAATCGTCTCCCCCTAAAATGTTTGTGATGTTTTGTCTTGGCGGTTGTACTGAAACAGCAATTTCCCTTCTGGGATTATTAAAGTATGTCTGATTCTGATTCTGATTCTGATTTAGGCTGGTTCTGACTTGACTAAGTTAGCAGGCAAAGGCTTGCCAGAAAAATGATTTCCCTGTTTGTAAAATTTATTTTCCAAGACTGACTTTTTCCTTCATTTAATGTCTATAATCATGTTTTTAAACAAATACAATATTTTTCGGACTTAAAATACAACCCTTTGCAAATAATTGCATCACTGATGACCAGGGGTTCATACAATGTCATTTTATGTTATTAAATACACTACTGAAATAGATGTACTGAGAAATTATTCACCCCTATTACTCATTCCTGTCCATTTAAAGACAGGTGAGAAGAAACAAAGTAGACATTCATGAAACTTCAAGGCCATTAACCTTTTTTTTTTTTTATCTGTTCAAGACAGTTTTTCTTCTTTTCACACTGATTGGCATATGATATAGAATGTTTCTATTACTGGCAATAGAGTAACAAAAATTGTAAATACAAAACTCTTGCTATTTTCATGAAATTGAAGAGGAAAAGGATCAGTCAGGTGTTGCCAATGACAGGCAACACCTAACAACATTACTTGTTGATCAACAGAAAGTGTGACTACCTCTATAAGTGGAGGACTTTGGGCAGTTAGCTTATCTGGAGCAAATTTTTTTGTATTCAAGCAATATCAAAACAGGAAGACATCAGGAGTTACCTCAGAGAAGCAATTGTTGTTCCCCATCAATCTGGTAAGGGTTGTACGGCCATCCCATAACAATTTGAAGTCAACTAGTCAACGGTGAGAAAGATTATTTACAAGTTGACAACATTTAAGACCGCTCTCAATCTTCCTAACAAAACAAAATCACGGTCAGATTGTGCAACACAAAGAGAAACAACAAAAAAGCCAGGAGCTGCACCACAAGCTTGGGAATTAGGATTGAAGCAGCACTATACAGTACTTTGTAAAACGGTAAAGGCAGCAAGACAAGGAACGTTTCATCTGAATGAACACCAGTTCTCCTAGCCTGGCCAGCCAGACTGACCTATGTTATGTGTATTCAATACACAGCTTGTCACTCTGGGAAGGCTTAGACTCTCCGGTCTAAAACTTACCAGACCAATCACAGCATAGGAGTTTACAATATATCACTCTTTACCCCTAATGCAACAGTGCTTTCTGTAACCATACCAATCAAGATGATGGCCGCAACAGAGCGATGTTTTAATGATGCCTTTTATTATGTCCTGAATGAGCTGGACATACAATCTCAACAACTGGCTGCTGAGTATGTTGCTTGGAGTTTGCATCACATCTGTAGTTATCTGATTGGTTCTAGCCTGTTTCCGCTGACCCCGTTAGTCCCACCTTTAAAATTCGGCTCTACCGGCGGCTCTCCATACTGATATGCCTTGTTTACAGCGTAAGTCGGTCTGGCTGGCCAGGCTACAGTTCTCCTGGAACAAGTATGGGGGGGGGCTGATGATGTGGGCTTGTTTTGGCAATGAACTTGACCTGTTCTGGGTCATTAACAGGATGAGGAACCTAAACACAGCTGCAAATACAGAGCAAAATGACACCAATGAAAAGAATCAAGGTGTTGCCATGACCCAGTCAAAGTCTTCAACTCAACCTTAATGCTTTGGTGGGATGTTTAGTAAAAACCTCAATTAACTAAAGTAATGCTTGAAGAAAATGGGTCCAAATTATTTCAATAAAGGTTAAAGGGACGGAAAGTCACATTTTTACATTTTAAGTTAACATTTTGAAGGTAAATCCAGAGAAGATAAAGAGCAGGAGAGAGAAAAAAACATTGATGATCAGACCAAAAGTGTGAGTTAGAAACAAAGATAAAAAGCAAAAAAATGAAAGACAGAGACCCACTGCAAGCTGTGATTTTGCAGTAAGAGATAGCTCTTCATCCAATGCTTAACCCAGCTCTTCAGTAGAACAAAGCCACCTCATACGGCACTCGTTTATCGTCCATTTTTTTCATCTGTCCTTTTTTGTCTAGTTGCAAGAGAGCCTCCCTCCCCCTCCGTTTTCCCCTATCTAACACAGTGGGATAACTCTCGCTAGCTTACACACATGCACAGATGCACACACTTCGATTTGGCTATAAAAACAGGAGGATTGATGTCTAAACTACATACATGTGTATCCATCAGCATTTTTGCTTGTTACCGATGTTTGGATGGAAGTTTTGCAGGTACCGCCCCTCGCCTGCACCTTGATCAACCCCTCTCCCTGGTGCGGTTCGAGAGGTGGTATGCTGACTCTGCCACCTGCTGTCTGATGGCATATAAACAAACCAAACACACATTTTCTCCTCAGCAGTACCCCGTAATCACAGCACCAGTAAAAACTAACACTCCATTTCCCTTCAGTGCAGGTGACTGCCTGGTCACCGGGTGGTTTGGAAAAGTCTGTGCTTGTGAGAGCATTAAAGAAGTTTGGAGATGATAGAGGTGGTGGCCGACAGAGAGAATGAAAGGATTTGAGTTAAATTTTTGAACAAATTAGGAAATTATATCATAATCAAAACCTACTTTAAAATCCCTCTAATAAAGTTTTAATTTCGTATGTGAATCAACAAAAGTGAACAAATGCAGTGGTAGGCCGATGATGCATTTCCAGCAAAGTCACAATGATAAAATGTTAACTTCAACATGGCTATGGACATGTCAACCTTCCTTTAACACTGTTTGGTTTATTGTTCTATTTTTTTTATTTGTAGTATCAGACAACTGGAGTAGAAACAAAATCAAAGATTCTGCTTTATCCTATCTAAAGGATTAATAAATCAGTTCTGTTTGAAATATCTCTATTAATGACTGCCCATCCATCCATCCATCCATTGTTTCTACCATCATTTCTGCCATCAGTTTTAACAGTCTGTGATTTTAGTAGGCTCCACATTTAAAGGCTTGACACTAATATAATTGAGATTCATGGTTAACTTTTACATCAACAATGGTGCAGAAATTGTCTGGATATCAGTATGGTTATTATTTTCATAATCTTTATTAAAGAGCCAAATTGTGACAATACGATATTTCCCCTGTGGACCAACATGGATATTACATGTTTTTCAGTGAGACTGGGTTGACAGTGCAGTAGAGGGGATAGGAAACTATTGTACTTCCTTGCTTGTGTCCTTATCTTCCCTCGTGTCCCTGCTTTCTTCCTTTTTTCCTTTCTCGTATAATTTTTGAATCTGTTACTTCTTAATTCCTCCCTTCTTTCCTTTCTTCATCCATTCCTTTAGCTAAAATGTGTCTTTTCTTACTATACTTCTTCTTTGTGTCATTGCTTCCTTCCTTAATTTAGTCCCTCTTCCTTTTTGTCCTTCTGTTGTATCTTCAGCTCCTTCCTTTCTTTTCTTCATTAGCTATGTTTCCATGAACATTAGTAATTGGAATAAAGGGCTGATTGCAATAACAATACACTATGTAAACACTGCATCATAATGTTGTGACTGGATTAAGATCAATCGGAATTAAATCATATTCTGAATGAGACGGGTGTCTTATGCTGATCCTTAATCCAACCAGCGTCCATCTAAAAACTTGCTCCAATCATGTCATTCAGATAGGGGCAAACTGCCCTGATTGTGCCTGTACCCTATGTCAATGGGGCGTATTTCCACCATTAGGAGCTACACTCTATGTTGGGGGAGCAAAACTGTCCGTTAGTCATACAACCTTTTTATTTGAAACCTTAAGCCCAGAGGATTTTAGGACCAACTTTTACATGAAATGACATAAATAAATCATGTAAAGCTCCAACGTTATAAAGTGTAAATGTAAAAGTTAGTATTTGTGTGACAAAAAGGCATCAAAGAACATTTTTCAGGTGGAACCACTATTGCAAATGTCACCATGTCTGATTTACCCGATATTCATCTGGACACAGAGTTACGTTTTTAAAAAGTTTATTGAAATGATGAGTAGTTGATGAAGAGGCAGGCAAGCAGGACCAGACTTGATCAGATGCAGGTGGAACCAGACTAGAACAGAGGATTTAATGGCTGATGGTGTAGATAGGCAGGGATGAGCAGGGGACCAGAAGATGCAGGTAGTGATAGACCAGAACAGGTGATGTGGAACTTACGGGGAAACAGGCCGACTTGTGCAGCACGCAGATACAGGCAACTTTAAGAGGAAGGGCACATCACAAAAGACAAGATGAGATCAGAAGAGAAGAGACGTTCTGGCAGGAATGTGTTGGCTGAGGAAGGTAGATGTAGTCAGCGAAACAGGTGAGCAGAGTTGAAAGTAATTACTGGCAGCAGGTGGAGTTGATGTGGGCTGACAGGTAACTGAGCTGATTGGATAGTGGCTGGTGGCTGAGATGTGATAGGCTGACAGGATGGTTTCTGATTCAAGTCCAGAAAAGTCCAAAATAAAAAACAACAACCTAAATCATGACATCAGGGGCCTGTTTCAGAAAGGAGGTTAAGTGAAAACTCTGAGTATGTTAACCCTGAAATGAGGGAAACTCTGGGTTTTCTGTTTCAGAAAGGGAGGTAAGTTAAACCTGAGAAAGCAGAGTAAGTCAAGCCCGTTTCTGAAAGAGAGGTAACTTATACTTAGAGTCAGTTACCATGGCAATTTACTCTGTGAACCTAACCTGGTCGGGAGCAGGTTTTCTTCAGAAAACCCAGAGTTTATTTTGGTCTCTTCCCCTTTTTTAAAGAGGAAGTGGTGTTTAAACACCTCATTGATTCTTTGGGGACATATTCATTGCGCATATTTCAGTCACGCAGAGCGCATCAAAGGGAATGAAATGGCATGTCCTTTTATGGATGATCCTGTTGACGAAGAGGCTGTATTACTTTGTAGGGAGTTACATTTACGTCGGGAAAGGATTTTGAGGCCCAGAGTGGATTTTTTGTCATATACCTATCCATTTTTATTTGAGCGTTACCGTTTTTCTTTACAGTCAATAAGATACATCCATAATCTCATCCATCCTTACATCGGAAACATCAACCATCGCGGCCGTGCTCTTACATCCGAGCAGATTCTTTGCGTTGCCTTACGTTTCTTTGCGAATGGAAGTTTTCTTTATAACATTGGGGATGCTGAACATATTAGTAAGGCTACTGTTTGCAGAGCGGTAAGGAAAGTGTGCCTCGCTCTTAAGCGCTTTCTGAGAATTTTTGTATTGTTTCCTGGGCACAAACCAGTGAGAGTCATCAAAGAGGAGTTTCACAGGATTGCAGGTCAGTGGTGTATAAATCGGTTTAAATGAGGCTAACCTGATAAATTACATTCAGTTAAGAATATCTTGCTGCGACCCCTGGAAGTAATCTAATAATTAGAATTCCCTTTATGATTTCCGAATGTGGTTGGATGCATTCATGGCACACATATTCCGATCATTGCACCTTCTGAAAATGAAGCGGACTATGTGAACAGGAGATCCATCCACAGTATTAATGTGCAGGTACACTGACAGCCTACTGTTTCTAATGGTCAAAGACTACACCACAATACTGTAACATCTCTCATTCTTTGCACTGTCAAGATCATATGTGATGCTGCACATATAATTACAAATGTGGAGGCCAAGTGGCCTGGCTCTGTTCATGACTCAAGAATCTATCGGGAGTCAACCCTGAGCAACAGACTGGAAATGGGTAAGTAAATGTATATCCTATACACATATTTCAATGTATGCTCTAAACACTTACTTCAATGTATGCACTAAACACTTACAGGGGAATTTCTATGCAGCTCTAAAGCAATGTGAACTTTCTTACTGGAGAGATTGGTGGCTTTCTGCTGGGAGATAGGGGTTACCCATGCCGACCAAATCTTATGGCCCCTTACCCAGAACCTGAACCAGGCCCACAGCAGCGCTTCAATATGGCACACTGCAGGACGAGAGCCCGGGTGGAGATGACCATAGGCCTGTTGAAAGCACGTTTCCAGTGCCTACGTCACCTCAGGGTAACCCCTGAAAGGGCCTGCGACATTATTGTGGCATGTGTTGTTCTCCATAATATTGCCATAATTAGAGGGGAGCAACACCCTGCCCTACAATTACAAGACCCTGAGGAAGACCCCATCAACCCTGCAGATTTCCAGGATGGAAGGGTAGTCCGGGATATGATATGCCGCAATGTCTTCTCAGATTAATACACATGATATCCACCACCACCACAAAAAAATTAATAAACCCAAAATCACAGCAATTTATAGTGTTCTTTATTTCATACAAATACAACCACAAAATAAAATAATTAATAAACAAAATCACAGCAATTTATATGGTGTTCTTCATTTGTTAAAAAAAAGAAAACAAAAAAAAAGATTTTAAAATAGTTTCAATACTTCCTAGAATTCACCTGTGACCATACACTCACCTCTAGCTTTAGTTTCAGAATGTCGATTTCCAGATCTGCGTTTTGGATCTGGCGGTCCAAGTATACAAGTTCTTTGCTGTTTTTTTCTATCTTTTTAATAAGAAGAAGTCTATATAACTCCTTAACTGGCAACTGAAAATACATTAGATTAGAGTTACATCATGAATGTAGTCTAAAATTCAGAATGAAACTGTGGCATTTACTGTAAATCACTGAACTGTGTCTATCTGTGCACCAGAAGTTGATGGACCTTCCTCCTGCTGTTCTTCCACACTCTGGGGGGTAGAGATAAGAATGACCATTTATAGATATAAACTTGGATTCTATAGGCTACTCCACATATAAATGTGAATGTGTAGATTGTTTGATGTGTAGACATATAATATTAAATTTACCTCTGTAGGCCTGTCTGTGGCAGCAGAAACGGTTTCTTCATCCCCATCATCCTGTGAAGATGAGCATTTCATAGAGTACACTTTATAATACTATTTGTCATAATTGATGGTGTATGGAGTAGGCTACTGACAACTGTATGGGGTACTGTTGGGACAGGAGGCTCCAAGAGGCAGATATTACCATCCGAATCTGTTGGGACCAACAAAAAACCCAACCCAAAGTAATATAAATGGAAATATCACATTTAGTCTATATAAAAAAAATAACACTGTAGGTAGACCTCTTACATTTTATGAAGGCACTTAAATCTTCTGGAGTGACTGGCTCTGATGAAGTCCCTCCATGAATTCCCTCAGCCATTGGCCTTCCAGCATTTAGGCTCAGGGCCATCTCTTCTGCATTTGTCAGGGGTGGTGGTGCAGGTCCTCCCCCTGTTTTACGAGCCACTGCCTTCTTTCTGTTGGCTGAGTAGAAGTCAAATGAACATTTAGACCTATGTCAAAAATGCTGCTGCACTGCTAGACACTGAATGCCATTTACTCATTTAATATGTCAAATGTTTGTAAAGCCAGGTAGCTACTCTACTCCTATGATGTGCTCAAGGCTTACCTGCTTGAAGTATGTTTTTATATTTCATTTTCAGCTGCTGCCATGTTCTTTTGATGCCTGCAGGATTGCACCTATCCATGAAAATTAAATTAGGTTTAATAAAATACTGTTCTTCCAGTTTCACCTCTGATATTATAACAGTTGGGTAAGTTACTCTAAAATACTTCTTAATTACTAACTACAAATTTTATCTTCAACAAGTCTAATTAGATTAATGTAATAATTACTGTCTCTAGAAAGTATTGGTCTACTTACTAAGCACACCCAGTTCTGCTGGTGAGAAATATGCACACCTTTTTTTGTCTGACGCTGTTGCCATGGTGACTCGTAATATCTGCGCTCCATTGATAATGGCTTTTTATAGTTGTGGTGCACGCGCTTAACTCAGAGTCAGTCAACTCAAAGTTGATTGAATTAACTCATTTCAGCTGTTCTGAAACCCAAAACTCAGAGTTTCCCATCTCAGGTTAAGTCAACTCAGAGTTCAAGTTTTAACTCAGAGTTGGTTGAACCTCCTTATTGAAACAGGCCCCAGATTTTATAGATCCACATCTTAACTATAACTGCAAAAAATCTGGACTGAATCAAGCATATTTGTTCCAGCAGGTTTTTAGTGGGCAGTGTGCTAGGCGGACCTGTGATTTTGGTACAATTGTGCCAAAATGGGCCAAAACTGTGACAAATGTCTTTTACACCTCATCAAAGTAAATCTAGTCAGATAAAAGTGCTGATTTCCATTGTAGGACTCCTTCTGCATATGACAAAGTATTTGTTCATAAGATTTACCCAATGTTTCATCAAAATGTACCATTGTGCACAGCATAATGTCAATAAAATGAGGAGAAAATGAGCTGAATTGTGGCATTTTGTCTCAAACAACAATTTTATTGAAAAAATACTTAAATATAATAAGAAAACCTAACAAACAGCATCAGCAAAACTAAATTATCAATAAAAGAAGAATGTGAAAAACTTTTCAATAAGTAGCCATCAATAAAATGTGTAAATAAATGTGCAATAAAACACTATCAGTAAAAACAATGTAAATAAATGTGCAGCAAAAAAATAGCAAAAACTTTCACAGAAAAAATGTAGGTGTCTGTGGCTCAGTGTTCACCTGCAGAGTAACACATCGCTGTCATCAATAGGCAGAGGGGTAGCTTGAATCGCCCATCTGGGGGTTGGCCTGGTTGAACTGCTCTCTTTTTCTTCGGGCAGAGGGAACCGTACACTTCACAGGACTTGGAGCAGACCGTTAGCCAATGGGCAGGTGGCTGATATTCCTCATCTTCTGCTGCACTGTTGTCAATGCGGAAACAAAGACATATTTTGAAGATTAGATTTGTTTAGTGTTTAATTTTAATTTAGTGTTTATCTAAATGGGAGGCGAAAACTAAAGTTGCATCTGACACTGATTTATAATCAATACAGCATAGCAATACAATGCTAATCATGTAATCACATATTTATTTTGTAACCACAATGGTATGCAGAATAGACTTCTCACCTTGAAGAAGAAGAGGTGGCTTAATCGAAGTGATTGGATGCACAGCCCTTTCTGTACCAGATGGTCCTGCTTCCTCCTTGCTGTAAAAATATAGAGATTAATTCACTGTCAAGTTTTCAAATAATGAGATGATACATTATTTCCTACTGTTCTCCAAAAAACAACAAAACAAGATAAGTGTTGTAAAACAGCAGTGTATTGGAAAAGAGTAAATAATATAACCGTTTCATAAAATTCTTTTAGATCATCCAACATACAGTACAGGTGTCATGATACCGAGTTTCTTGACCCACATACAGAACACACTGAGGAGGCAGAGATCCAAGTTTTAAAGTGATGTATTAATAATCAGATATTGAACGCGCAGAGAGCCCCGTGGGACTGCCGAGGAAGATGGCAGCACGCTAAGAGAGCTCGGAAAAACCGACAACTTTTTTACATATTTATCTGGACTATACATCTCTCAATCTACCCAGATACAAATGTATTTGATACACTAAATTCTAAAATCCTTCTAAAAAGCCTGATATTTACAATTTACCGACGGAATGTCCAGCAACAACAAAGCTAACTTTTCTAAAGGGGCATCAACTAGAAGTAAGCTAACAGCGAGGACCAACCCCACGCCTGAAGGTACCACTGCTAATCCATCGGCAGACATAAGTCGTGCGGAAGAGAAACATACCGACCCCAACCTGTTGTTTCGATCAAAGAAACAACTAAAGAGCTTAAAGACTCCGTGGAAAATATTTCAACTAGGCTGGGCGAGGTTGAACAATGGGTATCCGACATTGAAGATGCAAATGCTCAAATGGAGAAATGTGTGTAAATATGTGACAAGAAATTGGCAACTTTATGGGAACGAGTCGAAGACCTGGAGAACCGTAGTTGGAGGAACAATATTAGAATAGTGGGACTGAAAGAAGACAAAGAAGAAAGAGGAAACATACGTCAATATGTGGAAAGGATCATTGCTCAAGGATTCGAGCTTACTGGCACCCAAACCAGATGCCAATAAACCACCCCGAACCATTTTGATACGGTTTCTGCGCTCATCGGCTTGGGACAAGGTGCTTCAGATGGCTTAAGAAAAACGTGGGCTGGAGTGGGAAGGCTGCAAATTATCCTTCTTTGAGGACCTGTCGAAGGAGACGTGGAGAAAAGGAGAGCCTTCAATATTGTAAAGAAACGCCTTCGGGAAATGGAGGTGAAACACCAGCTGCTATTTCCAGCGACGCTCAGCTTTACCTGGAAGGGAGAAAGGAAGACTTTTCGAGACTATATAGAGGCCGAAAGGTTCCTGCAACAAGCTAAGTGAAAAACAAAAGGTTATTATTGGAGGTGTATAGTTATCAAAATAGTTTTTAAGACTTATGTCGGTGGTGTGTTCCGGAGTTCGGACGGTTGTGTTGCCTAAGGACGACTTTCAACGCGTCTTACGGACCAAGTTTAAATAGAGGGGTTAGGAAAAGGACTAAAAGCGGCAGCATGTTCTATGTTGCTTTGCTTAGTTCTATGTTTTATTTATTTATTTATTTTCCTTGTTCCTGCACCAGGTCAGTGTATTTAAGTTTGCATATGTTGTTAGTATTAGTTACTATGTTGACATGTATATACCTCGTTAAGTAGCAGATTGAATTACATAAAGTGTACCAAATAGTAAAAGATGTCTAAGGGATATATTAACATAATTTTGTGGAATATTAATGGATGTGGGCACCCAATTAAAAGACAAAAAGTTTTGACTTATTTAAAATCCAAAGGTGCTGATGTTGCATTCATTCAGGAATCACATATAACCGAGGATGAAGAAGCTGCTATATTCAAAAGAGGCTGGGTGGGTAAAGTGTACCATAGCTCATTTTCAAGCAAACGAAATGGTGTAATGATTGTGGTTAGTAAAAACACAAGTTTTGTTATGCTTAAACAACATAATGAAAGGAAGGGCGCTTCATATGTATTGAAGCCTTGCTGAATGGAATTAGGACTGTCCTTTGTAACATTTACGCACCTAATAAGGAAGAACCCAACTTCTTTCATGAAATTAATAGCATAATAGGAAACACGAGGGCCATATTATTCTAGGAGGCAACTTTAACTAGGTGATGGATCGATTTATCGATAAAAGCACGCTGAAGGGGAAACCAGCACCTAGGGATAGGACTGCGATCCAAATGTTAGCACAGGCCTGGAATCTGGTTGATATATGGAGAATGGTAAACCCAAGGGAGAGAGAATATACTTTTTACTCTCACAGTCATAAGATACAGTCAGGTCCATAAATATTGGGACATCAACACAATTCTAATCTTTTTGGCTCTATACACCACCACAATGGATTTGAAATGAAACAAACAAGATGTGCTTTATCTGCACACTTTCAGCTTTAATTTGAGGGTATTTACACCCAAATCAGATGAACGGGGTAGGAATTACAACAGTGTGTATATGTGACTGCCACTTTTTAAGGGACCAAAAGTAATGGGACAATCTGCTGCTCAGCTGTTCCATGGCCAGGTGTGTGTTATTCCCTCACTATCCCATTTACAAGGAGCAGATATAAGGTCCAGAGTTCATTTCAAGTCTGCTATTTGCATTTGGAATCTGTTGCTGTCAACTCTCAATATGAGATCTAAAGAGCTGTCGCTATCAGTGAAGCAAGCCATCATTAGGCTGAAAAATCAAAACAAACCCATCAGAGAGATAGCTAAAACATTAGGTGTGGCCAAATCAAGTGTTTGGAACATTCTTAAGAAGAAAGAACGCACCGGTGAGCTCAGCAACACCAAAAGACCCAGAAGACCACGGAAAACCACTGTGGTGGATGACCGAAGAATTCTTTCCCTGGTGAAGAAACACCCTTCACAACAGTTGGCCAGATCAAGAACACTCTCCAGGAGGTAGGTGTATGTGTGTCAAAGTCAACAATCAAGAGAAGACTTCACCAGAGTGAATACAGACGGTTTACCACAAGATGTAAACCATTGGTGAGCCTCAAAAACCGGAAGGCCAGATTAGAGTTTGCCAAACAACATCTAAAAAAGCCTTCACAGTTCTGGAACAACATCCTTTGGACGGATGAGACCAAGATCAACTTGTACCAGAGTGATGGAAAGAGAAGAGTGTGGAGAAGGAAAGGAACTGCTCATGATCCAAAGCATACCACCTAATCAGTGAAGCATGGTGGTGGTAGTGTCATGGCGTGGGCATGTATGGCTGCCAATGGAACTGGTTCTCTTGTATTTATTGATGATGTGACTGTTGACAAAAGCAGCAGGATGAATTCTGAAGTGTTTCAGGCAATATTATCCACTCATATTCAGCCAAATGCTTCAGAACTCATTGGACGGCGCTTCACAGTGCAGATGGACAATGACCCAAAGCATACTGCGAAAGCAACCAAAGAGTTTTGTAAGGGAAAGAAGTGGAATGTTATGCAATGGCCAAGTCAATCACCTGACCTGAATCCGATTGAGCATGCATTTCACTTGCTGAAGACAAAACTGAAGGGAAAATGCCCCAAGAACAAGCAGGAACTGAAGACCGTTGCAGTAGAGGCCTGGCAGAGCATCACCAGGGATGAAACCCAGTGTCTGGTGATGTCTATGCCTTCCAGACTTCAGGCTGTAATTGACTGCAAAGGATTTGCAACCAAGAATTAAAAAGTGAAAGTTTGATTTATGATTATCAAATCATACTTCGAGGGCGGAGTCGACGATGCAGGGCCCTTCGAGGGCGGAGTCGATGATGCAGGGCCCTTCGAGGGCGGAGTTGACGGTGCAGGACCTATGACGGCAGTTGACGATGATGCAGGCCCGTTGGCGGGTGTCGGCGATGGAGCATTGGAGGGCGGAGTCGACGGTGCAGGCCTCTTGGCGGGTGGCGACGATGCAGGCTCCCCCTAATGCTAAACAAGAAACTAGCCGGGAGTTTAGCACCAGGGGGTGCCCGACTACTAGCCTCAGAAGGCTCCGGACTACAAAGTTCAGGCGGTGCCGGGCTACAGAGTTCTGAAGGCTCCCAACTACTGGCCTTAGAGGACCCCAGGCTACAGGCTATGGACGACGGCAGGCTACAGAGTTCAGGAGGCGCCGAGCTACAGCCTTCAGGAGGCGCCGAGCTACAGGCTTCAGTAGGCGCCGAGCTACAGGCTTCAGGAGGCGCCGAGCTACAGGCTTCAGGAGGCGCCGAGCTACAGGCTTCAGGAGGCGCCGAGCTACAGGCTTCAGGAGGCGCTGAGCTTCAGGCTTCAGGAGGCACCGAGCTACTGGCTTCAGAGGACGCCGGGCTACAGGCTACAGACGGGACCTGGCTACAGGCTTCAGAGTTACCCAGACTCTTGGAAACCAGGAACCTCAGCAGGAGCCCCTCCAGCACCTCCGACAAAGACAGCCCGTTCAGCCACTTGGAAAACAGGCTGTCTAGCTGAAGGTGAGGGGGCAAGAGCTTCAGGAGAGGCCCGGGGATCTCAAAGTCTCCGTGGGTCTCTGGGTGCTTGTCGTCTCCCCGAGACCCCCGATGCTTGTCTCGCCGAGACCCCCGACGCTTGTCGTCTCGACGAGGACCACGAAGCTTGTCGTCTCGACGAGGCCCACGATGCCCAGGGTCCCGACGAGACCCAGGGTTGCGGCCTGGAAGAGGGCTCGTCTGAACCCCCTCCTCATGGACCAGTGGCAGATCCTCCTGGGTCCCCACGTCACAGGCCGGTGGCAGACCCTCCAAGGTCCCCACATCGCAGACCGGCGGCAGACCCTCCTGGGTCCTCACGTCGCAGGCCGGCGGCAGACCCTCCTGGGTGCCCACGTCGCAGGCCAGCGGCAGACCCTCCTGGGTGCCCACGTCGCAGGCCGGCGGCAGACCCTCCTGGGTGCCCACGTCGCAGGACTCTGGAGCAGAGACTGGAGGTGGAACCACCATGGTCCCCACCTCCTGGACCACCAGAAAGACAGGCTGTGTCGCAACCTTAGTGGCATAAACAGGGCCCGAGGCGTCGGCCAGACCCACCGCTCGTCGGTGTTTATGACGCCGAGGTGGCTGCGGGGGAGCGCTGCTGCTGAGGAGTTGGCGTCTGGGACCGACACCAGGGGGACAGATTGCCAGCCTGGAACCTTCCAGTGAGCCTCCCAGCAACATGGCTCTACCGGAGAGTAAGCTGCGGACCGGCGGCGGGCTCATGTTGAAAAAAAAAAGAGAAAAAGGAAAAAAAAAATACAACGTACTTGTCTGACGATGGGTCCGGTTATGGCCAGACCATTCTGTCAAGAATCGGAGACAAGTGGACCCAGCATTCAGGCCGGACAAGCAGATGAGTTATTAAGAAGGTTTTATTTTAACAAAAAGGTGCGGGCAGGACAAAAACAGAGCTTGTGGTCAAATAACAGTCCAAGATCGATACACAGTGCACCAGACAGGCTTGACGAGGATAGGCAGATTCAGAGGTCAAAAACAGTCCAGGACGGTACACAAACAAGAGCGGAATAAACAGGCAGGGATTAGGCAAACTCAGATACTCCAACAAACAGAACCAGATCAGGCAAAACAGGCAGACAGTCAGATCAGGCAGGAAAAACAGGTTCATGGGTCAGGCTGGCTCAGAATCCAGAGGCAATTGGGTAACATCAACAGGTTAAAGAGAACGCTGGACAAAACTCACCAAAGGCTCGTTAAATGGTCTGGCAGAGAACGGAGGAGTGAAGCAGGTATAAATAGGGGAGTGAGCAGGTGAACAGGATTGAAGACTAATTAGAGGAGGCAGGTGAGAATAATCAGAGGGAAGGTGGTGACTGAAATGATCCGAACTGATAGACTGTTGACTAGACAGGGGAGTGACAAGCAAACAGATCAGATGGTGAGGTGACCTGGCAGATAACTGGCAGGTGAACTGAGTTGACTGATTAAAGGCTGGATACAGAGAAGTGATCTGAGCAGGCCAAGTGAACTGATAACATAAAACAAAATACAAAATCAAACCACAACAAAACCCAAATCATGAAAGAACCCCTCCCTCAAGGGCGGATTCCAGATGCCCTTAACAAAAAGTCAGAAACAAAAAACAACCCTGACAGGGCGAACGCAGTCTATGTGGGCATCCCAGAAACAGACCCCAATAAGTCTGGATGTCCAGGGGGCGTCCCGGAGGACGGCCCCGGCGTGTCAGGATGTCCGGAGGGCGTCCCGGAGGACCGCCCCGGCGTGTCAGGTTAAACAAATCCAAGTGTATGCCCATATCCCAAGCATGCATCTCAAGTGATATTATGCAACTTAACTTTAAGTGTTTTGCTTTGGGTATGAAATACTTGGGTATACGACCTCATTCAAATTTAGAGTATATAATGCTACTAAATATGGAACCGCTTCTTCAAAAAATAAGAACTAATCTTAACAAATGGGCAAAATTTAAACTTTCTTTAAGGCAGTGGTTCTCAAACTTTTTCTGTCATTCCCCACTTTGGACAAGGGAGAATTTTCAAGCCCCACCTGTCCCCATCGCCCCAACACAATGCTAATGAAATATGCAACAATCTTAAAATGTTCCAATTTTATTGAAGTAACAAGTAGTATCTAAATACAAACTATCTACATCAAATAACAGCAAGCTCACAAATAAAGAAAATAAAAATGCAGCTGTGTCAAAATTTGTATCAAGCTCAAAGATAGAAAAAATTAAAGTGCCACTCTGCAATATGTTAATAAAAGAAAAGAAGTAAAATCCATCTGGCAAGACAGGTCTATTTATCCCTGCATTAGTGGCTGCAATGAGCCTGTTTTGCATTGCACAGTTTCTCAAAACGGGGTTGCAGGCTTGATACTGCCACTCTCAAGTCATGCTCAATGTTCAGCTGAGATCTGTATTTTGTTTTCAGTGAAGCAACAGCTGAAAAGCCCATCTCACAGAGATATGATGTGGCAAAGGGAAGAAGAATGCACACAGCTCTCTGCCCGATGAGTGGCTCCAAACCAGAATTCACTAAGAGTCTGAGCATTAAACCTGAGCCTCAGGGTGGAGTCAGACGTCATGTCAATAAACTGGTCCTCCTCAGCAGACCTAAAATCAGCAGGTGCTGCAGACAGAATAGAAAAAAATAGACTTACTTTATTTTTCATTGCATAATAAACACAAAGAAATCAGTTTGACAACAATCCATTCCAGTTAGTAGCATACAACAGAAATAAATTCATGTATATTATATGAGTATAATATTCAATAAAATGTCAAAATACCAACCTGCTGCATTGAATGGATCCATAACCCAGGCATACTGAGCACTGTTGTTTGGGAAGTATTTTTGAAACAATCCACTCAGGGAAGAGAGGTGCTGCTTAATACATGGGATCACTGTGGTGGCTCCAGATTCAGTGGTTTCAGCAACTTCACTCAGGTTCTCAAAGACATCTATGTTTTGCTGATCGAGGCGGCTGCCCCATACCTCAAGCTTTCGGATGAATGCGGTGATCTTGTCTGCCAGGTGAGGTAGGTGCTTGTCTTTGCCTTGAAGCTGAAGATTTAAAGGATTATCTCATTTAATCATGTTTATGTGGAGGAATCCATCTTGGTCAAGAATAGTACTGTCACCTCCCATTTTTTGACGTCACTCGGCGGACCCGCTGTTGAGCAAGTTTCAACGCTCTGTTTGTCACGGCGCACTATTTTCCAAGATCAAACTCAGTCGGGTCCTACAGTATATATCTATACACGTGTGTGTGTGTGTGTGTGTGTGTGCGCGCGCTCCGCGCAGCACGGCTTTGCCGGCGCTGCAGCAGAGCGCACGCACACACACACACACACAGCGGAGGAGAGATCGCTGAAGTGACTTAAGTTAGCTGATTATTATAGTATAAGTATTAAAATATAAGAGCATTCCAGCACATGCTGGGCTGAGCACGGCTTTGCACCGGCGCTGCAGCTGAGCGCGTGCACACACACACACACACACACACACACACACACACACACACACACACACACACACACACAGACACACAGCGGAGGAGAGATCGCTGAAGTGACTGTGTTGAAATAAGCAATGTTTTTTCCTCTTTTATCAGTTGTGTTGGAACATCCGATGGCCATGCACGTGGGCATTGTTGCTTCAGCAATAGCTCTTGGGAATGTCAGCGGTGAAGTCCTCTGGAAATCCGAAATAATTATTGATGATCGCAGCTGTGTAGAACGGCTCCTATTGACTTTGCATGGAAAGCGGAGAGAAATACTGTCGCCGCTTCCGCTCTTCCACGTCGCAGGATGTGATGTCAAACGCCCCTTACTGCCCATATTTGGGCAGTCATGTCAGCCCCCATACACAGTGATTCAGACGACAATTTATGTTTTTATTTTCTTATTGATTAAAGATAAGTTCATTAAATAACCACAAATGTATTAGTTTTAGTTATAGCTAATGATACCCTGATTTTTCCTTGTTGACCGGACTTCCCCTTTAATTCATTCAGCTTGCCAAACACATCGCTGAGGTAGGCCAGTTTCAACAGAAATTGTTCATCACTGAACTTGCTTGCAGACTCAAACATGTGCTCCTATTCCAAGAAGATTCGAATGTGTGCCCTGAGCTCAAAGACGCGCGACAGCACTTTGCCCCGGGAGAGCCACCGTGCTTCACTGTGAAACAGCACAGATGTGTGATCAGCTCCCATTTCCTCACAAAGTGCGGAGAATAGTCGCGCTTTCAGAGGTCGGGTTTTGATAAAATTTACCACGCTCACAACTTCTGTCAAAACCTCATTTTGTCACGATTTGGGTTTTGTCTTGGTTTATGTTATCAGATTTATTAGTTAAGTTTCTGATTTTGGGGTCTTGTTTGGTTTTGATTTAGACATGTTTTTCTGTTTAGGTTACCTGTTTTCCACCTGTCACTTTATCAGCTCTGTTCGGTCTCCCCTCAGCAATCTGTCAGCTTTCTTGCCTTGATTAGATCCACCTGCTCACTTATAATTAGCCTTCACTCCTGTTCACCTGCTTACTCCCCTATATAGTCCTGCCACAAACCTCTGCTATCTGCCAGATCATTTAACGAGCCACGGTGAGTTTAGTTCCAGCATTCTTTATTCTGATTGACCTGTTGACGATAACCCGAGAGCCTTTTTTGATTCTGAGCCAGCCTGTTCCCTGATCTGTTTTTCCTGCCCTGTCTGACTGATTTACCGGTTTACCGACTAGTTTCTGTCCTATGGTTATCCGAGCTTGCTTTGCCCTGTCTGTACCTCTGCCTATTTTGGACTGCTTTTTGTGTACCGGATTTTGGACTGCCCTTTTGACTATTGAGCCCGCCTGTTCCTGTTTTCATTATTAAAATCCTGTTTTTTGCCTTAACCTCACTTGTTGGGTTTGAATACTGGGTTTGCCTGATTCACGATCATAACAGAATGATCTGGCCCAACTAAAACCTATCGCCCAACAAGTTTTTAGAGGTTTTTTTTTTTTTCCCCTCCACACGCTATGGCTTGGGAGGGTTCCAGATTGGCGTTCTGTCCCCCTGGTATCGGTCCCAGACGCCATCTCTCCAGCAGCCGCAGCAGCAGTAACCCGCTGCCTGCTCCGAGTTTACGATTGGGAGGGCTCTTTGTCACAAATTCAGATTCAACTCAGAATAGAAGGGATCACTCACCCAGCGACACCGCTGTCGGCTCTGCCCATGGGTTTTATCCAGAACCAACTTTGTTTATGGAGGTCGAAGCGGAGGTGGTGCGGGATCTTCGCCCGGATCTTTTTTTCTCTCTCCCTCCAGAGGAGGAGATGCAGGGAACGCTGTGGGCTCCACCGATCCCGGCTCTACCGACAGGATCAAACCTCCAGCAAGTCCTGCCGTCCCGCCGTCGGAGGAGGGGACGGAAACCTGTGGGTCGCTCCTTCACCCGTTCTGTTCGGCCGACAGGCGAGTCAGTACCGCGGCCGTCCGTTGCCACTTCCTGCCCAGTGGATCGGAGTCCGGTGCTTCCCAGAGCTGAGCAGCCCACAGCGCCTCCTGTTGGCGCCCGTGATGCTGAGGATCTGGCTCTGGAGGACCAGTTAAGAGCTTTTGCCCCTATTATTAAAGACCTTAGGGAGGCTCTTTTCTGCCAGTATTCAGAGGAGCTGGAGGCAAAATTAAAGGAGGTCGAGGGGCACTATAGAGCGGCTCTCCAAGGTTTCTATAGTGGACTCAATCCTGTCCCCAAGGGTCCAGCCGACGCCCCGGCACCTGCACCTGTCCCAGAGGACCCGCCTCCTACCTCAACTCCAGTGCCGGCCTCCGGCAGCTATAAGGCAGCACTGTCTGCGCAGCCGGTCCAAGACGCTGCAACCCCGGAGGGTCCGCAGCCGGCCCAAGACGCTGCAACCTCGGAGGCTCCGCAGCCGGCCCAAGACGCTGCAACCCCGGAGGCTCCGCAGCCGGCCCGAGACGCTGCAACCCCGGAGGCTCCGCAGCCGGCACGAGACGCTGCAACCCCG
Source organism: Fundulus diaphanus (assembly GCA_037039145.1). NCBI lineage: Eukaryota > Metazoa > Chordata > Actinopteri > Cyprinodontiformes > Fundulidae > Fundulus > Fundulus diaphanus. Next base: position 7,490,400 of record CM073139.1, read on the forward strand.
GAGGGTCCGCAGCCGGCCCGAGACGCTGCAACCCAGGAGGGTCCGCAGCCGGCCCGAGACGCTGCAACCCAGGAGGGTCCGCAGCCGGCCCGAGACGCTGCAACCCAGGGGGGTCCGCCGCCGGCCCGCGACGTGGGAACCCAGGAGGGTCCGCCGCCGGTCTGCGACGTGGGAACCCAGGAGGGTCCGCCGCCAGTCTGCGACGTGGGAACCCAGGAGGGTCCGCCGCCAGTCTGCGACGTGGGAACCCAGGAGGGTCCGCCGCCAGTCTGCGACGTGGGAACCCAGGAGGGTCCGCCGCCAGTCTGCGACGTGGGAACCCAGGAGGGTCCGCCGCCAGTATGCGACGTGGGAACCCAGGAGGGTCCGCCGCCAGTATGCGACGTGGGAACCCAGGAGGGTCTACCACAGGCCCACGATGAGGGGGTTCAGACGAGCCCTCTTTCAGGCCGCAACTCGGGGGCTCATCGGGACACTGGGCGCCGTGGCCCTCGCCCAGACGACAAGCGGCGCCGTGGCCCTCGCCCAGACGACAAGCGGCGCCGTGGCCCTCGCCCAGACGACAAGCGGCGCCGTGGCCCTCGCCCAGACGACAAGCGGCGCCGTGGCCCTCGCCCAGACGACAAGCGGCGTCGTGGCCCTCGCCCGAACGACAAGCTCCGTCGGGGGCCTCGCCGAGAAGACAAGCACCCAGAGCCCCATGGAGACTTAGAGGCCCCTGGACCTCTTCGGAAGCTCTTACCCCCTCATCTTTGGCTTGACAGCCAATTTCCCAAGTGGCTGACCAAACTGTCTTTGTCGGAGGTTCTGGAAGGGTTATTGATGAGGTTCTGGGTGTTAAAGGGTCTGGGAGCATCTGAAGTCTGTAGCCCGGGGCCTCCTGAACCTGAAGTCTGTAGTCCGGGGCCTCCTGAACCTGAAGCCTGTAGCCCGGGGTCTCCTGAACCGGAAGCCTGTAACCAGGCCCCGTCTGAACCTGAAGCCTGTAGCCAGGCCCCGTCTGAACCTGAAGCCTGTAGCCAGGCCCCGTCTGAACCTGTAGCCTGTAGCCAGGCCCCGTCTGAACCTGTAGCCTGTAGCCAGGTCCCGTCTGAACCTGTAGCCTGTAGCCAGGCCCCGTCTGAACCTGTAGCCTGTAGCCAGGCCCCGTCTGAACCTGTAGCCTGTAGCCAGGGGCCGTCTGAACCTGAAGCCAGTAGCCAGGGGCCGACTGAACCTGAAGCCAGTAGCCAGGGGCCGACTGAACCTGAAGCCAGTAGCCAGGGGCCGACTGAACCTGAACTCTGTAGCCAGGCTCCTCCTGAACTCTGTAGCCAGGCTCCTCCTGAACTCTGTAGCCAGGCTCCTCCTGAACTCTGTAGCCAGGCGCCTCCTGAACTCTGTAGCCAGACGCCTCCTGAACTCTTTAGCCAGGCCTCTCTTCTAGCTCTTAGTCCGGCGTTGTCTCCAGCCTTTAGTCCGGCGGCAGGTTCTGTTCTTTCTCTCTCCAGACGTCGGTTCCTGAGGGTCCGGTTCTACCGACGGTCCCCGAGGTTGCTGCTCGGCCGCCGGCCTATGAGAGACCTGCTCCGCCGCCGGCCTATGAGAGACCTGCTCCGCCACCGGCCGCCGGACATCTTTGCTAACCGGGGCCGTCCTTCAGGACACCCGCCGGATTACCTGTCTCACAGGGGTCGTCCGCCGGAGAACCTGACACGCCTAGGACGTCCGCCGGAGAACCTGACACGCCTAGGACGTCCGCCGGAGAACCTGACACGCCTAGGACGTCCGCCGGAGAACCTGACACGCCGAGGACGTCCGCCGGAGAACCTGACACGCCGAGGACGTCCGCCGGAGAACCTGACACGCCGAGGACGTCCGCCGGAGAACCTGACACGCCGAGACCGTCCTTCGGGACGTCCGCCGGAGAACCTGACACGCCGAGACCGTCCTTCGGGACATCCGCCGGACAACCTGACACGCCGAGGCCGTCCTTCGGGACGTCCGCCGAACAACCTGACACACCGAGGCCGTCCTTCGGGACGTCCGCCGGACAACCTGACTCGTCGGGGCCGTCCTCCTGGACGACCGCCTGAGAACCTGACTCGTCGGGGCCGTCCTCCTGGACGACCGCCTGAGAACCTGACTCGTCGGGGCCGTCCTCCTGGACGACCGCCTGAGAACCTGACTCGTCGGGGCCGTCCTCCTGGACGACCGCCTGAGAACCTGACTCGTCGGGGCCGTCCTCCTGGACGCCCGCCTGAGAACTTGACTCGTCTTGTTTTGTTTGAGTTTTTATTTGGACATTTATTTGATTCTAGCCCTCCATCCTGTACCTCCCTCCACCCACCCGAGCTAGTCTGTTTTGTTTCTGAGGCCGTCTGGAATCCGGCCTTGAGGAGGGGGTTCTGTCACGATTTGGGTTTTGTCTTGGTTTATGTTATCAGATTTATTAGTTAAGTTTCTGATTTTGGGGTCTTGTTTGGTTTTGATTTAGACATGTTTTTCTGTTTAGGTTACCTGTTTTCCACCTGTCACTTTATCAGCTCTGTTCGGTCTCCCCTCAGCAATCTGTCAGCTTTCTTGCCTTGATTAGATCCACCTGCTCACTTATAATTAGCCTTCACTCCTGTTCACCTGCTTACTCCCCTATATAGTCCTGCCACAAACCTCTGCTATCTGCCAGATCATTTAACGAGCCACGGTGAGTTTAGTTCCAGCATTCTTTATTCTGATTGACCTGTTGACGATAACCCGAGAGCCTTTTTTGATTCTGAGCCAGCCTGTTCCCTGATCTGTTTTTCCTGCCCTGTCTGACTGATTTACCGGTTTACCGACTAGTTTCTGTCCTATGGTTATCCGAGCTTGCTTTGCCCTGTCTGTACCTCTGCCTATTTTGGACTGCTTTTTGTGTACCGGATTTTGGACTGCCCTTTTGACTATTGAGCCCGCCTGTTCCTGTTTTCATTATTAAAATCCTGTTTTTTGCCTTAACCTCACTTGTTGGGTTTGAATACTGGGTTTGCCTGATTCACGATCATAACACATTTAGTTCAGGGCTGAGCTGTCTTGACGCGAGCGCTTCCCTGTGAATGACACAGTGCGTCCAATGCGCATCTGCCGCAACCCTCTTTATTAGCGCCTGCAGCCCGTTTCTTGAACCTGCCATGGTCTGTGCGCCATCAGAGCAAAAGCCCACACAGTTTTCCCATTTAAGGCCGTGTTCTTTGAGGTAATTGTCCATGATCTTAAACAGTTCATCGGCTGTGGCTCTATTTTTTATGTATTTGCAAAACAGCAAATCCTCGCACAGTGACTCGCCATTTACAAAGCGGACGTACGATATGAACAAGCAGTCTTTATTGCTGTCAGTAGCTTCGTCCACTTGTAATGCAAAACGATAATTTTTCTATGAGTTGCTCTTCAAGATCACTGGAAATGTTGCATATACGTCTCGCAATTGTGTCGTTGGATAGGGGGGTGGCTTTTAATTTTGCGGCACTTGTCTCGTCAAGCATAATTGACACCATGTCTAGAGCAGCGGGGAGAACGAGCTGCTCGGCAATTGTGTGCGGTTTTTTGCATTGCGCGATTCTGTATGCTACTCTATATGAAGCCATCTGTGCCTTACTGTTTACTGATGCAGCTTTTACCATGCGAGTCTCCTGTTGACGGTATTCTGCCAGTTTTCTTCTGAAAGAAATCAAGAGGCTTATTGACGTGACTGGGGTGTGTGGTCTCTAGGTGTCTTCTTAATTTGTTGGGTCTCATGCTGTCTGCTGCTAGCGGTTTAAGACACAGGACACACATCGGTCTCTCCTCTGTCCCCACCACCGCTGCCGTGAATCCAAGAGCAAGATACCCTTCATCATATTTTCTTTTTGGTTGGCTTTTTGGTTTATTAGGCCCGTCTGGTTGGTGTCTCTCTGATGGTGCCGACTCGACAAATTTTGAGGTCCGTGTCACAAAGAAATCCATGTTATCTTGCCCACAATAGCCTGCGACCCATTGGCGCGAAACAGATGTATACAGATACAGATATATGAGCGCGACAGTGTTGCCAACTCCTCAGTAAGGAAAGTAGCTATTGGCTGCGCTAAAAGTCTCTAGAAGTCGCTGAATGACATCATCGCCTAATTTGCATAATCTGCCACATGATGTGATGTGTAAATTATTGGCGCTGTGGGAGAAATAACGTTGTTAGAGAGAGACAAAAAGTGAGTAAAAACACTCAGAATATATAGAGCTACTTTTTTCTGTCCATTAATGTTTATTTATTATTATTATTATATTATTATTACTATTATTATAATTATTATTTTATTTTTTTAATTAATGTTTAATTTATTTCAATAGTAACCCTCCTCCTTTACCCGGGTTTGATACCGGCAAAATGAACCATAAAGAGACACTATGGCGGAGTTACAATTTTTTTTTAATTTTTTTTCCCTTGTGGTCCACCAAGGAGCCTACAAATCACGGTAAAACATGAACATGTGGCTGTGTGAATCAAACGCCGTTATTTATTTAAGATAAAATATTTCAAATTCTGTTATTTATGATCACCCTGCGCCGTCAATCCCGGCGCATGTGCGCTTTATTTGCAGTCTGGACGCTGAGGGTAAACATGCTGTGGCTCTGACTGCAGCGCTGAGAGGGACTCCTGCGGTAGCGGGAGAACGGGGTTGGGACGGGGGAGGCGCCCCACGGCAGCACCTGCTGCTGGAGGACAAGAGTATGAACGATACGTGCTCGAAAATTTGCTAGATTTGTCGCTAGTCGCTTTTTTGAAAAAGAGTCTGAAAGGGGGTCTGAAATATAGCGACAAAGTCGCTGAGTTGGCAACACTGGGGCGCGAAAGGTTATCCCGTTACAAATAATATGCCGACGTCACGTCAATCATTATTTTGGCACTTCAGTTCCAGGTGAAATTTTTCTCATATCTAATGTTCTTTTAATTAGACTGCATGTAGGCTAGTAATGATTACTTTGTGGGTTTGATTGGTCTAATAAGCGGCAACAGACAGCTATAAGGACAGTTTGCTCTCACACGTTCTACATTTATAGTCACACAACACACACACACACGCCGGAACTTGGCGCGCCCCACTTGTCACGTCTCAATTCCCCACCAGTGGGTCGCGCCACACACTTTGAGAACCGCGGCTTTAAGGGGAAAGGTGAATGTAATAAAAATGGTGATAGCCCTGCTGTTTAATTATATGTCTATGATGGTATCTGTTATATCCCATCACAGGTATACAAACAGTATGAAATTTGTGTTAAGGACTTCCTCTGGGATAAGAAGAAACCCAGAATAAGTATCAAGAAAATGTGGTGTGCAAGGGATATTGGGGGCATGGCCCTCCCTAATGTAAGACTATATAATCTCACTTTTGAAATGTCTAGGTTATTTAAATATTTTGAAAAAGGAGAAACAAAGCTGAGTTGGATGAATATTGAGGAAGAATTAGTGAACCCTTTCAGACCAATAGATGTCCTTTCCCATGGTAAAACCTATAATAAACAACTTCTTCCCACAAATCCAATATTAGCACATTCCAAATTAGCATGGAAGGAGATGCATAAAATATGTAGGATGTCACATTTAAAACAGTTGTACTCGTTACTGTGGCTTAATCCATCCATCGGTATTGGAAGAAAACCTGTTTACTGGGAACAATGGCTTGAGAAGGGAATACGCATTGTGGATGATTTGTATGCAGATGGGGTTTTCATGTGTTTTTCAAATGTCATGCTGAAATATAATTTAAAAAAAGAGTTTCTGGAAATATCTACAAATTAGAGACTGTATTACTATAGATAATTTCACACATATGGATAATCCAATACAGGAATTTATGGGCTCAAGGAAAGTTAAGTATAAGGCATCCACATTTTATAAATTGTTTAATAGCATGCAAAAAGATATATGTAAAGGTCTGGGGATTGTCTGGCAGAGGGACCTTGGCTGCACTTTTAGTGATGTAGAATGGTTGAAAATACTTTCAAATAATGGGAAATATATTAAAGAATCGAGGGGGAAACTGACACATTATAAGATGTACCATAGGTATAGGTTTTATTTCACACCATCTAGGCTACATAGAATGAGCCTACTTGCGGATAACTTATGTTAGAAAAACGGAATCAGGGACTTTTATACATGCAATATGGGAATGTAAATGCATCTCCCCATTCTGGAAAGCAGTATTACAACACATTGGAAAGTGGATAGGTTTGGGGATAACCATGTCACCAAGACTTTGCTTGTTAGGGGATCAAACAGTGATGCCTAAGATGTCAAAGCATCAAAAAACCATGGTGCAGGTGCGAATGGTTGCGGCTGCCAGGATAATCCTCAGACTATGGAAATCTTCAACTGTTCCGAATGTAAAAACTGGCTGGTATTAATGTTGGAAATAGTGTCATATGAGCTAATGCTGGCTAGGCTACATAATGATATCGAACATTTTTAAGAAATCCTGGAACTATTTCCTTTCCTGCAATATTGAAATAAGTAAATGCCTTTGATGAACTGCTGTTTTGGGAAGTATTGACGAGTGATTATTTTTGTCTTTTGTGGTTGTTTCTGCTAACAGGATATTTAGCAGAAATACAAGGATATTTCAACAATAGAGGCATGGTCCATTCAGATCAAACAGTGATGCCTAAGATGTCAAAGCATCAAAAAACCATGGTGCAGGTGGGAATGGTTGTGGCTGCCAGGATAATCCTCAGATTATGGAAATCTTCAACTGTTCCGAATGTAAAAACTGGCTGGTATTAATGTTGGAAATAGTGTCATATGAGCTAATGCTGGCTAGGCTACATAATGATATCGAACATTTTTAAGAAATCCTGGAACTATTTCCTTTCCTGCAATATTGAGATAAGTAAATGCCTTTGATGAACTGCTGTTTTGGGAACTATTGACGAGTGATTTTTTTTGTCTTTTGTGGTTGTTTCTGCTAACAGGATATTTAGCAGAAATACAAGGATATTTCAACAATAGAGGCGCGGAACATGGTCCATTCAGACTCAATGTCCCCCGCCGCCCTCGGGACGTGTTCAAAGTTCTCCCGGAGGTGGGAGTTAAAGCTCCATCTCACAGGGGACACAGGGCCAGACGTTCCCAGCAAACCCTCACAATACGTTCGGGCCTGCCAGGTCTGACCGGCTTCCTCCCCCACCATCGGAGCCAGCGGCTAGTCGGAGCTGTGGCCGCAAGGTTGTCGGTGCATGTCGCGGTGGCAACCCTCGAACACGCTGGTGGACACCAGCGGTGAGGGAAGCCGTCAAGCTGAAGAAGGAGTCCTATCAGGCTTTATTGGCCTGTGGGACTCCGGAAGCAGCTGATGTGTACTGGCAGTTGAAGCGGCAGGCGGCTCGGCTGGTCGCCGAGGCAAAAACTCGGGCATGGGAAGAGTTCGGAGAGGCCAAGGAGAAAGACTTCTGTACGGCTTCGAAGCAATTCTGGTCCACCATCCCGTGTCTTGGGAGGGGGAAGCAGTGTGGTACCAACACTGTTTATAGTGGGGGTGGTGTGCTGCTGACCTCGACTCGGGACGTCGTGCGCCAGTGGGTGGAATACTTCGAAGACCTCCTTATCCCACCAACACGTCTTCCATTGCGGAAGCAGAGCCTGAGAACTCTGGGTCGGGTTCTCCCATCTCTGGTGCTGAGGTTGTCGAGGTTGTTAAAAAGCTCCTCGTTGGCAAGGCTCCCGGGGTGGATGAGATTCGCCCTGATTACCTTAAGGCTTTGGATGTTGTGGGGCTGTGTTGGTTAACGCGGCTCTGCAGCATTGCGTGGACATCGGGGGCAGTTCCCCTGGATTGGTAGGCTGGGGTGTGGTCCCCCTATTTAAAAAGGGGTGTGTTCCAACTACAGAGGAATCACACTCTTAAGCCTCCCTGGTAAGGTCTATTCAGGAGTTCTGGAAAGGAGGGTCTGTCGGATAGTCGAATCTCGGATTCAGGAAGAGCAGTGTGGTTTTCGTCCTGGCCGTGGAACACTGGATCGGCTCTACACCCTCAGCAGGATCCTGGAGGGGGCATGGGAGTTTGCCCAACCAGTCTACATGTGCTTTGTGGATCTGGAGAAGGCATTCGACCGTGTCCCCCGAGGGATCCTGTGGGGGGGGTACTCCGGGAGTATGGAGTACCGGGCCCTTTAATAAGGGCTGTCAGGTCTCTGTACGACCGGTGTCAGAGTCTGGTCCGCATTGCCGGCAGTAAGTCGGACTCGTTTCCAGTGAGAGTTGGACTCCGCCAAGGTTGCCCTTTGTCACCGATTCTGTTCATAACTTTTATAGACAGATTCCTAGGCGCAGCCAAGGTGTTGAGGGGATCCGTTTTGGTGGCCTAATCTACAGCTCTCACTAGAGCGGTTCGCAGCCGGGTGCGAAGCGGCCGGGATGAAAATCAGTGCCTCCAAATCCGAGACCATGGTCTTGAACCGGAAAAGGGTAGAGTGCCTTCTCCGGGTTGGGGAAGATGTGCTGCCCCTAGTGGAGGAGTTCAAGTATCTTCGGGTCTTGTTCACAAATGAGGGGAAGATGGAGCGGATATTTGTATTATTATTTTTTTTGGTTATGTTTGTGGTTTTTGTTCTGTTGGGGGGTGGGAAGGGTTGGGGAAGGTTGTACGCACATATGTTCTAAAAAAAATAATAAAAACTTTAATAATAATAATAAATTTAAAAAAAATCAGATATCGAACGCGCAGAGAGCCCTCCGGGCGTCGGGGAGCGAAGCGATGAAGGCGATGATCTGAAACGGAGAGAGGAGTGAGTACACCGAAGTAAAGCCAGGAGGAGTAGGTGGTGAGATGCTTACCGCGGCTGTGTGAGTTATTCGCCCGCAGGAGAGTGAGCGGCTACTGTGCAACGCCCAAGGCTGGGAGACTGCCGTGCCTGCAGCAGGGGTGGGGCTGCCAAGGGAGTTCTGGTGATCGGAGTGGAAGTGGTGGCTGTCAGGTGGAGACAGATCCGAGGAGGCCGAGCAGTGTCCGGTTGTGCGTGCAGTGAGCCGGCGGCTGAGAGGCTGTCAGCTGGTCGGCGCACAGAGGGCGCCGGGCTTGTGGGGACGATCGGGTGTCTTCGTGGGAATCTTCTGAGGCTTGCAGAGTGGACCGAAGGCTGGCCAGCTTGGCAGATACTTGAGAACTGGAGGAGGTTCTCCGGAGAGGGATCCGGAGCTGCTACAACCTGAGAAACAGGGAAATAACGATTCTCTAGACGAGGAGAGACGCTGGCCTACTGAGTTCTACCACATAAGGCTAACACTCTGGCAAAGAAGTGCTGACAGCCGCCTGCCTAAGAACCCTCGTCGCTGATGGCAAAATGCCGAACACCTGCGAGCGGCGCCTCCTCGCTCATCAGCCACCACCTGTGAAGAAGGAAGAGGTAAAAACGGCAGCACCCAGCCTAGGCGTCTCCGCAGCACCCTGACAACCCAAGATGGCGCCGTGGACGGCTGTGTTATTTCTCCTCTGCTCTTCTCCCTGTACACCAACAGCTGCACCTCCAGTCACCAATCTGGAAAGCTCCTGAAGTTCGCTGTCGACACCACTCTCATCTGACTTATCTCTGATGGTGACGAGTCCGCCTACAGGTGGGAGGCTGACCATCTGGCGACCTGGTGCAGGGAGAACAACCTGGAGCTCAATGCTGTAAAAACAGCGGAGATGGTTGTGGACTTCAGGAAGAACTCAACCCCAGCTACCCCCATCACCCTCTGAGTCTTTCCGCTTCCTGGGAACTATCATCTCCCAGGACCTAAAGTGGGAGCTGAACATCAACTCCCTCACCAAGAAAGCCCAGCAGAGGATGTACTTCCTACGGCAGCTGAAGAAATTCAACCTGCCAAGGACAATGATGGTGCAGTTCTACTCCTCCATCATTGAGTCCATCCTCACCTCCTCCATCACCATCTGGTACGCTGGTGCCACCGCTAAGGACAAGGGCAGACTGCAGCGTGTCATCCGGTCTGCAGAGAAGGTTATTGGCTGCAATCTTCCATCTCTCCAGGACCTGTACGCCTCCAGGACTGAGGCGTGCAGGGAAGATTTCGGCTGATCCCTCGCACCCCAGTCACAGACTATTTCAGACACTTCCCTCTGGCAGGAGGCTGCGGTCCATCAGGACCAAAACCTCACGCCACAAAAACAGTTTCTTCCCATCTGCTACCGCACTTATCAACAAGGCCAAGAGCCACCGATGACACTGGACACTGCCTCTCTCCCCCGTTCAGGACTTACAAGCTTCTGCGTTACATTAACGCACAGTCTACTGTGTGTATATAGCTTCCGTATATATATATATTTTTTTTATTTTGTCTGCACCATCAACACCAAGTCAAATTCCTTGTAAGTGCAAACCTACTTGGCAATAAACTTGATTCTGATTCTGTGTAAGTCAGAAGATTCCTCTATCTCAGCATCACTCTCCCTCGTAATTTCTTCCAAAGCCTCCTGAATGGTACATTTCCTCTTTTGTGCCATCACGACCGCAGATGATCGCCGAAATATCCACATCGCCGAAGAGATAAGAAAAAACAACAAGCTGGCTGCGTCTTCTGCATGTAATGCAGTGTGTGCACAAAACAGCTGTAGCTGAGTTGTACAGTCTCTGGTACGTGCGGTAATTACATCACTGAGACACATCAAACAAAGACATGCTATATCTTGTTGGAAAGGCCAGAGTCTCTAGCTTGCAATGATACCAGCCATGGGGGGATGGGGCGGAGTATGTCTGCGCAGTGAAGCATTCCCTGAGAGAGTGAGCAATTTTTGATAGACATTTAAATGGCATCTCCTGTGTTTAAGGTGCTATAAAATCAAAAAGTATGTATAAAGAAATAGTGACTTGTTTTAGCAACTTTAAAGCCTCTTTTTTTAGAAGTATTTAGAAAAAAAACAAACCTTTTTGACCTAAAAGGCGGGAAGAAAATCCCAAGCGTCCCATACCGGTACCGCATATGTTCCTAACAGAGCACTTTGCTCTCAGACTGCAGGTCTACTGCTGGTTCCTAGAGTTTCTTAAAGTAGAATGGGAGACAGATTTTTTTTTTTTTTCTTCTTTTTTCCCAGTGTCCTGTCTAGCAATGTGGCAATAGGAATTGATGTCTTAATGACAAATAGAGCTCGACAGATTTTGCTTTTACAAGTGGAGCAAACAGCTTTCGCCATAGTGCTCCGCTTGATTTATGCATGTAAATAACTTTATTGTGATTCCTGAAGGGAGAATTTCAAATTATATGGACACTACAATGGGAAAGTAGGAGAGTAAAGGAAAAACAAGAAGAGAAAAAAAGAAAGAGAAGAGGTGAAAGAAAGAAGAGATAAAAGGGAGAGAATGATAAAACATCCTCCGTTTGCTCCATCACCTGGAAAGAGAGATGCAAAAAGAACAGCCAACAGACATAAAGCAACAGATACAATCGAGTAACACCTTGATGCCATTGCTGAATCATATGTATTATTATTATTTAAGCTGACATGTGTAAAGTGATACCTGAAAAAAGAAAGTGACAGAAAATAAATAAATAAATAAATTACAGGCTTTCTGTATATAAGTGAACACTTAATACCTGGAACCCTGCACCTGTGGGAGTTTGTGAGACTGCACTAGTTTAGGTGAAAATTATCCAGAAGGAAATAGCTCGATAGTGTTTGTGGAGAACCAAAGGCCCGCCTTCCCCGAGCACAGAGGCAGTGGTCAGGGGACCCATAACCCCGGACTCCCAAAGGGGCCCCCAAAGCAAGGCGCCCTAGCGGAGCCAACACAGGAAATCTGCAGCCCCCCCTCAAGGAAAGAGGAGAGACGACCCCGAGGAAATCCCCCAGCCACCGCAATGCCGACGCCCCCAGGAGCCGCGGGGACGAGCCCGTGGGCTTCGCCGGCAGCCAGCCGCGCTGAAGTGGTCCTGGCCAGAGGCCCCCAGGGCCAGAGGCCCCCAGGGCCCATGGGAACCTGCCCCAAACCCGAGGACCGTCAATGCGCCAGAGGGCCAAGGCGCCTGCCAGCGCAGCGGAGGGGGGCAGGACGTGGGGGGATGGGCTCCGCACCTAGCGGAGACATGATTACATAATTTTTAAATATCAAAGTTATGTACAGATTTTGGTATTTTAAAAACAAAAATACAAAAATATACAAAAACATAACATAATAAAAAAAATTCAGGCAGAAAAAACACTTTTCTACATAATGTTTTTTCGACATAAAACACATTAAATCAATACTTAGAGCAGTTAATATATATAACTATACCTCAAAATGACACTGAAAATAACATTAAAACAACAGAGCTTCTGTACAAACAAGAAATCTCACTTTAAGATAAACTGTAGGTGTGTCTCTGGTGCATTTTACATTAAAACAATTCAGGTCTTCATTCACTGAAGTTACACAGAAAGCACCCAGAAATATTACTGAAGTAACAGTCAAAAGTACAGTGCAGTAAAACTTCTCCTAAAAGTACATTTTGTTCAAAAAGTTAGCTTCAGTCACATTACTCAAGTAAATGTAACTGAGTACATCTAACTAGTTCCTACCCACCTCTGCTCAGGAATCATTTGAAACCCTTACCACATCAGTCTGATGCAAGTGATCGTATGAACAAACGCTTGTGAAATCGGTTGCACAGATACAAGATCCCTTCACCCCCCACTCACCCCTCCATCTTGTTTGTTTACTGGTTTATTTGTTGGAAACAACAACAGGAACCAGTCTGTGTGTAATTATTCCTCTGCTGCTTCACTCACTGTAATTATACACCCAGAACAGTGTGTGTGTGTGTGTGTGTGTGTGTGTGTGTGTGTGTGTGTGTGTGTGTGTGTGTGTGTGTGTGTGTGTGTGTGTGCACTTGATGCATGTACCCGTGTGTGTTGTTGATCCTCAATACATGTGTTCAAAGTCATTTTTGTGTGTCTCTGCATTACATGCATTTGTTGACAAATGGCAGAAAAAAATCAACTTAAAGCTGCCCATTTGGTTTAAGCAAGCAACTTGTGTGAGTGTGTGTAGACACAGAATGAGGGAGTGAGTGTGTGAAATAACAACGGGAAGATGTTACAGAGGAAGGCAGAAAATGAGGTAATTTAGTAGTTAATGTGTGTTTCTGTCTCTCTCTCTCTCCCTCTCTGTCCTTCTCTCTGTAAAATCAGGAGCTGGCAGTCCACCCAGACTCTGTGTTAATTTGTCTGAATTACTCTGAGCATAAAAATGTTTTTGGGAACTCCACCCTGGCCTCTTTTATTTTACCATATCTAGTGCAGTGCAATATAATCATACATCTTTAATTTAATCAAATGCTAGAAGGGGATCATAATGATTATAATTTTACTTGAAAAACATTTAGCAGATGTTTAGCTGTTTTGTGTTTAACACACATTTTACTGTATAGTTCTTTGTGAAACTATTTACATCGCTTCGACTTTTGCACATTTTGTAACAACTAGGGCTGTCGGATAATCAATGAATAAATTAGTCGCATGCTAAATTTTCATCACATGATTAATGAAAATAAGCTAGATAATTTGTGCATGCAAACTATCCAATTCAATTCACTTTTATTTAGATAGCACCAATTCATGAAACATATCATCTCAAGGCACTCTCCAAAGTCAAATTCAATCAGATTATACAGATTGGGTCAGATTATACAGATTGGTCAAAAACTTTCCTATATAAGGGAACCCAGTTGATTGCATCAAAGTCTTGACAAGCAGCATTCACTCCTTCTGAAGAAGCGTAGAGCCACAGGTAGAGTCGTCTGCATTGTCCATGGCTTTGCAGCAATCCTTCATACTGGGCAAGCATAAAGCGACAGTGGAAAGAAAAACTCCCCAATAACGGGAAGGAAAACCTCCAGCAGAACCAGGCTCAGTATGAACAGTCGTCTGCCTCGACCGACTGGGGGTTAGAGAAGACAGAGCAGAGACACAACAAACAATCCCCACATGTTTCCCTTTCCTCTCTATGAGACTGGACAACGAAAGGTTTCAGTATGGTGCATCAGTGTTTACTCACCCCTCCTGTCTTTTTTTCTCAGTGTAGGAGGAGTCACACACTTTGTCAGGTAGGAACATGCTCAAAGTTTAGCATGAGCGCCTCGTGAGAGAGAGAGCCAGAGAACCGCTAGCTTGAAAAGAACATGGAATTGGTTTCAAAGCTGAACACGACTGCTGCAGTATGGGAGTTTTTTTGGATTCAAGCCAAATGATGGCGGCCACCCGCTTAATCTATCTGAGCCGTTATGTCGAAAAGATATACTTGTCTTATTATGCCATTATCATATCAGTTGAAAAAGGTCTCCAAATGACAATATTGTGGTTTATTGCGGTCATTTTTAGGAAGATTTATCGTCCAACAAAATTTGTTATCGTGACAGGCCTAGTTACAACTAAAAAGTTCAGCATGGTTTATTGAGATTTTAAATAATAGGTAGAGACCTAATGGTGCATATTTGTGAAGTACCAATCTAAAAACTGTGGTATGCATATATAATCAACTCTTGTAAATTCCCAATCATATACGTAAGTCTTTTGGGGTTATGTCCTAGGGATGAAAACTGTTGCCCATTCTTCTTTGCAAGGTAGCTTAAGTTTCGTTTGCTTGGATGGCAAATGTCTGTGGATATCAATTTTTAAGTATTTCACAGATTCTTTATTAACTTCAAGCTGTCTGGGATTCCTTCAGGGTCACCACGGCTCTTTGCAAGGTGCTAAATATAATAAATATGTGAAAGCTGGTGTGTGGAATAGTGTGTGGAACTCCTGGATAAGGCAGCAACCTGAAAATTATGAAGACTTCCTTTGATGATTAACTTGGATATGCACAGGTACCACCAGCTTGCATATCATGTATAATGTTTGTTTATATCACATACACTGTGTTGTTACCAACACATCTGTCCAACATGAACAGCTGCAATAAAAAATGGTAACAACTGTTCATTTGGACACAACTTCAACCATTTGTAATTGCATGATTCAAAGACGGTGAGTCCTTTCATCTGCTCCCCTTTTCAAGGATCACAACAGCAAGTCATTACAATTTGCACACAGATGTGCCAGAGGTTCTAAATCCCCATTCCTCTAGGAATGGGGATTAATTAATTTAATTTCAGGGACTTCATTTTAATTCAATTTATTTATATAGCGGCAATTCACAACAAGTCATCTCAAGGCACTTTAAAGTCAATTAAATCAAATCACACAGACAGATTGGTTAAACAGTTTTCAATTTAAAGGAAACCCAGTAAATTGCATTGAGTCATTGACTTGCAGCATCCACTCCTGAAAGAGGGCATAGCCACAGTGGACAGTCACTTGCATTGTGTCATTCGCTCTGGCAGCAATCCCTCATGCTGAGCATGTATGTACCAACAGTGGAGAGGAAAACTCCCCTTTAACAGGAAGAAACATTCAGTAGAACCAGAACCAGGTTAAGTGTGAATGGCTATCTGCCATGACCCACTGGGGGTTAAAGAAGACAGAGCAGACAAATAAAAATAACTCAGAAGTGCTGATCCAGGAATACTTTCCATTTTAGAGGGGGTAATGGCAGACTAGCTCCATAGGGGGCTATGCCCAAGAAAGAAACACAATTTACGATTCAGAGATAATTATTTTTATTCATGAGAAAATGTGGTGCTGATGTTCTTCTTACTCCATGATCTGTACTAGCTCTTGTATGGCTCTTGACATTTGCAGTAAAATCAGAAACTTCAATTAATGCAATTAATTCATGCAGTTTAGGTCTTCTGGTTAGACCTAAACTGCATTTCGTTGCCTTGTACCTATACCTGTGTAATGACAATAAAGTTGAATCTAATCTAATCTAATTTCATGCAATTCAAATTAATTGAATTCATTTCTGTTTAATTGCACCAACATTATGACTCACAAAAATGGCCATCTCAATTATAGTAAATAAGTTTAACTCATTATGCAAACTATTCAAATGATTAGAAGTCTGGTGCCCCTGAACAACGTTCGGACCTCCTAAAAAAGACAAAACATCATAAGTAGGCGTAGAGGTGATAAAAATGTATAGATATTCATATTACCTGTATGTAATGATTGATGCTGGTGAACCTGATATTCAGCTGCACACAGAGTTACGTTTCTTTAAAAGGTTTATTGTGAGGGATGAATAGTGGCGGGTGAGGCAGACAAGCAGAACCAGACTTGAACAGATGAGTTATGACTGGTGATGCAGGCAGGGGTCAGCAGGAGACCAGAGGCTGCAGGTAGAGAAAGACCAGAACAGGCAATGTGGACCGGGGAACCACCAGAACAGGCAGAGCAAGCAGCTGGAACTCACGGGGAAACAGGCAGACCGCTGCAGCACACAGAAACAGGCAACTTCTATCTAAAGAGTCCAGCTGGCTGAGCACACAGGATCTGGTGAAGGCAGGGCACATCACACTGGACGAGAAGAGACGTTCTGGCAGGGAAGAGTTGGCTGCAGCAGGTATAAGTAGACCGGTCAAAGGTGACCAGAGTTGAATGTAATTACTGGCAGCAGGTGGAGTTGATGTGGGATAATTGACTGGTGGCTGAGCTGATTTGATAGTGGCTGGTGGCTGAGGGGTGAAGTCCTAAAAAGTCCAAAGCAAAACAAAAACCTAAATCATGACACTGTATGCATACATTTACCAAACTTCTATCATAAATTGCAGAACAGTTCAAGGGACAAAGGAATATTTTATAGTTATTTTAGCCTATTAGTCCTACATTTTGGCAGGGCGTACTTACGCCCCAAAGGTAGAAGCAGGAATTTACCAGCCAAGGGGTGGCTCTGATCCTCAAGGATGGAGCGGGCCTCGCTAAGAGTTCTGAGCTTGTAAAGGGGAGTGAGGTCATTCAGGTGAATACCTGCAATTTTGCTACACACTATTACAATACCCAACAGTCTATTTTTGTTTCTGAGGGAGATAGAGCCAAACCAACAAATAAAGGAGAAGGTGAGGATGGATTCTATAAAACAAAAGTAAAGAGCATAAAAGTGCTCTAAACATTAAAATTGTACAATTTCCTGTAAAAATACATGCTCTAGTGGGAGTTCTTATACACAGCGTCAACTTGGGTCTCAAAGGTCCGCTTGTTGTCTTTATAAGTTCCAAGGTACTTGTAGTTGTTGACAAGTTCCACTGCTTCATTCTCAATCCTAACAGGGGGGATGGCTGTGGGATTGTTCCGGAAGTCGATCAACATCTCTTTAATTTTTACCACATTGATTTATGGGAAGGAAGAGCTGCACCAATCCATAAATTCCTTCACTACAGGACCATGCTCCAGGTCAACACTGCTCAGCAGGGCCACAATGACAGAATCATCTGCAAATTTAGCAATTTGTATGGCGGCATTATTGTTGCAATATTATTTGCAAATGTGTGTGGAGAGTTGTGTGTCTGTATCTCAATTTGTGTGTGTGCAGTGAGATTTGAAAATGTGTAAATAAATCTGTAAATGTGTGAGGAGATTTGTGTGTCTGTACAAGAATCTGGAAATGTGTAAAACAACTTGTGTGTGTCAGGACCCTGCGGGCAGCGTCGTGCAGTTTTCTGCCGGCCCCGCCTGATCTGCTTTCCCCACAGGTGGCTGGAGTTGACAGGTGGGCGTGGTACACACCTGCGGCTCGTTCAGCAGCGCGGGGCTGCACTATAAAGACAGCACTTGGACTGCTGGACGATGCCAGAGTGTAGCCAAGTGTTGGTATGCTTAAGAGGCCCGTGTTACGTGACAGCTTTCCTTCCCAGAGTTATAACCATATTTCCTGCTTCTCAGGTCACCCCTTCGTCCCGAGTGTTCCTCGCTCCTCCGTGAGCTCTGTCTCCGGTGCCGACTCGGCTCAAACGAACCAATCCGTGGACCCCTACATAACCGCTCTGGTTACTCCAGCTTTCCTCAAACCACCCATCCATTCGGCTGCTGCTCGGGACCCGCACGGACCTCTCCTGACCGCCCACCTGTCTCTCCACCACCATCTGCCATCTAGGAGGGTCGCTGATCGGGTCCGTCTCTCCGCTCCACTCCCCCCGGCTAGATCGCGGCACTCGGCGGTAAGCGGAAACCAAGTAACACCACTCCCCTTGCTCCGTGAGCTGATCTTTTTATTTATTTTTTTTTCTTCTTTTTTCCCAGTGTCCTGTCTAGCAATGTGGCAATAGGAATTGATGTCTCAATGCCAGATAGAGCTCGACAGATTTTGCTTTTACAAGTGGAGCGAACAGCTTTCGCCATAGTGCTCCACTTGATTTATGCTTGTAAATAGCTTTATTGTGATTCCTGCAAGGAGAATTTCAAATTATATGGACATGACAATGGGAGAGTAAAGGAAGAACAAGAAGTGAAAGAGAAAGAAAAGAAAAAAAAAGAGTAGAGGTGAAAGAAAGAGGAGATAAAAGGGAGAGAATGATAAAACCTTCTCCGTCTGCTCCGTCACCTGGAAAGAGAGATGCAAAAAGAACAGCACAACCAACAGACATAAAGCAACAAATACAATCAAATAACACCTAGATGCCATTGCTAAATCATATATATTATTATGTAAGCTGGCATGTGTAATGTGATACTTGAAAAAAGAAAGTGAAAGAACATAAATAAATAAATTATAAGATTACTGTATATAAGTGAACACTTAATACCTGGGACCCAGCACCTGTGGGAGTTTGTGAGAGTGCACTAGTTTAGGTGAAAATTTTCCAAAAGGAAATAGCTTGATAGTGGTTGTGGAGAACCAAAGGCCCGCCTTCCCCGAGCACAGAGGCAGGAGTCAGGGGACCCATAACCCCGGACTCCCTTCCGCTCTACAGACTGCTCAGCTCCTGGTTAAGCACGTTTTCCTTCTGCATGGGATCCCACAAGATATCCTGTCCGATCGAGGTCCCCCGGTTCACCTCCCGAGTCTGGAGGGAATTGGCCTCCGCCCTGGGAGCTCGGTGCTCTCTCTCTTCTGGGTACCACCCCCAAACTAATGGTCAGATGGAGCGGCTTAACCAGGAGCTCGAGTCAGCTCTCCGGTGTCTCACTTCCACTAACCCACTCCCTTCCTCTGCTTGAGACTTATGGGGATATTGGTTCACCCAGAGAGGAGAGTCAACAGTGACCTTAAATGTAACTGGAGCACATGCCAACACCTGCACTGCTTCAGGATGATCAGTATGTTCCCGGCCATGGTAATGAGTCAAAAGCTCATGTTGGAAAAGAAACTGATCAGTTACATCACAGACAATTTGATAGGTATAAGTGGATTTTGAAAACAGCAAACCTACAGCGCTAGTAGGAGCCCAATCAGTGGCCTGAAGGGAACGTTTTACCATGCCCCCTAATTCCTTTGCCTGGTGCTCAACATGGAGAGAAAGAGAAATATGAGGGAACATTTCATCTAACATCATATACCATTGTAGTTGTTCAGAGGTTAGCATCACTGCAGCTGCCACACCCTCAGGTGCCACATATACATATTCTTAGAAGTGACTATCTGTGTTTTACCTTCAAGTTCTGCTGATAAAGATTCTTGATATCAGTCTGTGTGGTTCCTGTCGTAGAACAGAGTGACGTATGGCAGGTCAGGTGGGGATGAGTACGAACTCAGACTTTGTATCCAGGGCTTCCATAGTTGAAACACTGAGAGAACACCAGTTGTAGTAGGCTCTGTTAACAGTCCCCAATAGATGTCAGCAAACTCTTCCCCCACGGGTTGCAAAGGCAGATGCTGTTCCTTCCCTGAGAAGCCCATCAGTGACACAGTCTTGGTCCACAGCCCAGAGGCTGATGGTTGTCTGGGAATAATGGAATATGTGGCTCCAGTGTCCACTAAACGTTCATGCAGTCATTTCCCACTTTCGCTGGCAGCATGGGATCTGCAGGGCTCATGCTTCTCGGGTCATCCTCAGGGGTGTGTCAATATTGCCAATAGGAGGAGTTATCCCCCAGCTGGGTTACTGACCTTGTGGAGGTGGGGTCATGTTAGGATTTGGTGGCACGATGCCGGTCTGATCTGCTGGTGGGGTGAAACAGCCCACAATCACGTGCCCAATGTCCAGGGCAACCACAATTGTAGCGGATGTCAATGGGTGCTCTCACAGGTCCACTATTTTCACTCCACACACTCGGCCCTCTGTTCCATCTTCGACACCCACACTGACCACCAAACTGACATCTGCTTCTACGTCCAGGACCAACAGACCTGTAATTATATGGAAAATAGAGAGAAGAAGGAGGCAAGCCTCGTCCTTGGAGTGAATTAAACTGGGGTGACACCTTCAGGGTTGAAGCTCCAGAAGATCCAACTGCTGATACCATCATATGTTCACTTTTTTTCTTCCATGACTGCAATTTAAGTAACTGATCTTGTAATTCCTCTTTTTCTTGCTTTCTCTTCCTCTCCCCATTTTGAGCCACATGCAAATAGTGTACCAAATGTCTTTTTCGAGCGAGCATATTAACAATCAGCATATCAGGATTTAGTTTCATCAGCTGAGATACTAAAGAGAGTACTCCTTTTAACACTACTTCTCTAAATAATTCCCCCAGATTGGACCAACCGTCTTTAGGATTCACACCGGTGTGATTGATCCATTTTTCTGCTGCCTGAGTTATGTATTCTTTCGGATGCTGTTGTGGGTCCCAGTCAAACTTGGGAACCGCTGCAGGGCTGGATAAGGGAAAACACTTTCTAACTGCATTTTCCAAGTAAGAAATTACTAAAGACAATAAAATTTCATCTGGCATGCGGAACGTTCGAGCATCATTTTCAATATCATTTGCAGCAGAAGCGGGCACACACACACAACGTCCTAAAATGGCTCTAAAATCACCCAGGGCCAGTTTTGTACCTTTGGTCAAATTATCTAATTCAGCAAGCCACAATCTACCACCAGCTGCAATACTGGGCAGTTTATCCACCAGGGATTTGCACATCACCAAATGAATAAGGAACATATTTCTCTTCTCCTAAATTATTTTGTAACAAGGGCATCTGCACTTTAGTGGGACTTTAGGAATGTGTTTACATCGGATATTTTGGGATCTGTCCTTTAATTTTTTCCTGATACGTTCTGTTCCTGATAATTTCTGCCTCTCTGCAAATTAAATTTCTGTAATAAAAATATTCAATCCATTAACATTTGTCTTAAATTCTTTAACATCAGCTACTCCATCTGAGGATAACTCCAAAACCAATGTATGACTAGATGTATTGCTGATAAAATCTTTAAAATCAGCAGAGTTGTCTTTTTGCCAAACACCTTTAAGCTCCATTTTAACTTTAATTTTTGGTTCTGCTGACTGGTGATTCCTAAATCTACAATTAGCAGAAGTTGTTTGTGGGCTAATTCTTGCTTTCTTTTGATCAACCTGATTTAAATCTGCTGTCTGGTGTGTTATATCTAAACATAAAGAAGGACTGCCCCTAGAGGGGTCTTCACCATGTGGTCCTCAGCTTTCGTCTGAGGGGTGGGGTGCACACTAAGCGGCGGGCGGGACATATCAACTGCCTGAGACCAATCCTCACCTGACATCAACAAGGTTGGGGCTGTGGGTGGAGTAATGGGCGACACATTTGGTTTGTGGGTGTCGTCTAGACATGCGTTGTTTCTGGGGGTGTATCTAGGAACTGATTCTACCGTGTACTCTCCACCCAACACGTCCAGGACTGGATAAAGTCCGGAGGGGTGCGTGTTTAAGATGTACAGGGGTGGAGATCTGTCCTGCTGTGCGTGGGGATGTTCTGTTTTTTCTTTCTCTGTTTTCTCTGTTGTGCTATAATAACGCCATGATGAATAGTGATGTCAGATCGAATTCTGACCACACAGCCACAAAGGAGAGAGTCAGCGGGGACAGCCCTTCTCTCAGCAGGGGTCCCCTGCTGCTATAAAACTTTCCTTCCATAGACAAAGCCCCTCTCTTCTCTTCTCCTGACCAGCTGTTCAGACCACTTTCTCCTGGAGCTCCCGAGGGAAGGGGGGGCTAGCCAGCCAACCAGTCCCCTTCCTCAGCAGCCATGTGATTCAAGGCCGAAAGCCCACAGACCAACCATTCTGTGGAACTCATCTGCTGCTTCAATGGAATGACCAAGAGTGAGCAGAGGCCCTGACTGAATCCGGCTAAACAACACACCAACCGGAGCTAAGTTGCACTCTGACTGCTGCGCAAACCAGATTGCCAAAACAGCTTTGTTTATTCTTGTAAGCCTTTACAGGGAAGTGAAGGGAAAAAGAATGCTTAATGAAGTATTTAAACCATGTGCACTTAATGTTTTCTGTTTGCTTGTTTTTTCGAGGCCCAGTGGGAGAATGAAGTTGCAGCTGGTGTGTGCAGAAGGGTGCAGCCGAATATCAGAGAGCCTAAGAAGATAAATCTGGGAAAAACAAGTTGCGCAATGGAACTGCATCCAAGGAGGAGCCAAGGGTCATCGCACCATGCTGTCAACCAATAAATGAACTGTTACTATGCCCAAGATGCTGCCTTAGCTTATGATCAGACCAATAGGGTCTGTTTGGGCTCCCTTAAGGAGAACCCTTTTATACCAGGTGCGCCATTGTTAAAGCATCCTTTTGGGGGCTTGGTGTTAGAACTGAGCTCCATCAGGACCGTGCACGCTTAACTGTGCGGAATGCATTGCTTTGTTTAGAGTAGGAATAAAACGCTTTTTATTTTTCGAACTTATTCAGTTTCCAATCTTTGATTTTTACTTTCACTTTTTCGTGCGGGGTAACACAAAATCTCCTCAACAAAATTGGTAGCAGAGGATGGTTTCACACTGCGTGTATTAGAGAGGAGATTTTGGGGCCTAGGGGGACAGCGCTCCACGTCCGGTCCAAACCACCCCACGGCGCGGAAGGACACGGAGGCCGGTTCGAGCCTCCACCTGGGAAACTGATCACGGCCGCGGTCAACAAATAAGGTAAGCAGAGCCTATTTATATTTAAATCTGCACTGTATGTAGTCATACAATTGTGATCAGGAGTACCGAGTGAGGGCACGAACAGGTTTGTTCGATAAATATTAATGTTAAAACTGTTGGGGATTTGAGCACTGCATTCCTTATGTGTGTGAAATAAAAGCATGAATGAGAGACGTGAATGTGTTAGTTTAAACCACAAAAAGGTGGTCACCGCGAGAGGTTCGATAAACCAATCAACTGATCATTGATCGGGGAAGGCCGGGGCGTGGTACTTAGTGTGTGAATGAGAAGTAACAGTAAGAAAAGGGAAGTTAAGAGAACTAAGAGTCAAAGAGTTTAAAGAGAAAAGAGAATCTAAGAGTTTTAAGAAGTTTAAAGAGACAAAAAGCGCTAAAAGAACATGTCATTTTGAATATTTTGTGCTTGTGAATGGATTTTGTATCGGAAGAAGGGGAAGGGGGGAAGTGGTGATTCCAGTGCAAGCCTGACACTTCCTCCACGCAGAACTTTAGAACAGAGAATTGTCACTTTGGAAAGAGGTTTAAGATATACTGAATGGGCGCTCACAATTTGTGTATGTATCTGGGTTTCAATGGCAATAGTTCTACTATGCGCAGTAAAATTCAGATATTAGACTGAGAATACAGATCGGACATCACACCCCATACAGACATTAAAACTGCAGTCCATACTAGTTACACGCTTGCATGTTAGATGTTTATATATATTACACTAGATTAATTAAGAGTACAGATAAATTACAGACACATTTACGGGATTAAAACAGGTTTTATTGCAGGATCAGAAAATGGCAACAGAATATGGTAAGAAACTGATGAAAGCATTAGAAGATGCGGGAAGTAAGAAACATAAAAAAAGGGGACATAAGCTGATAGTGTCCTGGGAAGCGGCAGGCTGGATACCGGTAAGTGATCCTCCAACAGAAGAACAGCTCCAAAGAATTGAGGCTCACTAGGAGGGACTGCTCAAAATTGCCCAAGCAGCAGAAGAAAAAGAAAAAAAAGGTAGGAGTGTTTTTCACCCACACAAAGCTGCGAGAGAAGAAGAGGAAGTGAACCGTTGCTTGACTCAGAGGCTTCTGACAGCAATGACGAAGTCAGATGCAGCCCGACCCGAAGGGGAGGAGAAGAAAAAAGGTAGGTTCTCACAACCAGAGCCGCCCACTCCAGCCCAAAGTCATTGTACCCACCCCTGCCATCTGCCCCTCCTCCACCGTACAGCAGCACAAAGTCAACTAACCCATTCAAACAAGCTCCAGTGACGCAAGCGCCCCTAGTGGCAGCAAAAGTGGGTCATGTGGTGCTGGATGTATCAGAAGGAACACTGCAGGCAAGTAGTGAAGCTGCACTGGATGATGTTCGCCGCAGACTGGCCAATCTGGAAGGTCACCTCAGAGACACATTCCTGCAAGAGGTGGATGAAGAACTCAATCGCAGACGAGGAGTCACAGAATTCCCACCTTGTAATGAAAACAGACCCTCATCTGCCACATCTGCCCCAGCACATCTGTCCTGCCCAAACGGAACAGAGATAATACCAGAACAATACCTGAGAGGAAGAAGAACCTCCTCCGAGCGCTCCCACTTTGACAGAGAATCACAGAGCGAAGGGTTGCAATCAGACCTGGATGATTTTAGTGGAGAGGGACTGACAACATTTCTGCAAACAGGCACCTGGGACATCAAGGGTAGGTTGGAAGGACAACTGAAAGCTGTGCCTCCTACAACCCCCAAGAACAGTGAGGTGACGATCAGATGATCTGCCAGACTGGCAGAAAGACAAAGAAAGCTGGAACACGAGCAGATGCTGCCTGAAATGGCGGCACGAGAGGAGTGGGAGATAAAAAGACAGCAGGAAATAGACCTGTCGGGAGACTGGCAAGGTGGTGAGAATGTGCTGAGATTCGATGACGCCACACCCACACCCACACCCACTCAGATGCCCCTGAGACCAACACCTGGAGGATTTGGAAATTTGGAGTATGCTCCATACACCTTCGTGGATTTGGACTCCCTGTGTGCTAAGCTGTCGTCCCTTACCGGTGGAGCAGAAGGGTTTAAGGAGGCACTTAAAGCCGAAACAGCAGGAACCCTGATGTGTCTTGGGGATTACACAGCAATCCTCTCAAAGAAACATGGATACCAACAAACTAAAGACCTGATGACAGACCTCGACCTGGTAGGAAGACCAATGAGCACACCTGCTGCGCTGTTCGAGAAACAACTATGGAGAAGGTTGTTCACCCTCTACCCCACTGAAGGAGATGACATGGCTCTCCAAGAACTACAATTGCAACCAGGAGAGACATTTGATGAATACCTCACCAGAGCCAAAAGAGCCTGGCAGAAGGGCATGAGAACGGCGTACAATGACGGTCCAGCAAACGAGAAGTTATTCAGAGTAAGTGTCGAAAGGGGGCTACCAGGTCCAGTGAAACAAGCACTGGACAATATAGTGGGCCTAAATAAAATGCTATTCACCCAATGGGCAGAATAGGTGAGACACCACGTGAACAAACATCAGCGATCCACTGAGTCTCAGACGTCAGAACTAAAATCCCTGAAAGCCAAGGTGCTGAGGAAGCAGCTAGAGGAGCTCACTAAGAAAGAAAAGACTAAGCAGATGGCTGTCACTGAGCCTGCGGCTGTACCAACACCGGCACCAACACCCACCGTGGATCCCACCGTGGCAGCACTGACACAGTCCCTGACTCAGATGCAGATGCTGGCTCAGACACAAAGACCCCTATTCCAGAACCCAGGCCAGTGGGGACCAATGCCACAACCACCACCATGGCCAGGCCAGGGGCTGCAATGGAGAGGTAACCAATACCACAGAGGAAGAGGAAGGGGGTTCCCAAGAGGTAGAGGTCCTAGACCTGGAGGTCACACCATGCCGCCAGGCTACTACTGCTATAGCTGTGGGCAGATGGGACACTTCGCCAGAGAATGTCCAAATGGACAACAACAGATGCCCGCTCCAGCTCCAGGACCACAACCAATACCACCAGAGCCACAACCGCAAGGTCCGGGACCCTACCCAGCCACAGCGAACCTAGCGCTGGCCCACTGGATGGAGCTCCAACCACCCCAGTGACTTCCAACAGAGAAACAGTGCACGTACCCCGCAACCGCAGAACCTATGTTGTCCCTCAGTGTACAAAGTCAAAACATTACCTTCCTGGTGGATACAGGAGGAACATTTTCCTGTCTCAAGGATGACCAATTTCCAAGATCTAATCGAACTCAAACAGTGGTGGGTGTGACAGGACAACCAGCGGTGCAATATTTCACTCAACCACTGCCAGTGCAATTAGGCTCGCAGACCCTGTTCCACCAGTTCCTATTATCAGGCAGTTGTCCCATAAACCTGTTGGGAAGAGATTTGATGTGCCAAATGGGACTGATTATTTGGATGACACCAACAGAAATAGGAGTGTCCACTGAAGTACCACAAGAAAACCCAGACAGGCTGGTGAGGGTCCTGGCCATGAGAACTCAACCAAAAACACACCAGCTGGTGTACTGGTTGAGGTTGATACCAACAGGACCCCAAACACCAGCAATCCAATATGAATTTCAGAAGCTGAAGAGCAAAATTTACTCACTGCATCCATACAAAACCCCACTGGAACATGTGCACTGTACTCTGAATGTGTCAGATGACTCTGATACACCTTACCATGATGATTGGAATGAATACATGGCTCACCAAAGCCCACCTGTTGTCTACCAAGGAATCTACTGTGGGAAAGAAGGTGTTGCAGCCAAAGTAAATTTGACAGCATGGGAGATGCATTGGTATACCCTGGCCCCAAATGCAGCACCTCATGTGACTCTAGCTGTGGGATTTGGACAAGAAGCAAGACAATTGGGACCAATGATCAGGAGAGCCGAAGGCCTGACATGGGAACCCACAGCTGACCCAGAAGTGCTAAAAGCAAGAGAACAAGCTATGTGGTGCTTCCCAGGTCCAAACACCACTGATTATACCATTCCAGAGTGCTTACCCTTGCCACGAGAGCATGGCTTACCTGGAACAGACCACCCAGCAGCAGCAAGTGTGCTATCAGACATACCAGAAACACTGTGGACAACAGGAGCACATGATGTGGGAAACCTGCAAACAGCTCCTGTTGTGGTTCAAATCAAGCCAGAAATCAATAGACCAGTTTGGAGACCCCAATATAAGATTACTCCAGACCAGATGGAAGGAATCAAGCCTACAGTTGATGGACTCCTACAAGCAGGAGTAATTTACCCAACCCAGTCTCCATGGAACACACCTATCCTGCCAGTGCCGAAAGCAGGTGGAAAAGGCTGGAGAATGGTTCAAGATTTCAGGCCAATCAATGATGCAACAACACCAGTGGTACATCCCGTACCTGATCCTCATGTAGCATTGGCATCACTCTCTCCAGCAATGACTCATTTCACAGTAGTGGACCTGGCAAATGCGTTTTTCTCAGTGCCACTACACCCACAGTGTCAGCCATACTTTGCGTTCACATTTGCTGGACAGCAATACACCTATTCCAGACTTCCACAAGGCTACAGAGACTCTCCTGGAATCTTTAACAAAATTTTGAGGGAACATTTGCAAACACATCAACTGCCACAAGGAGTTGTTCTCATTCAGTACGTGGATGATCTCCTGCTCGCGGCAGACTCAGCAATGACCTGTCTTGAAGCAACAAGGACACTGTTACAACATCTAGCGCAAAAGGGCTACAAAGTCAAGAAGGAAAAGGTACAAATGGCACGAAGACAAGTTACCTTTCTGGGAAGAGAGGTCTCATCAGCTGGATTAGGCCTCTCCACCACTCATCGCAATGCAATCCTTCATCATCCATTGCCACTCACTGTGTCTGACATGCTGTCTTTCCTTGGACTTACTGGATAGAGCAGATCTCATATCCCAGACTACACCAACCGCACAACACCATTGAGAGCGTTGGTTGCTGAAGCAGGAAACAGAAACCTCACAGCTCCCCTAAGTTGGACACCAGAAGCAGAGAAAGCATTTACTGACTTAAAACAAGCCCTGGCTTGTTTTAAGTCAGTAAAGTTAAGTCAGTAAAGTTAAGTCAGTAAAGTTAAGTCAGTTAAGTTTTAAGCAGCAGCATTAGCATCCCCCACATACTCTGAACCATTTCATTTGGATGTTTCTGAAAAGCACTGATTTCTCAATGCAGTGCTTTATCAGAAACAAAAGGGGAGAGGAGAGTGTTGGCCTACTACTCCTCAAGACTGGACACAGTTGAACAAGGACAGACAACATGTGCAAGATACATTGCCGCCCTAGCAAAAGTGCTAGAGAAGACGGCTCACATCGTCATGTGCCATCCACTGCAGGTACACACCTGTCATGGAGTAACTGCATTTTTGACAAGCAGAGAATTTACGTACAGTACAGCCAGAAAGACAAAGCTGCATCAAATTTGCACACAGCCACATATCACCTATGTGACAACAGAAAGAAACATGGCCACAAACATGGCACACTCTGAAGACAACCTGGGTAACAGCCACAACTGCGAAGAACTAGCAGTAACAGAGAACAAAGTAAGAAAAGACTTACACTCAGAGCCAATAATGGATGCAGACCTCTGGCTCTACACAGATGGCTGTTGCTATAAACAGGAAAATGGATTGAACAAAGCCTCATATGCAGTGGTTCAGCAAACCCCAAATGGAGAACATCGCACTCTAGAGGCTGGAACAATTGAACAACCAGCCTCAGCACAAGTTGCAGAGATCACAGCTCTGACAGCAGCTCTGAAAATTGCACAAGGAAAAGCTGTAAACATTTTTACAGACTCAGCTTATGCACATGGAGCTGCACATCTGGATACACCTATGTGGGAAAGAAGAGGTTATCTCACATCAGCAGGAGCACCAATCAGACATCAAAAAGCCATCAAAGATCTGGTTGAAGCAATAAGACAACCTAAAGCTGTTGCGATCATCAAATGCAAAGGGCATGATTCAGGAGACACACGCATCAGCAGAGGAAATGATGCAGCAGATGCAGCAGCAAAACAGACAGGTGGGTACATTTCAAAGAACATGGTTGTGAGGCCTGACCCATTACCAGAACTGACACTGGAAGACATCAAAGAAATCCAAAGCAAAGCAGGAGCTTATGAATGGACAGAATGGAGAAGAAGAGGAGTAACTCCGGACAAAGATGGGATCTGGAGATCTCATGAAGGACAAGTAGTAGCACCAGCAAAACTGTGCTACATGTTGCTACCAGGAGCACACAGACCAACACATGAGAGCAGAAAGCAAACCTTGCACAACATGAGACAATTATGGTGGCACCCACACATGGACAGTATAGTGACTCACTTTTGTGCTGAATGCACAGTGTGTGGTGACCACAACGTGAAAAAGCCATTTACCGTACCAACAGGAGCATTCCCGGTCTCGACTGCCTGCTTCCAGGACATTAGTATAGATTTTACTGACATGAGCGCCGAGAATGCAGTGGGAGGCAAAAGGTACTTGTTGGTAATGGTGGACAGATTCTCAAGGTGGGTAGAAGCAATCCCTACTAGAAGAGAAGACAGTAAAACAGTAATCAAATGGTTACAGACAGAATTAATTCCCAGATTTGGAGTTCCTCGGAGAATCAGGTCGGACAATGGAACTCATTTCAATAACAAACATTTAAAGGAGGTGGAAGCTGCGCTTGGAATCACTCACTCCTTTGGTTCTGTTTACCATCCACAGTCTCAGGGACTGGTGGAAAGAGCAAACCAGACCTTGAAGGCTAAAATAGCCAAAGCATGTCATGGAGGTAAGATGAAGTGGACAGAAGCACTTCCTCTTGCGCTTATGAGCATGAGAGCGTCAAAAGGGGGAGAAACACATCTTTCCCCACATGAGATCTTAATAGGCAGACCAATGCAATGTGAAGGAGGTTACTTCACACTCGGTACAGGTTAAAGGGAAATCCGGAGCCCTTTGGCATCACCTGACACATTGTGCCCCAGCTAATCCACCTAGCCGCAGTTTAGCGGAAACTCAATCTGACCTAAAGCAAAATGCGCTGCCTTAGGCGCTTATTTGGGGATCCAGACTATCCTCAGTCTGGAAGGGGACCGGAGATACTTACCCAGAACAAGATGGTCAAAAGGGGAATAGTGGCACTCACGGTACTAGCCTTAGTGCTCGGGGTGATTTGGTGGTATCTGGAGAGAGGACAAGTGCCCTCAGATCCAGTTGTTTCTGGTGCCGTGGGAACGATAGAACCAAGTGTTAATGTCCATCGAAGCAGAACCTGAAATTGTCATAGAGTAAGGTCACACCCCAAGGGGTGTGAAAAGGGGGACACAGAAATCTTTACTTTTTACTTTTTACTTATGATTGTTACATTTTAGTTCTTAGGGAAGCTTTGTAATTTCAGCTTAAGTGGCATTTTTATATATATCATTAACATAACAATTAAGTTTTGGTGTCATTTTATTTACTTTTGCCTGCGGAAAATGTTTTGTGCTCTACAGGAGAAGGTCACACACTCTCAGGCAAGAGGTTCTGGTCTGATATCATGTTTACCTGTATGAGATAAAGAAATCAACTACTGATTGTTTCCGTTACGATTAACAGTATTTAGCCTTGTGAGATTCAAGTATTATGGGTTCACACCTAGTAGGTGTGAAAAGGGGGATTTGAAGGGAAAAAGAATGTTTAATGAAGTATTTAAACCATGTGCACTTAATGTTTTCTGTTTGCTTGTTTTTCGAGGCCCAGTGGGAGAATGAAGTTGCAGCTGGTGTGTGCAGAAAGGTGCAGCCGAATATCAGAGAGCCTAAGAAGATAACTCGAAAAATGGTTCAAGGACACATCCTGAAATCTGGGAAAAACAAGTTGCGCAACGGAACTGCATCCAAGGAGGAGCCAAGGGTCATCGCACCATGCTGTCAACCAATAAATGAACTGTTACTATGCCCAAGATGCTGCCTTAGCTTATGATCAGACCAATAGGGTCTATTTGGGCTCCCTTAAGGAGAACCCTTTTATACCAGGTGCGCCATTGTTAAAGCATCCTTTTGGGGGCTTGGTGTTAGAACTGAGCTCCATCAGGACCGTGCACGCTTAACTGTGCGGAATGCATTGCTTTGTTTAGAGTAGGAATAAAACGCTTTTTATTTTTCGAACTTATTCAGTTTCCAGTCTTTGATTTTTACTTTCACTTTTTCGTGCGGGGTAACACAAAATCTCCTCAACAGAAGCAAAACCCAGACAGAGCTGAAACGCCGGCAGAATGACCTGCTGTCAAATTCTGAGGAAAACCTGCTCTAATCGTGACTGCAACCAAGACTGTCTGCGGGACATCAGGCCTCCGATTCCGATCACATGTTGCTGCTGTTAAGCCATTTGCCCGCTGCTGGACGAGCAACTGTTCCCCTTTTACTGCCTTCTCGGATGACCAAATTGGACTGGACTCACATGAGGCATCGACAGGTTTGGGCAGAGAAACCAAAAGGGAAAGTTTAAATGGATAATTTGGAAATGTTTTGTGAATCGTTGTGTACATGGTGTCTTTGAAACAAAGGGCTAACTAAGTGGCTTATTGCTAGCATTCGGTACCATGTCATTGTCGAGTGTGTTTTTATGGTTATAATAACAAAGGTTATCTCCACTTGGGTTTCATACATTGATGGGACATTAATGTTTACGTTATCCAGCCCGCTCATTATGACTAAAAATAAAGCTAAAGCTTTTATTTGTTAGCGCCGAATGCCCGCTAGCCAAAATGCTATTAGCTCCTGCTAACATCCTGTTCTGGTAATTCAAAAGGAGTTTGTTTTAAAGCATAACGCTTGTCTTTTCTGCTCCGTCGGTAGATAGAGCTATGAGCCTTATTCCCGCATAAATATGGAATATTAATGCCGGTTTTAAAGGCAATTTTGATAACTTTAGACTTTAACCAGGTTAGCGACCGATCGCTACAGCGACCCCTAGCGCCCGGAGGTCGAATCGCATAAACAAAGGCAAGCGATCATAAGGGTTAAACGATTTTACTGAGCAAATCAGTCTTTAGAATATTATTTACTCAAAATAATGTTCTGGTTAACTGGGGCTTTGCATTGTGAATGGATTGAAACACATGTCAAATGTTGTTTAAATTAGTCAAGCTAATTTAACCTCAATGTCATGATTTGGGTTTTTATTATTTGCTTATGTTCTGTTTGTCTTAGGTTTGGTCTTTATGGTGATTTTGGTTCTGGATTAGTTTAAGTTCTGTTTTGGTTTAGTGATTCTTTTATGTAATCAATTCTGTCTTAGGTTCTGTACTAGTTTTGGTTAATGGAATAGCTTGGGTTTTAATGTGGTTTGATTTTGTACTTTGTTTTATGTTATCAGTTTCTTCTGGCCTGCTCTGATCACTTCTGTCACTAGCCTTTATTCAGTTCCCCTGCCAGCATTCTTTCATCTTCCTGTCACTCCACTTTAACAGTCACCATCCAATCAGCTTCAGTTTTCTTCCAGCCACTTTTTCCCCCCTGATCAGCTCCACCCATTCTGGTAATTAGTTTCACTCCGTTCACCTGCTCACTCCCCTACTTATACCTGCCTCTGTCTCCTGCACTGGGCCAGATCATTGTCTTTCCGTGCCTATTGGTGAGTCTAGTCCAGCATTCCCTGATCCCTGTATTGTTTGCCTGTTGACCTGACCTGTTGACCCTGTTAACCTGACCTGACCCAATTGCCTCCGGATTTCTAAGCCAGCCTGAACCCTGTACCTGTTTTTTCCTGCCCTGTTCTGACTGCCTGGCGGTTTTACCTGACCTGTTTCTGTTTTTGGATTTCTGAGCTTGCCTTATCCCTGCCTGCGTTGTCTGCTGAACTGTGTACCGACCTTGGATTGTACTCTGACCACTGAGCCTGGCTGTCCCTGTCTTACCAGACAGCCTTTAATAAATTCCTCTACGTTTCATCTGCTTGTCCAGCCTGAATACTGGGTCCTCTGTCTCTGTTTCATGACACTCAATTCACATTCTTTAAGTTTAACTTTGGTTCTTTAACTTAAACAAAACATTGTTTCATCAAATAATGTTTTGTTTAACTCAGGCTTTGCATTGTGAATGGATTGAAACACATGCCAAATGGTTTTAACTCCATTCCATGTTTTTACTCAGATCTGCAGTGAACAAGGATTCACCGAATTATTCTGATTATGACCAACCACTTTTGTTTTGTCTTTCGTTTGTTTTTGCATGTAAATAGTTCCTTAGCTTAGCTTCTCTTTATCTTCATTTTGCTTAGTAGTTTAGTTAAGTTTCACTAGCCTAGTTGAGAGGATTTGTTAATCGAAATATTGTGTTAATTCAGATAAACAGCATTACATAGTGATGTTCATTTTATTTCTGTTATTAAATTCTTGAACTTGAAAAGAAGTAGTCACTCCTTTATTTTATGTGTGTGCAGGGTTTGCTGTTAAAAGATCGCTAGTGCTCTAATTCATCCCTTTCAACCATTGTCTTGATATCAGCTTAAGAGCTGATCATCACCAGACAATACTTAACAGAGGGTTATTTAATAAACATTAAATAACTTTAAACAGTGTATAATTGCACAACATCTCAAACAAATGTTTAATTCTCTGCCAAATATCCAACAACTTTTCCCAACTTCTAACCTCTCTCTTACTTTTAACATACTGTTTTACTAGAAAATTACCCAACGGCTCACCGTGATCCAACCGTTTTTCCTCCAATGTAACTGCCTCAACCAACTTTTGTTTTCACTCAGACCGTGTTCCTTTGTCCAAATTTTCCTGCGTTTCAACAAAAGCCTTTAATGCATCGACCTGTTCTCCCAATTATTTCCAGGGCTCACGGTCCCATTCATTTTCACCAATATCCTGATCAAATGCTCCCGCCATGATGAACACTTTCTTACTTAATCCTCAAAAATGAAATCAACTCCACACAGTAACTTTCCGCCGTAAATCCCATACGTTCAGGTACGATTCTCAGCCACACATATGCACACACTCGCACACACACACCCACTCACTCTCAAGCACCGCGGACTCAAGCAGGCTCTCCTTCATTCAACCGCAATGGATCCCATTTTAACCAAGACAATATGTTGGACAAGACATGACAAAGACAACATATCGGACAGACAGCTTGTGCACAAGGAGAGTCCTCTGCTACCCTTCCTTTCGACGGAATCTTCTCTTATTTCTTTTAATACCTCCTGGCCTAACCGCCGTGCTTCCAGAACCCCGTTCTGGAGCTGAGAAACAACCCGTTTGGGATCCAGTTTAAATCTCTTTTCTTCACAGCCTCATCATTTAAGGGTCTTGGCTGTCTTAGTCTCAACTTTAAGGATGTTACCGTATCTTGACAGTACCTATACTCTGCTTCTTTAGAAAGTCCCAAATCCAGGGGAAGCGCGACACCCCGGCCCTAACGTAACCGGCATTCGTCAGCCCAGTGTGGAGGAAGCCAACCTTCAGAACAAATATTTCCTATTTTTATATTTTATCTTTTTTATCTTTCTTTCTTTATATTTTAGAATTTTTATGTTATTTTAAGTTTTGGACATAGACAAACATAAATCCCATTCAATCTTTCCTCGGTTTCAACATAAATTCCATTCAACCCTCTCATACTAGTTGCTCTGTTTAACCTCTGATATTTTGAGAAGAAAGTTTTTCATCCACAGCACCACTTGATTTAGCCTACATCTAATCATCAGCCAATAGGAGAATCAAAATCTCCTTACCTTTTTTCGGTTCGATCCTGTGTTGCTGTAGATGATTACTCCCTCGTGCCCAAATTCAACAGGTTTCTCCACTTACCACCAAATCTGGGTCACCAGGCACCATTTGACAAACGCGGCCTGTTGCTTCTTCCTATCTCATTCATTGAAGGCCCGACTTCCTCTGGTCCGGAGATTTGGTAGAACAGGAGAAACAAATGATCAGAGACAAACATTTAAAATATGCATATTTATTACAAGTGGAATTGCTTCCAATTGGAGACAAAAACACAAGCTTCATACCACCTAATTTTGTATATTTACCCGACATCCTACCCCATGGTGCTGCAAGCGATTTGTCTGCTCTCATACTCCCAATCACATGTTTTAATAGACTGAGCAGCCCCCTACGGAATGTCAAGGGTGGGGGAATCCTGGAAAGTCTTCAGACGGCCATCTCCCCAAAAACAGAGGAAATCTGTTCTTGCCTGCGAGCTACAAAAACAACCATAATTTATAGCTCAGGTCTGGTTTTAGGAGTTTAACCATTAAGAACCATAAAACATCCTGACTTCGTGCCTGGTCTCTGCTTGAACAGATCTACTGTTTTCAAGTTGGTCAGCAAAAAAACCCACCTTCCTCCAAGACACAGTTTAGGGATTAAAAGGTAACTCTTATTGTTTTTCATAAAAATGCCTGATTAATACAACAACTAATTATATATTTCCACAACAGTAGGAACGTAGATCGACCGGTAAATCGAGAGCGTTGCCCTTTGGCTGAGCTCTCTCTTCACCACAACGGACCGGTACAGCGCCCGCTTCACAGCAGACGCAGCACCAATCCGCCTGTCGATCTCCCGCTCCATCTTACCCTCATTCATGAACAAGACCCCAAGATACTTAAACTCCTCCATTAGGGGCAGCACATCCTCCCCAACCCGGAGAAGGCACCCTTTTCCGGCTCAAGACCATGGTCTCGGTTTTGGAGGCACTGATCCTCATCCTGGCCGCTTCACACTCGGCTGCGAACCGCTCCAGTGAGAGCTGTAGATCACGCCCTGATGAAGCCAATAGGACCACGTCATCCACGAATAGCAGAGACACAATCCTAAGGCCACCAAAACGGATCCCCTCAACACCTTGGCTGCACCTAGAAATTCTGTCCATAAAAGTTATGAACAGAATCGGTGACAAAGGGCAACCTTGGCGGAGTCCAACTCTCACTGGAAACGATCCGACTTACTGGTGGCAATGCAGACCAGGCTCGGACACCAGTCATACAGAGACCTAACAGCTCTTCTTAGAGGGCCCGGTACTCCATATTCCCGGAGTACCCCACACAGGACCCCTGAGGGACACGATCGAATGCCTTCTCCAGATCTACAAAGCACATGTAGACTGCTTGGGCAAACTCCCATGCACCCTCTAGGATCCTGCTGAGGGTGTAGGGCTGATCCAGTGTTCCACGGCCAGGACGAAAACCACACTGCTCTTCCTGAATCCGAGATTCGACTATCCGACGGACCCTCTTTTCTAGAACCCCAGAATAGACCTCACCAGGGAGGCTTAAGAGTGTGATTCCTCTGTAGTTGGAACACACCCTCCGGTCCCCCTTTTTAAATAGGGGGACCACCACCCCAGTCTGCCAATCCAGTGGAACTGCCCCCGATGTCCACGCAATGCTGCAGAGCCGCGTTAACCAACACAGCCCTACGACATCCAGAGCCTTAATGTACTCAGGGCGAATCTCATCCACCCCCGGGGCCTTCCCACCGAGGAGCTTTTTAACCACCTCGGCAAACTCAGCACCAGAGATGGGAGAACCCAACCCAGAGTCCTCAGGCCCTGCTTACTCAGTGGAAGACGTGTTGGTGGGATTAAGGAGGTCTTCGAAGTATTCTGCCTAAACTCAGTTGGTTCAAATATATGTTCCAGGTATTCAATACATTTAATCTTCCAGTAAGGAAAGTTTATCATATAATTTTTTGTAGGATGTCAGGATTATTCCAGATGGGTGTACGGCTGTATTAGATAAGCGATGACTCCGTCATTTTAAGAAACTCCCACCATGCTGTCAGAGAAGAGCTAATGTTGATATTTTGAAAGCACTGTTCTGTGTCTAGCCAGGACTTATCTATTGGATTATGTTTCAACAATTTTGAAATGTATTGTAGCCTATTTGCTAAGAAGTGGTGATGAAAGTTAGACAGATCTAGTCCTCCTTTATCACAGATTTTGAAGAGAACGAAGACAAGCAGCAGCTGATTCTGGACCCGATTCATGAGTAAGTTGTACGGTAACTTTTTATTTCGAGCATCTTTACCTTACATGTCAACTGGAGTTAGTTACAGTCACAAATAACACAGTTGTTTTATGTTATTTTGCTGTTGGCTGGGTGATCTAAAAAGCATTTTATGCAGTGGGTAGTATCATTTATACCTTTCCAATACAACTAATGTTTTTTTTAACGGTTTTTGTTTAAGGGTATTTTGCTATTTTGGAGAGCTTTAGGTAATAATGTATTGTGTTGTGATTAGCTTCAGCCCTTCTCCCACTTCAGCAGCACAATAGAATTGATACTTTTACTGTAAGTTGGATGGTCTAAAAAGCCTTATATGACGTGTTTATATCATTTACACTTTCCCAATACAACTCACGTTTTATACCAGTGTTGTTTTGTGTTATTTTGCTATTTTTGGAGCAGTAAGAAATAAATTATTGTCTTGTAATCAGAAAGTTTAAGTATTACCCCCGCCCCCCCCATCCACTGCTCCTGCAAACCATAGGAAGGTTTACCTGTACTGTAATGTTGGATGATCTAAAAGCATTTTAGGAAGTCGTTATAGGAAGTCGACGGAGGGCAAAAGTCAAAAAAGACAAAAACAACCCGAAAAGGGCAAAATAAGAACTCAGGTGGACATCCCGGAGGCACACCTCTACATGACATGGGCTCAGGGCAGAGTCCCCGGATTCAGACCTCGGCGTGACAGGATCTCTGGTGGGTGGGCCGGAGGCAGAGCTCGATGTAGCAGGATCTCTGGCTAAGAGCCCCTTAGCTCTTAGCAGTAATGATTTTATCTTTAAAGCATGTTTTTCATCCACCATAAATATTTCTTTCTATTTTATTTTAACCTTATATTTCTGAAACATAGATTTATTTCTGCCTCTAACTTTTCTAGCTGTTTTTTTACCCAAAGGATTTACGCCTGCCCTTTTATTTCCTTTTCCCGTTATTCCACTTCGTATATTTCTACTTCTTGTTTTTAAAGCAACATTTTTAAAGCATGTTTTTCCTCCACCATAAATATTTCTTTCTATTTTATTTTAAACTTATATTTCTGAAACATAGATTTATTTCTGCCTTTAACTTTTCTAACTGTTTTTTTAACAACAGAATTTTTGCCTGCCCTTTTTATTTCCTTCTCCCCTTTTTCCACTTTGTGTATTTCTACTTGGTGTTTTTTTACATCCTCTTTTTCCACTTTGTGTATTTCTGCTTCGTGTTTTATTACTTCCTCTTTTTCCACTTGGTCCGTCTGACTGCAGCTGTTAATGTTAATACGATGACAGGGAGGGAGGGGGGGAGAGGGGGCGGTGTCACCGGCAAAGCTTCACAACTATTGACCAAGGCCTGCCTCCCCGGAAACGAGCCTGCATCAGAGCAGACGACTGGCCGCTTTCCCAGAATGCACCGCGGCCGCAGCTTGATTATGGACAGTGCTAACAGAGATCACAGTGGTAAGTTAAAAATTACCTTTTCTGCTGTTGTTGTTCTTTAAAAGTACGTTTGAGGCGACAACATTATACTTTTAAGCTTCCCTATATGGCCTGTTTACAGAGTTAGTGTGTAATTAAAAAGAAAAAGTCCGACATGAGCGGACCAGAGTGATCTGCAGACCTCCGAGGCTTACCGCAGCCTTGGCTAATGTTAGCGGTTCTGTAGTACACTTCTCTCGGCCTTGTCGTGTGTGAAGTGCTGCCGGTTCTGATGGCGTTTTTTGTTGTTTTAATTTAAAAACGTTTATTTGTTTTGTGTTTATCTCACTGACTTGTGTTGCTTTATTAACTCAATACTTGCTGGAATAAATTATAAATGTCTCCCAGGGACGACAGCAGCATTCAGGACAAAACGCATAAGAAGAAAGTTATCAGCTATTGTATAGGTTACAAAATATGTTCGGTCTGCGAGTGTCATGTTAGTTACACATAGCAGAAGCAGTCGTAAAATGGCCTTGCTTTTAGATTTAACATGGGTTCTATTGTCTGTTCGTCTTTTATTATGAAGTAATACATAATTAGCATTTATATTTTAAACAGGGACCACAGAAGGAACCCCTTTAGAAAAATCGTGCAGAAATACACGAAGTGGAAAAAGAGGACGTAAAAGAAACACCAAGTAGAAATACACGAAGTGGAAAAAGGGGAGAAGGAAATAAAAAGGGCAGGCAAAAATTCTGTTGGTAAAAAAACAGTTAGAAAAGTTAGAGGCACTTCAGCATCAACCTCAATGAAAGTCTCAGGTGAGTAACCGATATTGCTTTTGGTACTAAACAGAGTCTGAGTGTCCCGCATGGTAGTAATTCCTGAACGTAAAGACTGTTGGCATTGGGTTCATGCTGGCCAGAACTCTCTGGTTCATGCTGCGATCAGATCAATTAAATTTAGCCTGCTCATATATTATGGTTAATATATGATTAGATTGTAAATACACTATACACTTAAAGACTTGCTGTTTAGAAGTTCACTTTTTGTAGTTAGGATTTTTTATTCTAGATTCATTGAAGTTGAGTATAATGATAATCAGGTTTTTGTGTTTTATTTATAGAGCAGTTGTCTGTAAAGCATGAAGGTTGAACAATGTTCTAGGGTGAGGTCTCTGGCCTTAGTGAAACTGATGGAAACTTCAGATCTGAAGGGTTACATTTCTAACATTTATCTTTATTTTTTCTGTATAGTTCCAATATTGATCCTTAGCTTTGGTTTTGACAGTGTTCTTGATGTGCTAAATTACAACTAATAAAAATAACACAAGCTGCTCATGAACTTAAAGAAAATCATTGTTTGTACTGATGAATAATTATGTTGGAAAAAGTGTAGATCAGTTCACTTAAAGGTTTTACCTTAGATCAACTAGGGTTTGAAAAGTTGTAGCTATATATTTACCAGTGATACTAGGTTTGAATTCACTTGGTCAAAGGGACCTTGTCACATTTCGCAGCTTAATTGCTCCCACCCAATTTCTGCTTTATCTTAATTGTATTTAAGTCCATCTTCTGTTCCCATTTTTCTTCTTCTGTTTCTGTTCCCTCCTCCTTTCACCAATTGATCCAAGATGTTTTGTCTTACTATTTAACTCTGGTTTTTGCGATGATACCCGGAGCTCTTTCACCAGAGAAGAACTCATGAACATCAGGGCTACATCACTAGAGGATTTATTCCCTACTTTTCTTCTCCCTACGCTGGAAATTTTGGACATTCTGGTCAGAGGTGCGCTCACCTTTGCTCACGCAGCAAAACGCCGGAGGAGAGGGAAACGCGCTGGTGCGTCACCGCCAGCGCGGACTCCGCTCACCGCTACCGGGCATAATCCTGTCCAACGTGCGTTGAAACTGATGCTGGGCAAAAACAGGGACTTCTCTTCCTCTGCTGTTTTTTGCTTCACGGAGACGTGGCTGTGTGGATTAATTCCGGACTCCACGCTGCAGCTGGACGGCTTCCAACTTCACAGAGCTGACCGCGACACACATCTTTCCGCCAAAGCGAAAGTTGGAGGGATCTGTTTTTACATCAATAGCGGCTGGTGCAACGATGTGGCAGTGATCCAGCAGCACTGTTCTCCTGACCTGGAATCCTTCATCATAAACTGTAAGCCTTTTTATTTACCCCGCGAGTTTTCTTCATTCATTCTGGTCGGTGTTTACATTGCACCGCATGCAAACATGCAGGTCGCACAGCGCACGCTCGCAGACCAGATACTGAGCGTGGAGCAGAGAAATCCGGACTCCTTAGTTATTGTTCTTGGTGACTTTAACAAAGGAAACCTCACTCATGAACTTCCTAAATATAGACAGTTTATTAAATGCCCGACCAGAGAGGAGAACATTCTGGATCTCTGTAACACCACAGTCAGGGATGCTTATCACGCCGTCCCCCGTGCTGCACTGGGTCAATCTGACCACGTCATGGTTCACCTGATTACAGGCAGAAACTAAAGCTCTGCAAACCTGTAGTGAGGACATCAAAGAAGTGGACCAGTGAGGCTGTGGAGGATCTTCAGGCGTGTTTGGACTCTACTGGCTGGGATGTCTTCAGGGCTGCTACCAACAGTCTGGATGACTTCACAGAGGCTGTGACATCATATATCAGCTTATGTGAGGACTGCTGTGTTCCATCACGAACCAGGGTGTGTTACAATAATGACGAACCCTGGTTCACAGCCAAACTCAGAAGGCTAAGGCTGGACAAAGAAGTTGCCTTCAGAAGTGGGGACAAATGCAGATTCAAAGATGCAAAATACATGTTTAGCAAGGCGGTGAAAGAGGCTAAACGACTGTACTCTGAGAAGCTGCAAAGCCAGTTTTCAGCCAACGACTCTGCTTCTGTCTGGAAAGGGCTTAGGCAGATAACAAATTACAAGCCTAAAGCCCCCCACTCCATGAATGACCGACAGTTAGCAAACAACCTGAACAACTTCTGCTGTCGTTTCGACAGACAAAGGGACAGTCCTGCAACCACCCCCCACGACACCACCCAACAGATCACCTCCACCCAGTGTCCGAAATTAACTTCCTGATTCACCGGCATGTAGATGTAAAAATCAACCGGCCAGGCATATTTTTTACCGGCCAAAATATTAATCCTGACCAGATCCCAATTTTTATAAAAATTAAGAGTGAGATTATGTTAATTTTCGAGGGCGTGGTTGGGG
The DNA here is from genome assembly GCA_037039145.1 of Fundulus diaphanus. Taxonomy (NCBI): domain Eukaryota; kingdom Metazoa; phylum Chordata; class Actinopteri; order Cyprinodontiformes; family Fundulidae; genus Fundulus; species Fundulus diaphanus. Next base: position 7,531,973 of record CM073139.1, read on the forward strand.
GCGTGGCTGACTGGACCCCGGAAGAGAAATCTTTGTTTCCTGACTTTGATAAGAAAATATTGTAGTTGATTATAAAAGACACAATATGAATTATCAGATTCACATCCAGGCAATAAAAAACACTACAGATTATCATTATTCTATCCATGTTTGTCTTATTTGTGAATGAGGCGGAGTTTCATCAAGCCTATACATCCCAACATTTTCCCTCAGCTGCAACACTTAAAGCACGCAGGGTTCACGCTGCGTCTTTATGCATGATCCAGTTGCTGGATTTTACCCTGGTGCACTGCGCGCAAGGGATAAACAGTGGGGAAAATGCATAGATAAAGACTGTAAAGGGCTCCTTTAGGGAGGAGAGTGTAATATATTGGGTTCTGTCTTGGTTTTATGTTTATTATTTGATCAATTGTCCTTTCTCCTGTTTTAGTTTTCTGTTTTGGGTTTGTTGTTTGGTTTCTGCTATTGTTTATGTTCTTCTCAGTTTTTGAGTTCTGTCAGGATCTCTCACTGATGTCTGGTTTGATTTCCTATTGCACACACCTGCTTAGCTTCGCCCAGTTGCTCATTACCTTCCACATGCACATGACAGTATTTAACTGGAGTTCAAGCCAGACATCAGTGCCAGACCTTCTCGTGTGCCAGTTGGTGAGTTGTATCCAGCACTTTCAGTTTGCTTGTTGATCCTGACCTGTTGCTCTCACGGATTTCTGAGCCAGCCTGTTTTTGTTCGGTTTGCTCTGGCCTGTTTTTGGACTTTTAGTTTTACCTGATCCCTGCTTGAGAGTCTGTTAATCTTTGAACTGTTTTTTGACCAGTGAGACTCCTGAACCTGCCTGTCTCCTGCTTTGTTTTTGATCAGCCTTTAATAAATCTAGTTATCTCACATTCTGCTTGTTTGGCTGAATTCTGGGTCCTCAGTCTCTGGTTCATTACAGTAAAATCTGGCCAAGAATCATGGACCCATCAGCCAATAAGCTGCTGAAGCAGTCAGCACGATCAGTTTGCAGCAGCAAGCTGTTTCCTGCTCGGAGCATTCGTTCTGGAAGACTCATTGTGCTCGATACAGAAACCTCATTCCCCGCTCAGAACAACAGCAATCACTCACCCAGAGATTCTGCTGTCAGTTCCTTTCAAGCGTTTTATCCAGATCCGAGTTTGTTTACAGAGGTTGAGGCAGATCTTATTGCAGATCTTCGGCCCGTTCTCTTTTTTGTTTCGGATCATTGTCTTGATTCCACGGAGGAGGTGTTTTCTTCAGCAAGAGTTTTTGCCGACTTGTCTCCACGGGCAGATGGAAGTCCACAGCACCTCCAGACTGGCAAGCACCGCAGACGCCGTAGATCTGCTAGACAGAGTTCTGCGGATCCCGCTAACCCTTCTTTTGTCTCCAATGCCCCAGTTTCTGAAAGGTCCTCCATTTCAGTTACGGGTTCGTTTCCGCCTGTTTGTTCAGCCGAGCCAATCTCTGTTACTGCCAAGTCAGCCACAGCTCCTCCTAGTGGTGCTCCAGAAGCCGACTACAAGTCACTGGAGGACAAGTTGAAGACTTATGCTCCCTTAATTAAACATCTTAGGGAGGCCCTTTTCAGCCACTATTCGGCTGATCTGGAGGCCAAATTAAAGGAGGTGGAGGGACATTATAGAACTGCGCTCCGGGCGTTCTACAGCCGACCCGCTTCACCCCCCGAGGGTCCGGCCGACGCCTCGGCCCCTGAGTCTGTCCCCGAGGGTCCGGCCGACGCCTCGGCCCCTGAGTCTGTCCCCGAGGGTCCGGCCGACGCCTCGGCCCCTGAGTCTGTCCCCGAGGGTCCGGGCGACGCCTCGGCTCCTGAGTCTGTCCCCGAGGGTCTGGCCGACGCCTCGGCTCCCGTCAAGCCCAAGTCCAGAGAGTTGGTCCAGGAGGACTTGGCTTCACCCGAGTTACAGGAGGGGGTCCAGGGGGACCTGCTGCCGCCGACGTCCGATGTGGGAACCCAGAGGGGTCCGTCGAAGACGTCCGACGTGGGAACCCAGAGGGGTCCGTCGAAGACGTCCGACGTGGGAACCCAGGGGGGTCCGTCGCAGACGTCCGACGTGGGAACCCAGGGGGGTCCGTCGCAGACGTGTGACGTGGCAACGCAGAGGGGTCCTTCGCTGACCTGTGATGCGGGGACTCAGGTGGATCCTTCGCTCTTCGGGCACCTCGGGCCTCAGTTATGGATTCAGCAACCGTGGTCCACTGGAGACTCTGACCCCCTTGGCTTTCCTCTAAAGTCTCAACCCCTAGTCACCCTGGTAGACAGCCAGCTCTGGGAAGGACTCTACTGGCTGTCATTGTCTGACATCCTCCAGAGGCTGATTTTAAGACTTTTTGTTGCTAAGGGTCTGACTTTCACTCCAGCCTCGAGCTCCACAGCCTGCAGTCAGGCCTCATCCACAGCCTGCAGTCGGGCCCCATCCACAGCCTGCAGTCGGGCCTCATCCAAAGCCTGCAGCCTGGGGCCTCCTGAAGCCTGTAGCCCGGGGCCTCCTGAAGCCTGTAGCCCGGGGCCTCCTGAAGTCTGTAGCCCGGCTTCCTCTTTAGCAGCCTGTAGCCAGGCTCCCACCTTAGCAGCCTGTAGCCAGGCTCCCACTTTAGCAGCCTGTAGCCAGGCTCCCACCTTAGCAGCCTGTAGCCAGGCTCCCACCTTAGCAGCCTGTAGCCAGGCTCCCACCTTAGCAGCCTGTAGCCAGGCTCCCACCTTAGCAGCCTGTAGCCAGGCTCCCACCTTATCAGCCTGTAGCCAGGCTCCCCCTTCAGTCGCCTGTAGCCAGGCTCCCCCTTCAGTCACCTGTAGCCAGGCTCCCCCTTCAGTCGCCTGTAGCCAGGCTCCCCCTTCAGTCGCCTGTAGCCAGGCTCTCTCCTCTGTCGCCTGTAGCCAGGCTCCCGCACCAGTCGCCTGTAGCCAGGCTCCCGCACCAGTCGCCTGTAGCCAGGCTCCCACACCAGTCGCCTGTAGCCAGGCTCCCGCACCAGTCGCCTGTAGCCAGTCGCCTGTAGCCAGGCGCCGCCGTCTGTAGCCATTAACCAGGCGCCGCCGCCTGTAGCCAGGAGCCCGGCGCCTCCTTTAGCCTGTAGTCCGGCGCCTCCCTTAGCCTGTAGTCCGGCCCCTCCCTTAGCCTGTAGTCCGACGCCTCCCTTAGCCTGTAGTCCGGTGCCCTCCTCACCCTGTTGTCCAGCGCCCTCCTCAGCCTGTAGTCCGGCGCCTTCCTCAGCCTGTAGTCCGGCGCCTTCCTCAGCCTGTAGTCCGGCGCCTTCCTTAGCCTGTAGTCCGGTGCCCTCCTCACCCTGTTGTCCAGCGCCCTCCTCAGCCTGTAGTCCGGCGCCTTCCTCAGCCTGTAGTCCGGCGCCTTCCTCAGCCTGTAGTCCGGCGCCTTCCTCAGCCTGTAGTCCGGCGCCTTCCTTAGCCTGTAGTCCGGCGCCTTCCTTAGCCTGTAGTCTGGCGCCTTCCTTAGCCTGTAGTCTGGCGCCGGGTTCTGTTTTCTCCCTCTCCAGGCCCCGCCGACGATCTCTGAGGGTCCTGCCGTGCCGGTGGTCTCCGAGGTTCCTGCTATTCCGACGGCCTCCGAGGTTCCTGGCCCACCGACAGCCTCCTGTCGCCCTGATCCGCCGAGGGCCTCCTGAACGTTCGCCGGAGAACCTGTGACGCCGGGGCCGCCCGCCGGAGAACCTGTGACGCCGGGGCCGCCCGCCGGAGAACCTGTCACGCCGGGGCCGCCCGCCGGAGAACCTGTGACGCCGGGGCCGCCCGCCGGAGAACCTGTCACGCCGGGGCCGCCCGCCGGAGAACCTGTGACGCCGGGGCCGCCCGCCGGAGAACCTGTCACGCCGGGGCCGCCCGCCGGAGAACCTGTCACGTCGGGGCCGTCCGCCGGGTCGACCGCCGGACATCCAGCCACTTTGACTTTTTAAGGACTCTGTTTTGGTTTTGGATTCGCTCTTTGAGGGTTGTTTTCTGTTTTGGACTTATATTTGGTTGTTTTTCTTTTTTCAGACTCTGGCCCTCCAGCCTGTAGCCCCCTCCACCCGCCCGGCCTGACCTTTGTTTTGTTTTCTTTGGACTTTCTGAGACGTTGGAGGGCGTCTGGTATCCGCCCTTGAGGGAGGGGCACTGTAATATATTGGGTTCTGTCTTGGTTTTATGTTTATTATTTGATCAATTGTCCTTTCTCCTGTTTTAGTTTTCTGTTTTGGGTTTGTTGTTTGGTTTCTGCTATTGTTTATGTTCTTCTCAGTTTTTGAGTTCTGTCAGGATCTCTCACTGATGTCTGGTTTGATTTCCTATTACACACACCTGCTTAGCTCCGCCCAGTTGCTCATTACCTTCCACATGCACATGACAGTATTTAACTGGAGTTCAAGCCAGACATCAGTGCCAGACCTTCTCGTGTGCCAGTTGGTGAGTTGTATCCAGCACTTTCAGTTTGCTTGTTGATCCTGACCTGTTAGTCTCACGGATTTCTGAGCCAGCCTGTTTTTGTTCGGTTTGCTCTGGCCTGTTTTTGGACTTTTAGTTTTACCTGATCCCTGCTTGAGAGTCTGTTCATCTTTGAACTGTTTTTTGACCAGTGAGACTCCTGAACCTGCCTGTCTCCTGTTTTGTTTTTGATCAGCCTTTAATAAATCTAGTTGTCTCACATTCTGCTTGTTTGGCTGAATTCTGGGTCCTCAGTCTCTGGTTCATTACAGAGAGAAGGAATAATGGGTCTGAGCTAAAGCCCCCGATGTTACAAGTTCCTTAAAATGACCCTTAAGCACCTAAATTACATGTAATATAATTTTGCGCACCTGAATTCAAGCGCAAGGAACCACGCCCACCGAAGCAGCACTGGTTCTGTGTCGTTAAAAACAAAACAGCATGAAAAACACTTACTGACTCTCCTATTGACTTTAATTGGGACATTTTGGTACGAGTGGAAGGACATTAAACGCAGTGATTCACGTTGTGAAGGCTGGCCGCTGATAAAAGCACCTGGCTCCGAGAAGGGGGGGGGGGGGGGCGCAGTAAGAGCGGCGAAGCACAGAAACACAGCGCACGTAGATAAAAAAAATGCAGAATAAATAAGAACTAAACGTATAAACAGACTAATTGGCGTTTTAGAATGCATCTGGTTAGCAGAACTGTTTTCTGATCCAGCGTGCAGCCATGACTGGTTCTGAATGTGAAAGAAGCTGAACCAGCTCCGCAGAAGGCGGGTCTAGACTGAGCTCTGAATGGACAGAGCTGTGAACGGATCATCCGCAGCCCAGATGGGTTTTGTTATTTTTATGTTATTTTTATTTTATTTGGTACAAACATTTACTCGCCATGTGGCAGCTAGCCCTCTGAAATTCACTCGCCAAACGGGAAATTTACTCGCATTTGGCGACTGGCGAGTGTTAATTTCAGACCCTGCCTCCACTTCCTCCTCAGTGACCATACATGAGAGAGTTGTTAACAAACTCTTCAGAAGACAGAACCCCCGGAAAGCTGTTGGACCAGACTCTGTCTCTCCATCCACCTTGAAGCACTGTGCTGATCAGCTGTCTCCAGTGTTCACAGACATTTTTAACACCTCACTGGCGACATGACACGTGCCAGCCTGCTTCAAATCCTCCACCATCATACCTGTTCCCAAGAAGCCAAGGACCACAGGACCTAATAACTTTAGACCCGTCGCTCTGACCTCTGTGGTTATGAAGTCCTTTGAGCGCCTTGTGCTTTCACACCTAAAAGAAATCACAGATCCCCTCCTGGACCCCCTACAGTTTGCCTACAGAGCCAACAGATCTGCAGATGACACTGTCAACCTGGCCCTTCACCACATCCTCCAGCACCTGGACACTGCAGGAACCCAGGATCCTGTTTGTGGACTTCAGCTCAGCCTTCAACACAATCATCCCAGCTCTGCTTCAGGAGAAGCTCTCCCAGCTGAATGTGCCCGACTCCACCTGCGGGTGGATTACAGACTTCCTGTCTGACAGGAAGCAGCATGTGAAGCAGGGAAAACATGACTCTGACTCACAGCTCATCAGCACTGGTTCCCCCCAGTGCTGTGTTCTTTCTCCTCTGCTCTTCTCCCTGTACACCAACAGCTGTACCTCCAGTCATCAGTCTGTCAAGCTCCTGAAGTTCGCGGACGACACCACTCTCATCGGACCTATCTCTGATGACCAGACCATCTGGCGACCTGGTGCAGGGAGAACAACCTGGAGCTCAACGCTGCAAAAACAGTGGAGATGGTTGTGGACTTCAGGAAGAACTCAGCCCCAGCTACCCCCATCACCCTCTGTGACTCCACAATTGACACTGTGGAGTCTTTCCGCTTCCTGGGAACTATCATCTCCCAGGACCTAAAGTGGGAGCTGAACATCAACTGCCTCACCAAGAAAGCCCAGCAGAGGATGTACTTCCTACGGCAGCTGAAGAAATTCAACCTGCCAAGGACAATGATGGTGCAGTTCTACTCCTCCATCATTGAGCCCATCCTCACCTCCTCCATCACCATCTGATACGCTGGTGCCACCGCTAAGGACAAGGGCAGACTGCAGCGTGTCATCCGGTCTGCAGAGAAGGTGATTGGCTGCAATCTTCCATCTCTCCAGGACCTGTACGCCTCCAGGACTCTGAGGCGTGCAGGGAAGATTGTGGCTGATCCCTCGCACCCCAGTCATAGACTATTTCAGACACTTCCCTCTGGTAGGAAGTTGCGGTCCATCAGGACCAGAACCTCACACCAAAAGAACAGTTTTTTCCCATCTGCTACCGGCCTTATGAACAAGGCCAAGAGCCGCCCGTGACACTGGACACTGCCTCTCTCCCCCGTTCAGGACTTACAAGCTTCTGCGTTACATTAACGCACAGTTTACTAAGTGTATATAGCTTCTGTATATATATATATATTTTATTTTATTTTTTGTCTGCACCATCAACACCAAGTCAAATTCCTTGTAAGTGCAAAACTACTGATTCTGATTAAGAAGGCCAAGAGATGACTGGAACCCACTGAGGAGCCCTGGAGATGGCTGGAACCCACAGAGGAGCTCCCACAGAAACCCAGCCAGAAAGCCCAAAACAAACGCAGGGCGATGAGGCATGTGACTCTGGACACCCCCATCGAGGATAACAGAGACTGGCGTGGGTTCAGCCTGGCTGCAAGGTGCTGGCACCGGAGGAGGTGCTTTTTGGTTGTGAGGAGCTGGCACTGGAGGAGGTGCTCTGAGGCTGCGAGGAGCTGGAACCTGAGGAGGTGCTCTGAAGCTGCGAGGAGCTGTCACCAGAGGAGGGGCTCTGAAGCTGCGAGGAGCTGGCACCCAAGGAGGTCCTCTGAGGCTGCGAGGAGCTGGCACCTGAGGAGGTGCTCTGAAGCTGCGAGGAGCTGTCACCAGAGGAGGTGCTCTGAAGCTGCGAGGAGCTGGCATTAACTTGATATTCATCCATCCATCCATCCATCCATCCATCCATTTTCCAACATGCTTATCCCTATTGGGGTCGCGAGGGGTGCTGGTGCCTATCTCCAGCTGACAATGGGCGAGAGACACCCTGGACAGGTCACCAGTCCATCGCAGTCTTGCTATTTAGTACTGTCAAACATAAAATATTAAATCTTACCTTTCACCAATTTAAAAGTAAAAAATACTTAAGAGAATTAGCACTGCAGCTCATTGCTTTAGATAGTTAATTTCTGTAGCTACATGAAAGAAACTGATACTGTATAAACTGTAAAACATGGCAGTAATAAAAAAAGGAAGCAAACAACAGTTTGGAGAAAATCTGTTTGTAGATGTTTCTCTCTGAGTTTTTGTTTCACATTGGCCATTTATTTCATATTTCTGTGGTGGGTAACTCTAAACTTATAAAATCTACAAGCCTGGGAGTTGTTTAAGGGTATATACGTGCCTATAAATAGTCAACGTAACAGTTTTATTGTTTTTCTTCAAAGTGTCAGGGATTTGGGTGATTTAAGTTTGCATGGTGATTCTTTTCCACTGTCCTGGAGGTCTGCCCTGGAGGATGGAGCCGAGCAGTATGCTTCCACAAATCTACTTTCTGATCAAGTTCACCCCCTGGAGGTTAAGATAAGCTGGTGGTCATCTGAGTGTCAACTCATGTGGTACCTCTAGCCATCCAATATAATCTCAAGATGTTTTTTCAAGTGTTTCCTGGCTCATTATAACAGGTCCTTTTGCCTTTTCCAAGTTTACCTCTGAGTTCTTCTCTTGGTTGGCCTTTCTGTGACATTTCCTGGAGTCACTGCTCAAACCTCCTTGTAACCTCATGGAATATGCCCTCCACGACCAGCAACCTTTAGGCTCCTGTCTCCTTTGGAACCTCCAGCCAAACTTGTCCACCCTCCGATGCTCCACTACCTACTCCTTATCAGAACATTGCTTCTATAACATTCTATTCTATTAAGTAGCTTTGGAAAGGTTGGACAAAATTATTTTATATTAGAAATCCCCAAGAATATACTTAGCTTATTTCTTATTATTAATAGAAACAATTAAGTCTTTCTGTATGTTTGTTAATGTATGAAATAAGTCTAGTCAGTGATTTACATAGCTTATTCCCTTTTCCCCTCTGTTTTAGCTGTATTGTCAGAAAGGTCAGATCAGAGACCTCAAGCTTTAGCTTTATGTAGCGATGGTGGTATAGTGGTGAGAATAGCTGCCTTCCAACCGGTTGACCTGGGTTTGACTCCCAGCCATCGCAATCCTTAATTTGGCAGCACACTCTGCGATCATCTGCTGCTTTACCAAGAGGGGAAAGAATTTCTTAGGGGAATGGTGGCCTAGTGGTTAGAGCAGTGCGCTTGTACTCTGAGAAGGTTGCAAGTACCCGGTTCAATCCCACCTGCCTGCACTCTGGCTCCCTGAGCAAGACCCTTAACCCCTGATCGCTCCCCTGGCAGCCCACTGCTCCCCAAAGGGGATGGGTTAAAAGAAGAGGTGAATTTCTCCATTGTGTGATGAATAAAGTATCTATTATTATTAATGAATAGAAACAACTTAAGCTTTGAATTTCTAGTGATGAAGCTCATTCCAGTGAAACAATGAATCAAAAGAAGTTATTCTGTTTGTAGCTTTAGAAAGGTTGGGCAAAATGATTTTAGATCAGAAATCCTCAAGAATATGAATAACTTATTTCTTATTATTAATAGAAACAATTAGGTGTTTCTGTAACGAATCACGGCAGCGGACCCAGAATTCAGCCAGACCAGCAGAGGTTCTTCAATAAAAGGAATTTATTAAACAAAAGCAGAGCAACACCAAAAGGGACCGAAGAATCAAAAAGACTACAGAAAAACATCCAGAACTTTGTGGGAGCAGAAAACTGACAGGTAACATTACAAAATAGCTTAGGTACTCTGGAGGGAAAACAGGGTCAAAAATCAAAAAACAAAACCAGACGTGAGATCAGGATTGACTCACCCATAACCATGACAAGACAACCTTGCACTGAACAAAGGAGTGAAGCAGGAATAAATAGGATGAGAGCAGGTGAACAGAGTAGAAACTAATTACAGAAAACAGGTGGAACTAATCAAAAGGAAGGAAGTAACTGACAGATGAACTGAACTGATTGGCTGGTGACTAAACAAGGAAATTACAGGCAAGCGGATAGGTGGTGAGGTGATCTTACAGAATGCTGGCAGGTGAACTGATAACATAAAACAAAGTACAAAATTAAACCACCACAAAACCCAAACTATTCCATAAACCAAAACTAAGACAGAACCTGAACCTAAGACGGAATCAGTTAAATAAGTACAAAACTCAAACACAACAGAACCCAAACCGTGACACTTTCTGTATGTTTGGTAATGTATGAAATAAGTCTAGATCAGGATTTACTTAACTTATTCCTTTGTTTTTCCTATGTCTTTAATGTTTTCTTTTTATGTACAGCACTTTGAATTGTCTTATTACTGAAAAGTGCTATATGAATAAACTCGCCTTGCCTTGCTAGAGAGACTATACTATATATGTTATGACAAATTTTAATCGACGGGTGATTAATGACCCTTATCAAATCGTATCAAACCACGCCCCTTTTTAATTGACCTTTAGGTGACCCCCCTCACATGACCGTCACGTGACCCTGCTCGTGACCCTCATGTGACATCCCCCCCCCCAGTGACCTCCACATGATCCCACAACGTGACTCCCACAAAAAAAAAAAAAAAAAAAAAAAAGGCCCTCCCACCCTCATCCCGCCCGGGGGGCGGGATGAGGGTGGGAGGGCCTTTTCTCAAGCATGGATAGTGAGCATGGAGGGCCTTTTCTCAAGCATGGATAGTGATTCACTCCTTTTCAACATGGCGTTCGAAACAAGCAAGCAAGAATATATCATTTCCGACACACCCGTCACGACCTACAACTATGTAGACGGTGTTTGGCAAGCTCAGCAGACCCCTCGCAAGGCTACGCTGTCTCTATGCAGAACTCAGATGCCTCCGACCCTACCTCTGCATGAAGAATGGTCTTTGGAACCCTATGGAGCTCGCGGTAAATGGGGATACCTCTTCAAGTACGAAACCGGCGAAATGTGTCTGTATCAGCTGGATGAAGGAGCCGACAAGCTGCAACCTATCCACTCCTTGTGCACATTAACGTCAAACGATTGGGCTGTTCTCAGACTCGTCCTGCTCCGCAAACTAAACCCTGAAGATACGTACCACGCAGGTCCCAAAGACTCGTACGTGACATACCCCGTTGTCAATCAAGAAACCCACGACGCAATCAAGGATTCACCCGCTGCTAAACGCCGCAACCGGGCTCATCAAGAAACCCACGACGCAATCAAGGATTCACCCGCTGCTAAACCCCGCAAGCGTGCTCATCAGGAAACCGAGGATGGATTCATGGATTCACCCGCCACTAAACGCTGCATGCGGGTGTTGACCCGCTTGAACGAGACTGACACAGATTCGACAAATAGGATCTTCTCAGCCACATGGCAATCAAAGACCGCGGTTACCGGCCGATGGTTTTTCCGCGCAACTCTGAGACAGGCTCAAGATAAAACAACCCTGGTTATTTTTGTGCTCGACTATTATAATGCAGACTGCGGCGTGTTCAGACCCTTGTTAACCATTCCCTTCGACGCATGGCGTGACAAGATGACTGCAATAGCAGACCGGATGTCAACGCTGTTTCGCGACTGTCGCAACTGGAGAGACGTTTTGGGGGTCAAGAAAGTGCTAGCTTTTTGAGCCTGCCCCCTCACAACAGCCGATACCGCCCCCTTCAACGTTAACCACACCCCTTCTCAGTATATATTCTGATCGGGACTCCATACCACTTCACTCACCAGACTTTTAGCATTTAAGACCATGAGCAACTACGTGGTTGAAAGAACTACTCCTTCAACATCACCGCAGCATGGCTCTCCGGACAGCGACAAATTCTTCCCGGGACCGTACCACCCGCCTTCACCCTCGCCAACCCCTGAATCCTCTTCTTCCGAAAGCGACATAGACAGCGAGAGTGTTCTTACGGGACTGCAGAGGCATACCGTCTACTGGTCCAGGCCCCCCGGAGGTGTGAAACTACGGCCCGAGTTCTTATTTTTTTCGAATAAGAATTCCGGACTTCCAGCCAGGCTTCCGGTCATGCCCTCTCTATCAGAGACCCAGGAGGAAGATTCACAAGCAACAAATCTTCCACCTTCCCTGGACGCTTCTCAGTCTGAGTACTCACAGCTCCACGACTCACAACTTCCCTCCGGTCAAGGAGATCCAGCCTCCCCAGACCCTTCGCAACCCGAGGACATGCAAATTCCCTCCAGGCAACCCAACGGTGATGAGGGCTCCAATGAATATGAAGGATGCACCCGCTTGACCTGTGAGTACTCACAGGTCCAGGACTCGCAACTTCCCTCGGGCCAAGGAGAGACTGACACCGGCGCGGATGAATACGACGGATGGATCCGCTTTGGCTTCATCAAAGCGGTGAAAACTGTGGTGCACCATCTTTTAAGCGCCGCCATCGAAAAGTACATGCGTGATAAATGTTACGGCTGCATTTATGACCGTCCTAGTCAGAGAGACCATGAATGTTTGGAGCAGCTTGAGGATGGGTTCTTTGAAAGCAATTACTATTGTGTAATGCCAGTGCTTTGCAACCCACGCTTCATCGATGCCGTTCAACAGTTTTTAGTCGCTCGCAACATCCACCAAGACAGTAGCAGTCAACGCTGTCGCACAGGCCTATCTGTACGAATTGACAATGGTGAAGCGGGTTCATGACCCCATCAACGAGGTGTATAATCAGCTGGTTCAAGAAAACTATGAATTAAAAGATCAACTTGAAACCATCACACAGTACTGGAGGGGTTGTTGAAACCAATGCATGTTTTCTCTTGTCTTTCTCTTTATATATTAAAGTAGCATTTTCTACAATTAGTTTGTGATATATTAAATGAGTGTTTTTTAACATTCAGTTTGTGATATATTAAAGTAATATTTTCCGCAATTAGTTTATGACGTTGTATTAAAAGAATGTCTTTCTTTTTATCTAACCAATGATTGTTTTCTACAATTAGTTTGTGATATATAAAATGAGTGTTTTTTTTGGTTTTTTTTTTTGGTTTTTTTATTTACATTGAGTTTGTGACATCGTATTAAAATGAATCTCTTTCTCTAAATCTGAAATTAACTTTTTCTGCAATTAGTTTGTGATATAATAAATGCATATTAATAATAAAATATATAAAAACCCAACTACATTCCTCCTGTCCTTCATTTAGCATCACTACGTGTGTGTGTGTGTGGAAAGGTATGGCTGAAAAAAAGTTAATGAAACGGGTATATTACACGCCTTCGCACCCCGGCTCTTTCGGCGGGGTAGATAGACTACAGAGAGCTTTGGAAAGTGAAACGGGTGAGAAGGTACCGGTTGAAAAGGTCCGAGACTTTTTATCGGAACAAGATGCTTATTCTTTGCATAAACCCGCAAGAATTAGATTTCCTAGAAATAGAGTGTTTGTCACCGGGCCTCTGAAACAGTTCCAAGCCGATCTTTGTGATATGCAGAGCTTGTCCGAAGAAAACGATGGTTACAATTATTTATTAACCGTTATCGACGTATTTTCCAAAAGAGCCTATGCCAGGGCTTTAAAAAGGAAAACAGCCTCTGACGTCGTAAAAGCTTTTGAATCCGTTTTAAAAGAGAGTCAGATTCCAAAGAAACTGCAAACTGACGACGGAAAAGAATTTTTCAACAAATCTTTCAAAGCGCTGATGGATAAAAACGGTATTAAACATTTTTCCACGGCTAGTGAAATAAAAGCGTCGGTGGTTGAGAGGTTTAACCGTACGTTAAAATCAAGAATGTGGAGATATTTCACCGCAAACAACACTCTCCGATATCTAAACGTGCTTCAGGATCTGGTCAAAAGCTACAACCACGGCTATCATTCAAGTATTAAAATGGCGCCTATCCAAGTCACCGCTAGTAATGCTTTTCAAGTGTTTCAGAATCTGTACGGGACCAATTACGAACGCAGTACAAAAGTCAAGACGGCGTTTAAATCAGGCGACCATGTCAGAATCTCCAAGGTGCGTGGAGTGTTTGACAAGAAATATGAACAAAGTTTCACGGACGAAATCTTTACAGTTACAGAAGTGATACAACGATCTCCACCCGTCTTCAAACTGAAAGATTTAGACGAGGAGCCCGTCCAAGGTTCTTTTTATGCAGAGGAGCTACAAAAGGTGAAAATATCAAAAAACAAAATGTATCAAGTAGGTGAGATATTAGACAAACGCACCGTGCGGGGGGTCAAACAGGTCTTAGTACGTTGGAAAAATTGGCCGGAGAAATTCAACAGCTGGGTGAGAGCCGACGACCTGCGAGACCTATAAAAGAAGACGTTGCTCTCTGACGGTTGACAGTGCAACATGGACCACTTAACTCAGGACGAAGGATTTTACCTGACGCTACCCTCCAACGCCAGCCTCGACGTCTTTAAGGATAATAACATATCGAGATTCCGCATGGATTTAGCCGAGCATATCAATTTACAAGGAGAATGGCAAGTGGCATTGACCAAGGTTTCTTATCCACACACATGGCATAACGTCCCCTCAGAAAATGCTTATTTCGAATGGCGGAAAGTGAACGAGGAACAAGTCCATCGCATACAGATTGGAAACGGATATTACAGTAATATGAATCAGCTTATCAAAGAGATTGAAGCTCATCTGAGAAAGATAGATTCAGATATTTACTTAAAGGTTAACAAACTCGCAAACCTACTCACCTTCCAGGCCGGCGCTCAGTACCATCTACGTTTTCACGCTCCACTGGCCTACATGCTCGGCGCGGAACCCGGAGAATGGATCAAATTCGACCACTGGCACGCCCCGCATCCTGTGGATTATAAGGGAGGTTTCTACCACCTCTATTTTTACAGCGACGTTGTTACGCCGCAGATAGTGGGTGACGCATACGCACCCCTGTTGCGAACGGCTCAGGTCCAGGGTGTGTTTGGAGATATTATCACACAAACCTTTCATAACCCCTACTATCTCCCCATTGCCAAGAAACATATTGAAAATATACAAGTTGAAATTAAAACGGATCAAAACACCCCGGTGAAATTTACATACGGAAAGTGCATCGTGAAACTACATTTCAGACCCGTTGCTTCACGCAGAGCGTTCAGGTGAAACGGCTCATGCTTATAAAAACACACGATTGTCGTCAGAATCATTCATAGCTGTGCAACCAGTCACAACAACAACGTTGCAGCGTTCTAAAAAAAACGTGAGGAAGAAGCGACGACGATCAAGACAAGATGGTTTTCTTGAGAGAGGACCCGCACCGTTTTATCCCTTACTACCAGAACCAGGTAGGGGGAGAGTTACCTGGTTTCTATGGAGCGCCTGTTATGTACGGCCGGGGGATAGGATCCATATTTTCAAAATTATTTCGTTTCGTATCACCCCTATTTAAATCCGGCTTCGCTATTGCTAAACCGCATCTGAAAAATGCTGCCACAAACATCGCCTCGGACGTCATAGGTAAAGCTATGACGAAAATAAGCGGCTCGCACGAGGGTGTGAATAACCAAGAGGGCTCGGGGGTTATGGTTTTGTCAAGAAGAGCTAGAAAGAGACCACCGGGGCAACGTGTTGGACGTTCACAAATAGTTGTACCGCGCAAAAAGAAGAAATCAGTCGGCAGGAGCAAAGCAAGAGGGAGGAAGTCCGCTGCACGCAAGGATATATTTAGCTGAATTATTATTCTTCAATAACGATCAAACATGGCTCTTTTACACCGGAAATCATCAGAATGTACGCTGGCGGAACTCGACCTATTCTCCGCCCCCATGACACAACTATCTATCGAAGATAAGCTGTACACCGAAATATTACCCGTGTCAGCGATTACAGACACCGGGCCTATCGAGTTCTTTATCCCCGGAGATGGAGAGAAATACTTGGATTTGAACGATACTTTGCTGCACGTCCGTCTAAAGATCACCAACGCAGATGGAAGCGACCTGGCTAACGACGCTGCCGTCGGGCTGATAAATTACCCGTTGAATACAATGTTTAGTCAATGCGACGTTATTCTGGGGGATAGGTTAATTTCCCAGAGTAGCGCGACTCACCCGTACAGAGCAATGATTGAAACTTCGCTCAACTACTCACAAGATACGTTAAAGAGCCAATTTAGCGCAGGCCTCTTTTACAAAGATACGGCGGGAGCTATTGACTCGGTTGTTATGGTCAACGGTCCAAATTCGGGGATGAACAAGAGAGCCGCTTTCACCGCTAATTCCAGAGAGTTACACCTGATGGGGCCGCTTCACGCAGATATTTTCTTCTGCGAAAGACTCCTCTTGAATTCTGTCGATATGAGGGTTAAACTAACCAGAGCAAGCGACGCCTTCTCTCTCATGGGACCGCGTGATTCAACCTTCCGACTAAAAATTCTGGGGGCTTCGCTATTTATGAAAAAAGTTTCAGTCTCCCCGGCTATCCGACTCGGGCATGCCTCAGCATTAATGAGAGGAAACGCCCTCTATCCTCTTTCGCGTGTGAATGTGAAAACGTACTCTATCCCTGAAAATTCAAGGATATGTACCCAGGAGAATCTCTTTTTGGGAACCATGCCGAAATATGTCGTTTTAGGTATGGTCGACCACGAGGCATTCACTGGAAGGAGAAGCATGTCGCCTTTCAACTTTAAGCATATGGATGTGGAATATTTAGCGCTCTGCAAAGACGGCAGACAGGTCCCTGCCAAAGCGTTTCAGCCCCAATTCAACAACGGTATTTCAGTCAGGGAATATTACAACATGTTCACCTCTACAGGTCGTCATTTAAAAGACCTTCCTTTAAGCATCGCTCGTGAGGAATTTAACGAGGGTTATTCCCTGTTTGTCTTTAATCTCAATCCGAGCGAGGACGCAGACGCTCTCTCACCGGTGTGCAACGGTAATTTGAGACTGGAAATGAGATTCAGAGTTCCGCTGCCTCACACGACCACCCTGATCGTGTATGCGTGTTACGACTCAATTTTGGAAATCGACTCAAAAAGGCAGGTCCTGGTGGATTTTTATTAAAACATGATTAACCACGAGATCGAGAGTCTGATGCATCACCTGTTGGGGGACCTATTTTGCGGCGTTTGGGCTTGTGATCAGCTTCCATTACTCAAACGCACGTACAGAGGCCCAGCCTATTTTATCGTCAACACTCATCCTTCACACATGCCTGGTGAACACTGGCTAGCTTTGACTTTGGAAGAGAATGATAGAGCCACCTTTTTCGACTCTTACGGATTTCCTCCGGATTTCGAATTTTATCCCTCAAGCATAGTGACATTTTTGAAAGAGAGATCCTCGAAAATATTGTATCATAATCGTCAACTTCAAGACACTCTATCCGTCGTGTGCGGTCATCATTGTGTTTATTATCTTTGTCATAAAGCCTGCGGGCTATCGATGCATGAAATATTGGCTACCTATGATGACAGTGTTTATAAAAATGATGTCATGGTATTTGATTTTGTGAAAAAATATCAGCGTTGTGTAAAAAATAGGGCCTCGTGCTCGTTTGGTCATGGAACGTGTTCTTTACACGTTTAAAGATTGTTACAAACTGTAACTTGTCTAAAATAAAAACACTGTACGCATGAATAATTTGAAACATTAAAGTTTTCTTTATTACAAATTCATTTCTCCAATTTTTTTATTTCATACAGACTTTTAGGGTGAAAATGTCAACCATGCAGGGGTTTTCTTGACTCTCTTGCTTCGAGCAGGTCCTTTCTCAGGGGTGGGATCCATAAAGTCTATTCCGGGGAATTTAGGAGACAGCACGATTTTTCCATTTCGTTTAGCAAAAGGTTTACCTCCGTTCTTAGACTTAGACTTTCTTTATTGTCATTTTGTATACACAGAGTGGATACAGAACGAAATTTCGTTTTCACACAGCTCAGAAAGATTGCAGTAACTCTACAGGATACCTTGCGGTGAATTACAGTACAGGATAAAGTGCAGTGATAAATCGCAGTCACTTACAGGATAAGTTTCAATTGACTTCCGGATAAAGTGCAGCAGTGAACAGTAGGCAGTTGAAATGTAAACAGTGTAAAACAAATGTAAACAAATATGCAGTAAGGTGCAGCAATGATTTAAAAGTAGACAGTTGCATTGTACACAGTTTTGCAGTACGTTTCCCGGTAAGGTGCAGCAGCAATTTTGCAGGATATAATACAATGTACAAGTGTGCAAATGTGCAAATCAGCGAATCGAATGTGGTACACAGTCCGTTTTTATACTTTAGCAGTTCAGCAGTTCAACAGTCTGATGGCAGCAGGGAAAAAGCTTTTGCAGAACCTAGTGGACCTGCAGCGGATGCTGCGAAACCTCTTTCCAGAGGGCAGCAGGGAGAATAGTCTGTGGTGGGGGTGTGAGGGGTCCCTGATGATGTTACGGGCTCGAGACACACAGCGCTGCGATGAAATGTCTTTTATGGAGGGAAGAGGAGCCCCGATGATCCCTTCTGCTGTCCTCACCACTCTCCTCACGTTCTTCCAGTCGGAGGCACTGCAGCCTCCACACCACACAGAGAGACAGCTGGTCAGAATACTCTCTATGGCGCTTCTATAGAAGGTCGTGAGGATGGGCGGGGGCAGGTGGGCTCTCCTCATCCTCCGCAGAAAGTACAGTCGCTTTTGTGCCCTCTTCACCAGTGACGTGGTGTTCACAGTCCAGGTGAGGTTGTCCGTGATGTGCACCCCCAGGAACTTGGTGCTGCTGACCACCTCCACCGCTGAGTTGTTGATGAGCAGTGGAGCATGGTGAGGCCGGTTTTTCCTGAAGTCGACGATGATCTCCTTTGTCTTCTCCACGTTCAGGATCAGGCTGTTGTCTCTGCACCAGCCCACCAGCTGCTCCACCTCCTCTCTGTAGTCCTGGTCGTTGTCGTCTCTGATCAGGCCCACCACCGTTGTGTCGTCTGCAAACTTCACGATGTGATTGGCGGTGAACCTGGGGACGCAGTCGTGTGTCATCAGGGTGAACAGCAGGGGGCTCAGGACGCAGCCCTGAGGGGAGCCCGTGCTGAGGGTGATGACATCAGAGGTGTTCTGTCCGACGCGGACTGACTGAGGTCTGTTGGTGAGGAAGTCTAGCAGCCAGTTTCGTAGGGGTGTGTTGAAGCCCAGATGCTCCAGTTTTGCCACCAGATGTTGTGGGATGATGGTGTTGAACGCTGAACTGAAGTCCAGGAACAGCATCCGCACGTGCGTGTTCTTCTCCTCCAGGTGTGCCAGGCTCAGGTGAAGAGCAGAGGAGATGGCGTCTTCAGTGGAGCGGTTCCGTCGGTAGGCAAACTGGAACGGGTCGAGTGTTGGGGGGAGAATGGAGACGATGTGTTCCTTTACCAGCCTTTCAAAGCACTTCATCATGATGGGAGTCAGTGCAACAGGCCGGTAGTCGTTGAAACAGGTGACTTGAGGTTTCTTTGGCACCGGAATGATGGAGGCAGACTTGAAGCATGCTGGCACTATGGCTTGGTCCAGCGAGGTGTTAAAAATGTCTGTGAGGACACCAGCCAGCTGACCTGCACACTCCTTGAGCACCTGCCCAGGTATGTTGTCGGGGCCTGGGGCCTTCCGCGGGTTGACTCTCCTCAGAGTCTTCCACACGTCGGCGGTGTCAAGGCAGAGGACCTCCTCTTCCTGATGGGGAACAGCCTTCACTGCTGGAGTGCTGTTCAGTGCCTCAAACCTCCCAAGAAGTTATTTAGTCCATTGAGGAAGTCAGCATCAACTTCACCCACCGGGGGGGAGGGGGTGTTGTATTCAGTGATCGCCCGGATGCCTTTCCACATGCTCCTGGTGTTGCGTCATGGAAAAGCTCCTGGATTTTCTGACTGTGGTTCCGCTTTGCTAGCCTGATGGCAGGGTTCAGGTTGGCTCTCGCTGTCCTCAGTGCCTCCTTGTCACCAGACTTGAAGGCTAAGTTCCGTGCTTTTAGCGCTTGACGGACCTCCGCAGTAATCCAGGGTCGTTGGTTGGCTCGGGTGATGATGGTCTTGGTGGTGCTGACGTCCTCAATGCATTTGTTGATGTAGGCTGACACAGTCATGGCGTACTCATCAATGTTGATCTTGTCCTCATAAGTTGCAGCAGCTTTGAACATGTTCCAGTCAGAGCACTCAAAACAGTCCTGGAGCGCCTCCATTGCTCCCTCAGTCCACACCCTCACCCTTCTCCGATACACCTGTTTCTGTCATGCCTCTGTATTGGTTGCGGGTTTGCGGATTACTGACTGAGGACACAGGGATGTCTAGCTCCTTCAGGGCGGTCATGAAATGGTTCCAGCCTACAGGTTCCTGACTCTGTGTTTTCCTCTTAAACGGCAACAGAAGGTTTTTCAGCAAATCGACCAGATGCGAGCCTCCCATCACACGATCCCGATGAACAAATTCGCCTTTGGACGTCCAACTCGGGCCAACTTGCGTTAACCTTTTCAGTATGTATTCAGCGTTTTTGCGATCTCTGTTTGGTAGAGCTTTTAGAACTTCGTTAGCGGTTTCATCCAATTCAGCAGGAGAGGGTGTAGAAGCAGTAGAATCAGAGCCAGAGTCCGCGTCACCGTCATTATTGTCCGGGGTAGGGTTACGCTGCAAAGTTAAAGTCACTCTGGGTTCCTCCAGCTGACCTTGTTTCATTAGAGTCAGATATCTCTGCAGCAGAGCGTTGTACCTTTTAATTTTTTCATAAGAACTCAATCCCTGTTCATTCAGTATTTCCCTCATTTTAGAATCCAAATCCTCTTCAGCCGTGTGTCTGATAGAAGACTCTGACGGAGTCAAACGTTTGAAGTGATGCGGAGAGACGAGATACATCTTTTGCGCCGTCCTAAGAGACATTTTCTCATCTCCTGATGAGACCCCCAACCACCTCTCCGATTAAAGGGGCCACAACGCTTAGCAGGGGTAAAATAAACCCGCCGGTTTGATTTTTCAGAGCCAGCTGCTTGCGTTTTAAACCCGTTCTTTTATTGGCGAGCAGTCTGATAATCTTTTTCTGCTTTTGCAGTTTTTTATGTTGAGCGGGAGATACTTTAACGTTACCTTTTAAGATATTCAAAGTTATTTCACACAAGGCTTTAAGAAAATCCGGCGAGCAGTGAGCGAGAATGTCTTTCCGTTTCTGTACGCTGGCATGATACAGAGCTCTGAAAAGAGGTGCGTTCCTTTTTATGCGCGCCGACATAGTGAATTAATTTACTTGGGTAGATACACAGCCGGCCACTGACCAGTGAGCATTCCCGTTCTCAGTCTGAAACGATCTGGGCAAGTCGGAGTCAGATCGATGATTAAATACCCGTGAGGTTCTCTGGTGGCGTCTTGAAAACTCTCCATAAAGAACGTTTTCTCTGACGGGAACATCTGACGGGCTAATATATTCAGCTGCAGTTTATCTCTGGGGTTCTTAAACAAGACCATATAATTAGTGTTTAAGCTGATGGTGCGGCTGTACTTGCCTTGATGAAACACATTCTGAGTCAACATCATCACGCTCATATTTTTATGATGCCGGTATTGGGTGAAAATCTTGACCACTTCTGGATGGTCCGAAGCCTGGAAAATTACATCGTCCAATATAACCAAATGATTCTGATCAGGAGGAAACAGATTTTCATCATCAAAAGAATCAGGTAGTCCTTCGATAAATTTAATCTTTTTATTCATTCTCTGCAATTCGGCGTACATGGGCTGAAGAGATATGTAAATCCATACAATATTTACAGGTACAACATCCATAACATGATTACAATTTTGCAAAACACTTTTAACAAAAAAAAGATTTTCCACAACCACTCGGACCCACTATCAGACATGAAAAAGGGGTTTTGAATCTAGGGTCAAATTCAATCTCTTGTGTTTCACCGGAGAGCGACATTGTTCCCGGTTAACCTTTTTAGTCACCAAAAGGGAGAGTTGTTCCGTCAGGAAAAAGCCTTCTCTTGTCATACACCACACGGAACTTTTTCTGAAATGTCGCATTTTCAAGCTGAAAGTTTCTTTTATCCCTCCTGATGGTATGCTGCGGAGCTTCTCAAACCTCCCCTGTAGACCCCTGCAGATAGCCTTCTACCAGGTCTTTCACGCTGTCAAAATTCACCCTCTCACTGCATTCCTGAGTTTGAGTGATGCCTTTACATCGCATCACAACTTTTTTCTGTTGTTTTGTCTGGTAAGCGTAGCTTTTGGGGCCTGTTGAAACAAATTGCTGTATTTTATCACCCCCCAGTTCATCCGTTAAATCCCCCAAATAGCTCCCCAGCTTCAGGGAGCTCTGACCCGGTTTAACCACGTAGATCAGGCTGTCTGTGTCAATGTACAAAACGCGCTCCTGAAGTGGTTCGAGACAGGTGAACAGTTTCAACCGCGCGTGTGCTGTGGTGAACGCCGCGATAAACACATTATTGACCTTATTGGGCGGGGAGATGCAACGCTTGTTGTATTTCCATTGAATCATACACATGTCATCGTTCAGAAAGTGAAAGTAACTCACTGTGTATTTACCTGAAAACAGGAAGTTAAAAAACTCATCGGACTCTTTCACAATGGTAGTTTGAGCCAGGTCATTTCTCTGCGCAAATTTTCCCCAAAAACTGTTCAAACACAGTTTAGCGACTTGCCTTTTAGCAGGATTCACCTCGATTTTCTCCACATCCAGCTGGATGCCTTGGTTCAGTTTGTAGTCTGCCACGTATTTTAACCTGCTCTCCTCATCCGTAGCTTCAGCGGGGAAACCTGAAGCCTCCTGCTTACCCTTGAGAAAAGTATGGATATACGGTTTAAAGATTGAACTGCTCTGGTTCTCAAAATGCCAAACCTCTGTGATTTCAGCAACGGTGTAACCGAGTTCCAGAGCTTTGTTGAATTCGAGGGTTACCCATACCCCCGTCAACGCCCTCTCTCGGTCAGAGTGGCTGCATGGGCCTGCCTGGTAGTTCATTTCGGCACAAGCACGGCATAGAGTAAAGACGAGTTTACCGGTAGATGTCTTGTACGGCAAAACGGGAAAAAATAGACCGCGGGGTGGAAACACAGTTGCCCTGATGAACCCGAAATAGTTACGCGGATCGTCAAAATCTTTGCAAATGATTTTGGGGTGGCTGAGAGGATAGGGACAGTTTGCATTCACGTACGGGTACAATGAGGTGAAATCTACATAATGCACCGATTCCTCCTCCTCCGCGGTGTACAGGAGTCTGAGAGCACAAGTCCTGCCGCCGTATAAGGCTTCTCGTGGGGAAAGAGGCTCCGGTGCATTGAAACATTGTAGAAACCTTTTGAGACCCGGGTGGGACTCCTTCATTAGGATCCAGTCGTGTTCCCATATAACTTCTAATTGCACGCCGTAAACCGATTGCAATAACCTCGCTCTCTCCATGGTAACAGAATGGAATGTTTCAAAGCAAACGCGCCTGAGAGGACAGGTCTGGTCGGGTGGAAAGCAAGTGGGACACCCATGAAAAAAACACCCGTTGAACTCAAACGCGATTTTCACCTGTTCAACCTCAGCGTATCCATCCACGTGATAAGGGCCGATTTTCTTTTCACCTTTATTGAGCGCATGCTGAATGAAAATGCCCCGTTCCTGAGCTACCCATTCTAACCATTGAATGGAGGCGTTCGAAAATGTCTTACATTGTCGTCGGTAATCCACCGGGGAGGGGATCGCGAGAGTGTTAGGAGGTAGGAAATTGGATGTAAAGACATTCATACAAGCTGAGGCAATTGTGATGCACTTTAAAGGATCCACGGTTGTCTCTTTAAAGAACTCTTCTCTGAATTTCACACAAGCTTTGAAAAGAATCTCCACATCATTTTGACAATAATAAAGAGCTTCTTTTTGAAAGTCAAAGGGGTGTTTACAAGCTTCGTTGTACCAAGTGTAAAACCGATCCTGTTCGGTAGGGTTCATGCGGTCTACCGCGTAGAAGCTGGGGGGAGGAAGTGGACCCACGTAGCTTAAAGCCTTCTCAGAGGAGAACAAGTGGGGAAAAAAACCCTTTACAGTGATCGGTGAAGCCTAATGCTTTCGGCATCTGGCTGAGTTTCATCGTAAGGAATGAAAGGCTGTCGATGAATTTCAGAGCGTAATCAGGCTCGGTAAAACAGAGTATTTTGCTCCCCTGTGTGATGAGGTACGGTTTAATGCCCAATTCAACCATCACACTCAGAATCAAGTAAGAGTCAAACCCCCGACTGTTGTGAGCTAGGAAACTGAAACCTCTATAACGAGGTTTTCTAAAATGGAGCAGAAAATCCCTGACACAGTTCAGCCCGTAGGAGTACCAAACATCTCCAGCCAAAGTTTTTGTGTAGACGAGGAATGGGATGTGTCTCCCCGTTTGATCTGTAAAAGTTTCACAATCGTAAAAAAACAGTTTATTGCGGAGTTCAGGGTCTGTCAGTGTGGGTTGAATGTAACATTGATGCTCATTTAACGTTACGTCAACACCGCTAGGGACTTTCTGACGACAGACCGTACATTTCATTGAACACTCGTGAGGCTTCCTACTCCCACCTGCTGTTACATCATATAGCCTTTTACACATAGGACAGAATTTAGTCGTTTCACAGTTACTCACATGCTTTCCAAGGTAAGGTCTCAATCTGGGCTGTTTGTGCCTATTGAGGCAGAATGAATTACGACAGATTCGTTTACAATCTGTGCATTGCACAGAACTGTACTGCTGAAGAGTACATTTCGGATTGAGACAGACTGAACAACGACCCTCGCAGTTATGCCTGTTGATGTTTTCGAAACTGCTAAAGCAGTAGCTGCAAATGTAGCTAGAACCTGTGAATCCTGTCAGGTTCTTAATGCCGTAATAATGGTTTTTCAACAGAAGCAGAAAAAGCGGATTTGAACGATCGGAAAAGTCAATCTGGAATTTACGAAGCATTGCGTTCTTGCCGTCTTTATAGAAAACGACAATTTTCCTGTTTACAATCTTTTCAAATTTTTGCACATCGCTGAAAGTGACGGGGGTTTGCTCTGTGAGGCCCGCTGTGCTTTGCCAAAGTACAGCTTGCTGCACGGCTTGGGCATCTGTAAAAGCAGGGTTACATAGATGGGCAAGACTGATTGAAAAACAAAGCTGATCAGAACGATTCGCGACGATATACAAATGTTGACATTTTTTACGAATCAGTTCACAGTCCAATGATTTTTCGGCTTTACGTTTGACACCTCCATGAGGGTTTCTTACAACCTGAACGATCATTTCTAAGTTGTTTGGATCCGGTAATTCCGCGTTTGACTGCGTTAGCTCCTCTAAAAATTCCAGAAATGCAGGCAGAATTGAATCAGGTTCATCATTTACTTGAACGACCGCATGATGAGAAAATCCTTCTCCGCTCAATTCTAGTTGGATAATGTCGTTACGAGAGGCCAAACGAGCAGATGACTGTGCCAGCTCGGTGAGAATATGATACACTTGTGTGTAAAATTCGGCGGGGTTGGGAGCGTCGCCGGCTCGCGAGGCAATGACGTTGAAAGGACGTCTTATTTCTGTAACATTGAAACCTTCACGCTCTCTCTGAGTTTGTTGGGTATGTTCAGAGCTGTTTACAGCTCGCTCTCCATGACTAGTGCAGGGTTGATTTGCTCGATCGAGTGTGGGGAGGTCGGGTGCAATGAGGCTTGGCTGATGAGGCTGGTTGGATGAGGGATTTTGCGAAGCAGGATTCATAGAACCTGAGGGATAATGTTCAACGTTTTCTACAAGACTACCCCCATGTTGCTCATACTGAACGTTTGTAGGATTAGGGATAAATGTTTGAGAGAGAGAAACGTTTAATTGATGAATCGCTTGTTCTAACCTGGACGGTGAATGTGGAGCTACATTGAAAGAACCAGGCACGTGGTGAACAGGAAGCTCATTAACCATTTGTGTGATTTTGTGTAAAGCATTTGTAACTTGCTGTTGAAACTCTAAGGAATTATTTTCAAGCGAGTATGGTTGAGAGAAAGAATCGTTTAATCATTCGAGGGCTCGTTGTACAGACAGTAAATGTTGAAGATTCAAATGTGAACCCGTCTGACTTCTTACGGGGGAATTTGGGGTTAGATTGGGAAATTCGGTTGCAGGGTGTACAGGGAGATTACGGAGTTCATTCACCGCTTCAACAATTTCATACAATGCATTTCTCATTTGCTGACTACCCATGTTTACAGAGGTCACAATTTAAAAGGTTAACTCTACTGTAGCGTTGAGATCTTGACGATTTCGTCCAGCAGAGACTTGCAGCTTCTCAGAAGTTCAGAGCATTTCCGGCTGTGGAACCCTCCTTTGCGACCTGAAAGTGGAATTTTCTGAATACTCTCCACCGTTTCTGTAATATGAGAAAATAATTATAATTAGGAGTGAATACAACATTGATTTATTATATGAGAAACCAAATTGTAGAAAAATAATAATTATAATAATGATAATAATATTAATGATAATAAGTATTAATGATAATAAGAGAAAAGAAATCAGTTTTTGATTTATTATGATATAATAAAGAAAAGAAGGAGGCTGGGGTTTTTTTTATTCATTTTATTAAAGGAAACATAGTTCTTTGAAAGCTTTGAGATTCAGATTTACCTGTAATAATCTTCCGGGCTTTAATTATTCTGGATAAGCTTTTGTTGATGGCTTCTTGATACCTCAGGGTGGTAGAATGTAGCTTCACCAAACTGGATAGTTGCCTCTTACGTTTTAAAGTGGGTGTTCCCCGTCTGGCAGTTGGGGCTGCAAAATAAAAAAAATAAAAAAATTAAAAATAATAATATATATATATATATATATATATATATATATAAATAAGTAAATACAGTTAAATAAATGAGTAAAAACCAGAATATAGGTGAAAAGTGAAGAGAGGCCAAGGAGCAGAGGTGTGATTCGAACACACACACACACACACACACACACACACACACACACACACGCATAAGGAATGGTTAACATATCCCTACTTTGTAAAATATCCTGACTGGAAAGGTTAAAAACCTGTGATGGTCCCCACTAAGACGGTAGAACACGCACACATACACACACACACATACAGAGGGAGGGAGGCATAGATATTTTTGAACCGTGCAGAAAACTAGTTTACACTTTAAGACTGTAAATAAAGAAATAATGATTTAATTATTAAATTAATTAATAAAAAAAGCTGTATTACTCACTATCTGAGGAGGTTCCAGGGTTTTCTTGACCAGTTTGAGGTGGGTTTAAGGGCTCTACCTTCACCTTCTCTCCTCCAATGCAAAATAAAAAAAATAAAAAATAATAATATATATATATATATATATATATATATATATATATATATATATATATATATATATATATATATATATATATATAAGTAAATACAATTAAATAAATGAGTAAAAACCAGCATAGAGGTGAAAAGTGAAGAGAGGCCGAGGAGCAGAGGTGTGATTCGAACACACACACACACACACACACACACACACAGAGGGAGGGAGGCATAGATATTTTTGAACCGTGCAGAAAACTAGTTTACACTTTAAGACTGTAAATAAAGAAATAATGATTTAATTATTAAATTAATTAATAAAAAAGCTGTATTACTCACTATCTGAGGAGGTTCCAGGGTTTTCTTGACCAGTTTGAGGTGCGTTTAAGGGCTCTACCTTCACCTTCTCTCCTCCAAGAGCGAGCGGGCCCGCTTCTGTAAGCAGAGAGAGGCTTTTAAAACAAGGCTAATACAACTCTTACAAAAACCCGAGCGCTTTAAATGCAAACTCACCCTCTGATGGCTGCTCAAGGGAAGCTGCTTGTGAATTGTCACCCTCTTGCTTTGCTGCGAGCGAGCGGGTCTGCTCTGAACCAAAGACTGTGCAGGCTGAGGATTGTGAATCGATGAAAATTACGTCGCGATCGCCGCGTTCTGCATGCGTTGCACACTGAGGATTGGACTTGGTCTGAGCAGCGGTGCTGGGGAAAAGAGTCCTTTTGCCCGACTTACGAGACAATTTACTCGTGGGCTGACTGCGTTTGGGGGTTTGTAGAGCGTGAGAAGCTCTCCCGCATTGAGCATCAATGTAACCGTTCCCCCTGAAATCTATAAAAAATAAGATGAAGATGGTTAGAACTTTCAATTAGTGTTTTACAGGGATATCATTAAAGTGAATATGAGGCTGGATTACCAAAGTCAGGATTTTGTTCAAAGATGGAGTCAAGATCGCTCGCAGTGGGGTCTGAGGAATAATTAGAGATAAAAAAAAAAAGAGAGAGAGAGAGGTAAGCAAGTGTTGTAAGGTGACGTGGTAGGGGATTTCCTACAGTGTCAGTGAGGGTTTCCCCAGGAGCGAGTTACACACATTACCTAGAGGAGTCCATGGAAAAAAAAAAAACAAAAAAAAAAACAAACTAAAAAACCATGCATGGGTACAATATATAAACAGGAAAGGGTAACTTACGGTATATCACAGGTGGAACGCGTGTAGACCGGTCATTGAAGTTCTGAGCGGTTGTAGCTCGCCGCGAAGAAGGAAGTTGTGACATGTTTCGGAGGAGTCACCGTACATGCATTCAGTTAGGTGTGAAGGGGGCCTTATATATACATTATTGATAATACAGACATTGTGTTTGTCCGTGTGATGGGGATTTTTAGGATACGTAAAGGCGTGACTTGATGCACGCTATCGATTTTTTTTTTTTATGACAGGGTGTCAGCTCTTTATGAATACTTTGCATGATAGCGCGAGGGTTGTAGAGAAAGACACAGTTTTTGTGTTGAGGGGTCAGATGATTGAGAGAAAGCGAGATCTTCCCCCTTGTGTCTCCTCCCGCGCGGCGTTTCGAACAAGTTGAGTATTATTTTAACTGCTTACTGACCGAGTGAACTTGTGACCCTTAAACTGACAGTGACCTGTAGAGGGTATGGACTTATTATGTTCTAAGCTGCAACTGGTAAGCAGTCAGTAACTGAGGTTAAACGCTCACTGTTTATAGGGAGAGCTGAGGGGTTGCATCGCAGGATTCTGGCTGAACGAGAACCCTGAGCTTTTTATTGACAGATTCCGGATGGGGAAGCTTATGCGTGTAAACGCTTTATATAGTTTTATTTTTAATCTTTATTTTGAAACTTTAAGTATTCAGAGTCTGACTGCTTTTACGGCTGAAACAAAGACTGATTTCCCCCCACCTTAAAGATTGGATGTGCGTAACGGAATTAAATCATTCAAAATAACTTTAAATAATCATAATAATACTAATAAAAAGATTGGGTATGTATACCGGAGTTAAATAATTATAAATAACTTTAAATGATTACAATAATACTACTAAAAAGGGTTGGGTATGCATAACAGAATTAAATAATTACAATAATATCAATGATAGTAGTAATAATATTATTAATGAGAAAAATTATTAATTAAAAATAAAAATAATACAATTAAAAAAAGAATAATTAATTAATATAATAATGATTAAAGTGCGGGTCACGTGGGGGGGGGATTTCCAGTGGGGGGGGGGATGTCACATGAGGGTCACGAGCAGGGTCACGTGACGGTCATGTGAGGGGGGTCACCTAAAGGTCAATTAAAAAGGGGCGTGGTTTGATACGATTTGATAAGGGTCATTAATCACCCGTCGATTAAAATTTGTCATAACATATATAGTATAGTCTCTCTTGCTTACCACAAGGACCTACACCGTGGACTCTGCTTGCTCATCACTGGCTCCAGGTATCAACTACAAACCAGTAAGATCAGCTCCCTGCTCATCTTCTTACTATATTCATCCCAAATGTTTGCCCCACTCATTTATAACCCTTTTCTCTCACAGTGATCTATCTCCCTTTGATAAAGGAGCCCTCTGGACCAGACATCTACATTTACCCTGTATTAACTAGAATAAAACAAACTTTTATTTTTGTCTGCTTAGAGTTTTGGACAGAGAGGGTGTGTACAGGAAGTTGTGAGACATTGAGGCAAGCTTCGTGGTGGCTTTTAGTATGCATCCGGAATGTTCGCCTACCCAGAACTGATTTTCAGTTCTAGTCCGCCCCTACCCAAACCCACCAAGGACAGACTGAAAATGAAAAACTAAAAAAGTCCTGGGTCTAGTCAAAGCCAGATATTTGTCACTGAGATAATGTGGGGTCCTTGAAACAGGCTGAACATTCAGCTACAGCTGTTACAGCTGAAAGTGAGTTGCACACTTTCCTCGGGTACATGTCAGAGCCTGATAGATGGCTACAAAAAGCATCTCACTGAAGTTATTTTATGGGCAAAACACTAGCTGTTGGTGGATAGGGTGTCCTAACTTTTTGTTGATGAGCAAATTAGGGCTAATTATTGGTGTTTAAATATAGTAAAACACTTTCTTTTCTGGGGATGGCTGAAAAAGTAAGTATCGCTATAGGAGCATTTCTTAAAGAACTACAAACTAATTAGGTGTCCTGAGGTTTTACATGATGCCATGTGTTTTTGGCAAGAACAAGGCTTATTTTTCTTAATTTAATTCAGTCATTTGCTGCCACAGATATACCTGAATGTATTCATAGCTTACAATTAAGACATGCAACTTCGGAAAAGGAAATCTTCCCATAAAGTGAGTCCTTGGGGAGAGTTTTGTGATGAATGCGTTCCTATATGACAATGATCTGCTTCAAATCAGTGTCTTGCTTTAAGCACAATTCCTGATACTTTAATTAAGATTCGGTCATCTGCTTGGATATCCTTGCAAACTTCATACGTGCCACATATTTAATAAATAACAATTAGGCTTAATTAAAATAATTAAAAACTCACCATCTAATCTGTCAATATGCTGTGTTTGTTGCTCGCGCTCTATGAGTGTGTATGTGTGCTGTTCCTTTTCATGGTTCACAAATCAAGAAGATAACTGCATAATGACTGTATAATGAGCAGGTCCTTAAGATACACAGACAAGCACCCACCCACATATATCTATAACAAACAAACATGTCCTTAAGACAACCAAAGCTTATCAATAGTTGTTAATTAAATTCTTGTCTATTAATAAAATAAATGCTGAATATATTACACTCGGTGTGTTTTTCATCTTGTTTGTCTTTTTTAATGAGAAGATTTAACCTTGGAGGAAGTACATGCATGTGCAGGTAGGTGTCTACAGTGTTTTGTGTTTAACTATTTCATATTAAATAGAGATTTGCCAAGGAAATAGATGTTAGCATGATTGCCTTGCAGCAAGAAGGTGCTGGGTTCAAATACCAGTTTACAATTTGTCTTCATGTAGTTTGTATGGTCTCCCTGTTCATGCACGCATTCTCTCCAGGTACTTTGACTTTTTACCACAGTCTTAAGAATGCACATTAGGTGCACTGGTCACTTTAAAAAAATCCTCCTGTATGGAACATTTCTCAAATGATGTCAAATTGATACATTTAGAACAGACCGGTGTGAATGCACAGCAGCCATATTATATTCGGACAAATGTGGAGCTGGAAAGCTCATTACACCTGCTAAAAGACAAACTCGACTGCTTATTACGGATGGATGGTAAAGTGTTTAGCTACCTGAATAGCCAGACCTCTCAATTTTTATCAAAAGTTAGGAGTGAGATTATGCTAATTTTCAGGGGGCTGGGCAGGGCTGGGGCTGTGATTGGGGGTGGAGCTGACTGGACCCTGGAAGAGCCGGTCCAGTCAACTCAGTCTCATTTTTATCCGACCAGACATAGAAGTAGACGTGTATTACTTTTGTTAAAAAGTGAAAAAGAAGTGTTAACACGTTATTGTTCAGTTAGTGGGTTAAAACAGAAAAAAACACAATTGTTCAGATAATACTGAATACAATAAAGTATTTTTAAGTTATTGACCGTATTATTACACTGTTACACTTTAATCTATGGGTTAGTTTATCAGTGTAGATCTATAACCTCATTGGTGAATGAGGCTGAGTTTCACCAAGCCTATATGGTCCGACATTTTCCCCTCAGCTGCAACAATTGAAGCACACAGGGGTTCACGCTGCGTCTTTATGCATGATCCAGCTGCTGATGTCTTCCCGCTTTTCAGCTCCATGCACTTCTAGCCTGTTACAGTTCATAACCATCATCATCACCTTTTACAGCGATAGGCTTCTCATCTCAGTCTCCGCACTGACCAGACAAATCTCCTCTTTGGCGCAGGGCGCTCTGGTGTGTAATTACGCAAGCCGAAGACTGAATTTGAAGTTGTTCTCTGAGCGCAGCTTTTCAAGTTCTGTGTCTAACTTGTTCCTAAGTGACAGTAGAAAAAAAAAAGGTAGGCGGATTTTACCCCCATTGATGCGCTGCACGCGAGGGATAAACAGTGGGAAAAATGCATAAATAAAGACTGTAAAGAGGGAAGCGGAGCAATGATAGGTCTCAGCTAAAACCGCTGATCTTACAAGTTCCTTAAAATTACCCTTAAAAGTGTGCACCTAAATTACATGTAACGTAATTATGCGCACCTGAATTAAAGCGCAAGGCAGCACGCCCACCAAAGCACCACTGGTTCTGTGTCATTAAAAACAACAGAGCATGAAACACAGCTACTAACCAGTGTTGTATAGTAACGAAGTAAAAATACTTCACTACTGTACTTAAGTATATTTTGGAGTACTTTATACTTTTATCGAGTATACAATTTTTTGATAACTTTTACTTTTACTTCACTATATTTCTGAACGTAAATGCATACTTTTACTCCGATACATTTTCAATGTTTGGTTTAGTTACTCGTTACAAAAAAAAAGAGCGAAAGAGAGATGTGCCAGACGCGCTGCTGTGGGCCAGCGGGGGCGGGGCCTGGCGCTCCACGCAGCCAATCACTAACGCACCTGGCCTTTGATTGACAAGGTAGACACCCCAATTTAACTCCACTCTCATTGGTTGTGCTGCCTTAAATCCCGCCTTCCCTCTTCCTGATTGGCTGTTTTCTATTGTGTGTGTGTGTGCGTGCGTGCTTGGAGCGCGAGAGATTCAGTTTTGATTCAGTTTTGAATGAACTGACACTGAAATGACACTGCCGTTACCACAATTAAAACTAGACTACGAAACTAGTCCCAGTTAAGAAACTAAATATTATCTGCAAGGCTGCTGAGTGCAGTTCTGAATAGAAGCAACAGAAGCAGGAGAGAGTTTTGATTTGTTGAACTTGAGAAATGTAAGTAATTAACGTTAGCATCTCAAAATAGCATTTAATTCTGAAGTATAATACATTTTATCAACAAAAACCTAATCTGTTTTATAAAACTAAATATTCTGTGCCAGGCAGGAGTTCTGAAGACTGCTGGAAAGATGAAAAAGCAAAGACTGCAGGTTATTAAAAATTCAGATTCTTAGCCACAGCCATCTGAAAAAGAAAAGCTGAGGGTTTCCCTTTTACCAATATTGCATTGTTATTATTGCTTTCATTTATTGTCGACCCTTCGAGGCAGTTCAGGTATGAATAGCAGGTGTAATTTCTTTTGCATAATATACAGTATAAGAAAACCAAATGCCACCTAAACAACTGCTATTCTTGTTTAGACCTTTGCGTAGTTATAATATTATGGTTAGGGTTCCACAAAATAATAGTGCTATTTATTTGACTATTTCTACTTCTAGAATTAGGATAAAGACAAATAAAACAGAGGAACACTAGTTACATTGGTTTTATTGTACATAGATTTCCACACTGTCCATTAGTAAATTAGTGCAAACCAGAAGCAGAGGTAGACATTCTCATCATCAGGGGCTTAGCCCATAAAATATTACATCATTACAAGAGTAATTTGGTACACCAAAAAAGTAAGCAATTATTTAATCTGTTGATTTGGTCGCAAAATTAATTTAATATAGGCCTTTACATATCTTAAAGTTTGATCTGCTGTTCTTTAATAGTCGTACTAGTATATACCAGTAGTATATTAATATGTTCTCATTTCAATGATTAAATGGACAACCACTTATGTAACAATTCAGTTTTGGTGTGACCCATCTTACTCAATGTACAGTATTGGGTCTTCCATGCTGCTTATGTATTAAGATTTACTGCACATTTAAACATTGACAACTCACTATTGTTAGGGAAATAACTAGTTGTCTTAGAGGATGTAGGTAAGGAGAAGCTGTTATCTACATTTCAGATATATGATATAAGAAATGTGTTTGGAATGTTAAGATAAATTACATGAAATGGGCTACACAGAGCAACTACAACCCAATTGTATATTTGTTGAAATTTGAATTTAATATTTGAAATGCTGTTAGTATCAGTTACACTTCTACTTCCAGTGCAGAGTAAATACAATAAATGTATCTGTCAAATGTAAAATTGAATGTATAATTTTTCTGTTTTATATAGTATCTTAGATAAAAAATTAGGGTGTGGTTTATCTCTGTGCATTTCTATATATTCTAAAGAAAATACAGGATAAATCTAGACAACAGACATATTTTGACTATATTTGGTTTAATAGGCACATATTTACCATCTGTCTCTGTTGCTGGTTGTTCAAATCGAAAAAAGTCCCAATTCGACATTCACCAGATCCTGTGATGCTTTAAACATTAACAAACAGCATCTAGTGTGTGTCGTGGTTATAAAATTTTGCAGGAAATGCTGATTTTCTCTTAAGACAGACGAAACGCACCCTGACCCCCAAGTCAAGCATTAAAAACTAGGAGCATGCATATTGCGTAGGACCAATGACGTCAGACCAGGGAAGGTTTGTTTGTAGGTGTCCCTACCAAAGTTCAAATCAAACCTACGCCCTTGCATCTTTGTTTATCAATCAGACCATGATGGGACCACAGATGAGCTCAGTAGATGCAGTAGTGGATTCAGAATGCCTGTCTGAAAAGTTAAATCTGAACTGTTTCTCTTAATCTGAGTTTAAAAAAAAAACAAAGTTCAGCATGCAAATTCATAAAGGATATCTGTAGGGATTTACTAACTTATTAGCAATTTGCTTGACAGAAGACATGGACTGGTCATGAGACCGCCATACTATATGGCAGGCTTATGTCTTACATGAGAGTGCATATCTAATGGTATATATATATATATATATATATATATATATATATATATATATATATATATATATATATATATATATATATATACACAAACTGCTAGATTTGTCTCTGTTGTAAGCAAAAGAGACAATTACTATTAAATGTAGTATTAGCAACCCTTGTGCATCAGTGCCCTAACCCTAGTTTTGTGTCTTTAGGGAAATGAGTCCTCACTTTTATCAATATAGCTAAACTAACTATTGCCATCATGCAGGTTTTACAAATGCACAAGGTTTTATCGAGTGAAAACATTTCAATCTGTTTGTCACTGCTTTTGGATGGGCCTATATTGTAGCTTGTTTGACGAGCTTTAGCTCAAAAGTGTGTCAACTCTAAGAATCTTACATCTGGACTAAAAATGGAAAGCCTGTTGTTCATGCCAGGAATCACAGTCAACACTGGGGGCTGAGCACCCCTAAAGGTCAGATTCTAGAATCGCCCCTGATCACCACCAACAGGATAAGAAGCTGGTTCAGTAGTAAAGCAGGTTAAATTAACCTTGTGGTATAGGTAGAGCATTTAATAGAGCCGGGAACCCTGATTTTCTGAACTAAATGATACCTGCAACCGCAGGTGTATCTATTAGTAAGTTTACCACTTCCTGTAGGTTCACTAAGCCTGGTTTATCACTTAACCATGTTCTTAGTATACACCCCCTTTGCCTGCACTTGGTTGTGTACAATTTTAAAGCGCATAGCACTGACCTTACGTGAAGAAGGAAAACTGAAAGCTTACAAAAAGGTATTTTCTGTCTAAACTTGGTCTAAATTTCTCCTGCACTTGGTTGTTTATATTTGACTTTCAAGGTTTACCAACATATAAAAAATGTCATTCAAACTTCATTTGCTTTGATTTACTTTTTACTTATACTTTTTATTACATTACTTGAGTAAATCTAATTTTACAGTAATTTTCATACTTAAGTACAAGACATTTCAGATACTTTAAGACTTTTACTCAAGTAACATTTCAGTCAGTGACTTGGACTTTTACCAAAGTCATATTTTGGAGAAGTACTTATACTTTTACTTGACTCCGAGATTTCAGTACTTTATACAACACTGCTACTAACTCTCCTATTGACTATAACAGGCACATTTGCTACAGGTGTGACGACATTAAACGTAGTGATTCATGTTTTGAATGGTGACCACTTATAAAAGCACCTGGGTCCGAGGGAAGGGAGGGGAGAGGAGCAGTAAGAGCGTTGAGGCACAGAAATAATAAAAACAAAACTTATAAACAGACTAAGTGGCGTTTTAGACTGCATCTGGTTAGCAGAACTGTGTTCTGATCCAGCCTGCAGACATGACTGGTTCTGAATGAAGGCTTTATGTGGCAGCCGCTCTCCCCCCTTGCCTCCTGCGTACGCAGTACCGGGCCGTACCAGATTACTTTCACCACTGGTTAAGACCAAAATTATTTATAACTCTAATCGCTCTTCCTGCTCCTCTGTTAACATGAACTGCAGCAGGAATAATTACTGATGGCCACAAGTTGTGAATGAAGCTGAAACAGCTCCATAGATGGCAGGGTTTAGACTGAGCTCTGGATGGACATAGCTGTGAATGGATCATCCGCAGCCCAGATGGGCTTTGTTATTTTTATGCGTGAGAAATGCCATGTGTTGCGTGTGAGCGTGTGAAGTCAGTGAAATGCATGTGTCACACGGTCAATGCGTGAGAGTTGAGAGCCCTGTGAATAGCTGAATACATTTGAGAAAATACAGTGCTCAGTGAGGCCAGGACAGTAAAAAGACATTCCTCGTAAACCATGGATAACAAAGTCAAAGAACAGAAGGCAAGGGATGCACATTCATGTCAAGACAATGAATCAGGGGCTGCATTTACAATGTCCTCCTAATTATTTACCAAGTTGCTCGCTCATCTTTAAGCTTATTAGCCACTCCTGGGCTCAAGGAGTGTGCAGGTCAGCTGGCTGGTGTCCTCACAGACATTTTTAACACCTAGCTGGACCAAGCCACAGTGCCTGCATGCTTTAAGTCGGCCTCCATCATTCCGGTGCCGAAGAAATCTCAAGTCACCTGTTTCAACGACTAGTGGCCTGTTGCACTGACTCCCATCATGATGAAGTGCTTTGAAAGGCTGGTGAAACAACACGTCGTCTCCAGTCTTCCCCCAGCACTCGACCCGTTCCAGTTTGCCTACCGGCGGAACCGCTCCACTGAGGACCGCATCTACTCTGCTCTTCACCTGAGCCTGGCACACCTGGAGGAGAAGAACACCCACGTGCGGATGCTGTTCCTGGACTTCAGTTCAGCGTTTAAGACCATCATCCCACAGCACCTGGTAGGAAAACTAGAACATCTGGGCTTCAGCACACCTCTTCACAACTGGCTGCTGGACTTCCTCACCAACAGACCTCAGTCAGTCCGGGTCGGACAGAACACCTCTGATGTCATCACCCTCAGCACGGGCTCCCCTCAGGGCTGCATCCTGAGCCTCCTGCTGTTCACCCTGATGACAAACGACTGCGTCCCCAGGTTCACCACCAATCACATCGTGAAGTTTGCTGACGACACAATGGTGGTGGGCCTGCGGACCAGGACTACAGAGAGGAGGTGGAGCAGTTGGTGGGCTGGTGCAGAGAAAACAGCCTGATCCTGTACGTGGAGAAGACAAAGGAGATCATCGTCGACTTCAGGAAGAACCGGCCTCACCACGCTCCACTGCTCATCAACAGCTCAGCTGTGGAGGTGGTCAGCAGCACCAAGTTCCTGGGGGTGCACATCACGGACAACCTCACCTGGTCTGTGAACACCACGTCACTGGTGAAGAGGGCACAAAAACGACTGTACTTCCTGCGGAGGATGAGGAGAGCCCACCTGCCCCCGCCCATCCTCACGACCTTCTACAGAAGCATCATAGAGAGCATTCTGACAAGATGTCTCTCTGTGTGGTGTGGAGACTGTAATGCCTCTGACTGGAAGAACGTGAGGAGAGTGGTGAGGACAGCAGAAGGGATCATCAGGGCTCCTCTTCCCTCCATTAAGGACATTTCCTCCCAGCGCTGTGCATCCCGAGCCCGAAACATCATAAAAGACCCCTCACACCCCCACCATGGACTGTTCTCCCTGCTACCTTCTGGGAAGAGGTTCCGCAGCATCCGCTAGAGGTCCACCAGGTTCTGCAAAAGCTTTTTCCCTGTTGCCATCAGACTGTTGAACTGCTGAACTCTAAACTGGACCCTGCACCACATTTGCATCACTGCATCTAGCATTACAAATGCTGCCGAACCTGTAGTTTCTAAATGCATTTTTGCATAAATGCCTTTTGCACCATCATTTCTGCACATACAAATGGTTTTAAAAATTCTCCTGTACACCGTGATCGCACACTGTTCTCTTCTCCTGCATTGTTTACATTTCAATTGTTTACTTTTTAATCACTGTTGCAATTTTCCTGCATTGTTTACATTTTGATTGTTTACTTTTTAATCACTGCTGCAATGTATACTGTAATTTACAAGCTGTATGCAACGAAATTTCGTTCTGTATGCACTCTGTACATACAAAATGACAAATAAAGATGTATAATTCTAAGTCCAAGTCTAAGTTTAGCTGCAGCTAAAGCGCTTGCTAAAGTGGAAGCGGTCAAAGCTAAACTTGAATTTCTAGATAGAAAGACTGACATTCAATTACCAAAAACAAAACTTGAAGCTTCATCACATGCTCTCACTTTGCAAAAAGAAGTTAAAGCAGCAAATGCTGAAGTAGCTGATTTAGAGGCAGCTCCAGCTGATTTTGGAGTAGAGCAAACAAGGGAGCCATCTGACAACATTGCCTTAACCAAACATGCACTAGCGAGGACAGATGACTATGAAAGAGAGCAGTCATCACACGCCAGTCAGTATGTTTGCAATGAGGTATAGATAGTCTCAGTTCCCTATCCTACGCAGCCTCTCAGAGATGACACCCAGAAATATGCAGAGCCAACAGATTTTGCTCCCCTCCCGCTAAATAAGACAGAATACTACATCAATACCTTTCTTCAACCTTCAGCTTTTTTTATTATTTACAGTAAGTCTACAACCCTTGGGCATCATTTTAATTTTCACTTTGTAATTTGTCTGTTGTTTAATGCCTTCAGATATTCTATTTATATATATATATATATATATATATATATATTAGGGCTGTCAAAATAACGGGTTAATTTCGATTATCCATCCATCCATCCATTTTCCAAACCGCTTTATCCCTCATGGGGTCGCGGGGGTTGCTGGTGCCTATATCCAGCGTTCACTGGGCGGGAGGCGGGGTACACCCTGGACAGGTCGCCAGTCTGTCGCAGGGCAACACAGAGAGACAAACAGGACAAACAACCATTCACACCTAAGGACAATTTGGAGAAGCCAATTAACCTAACAGTCATGTTTTTGGACTGTGGGAGGAAGCCGGAGTACCCGGAGAGAACCCACGCATGCACAGGGAGAACATGCAAACTCCATGCAGAAAGACCCAGGGGTGTACTCGAACCCAGGACCTTCTTGCTGCAAGGCAACAGCGCTACCCACTGTGCCACAATTTTATTTAAATTAATTAATTTCGATTAATTAATTTAAATAAAATTAACGGATTAAAAAAATTAACGCAAATTAATCGTATAGGGTAGTTCACTGCTATTGTTTTCATCCGGGTTTTTTCGCGCCTGCGCGCCGGACTGGAAGGCAGAAGGCGAGCACAGCGGCAGACGCCAACAGAGCAAACAAGTTCTCGACGTATTTTTCTTCTTTAGGTAACGTATCACAAGATCGTTTTAAGAGTAAGTTGATGGTTGCGCTGCTCAACGCGTTCGTGTGTATCGGCCAGTGGACGGACGGAGAAAATGCGTGACAGCTTCTGCGGTGGCTGACGGCCGGCGGTGCGCGAAGGCGCTTGGCTGCAGGGCCGATTGACGCCGCTTGCGGCTTTAATTATTTAAGCAGAACAATGACCAGTGCAAAATTAAGTTGTATTTACCGGAGATGAAGTGTAGACTGCAAATTCTTTCGGGGTATGATGGCTCCCAGTCCATTGGGATTTTTTTGCCTGGGTCCTTTTTCACTGAAAATATCCATTTCTTTTTTCGTCCTTCGGTAAACGAAAGAAACGTACATCCAACGATTTGGAATGCCTCTGTGTGGCATAAACTAAAAGCACGCTCTAATTCACCCGTTTTGTCACGGTGTTTGGCGAGAACAGTCCTGTTTTTGCCTACCGGCGTAACCCGGAAGTAGCGCGGACGTCACTTTACTGTTGTAAAGTGTTGATATTGAGGGGAGTGTTCATTTATTTTCATTGTGTCCCCTACGTTACTGTGTGCCACATATGCCACAACGACACATGTTAAAACGTCTGAAGGCATGAAATGTGAATAAGAATTTTTGAACTTTAATTTATCTAATGCTGATTATTCATTGAATCATTTGAATTTAAATATTTAAAATACTTTCACAGCAAAAATTATATGCGATTAATTTAGATTAATTAATTACAGAGTATGTAATTAATTAGATTAATTTTTTTAATCGATTGACAGCCCTAATATATAAATGAATGGATGAATGATGATGAAATTTAATATGGTTTGTGACAGTTTGTATTCAGAAGATTTAATAAAACAGTGAAGTATTTTAAGTATTGTTTATTTATTTTGTATTGATACATAACCTCACTGTATTTGTTTCTAATATTCACTATTACATTATAGCGTGACATTTGTGTCAATAATCTTCTAGCATAGGTGATTCTGCGTGGTGGGAGGGGGGCCCCCAAATAAAATTCTGCTTACGGCCCCCAAGAGGCTCGGGCCGGCACTGCAACTTGTCCTGGGTAAATGGAGTGAAATTATATTTTTTACAGTCATACTGACCACTCAAAGCGTTTACAATATAGCCACATTCGCCCAATCGTACTCATTTATATGCACACATTCATACACTGATACGAAGATCGGTTGGCAACTTGGGGTTAAATGGCTTGCTGAGGGGGCACACCGACATGTGAAAGAGGGAAGCTGGAATCAAACTTACATCCTTCCGATAGCAAGACAACTATGCTACCCATTGAGGCACAGAGACATTTTTAGGTCTAACCATATAAGCAAGTTCATCTTAAAAGTAGTTACCCTAAAACAGAGGTCACGGATTAGCGGACAACGGTCCGGATCCGGACCCACCTGCTACCTAATCCGGACCCAACCTGATTTAAAACATTTATATATTACTGCATGTTGTCTGACGACAGTGTCTAACTCAGGGTTTAAAGTTCTCCGTCGCTGCGACGGATTTCCGTCATTTGGAAACTGAGCGCAAAAAGCCCCGTCTAGACTTTTTTTTCAAGGTTTTACACTGAAGCTGCTCTCAACCAATCAAACCTGGCAGAGCCGGGACATTAGCCAATCATAAAGAGAGTAGGGCGGGTCTTTGCAAAGCGGACATTGCCAGTGTGAGGTTTATCGGTGTTTAATCATTTTTACCTTTGGAAGAGCATCTCAAACTGACCACAGATGGCATGAATGAAAGTAGCGGTGGTCAAAGGTTTCTTTAGATTTATGAACAAGCAGGTCAGAAAGTTAACACGTCCCGAGGGAGGCGGGGGACATTGAGTCTGAATGGACCATGTTCCACGCCTCTATTGCTGAGGCGGCTAGTTGGAGCTGTGGCCGCAAGGTTGTCGGTGCATGTCGTGGCGGCAACCCTCGAACCCGCTGGTGGACACCAGCGGTGAGGGAAGCCGTCAAGCTGAAGAAGGAGTCCTATCGGGCTTTTTTGGCCTGTGGGACTCCGGAAGCAGCTGATGTGTACCGGCAGTCGAAGCGGCAGGCGGCTCGGCTGGTCGCCGAGGCAAAAACTCGGGCGTGGGAAGAGTTCGGAGAGGCCATGGAGAAAGACTTCCGTACGGCTTCGAAGCGATTCTGGTCCACCATCCGGCGTCTCAGGAGGGGGAAGCAGTGCAGCACCAACACTGTTTACAGTGGGGGTGGTGTGCTGCTGACCTCGACTCGGGACGTCGTGCGTCGGTGGGCGGAATACTTCGAAGACCTCCTTAATCCCACCAACACGTCTTCCATTGAGGAAGCAGAGCCTGAGGACTCTGGGTCGGGTTCTCCCATCTCTGGTGCTGAGGTTGCCGAGGTTGTTAAAAAGCTCCTCGGTGGCAAGGCTCCGGGGGTGGATGAGATTCGCCCTGAGTACCTTAAGGCTCTGGATGTTGTGGGGCTGTGTTGGTTAACGCGGCTCTGCAACATTGCGTGGACATCGGGGGCAGTTCCCCTGGATTGGCAGACTGGGCTGGTGGTCCCCCTATTTAAAAAGGGGGACCGGAGGGTGTGTTCCAACTACAGAGGAATCACACTCTTAAGCCTCCCTGGTAAGGTCTATTCAGGGGTTCTGGAAAGGAGGGTCCGTCGGATAGTCGAATCTCGGATTCAGGAAGAGCAGTGTGGTTTTCGTCCTGGCCGTGGAACACTGGACCAGCTCTATACCCTCAGCAGGATTCTTGAGGGGGCATGGGAGTTTGCCCAACCAGTCTACATGTGTTTTGTGGATCTGGAGAAGGCATTCGACCGTGTCCCCCGGGGGATCCTGTGGGGGGTACTCCGGGAGTATGGAGTACCGGACCCTTTAATAAGGGCTGTCAGGTCTCTGTACGACCGGTGTCAGAGTCTGGTCCGCATTGCCGGCAGTAAGTCGGACTCGTTTCCGGTGAGAGTTGGACTCCGCCAAGGCTGCCCTTTGTCACCGATTCTGTTCATAACTTTTATGGACAGAATTTCTAGGCGCAGCCAAGGTGTTGAGGGGATCCGCTATGGTGACCTTAGGATTGCGTCTCTGCTATTCGCGGATGACGTGGTCCTATTGGCTTCATCAGGGCGTGATCTACAGCTCTCACTGGAGCGGTTCGCAGCCGAGTGCGAAGCGGCCAGGATGAAAATCAGTGCCTCCAAATCCGAGACCATGGTCTTGAACCGGAAAAGGGTAGAGTGCCTTCTCCGGGTTGGGGAGGATGTCCTGCCCCTAGTGGAGGAGTTCAAGTATCTTGGGGTCTTGTTCACGAATGAGGGGAAGATGGAGCGGGAGATCGACAGGCGGATTGGTGCAGCGTCTGCTGTGAAGCGGGCTCTGTACCGATCCGTTGTGGTGAAGAGAGAGCTGAGCCAAAAGGCGAAGCTCTCGATTTACCGGTCGATCTACGTTCCTACCCTCATCTATGGTCACGAGCTTTGGGTCGTGACCGAAAGAACGAGATCCCGGATACAAGCGGCTGAAATGAGTTTTCTCCGTAGTGTGTCTGGGCTCTCCCTTAGAGATAGGGTGAGGAGCTCAGTCATCCGGGGAGGACTCAGAGTAGAGCCGCTGCTCCTCCACGTCGAGAGGAGCCAGTTGAGGTGGCTCGGGCATCTGGTCAGGATGCCTCCTGGACGCCTCCCTGGAGAGGTGTTCCAGGCACGTCCCACCGGG
Source organism: Fundulus diaphanus (assembly GCA_037039145.1). Taxonomy (NCBI): domain Eukaryota; kingdom Metazoa; phylum Chordata; class Actinopteri; order Cyprinodontiformes; family Fundulidae; genus Fundulus; species Fundulus diaphanus. Next base: position 7,575,034 of record CM073139.1, read on the forward strand.
AGGAGGCCCAGGGGAAGACCCAGGACACGCTGGAGGGACTATGTCTCCCGGCTGGCCTGGGAACGCCTTGGGGTTCCTCCTGAGGAGCTGGCCCAAGTGGCTGGGGAGAGGGACGTCTGGGCCTCCCTACTGAAGCTGCTACCCCCGCGACCCGACCCCGGATAAGCGGAAGACAACGGACGGACGGACAGGTCAGAAAGTTCAGCAGATAGAACAGCAAACAACGACTTCCCTCGGTAAGCGTCTCTGTTGCTGCTCCAGCAGTTAATTAATGAATTATTTCCATCTGTTGCCATGTCGTCTGTCAGCGTTTATTCCCTCGCTGATAAACGCGGCGACCAACCAGGGATCTCCCCGTGATTCGCTATTATGTTTCATTTAAAACACAAAGAAGAGTAGCGCGCTAGCTCAGGCTAATTTAGCATGACCCTTGAAGAAGAGTCGGAATGTGAAATAATGTGCCGCATTTGACTGGGTCCGATTCGGAAAAAGTAAAAAAAAAAAAAAAAACCCTGCGCTGTTCTGAAACAAAGAAGGCAGAGCTGCATCGGCAGTCGGTATGCAGCAGTGTTACCCTGATGAGCAACTGCGCTCCAGGACACTAAATAAAATGACAAGGATTTTGATGCTTACAGATTGTTAAGAAAACTACATCAAAAAGATAAAATAAATAAACTGCAGCTGCAGCATAGACTGGAGAACGGGTTCTAACTGGGTGAGGCCAAAGAAAGGCGATTCTCAGAGAGTTTTTTTTATCAAGTTAAAGTGGAGCGAGGACACAGGGTTCATCCTGGACAGGTCTCCAGTGACTGGGCTAAAATATAACCATTTTATTAAACTTCAAAAAAGTTAAATCATGCCTTTTTATAAACGGTAATCATTAATTGGTGAACAATAACGGGCAAAGCAGAGACTGATTATTGTCATGTGCAATCTGTGTCAAATTAAAATGTATTATGTCATGATAGTGTTGGTGATGTGTCCTGCATTTCCAAGGCTGTGTTGTATGATCATAGGATTAATTTATATTGAATGTGACAGGGAGTTAGTGGAGTTAATGTACAGGTGTGAAGTAGATGATGTAATGATGCAAGCTGCTGTCTTTGTACTAGCTGCAGTTTATGGAGGTTTTCCGGAGGACAGAGAGGAAAGGGAGCTGGGATTGTAAAGTGGACTGTGGACCAGTTTGTCAACAGTGTGAAGGAAGAACTTGATGCTGCATAGATGAAAGTTAACCAGATGATGATGTGGATGTGGAAAGTGATGGAGAGGCTGTCCAGGATGACGCAAAGGGTCTAAAACTGAAAGGTGGCAGAGATACAGGAATTTTCAGTGGATATTTTAAAAGTACCAGATTTGGTTAAAGTTGACTTTGCACAATAAGCAACTAATTCAATTCAATTCAATTCAATTTTATTTATATAGCGCCAATTCATGAAACATGTCATCTCAAGGCATTTTACAAGTTATGTTCAATCATATTATACAGATTGGGTCAGATTATACAGATAGCGGCTAATGCGGCATGATGTCCACGGCACCGGGAAAATATGGGCTGCACGTGATGCAAATTAGCCAATGAGCTGTGTCAGTCAGGTTTGCTGCTGCTGGCTACTTTTTAGAAAAAAAAGCAAAATCAAAAAGCACTTTGGATTTTAAAATAGAAAAACGTTCTATTTTTATGTTATTTTTTGTTTAAAAAGTCAATGTATAAGGTGGATGCATAAACATTTTATTTCAGTGTTAAATACTATGTGAAGTAACGGATTGTAATTAAAAATGTGTTTGGACCTTTACCGGTTGTTGATTTTTGTTATTCGGACCCCGCTGATTTTTAATTAGTGACCCCTGCCCTAAAAGCAGATGTTAAAAAAAAGTTTTCAAAAAATTGAAAATGTCTTCACATGACCGAGAGCAGATATTTGCTACTGCTCATATGAAAGTTTAAGGGTGCATTCGCACCAGCCCTGTGTAGTCCCCTTTAACCGCAATATGGTTTGTTTGCCCCAGAAAGTCTGATTCGTTTGGGGATGTGTGAATGCACAATCAAACTATGATTTGGACTAAAAAAGCTAACTTAGATCTGCCTAGAAACCTAGGTCTCGGCTCAGTTGAATTGAACTGAATACCTTGCTCAACATGTGTAAGCGTAACATCAGTTAAATGAAGCTGTATGCGCTCCTATTCGCGCCCCACCACCTCATATAAAGCCGTCTCACCCGCCCTTCTGTAAAATATAACAATCTCTGCAGTCCTCTGCCTCGTCCTCCCCTCATGCTGAGCCCACTGTTGAATTGTGCTTGTCTGGCAAACTTACCATAAGACAGCATTGAAAAAGGAAGTTGTGCATTATAGTGAATACCTAAGTTTTGAATCCCTTTAGGGAAACAACATGAAAATAAGAACGCCACTGCAGCCTGTTAGAGTTGTTAAAAATAATAATCGTGTTGTGTTTATAAATGGCATTTTTAAAAAACAGTTTTTCCCATGGATTATTTGTCGTGTTTAGCTTTTGTTATGTTCTATTTCCATTTTTCTACATAAACACTTAGAAAAGCTAAAAACGGTAAAAAGGTAAAACGTCCAATGCAAAATACGGGCTCAAACACAGACACATACACACACAATGCACTTTAAGACCTCTTCTGTCCACAATTTTGACCAAGAATAAACAACCACAAGGCAAAAGAAAAGAGTAAATGTGTCATTAATAAAAAGAAAGACGAGCTAATTGTGTTGTATGCTCTGGAAAAATCAAAAATCCATTAGAGGGAGGGAAAAGGACGCTGAACATGGCTTTTTGAAAAACAGATGATGTCTCACAAAAGAAAATCCAGGAGTGCTTTTACCTCTAATTTACTCCTATATCCTTGATTTAAGATGGTCTTCTTGTGTAGCTCTGTTTGTGTGTGTGCATGCTTAAATGAGTGTTGTTCTCTGCTTAATGCATGCCAATGAGTCAGGCAACTTTATCTAATCTCCATAAATGGACATAGAGTTCAGGAAGGTCAGCCCCACTCAGGAGTGCTCACACACACAAACACATCCCAATGAGAGAAAGCACAAGGAGACAATAATTGAGAGAAATTAGAAGAAATGATGGAAGGGACCGGTCAGCAGAAAGAGGAATGAGAGAGACAGAATGGACTCTGGGGTGAAACAATTATCTCTGGTATTTAGTATTTGTATGGCTTTTCCAGCTAAGAAAGGTTAGTGTGCTCCTACAAATGAGAAATCATTCTCCCACACAGTGAAGAAAGGTCCATTTCTTAAATCTTTTCTCGCAAGATGTACCAGCATGAAGGAAACTCTTGCTAAAGTTTGATGGTACTGGTACATCAGTTCAGCCAATGAGAAACTTAACTGTGCTTTTTTCCTAGATAAAGCCACCAGTGAAGCTAGTCCGCCATTACTCTTTTACTTTTCTCTAACATAGATCAGTGCATCTGTGTTCATTTTGTGTGTCTATACTCTCTCTTCTCAAACCACCAGTTGGTAGTGGTAGATGGCTGTTCACACAGAGCCTGGTTCTGTTGCTGGTTTCTTACTATTTAAGGAGAATTTTCTTCTACACTGTCACTACCAGTGGCGTCTCTGGCATGATAAGTTAATTGGAGCACAAAAACTCAACACCTATTAGCAGCAACACATTTTTTTGTGATGCATACAACCTGACTTTGACAATTTGAAATTAACCAGACAAATTAACATAAACCAACATACCAGAAAATACATTTTATATAAGCTAAATGTCATTTAGTTTTTATTATGAATAACGGCTCACTTATATTGTTCATTTATTGAACAGAAAAGATTCATATCAATCCTTCAATGTGCCAGCAAGGACAACCAACGCTATGTTAATATTTGCTTTTAGTTTCCATGTTCCTATTTTGTTTAAATTTTCCCATTTTATTACAACTGTTTTTTACTTGCTTTTATTCTGTTTTTATTTTCCATTATTTTCTATACAAATAAATTTGCCTTCCCTTGCCTGTATGGTCGCACGGAGGCAAAACCTAACCATAACACGTGCAATTCAAGTATCTTGATTGGACGATCCGAGCTTGGGGCCAGATGATTTGTGCACCACCGCTGTCTACTGTCTTTTTTACAATATTACTCTATGAAGAACGATCATGTCCGCCTGATTATTGTGAACATAGAGCTCCACAGCGACATCTGGTGGGGCCAGGCCCCACTTGCCCCAAATGCAGAGATGCCACAGGTCACTACATATATGCTGGCTATGAGGAATTTCTGCAAAGACAACAACACAATGCCAGCGAATGTCCACTGTGGCTTCATGCTCATCCAGGGGGAGTGAATGCTGCAAGTCAGTTTTTTCTGTGCTTCTTTAGATAGAAACCTTTTAGCCAGTCTGTCTGGATGATTTGATAGAATTGACTTTGTAAAGTGCCTTGAGATTACATGTATTGTGAATTGGTGCTATATAAATACAACTAATTCAATTAAACTGAAACTGTAAGAGCGAGATAAAAATTATCCATTAAAACGTTGAAACAAAATCATGGTATGAAGTTTCAGTCACAAACAAATTACAGTTTACACGTGTCCCTCATAAAAAAAGAGGCCAAGCCTCTCCAAATGCTCCGTACTCAGCCCAGTGTAAAATGACAGAATTTCTAATTCAACAAGCTAAACTTCAGTATGTGGAATTGTGTAATCCATAACAGTTCTGACCAGCATTCTTACTAAAAATGAGTACAACTCAATTTCCTTCATTTTCCTTAGTTCCTTTTGAAAACTATCTCAGCATATTATGTTTGAGCATCGCAGTGATTATTAGAGGTGGGCCAATACCAGTAAGTAAATACAGTGTCAGTATCGCTGATATCGATACCGATACTTTTTTATATTTAAGCTTGATGTATCATGAAACTGTTGACCTTTTGGTGTTTTTGTGATTTTTACTTTATTATTAAAGTTGAATATTAATAATGTTCTGTTCGTAGTTTTTTTTGTAATCCTCTTATGATATTATATCAATCCTTATGTAATTTTGTTTGTGTTGTGTGCACTTACCTTTAATTCTATAAATGTCCCCGTCGTGGGATAAATAAAGGATTATCTAATGTTAGCTTATTTTAGATAGCACTTTTTAATGGGATAAATGTACTGGGTTCTTTCAAGGTCTTAATTACACTTTCTGAGTGGGCTCCAGTTACATATGACATATAATATCTATTTTGAAAGTTAATATGAAGTACTGCTGAACAGACCCGGCTGCAGAAAAAAAATTACAGGGGGGGCATTCCATTTTTTCAGGGGGGCACACTTTTTCAAAAAAACATTTTATATGCTTCAGGCTGAACAGTGGCTCTGTGACTACTCCTATGGTGCTGAGAAAGAAATTCTCAATAAAATCCCAAATTCTAAAAAAATCAACAAACAAAAAGCAATAGTGTAGTCAATGTTTCCAAATTAGGCAGGTTTCATCCCAGTTATGCATCTTTTGAACACATTGAGCTGGAACAAAAACAGCTTATGGGCAGGTTGTAAACATTTGGGAGGTTTTCACAACATTTGTTGGGCTTTTAGAAAGAATTACCAACAAAATATATCAAAATAGTTGTCTATGTCTGGAATAAAACTAAAACCATTTTAATAAAATGCCATCTCCTTTAACTCATTTTACTGGTCAATTTATTTTTGAAATGAGTCGAATCGGACATCATCAATGAATAATAGTTATAACGAATAATATTGATTATTTAGTTATATTAAAACAAGAAAAGAATAATGGTTAATCAAGTGTCACTATGAAATGAAGCTGAGGCGCAAGTTCAATCGAAGAAACTCATCGCCTGCCTCCATTCAATCAGAGTCTGATACGCCTCTGATGTGAGCCAATCAGCTACGAACCGCTCCTCCATGAAGCCAATCAGCATCCCGCGCTCATCTTAAAAGCAACTTCAAATCCACGTCTCAGCCTGCTAACCAGCAAGCGCAAACGGATTGCATGTTGGATTTCGAATCAGATGTCCGATTCAAGACGATAACAACTCATCCTCAAATCCTGCTGCTCATAGGAACGCCATCTAGCCGCGCATCCATCCTCTGCAATCTCTGTATTCGCTCCAGCATATCTTAACCAGCACTGACCTGGATTCGCTCTCTTAGCTGGCCTTCTTCCGCCGTGGCGTCTCATTCCGTCTCCCAACCTCTGTTTTCATCAGCTCCGATTCCTGGCGCTATGAACTTGCAAATCCCCGCTTTTCACAAGCGTCGTAGACGCCGTCACAACTCTGACTCAGCTCCGGTCCCGCTCTGCTTCGTAGCCGAGAGCGGCTATCGTCCTGCGCAACTTTCAGCCTGATCTCCTCTCATGCCCGCTCCTAGCAGCTCAAGGTAACATGTATCCACTCATGTTTTCATTCTTATTACATGCATTTCGCTCATCATGCTCCTGAACTGTCCGTCTGTTAGGCAGAAGTATCCCATCCATTATGTTTGTTTTCGTTTTCTTCTTCTTCTGGTTTTGGCGGTTGGCTACAGGCTTGTAGTAGCATTACTGCCACCTACTGGTTGCAGTATGGTTCCTGATGGACTCCATTAATCTTCTCTTATTTCATAATTATGTCATTCTAATTCAACTCATTGTTCATATTTTCTACAGTAATTTCTTGTCCATAGTATGCTTGATTTTAAGTGTTAATTAATTTTGTAAGTTGAAATGTTAACCTTTCCATTTTCCTCTTTTGTTTTTCCCATTCCTGTGTTCTCTTACTATCTTTGATATGGCAACGTTCTTCTCGTCTCCCCTTTATCATCAATCTGCAGGCTGTATTAGCAAATGTCTCAGCATTTTAAATCTCTGATTTCGTCATTCAAAGACTTACTATTGGCAATCCTTCCGCATTAAGTACCTTCAATGTCATTCACGTTCAGTTTAACCGGACAGTAGGGTTGAGTTGTTACTTAACCCATTTTATTTCAGAAGTGCATTTTAAATCCAGCGATTTATACCAATTGTTGTGCCCTTCACGAGCTCTGCTGCTCTGGCCAGGCGTTCATAAAGTATTCTGTCAAATTCTCTTCACCTACTTTCATCGTGCACTGCCACGTGCTACGTTGTGTGCCTTGTCTCGTGCCCTGTCTCATACCCCGCTCGTACCTGTCTCATACCCCTGCCATGTGCCCTGCCATGTGCCCTGCCATGTGCCTGGCCATGTGCCTGCCATGTGCCCGGCCACGTGCCCGGCCATGTGCCTGCCATGTGCCCCGCCATGTGCCCGCCATGTGCCCTGCCATGTTCCCGTCTCCTACTCCTCATGTACTCTGTATGTGCCTGTTTCGTGTCCTTCATGTCATGAGCATTCATTCTTTCATGTCCCCATGCATCAGCCCCATGCATCAGCCCCATGCATCAGCCCATGCATCAGCCCCATGCATCAGCCATGCAGCAACCCCGAGCACCGGCCGAGCACCTCACCATTCATCTCACCTCATCTCACCATCCATCTCACCGTTCCCCTCACCTCACCTCACCATTCACCTCACCTTCATCTCCCATTCCACATCACTGTTTTGTAGGCCTTCGCGGCAAACGGCCCTGTTTTGTAGGCCTTCGCGGCAAACGGCCCTGTTTTGTAGGCCTTCGCGGCAAACGGCCCTGTTTTGGTAGGCCTTCGCGGCAAACGGTCCTGTTTTGGTAGGCCTTCGCGGCAACGGCCCTGTTTTGGTAGGCCTTTGCGGCAACGGCCCTGTTTGGTAGGCCTTCGCGGCAAACGGCCCTCTCATTAAGCTACGCTGCTTCTCCTTTTCATTATTCTCTGCTGTCTGGAGCACGCTTTCTCTGTGGTGCCTGAATTAGCACAATGTTCAATTGGTGAATCCTCTTTGCTAGATTGGTGAGACTTGATTGGGCTACTGGGCAAAATGAAGATAGAAAGAGGCTAAGGAACTATTTGCAAACAAAACAAAGAAAGGACAAACAAGGGTGGTTGATCAGGATAACTCTGTGAATCCTTGTTCACTGAGAGTCTGATTCCAAGATCATGGAATGGAGTTGAGACATTTGCATGTATTTCAATCTATTCACAATGCGGGGCCCAAGTTAAACAGAACATTATTTGTTGAAATAATGGCTCGGACATGTTCCCCAGGCGATGAGAGCCTCTCCAGATGCTGAAGCGGGCAGTCGAGTTTAGCAGACCCTGGATCAAGCGTGGCTGGCCAGGCACCTTTCCCAGCTGCTGGCTTGTGTGTTGGTCAGGGCCGACCAGGCCTCATGGTTGGCCTTCTTTGTCTGCTCTGTGAGAGCTGCTAAAGAAGTCTGCAGGAGTGAGCTGAAGAAAGAGAGCTCTTTGTCTGTGGGAGGAAGGTTTTTATTTGTAAAGAGGGTTTTCAGCAGGACCCCGGTGGGAAGAAAGGCCGTCCAAGCCTTGAGGGTCTCATGTTGCAGCAGGACAGAATTCCTGTTACCTTCCCCATACCACAGTTCAGAATTCAACCCGAGATCAATTATTTATCATGCCGTTATTGTATAACATTAGTTTAAATTACGGATCCTGTCTGCAGACTGGTGAGGCTAATTAAGCTAATAAGTAATGAAGATCATCAGTTTTATCAGAATGTAGTAAGAATCTAAAGTATTTTAATTTCAAACATCATGGAATGAGCTTAATAGCTTAATCCGTTCATGACAGCATTTATTATGTGCTCGGCAGTTTATGCATTCATGAGTTAAGCAAACATTATTTGATAAATTATGTCTTAAGTCATGTTACCATCTTCATCCTCTTCATTCATTCATCTTGTGGTCACTTCCTCTCCTAGATCTTCCTTTCACTATTCTCAGTTTGTCCTTTTTAAATTAAACCTGTCGGCCTGCAAATCGAGTTCTAGGTATTGATCTCAACTTGGTTCCAGCATGGTTCCTGCCTGCAGTTCAGCTCTCAAATTCACAAGATATCAGTCTCATCCCATATCAGTTATTTTCAACCGTCAGCTGCCCTCCTTGCTTGGTCACCTCAATCTCACAAATGCATCACTGCCAGAGTCATGCTTTATTTCCAGGCAGCTAGAGTTCGCTAAATTTGTTCTTTCCTTCTTGAACAGGATACTCTGGTTGAGAGCTGCCGTTCTGACCGTCTGGTCTGCTTCTCGCCTGGATCGAAATATATTTCTATAATGCTTTTCTGTCGTGGATGTGTTTACAAATGTACGGATGCTGCCATCCGTAGGTTTTGGGGGGGGGTTCTTTATAATTGTTTCACAGATTCCTGATCACTCAAACAATGGGCCATGGTCATCATCATCATGCCTCACACATCGTTCTGAGCATCCATTCATTTAGCTGCTCAATGCCCTCTCGGCTCTAAGGTAATCTAACTGCAAATACTGGTGGTGGATTGAACTTTTCACGTCTCGCCAGACCCTTCATGTTTCACTCTTTCGAATTGAGTTTATCATTCATAATCATCACAGTCCGTAACTCTCCTATCATATTGTTGATCTTTCATGCTTCTTTCATATCATCATTCATCACATGTATACTTTCGTTCATATCGTAACTCATATTGTCAGTTTATCCTGTCACTCATTCTGTTATGTATCCTTTCATGCATCTGTCATGCATTCGTTATGTATCCTGTTGCACTCTCTCGTACGTCTTGTCGCATCTGGTCCTGCGTCTCGTCATGTGTTCTCTCATGCATGCGTCAAGCATTCTGTTATGCATCCTGTCATGCATCCTGTCACCTGTGTTGCATCTTGTCATAATCACTCATTTCTCTATGTGCATTATCTGCAAGACATCTTCCGCAAGAAGCATAAGCAAGACATCTTCCGCAAGAAAGCATAAGCAAGACATCTTCCGCAAGAAAAGCATCTATGCTCACATCTTCCGCAAGGAAGCTTACGCAAGACATCTTCCGCAGGAAAAGCATCTATGCTCACATCTTCCGCAAGAAAGCATACGCAAGACATCTTCCGCAAGAAAAGCATCTACGCTCACATCTTCCGCAAAAAGCATACGCAAGAGATCTTCCGCAAGAAAAGCATCTATGCTCACATCTTCCGCAAGAAAGCATACGCAAGACATCTTCCGCACGAAAAGCATCCATGCTCACATCTTCCGCAAGAAAACATAAGCAAGACATCTTCCGCAAGAAAAGCATCTCTGCTCACATCTTCCGCAAGAAAGCATAAGCAAGACATCTTCCGCAAGAAAAGCATCTATGCTCACATCTTCCGCAAAAAGCATACGCAAGAGATCTTCCGCAAGAAAGCATAAGCAAGACATCTTCCGCAAGAAAAGCATCTATGCTCACATCTTCCGCAAGAAGAATCTCTGCTCACATCTTCCGCAAGAAAGCATACGCAAGACATCTTCCGCAAGAAAGCATACGCAAGACATCTTCCGCAAGAAAGCATCTCTGCTCACTTCTCCTTGTTCATTTCTTTCATTTCATTCACCTAATCATCTCCCATTCAAATCACTATCCCGTCACACTGCCTTATGAGTCAGGCGCTCTGACCTCGGCATTTTTGGGGGGAACATCCCTGTTCTCATACATCTACTTATGCATATTAAAGTATAATTCAGCATTAATGTTCCTGCCGAGGTCTGAGCGCCAAAGACTTAAAATATTGTATAAATAAAATCCTTCTAATTGCCATTTCTTTCTCTGTGAGTTTTTCAGATTGAAATGAAGCTGAGGCGCAAGTTCAATCGAAGAAACTCATCGCCTGCCTCCATTCAATCAGAGTCCGATACGCCTCTGATGTGAGCCAATCAGCTACGAACCGCTCCTCCATGAAGCCAATCAGCATCCCGCGCTCATCTTAAAAGCAACTTCAAATCCACGTCTCAGCCTGCTAACCAGCAAGCGCAAACGGATTGCATGTTGGATTTCGAATCAGATGTCCGATTCAATCCACCCCCAACCCCTTCTCCACCATCATAGCTGAGTTCATCTAGCTTCCAAGACGTTCCTCCATCCTCAACCCATCAGAGTGTTTTCTCCCTTCAGTCTTCATCACTCCCTATCGCCTGTTATTGGTCTGGCAGAAGACCACCATGTTGGGCCCGGTTCTGCCAGAGGTTTCTTCCCAAAGGGGAGTTTTTCCTCTCCACAGTCGCTTCAAGCTTGCTCATCATGGACAGTTCATGCAAACCTGTGTTTATCAAGTTGGACATCTATCTTAAACAGATCATCATATGGACTGAACAAACTTCTTCTATCTCCACTCCACCACCAGTTTCAGACCTGGGGGAACATCCCTGTTCTCATACATCTACTTATGCATATTAAAGTATAATTCAGCATTAATGTTCCTGCCAAGGTCTGAGCGCCAAAGACTTAAAATATTGTATCAATAAAATCCTTCTAATTGCCATTTCTTTCTCTGTGAGTTTTTCAGATTGAAATTGTATTGGTCAATGTAAACGCCCCAAGAGGCGTTGAGTGCTACTGATCAACCTAAAAATATTTCATGGCTGTGAAAGATAAATGTTTGATTGAGCTATACTCTGTAAGAGAAATTAAGTTTATATTAGAAAAAGCTGTTCCTACGTAACAGCGACTGAGAATGCTAATCTGCATAATGATTTGAGCAGAAGATCCCTGCAGAAGAGAAAAAGTAGCTGAAAAACATTGAAATCAGATTTGAAGAATTTGAAGGGATTTGAAGAATTTGAAGAATTAGAAGAAATAGAAGAATGTAAATAATTTGAAGAATGTGAAGAATTTGAAAAAATCTGAAGGAATTTGAAAAATTAGAAAAATTTGAAGAATTTGAAAAAGTTGAAAAATTGAAAAACTTGAAGAATTACAACAATTGGAAGAATTTGAAGAATGTGAAGAATTTGAAGCAATCTGCATTGATTTCATGGGAGCAGCCAAATAAATCGCACAAAAAGTAAAATATTTTAAAAAGTGTAAAAGTTAGCATAACCATGAGATATAGCAGACAAGCCGAGAACGAGCCGAACGTTTTGATACCAAAATTGTTGAAATCGGTTGAAGTATGCGGGATTAGTTAGACTGCGACGGAATAATAATAATAATAATAACTAGAAAAAGCTGTTCCTGCGTAACAGTGAGTGAGAATGCTAATCTGCAGAATTATTTGAGGAGAAGATGCAGAAGATCCATGCAGAAGAGAAGAAATAGCTAAAAAACATTGAAGAATTTGAACAATTTGCAGTTATTTGTAGTAGTAGTAGTACTACTACTAGTAGTAGTAGTAGTAGTATCAGTAGTAGTATCAGTAGTAGTAGTAGTAGTAGTAGTAGTAGTATCAGTAGTAGTAGGAGTAGTATTGGTTGTATTAGTGTTAGTAGTAATATCAGTTGTATCAGAAGATTTTGAAGGAATTCGAAGAATTTGAAAGATTTGAAGAATTTGAAGTATTTAAAGTTGAAGGATTAGAAGAATGTTATGAAAAAACTGAAGAAGTTGAAGATAGTTGAAGGATATTTGAAAGTTAGTATTAGTAGTAGTACTATCAGTAGTATTAGTTGTAGTATCAGTAGTAGTAGTAGTAGCAGCAGTAGTATAATTAGTAGTAGTAGTAGTAGTAGTATCAGTAGTACTATCAGTAGTAATGAAAAACAGCTGAAGGATTAGAAGAATATTATGAAAAAACTGAAGTAGTTGAAGATAGTTGAAGGATATTTGAAAGTTAATATTAGTAGTAGTACTATAAGTAGTAGTAGTAGTAGTAGCAGTATTAGTAGTAGCAGTAGTATCAGTAGTAGTATTGGTATCAGTAATAGTAGTAGTAGTAGCATCAGTAGTACTATCAGTAGTAATGAAAAACAGCTGAAGGATTAAAAGAATGTTATGAAAAAACTGAAGAAGTTGAAGATAGTTGAAGGATATTTGAAAGTTAGTATTAGTAGTAGTACTATCAGTAGTAGTAGTTGTAGTATCAGTAGTAGTATCAGTAGTAGTAGTAGTAGTAGTAGAGCAGTAGTATCATTAGTAGTAGTATAAGTAGTAGTATCAGGAGTATTGGTTTTTATAGAATTTGAAGGAATTTGAAAAAGATTTGAAGAATTTGAAGGAATTTGTAGTAGTAGTAGTAGTAGTAGTAGTATCAGTAGTAGTAGTAGTAGTTGTATCAGTAGTAGCAGTAGTAGTATCATTAGTAGTAGTATCATTAGTAGTAGTAGTAGTAGTATCAGTAGAAGTAGTAGTAGTAGTAGTATCAGTAGTAGTAGTAGTAGTATCAGTAGTAGTAGTAGTAGCAGTGGTAGTATCATTAGTAGCAGTATCAGTAGTGGTAGTAGCAGTGGTAGTAGTAGTAGTAGTAGTATCAGCAGTAGTAGTAGTATCAGCAGTAGTAGTATCAGTAGTATCATTAGTAGTAGTAGTAGTAGTAGTAGTAGTAGTAGTAGTAGTACTAGTTGTATCAGTAGTAGTAGTAGTAGTATCAGTAGTAGTAGTAGTAGTATCAGTAGTAGTAGTAATAGTAGTATCAGTAGTAGTAGTATCAGTAGAAGTAGTAGTAGTATCAGTAGTAGTAGTAGTAGTATCAGTAGTCATATCAATAGTAGTAGTAGTATCAGTAGTAGTAGTAGTAGTAGCAGTGGTAGTATCATCAGTAGTAGTATCATTAGTAGTAGTAGCAGTGGTAGTATCAGTAGTAGGAGTAGAATCTGTTGTAGTAGTAGTAATATCAGTTGTATCAGAAGAATTTGAAGGAATTTGAGGAATTTGAACCATTTGAAGAATTTGAAGGAATTTGCATTCATTTAAATGGGAGCAAATAACCCACAAAAAGTACAAATATTTTAAAAAGTATAAAAGTTAGCAAAACCAGGTGGGTGGTGCTGTTTAGGCCGGTGGGTCGTGTCTGGGCATCCTGCCAGGTCCTGTTGGAGTCCAAGGCCCGATAGGAAAATGTGAAATCCAATCCAAAAATTGACAGAAAAATGCCACATGCCTGATAATTGCTGGAAAATTAAAAACTATTAAGAGGAAACGACTCTGCGAATTTCAGATTCCTACGTTCATCACAGCCCCTGCAGTGGGCGTCAAAAGGTGCCATTCTAAGCAAAGGGAGCATGCCCCTGACCTGTAGTAACCTCTGCCCAGCAGAGTTCTGTTGTCATGGAAACTCACTCACGCCTGCTGGTGTCCCTCTACTGCAGGCACAGACTTATGGTCAGAAGACCTCTAATTGGAATAAAATGGCATCACTTTGCCTCGAACAACTCTGGATTGTTCGTCAACCATAAGGGCTAGAGACGTAATTTTTTCTGCGTTTATTTCGGAACGGATAGGGGAACAAGATAAACTATCGGTTTTTGCTTGAAATATTTTATTGTAGGCGCAAAAAATCATGATATAAATGGGAATATTGACGAAAATGCAAAAATGCTCTAAAAAGGGTCCCGAACAAATCGCTCTAGCTGAAAAAGTATAAGAGATATCAAAATAATTCTTTCAGCCTGAGTATCTGCAGGCTTTTGAGGACTATGTTGCTTATTTTTATGTTTGTACAAAAATCGGTGTAGGCATGGCGACGATGTAAAAAAGTGCATCATTTAGAAGGATGCAGGTCCAAAGCGTTTTCAGGATTTTGCACATTCGCTACTCCCGAACAAATTGTTCCTGCGGAAAAACCGTATCAGTTATCAAGAAAATTCCTTTTTTGTGAGTGCCAGAAGAGTCTGATCATGATTGTGTGAAAGTCTCATGCCTGTACATCAAACGGTTTAGGAGTAGCGACGATGTAGAAAAGTGCCTCATTCGGGGGGATGGAAGTTTGATCCTGTTTTAGTATTTTTCCAAAACGCTACTCCCGAACAAATTGTTCCTGCGGCAAAACCGTAACATTTATCGACAAAATCCCTTTTTTGAGAGTGCCACAAGGGTCTGGACATGAATGTGTGAAAGTCTCATGCCTGTATATCAAGCGGTTTAGGAGTAGCGACGATGTGAAAACATGTGTCGCTTGGGAATGTCAGGTGTGATTTTTCACCACACCTCCATAGAAAATCAATGGAGAGCTTTTAGGCTTCGTGGTGCTCTGGGGTGATTTGTGAAAAATCTATAAATCCCACACCAATGATGGTTACATTTCCAGAATCCAGAAACAAATTCCTACGTTTTGATGTATAATTTATGTGAATAGAGTGAAAATTGAGCGAGTGAGAAGAAGTTGTTCAGAGAAGGAAAATCTATAGGAACGCCAGAGTGGCCACTCTAAATGAACTCCCTAGCAACCATAGCAACGCATTCATTTTTCTGAATTTTATGAAAATGCAAAATTATTTTAAGGAGGCACTATATGAAAATGGTGAAAGATATGAAAAAGCTGAAGTAGCTGAAGATAGCTGAAGGTTATTTGAACATTTTAAAAGTTGAATGGCGTTTCTAGATGAAAGTAGGCTGAAGCAGTAAGCTGTCAAAAAGCTGAAAAATTTGAAGAATTTGAAGGATTCTCCATTCATTTTCAATGAGAGCAAAAACTCACAAAAAGTTGAATATTTTAAATAAATGTTATTAATGCGTTAACTTTGTTAGATCATAACGCCAACAATTTCCTAATGTTTTTTTCTTCGCAGCACTCTCCGGATTGTGTTTTATTTACCCTCGGCGCTTTCCGTAGTTCCAAGAATGCTAGAGAGTGTAGCAAAACAGACCCGTGCTCACTGTTACCAAATCTGCTTATTTAATGCGACTTTGAGCTTCCTTTTTCTAAAGTCTCTTGTAAATTTCTTGAGTCGCAGGTTGCGTTTTTTTGGGCTTATTTCTGAAAGTGAAGTCACTTATTTTGGTTCTAAAATAAGTGACGATAAACATGAGTTATAAAGAGACCTGCTTGCGCTACAGACACTTTGAGTATAACCAGCATGAAATATCCTTCCGCCTCAATTCGCACTGCAGCGCATCCTCCTCTAGACTGACATAGGAGCCTAGGGAGTAAAGGTAGAGGGAGCAACACTGCCCGTGCTTTCTGCAGTTTACAGTGCAATAACTGGTGATAACTGCTGAAAGTAGATTACGCGGTGCAGATCACCATTTTGAGCAGAGATTGGTTGTGAAGATGAGTTTTTACACGCTGATAATATTGCAGAATCCCAACCCATAAACCATATTTTAATGCTTATTAATTAGTTGTCTCTGTATTTGACAAACTAAGGCTTAATCACATTGGCAAATTAAGTACTCTGGAGTTACAGCGTCAGCACATGAAGCTGTGCTAAACAGTTATCTTTCAAGGGTATTAAGCTCCTGCCCGGTTCGAAGCAAAGTGTAACACTCTGGAACCTTTTTCCAGGCTTTAAGAAAAACTGTGTATGAATGTGGATATAAACAGAATGCAAAAATATACAAATAAATTATTGTTGTTGGTTTGAAAGCTCAGGATTATACGTGTGAGAGAGAGTGAAAAAATTAACAATAAAACTTCTGACTTTATTAAAATGTAAAATTAGTATTACTTTATATGTAAGTGCTTAATACCATGTCTATCTTTATTTAAGAAGCAAAAAAAATATTTCGGCATGAAATATTTATTTATTTACTCATTTGTTTACACATTGTGTAAATATCAGGGCATTATGATTAGCGATTTAGCCATTATTGGCCAGAGTTTAACATTTTATGGCACCAGCATGCTTTCATTCCAATTCTGAAAAGTGCTTGAAAATAAAGAAATAGAAATATTTTTTGTACAAACATGTTTTTTGTTAGTGTAATTTATTGCAATATTGCATATTAAATTGCCCAAATAGGCTTTTACACTTTCAGAAATAAGAAGATAAAATACGCAATTAATTTGCAATTAATCTTGAGTTAACTATGAAATTATGCGATTAATCGCGATTAAACGTTTTAATCATTTGACAGCACTAATTATAATTTATTTAAGCATGAGCATTGTGAATGAGTGGAGGGGCAGCATGGCTCAATGTTTATTTTGGTGTAAAGCTGGCAGCCAAATAGAGTGAATAATACATGTGAGGGAACAACTGATAAAAAGGGGGAGGGCTGAATTGATTGGGTGGTGGTAAAGGGATCAAATTTATCTTGTTCTTGTTACTCTTTTAGTGTTTCTGTTATTCCTTGTAATTAAGGGTAAAACTGGGAGGTGTTAAAAACCTTTGTTTTATTTTAAAACTGCTGCAGCTATTTAGTTGTTTTGAATCTTCTCAGAAAGGAGATAGTGTCTCTTTCAAAGCTGCTGTGGAAGTAAAATACAAGCAAACATCCACACAAAGCTAAATCCAGGACCTGAGCAGCTGAGCTCCTGGTCTACCAACTGCTGTTGAGACATGCACAATTGCAATTATCCATATTGCGCACACACAACCTAACACTTCTTATTCTTATTTGTTTGAATCAAGACCATCAAGAGCACACACAAATGCTGACCTTGAGGCACCAAGAGATGAGATACTTGAACTCGGAGTGAAGAGAGATGAGTCCTCTCTGTGAGGAAGAACCTTGTGGAGACTTTTCCTGGAGATTGGAGGCAGCCACTTGAGGGAAAATTAAAGTTTTTCAATAATGCAACGGGGAGCATTGAGAAAACGATTGATGCTTTGTGTCTAGGTAGACGTAAACTAAACTAGCTCTTTTCACTCATATTTATTCTTTTATTTTTCTTTCTAGTTTAATGTAGATTAATTTTCCTTTTAAAATAAAGGAGATCTCTTCTGGGAAAGCTTGTTGTTAGTTCCTGCTGGTGTAAAATTTTTAAGTTTGTTTATATCAATACATGAAAAGGTAGAAGTTTCTATCTTAAACTTGAAACTTGTTATCTTGAAAGATATAAAAGAAAATTGCTTCAGTCCAAAGAAATGAGTCCGTATCAGTGGCATTGAGCTCACAATTCGTCCTGCTCCCCCCCCCCCCCCATATTTATAATTGCCACTGTCTAGGTCATTACCTTGTCTTTTATGATTTTCTGAAATACTTTTTTATTATGTAGACTCTTTTTATCCAGCCATGAATTGTGCATGAGCAGGCTCATTTTCTAAATGAGTCTGTAAAGGAGATGCACGACTGCTTCAAACCAAGTTTGAATTAGTTAATTTGTGTTGCACAGACAATTTAAAAGCCCTTCCTCAATTTTTATTTTGTTTCCAAGGAGCCACACTTTATTCTAAGGCATTGTCTTGGAAATAGAGATCTCCAGCCTTTCAGAAGGTTTTCTTTGGACTTTGACCACAATTTAAGTCCTTGTACCTTAGTATTTTTACATGAAAAGGAGCTGTATAATACAGTGGAACACAAAAAACAGCTATCTTAAAGAAATAAGCGTATTTTATGCTGTGCCAAGGGCAACCTATTGCTGAAGTTGTTGTATCTGCCGGTACTTCATTACAAAAGCCTATTGTAAAGACTGCTTTCATTAATTTCTTACATATACAAAAATTCCCAAGTTTTGGGTCAAATTCAGTTAAAAAAAGACTTTATTCATCCCAAAGGGAAATGAAATGCTGGTGTAACTCAAAGGGGTTTCCTCAATGAGTTGTTGTAGGTAGTGATGGCTGCGTGCAGGAAGGAACTCCTGTACCGGTCTGTCTTACAATGGATCTGGAAAAGCCTCTGATTGAAGACACTCTGTGCTTGTATGACAGTCTGATGAAGAGGATTCTTAGGGTTGTCCATAATGTTCTCTATTAAATGAAGAATCCTTCTTTGAAAAATCATCTCTAGAGGTTCTAGAAGGATTCCAAGAACATGGCCAACCTTCTTGTTGTGGAGCTTCTTTAAGTCAGTTGCTCGGATGCTGCTACACTCTCCACAACCATCTTATAGAATATCTGCAGCATCTTGCTGCAAACCCTCAAGGACCTAAGCTTCCTCGGGAAGCTCATACAGTCTGCTCAGTCCCTTCTTGTAGATGACTTCAAAGTTGCATCTCCAGTCCAGTTTGTTGTCCAGGTGAACACCAAGGTATTTATACTCCTCAACCACCTCCACTTCTCCCAGGATGGTATCAGTGTTGGTACTATTCCTGTTTCTCCTGAAATCTACAACCATCTGCATTGTTTTATCCAAATTCATAATGAGACGATTGTTTCCACACCATGCCACAAAGTGGTCCAGCAGTTCACTGTACTCAGCTTCCTGTCCATCTCTGATGCATCCACCAACAGCAGAATCATCTGAGTATTTCTGCAGATGATTCTGTCTTGTATTGGAAGTCTGAGGTGTAAAGAGTGAAAAGGAATGAAGAGAGTACAGTCCCCTTCTGCGCTCATGTGCTGCTGACTACCTCACAAACTGTGGTCTGTTTGTCAGGTAGTTTCTGATTCAGGCAATTGTTGAGGCCTCTACCTGAGTATGCTGGAGTTCCTGGAAAAGCAAATCAGGCTGAATTGTGTTAAATGCACTGGAGAAATCAAAGAACAAGATCTTTACAGCACCTTCTGCCTTGTCTAAATAACATTCGGTTTGTTGAAGCAGGACAACTTCATGGCAATAAGCAAACTGCAGTTGGTCCTGATAGCTGTTTTACTTACTCAGGTGTGCCAACAGGAGTCTCTCTAAGGCCTTAATGCTTAAGGGTGTCTGGGCAACAGGCCTCAAGTCATTGAGGACTGATGGGTGTGTTTTCTTCAGTACTGGAACAATGCAGGAGGTCTTCCACAACACTGGAACCTTATCCTTAATCAGATTTTTCTGTCATTCAGCAGTTCCTCCAGGTCACTTGTGATTCAGGAATTATTGTTGGGGAAGCATCTCACTGTTCTGGAGGGTATCATGTTGTCCTCACAGAAATGTATATAGTCAGTCACTCAGTCAGGGCATCGATGTCCTCTCCATGTGGCTGGCACAGTGCTTCCCAGTCTGTTGCCTAAAAACGGCTTTCTCGGCTTCCTGTGAGAATTTCCCAAAGTTCTCTTTACTTAAAGTTGCCTTTGAAAAAGCTTATATTCTGATCAGAGAAAAAATTATTTTCATCTGAGATTTTGCTTTAGAGATGTGTTGTTGATATTTACATAAAACAACTCCAGAGCTGTTTTCTTTTTCTAATAGAGCAAGTGACAAACTGTTGAAAAGCTGGAAGTGTAGCAGAGAGTGAGGCATGATTAAAATCACCAGATATTGCAAGAAAAGAATTTGGATGTTATGTCTGTAACTTATCCACAACTCAGCTGATGACATCACATGCAGTATCAGCAAAAGCTGTTGGTGGAACGTGGACTGTTGCCAAAATAACACTGGTGGGTAAATAGTATGGTTGAAAACTTTCTAACTTCACAGTGACATGTCCTGGATGACACTATCTGTTGTTCATCAGCACCGAGGTCCACCACCTTTGCTCTTTCCTCTCTTCTTTAAATCTCTGTCTGCTCGCATGGTCAGAAACCCTGGCAGAGAGAGGCTAGAGTCTGGGATAAATTTCTGCAGCCATGTTTCAGTGAAACACCTAATACTGCATTCTTGATATTCTGGCTTGGACCTCGTTAAGGATTGGAGTTCATTCAACTTGTTTCCTAAATATCTCACATTGCTCATAATGATTGATGGAAGAGGTGGCTTAAATTACCTCCTTCTCTCTCTTCTTCTTGCTCCTGCTCTGCATCCTCTGTGCCTCTTTTTCAGCTCATCTGGTATTTGGGGATGTAGCTGAAGTATTATTTCAGCTTTTGAGATGTTAATTAGTTGCTCCTTATTGTACATAAGCAATTGGTCGCTATGGTTACATATCATAACAAATGTCCCAAAAATAAAAAAAGATTCTTCAAGCAGCATCCAACTCTATTTGTTATGATCGTGAATCAGGCAAACCCAGTATTCAAACCCAACAAGTGAGGTTAAGGCAAAAAACAGGATTTTAATAATGAAAACAGGAACAGGCGGGCTCAATAGTCAAAAGGGCAGTCCAAAATCCGGTACACAAAAAGCAGTCCAAAATAGGCAGAGGTACAGACAGGGCAAAGCAAGCTCGGATAACCATAGGACAGAAACTAGTCGGTAAACCGGTAAATCAGTCAGACAGGGCAGGAAAAACAGATCAGGGAACAGGCTGGCTCAGAATCAAAAAGGCTCTCGGGTTATCGTCAACAGGTCAATCAGAATAAAGAATGCTGGAACTAAACTCACCGTGGCTCGTTAAATGATCTGGCAGATAGCAGAGGTTTGTGGCAGGACTATATAGGGGAGTGAGCAGGTGAACAGGAGTGAAGGCTAATTATAAGTGAGCAGGTGGATCTAATCAAGGCAAGAAAGCTGACAGATTGCTGAGGGGAGACCGAACAGAGCTGATAAAGTGACAGGTGGAAAACAGGTAACCTAAACAGAAAAACATGTCTAAATCAAAACCAAACAAGACCCCAAAATCAGAAACTTAACTAATAAATCTGATAACATAAACCAAGACAAAACCCAAATCGTGACAGAACCCCCTCCTCAAGGCCGGATTCCAGACGGCCTCAGAAACAAAACAGACTAGCTCGGGTGGGTGGAGGGAGGTACAGGATGGAGGGCTAGAATCAAATAAATGTCCAAATAAAAACTCAAACAAAACAAGACGAGTCAAGTTCTCAGGCGGGCGTCCAGGAGGACGGCCCCGACGAGTCAGGTTCTCAGGCGGTCGTCCAGGAGGACGGCCCCGACGAGTCAGGTTCTCAGGCGGTCGTCCAGGAGGACGGCCCCGACGAGTCAGGTTCTCAGGCGGTCGTCCAGGAGGACGGCCCCGACGAGTCAGGTTCTCAGGCGGTCGTCCAGGAGGACGGCCCCGACGAGTCAGGTTCTCAGGCGGTCGTCCAGGAGGACGGCCCCGACGAGTCAGGTTGTCCGGCGGACGTCCCGAAGGACGGCCTCGGTGTGTCAGGTTGTTCGGCGGACGTCCCGAAGGACGGCCTCGGCGTGTCAGGTTCTCCGGCGGACGTCCCGAAGGACGGTCTCGGCGTGTCAGGTTCTCCGGCGGACGTCCTCGGCGTGTCAGGTTCTCCGGCGGACGTCCTCGGCGTGTCAGGTTCTCCGGCGGACGTCCTCGGCGTGTCAGGTTCTCCGGCGGACGTCCTAGGCGTGTCAGGTTCTCCGGCGGACGTCCTAGGCGTGTCAGGTTCTCCGGCGGACGTCCTAGGCGTGTCAGGTTCTCCGGCGGACGTCCTAGGCGTGTCAGGTTCTCCGGCGGACGACCTCTGTGAGACAGGTAATCCGGCGGGTGTCCTGAAGGACGGCCCCGGTTAGCAACGATGTCCGGCGGCCGGTGGCGGAGCAGGTCTCTCATAGACCGGCGGCGGAGCAGGTCTCTCATAGGCCGGCGGCCGAGCAGCAACCTCGGGGACCGTCGGTAGAACCGGACCCTCAGGAACCGACGTCTGGAGAGAGAAAGAACAGAACCTGCCGCCGGACTAAAGGCTGGAGACAACGCCGGACTAAGAGCTAGAAGAGAGGCCTGGTTAAAGAGTTCAGGAGGCGTCTGGCTACAGAGTTCAGGAGGCGCCTGGCTACAGAGTTCAGGAGGCGCTTGGCTACAGAGTTCAGGAGGAGCCTGGCTACAGAGTTCAGGAGGAGCCTGGCTACAGAGTTCAGGAGGTGTCTGGCTACAGAGTTCAGGAGGAGCCTGGCTACAGAGTTCAGGAGGAGCCTGGCTACAGAGTTCAGGTTCAGTCGGCCCCTGGCTACTGGCTTCAGGTTCAGTCGGCCCCTGGCTACTGGCTTCAGGTTCAGTCGGCCCCTGGCTACTGGCTTCAGGTTCAGACGGCCCCTGGCTACAGGCTACAGGTTCAGACGGGGCCTGGCTACAGGCTACAGGTTCAGACGGGGCCTGGCTACAGGCTACAGGTTCAGACGGGGCCTGGCTACAGGCTACAGGTTCAGACGGGGCCTGGCTACAGGCTTCCGGTTCAGGAGACCCCGGGCTACAGGCTTCAGGTTCAGGAGGCCCCGGACCACAGACTTCAGATGCTCCCAGACCCTTTAACACCCAGAACCTCATCAATAACCCTTCCAGAACCTCCGACAAAGACAGTTTGGTCAGCCACTTGGGAAATTGGCTGTCAAGCCAAAGATGAGGGGGTAAGAGCTTCCGAAGAGGTCCAGGGGCCTCTAAGTCTCCATGGGGCTCTGGGTGCTTGTCTTCTCGGCGAGGCCCCCGACGGAGCTTGTCGTTCGGGCGAGGGCCACGACGCCGCTTGTCGTCTGGGCGAGGGCCACGGCGCCGCTTGTCGTCTGGGCGAGGGCCACGGCGCCGCTTGTCGTCTGGGCGAGGGCCACGGCGCCGCTTGTCGTCTGGGCGAGGACCACGGCGCCCAGTGTCCCGATGAGCCCCCGAGATGCGGCCTGAAAGAGGGCTCGTCTGAACCCCCTCATCGTGGCCCTGTGGTAGACCCTCCTGGGTTCCCACGTCGCATACTGGCGGCGGACCCTCCTGGGTTCCCACGTCGCAGACTGGCGGCGGACCCTCCTGGGTTCCCACGTCGCAGACTGGCGGCGGACCCTCCTGGGTTCCCACGTCGCAGACTGGCGGCGGACCCTCCTGGGTTCCCACGTCGCAGACTGGCGGCGGACCCTCCTGGGTTCCCACGTCGCAGACTGGCGGCGGACCCTCCTGGGTTCCCACGTCGCAGACTGGCGGCGGACCCTCCTGGGTTCCCACGTCGCAGACTGGCGGCGGACCCTCCTGGGTTCCCACGTCGCGGGCCGGCGGCGGACCCCCCTGGGTTGCAGCGTCTCGGGCCGGCTGCGGACCCTCCTGGGTTGCAGCGTCTCGGGCCGGCTGCGGACCCTCCTGGGTTGCAGCGTCTCGGGCCGGCTGCGGACCCTCCGGGGTTGCAGCGTCTCGGGCCGGCTGCGGAGCCTCCGGGGTTGCAGCGTCTCGGGCCGGCTGCGGAGCCTCCGGGGTTGCAGCGTCTTGGGCCGGCTGCGGAGCCTCCGGGGTTGCAGCGTCTTGGGCCGGCTGCGGACCCTCCGGGGTTGCAGCGTCTTGGGCCGGCTGCGCAGACAGTGCTGCCTTATAGCTGCCGGAGGCCGGCACTGGAGCTGAGGTAGGAGGCGGGTCCTCTGGGACAGGTGCAGGTGCCGGGGCGTCGGCTGGACCCTTGGGGACAGGATTGAGTCCACTATAGAACCCTTGGAGAGCCGCTCTATAGTGCCCCTCGACCTCCTTTAATTTTGCCTCCAGCTCCTCTGAATACTGGCAGAAAAGAGCCTCCCTAAGGTCTTTAATAATAGGGGCAAAAGCTCTTAACTGGTCCTCCAGAGCCAGATCCTCAGCATCACGGGCGCCAACAGGAGGCGCTGTGGGCTGCTCAGCTCTGGGAAGCACCGGACTCCGATCCACTGGGCAGGAAGTGGCAACGGACGGGCGCGGTACTGACTCGCCTGTCGGCCGAACAGAACGGGTGAAGGAGCGACCCACAGGTTTCCGTCCCCTCCTCCGACGGCGGGACGGCAGGACTTGCTGGAGGTTTGATCCTGTCGGTAGAGCCGGGATCGGTGGAGCCCACAGCGTTCCCTGCATCTCCTCCTCTGGAGGGAGAGAGAAAAAAAGATCCGGACGAAGATCCCGCACCACCTCCGCTTCGACCTCCATAAACAAAGTTGGTTCTGGATAAAACCCATGGGCAGAGCCGACAGCGGTGTCGCTGGGTGAGTGATCCCTTCTATTCTGAGTTGAATCTGAATTTGTGACAAAGAGCCCTCCCAATCGTAAACTCGGAGCAGGCAGCGGGTTACTGCTGCTGCGGCTGCTGGAGAGATGGCGTCTGGGACCGATACCAGGGGGACAGAACGCCAATCTGGAACCCTCCCAAGCCATAGCGTGTGGAGGGGGAAAAAAAAAAACCTCTAAAAACTTGTTGGGCGATAGGTTTTAGTGGGCCAGATCATTCTGTTATGATCGTGAATCAGGCAAACCCAGTATTCAAACCCAACAAGTGAGGTTAAGGCAAAAAACAGGATTTTAATAATGAAAACAGGAACAGGCGGGCTCAATAGTCAAAAGGGCAGTCCAAAATCCGGTACACAAAAAGCAGTCCAAAATAGGCAGAGGTACAGACAGGGCAAAGCAAGCTCGGATAACCATAGGACAGAAACTAGTCGGTAAACCGGTAAATCAGTCAGACAGGGCAGGAAAAACAGATCAGGGAACAGGCTGGCTCAGAATCAAAAAGGCTCTCGGGTTATCGTCAACAGGTCAATCAGAATAAAGAATGCTGGAACTAAACTCACCGTGGCTCGTTAAATGATCTGGCAGATAGCAGAGGTTTGTGGCAGGACTATATAGGGGAGTGAGCAGGTGAACAGGAGTGAAGGCTAATTATAAGTGAGCAGGTGGATCTAATCAAGGCAAGAAAGCTGACAGATTGCTGAGGGGAGACCGAACAGAGCTGATAAAGTGACAGGTGGAAAACAGGTAACCTAAACAGAAAAACATGTCTAAATCAAAACCAAACAAGACCCCAAAATCAGAAACTTAACTAATAAATCTGATAACATAAACCAAGACAAAACCCAAATCGTGACACTATTGGAAAAAAAACATCCAAAAAGCAGCTTTGATCCACAAAAAGGAGGAATTGAAGTTCCTTAAAAAGAATTGCAGAATAAAAACAACAGCACTACTCCAACATGCAGCCATCTTAAGCAGTACAGTTGTAGAAATGATGCTTAAATTTAACTCTTCGCTAGATGGATTTCGTTCTGCACAACTCCACACATCCATCTGGGATTGCTCCATTGGAGATGTATTTCAGGAGGGGCCTTACCAAAACTCCTCGCATATGATTGGATAAACCACTTGTCAGCCATCTTTACATCTGTGGTACAAGCTCTTGCCAAACCTGGTCGGGCAAAACATTATTTCCACAAAAAAAGCCGTTTTCTGGTGTTCTTTTAAAGAATTAATATTTGGTGGTGTTAAAGATTGGGTTTACTCGGCCTGCTGCTACATATCTATTGAAAACCCATCTTACCCCGCTTCCAGATTTGGCAATAAATAAGGAAAGCATTGATCAGAGGTAAAAGATTGTAATATGCATATTTAATTCATAAAAATTAAATATGGAGACAGAGTTTACATTACCAATCAAGATGATTTCATCGCGCGGTCGAGAAGTCTGTCTGATGGTCACAACTCTAAAAGATTTTTTAAAGGGTAAGACACTCCTATGTTTTCTTAGGAGGAGGGAGAAGTCTGTTTCGGAGAAAGGAACTCTCTTTCTGACCCACCTCCCCCGGGGGGGGGGGGGGGGGCAATAAAACGCCCTGTTATTCTACCCAGCAACAGAGGGGAGACACTCCTTCTGTCTGACTAAGATATTTTCTTAACAGTGGATGGAACAGCACTGATGTAATAGCAGCATCAATGTTACTGCTTGCTTCCTCACTGCAAGCCGCAATTGTTGTTTGAATCCAGACAATCAGTTCTCTGATACATCACAACTACAAAAATCTGGCCTTTTATGTGGTATTGAAATCCCTTCCAATGGCAGCGATTCCAGATGGATATGTGGAACAGTGTGGAGCTTTATCAGATGTGAGGAGCTCTGAAAAGGACAGCATCCTTTAAATAATCTCTTTGGTGCAGCTACACAACAAGCAGGGAAGCACAGCTGATGAAACAGGTTTTCAGCAGGTGGTCAGTAATTGAAAAGTAATTTTCATCTACATCTAGTAGATGAAATGCTAAGTATTAAGAATTTTGCAAAGTCAATGGCACAATACAAGCGACTGTCCAGAGTTTATACATGGTCATCCAGAAGAAATGATTGCATTAAGTCCGTGACACAATACAATTCATTGGGTTTCCTTAGGTAGAAAACTGTTCAAATAAGTTATTAATTAACTAAATTAAACTGCATTGTTGTCAAGCTTTCTGCCAGAATCTTTTGTTTTTTTGGGCTGACTGTTGTCTCAGGGAAAGCCTGCTCACTTCGAGAATCTGGTGAGACTGTAACGTACAGGAAACTGGACCCAGAATTCAAACCAAACAGGTCAGTGACGTTTTGAACCAGTTTATTAAGAGATAAGCCGACGCAGGCACTCGGGGCTCACTGCTCGCTCTGAGACTGGAAACTTCCCTGCAGCAGAGACAAAAGGTTAGGGATCAGCTGGTGGTAACCGGCAAGAGTGAGGGAGGCTGGATCACTAACCTGGTAGCGGGACTCCGAAGCTTGGGATCTAACTTCGGGCCGGAGTTTCAGGGCTGAAGCCGTAGAGCGACCACAGGCGGGCAGACAATCCGTTCAGGGGTATCCAGGGGCGTTATCCAGAGGGGTCCGGGTCCGATCACAGAGCAGCAGTTATCCAGCGGCAGTACAGAGAGGGAAATCCGAAAGGAGAGGTCCAGGTCCGGTCCAGGTCCGATAACAGGCAGGCTCAGAAGAATCACAGGGGTAAGGCAGAATCTGGTACTCACAGGCGGGGGTCAGGGCTCCAGGCAGGCAGGCAGAATCAGAACAGGGAACAGGCAGGCTCGGTAACTGAAGACAGAATCAGGTCAGGCAACAGGCAGGCAGAATAAAGAACACTGGAATGCTCGTACGGGTGGCTTGAGATAATCTGGCACTGGCATCTGATCTGCACGGGGATTATAAGGAGGTGAAAACAGGTGGAACCAATTAGGACTAATTGCAGGCAGGGTGGAGATGAGCAGGTGTGCTGAAAAGAGGATAAGATCAGAGCCAGTGCCAAGATCGTCACAGAGACATTCTCCACCAATGTCCTGTGAGGGATGCTGGTGTCATATAGGTACACTCCCTCGCATGGGAATGTACATTTTCGGTTCTATAAAATGTTGATGCTACCTTTGTTCGGGGCTCCTTTTTTTCCTGCATCATGATCAATCAAGAGCCCAGTACTGAGCTCTACCATTTCTCTGGCTTCTGTAGATTAAATGTGTTAAAGTATAGTTTCTGTTCCGAGAGTAATTTTTTACTAAAGAAGTTATTAATAAAAGAAGACCACTCATCCAGGACAAAAGGATCGGGAAGACCGCCGACAGGGGGCGGTAATCATTAGAGAGACATAGGACCCACCTTTTGTCAAAAGTTAATTTATGGCCCCTATGACCCTTATATGACCCTTGATTTATGACACCTGTCACCCCTATGTGACCCCCCTCCCCTCCAGGCCCCTTCAACCCGCCCCTGATCGCATGTCTCGTAATATAAGCTCCATTTCTTAGACTTAGACTTAGACTTTCTTTATTGTCATTTTGTATACACAGAGTGCATACAGAACGAAATTTCGTTTTCACACAGCTCAGAAAGATTGCAGTAACTCTACAGGATACCTTGCGGTGAATTACAGTACAGGATAAAGTGCAGTGGTAAATCGCAGTCACTTACAGGATAAGTTTCAATTGACTTCCGGATAAAGTGCAGCAGTGAACAGTAGGCAGTTGAAATGTAAACAATGTAAAACAAATGTAAACAAATATGCAGTAAGGTGCAGCAGTGATTTAAAAGTAGACAGTTGCATTGTACACAGTTTTGCAGTACGTTTCCGGGTAAAGTGCAGCAGCAATTTTGCAGGATACGATACAATGTGCAAATGTGCAAATGTGCAAATCAGCGAGTCGAGTGTGGTACACAGTCCGTTTTTATACTTCAGCAGTTCAGCAGTTCAACAGTCTGATGGCAGCAGGGAAAAAGCTTTTGCAGAACCTAGTGGACCTGCAGCGGATGCTGCGGAACCTCTTTCCAGAGGGCAGCAGGGAGAATAGTCTATGGTGGGGGTGTGAGGGGTCCCTGATGATGTTACGGGCTCGAGACACACAGCGCTGCGATGAAATGTCTTTAATGGAGGGAAGAGGAGCCCCAATGATCCCTTCTGCTGTCCTCACCACTCTCCTCACGTTCTTCCAGTCGGAGGCACTGCAGCCTCCACACCACACAGAGAGACAGCTGGTCAGAATACTCTCTATGGTGCTTCTGTAGAAGGTCGTGAGGATGGGCGGGGGCAGGTGGGCTCTCCTCATCCTCCGCAGAAAGTACAGTCGCTTTTGTGCCCTCTTCACCAGTGACGTGGTGTTCACAGTCCAGGTGAGGTTGTCCGTGATGTGCACCCCCAGGAACTTGGTGCTGCTGAACACCTCCACCGCTGAGTTGTTGATGAGCAGTGGAGCATGGTGAGGCCGGTTTTTCCTGAAGTCGACGATGATCTCCTTCGTCTTCTCCACGTTCAGGATCAGGCTGTTGTCTCTGCACCAGCCCACCAGCTGCTCCACCTCCTCTCTGTAGTCCTGGTCGTTGTCGTCTCTGATCAGGCCCACCACCGTTGTGTCGTCTGCAAACCTGGGGTGAACCTGGGAACGCAGTCGTGTGTCATCAGGGTGAACAGCAGGGGGCTCAGGACGCAGCCCTAAGGGGAGCCTGTGCTGAGGGTGATGACATCAGAGGTGTTCTGTCCGACCCGGACTGACTGAGGTCTGTTGGTGAGGAAGTCTAGCAGCCAGTTGCGAAGGGGTGTGCTGAAGCCCAGATGCTCCAGTTTTCCCACCAGATGTTGTGGGATGATGGTGTTGAACGCTGAACTGAAGTCCAGGAACAGCATCCGCACGTGCGTGTTCTTCTCCTCCAGGTGTGCCAGGCTCAGGTGAAGAGCAGAGGAGATGGCGTCCTCAGTGGAGCGGTTCCGTCGGTAGGCAAACTGGAACGGGTCGAGTGTTGGGGGGAGACTGGAGACGATGTGTTCCTTTACCAGCCTTTCAAAGCACTTCATCATGATGGGAGTCAGTGCAACAGGCCGGTAGTCGTTGAAACAGGTGACTTGAGGTTTCTTTGGCACCGGAATGATGGAGGCAGAGTCACGTAAGCAGTCGAGCGTGGTATTTAAAAGTCCAAAAACACAACTTGATCGTAACTCCAACAGGCGCTCGCGGTCAAGTACTGATCGGCTGGGTAGATGAGTGGTTTCCAGCGAGTTTGGCGGCATTTTTATGCATTTTTATGCAAAAAGTCCGCGAGTTGGTACAGGAGCTGTGTTCGGCTGCTGCCGCCAGGGGCGCCGCCGGAAGTTTTTTTTTCTCCAGTCTCTGTAGTGATTGAATCCTTTTCAACATGGCGTCTGGAAGAACCAACTTTGAACCCACCATTGCTGAGACACCCGTCACGATCTGCCATGATCAGAGCGATTTTTGGCGAGCTCAGCATACCCCTCACAAGGCTACGCTGTTTTTATGCAGAACTCAGATGCCTCCGAGCCTGCCTCTGCAAGAACAATGGTCTTGGGAACCCTATGGAGCCTGCGGTAAATGGGAGTACGTCTTCAAATATGAATCCGGTGAGATGTATCTCTATCAACTGGATGATCAAGGTGACGAGCTGCAAACTATCCACTCCTTGGGCATGCTGACATCAAACGATTGGGCTTTTCTGAAACTCATCATGCTTCGCAGACTAGGCGAATGCAGCAGCAGGCCCCTCTGTGAGACAAGAAGCCGAGGACGGAATAACGGATTCACCCGCCGCTAAATGGGGCAAACGGCCACATCAACAAGCCGAGGATGGAATCACGGATTCACCCGTCGCTAAACGGGGCAAACGGTCACATCAACAAGCCGAGGAAGGAATCAAGGATTCACCCGCCACTAAGCGCTGCAGGCGAGTGCTAAGCAACCTGAATGAAATTGACAAGAATTCAGGAAATAGGATCTTCTCTGCTAGTTGGCAGTCGAAGACAGGGGTTACCGGTCGATGGTTTTCCCGCACAAGTCTCAGAAAGGCTCAAGATAAAACACAGACAGTTATGTTCATGCTTGACTATTATAATTCTGACTGCGGTGTGTTCAGGACATTGCTAGCCATCCCCTTTGATGCCTGGCGTGATAAGATGATCGGAATATCAGACAGGATTTCAACGCTGTTTCGCGACTGGAAAGACATTTTGGGGGTCAAAAAAGCAGTCGCTTTAGACCCACCCCTCACAACAGCCAATACCACCCCTTCAACGTTAACCACGCCCTTCTCAGTATATAAAAAAGCAACCAGGCAGGCTGATCGGGACTCCGTACAACTTCACTGACAGGACTTCTAACATCTGACACCATGAGGAACGATGCAGTTTGACATTCTGCGGGCGGGGTAGCTCACCTACTCCACCGCCATCTCCTTCAAACGATTCAAACGCTTCATCATCGGCGCAGCACGGGTCCCCGGACGGTGACAAATTCTCCCCGGAGCTGTACCACCCTCCTTCAGCCGCATCCTCGCCAACTTCTGATTCTTCTGCCCTAAGCGACTGCGGGAGCGAGAGTCTACTCACATCGCTGCAGAGAAACACCATTGACTGATCCAGGCCCCCCGGATGCGTGAAAGGCAGCCAAGAGGTCTTTGTTTTAAGAATAGAAGATAAGAATTCCAGGCTTCCTACTAGTGATGGGTCCGGCAACACCGATGCGTCAGCGCATGTGTCGGTCTCATAGAGCGAAACCCGTGTCGATGTGTGTATTGCTACGGAAAAGTCACGTGACCGATACAGCAACTGTTTCGGTCACGTGACCAATACAGCACCTGTTTCGAACTGACTGACGCGCCAAACTGTTTCTGTTCCCTCCAAGCTGCACGCGTGTGCACTCGCGCACAGCAGCGCGCACAGCAAAGCTATGCTGCGCAGTAAATAAAATCCAAGCTGAACTGTAAACAAAATAACGGTTAATAATGGTTAATTTTTAACCATTTTGCAACTCTGGTGTGATGGTGTACCACAGTCTCGCTCTGTGAGCGCAAGGTGCTGATCGGAGCGCACCACTGATGGATGGGCTGAACATTTATGGTTGGGCGGGTTGCGCTGTGCGTCTTTGTTCTGCGCGTCGTTTCAGAAAAAACGGCTGATCTACCCTTAGTAGAAAGCTGCTACTCTGAGTAGTTCTTCCTCCCTTTGTCATTCTCAGCACGTCCGATTTCAGAAAAGATGATATCAGAGTCAGGTAACTAAACACAGCGCCCGATCAACCATTTGTAAAAAATAAAAAAGCCAGTCCACAAGCATCCTCCTTCACATTATTTATTGACTGTATCTAAAAAAAATCAAATATATGTTTAATTCAAATGAAAATATAAAATAATACAATTCAACATACAATGATTTAAATTGTATTGTGTATACTTGGTCATCAAATCAGTGTCAGTTAACTCTGTCAACCAGGTTGCCTGTAGGGATTTTTAAGGTCCAGCAGGTGTCAGTATTCAGTGACACAGTATCGGCACAGTATCGGCACAGAGTGGCAATGTGTCGAAACGTTTCATGACGCCTCATCGACCCATCACTACTTCCTACCATGCCACCTTAGACGGCGACCCAGGACGAAGATTCACAAGCTGTGAATCTTCCTGCCTGCCCGGACCCTTTGCAGCTTGTGGACACGCAGCTCCACGACGACTCTCAACTACCCTCAGGCCAAGGAGATCCGCCCTCCCCGGAACCTTCTCAGCCTGACTCACAGCTTACGATGAGCCAAGTAGAGGCTGTCACCGGGGCCGATGAATACAACGGGTGGATTCGCTTCGGGTTCATCAGAGCAGTGAAAACCTTCGTGCATCATCTTCTGTACAGTGCCATCAGCAAGTACGTGCACGATAAATGTTACGGGTGCATTAATGACCGTCCCAGTTTGAGAGACCATGAATGCTTTGAGCATGTTGAGGACGGGTTCTTTGAAAGCAATTACTATCGTGTAATGCCAGTGCTTTGTAACGCACGTTTCATCTGTACCATTCGACACTTTCTAGCCGCACGCAATATCCATCAAGACAGCGGTGCAGTCAGCGCGGTCGCACAAGCTTACTTGTACGAATTGACGCTGGTCAAGCAGGTGTATGACCCTATCAATAAGGTGTTTGATCAGGTGATTCAACAAAGCTCTGAATTCAGAGATCAGCTTCTAGCTGCCTCGCAGTACTGGCAAGGATGCTGAAAACCAGAGCATGGATGTTTTCTCATATCCTTCTTTTTTAAATATTAAATTAGTTTAGGGCATCGCATTAAAAGAATGTCTATTCCATGTATCTGTTTTATTTTCTTTCTTTTTATATATGAAATGATTGTTTTTTTAAATTAAATTAGTGTTTTCTACAATTAGTTTGTGACATCGTATTAAAAGAATGTCTTTTTCAATGTATGTGTTTTATTTTTACATTTTTTCTTTTTATATATGAAATGATTTTTTTACAATTAGTTTGTGGTATAATAAATGAATGTAATTTCTTTCCTAATTATGTTAATAAAAAAAATATAAAAACCCCGATTACAGACGTCTTTTCCTTCATTTAGCATCACTACGTGTGTGGGAAGGTATGGCTGAAGAAAAGTTAATGAAACGGGTATATTACACACCTGTTCACCCTGGTTCTTTCGGTGGAGTAGAAAGATTACAGAGAGCTATGGAAAGTGAAACTGGTAAGAAGGTCCCGGCTGAAAAGGTACAAGACTTTTTATCAGAACAAGATGCATATTCTCTGCATAAACCCGCAAGAATAAGATTTCCTAGAAATAGAGTATTTGTCACCAGGCCTCTGAAACAGTTTCAAGCAGATCTTTGTGATATGCAGAGTTTGTCCAAAGAAAATGACTGTTACAATTATTTATTAACCGTTATCGACGTATTTTCCAAAAGAGCCTATGTCAGGGTTTTAAAAAGGAAAACTGCGTCCGATGTCGTAACAGCTTTCGAGTCCGTTTTAAAGAAGAGTCAGATTCCAAAGAAACTTCAAACTGACGACGGTAAAGATTTTTTCAACAAATCATTCAAAGCGGTAATGGATAAAAACGGTATTGAAAAGTTTTCCACGGCTAGTGAGATAAAATAATCCGTTGAGAGGTTTAACCGTACGTTAAAATCAAGAATGTGGAGATATTTCACCGCAAAAAACACTCTCCGATATGTAAATGTGCTTCAGGATCTGGTCAAAAGTTACAACCACAGCTATCATTCGAGTATTAAAATGGCCCCTGTCGAAGTCACCGCCAGTAACGCTTTTCAGGTGTTTCAGAATCTGTACGAGACTAATTCCAAATGCCGCACAAAACTCAAGATGGCGTTTAAGCAAGGCGACCATGTCAGAATATCCAAGGTGCGTGGAGTGTTTGACAAGAAATATGAACAGAGTTTCACGGATGAAATCTTTACAGTTACAGAAGTGATACAACGATCTCCCCCCGTATTCAAACCGAAAGATTTAGACGGAGAGCCCGTCCGAGGTTCTTTTTACACTGAGGAGCTTCAAAAGGTGAAAATGTCAAAAAACAAAATGTATCAAGTGGGTGAAATATTGGGCAAGCGCACCGTCCGGGGACTCAAACAGGTCTTAGTACGCTGAAAAAATTGGTCGGAGAAATTCAACAGCTGGGTGAGAGCCGACGACCTGCGTGATGTATAAAAGAAAGTGCTTTTCACCGGAGGGCTGACAGTGTAACATGGATGGCATAACCGAGGACCAGGGATTTTATCTGATGCTACCGTCCAACGCTAACCTCAATGTTTTTAAGGATAATAACATATCGAGTTTCCGCGTGGATTTAGCCGAGCCTATTAATTTACAAGATCAGTGGCAAGTGGCTTTGACGGAGGTTTCATACCCGCACACATGGCATAACGTCCCCTCAGAAAATGCTCATTTTGAATGGAGAAAAGCGGCCAAGGAAGAAGTCCAACGCGTACAGATTGGAAGCGGATACTACACTAATTTGAATCACCTTATCACGGAGATTGAAGCCCATCTGAGAAAGATAGATTCAGATATTTATTTCAAAGTTGCTATCCTATAGATCATCCTATAGGTTTTAAGGCAGGCTTCTACCATCTCTATTTCTACAGCGACGTTGTTGCCTCGCAGATGGTGGGCGACGCTTACGCACCGCTATTGCGAACGGTTCAAGTACAGGGTGTGTTTGGAGATATTATCACGGAAACCTTCCATAATCCCTACTACCTTCCAATTGGCAAGAAACACATTGAAAATATACAAGTTGAAATAAAAACGGATCAGAACACCCCGGTGAAATTTACATACAGAAAGTGCATCGTGAAACTGCATTTCAGATCTGCGGCCTCACACCGAACGTTCAGATGAAAACAGATTATGCATATGAAAACACACGACTGTGGCTGGAATCATTCATAGCTGTGCAACCAGTCGCACCAGCAACATTGCAGCATGCTAAAACGTGAGAAGGAAAAAAAAAAGAATCAAGAAAACATGGTTTTCCTGAGAGAGGACCCACACTGTTTCGTCTCCTATTACCAAGGCCTGGATGGGGGCGCTTTACCCGGTTTCTATGGCGCACCTGTTATGTACGGTCAGGGGATAGGATCCATATTTTCAAAATTATTTAATTTCGTATCACCCCTAGTTAAATCCGGCGTCGCTATAGCAAAACCGCATAGGAAAAAGGCGGCCACAAACATCGCCTCGGACGTCATAGGTAAAGCTATGACCAGAATAACCGGTTTGCACGGGGGGGGTGAATAACCAGGAGGGGTCAGGGGTTATGGTTTTGTCAAGAAGAGCTAGAAAGAGACCTCCGGGGCAATGTGTTTGGCGTTCACAAATACTCGTGCCGCGTAAAAAGAAGAAATCAGTTGACAGGAGCAAAGCTAGAAGGAGGAAGTCCGCTGCGAGCAAGGATATATTTAACTGAATTAGTATTTTTCATTAAAAATCAATCATGGCTCTTTTACATCAGAAATCATCAGAATGCACCCTGGCTGAACTCAACCTATTCTCCGTCCCATGACTCAACTATCTATCGAAGATAAGGTCTACACCGAGATATTACCCATGTCAGCGATTACAGACACGGGCCCTATTGAGTTCTTTATCCCCGGAGATGGAGAAAAATACCTGGATCTGAACGACACCTTGCTGCACGTCCGTCTAAAGATCACCAACGCAGACGGGAGCGACCTGGCTAAAGATGCCGCCGTCGGGCTCATAAATTACCCACTGAATACAATGTTCAGTCAATGCGACGTTATTCTGGAAGACAGGTTAATTTCACAGAGTAGCGCGACCCACCCACACAGAGCAATGATTGAAACTTTGCTCAACTATTCAGAAGACACTTTAAAGAGTGAATTTAGCACAGGTCTCTTTTATAAAGACACCACGGGAGCTATCGACTCGATCGTTATGACAGATGGTCCTAACTGGGGTATGAACCGGAGAGCCTCTTTCACAGCTAATTCAAGAGAGTTACACCTGATGGGGCTGCTTCACGCTGATATATTCTTCTGCGAAAGACTCCTTTTGAATTATGTCGACATGAGGATTAAATTTACCAGAGTCAGCGACGCATTCTCTCTCATGGGACCTCTGGGGGCTTCTCTCTTTGTGAAAAAAGTTTCAGTCTCCCCGGCTATCCGGCTCGGGCACGCTTCAGCATTAATGAGAGGAAATACCCTCTATCCTCTTTCACGCGTGAATGTGAAAACATATTCTATCCCAGAAAATTCCAGGATATGTATACAGGAGAATCTGTTTTTAGGAACCATGCATAAATATGTCGTTTTAGGTATGGTCAACCACAAGGCATCCACTGGAAGGAGAAGCATGTCCCCTTTCAACTTTAAGCATATGGATGTGGAATATTTAGCTCTCTGTAAAGACGGCAGACAGGTCCCTGCCAAAGTGTTTCAACCTCAATTCAACGACGGTTGAATTCAGTGAGGGAATATTACAACATGTTCACTGCTATAGGTCGTCATTTAAAAGACCTTCCTTTAACACTAAGAGTCCCAAAGCAGGAGGCTTTAGCCATGCTTCAGAGCATGTCAGACTACGAATCTGATGGTGGATCTGTTGGAGACTTAGCATTTCAGAATGAAAACAGCGCAACCGATTCTTCAAGTGAAGAGGATGATTCTGATGAGAATGCGACTGCTTTTGCACCAGCAAATCCTCCCCTCCAAAGACGCACCAGGGGCAGAGTGGTCAATTATATGATTGAGCGGGACAGTTCAAACACTGAGGCTACATCAGATGAAGAGGAAGACACAGTGCGCGGCAACCCCCCTCCTTGCAAAAAACAAAAAACTGCTGATGTTGGCACAATGCCTGGATCCACAGAGAAGGCGAAAGATGGCACTGTTTGGTCCCACTGGAAAGTTGGAGACTTTTCTGTTCCTGAAACCCCACAGACTGCCTTCAATGGATCTGGAGGGCCAACAGATTCTGTGAAACGCAAAATCACAAGTCGCCTTCGCAGCTTCCTGTGTTTGTTGGATGTGAACATGTTGCTGACCATCAGAGACTGCACAGTCCACGAGGCCCGCAGAACAAACCCCAGCTGGCAGATGAGTATCTACGAGCTGATGGCTTTCCTCGCAATCCTTTTTCGAAGGGCTGCCATGGGTTACATTGGTCCCATGCGACACATGTGGGCCAATAAATTCGGAGATGCAGATATCAAACCCATAATGCCTCGTAACCGGTTTTTTGAAATAAGACGGTACCTTCGTTTTGACAACAAGGACACCCGCAAGGAACGCATACACAATGACAAATTTGCAGCAATTTCTGACATCTGGATGCGGTTTGTTCAGAACTGTGTGTTGTCCTACAGTCCAGGACAGCATGTTACAGTGGATGAGCAGCTGTTTCCGTCCAAGGTGCGGTGCCCCTTTTTGCAGTACATTGCATCCAAGCCTGATAAGTTTGGAATCAAGTTTTGGATTGCAGCAGATCTGGACACAAAATACATGTGTAATGCCATCCCTTACTTGGGAAAAGATCCCACTCGTCCAAAAGGAGAGAGGTTGTCAGAGAACGTTGTTCTAAAATTGATGGAACCATTTTTGGACAAGGGAAGGACTGTAGCTATGGACAATTTCTTCACCTCTCTGTCTTTGGCTAACAGGCTCCTTCAGCAAAATACAACTCTGCTTGGCACCATCAACAAAATTCGTCGGGAGCTACCAGCAATTGCAAAGGAAACCTCGGGGCACCAGTTGCACTCCACACAGGTGTTCAAATCTGGAAGTGCCTTGCTGACAGTGTATGCGACAAAAAAAAGAAATCTGTCTGTCTTCTGAGTACCATGCATCACAAAGTGGAAATTGTGGACATTCAAAAACAAAAACCAAACACTGTGGTTGATTACAACCAGCTCAAATGTGGTGTTGATATTATGGACCAGAAACTGCGCAACTACTCTGTGCGTGCAGGAACACGGAGGTGGCCCATGGCTGTGTTTTATAACCTGCTTGACATGGCCGCCACAAATGCACATGTTCTGTACACAGCGTGTACAGGATCCAAAGAAAGTCGTCGACTGTACATGCTGGAGCTTTCAGAGGAACTCAAAAACAGGCTCCTGCAGGAAAAGACACAAGAGGAAGAGCAAAAACAGCTACGTCATGAGATGAGAGTTTCCCAGCAGAAAAAGACTCAATGCCAGGTATGCATACTCTGCAATAACAACAGAAGTACTGAACGTTGTGTCCACTGCGGCAAATTTACCTGTGGCAAATGTAGGAAAGGCTCACTGTGGGAATGTGGAAACTGCTAGATGGGACAATTGTATTTTACATTTTTCCACTTTATATTTAGTGCTTTATCCATATGTAGACTGCTTTTCTTTATCTGAAATTAAAAAAAACTTTCTGAAGTTATACCTTCTGTCTGTTATTTTTCAAAATTGAGCTGTTTGGGGTGGTATTTGGCTCCAGTCCCCCCAACAGTACTTCACAACTCTCAGAACCATTCCACCCCCTTCAGTTTTGGTTTTAGTTCAAGCCTCTCTGTTGAGGTGTGTTTTACCTGAAAGTGGGGGTGGGGGGTGGGGGGACTATGGCTGTTCCTTGTGTGACATAAATGTTACTCCAATACTAAAGGCATACTGTTTGTCATTCTCTAAGATTAAATTTTGAATGACATAAAAAGGCGAGACAAGACAAAATACAATTATTCTTTCATTCATATAGTGAGCTTTGCAATATACATGAGTCTGTTGGTGAATGGACAATAGAAATAGGCTATTCCTTGCCTTGTTGGAAAAGCATGGCTATGACCTGTTCTCAGCTCAGGAACTAGGACCCGTCACAGGTTATTTGCATTACAATAGGGACAGTTAGCAAGGTAGAGTGAATACACAAACTTGAAGGGGAGGGGGGGCTTGCAAGAAAACTGAAATTCTCTGGGACTCCTAGTGTTAAGCATCGCTCGTGAGGAATTTAACAGCGGTTATTCCCTGTTTGTCTTTAATCTCAATCTGAGGGAGGACGCAGACGCTTTGTCGATTTGGAAATCGACTCAAAAAGGCAGGTCCTGGTGGATTTTTATTAAAACATGAATAACCACGAGATCGAGAGTGTGATGCATCATCTGCTGGGGGACTTATTTTACGGCGTCTGGGCATCCGACCAGCTCCCGCTACTGAAACGCACGTACAGAGGACCAGCCTATTTCATCGTCAACACTCACCCTTCACACATGCCTGGAGAACATTGGCTAGCTTTGACTCTGGAAGAGAATGATGGAGCCACCTTTTTCGACTCTTACGGATTCAGTCCAGATTTTGAATTTTATCCATCGAGCATACTGACATTTTTGAAAGAGAGATCCTCGAAAATATTGTATCATAATCGTCAACTTCAAGACACTGTGCGGTCACCACTGTGTTTATTATCTGTGTCATAAAGCCTGTGGGCTTTCGGTGCATGAAATATTGGCTACCTATGACAAAGATGTTTATAAAAATGATGTCATGGTATATGATTTTGTGAAAAAATATCAGCAATGTATCAAAAATAGGGCCTCATGCTCGTTTAATCATGGAACTTGTTCTTTACAAATGAAAAAACTGTACGCATGAATAATTTGAAACATTAAAGTAAAATCTTTATTATAAATTCTTTTCCCCAGTTTTTATTTCATATAGACTTTTAGGGTGAAAATTTCAACCATGCAGGGTTTTTGACTCTTTTGCTTCTAGCACGTCCATTCTCAGGGGTTGGATCCTCAAAGTCTATTCCAGGGAATTTAGGGGACAGCACAATTTTTCCTTTTCGTTTCATGACAGGTTTATCACCGTTCTTCTCCGATACACCTGTTTTCGTCATGCCTCTGTATTGGTCGCGGGCTTGTGGATTACTGACTGATGACACGGGGATGTTTAGCCCTCATCACACGATCGCGATAAACAAATTCGCCTTTCGAGGTCCAACTCGTGCCAACTTCTGATAACTTTTTCAGTATGTATTCAGCGTTTTTGCGATCTCTGTTAAATAAAGCTTTTAGAACCTCGTTAGCGGTTTTGTCCAATTCAGCAGGAGAGGCTGTAAAACCGATAGAGTCAGCCTCATTATTTTCAGGTATAGGGTGACGCTGCATAGTTAAAGTCACTCAGGGTTCCTCCAGCTGACCCTGCTTCATTAGAGTGAGATATCTCTGCAACAGAGCGTTGTACCTTTTAATTTTTTCATAAGAACTCAGTACCGGTTAATTCAGAATCTCTCTCATTTTAGAATCCAAATCCTCTTCAGCCATCTTTCTGATAGAAGGCTCTGACGGGGTCAAACGTTTGAACTGATGCGGTGAAACCAGATACATCTTTTGCGCCGTTCTAAGAGACATTTTCTCTCATCTCCTGATGACACCCCCCAGCACCTCTCCTAAAAAAGGGGCCACGACGCTCAGCAAGGGAAAAATAAACCCGCCTGTTTTATTTTTCAGAACCGACTGTTTGCGCTTTAACCCTGTTCTTTTATCAGCCAGCATTCTGATGATCTTTTTCTGCTTTTCCCGTTTTTTATGTTGAGAAGGACATAGTTTAACGTTACCTTTTAAGATATTCAGAGCTATCTCACACAAGGCTTTGAGAAAGTCGGGTGAGCAGTGGGCTAGAATGTCTTTACATTTCTGCGGTGTAGCGTGATACAGAGTTCTGAATAAGGGAGCGTTCCTTCTTATGCGCGCCGACATGATGAACTAATTTAGCTTGGGTACATACACAGCTGGCCACTGACCTGGAAGCATTCCAGTTCTCAGTCTGAAACGATCTGGGCAAGTCGGAGTTAGATCGACGGTTAAATAGCCATGAGGTTCTTTGGTGGCGTCTTGAAAACTCTCCATAAAGAAAGTTTTCTCTGACGGAAATATTTGACGGGCTAATATATTCAGT
Source organism: Fundulus diaphanus (assembly GCA_037039145.1). Taxonomy (NCBI): domain Eukaryota; kingdom Metazoa; phylum Chordata; class Actinopteri; order Cyprinodontiformes; family Fundulidae; genus Fundulus; species Fundulus diaphanus. The sequence goes on from CM073139.1 coordinate 7,616,049, forward strand.
TGCAGTTTATCTCTGGGGTTCTTAAACAACACCAAATAATTAGCGTTTAAACTGATGGTACGGCTGTACTTGCCTTGATGAAACACATTCTGAGTCAGCATAATCACGCTCATACTTTTATGATGCTGGTATTGGGTAAAAGTCTTGACCACTTCTCGATGCTCCGAAGCATGGAAAATTACATCGTCTAAAATAACCAAATGATTTTGATCAGGAGGAAACAGATTTTCATCATGAAAAGAATCAGATAGTCCTTCGATGAATTTAATCTTTTCATTCCTTTTTTGCAATTCAGAATACATACTTTGGAAACAGATGTAAATCCAGACTTTATTTACAGGAACAACATCCATAACATGGTTACAATTTTAACAAAAAAAGATTTACCACAACCACTCGGCCCTGCTATTAGAAGTGAAAAAGGGGTTTTGAATCTCGGATCAAATTCAACCTCCTGTGTTTCACGGGACAACGACATTCTTTCTCAATTAGCCTTTAATAGCCAAACGGAAGGGTTGTTCCGTCAGAAAAAAAGCCTTCTTTTATCATACACCACCCGCAGCTTTTTCTGAAATGTGGCATTTTGAAGCTGGAAGCTTCTTTTATCCCTCCTGATGGTATGCTGTGGAGCCTGTAAACCCCCCCCCCCCCCCGTAGAACCTTGCAGATAACCTTCTACCAGGTCTTTCACGCTGTCAAAATTCACCCTCTCACTGCATTCATGAGTCTGAGTGATACCTTTAAATCTCATGACCACTTTTTTCCGGCTTCTCGTCTGGTAAGCGTAGCTTTTTGGGCCTGCAGAAACAAATTCCTGTATCGTATCACCTGACAGTTCGTCTGTTAAATCCCCCCAACAATTTTCCAGCTCGAGGGAGGTCTGACCCGGTTTAACCACGTAGATCAAGCTGTCTGTATCAATGTACAAAACACGCTGTTGAAGTCGTGACAGGTGTACAATTTCAGACGCGCGTACGCAGTTGTAAAGGCAGCGATGAAGATCTCATTCACCTTGTTGGGTGGATAGATGCAACGCTTGTTGTATTTCCACTGAACCATACACATTTCATCGTTCAGAAAGTGAAAGTAGCTCACTGTGTATTTACCTGAAAACAGGAAGTTAAAAAATTCATCGGGGTCAGACACGATGCTGGTTTGAGCCAGGTCATTTCTCTGTGCAAATGTCCCCCAAAAACTGTTCAGACACAATTTAGCCACCTGCCTTTTAGTCAGATTCACCTTAATGTTCTCCACATCCAGCTGGATGCCTTGTTCACATTTGTAGTCGATGATTATGACTGTTTAATTATTGTTGGAGACTTTCACGTTGACAACCCTGAAGACAGAAGTGCAAAAGAACTGTGTGACAAAAGAACTGTGTGACACACTTAGAAACTTTAGTTTAACTCAGCATGTTAAACAGCCAACACACAAACAGGGACATATTTTAGACTTGATCATCACTAAAGGTCTAAACATTTCTAACGTCAATGTAACTGATGTTGCCCTATCCGATCACTTCTCTGTTGCTTTTGAATGTATAATTTCCAGTGACTCACTTAGCCAAAGGGACATCGTAAGAAAACACACCATTAAGGACAATGCCACGGAAACTTTTATTCAAGCTTACTCTGCTACTTCAACCTTGGGCTGCAACTCAGTAGATTAACTAGTAGATAACTTTCATTCTAAAGTCTCAGACATCATTGACTGCATTGCTCCAGTTAAAGTGAAGGTTTTTTCCGGGAAGAAAAAATCTCCTTGGAGAAATGCTCCAGCAGTTAGAGGTGAAAAAGGGAATGTCGAAAAGCTGAACGCAGGTGGAGAAAGACGAGACTCCAGGTTCACTATGACATCTATAAAGAGAGACTTTACAGATATAACTTACAACTGAAAAATGCAAGGGAATCTTTCTTCTCAGAGATCATCAAGAAAAACATTAATAATGCTCGTGTCTTATTTTCCACAGTCGACAGATTAACAAATCCTCCTGTGTCAGTGGCTTCTGAACTCCACTCCACCAGGGCCTACCAGGAATTTGCTAACTTCTTTACTGAGAAAATCCTAAAAATTAGAAGATCAGTTTGTACATCCACACCAACTCTAGAACCAAAGCCATATTCAGCTGGAACTTATCCTGACAAAATGTCCCAATTCAGCCAAATAAACTCCAAAAGCTTAGAGGAGATCATTCAGCAGCTAAGTTCCTTCTCCTGCTGCCTTGATGTTCTCCCCACAGCTTTCTTTAAGAAAGTTTTGCCTGTCATAGCGTCTGATTTGACTCAGATAATAAACACGTCTCTTCTGTCAGGTGTTTTCCCCCAGTCCCTAAAAACAGCAATTATCAAACCACTGCTGAAAAAAAACAATTTAGACAAACTACTACTCCAGAACTACAGGCCCATCTCAAACCTCCCCTTTATCAGTAAGATTATTGAAAAGGCTGTGTTTCAACAATTAAACACCTTCTTAACAACGACCAACCGCTTTCCAGTCTGGCTTCCGTGCTCACCACAGTACAGAGACCGCCCTTATCAAGGTGTTTAATGACATCCATATAAATACTGACTGTGGAAGAACCACCGTGCTGGTTCTATTGGACCTCAGTGCAGCATTTGATACTGTTGATCACTCCATTCTGTTAGAGCGCCTGGAGAACTGGGTCGGCCTCAGTGGTACAGCTCTCCACTGGTTTAAATCCTACTTAAAGGACAGGGACTTTTTTGTGTCAGTAGGTAACTGTACGTCAGAGATGACAAAAATCACATGTGAGGTTCCCCAAGGGTCCATCCTGGGTCCCCTCCTATTCAATATCTACATGCTCCCTCTAGCTCAGATCATAAGAAACAACAACATCAGCGACCATAACTATGCAGATGACACACAGCTCTATATCACCATGTTACCAGGTGACTATGAACCAGTTCAGGCACTCAGTAAATGCCTAGAAGAAATCAATGCATGGATGTGCCAAAATTTTCTTCAGTTGAATAAAAACAAAACAGAAGTAATAATATTTGGACCAATAGAGGAGAGATCAAAAGTTAGCACACAGCTTCAGTCGCTTCAGCTAGAAACCACTAATCAGGCCTGAAATCTGGGTGTAATGATGGACTCAGACCTGAACCTCCAAAAGCATCTAAAGACAGTTACAAGGTCGGCTTTCTATCACCTGAAGAACATTTCTAGGATTAAAGGACTAATGTCTCAGCAGGATCTGGAAAAACAAATCCATGCGTTTATTTTTAGTCGAATTGATTACTGCAACGGTGTTTTTACAGGTCTGCCTAAAAAGTGGATCAGACAGCTGCAGCTGATCCAGAACGCTGCTGCCCGCATCCTCACTAAGACTAAGAAAGTAGATCACATCACCCCAGTTCTAAAGTCCTTACACTGGCTCCCTGTATCTCAGAGAATAGACTTTAAAATACTTCTGTTAGTCTATAAATCTCTGAATGGCTTAGCACCTAAATACATCACAGACTTGTTATCAGTGTATCAACCATCCAGACCATTAAGGTCTTCTGGCTCCAGCCTACTCTGCATACCTAGAACCAGAACTAAACACGGAGAAGCAGCATTTAGTTCCTATGCTCCACTTATCTGGAACAAACTTCCAGAAAATTGTAAAGGTGCGGAAAGCCTGAGTTCCTTTAAATCAAGATTAAAAACACATTTGTTTAGGATTGCCTTCAACTGTTCTAGTTAACTGAATCACCACTTTTTTGTTCTTTTTTCTATCTACATTTTATTCCTACTTGCTTTTATTCTGTTTTATTTTGCTATATTTCAATCATGTAAAGCACTTTGCATTGTCTTTGTACTGAATTGTGCTATATAAATAAATTTGCCTTGCCTGGCCTAGTCTGCCACATATTTCAATCGACTTTCCTCATCCGTCGCTTCAGCCGGGAAACCTGAAGCTTCCTGCTTACCCTTGAGAAAAGTGTGGATGTACGGTTTAAAGATTGAACTGCTCTGTTTTTCAAAATGCCAAACCTCAGTGATTTCAGCGAGGCGGTATCTGAGTTCTAGAGCTTTGCTGAATTTGACGCTTACCCATACACCTGTTAACGCTCTCTCTTGGTCAGAGTGGGTGCAGGGACCTGTCTGGTAGTACATTTCGGCGCAAGCCCGGCACAGAGTGAACACCAGTTTACTGGTAGATGTCCTGTACGGCAAAATGGGGAAAAACAGACCACGAGGCGGGAACACGGTCGCCCCGATGAAGCCGAAATAGTTATGAGGATCATCAAAATCTTTGCAAATGATTTCGGGGTGGCCGAGTGGATAGCTGCAGTTTGCATTCACGTACGGGTACAGGGAAGTGAAATCTACATAATGCACCGATTCCTCCTCCCCAGCCGTGTACCTCAACCTGAGAGCACACCTCCTGCCACCAAACAGAGCATCTTGCGGGGAAAGAGGCTCCGGTGCGCTGAAACAGTCCAGAAACCTTTTGAGACCCGAGTGCGACGCCTTCATCAGAATCCAATCGTGTTCCCACATAACCTGTAATTGCATGCCGTAAACCCATTGCAATAACCTGGCTCTCTCCATGGTAGGTGAGTGGAACGTTTCAAAGCAAACTCCTCTGAGAGGACACGTCTGGTCAGCTGGAAAGCAGGTGGGACAACCGTGATAGAAACATCCATTGAACTCAAACACAATTTTCACCCCTTGAACCTCTGCGTATCCGTCGACATAAGGCCCGATTTGCCTTTCACCTTTATTGAGTGCATGCTGAATGAAAATGCCTCGTTCAAAAGCCACCCACTCTAACCACTGAATGGACGCGTCCGAAAATGTCTTGCCGGGGAGGGGATCGCGAGGGTGTTAAGAGGCAGGAAATTGGATGTGAAGACCTTCATGCAAGCCGAGGCAATGGTGATGGACTTTAAAGGGTCCACATTTGTCTCTTTAAAGAACTCTTCTCTGAATTTCACACAGCCCCTGAAAAGAATCTCCACATCATTTTGACAATAATAAACAGCTTCTTTCTGAAAGTCAAAGGGGTGCTTACAAGCCTCGTTGTACCAAATGGAAAAACGTTCCTGTTCGACAGGATTCATGTGCTCTACCACGTAGAAGCTGGGGGAGGAAGTGGGCCCACGTAGTTTAATGTCTTCTCAGAGGAGAACAGGTGGGGGAAAAACCTTAACAGTGATCAGTGAAGCCTAATGCTTTTGGCTGTTGATGAATTTTAGACCGTAATCAGGCTCAGTAAAACAGAGGATTTTACTCCCCTGTGTGATCAGATATGGTTTAATACCTAGCTAAACCATCACACTCAGAACCAAGTAAGAGTCAAATCCGCGACTGTTGTGAGCTAAAAAAGTGTAACCTCTGCAACGAGGTTTCCTGAAATGGAGCAGAAGATCCCTGACGCCGTTCAACCCATAATACCAAACATCCCCCGTCAAAGTTTTTGTGTACACGAGGAATGGAATGTGCTTACCGGTTTGATCTGTAAAAGTTTCAAAATCATAAAAAAACATTTTATTGCCGAGTTCAGGATCAGTCAGGGTCGGTTGAATGTAACACTGATGGGCGTTTAGCGTTACATCAGCACCGCCAGGCACTTTCTGACTACAGACTGTGCATTTTATCAAACATACATGAGGCTTGCTGTCTCGGCCTGTTGGTAGATCGTATAGCTTTTTACACACAGGACAGAATTTAGTCGTGTCTCAGGTACTCGCATGCTTCCCCAGGTTAGGTCTCAATCTGGGGACCTTGTGCCTATCATAGCACAATGAATTACAGCAGATCCAATTACAATCTGTGCACTGTACAGAGTTGTACTGCTCGAAAGTACATTTCGGATCGAGACAGACTGAACAACGACCCTCACAGTTATGCCTGTTGATGTTTTCGAAACCGTTAAAGCAAAAGCTGCAAGTGTACTTTGAACCGGTGAACCCTGCCAGGTTTTTGATTCCATAATAATGGTTTTTGAACAGAAACAGAAAAATAGGATTTGAACGATCTGAAAAGTCGGTCTGGAATTTACGAAGCAGTGCGTCCTTGCTATCTTTATAGAAAACGACAATTTTCCTGTTGACTATCTTTTCAAATTTTTGCACATCGCTGAAGGTTACAGGTGTTTGCTCAGTGAGACCTGCCGAGCGTTGCCAAAGCATTGCAAGTTGTAATGCTTGAGCGTCTGTAAAAGCGGGGTTACACAGATGGGCAAGACTGATTGAAATAATTTATTTATAATTTATAAAATAAATAAAATATAAATACTGAAAAAAATAGTAATGAACAGATGTTCACTTACCGTCCGGTTGGCTAAATGCAGCAGGGGGAGGCAGTATTTCGGCCGTAAAGGCTGCTTGAGCGACAATGGCTCGGTGGGATGTTACTGCGGCTAAATAAGCAGATAGACTAAATGAACCGAGATAATTGGGAAATGTACAATCCGGGTTAGATTCAGAGTTATAATAGTTAACTTACGTGCAGCACGTGCTGCGATAAGCGGCGTGTGCTGGATAACGTCTCGAAGAAGACCTTCTGACTCTTGAATGCTCCAAACCGGTGACTGCTCGACGTTTCAATTCAATTCAATTCAATTCAATTTTATTTATATAGCGCCAAATCATGAAACATGTCATCTCAAGGCACTTTACAAAATCAAGTTCAATCATATTATACAGATTGGGTCAGATTATACAGATTGGTCAAAATGTCCTATATAAGGAAACCAGTTGATTGCATCAAAGTGGAGTTTCCAACGTGTGAGTCAGGTGGACTGATTACAATGAATGAGCGGTCACGTTCTCCAATCCTCTGTCGTTTTGATGCTGAGGTGTTTTGAAACGGTATATCCGTCCTCTTTTTGCGGTGAAGCCTCCGTTCGCGCTGCGTTCGCGGTATGTTAGGCTGAGGAAGAATTCTCGGTAACTCTCCGTGCACATTAGGGTTGTGCGGGGTGGAACGACTGAAATATTCGTCGACTAACCCTTTCTCGGTACAATCTGGGATACAGAAAAAGAAAAAAGAAAAAAATGGTTAAAACATAATATTAGTATTTACATAGACGTATTAAATAAAATGGATATAAGTTGAATCATATCTCACCAAAATCCGTTTGGGTAATTCGCCAGGCGTGGGCCCTGAAACAAATAATTAAAATATATTGTAATAATAGCGACGGAACAAATATTCCTCTGCAACCGCGCTGACTAAAACGGCTCCTGAACGCCTCACCGCTAAAACCCCCTGCATCATATGACTAGGCTATCACATGATCTTTAATCGCTAGCGTCACGGTGGAACCCCCGGAAACAGTCTACAGACAACTTAACAGGTAAACAACCTGGGAACTGAAACACTGAATCGTTACAATATAATAAAAAAAGTAGCTATTGGCTGTATATTAAAAATAAAGAATTAAAACGTTTACTTACCGGCAGTGATTTGGTTATAAAGCTGGGATTCGGTGAGTCCATCAGAATGTATTTGGGCTGTGACTTGACACGTAACGCGGCCGTGAGACATGTTGTAGCAATCAGCAACGTGTCGTGTTCATACTAAATGCTAAATGTTTGGTTTTATATTAAGCCATACTACGTTCTCTAGGGCCCGCCTCGTAAGGGTGTCACGGTTGCGCAAGCCCGTTGCTTGTTAACCATTGGCGCCTGTATCTTTGTTAAAGACACCTAGCGGAAACCACGGGGGATGGCTGGAAACCTTTTGATTCCGGGCCGTGGTGGATGTATCACCCAACGTCTAAAAGGTTTGATCCTATTTATTTCCTGGGCGCGTAGTATGCCGATATGCATATTGATACGCAACGCGGCGGGGGCGCTGTGTTATTCCCCCAGCCGCCGTATTGTTCGAAGCAGTCTGGTTATGCAGAAAAGGTGATTGCAGAGCTACGTGTCGGCGCCACGCTATTGTCCGACCCTATTTTATTGCTAGAACCGGTGTTTCAAACAGACACCTGGCCCAGCAGGGGAGGGATGCAAACCTCTTGATTCTAAGAAGACGGTGAACCCCTGCCGGGTTTATAGCAGTCTGATTGAATAAGGTTCAGACACATCGACGCCTCGAACAAACGCATCGGGGTTATTGTTTTAACACAGCCCGGCTCAGGCTCACATTTCGGCCGTGTAAGACACTATGAAGGGTCGCGTCCACCGACCCGCTTTTAGCTAAGACCCTGCTGTTTGCTTAGAGAGGAGCCTGCATGAGATGTATATTTATGTATATATATGTATATATTTTTTGTCTCCTTTTTCTTTTTCCGTTGTTCTGTATGAGCTACAGATTTATAAGATGAGTAAAGAGATAAGATGGGTCTTTATAGATCTCACAGTGGAGAAAGTTAGTAATAAATAATAATAAATTATGTGGATAATCTGTTTATTTTCATCAACCATAGTTTCCTATCCTGCAAATGCAGAGTATAAGTCTGAAGGTTTATACAACTAAAGTTAGACGTTCGGTTATAAGTAACCCCACAATAAGCACATTTCTTGACCATCATCATATGCATTAAATAATAATTAAATAAATAGACAAATAAATAGTTAAAAGTAATGTGTGTGTGTGTGGCCTGGGCTGTGGGAATGTGTGTGTGTGTGTGTGTGTGGGGGGGGGGGGGGGGGGTGGCAGGAGGGAGGGGGGTTCCGGAAATCATAAAATATATGTGGGGGGGGCAGGTCAGGGGTGCCAGGTGTCATAAATCAAAGGTCATATAAGGGTCATAGGGGCCATAAATTAACTTTTGACATAAGGTGGGTCCTATGTCTCTCTATCATTAACAGCTGGTGTTTCCGCGATGACACTGGAAGCCAAATTTTTTTTAAATTTGGCTAAGGGGCCAAAGAGGAGGACATGACGGCTGGTCGCTGCACAGAAATAAGTTGAGAGGATTCCTTTTAAAATATATCCAGTAGCTGTGATCTTAGCTCCAGTGTGAGTGGATTTTTTGTACCTTTCAATGGCAGAGGAATGGTTCAGCATAATGAATAATTACGCAGTGTAACGAGCAGTTGTAACAGTGTGAAGACACTGAAAAGACACCCATAGATTGTCTGATCCGGCACTTTCCAGCCCTCCAAAACATACTCCATTTCTGCAGTTTCTTTTTTAAGGAACCTTCAAATAAAAGCTGGTAAAATCATTGTGCCAATGAATGGCTTGAACTGCCATAATGTTTGTAACCAAGAAATCAACATAGTATTCCCCAGTGAAAGCAGCGAGGTACATTTTTGTTTTGATGTTTGTATTGTAAGTTTATGTATGGTATTCTAATATTTGTATATGTTTTAGTTTTCACGGTGACTGAGGTGACTGAGATGACTATGTAACTTTGGTGACTGTGATGGATCTTCATCAAAGAAAATAAAACGCTAAATTCACCCATCGGGGCTGGCTGAATAATTCAAGTGCTGGGGAGCTGCTACAGTGAAAACTCGAGCCTTCCATGAGTCGCCTTCCATTGACGGTGAGACGTTTGGATTGGACATCGGCTGAAGTTTGAAGCTGCGTCAGAGTCAACGCCACCATGAGGAGCTGTCTTTGCGGTGGATTCCAAGTTTGTATCAGAAACTGAATCTGACAGATGACCACTGGCGTGGTGAGAAATTGACTGATCAAACAACGCGGAAATAACTTGGAAATGACGTCACTTGGTTGATATTTATGAAATTAAATGAGTTTAAGGCCTATGTTTGGTTAAATTATACGCCGAATTACCTATAAGGTGTGTAGTCAAAAAAAATATTAGAATGGTGTTTTTTGTAACTAAGTGTTAAGTTTGAATGTGGGTTTAATTTCACTGTAAGAGTTAAGATGTCTCTGCCATGTAAAAAACGATTTTCTACTGAAGATGTGTGCACTGAGGTCCTCGCACAAGAAAGTTAACTGAAAAGGGAGAGCAGTACATAGAAGTAGAGTCTGCAAAACAGATAAAGGCATTTCTTAAATCTTATGCCTCCTGGAAACAAATTGCCAGAGAAGCCAGGAAGAAATTAAAGGGTTTCTGCTCTCAGGAGAATCTAGATGAAATAAATCAGCAAGTCCAAAACAGCCTTGAGAAAGTGAAACAGAATTATGAGTTTCTTCAACGTAATTCTTTAAATACTCCAGATATTGTGCAGAAACTAGATGCCTGTACTATATTAACAAATGAGATTTATGATCTTGTGTGTAAGCGTTTAGAAGGGGGTATTGTTGAAGAGAAATTTAATCAAGAAGTTGAAAAGGAAAGGGTGCGAGAAGTCTTGAATAGAGATGAATATCAGTCTGTTTTTGGGGAAATCTCTACTGAAAGTTCTTCATGTACAAATGGTTCATCAATTACCAGCTCCAAAGTTTCTCAAGGGTGTGTATTGGCAGAAGCTGATCTTGCGGCCAAAAGGGTTCAAGTTAGATCCATGTTGGAGATTGAAGCTCCACATGCGAAAGTCAGTAAACTGGCATGTGAATGGAAATGTCAGGAGTCCCAGATCATGGCAAAAATGAAGCAGAAGGAAGCTGAAGTGCTACAGCAGCTTCATGAGGAAAGGAGTAAGCTAAAGGTAATGCAAACAGATATGGAAGTTAAAAAGGCTGCCGCTCGGGTTGATGTTTATAGCAGACTGGAAGATGGTGTTGAAGGGGAAAATCTTGATTTTAAGCCTGAGGCTAAATCAGTGCAAACTTTAAAACCCCTAAGAAAGTCAGCCTGCAGGGCTGCATCAATTCTACCACCTCAAGTTTGCTCTGAGATTCCTGCAGTAAACTTGGCTGAAGCCTTAACAAGCTCATTGAGTTTAAGTCGCCTTCCTGTTCCTGTACCTGCCATATTCTCATGTGACCCTTTGAAAGTTGTGGACTTTAAGATATCATTTACAACTTTAATTGATTCAAAATCCTTCTCTGCTGGGGAAAAAAATGTTGTATCTTAAAAGTTATTTCTCCCGAGAAGCCAGAAAGGCTGTGGAAGGTTTCTTCTACAGAAGCTCTGAGGAAGCATATGAAGGTGCTTGGTCAGTTCTACAGGAGATATATGGAAGCCTATTTGTAACTCAGAAAGCATTTAGGGATAAACTTATGTTATGGCCAAAGATTACACCAAATGATCCATTGTCTCTCAGAGATTTTGCTGACTTTTTGAAAAGTTGTGAAGAGGCTATGCCTCAAGTAAAGGGACTGTCCATCTTAAATGATGAAGAAAATCATAAGATGTTGAAGAAGTTTCCAGACTGGGTTGTACGTAAATGGAGTAGAGTTGTTGTTGAAGTACTTGATGCATGTGGAGAATATCCATATTTTCAATGTTTTTCTAGATTTATACAAAAGGAAGCACGTATAGCATGTAATCCTGTTGCTTCTCCAGATGGATTCCCTACTGAGTTTTATAGTGAGTTCTGGAATATTCTGGCACCAACGTTTCACAGAATGTTGCAAGAAATTCAGGAAAATGGCAGATTTCCAGCTAATATGAACTCTGCCACCATCAGTCTTCTGCTTAAGCCAGGCAAAAATCCTATGTTTCCCTCCAGTTATCGTCCCATATCCTTAATCAACGTAGATATTAAAATACTCTGTAAAGCTTTTGCAAAAAGATTAGACAAAGTCACTCCTTTCATAATCCACCCAGACCAAACTGGTTTTATCAGAGGAAGACAGTCATCCACAAACACACGCAGATTACTTAATTTAATAGATTATTCCTACAGTACAAATATTAAAACTAATATAATGTCTTTAGATGCAGAAAAAGCATATGATAGAGTAAATTGGAATTTTTTATTCGCTACTCTACATAAATTTGGTTTTGGCAATTTTTTTATAAATTGGTTAAAAATTTTATACAGCTCTCCTACAGCCCCGGTCAGGACAAACAATCAAACATCTTCCAGCTTTTGTCTCCAGAGGGGCACTAGGCAAGGATGCCCGCTTTCTCCCTCACTTTTTGCCATTTTTATTGAACCTCTAGCAGCAACAATTAGACAAACAAAGGTTATTAAAGGTATAAAATGCATGAATATAGAGCATAAGATTAGTCTTTATGCTGATGATGTATTACTCTATCTTCAGCACTCAAACTCTTCCCTTTTTTAAGTAATTAGATTACTAGAATCCTTCTCAAAGGTTTCAGATTACTCTATAAACTGGTCTAAATCTACGGTACTGCCAATTAATTGCTCTTTCCAAAACCCCCTAGATTTACATTTGCGATCAGGAAATATTACATATTTGGGTATTACTGTGTCGTCTAAATTTGCGGATTTAGTCAAATCTAACCACATCCCACTTTTTAAAAAAAGATAGAAGACCTGGATAGATGGAAATCGCTTCCAATTTCACTCATGGGTAGGGTAGCTTCGATTAAAATGATGGTATTACCTAGAATTACTTACTTATTTTCAATGATCCCCAATAAACCATCATCTGACTGGTTTAAATCTCTAGATTCTTTGATCTCTAAATTTCTTTGGAAAGATAAACCACCCCGTATCAGCTTAAAGACGCTACAGAAAACTAAAGACAGAGGTGGACTAGATCTGCCTAACTTCCATAATTACTACTTAGCAAATAAACTACAATATATCACTAAATGGATAAAACATAATCCTTTAGACGAGCCCTGGATAGATATAGAACAGAAAATATGCAATAATATCACGATTTCAGATTTGCCGTTTATTAGCTCAAATATAAAACGGCATACATGCTTTAAAAATATTAACATCAGCTCTACTCTGACAGCATGGTGGGAGTTTCTTAAAATGACAAAGTCATCACTTATCCCATGCAGTCGTACACCCATCTGGAACAACCCTGACATCCTACAAAATAATAATATGATAAACTTTACATACTGGAAGAATAAAGGTATTGAATATTTGGAACATTTACTTGACGGAACCGAGTTCATCAATTTTTCCAAACTAAATATGCAATATGGCATTAGTAAAAATAAATTTTTGGAATATGAACAACTTAAATCTATAATTAGAAATAAATTTAAGCATATCAAAGGTGGTTTACAAATCCCAACTAATATATTAGAGTTCCTAGATTTACCCCCCCCCCCCCAAACTACTGTCTAAATCATACAGAACACTGACTAAAATAGATGATTCAATATCTCTTCCTATTATGAAATGGGAAGAGGATTTATCAGTTAGCTTTGAACAAAACTTCTGGGCTCAGATATGTCTAAGAACTTTCAAATTGACTAGAAACACCAACTTACAAGTAATACAATACAAAATCCTTCACAGAGTACACTACACAGGACAAAGATTATTCAAGATGGGTTTGGCACAATCTAATATCTGTCCACACTGCATAGGCAATCATCCTGATAATTATATTCATGCGTTATGGTTATGCACACCAGTCCAGAGGTTCTGGACACAGATATGTAAGGACTTATCAAAGTGCTTGAGTTGTAAAATTTCACCTTCCCCATCAGTTTGCTTGCTCGGTAATTTTGAGGAAAGCCCTCTGGGGAATAAAATAGTTTACATGGTTTTCACTGCATTATGTATCGCAAAGAAAACTATCCTCATGAATTGGAAAAGTAAGGAAAATCTCAGTATCAATCAGTATAGAGATCTTTTGTTGGATCATATTAATCTTGAGACAGCATCTGCATCCACATCTGAGCAATCTCTTTGGGCTCCTTTGATTAGCACCATCACTTAGTGGAATGGGGGGTGGTGGGTTGTTTCCTGCAGGGCGCAGTGGCTGGGTGGAGGGGTTCCTGGGGCTCTGGGGGCACTCGGAGCGGGGCGCTTGGTGGGTCTGACTCCAGGGTCTGTTGCCCCCATCTGGGAGGGGCTTGGGAGGCCTACGGGCGGCCTACAGCGCCGCTTGCAGCGCTCTTGGGGAGCTACGCGGTGACGGACGTGGGTTATTGACCTGGTAGCTGTGTTGTCGCTGGGTGGGTCCGGGGTGGGTCTGGGGTCCCTGGGGCGCCGCGCCGCCTTCGGGAGGGGGCCCCTGCGGGGCCTCGGGGGTTCCGGTTCCAGGGGGTGTGCCGCTTGGGGTCTGGGCCGGTGCGCACCCGGGTGTCTGCCCCTGCACGGGGCCTCTGGTGTGCTGGGGGGCCTCGGGGCCTGTTGAGCTGGTAGGGGGGCATGGACATTAACATCTCAGGGCAGATGCTCTTCCCCTTCATTGGATCGGCATTCTGCTAGTGGGGGGAGGGGAGGGAGGGGGAGTAGGGTCTAACCCATCCTGGATGTCTACTGTCGAATGTATGGTGAGTTGTTTGAATGTTAGTGTTGGGGAGGGGTTAAATCTACGGGTGGGGGGTGGACGTTCTGGTGGGCCTGTGTCCGGCCCCCTGTCCCGGTCCTGGTCCGTGTAGTCTCCCGGAGTGGGTTTCGCCTGGGGGGTGGGGTTTGGGATGGCTCGTGCGGGCTGGCTGGCCAGGGTCCCCCATCTTATTAATTTATTTGTTTATTTATTTATTTATTTGGGGGGGGGGGGTAATGCCAGTAGGCTTGGTGGGTGGGCTGGGGGGGGGGTGGAGGTGTTGGTCCTGGTGGGTGGTTGGCTGGCGGGCCCTGCGGACTCTCGCTGGCCCCCGGGCTATGGTGGTGCCGCTGGAGGGGCCCCTTTCTCCGGGTGGGGCTTTCGGGGAGCGGGGGTGCCTATTGGAGTCAGTAGGGGAGCTGGCTCCCTGGGTTGGCTCCCCAGTCCTTTGCTCCCCATCCCCAGACTTCTCCCTCTGCCTGCTCCATCACGCCACCACACATGTAGGTCCTTGGGGAGGGGGGCGTTACTGGAGGTTGCCACTTTCTGATGACGTCCCTCTCCCCAATTTTATCATGCATTTTAGACACTTTCACTCCAAACATTTTCACAACGCACATTCATGTAGGCCACGGTATGGGGGGTGGGGGTGAAGGCGTCTGGGGGGGGGGCTTATGTTGTGTGGGCCTCGCCTCGGACGCCTCCCTTCACCCCCCTCGCATTTAGACATTGAGGGTTCTGGGTAGTTGCTTGGAGGGGGGGCGCTGGTGCCGGCTTCCTTCCGGAAGGGGGGTGGGCTGTGCCATGCACCCTCTTCGGCACTCCCAGTTTTAAATACACTTGAGAACAACATGCAACAACACAACATCTGAGCGGGCGTAGGGAGGATCAGGGTCTTTTGCACACCCCCGATCTCCGATCGCGGCACGGAGTCTGGGGCCTGGAGGAGGTGCGGGCCACTGGGTCCGGGGTCTTGGCGGGGGGCTGCTGTGGGTAGTCAGCAGCTTGCCAGGTCTGGGGCTGACGCCTCTGCTCTCCCCAGAAAGGGATGGGGAGCAAGGGTGGCTAGGGTAACGTCGGGGAGGGAGGGGGTTTATTGTTGAGTGTTATGTGGGAATGTGTGTACAGCGTCCTTTTTTTGTAAGTCTGTGTGTGGTGAGTGGGGCATTAGGGAGGGATGGTGAGAATGTTTTTTTTCTCTCAGGTTCGGGTCCGGTCCGCTCCCTCTCCCAAGAACATCTCAAGTGTCCGCTAGGTGCGGAGCCCATCCCCCCACATCCTGCCCTCCTCCGCTGCGCTGGCAGGCGCCTTGGCCCGCTGGCGCATTGACGGTCCTCGGGTTTGGGGCGGGTTCCCGGGTGGGTGCCGGCCCATTCCCGGTGGCGGCTTCGCGGGGCCTGGCCCCCCGGGGGTCGGCCGGGGCCCCCGCCGCGGGGGTGGGGCGCCCCTGGGGCCTCTGGCCCTCAGGGGCCATGGCCGGGACCACTTCAGCGCGGCTGGCTGCCGGCGGAGCCCACGGGCTCGTCCCCGCGGCTTCTAGGGGCGTCGGGATTGCGATGGCTGGGGGATTTCCTCACGGTCGTCTCTCCTCTTTCCTCAGGGGGGGGGGTTGCAGATTTCCTGGGATGGCCCCTCTTGGGCGCCCTGCTTTGGGGGCCCCTTTGGGAGTCCGGGGTTACGGGTCCCCTGACCCCTGCCTCTGTGCTCGGGGAAGGCGGGTCTTTGGTTCTCCACAACCACTATCGAGCTATTTCCTTCTGGATAACTTTCACCTAAACTAGTGCACTCTCACAAACTCCCACAGGTGCAGGGTTCCAGGTATTAAGTGTTCACTTATATACAGAATGCCTGTAATTTATTTATTTATTTATTTTCTTTCACTCTCTTTTTTCAGGTATCACATTACACATGTCAGCTTAAATAATAATACATATGATTTAGCAATGGCATCAAGGTGTTACTCGATTGTATCTGTTGCTTTATGTCTGTTGGTTGTGTTGTTCTTTTTGCGTCTCTTTCCAGGTGATGCAGCAGACAGAGGACATTTTATCATTCTCTACCTTTTATCTCTTCTTTCTTTCACCTCTTCTCTTTCTTTTTTTTCTCTTTTTGTTCTTCCTTTACTCTCCTACTTTCCCATTGTAGTGTCCATATAATTTGAAATTCTCCCTGCAGGAATCACAATAAAGCTATTTACATGCACAAATCAAGCGGAGCACTATGGCGAAAGCTGTTTGCTCCACTTGTGAAAGCAAAATCTGTCGAGCTCTATTTGGCATTAAGACATCAATTCTTATTGCCACATTGCTAGACAGGACACTGGGAAAGAAAAAAAAAGAAAAAAATCCTGTTGCTTCTCCATTTTTGTTAAAGTCTAGGACTTCAAATGACTTTTCCAGGAAGGCAAAGGCTTTTAATACCAGTATGGAGTTCAAGAAACAAGAAAAGGTTCATCTTCTGAAATCTAAACTGCCTTGCTTAGTTTGTGCAGACATGTCACACAGTGTTGCTAAATGTCCAAAATTTGCCGTTAAATCAATGGAAGACAAGAGATCATTTATATATCAGAACCATCTTTGTTTTGGATGCTTAAGGAAAGGCCATTTATTGAAAGAATGTAGAACGAGAGAGGACCCACACCGTTTCATCTCCTATTACCAAGGCCAGGTTGGGGGCGCTTTACCCGGTTTCTATGGCGCACCTGTTATGTACGGTCAGGGGATAGGATTTCTTTCTCTGGTAATTATATACGGTTGTGGCAAGTATACACACCGGAATTCATTCCTGTTGATACACCTTAGCAAAAAGTAGTTTATAGAAGTATACTGTCAGGATTTGTTTACTGATGAACTCAGAACAAACACACGGGACAAAAGTTTGAGAGATTTATTGAAGGGGAGATGATGGGTGGTAGAAGATGAAACCAGAGGAGCAGAAATACAAAGGCTCAGAGGTGCAGGTGATGGCAGGTGATGGCAGGAGCTGACGGCCCGGAGCGAGAGTCTTTGTAGGTAGAGACTGGTAGCTGGATCCACAGGAGGCCGGGAGGTAGTCTGAGCCTAGCAGGGTTCACAGGAGGCAGAGGGCTAACAAGAGCACAGCAGGCTTCTGAGGAGGCAGAGGCCTAGCCAGAGCACAGCAGGCTTCTCAGGGACACCTGGGCACAGAGCAGAGCTCCTCCAGGGCAGCTACTCAGGTTAGCAGTTCTTGGGAGGCACTAGGACACAGATCAGAGCTTCTCCAGGGAAGCTAGTCAGGTTAGCAGTTCTTGGGAGGCACTAGGACACAGATCAGAGCTTCTCCAGGGAAGCTAGTCAGGTTAGCAGTTCTTGGGGAACACACAGCAAAGTTCAGAGTCTTACAGAGAGTCTGGCAGAACTAACCTTAAATGAGAGAGCAGAACATAACTTCCAAGGCAAACGATGACTGGCATAGAGAGGTGGATGACTGAAGCACTAGAGTGAGGCAGAGAGAGGCTTAAATAGGAAGGCTAGCAGGTGAAATGTGTCTGATTGATTAATTACCAACAGGTGTGACTGACTGCTAGGAGAGTGAAGTGAAGGCTGAGTGGAAGGGAAGGAGGAAACTAAAAATTAACAATGAATAAAGTCAAAACCTAACTAAAACCCAAACAAGGTGGAAAAACTGAGAATAACATTAAACCAAAGCTGAATCAAAACTAAACCATGACATTACTCCCCCCCCCTCAAGGCCGGTCTCCGGACGGCCTAAATAAATAAAAAAAAATAAACTAAATAGTGACCGAACCAGGGTGAGTGGAGGGAAGGCAGGATGGTGGGCTAAAATCAAACAAAAACTATCCACTCAGGGCGAACCAAAAGGGGTTTCTAACAACCCTTGGTAAACAAAACAAAGAGTGTCTAACAAATGCTGGCAGGCAAACATCGCCACAAGGCAAAACGGGCAAGATAGGCGAACATCGCCACAAGGCAAAACGGGCAAAGAACAGATGTACTAAGGCCAGAGGAAAGGAATAGGCGCGCTAACGCCAAAGGGAAGGAACAGGCGTACGAAAACGCCAGAGGAAAGAACAGGTGTACGACAACGCCAGAGGGAAGAACAGGCATACGACAACGCCAGAGGGAAGAACAGGCGCGCTAACGCCAAAGGGAAGGAACAGGCGTTCGAACGCCAAAGGGAAGGAACAGGCGTTCTAACGCCAAAGGGAAGGAACAGGTGTTCTAACGCCATAGGGAGGGAACAGGCGTTCTAACGCCATAGGGAAGGAACAGGCGTACGAAAACACCAGATGGGAGAACTGGCGTACGACAACGCCAGAAGGAAAACCCGCCGGGGCGTGAGGGAAACGCCGGGGCACAAGGGAAGCAGGAACGTCTAAAACGGCAGGGAACAAGAACAGAGGGTGTACTAACACGGCAGGGAACCGAGAACAGAGGGCGTCCTAACACGCCGGGGAACCGAGAATAGAGGGCATTCTAACACGCCGGGGAACCGAGAACAGAGGCGTCCTAACATGCCGGGGAACCAAGAAGCCTAAGACAGAAGGCGTTCTAACACGCCGGAGAACCAAGAAAAACTAATACGAAGGGCGTTCTAACATGCCGAGAAACAAAGAAAAATCTAAACACCGGGAACTAGATGGCGTCCTAATACGCCAGGAAACACGAAATCTAAATACCCAGAGACAGAGGAACGAGGAGACCAAAACAAAACTAAGGAAGCTCGAACGAGCCAAAGCTAAGGAGCATGAAACAGCTCAGAACCAGGGGTCAGAAGTCTAAACGAGCGCTAAGACCTAAGGAGCACTGGAACCTAAGAGTGCAGGACAAAATAAAGAATCAAACCAAGAACTAGAAAATAAAGGCAAAACTAGAGCAGGGATAACACCACAAAAGAAAAACTAAAACTAAACCACTAAATCAAAATACTAAAGCAGAATATGAAACTAAAGCTAAACTAGAAATTAAAGCAAAACAAGAAAACTGGGACATGAACAAGTACACTCACGTGAAAGCCGGAGCACTAAGGCTAAAATGAGAAAGCAAAGCAAAGCTAGAAAACTAAGGCAAAGTCTAGAATCCTAAAACAGAGCAGGGAAAAACAAAAGCAAAACAGAGACTAAGAACTCTAAGAAAACAAAGAACCCCCTAAATAATTCCAAACTGAGGAATACTAAATAACTCAAAACTAAGGCCGAGCTTTAACTAAATAAACAGAAGGCACTGGCCTTAAGGGCGCAGGCAAAAACGGCTGCTAAGCAAAAAAAGAAAAGTCTTCGTGGAGGTCGTCCTGGACGAGGCAGGCGGCGGAGCAGCATCGCCCGACTAAACCCTCGAGGAGGGCGGCCCCGACGAGGCAAAGTCAAGCGGCTCGAAGTCTGCAGTCTGCGGCTCCGGCCGAACAGAAAAGTCAGAGGCGGGCGCCGTGGTGGACGGCCCCGATGAGGCAAAGTCAAGCAGCTCGGAGTCCGCAGTCTGCAGCTCCGGCCGAACAGAAAAGTCTGAGGCGGACATCGAGGAGGTCGACCACGACGAGGCAGAGTCTGGATGCGCAGAGACCGCAGTCCGCGGCTCCGGCCAAACAGATCAGTCGGAGGCGGTGCCAGGCTACAGGTCTCGGCGGTGTTATGCCATAACATGCCATGATAATTGGATCCTGAACAGTAAGGAAGAGGTGACAAAAAGAATTCTGTCCTGCTGCAGACATGGCCGGAAGGACGGCCTCTATTCCTCTCTCTCTCCTACTGAGGGCCCTTCTTCTCGGCAGGAGGTAAGCTGTGACCACCTCCTTACAGATAAAAGCCACAGCACACCTCTGCTCACCCTCTTCTCCTGACTCCAAGCTACTGGGACACACTCCTCCACCCTGGGACGACCAGCACTCCTCTGGGGGAGTCCCTCCTCCCTCAGGAGCCATGCATGGGGCCTGGAGCAGGCCCCGAGCTGAGTGAGAATGAACCCTTCTGAAACTTAGTTCCTCCCCAGCATAGGGAGAAACTGCCAGCCGATTCAAAGATAAGTCTCTCACTTCTGCTTAAAACAGATGCCGAAGTGAAGGAATCCGTCTATGCCAGCTTTGTTTTGCTTCCTCAGCGGACCCCTGACGGAGCTGGTTTCCAGGCAGCGCAGAGCTGAAACGCCGGCAGCGGAGCCTTCCCCGCCGAGGAGAAATCTGCTTAAATCGTGACTGCAACCGGGGTCAGAGTCTGCCTGGAGGACCAGGCCTCCAACCCAGACCACGCCGTTAGCCACATGCTGCTGCAAGGCTAACGCTAGCCTGCCAAGAGCCAAGCGCTAGCCCGCTAACGCTAGCCAACCACTTCCTCCTTCAACGCTTCTTCCTGGAACGGCCAAAGTGGACAAAACTCACACATGAGGCACCAACAGGTTGGGCAGCGATATGAGGGTGAAGTTAAAAGGTTTATTGGGAAACGATTTGTAAACCTTTGTGACCCATGGTGTTTAGAACAAAGGGCTAACCGGTAGCTCTTGTTGAAAGGCAATGTCCAAAAGCCTTATAGTGGAGGAATTCCTGCTGTCAACATCTGTAACTTCTCTGCGGGATGCAACAGGCTGACTTATGTGTTCTTCTGTGTAGTCCTGCAGTTCTGTCCTGGATATATATATATTATATATTTTATATATAATATATATATATATATATATTAGGGCTGGGCAAGTTAACGCATTAATTTCGCGTTAATTCATTAGACTATTAACGCCGATATTTACTTTATCGTGCATTAACCATGTTGCTCACATGCTTTTATTTTGTGAAGGTCTGTTGCTGCGGTGTAGGGGTTTGAATCAGAACAGTTTGGTGGATATTGGTATGCTGATGACCATCAGAGACTGCACAGTCCAGCAAGGTCGCAGAACAGAACAGGGCTGGAAAATGAGTGTGTATGAGCAGATGGCTTTCATTGCAATTCTGTTTATGAAGGCAGCACACGGGAGCGTTGGCACCATGCGGGATTTGTGGTCCAAAGACTTTTTGGAATTCACACATCAAAGCCACAATGCCTCGAAACCGGTTTCAAGATATAATGAAATATCTGCGCTTCGACAACAAAGACA
This sequence comes from Fundulus diaphanus, assembly GCA_037039145.1. Taxonomy (NCBI): domain Eukaryota; kingdom Metazoa; phylum Chordata; class Actinopteri; order Cyprinodontiformes; family Fundulidae; genus Fundulus; species Fundulus diaphanus. Next base: position 7,637,315 of record CM073139.1, read on the forward strand.
CTCGTTTGGAACGTGTGAAAACGGACAAATTTGCTGCAATTTCAAACATCTGGCAACAGTTTGTACAGAACTGTGTGTTGTCCTACAGTCCAGGGCAACATATTACTGTTGATGAGCAGTTATTTCCATCAAAGGTTCGTTGTCCCTTTCTGCAATACATTGCATCCAAGCCTGATAAATTTGGAATTAAGTTTTGGATTGCAGTGGATCTGGACACAAAATACATGTGTAATGCAATCCCCTATTTGGGAAAAGATCCCTCCCGCCCCACAGGAGAAAGGCTGTCTGAGAACGTTGTTGTGAAACTGATGGAGCCATTTATGGACCAGGTCAGGACTGTAACTATGGACAATTTCTTCACGTCTCTGTCTCTGGCCAACAGGCTCCTTCAGCGGAACACAACTTTGCTTGGCACCATGAGCAGAATTCGGCGGGAGCTACCAGCAACAGCAAAAGAAACTTCAGGACGCCAGCTGTACTCTACACAGCTGTTCACATCTGGAAGTGCCTTCTTGACAGTGTATGCAACAAAAAAGAAGAAATGTGTTTGTCTGCTGAGCACCATGCATCAGAAAGTGGAGATTGGGGAGACTCAAAAACAGAAACCAAACACTGTTATTGACTGTAACCACTTGAAATGCGGTGTGGACATTATGGACCAGAAATTATGGACTTATTCAGTGCGTGCAGGAACATGGAGATGGCCCGTAGCTGTTTTTTACAACCTACTTGACATGGCTGCAACAAACGCGCATGTTTTGTACAAGGAATGCACAGGGTCTAAAGACAGTCGACGAAAGTTCATTCTGCGACTTGCAGATGATCTTCGTTACAGGTTTATGCAGGAAAAGGCAATACAAGAAGAAAAGATGAGACAGCATTGTGAGATGAAGAGACATTCTCATGGTAAAACAACACAGTGCTAGGTACGCAATCTCTGCAACAGGAACCACAGCACTGAGCGTTGTGTGCACTGCACAAAGTATACCTGTCGCAAATGCAGGAAGGACTCACCTTGGGTTTGTGGAAACTGCTAAATGGGACAATTGTAGCTTTATATGTAGTGCTTTTCCTTGGGTGAAATAAATGTTACTCCAATACTGAAGTCATACTGTTTGTCATTTTCTAAGCTGAAATGTTGAATGACATAAAAAGGCGAGACAAGACAAAATACAATTATTCTCTAAGTTGTTCTTTCTTTCACATAGTGAGCTTTACAATATAAATGAGTCTGTTGGTGAATGGACAATATAAATAGGCTCTGCCTTGCCTTGTTGGAAAAGCATGGCTATGACCTGTTCTCAGCTCAGGAACTAGGACCCGTCACAGGTTATTTGCATTACAATAGGGACAGTTAGCAAGGTAGAGTGAATACACAAACCTGAAGAGGGGAGGGGGGCTTGCAAGAAAACTGAAATTCTCTGGGACTTCTAGTGTTAGAAGTATTTTTCAAATTACATTATGTATTTCTATTATATTCCTAATTTGATTTTGTAAATAATTAAAAGGGGACATGGTATTTAAACCATGTTGCACTCAAAAATGATTTACTAATTTTAAAATATATAATTTTATGTACACATATTTTTGGTAGAGGGAGGTCAGACGTTTCTGATGAGATTAAAATAATGAAAAAAATATATTAGCTCACTACAACACAAAATATAGCACGTTTCAGCAGTTGGGACTTAAAAGGAACAGGATAATAGGAATGACACACTAAATTAACAGAGCAGGTATTACAATTTGCTGAAATGAATTGATATTGCAACTTAAACCCAAATTCAGTAATGGCCGATCTACAAACCCTGTTGACTTTATAATTTTTTTCATGTTTTAATAGTTTGTTTAATATAGCTAATTCACAACACCTGTCATCTCAGTGTACTTTAAAATCCCTCTGTTTTTTTATTTGACAACGTCTCTTACACAGACAACTACAATGACCTCTGCAAGAAGAGACAGGAATTCATAAATGGTGAAGACATCTGGCAAGAAGCACCCAAGAGGAAGAGCAAACCAAACAGCAAGTGGAAAGATGTGGCAGAGGAGGACCATGAAGTTCAAACAAAAAAGGTAGCTGCCTGGATAAATAACACTGCATGAGACCAGTCTATTGTAATTCAGAACCTTGTAAATAACTAACATTAAAACTTCATCTGAGGACCACTACAGGCAGCCTAAATAACTAAACTGCCACTTGCACAATAGTTTGAAACCATGGCATTAAGCAAAGGGTGATCACTTGTTTCTCAAGTGTGTGAACACTTTTCCTCAAAGCTGATGTGTTAGAAGTAGGCAAAATGAAAAAAAACGAAAAATGAGCGAGTTTGATAAGTCGGAATTGGGTTGGCTCTATAACTGGGTAAGGAATCTCTAAATTTGCAGCTATTATGGAGTGTTCCTAATCTGAACTTGTCCAAAACCAGGAACAACTGTTGTGAACCGGTGATTGCAGCATGGACATTAATGCATCTAGGGAGTGAAGACTGGTCCATGTGGTTTGATATAATAGATGAGGCACTGTAGCTCAAATTATTGGTGGTTCTGATAGAAAGAGGTACAAATACACAGTGTACTGAAGTTTATTACACATTTACAGCTGCACATAATCATAAGAGCTGGACCATATAAAGATGGGATGAGGTGATTTAGTCTGATGAATTCAGTTTTCTTTAACAGGATGCATCCGGTAAGCCAACAGGGTCAGTTTGATGCTTTGGGCAATGCTTTGCTGGGAAACCTTGATGCTCCATTGTCGCAGACCATCTTTAAGCTTTCATGAGAGCAATATTATACTATCAGTGTACTCTTTGAGCAGGATAGCATGGCTTGCCACAGAGCAAAATTACACTAAGAATAGTTTGAGAAGCACATCAAACAGCTTCTGAGACTGATTGGGGCTTCTTCCCCAGATACTAATCTAATTGAGCAACTTTGTGCGCCATATTTTAAACCAAACAAGTGACATTTTTGATGGAGACTTATGAGAGATCAAAGCACATCATACTGCTGCTATTATAAAGGAAGACACGTGTCTGACACTACTTATGTCAACAAGTGTTAAACCATTTTTTTCTACCTATCAAGTTATGTCTATAAAGGGCCTTACCAATTTCAGATATTCTGATTGACCCTGAGTCTGCAATGAGAGACACTAGAGTCACGCAATCTTTGAAAAATGGTATTCTGGACTTTTTGCAGGAGTGAATTCTGCAAAGTTGATCACTGAATGCAGTCAGCAGATAGAAAATATTTAACAATTTGTCTGTATGATATGATTGAATTGTCTTTGTAAAGTGTCTTGAGATGACTTGCATTTTGAATTGCCGCTATAGAAATAAACTAAATTTAATTGAACTTCGTTAACAACACCTTTGCTTCTTTACAGTTTCTGTAAATTATAGATTATTCCTAAATGTAACTAATAAACCATCCTTTATGTTTGACATGTGTGTTAAATGTGGATAAATGTACCAATAAGTAACGTTTTGTTTGTATATTTGTTTTCACATTCACAGTCTATGCCCAGGCGAAGTTCCCCGACACCTCGATGCAAGATGTCAGATGGATCATTAGAAAGAAATGCAACAATATAAGCGATGCAAAGCAACTAAATGAAAAGAAGTCATAAAAGTAGTGTTTCTGTCAAGATATTTTTGTTCCGAAAACGTGCACTTTTTTCACCTTCTTTTGACAACCAAGAACTTCAGTTCTCAGTTCTTATTTAGTTCTTAGCTGGAAACATACTTTTGTTTAGATTTTTGATGACAATTGCAGTTTTTCTTGTTCCATTTTTCACAAAGAATGACTTCCTTGTGTTTACATTTTCATATGTAAATGTGTTTACATTTTCATTTCAACATTGAAAGCTAAGAAGGGTTTAATTTCAGAGAAATTCATTTTCTATTTTGAAATGCAGTCTGTAATAGTTTAAGCTGACATTAAAAAAACTGCACATTATGTTCTATAATATATAAATAAATCAAAGTTATCAAGATTCTGTCTTGTAATTGTGTAAACACATTGCATTGTACCTACATTATGAGGTAACTGTAATATGGTATTCATATGATGTGCTACAAGATGGTGAGTGAACTTAAGTATACTTATAATATACAAATTAAAATATCAAAAATAGTATTGTAGTTTTAGTAATTCTTGAATGTGTACTTAAACTAAAATATGGACTAGCAGTATATAACCAGTACATTGGCAGGATATTGAAGAGTATACTGGTGGTATACTTTAAATATACTTCAATGAACTAAAATATGAACCACAAGTATACCTTGTAAACGTCTAGTATATAGATTAGTGTACTTGCTTAATACTTTAATGTATATTTTGGAAACTTAAAATGATCTTGGAACAGTATACTTTAAGTATACTTTTGTAAACTAAAAAATGTCCCAATTTAGTTCGAAGAAGTATTACAATAGTAATACTTCAAGTGCACTATAAGTACATGGTTCGAGTATACTTTCTAAACTTATACTTATACTTAAGTATTCTTAATAAAATTTACTTCAAGTATACTACTTTTTGCTAAGGGACATCTTGCATACCAAGTAGAAATACAGCATTACAATGGCCTCACCTTAAACATCTGGCTGGCAAAATGCCTGCTTTGCAAGACTGTGAAGTAGGTTTACTCATTGGTTTTGACTGTCCTTCTGCTTTGGCTCCATTGGAAGTTGTTGTTGGTGGGGAAAATTAACCTTTTGCTCAGAAGACTGCTCTTGGTTGGAGTATTATCGGGGCAGCCAATCCACATTTAGATCGGCAAGGTAACCAAAGATTTGTACATAGAGTGATGGTGAAAGAAATGCCCGCTCCATTGGCTTCTGATGTTTTAAGAGTTTTGGAGATGGATTTCAATGAAAAGGGTCCAGAAGGAAAATGTGTTTCCCATGATGACATTCGGTTCATACAACTTCTGAGTGAAAATATTACACAGAGAGATGATGGCCATTTGGAGATGCCCCTTCCATTTAAAACGCCCTGCATTCCTGTGTTGCCAAATAATAAGAAGCTGGCTACTGTTTGTTTACAACATCTGAAGAGGAGGTTAAAGAGAAATGATCAGTTCTACGGTCATTATAAAACATTTATGGAGTCTATTATTAGCTGTGGTGATGCTGAAATAGCTCCTGAGGCAAACGCCAATGATGGTTGTGTGTGGTACTTACCTCACCATGGGGTGTATCATTCAAAGAAACCAGAGAAGTTGAGAGTAGTATTTGACTGCTCAGCTAAGTTTCGTGGTACCTCTTTGAATGATACTTTGTTGAGTGGTCCAGATTTGATTAACTCTTTAATTGGAATCCTCCTGCAATTCAGAAAAGAAGCTGTTGCTATTATTTGTGACATTGAAAGGATGTTCCACCAGTTTTATGTTGCACCAAAGCATCGTTCTTACCTCAGGTTTCTATGGTGGGAGCAAGGAGATTTAGAGAGCGAGCCTAAAGAATATCAGATGAAAGTTCACCTTTTTGGTGCTGCCTCCTCTCCAGGCTGTGCTAATTTTGGTCTGAAATATTTGGCACAACAGCAGAGATCAAAGTTTCCAGCTGCAGCAGCATTTATGGAGAATACTTTTTATGTTGATGATGGGTTAATAAGTGTCCCCACAACTAATGATGCCACCATACTAATAACTGAAGCGCAGAAACTGTGCAAAGAAGGTGGTTTGAGACTCCACAAATTTAATTCCAATAGGTCTGAAGTCCTAGACTGTGTGAATCCATCTGAGAGAGCCGCAAGTGTGGTTTCTGCTGATCTCAAGCCTGATTTGACACTTTCTGAACATACCCTAGGGATGCGATAGCATGTCAAAAGTGACTGTTTGGGTTTTCACATTGATCTGAGGGACAAACCTGATACACGCCGCAGTATTTTGTCAGTAATAGCCTCTCTATACGATCCGCTGGGATTTCTTGCACCATTCATTGTTAATGGGAAATGCATTTTACAAGGTCTGTGCCACAGAAGTATTGGATGGGATGACCCTCTGCCTGAAGACTTACTTGTACGGTGGGAGAAATGGAAGTTCAGCCTTCAGGATGTGAAGGGGTTATTGATACAAAGATGTTATCATCCCCAAGGATTTGTAAAGATTGTTAAAACAGAACTACATCACTTCTCAGATGCTAGCAGCCTAGCATATGGTGCATGCTCCTACCTCAGATTTGAGAATGACAAAGGTGAAATTCATTGTGTTTTGCTCATGGCTAAAGCCAGAGTTGCTCCTTTGAAAGTTACAACCATTCCTCGTCTTGAGCTTTCAGTTGCAGTGGTTGCTGCTAGGTTGAGTGTTCTGTTAAAAGCAGAATTTGATATGAAGATAGACACAGAGTGTTTCTGAACAGATTCACAAGTAGTGTTGTCATATATTAATAACGAAGCACGGCAGTTTCATGTATTCGTGGCAAATCGGGTCCAAATAATCAGAGAAAACACAAATCCGAATCAATGGAATCATGTTGACACCAGTGAAAATCCAGCAGATCATGCATCAAGAGGGTTATGTGCCTCTGAGATTTTAACAACTAGTTGTCTAACAGGTCCTGAATTTTTGTGGGAAAAAGAGATGAACAGGGAATTTAAATCTTACCCCGATCTGTTAGTTGGTGACCCAGAGGTTAAAGCTGTTCAGACATTTGTAACAACAAATGACACTACAGACTTTCTGGAATGTTTCACCAGGTTTTCATCTTGGTCAACAATAATTAAAGTGGTTGCCAGAATTAAAAGACTTGGATGCCAGAAGAAATGTTATTCAAATGTGGTGAGTGTTAAGGAACGTCAGGATGCTGTTAAATCAGTGGTAATACTTGTACAAGAACAGGCCTTTGGCTCAGAGATGAAGCTGCTAAAAAGAGGAGAGGTCCTTCCACATTCTAGCCCTCTGTTCCATTTAAATCCATTTGTAGAAGATGACCTGCTATGGGTTGGTGGACGATTAAAACATTCATCTCTTAGTGAAGATTTTAGATATCCACTGATTTTGCCAAAAAACAGCCATATCACTCATCTTATTGTGTCCTACTGTCAAATTCAAGTGGGTCATCAAGGCCGAGGTCAAACCCAAATGCAGGTCAGGATAAATGGGTTTTGGATACTTGGCTGCAGCAGGTTGGTGGCTCAGATGATTCATAAATGTGTGCAGTGCAAGAAGCTCAGACGACCAGCGGAAGAACAGCTTATGGCTGAGCTTCCAAAGGAACACTTGGAAGCATCTGCACCATTTACTTATTGTGGGATGGACTGTTTTGGTCCTTTTGTTGTTAAAAGAAATCGTAAGGAACACAGCTCCCCTCAGCTTTGAGGGGAGCTGTTCGCCAGATATATTGCGATCAAGGAAGAAATTTTGTAGGGGCCCAAAATGAATTAAAACAATGTGATCCTAAACATCTGGAGTCTTTTCTGGCAGAGAACCAATGTGAGTTCATCTTTAATGCTCCATCAGCAAGTCATGCTGGTGGTGTTTGGGAGCGTCAGATATGCACCATTCGAAATGTGTTGGCCTCTACTCTCTCTCAAAACTTGGGAAAACTTGATGATGCTTCATTAAGAACCTTCTTTTATGAAGCCATGGCCATAATTAATAGTCGTCCTTTAAAACTAAAGGGAATAAATGACCCTGGTTCTCTTGAACCCTTAACTCCTAATCATTTGCTTCAAATGAAGTCTCAAGCTGCGTCTCAATTCGCAGGCTGCGTCCTTCGAAGGACGCATTTTAAGGCCGGTTACGTCACAACGATGCGCGGAGGCTGTCCCATTTGGCAAAAATTCTGAGGATGCTTAAAATGCAGCCTTCGAATACGTCCTCCTTTTCCCCGAATTCTGAGGATGCACCGCTACTATACTTAGTGGCCTCGCCTGCCATAAGATTTCCCGAGGTGCTTTGCGCGCTTTTTTAGTGATAGTGAAAGTAGTGATTTAAGTCAGTTATTTACAGGGTTTGTACACATTTAACTATTCAATTCAAATTACTAAAGTTACAAACATAAGCTTATATCAAGTCTTACAAATAAATATAAAATTTTATATTTAAACATATTCGTCAATCTGCTGACAAGCGTTTGTTTAATAACTGGTATATTATGATCATTAGCAGGCCCCTGTGGGTGAAAATAATAGCAGGTAAATGTTACCTCTCCACTGCACTCTCCCAGCCGGTTTTGCTGCCGCCGAAGCCGTCTAAGCCGACTGTCCTCCTCCAATAACAAGTAAATAAAAAAAAATAAAAAAAATTTCCATATCCATTTTTTTTTTTTTTTATTAATATATCAAACAAATAGTGTACAAAGACTCGTTGAGGTACAAACATTACAGCATGGGTAGAAAAAAATTGTCAAAAAATGGGGCTAAACAATAAGAACAGATATATAAACAATAAGGCCAATAAATGATTGTAGAGCAAGATTTAAAACAAAAGAAAAGTAGAAATACTGGCAGTTACTTTTTTGGCAGAAACAGATTTCAAATGTTTCAATGAGGTGTAATACAGTTTAAATTGGTTAAGAAAAAAATCAAAACAAGGAGTAGAACCTCTCCATTTACAGCAATGTATATGATATTTGACAAGAAGGAATACAATATTAACCATATCTGATATTTTACTATCAAGGTCATCAACATAATACAATATGTGGGTGATGGTTATTTCTGGGATGTCCTCAATTTTAAGGGACAACCAATTTTTAATGTCTCTCCATAGTTTAAAAGAAAAAGGACAGGAAAAAAAGAGATGATTAAGGGATTCATCCGGAGATTCACAAAATTTAAATCTTTTGTGCAAAAATTCTGCCACTGGGTAAATATTGTGAGAGATTTTAAAGTGAGTCTCTTTAACCTTTGGTGAAACCGGCCATTTAACATATTTAGAGAACGCCTTCTCAAATATAGACAAATTGGTTGTTTTCAAAAAACTATTACAGTAATCATTAAATAATTTGGATTTGAAGGCAGTCACAAGCATCGCATTATTACATTTTTTATCAGTCACACAATATTCTCCAATTTTCAATTTTGGTAAAGATAGATTAACATTTGAATATCTTAAGGTGTTTTGGATGAGATGGATCAGAGCTACAGGAATAGCTTTGCATACTTTTAGATATTCATTACAAGTACAATACAGATTAAATTTGCTGGTAAAATCTCTATAATTTAGCAAAACACCATTACTGTCTATTAAATCAGTTACTGTCACGATTTGGGTTTTGTCTTGGTTCAGGTTATCCGTTTTATTAGTTTAGTTTCTGCTTTTGGGTTCTTTCTTGTTTTGGCTTTGGTTTAGACGTGTTATTCTGTTTAGATTACCTGTTATTTACCTGTCACTTTATTCAGCTCGGTTTGTTCTTCCAGTCAGCTCCTTTGCCTTGATTACTTCCACCTGCTCACTTATAATTAGTCTTCACTCCTGTTCACCTGCTCACTCCCCTATATAGTCCTGCCACAAACCTCTGCAATCTGCCAGATGATTAACGAGCCCACGGTGAGTTTTGTTCCAGCGCTCCTTTCATGATTGACCTGTTGATGCAAACCTGAGAGCCTTTTTGATTCTGAGCCAGCCTGTCCCCTGATCTATTTTGCCCTGCCCTGTCTGACTGATTGCCTGTTTTGTAGTGATGGTGAGATGAAGTCTCATGAGGCATTGAACCACTTGAGCCAACTGGTTCGAGAAAGGGTTCATTTCTTGATGCTTCATGTGCACACGACACCACCTACTGGCGAGGTGTATAATCACAGCCAGCTGTATCTTAACACGTGTGATGCATTGAATTTTTGTCTATTATGACTCTTGGGAATGACTTCACAAAAGGTGTAGGACAAAATCATTTGTCTACATAAATTTTGTATACACATGTGTATAATAAAACATTGTTTGAATGTATTGTCTGTATGTAATTATTCCCAAAATAGTAGTGACGTGATATGGCATGGTGTGTAATAATGTTTTTCTGTGACTCTAGAAAAATGGCATGGGCTTAATCAGGCAGAGGACAATGAAAGTGCTTGTGGAATTAGGGAGGGGGTAGTGAATAGGCTAATGCTTGTGTAACTTGGATGATTTCATGCATTTTTATTAAGAAACAACAATTTCTCCACAGTTTTTGGTTTCAAATGATTTCTCTTTTTTGATACTACTTCTCCAGCCTTTGAAAAGACACGCTCACATGGCACAGATGATGCCGGGGTGCATAAATAAATAAGTGCAAGTATGTACAGATTGGGGTACTGTGACCAATGATTAGCCCAGTACTATACGGTCCCACATTTTCCCCTCAGCAGCAACACTGAAGCACACAGAGGTTCCCGCTGCGTCTTTACGCACGATCCAGCTGCTGATGTCTCCTCTCTTTTCAGCTCAATGCAATTCTAGACAGTAACAGTTTATAACCTATATCACCTTTCACAGCAACAGGTTTCTCATCTCAGTCGACCAGACAAATCTCCATTGCTCTCCTCAGTGCGCTCTGGGCGGTGAGGTGGAAGGATTTTACCCGATGGTGCACTGCGTGTGAGGGATAAACGGGGGAAATCCATAAATAAAAACTGAGTGCAGCCAACACTGGTTTCGAATGAAGGCAATATCTGGCAGCAGCTCTCTTCCCCCGCCCCCTCCCCTCCTGCGTAGTACAGGACCTTACCAGCTCACTTTCACCGCTGGTTAAGACTGAAATTATTCATAACTCTGATCGCTCTTCCTGCTGCTCTGTTAACATGAACTGCAGCAGGAATTACTGATGGCCACAAGCTGGGAAAGAAGCTGAAACATCTCAGCAGAAGGCGGAGTTTTTATCGTCCGCTGCCCAGATGGGCGTTGGGATTTTTATGCGTGAAAAATAACATGTTTGCGTGTGACCGTGTGAAGTCAGTGACGATCAATGCGTGATAGTTGAGAGCACTGATCTCCTATCTATCTATCTCTCTCCTAAACTCTCCAAACACCAAACTAACTGTCTCAAACTAAATAACCACTATCCAAACTCTGCTATCCAAACTATCAAAACTCTATCCACTCTCTCAACTGACCGCAACTCGCCTACAACAACCCACATTTTGAATGGTGCCTGTGGGGTTTCTAAAGCTGTCAAACCCCGCGCCGAAATCTGAACCACTTCCCGAAGCAGTCACGTGGTACAGCCGGGCAGCGAGGCTTCGGACGTCATCGTTTTCGGCTCCTCCCCTAAATGAAGCAAGCCTCGATACGCGCATTGCGGAAACGCCCCCTCCATTACTCGACACACGCCTCGAAGCCTCGGCACATCACGTAACATCACTACTGTTTTGCCTACCCGAATCTGCCTAAGGAATATCCGAGCATGTCGGTACTTCTGCCGGTACTTCTGCCTGATTTTGGACTGCCTTTTGTGTACCGGATTTTGGACTGCCCTGTTGATCGTTGAGCCTGCCTGTCCCTGTTTTATTATTAAAATCCTGTGTTTGCTTATACCTCGCTTGTTTGGTTGAATACTGGGTTTGCCTGATTCGCGTTCGTAACAGTTACAAACAAAATACCTTTTTCATACCAGGCAATTTTAAAAATAGATTTTCTATTTATTAATATTGATCTGTTATTCCACACTAGGGATCCATGAGGGGTAAAGTTGTGAGTAAATATCATCTTCCAAAAATTTAAAACTTGTTTATGAAAGTTAGACAGCGAAATGTTAATTTTGGTTAATTCAAAATCACATTTAAGCAAGAAATCCAAGCCACCAAGCTTATTAAATATAGATTTAGGAATATGAAACCACATTGAATTGGAATGAGACAAAAAGGTCTTTAGCCAATTTATCCTAAATGAACCAACCAGAGCCTCAAAATCTAAAGCTCTAATACCACCCTTATCATAATCTTTAACGAGATGTGATCGTCGTAGATAGTGAGTTTTATTCCTCCAGATAAATTGAAAGATTATTGAATTAGCTTTTCTAATATTTTTGTCAGAAATAAAAGCAGAATGACATGGATAAATCCTTCAGCTTTGGATAAAAGAGTTCGGCCAAAAATAGTCAGGTCTCTCGTTAACCAATGACTCAAGGATCTCTTCATGCCATTCAAGCAACTACCAATGTTTTCCTCCTCTCTTCTAATAAGATTTTTAGAAATTAATATTCCCAGATATTTAACTTCGGACTTAACTGTAATGGAGGCAAGAGACGCCTCAGAGCTGGAATGGATCGGCAGAAGTTCGCATTTATTAATATTGAGAGACAGACCAGACGCTTTGGAAAACTTTGAAATGGATTTAAGCGCAATGTCTACCATAGTTTTATCTCTCAGAAAAATTGTTGTGTCATCAGCAAATTGACTTATTTTGAATTCCCTGTCAAAAACTTTGATTCCATGTAAATTTGAATTTTTCATAATTATTAAGGTAAGCATTTGCGTTGTTAGTATAAATAATTTAGGTGACATTGGGCAGCCTTGTCTGATTCCTCTTGACATAGAGAAACTAGGTGTCATACTTGTTCCCAAGGAAACTGAACTACTTATATCACTGTAAAATAATCTAATTATATTACAAAAGTTTTCTCCAAAGCCAAAATATTTTAAGGTTTTTATTATAAAGCAATGTTCCAGTGAGTCAAAAGCCTTAAAGAAATCCAGGAATAAAATAAAACTGTCACTATCAATAAAGTTCTGACAATCAATCATATCAAAAATCAGTCTAGTATGATGATGGATATTTCTTCCCTTTAAAAAAGCTGACTGGCATTCATTAATAATCGTTCGTAATCCACTGTTTAAGCGATTGGCATAAACAAGAGCTAAAATTTTGTAATCTGTAATCTGATTTTGTTTGACTTTGTTGGCTTTGGGGATCAGAGTAATCAAACCTCGCTTCATAGTGGGAGAGAGATTATTGTTTGAAATTCATTCCAGCAGAGCCTCAAATAATAGTTTTCGTAAATCTTTCCAAAAGAAAGTATAAAATTCCGTAGTTAACCCGTCTAGGCCTGGAGATTTACCCTTTGCCATTTGTTGTATTGCTACGTCAAGCTCTTCGATTCTTAAGTCATCTTCCATAAGATTTATAAAATCAAGATTAATTTTTTCAACAGAATCCTGAATTTCATCGAAAAAAGACTGGCAGTTGGATTCTGAATACTTAGAACAATAAAGATTGCTACAAAAATGTTTAACTGTGGCATGTATTAAATCCAGGTCTTCAGTGATATTACCATTAATAATTAGTTTCTGAATCTTCTTTTTGGACTGTCTCTGCTTCTCAAGATTGAAAAAATATGAAGAGTTCTTTTCCCCATCTTCAATCCACCGAGCCCTGGAGCGAATGAAAGCCCCCCCTAGTTTTATCTAGAAAAACATCAACTAGTTGAGATTTGAAAACATCAAGCTGACTCACCTCTTCAGACGATAAAACTGATTTTGAACATAGAGAATTAATATTGCCAATAAGTTGGGATTGTTTCTGTCTCCTCAGTTTTGAAGCAAGTTTGCCTGTCTTTATTGCTATAGTCCTGACATTAAATTTAAACCATTCCCAGTTATTTAAGGGCGACAGATCCATTATTGAGATATCCTGAAAAAGGTTCAGGACTTCTGCACAAAACGTTTTATTATTCAGTAGATTACTATTAAATTTCCAAGCTAAATTTGAAGGTGGTTTGGATTTATTTAAAGAGAGAAACAAGGTGACTGAACAATGAGCTGATGAGCTGAGATTTCACATCTTGAAATATTATTTAACATATTATGAGGTATTAACCAGTAATCTAGCCTAGAGCTCTGGCCATTTCGAGAAGGATTGAACCAGGAGTCAGCAAAAAATATACTATTCATCGCTTTATTATTATATCCATATACACACACCAGAATTAAATTATTTCCATCAATCTCCACTATTACAGTTACCCAGTGGCCATTTGTATCACTGATATGCTCCAAAAAAGAACCTGGGAATTTATGAAACATAATCATAACCCCAGCAGAATGCGAAGTACCATGACTGAAATAAATATGGTCACCCCATTGAAGTTTCCAAAATTTAGCCTCCTCATTGGATGAATGAGTTTCCTGCAGAAAAAAACAATTTGCCTTTTGCTCTTTGCAATAAAGAAAAGTAGCCTTACGTTTGACTATCCATTTTTTTTTGTGTCGTTTATCCTGTCGGTTTTTGTCTGGCGCTGTTTTTCCCGGGCTTTGGGTAGACGTGATGACGTCGTGTCGCAACCAGGAAGTGCTCCAAAGGCTAGACCGTCCCATTTACCAACGGCTTAGGATCATCCGGAGTATCCTCCGAAGGTTGGGTCCTCCTAAGTCTGTGTAGGCTGGGTCCTTCGAAGGACGCAGCCTGCGAATTGAAACGCAGCTCAGTCTGCCCTGCCTCCTACAGGAACATTTGTGAGGGAGGATATCTATTCCTCAAAATGTTGGCGCCATGTGCAGTTTTTGGTTGAACAGTTTTGGAGTCGGTGGAAGAGAGAATACCTCCAGAATATTTCCATTAGACAAAAGTGGCATGCAATCTAAAAGTAAATGATGTTGTAATTGTAAAAGAGAGTTTTCTCCCAAGAAATAGGTGGCAGTTGGGTCGTGTTGTAGAAACAATGGTTGATAGTGATGGCTTGGTTCGAAAAGTGAAGTTGAGAACAGGAGAACAAAGATCAGCAAGAGATATTATCTTTAAGAGTTCAGTGATTGAAAGACTGGTGCAGAAATTGGTGGTGTTATTAGAAAGTGACTCATAAACTGAATGTACACAGACAAGCATGTTTAAACAATCTGCATGGTTTTAAGGGAAACTTTGAAATAATGCATGATTTGGTGATAGTTCATGCATTATTGGTGGGAGTGTAATGAATGGTGAGCTATTTAAAATAAATTGCCTAAATAATTTATTTTTCTAGACTATTTAAAATTATTCTAAGTGAATTTTCTACATTAGGAATGTTGCATATTGTTTATGGATGTTTGTTTTGATTAGCATTTTGGTGGTTTATATTTTGTTTTGTTTAATGTTATTTGCACTTTGTAATGTTTTGAGTTTTTTGTATGTACCGTAGCTAATGAGGGGGGCCTCTATAAAAGCTGGTAAAATCATTGTGCCAATGAATGGCTTGAACTGCCAAAATGTTTGTAACCAAGAAATCAACATAGTATTCCCCAGTGAAAGCAGCGAGGTACGTTTTTGTTTTGTTGTTTGTATTGTAAGTTTATGTCTTGTATTCTAATATTTGTATATGTTTTAGTTTTCACGGTGACTGAGATGACTGTGTAACTTTGGTGACTGTGATGGATCTTCATCAAAGAAAATAAAACGCTAAATTCACCCGTCGAGACTGGCTGAATAATTCAAGTGCTGGGGAGCTGCTACACTGTGAGTGTGGTCAAGATCTTCCTCTGGAAAAACCCTCAAAAAGGGGAGAAACCCCAAAGGTCATGAATGGTCAGATTGGCCTTCTTCAGTAATGCAGCCTCATCGAATCTGGGCCCAAACCTCAACGTTCAACCAAAAAAGGGCCTGATGCCATTTTACACGGGTTCCCTCTGGCGTTGTCGTACGCCTGTTCCTTCCCTCTGGCGTTGTCGTATGCCTGTTCCTTCCCTCTGGCGTTGTCGTACGCCTGTTCCTTCCCTCTGGCATTTCCGGGGTGTTAGTTGTGCGCCAGCGTTTCAGTACATTTGTAGAGTCCTAGAATTTCGGTACGTCTGTCTTTCCCTTTAGTGTTGGTACGCATGTTCTGCCTGTTCTGCCCTTTGGCGTTGGTGCACCTGTTCTTTCCCCTGGCGTTTCCATTGTGTTAGTTGTGCGCCAGCGTTTTGGTACGTCTGTTGAGCCCTAGCGTTTCGGTACGCCTGTTTTGTCCCTCTGGCGTTTCCGTACGCCTGTTCCCTGGCGTCTCCTTACGCCTGTTCCCTGGCGTCTCCTTACGCCTGTTCCCTGGCGTCTCCTTACGCCTGTTCCCTGGCGTCTCCTTACGCCTGTTCCCTGGCGTCTCCTTACACCTGTTCCCTGGCGTTTCCTTACGCTCTTCTCGTCCCCTGGCGTTTCCTTACGCTCTCCTCGTCCCCTGGCGTTTCCTTACGCTCTCCTCGGTTCTCTTGCGTTTCTTTACGCTCTCCTCGTCCCCTGGCATTTCCTTACGATCTCCATTGGTTCCCTAGCGTTTCCGTACGCTCTTCTCGGTTCCCTAGCGTTTTCTAGGCTCTTTGGTTCCCCTGTGTTTTCTTGGCCCTGTAGTCTCCTAGTGTTCTCAAGGTTCTTTGGTTCCCCTTATATGTTCTGTTTTTGTTTGACCTTGAAGACGAAGACGTTGGAAAAGAAACCAGCAGCGCAGCAAAACAGAAACTAAACTGATGAGACGGGAACCAAGACGGGAGGACAGGAGCAGACAGGCATGATGTTGGAGTAGTAGAACATTACGAGCCGGCGAGGAAGAACAAACAGAGGTGAGCTAATAAAGGGGTGTGAGCAGGTGGAACCAGTTATGGGGTGATTGCAGCCTGACAGGTGCTCCCAATCAGGACTGCGCTGGGAAGGGAGGAGGCAGGAAATGTTCAGGATGCAGCCTTCAGGCTAGTCTCCTAGTGTTCTCTAGCCTCTGTAGTCTCCCAGTGTTTGTTAGGTTCTTTGGTTCCCCTTGTATAAACGACGGCGTTTCCTGTCGTCGCTGCCCAGCGTGAACTGTCGCCGCTGCCCAGCATGTTGAGGACGTGCTGCCCAGCGCACTCTAGTTCTGTATTTTAGTTCTTTAGGTCCTGGCTTGTTCTTTAGTTCCGGTTCTGCCCTAGTTCCCTACTTTCTGTTTAAGTTTTGAGTTATTTTTCACCCTCTAGTTTTGAGTTACTTAGCATTCCTTAGTTTTAGAGTTATTCAGTGGTTCTTAGCTTTCTTAGTGTTCTTTAGTTTCTGTCTTGCCTCTTAGTTTTCTAGTTCTGATTCATTTTTTTAGTTTTGCTTTAGTCTTGTAGTTCTTGTCTTAGTTCTGTATTTAGTTTTCTAGTCCTGCCTTAGTTTTCCTAGTTCTGTTTTAGTCCTGTTGTTCCTGCCTCAGTTTTCTAGTTTCTGCCCTAGTTTTCTAGTTTTGCTTTAATTTTCTAGTTCTTGAGTTCTCTAGTGTTGTTTTAAATCTTGTAGTTCCTGTCTTAGCCTTGTAGTTCTCGTCTTAGTGTTGTAGTTCCCGTCTCAGTCTTGTAGTTCCTGTCTTTGTTCTGTAGTTCTTGCCTTTGTTTTCTAGTTCCAACCTTTGTTTTCTAATTCCTGCTTTAATTTTCTAGTTCTTGCCTTAGTTTTCCAGTTTTGCTTTAGTTTTCTTTATCAAGTGAGAATGCTATACAGCATTCTCACTTATTGTTTTCCTGTTTTTCTTTATTTTTATTATTCCGTACGTTTTTCGACGCCTTTCTCGTTCCGCATTTTTCAACCGATTTCAACCATTCTGGTATCAAAACGTTCAGCTCCTTCAGGACATTACTGCTATGACTTTTGGTAATTATAACATTTATAATATTTAAAATATTCAACTTTTTGTGAGTTTTTTTCTCCCATTGAAAATGAATGGAGAATCCTTCAAATTCTTCAAATTTTTCAGCTTTTTGACAGCTTACTGCTTCAGCCTACTTTCAGCTAGAAACGCCATTCAACTTTTAAAATGTAGTGATATCTTTCAGCTATTATGGTATATTTCAGCTTTTTCATATCTTTTACCATTTTCATATAGTACCTCCTTAAAATAATTTTGGCTTTTCAAGAAATTCAGCAAATAACATGCGTTGCTATGGTCGTCAAGTGGCAGTTGGTAGAGTGCGCACTCTAGAAATTCAACAAATTCTTCTTCTCCAAACAACTTCTTCTCACTCGCTCAATTTTCAACCTATCCACATAAATTATACATCAAAACGTAGGAATTTTTGTCTGGATTCTGGAAATGTAACCATCATTGGTGTGGGATTTATAGATTTTTCGCAAATCACCTCAGAGCGACACTAACCCCAAACCTTCCCCATTCATTTCCTATGGAGCGGTTTTCAAAAATGACACCTAAAAATCTAAAACATCACATGTTTTCGCATCGTCGCTACTCTTAAACCGTTTGATGTACAGGTATGAGACTTTCACACATTCATGTCCAGACCCTTCTGGCGCTCATATAAAAGGAATTTTGTTGATAAATGTTACGGTTTTGCCGCAGGAATAATTTGTTCGGGAGTAGCGTTTTGGAAAAATGCTTAAACAGGATCAAACTTCCATCCCGCCAAATGAGGCACTTTTCTACATCGTCGCTACTCCTAAACTGTTTGATGTACAGGCATGAGACTTTCACACATTAATGTCCAGACCCTTCTGGCACTCATAAAAAAAGAATTTTGTCGATAGCTGTTACGGTTTTGCCGCAGGAACAATTTGTTCGGGATCAGCGAATGTGCAACATCCCGAAAACGCTTTGGAGCTTCATTCTTCCACATCATCCACTTTTTTACATCGTCGCTGTGCCTACACCGATTTTTGTACAAACATAAAAATGAGCTCCATAGTCCTCAAAAGCCTGCTGATACTCACAGTGAAAGAATTATTTTGATATCTCTTATACTTTTTCAGCTACAGCGATTTGTTCGGGAACCTTTTTAGAGGATTTCTGAAATTCGCTAAAAATTCCCTTTATTTCATAATTTTTTACGCCTTTATTAAACTTTTTCCAGCAAAATCCGATAGCTTATCTTCTTCCCCTATCCGTTACGAAATAAACGCAGAAAAGATTACGTCTCTACCATTTACGGATCAGGAGATATGGAGCGTTGTTCGAGGCAAAGTTCTCCATTATAACCCAATAGGCAGACTGACGCAAAGTGTCTGCTCTTCAGTAGACTGGCCCGCTGCAGGTGTGTGAGTGAGTTTCCATGACGACGGAACTCTGTGAGCCAGAGGACGAGGCTCCATTGAGATAGAATGGCAACTTTCGACACTCACTGCAGTTGCTGTGATTAATGTAGGAGTCTGAAATTCGCACAGTCACTTCCTCTTGACATTTTAAAATTTTCAAGTGACTTTCAGCCATGTGTCACTTTTCTGTCCCATTTTGGATTTCACATGCTTTCCTATTGGGCCTTTGCTTCCAACAGGACCTGGCATGATGCCCAGACATGACCCAATTGGCCAATACAGCACCACTCACCTGTGGGAAATGGCGCTACTGACCGTTTTGGTCAAATGTTGAGTTCTGGGCCCAGATGTGGTGAGGCTGAGTTGCTAAAGGAGGCCAATCTAACCCATGAACTTTGGTCACGTTTGGTGACATAAAGTATTGGCACCCCTTTTTGAGGCACTTCCCTGTACAGGATTTGGACCAAACTGACAGAGTACAATCACCCGGTGATACTGAACACAATCTTGTTAGCGGCTAACGGTTAGCATGTTGCTAACCGGAAGTAGCTCTAGGAAGCTCGTACAAACTTCTGCTTCACAGAGTTTGTACTTCCTTTAAAGAGAAAGCTCCACAAGAAATCTGGCCTACGTCGCATAAAGCATCTCCAAGCTATGAGGTGTCAAACATCCAATGCTTTTCAATGGGGGACCAAAGCCCTTATGTTCCCAGAAATGCATGCCCATATATGCCTACAGTATAGCTCTGATGGAAAGTTCAGGCTTTGCATGCAAGAGGTCATGGGATCGAATCCTATTGTGGGAGACTTAGAGTTTTGGATTATAATCCCCACAGTGTGTATAACAAAACGTGTGCTGATCCCATGAAGTATTTTTTGTACCACCAGCCATTTTGAGTTACCATGGCAACGTTATAAACAACGTATTTTCTCCCTATTTGAGGCACATCCCAGTACAGGATTTGGACCAAACTGACAGAGTACAATCACATGGTGATACTGAACACAACCATGCTAGCGGCTAACGGTTAGCATGTTGCTAACCAGAAGTAGCTTTAGGAAGGTCCTACCAACTTCTGCTTAGCCGGGGTTGTTCTGTCTTTACAGACAAATAGAGGGCTACAGCTGTGAGGGAGTCTCCATGACAACGCTGCTAGCCAGAGGCTTCTAGGAGGTCCGTTGACTTAACATGGCACCTTTCGACGGCCACTGCGGGTGCTGTGAAGACCGTAGGAAGCTGAAATTCGCAGGGTTACTTGCCGTTAGTATTTTTGACGATACCACGAGGCAGGCGCCTTGCTAAATTTCTTCACAAAATTTCTAGTTGTTCTTAATCTTCAAATTCTTGAAATTTTTTACATTTTTCAATTTTTTTCAAATTTTTCAAATTCTTTCAACTTTTTTGCAAATTTTCAAATTTTTCAAAATTCTTCAAATTCCTTCAAATATTTCAAATTCTCCAAATTTCTTCACATTTTTTAAATTCTTCAAATTTCTTCAAATATTTCAAATTCTTCAAATTTCTTCAAATCTTTTAAATTATTCAAATTTTTCAAATTCCTTCAAATTCTTCTATTTCTTCCAATTCTTCAAATATCTTCAAATTCTTATTTTTTTCAAATTCTTCAATTCTGATTTCAATGTTTTCTGCATCTTTTGCTCAATCATTCTGCAGATTAGCATTCTCACTGCTGTTTCGCAGGAACAGCCTTTTCTAGTTTTGCTTTAGTTTTCTAGTTTTTGTTTTAATTTTCTAGTTTTTACCTTGGTTTTCTAGTTCCTGGCTTGGTTCTTTTATTTTCTGTCTTGTCCTCTGGTCCCTGCGCTGTTTGGGTTCCTGCGCTGTATGGGTTCCTGTGCTGTATGGGTTCCTGTGCTGTATGGGTTCCTGCGCTCATTAAGGTCCCGGCGCTCATAAGGTTCCTGAGCTCCCTAGTTATGAGCTGTCTTACGTTCCTTAATTTTGTCATGGACCTTGTTCGTTTTCTATCTGATTATCGTGCTCCTTAGTTTTGTCTGGTTTTAGCCCTCCGTAGTTTCTGTTTTGTTCTGGCTTCCCCTAGTTCCTCTGTTGTTCTAGTTCTCCTGAGTTATTCTAGTGATCTTTAGTTTTGATGTTATTGTGCCGTTTTTTAGTTCTCCTGTTAGGTTCGCCCTCCGTTTCCCTGCCGTTTTAGATTTTCTGTTTCCATGGCATTTAGATTTCTCTGTTTCCCTGGTGTTTAGATTTCTCTGTTTCCCTGGCGTGTTAGGACGCCCTCTGTCCCCTGGCGTGTTAGACGCCCTCTGGTTCCTGGTGTTTTAGATGTTCTCTTTTCCCCGGCGTGTTAGGACGCCCTCTGGTTCCTGGCGTTTTAGTTGTTCTCTGGTGTTTTTGATGTTCCCGTTTCCCTCACGCCCCGACGTTTCCCTCACACCCCGGCGTCCTTCCCTCTGGCGTTGTCGTACGCCTGTTCCTTCCCTCTGGCGTTGTCATACGCCTGTTCCTTCCCTCTGGCGTTGTCGTACGCCTGTTCCTTCCCTCTGACGTCGTCGTACGCCTGTTCCTTCCCTCTGGCGTCGTCGTACGCCTGTTTCTTCCCTCTGGCGTCGTCGTACGACATCAAACTTTTTTAAGGATCTTAGTGACCTGCTGTCTGTGATATGTGTTGATTATGACTGTTTAATTATTGTGGGAGACTTCAACTTTCACGTTGACAACCCTGAAGACAGAAGTGCAAAAGAACTGTGTGACACACTTAGAAACTTTGGTTTAAGTCAACATGTTAAACAGCCAACACACAAACAGGGACATATTTTAGACTTGATCATCACTAAAGGTCTAAAAATTTCACAGGTCAATGTAACTGATGTTGCCCTATCTGATCACTTTTCTGTTACCTTTGAAAGCATCATTTCCAGTGACTCATTTAGCCAAATGGACATCGTAAGAGAACGTACCTTTAAGGACAATGCCACAGAAACTTTTATTCAAGCTTACTCTGATACTTCAACCTTGGGCTGCAACTCAGTAGATGAGCTAGTAGCTAACTTTCAGTCCAAAGTCTCAGACATCATTGACTGCATTGCTCCAGTTAAAGTGAAAGTTCTTTCCGGGAAGGAAAAATCTCCTTGGAGAAATGCTCCAGCAGTTAGAGGTGAAAAAAGGGAATGTCAGAAAGCTGAACGCAGGTGGAGAAAGAACAGACTGCAGGTTCACTACGACATCTATAAAGAGAGACTTTACAGATATAACTTACAGTTGAAAAATGCAAGAGAATCTTTCTTCTCTGAGATCATCAAGAAAAACAGTAATAATGCTCGTGTCTTATTTTCCACAGTCGACAGGCTAACAAATCCTCCTGTGTCCGTGACTTCCGAACTCCACTCCACCAGGGCCTGCAATGAATTTTCTAACTTCTTTACTGAGAAAATCTTAAAAATTAGAGGATCATTTTGTACTATCATATCAACTCCAGAACCAAAGCTGTATTCAGCAGGAACTATTTCTGTCAAAATGTCCAATTTCAGCGAAATAAACCACAAAAGCTTAGAGCAGATCATTCAGCAGCTAAGTTCCTCTTCATGCAGCCTTGATGTTCTCCCCACAGCTTTCTTTAAAAAAGTTTTACCTGGCATAGCGTCTGATTTGACCCAGATAATAAACACGTCCCTTCTGTCAGGTGTTTTCCCCCAGTCCCTAAAAACAGCAATTATCAAACCACTGTTAAAAAAGAACAATTTAGACAAACTACTACTCCAGAACTACAAGCCCATCTCAAACCTCCCCTTTATCAGTAAAGCTGTATTTCAACAATTAAACACCTTCTTAACAACGACCAGCCACTTTGACGTTTTCCAGTCTGGCTTCCGTGCTCACCACAGTACAGAGACCGCCCTTATCAAGGTGTTTAATGACATCCATGTAAATACAGACTGTGGAAGAACCACCGTGCTGGTTCTGTTGGACCTCAGTGCAGCATTTGATACTGTCGATCACTCTATTCTGTTAGAGCGCCTGGAGAACTGGGTCGGCCTCTCTGGTACAGCTCTCCACTGGTTTAAATCCTACTTAAAGGACAGGGACTTTTTTGCGTCAGTAGGTAACTTTACATCCCAGACGACAAAAATCACATGTGGGGTTCCCCAAAGGTCCATTCTGGGTCCCCTACTCTTCAATATCTATATGCTCCCCCTAGCTCAGATAATAAAAAATAACAACATCAGCTACCATAACTATGCAGACGACACACAGCTTTACATCACCATGTCACCAGGTGACTATGAACCAGTTCAGGCACTCAGTAAATGCCTAGAAGAAATCAATACGTGGATGTGCCAACATTTTCTTCAGTTGAATAAAAACAAAACAGAAGTAATAATATTTGGACCAATAGAGGAGAGATCAAAAGTTAGCACACAGCTTCAGCTGCTTCAGTTAAGAACCACTGATCAGGCCTGAAACCTGGGTGTAGTGATGGACTCAGACGTGAACCTTCAAAAGCATCTAAAGACAATTACAAGGTCGGCTTTTTATCACCTGAGGAACATTTCCAGGATTAAAGGACTAATGTCTCAGCAGGATCTGGAAAAACTAATCCATGCATTTATTTTTAGTAGAATTGATTACTGCAACGGTGTTTTCACAGGTCTGCCTAAAAAGTGGATCAGACAGCTGCAGCTGATCCAGAACGCTGCTGCCCGCGTCCTCATTAAGACTAAGAAAGTAGAACACATAACCCCAGTTCTAAAGTCATTACACTGGCTCCCTGTATCTCAGAGAATAGACTTTAAAATACTTCTGTTAGTCTATAAATCCCTAAATGGCTTAGCACCTAAATACATCGCAGACTTGTTATCAGCATATAAACCCTCCAGACCACTCAGGTCTTCTGGCTCCAGCCTACTCTGCATACCTAGAACACGAACCAAACACGGAGAAGCAGCATTTAGTTCCTATGCTCCACTTATCTGGAACAAACTTCCAGAAAACTGTAAAAGTGTTGAAAGCCTGAGTTCCTTTAAATCGAGATTAAAAACACATTTGTTTAAAATTGCCTTTAAATGTTCAAGTTAAACTGTTTTAAAATGTTCAATGTTCAAGTTAAACTGTTTTAAAATTACTTTTTTTTCCTACATTCTATCCCTACTTGCTTTTATTCCTATATTTTAATCATATAAAGCACTTTGCATTGTCTCTGTACTGAATTGTGCTATATAAATAAATTTGCCTTGCCTTGCCTTGCCTTGCCTGTTTCTTCCCTCTGACGTCGTCATACGCCTGTTTCTTGCCTCTGGCGTTGTCGTACGCCTGTTCCTTCCCTCTGGCGTTTCCGGGGTGTTAGTTGTGCGCCAGCGTTTCGGTATGTTTGTAGAGTCCTAGCATTTCGGTATGTCTGTCTTTCCCTTTGGTTTTGGTACGCCTGTTTTGCCTGTTTTGCCTGTTTTGCCTGTTCTGTCCTCTGGTGTTGGTACGCATGTTTTGCCTGTTCTGCCCTTTGGCGAGGGGGGCGCCTGTTCTTTCCCTTGGCGTTTCCGGTGCGTTAGTTGTGCGGCAGCGTCTTGGTACGTCTGTTGAGCCCTAGCGTTTCGGTACGCCTGTTTTGTCCGTCTGGCGTTTCCATACGCCTGTTCCCTGGCGTTTCCGTACGCCTGTTCCCTGGCGTCTCCTTACGCCTGTTCCCTGGCGTTTCCTTACGCTCTTCTCGTCCCCTGGCGTTTCCTTACGCTATTCTCGTCCCCTGGCGTTTCCTTACGCTCTCCTCGTCCCCTGGCGTTTCCTTACACTCTCCTCGGTTCCCTTGCGTTTCCTTACGCTCTCCTCGTCTCCTGGCATTTCCTTACGCTCTCCATTGGTTCCCTAGCGTTTCCGTACGCTCTTCTCGGTTCCCTAGCGTTTTCTAGGCTCTTTGGTTCCCCTGTGTTTTCTTGGCCCTGTAGTCTCCTAGTCTTCTCTAGCCTCTGTAGTCTCCCAGTGTTTGTTAGGTTCTTTGGTTCCCCTTGTATGTTCTGTTTTTGTTTGACTCTTGCCCGCCATCCTGGGACCCCCTCCACCCACCCACCCAGGGTAGGAGGTTCTGGGCCGTCCAGTGTCCGGCCTTGAGGGGGGGGGGGTAATGTCAGGAGGCAGCCTTCAGGCTGCATCCTGAACATTTCCTGCCTCCTCCCTTCCCAGCGCAGTCCTGATTGGGAGCACCTGTCAGGCTGCAATCACCCCATAACTGGTTCCACCTGCTCACACCCCTTTATTAGCTCACCTCTGTTTGTTCTTCCTCGCCGGCTCGTAATGTTCTACTACTCCAACATCATGCCTGTCTGCTCCTGTCCTCCCGTCTTGGTTCCCGTCTCATCAGTTTAGTTTCTGTTTTGCTGCGCTGCTGGTTTCTGTTCCTTCGTCTTCAAGGTCTCTGGTTACACTCCTGGTTCTGCAGCAGCCCAGCTCCACTCTATGTCATGGACTATTGCTCCTCCATTTCTTGGACTCTGTATCTCCGTTCCCGTTCTCATGGACTCTGGCTTCACTCCTGGTTCCTGGTCAGTCTTTCCGCTCTGCTCCTGCCAGCCAGCTCCTGCATCCTTCATCTCCGCCTGATAACAGACTCTGGTTCTTCATGTCATCATCATCCGCTGTTTGCAATAAACTCTCTTAAAATCAGCTCTGTGTGTGCGTGCTGTGTCCGGGTTCATCCAAGACAAAATCATGACATTAGGCAGGTGAAATTTCAAAGTCAAAGTATCTTTATTAGTCTCCCTTGGGATAAATTTGCCTTGGATACAAGGATCAGCTGGATTGTACTACATATTGAATCACTAATAAAAGGAGTCTCACTAAAATAATAAATAAATATACAATAGTAACAACAGTTCATGAATCACAGTTTGACTAAAACGACCATATTAAAACCTATGTAAATCACCCTTTAAAAATAGAATAATTTCAAACCCCACTGCCCTCCCAGTTTTGCTGCTGTAGATCATAAAAGACCTTAGATGTGGCTACCTCCGTGTCCTTGCCCTTCCCCGTTAATCTTCTCATCCAAAACCATGCGCTCATCAACCCCAATAGCATCTACCAATGTGCCAAAGCCCACGTCTCTAGGACCTTCTTATGGCTACTTCTGGTTAGCAACATGCTAAGAGATGCTCCTCTGTAAGTGTGGTGGGAATCCATTGATGGGAAGTGCCTCAAAATTAGCCAAAACCCCGAAAAGGTCATGAAAGGTCATGAAAGGTCACAGAGGTCACCGCCAACCCCAGAGGCCTAGCCTCACCAAATATGAGCCTAAAAAAGTACTGTAGTACCATTTTTCACTTGTGGTGGCACTATATAGCCTGGTCGGTGTGGTCATAGGTCAGAAACACCAAAAAAAAAACATCTGCCCCCCAAAAATTAGTTTCTATGTCATGCCCCTCAATTGCCCCGCCTCAATATGACATTACCCAGTGACCCAGCACCACCTATAGGATTTTCATTTTCGGGACGAATGGGCACTAAGTGGAAGAGAACAATGTTGAACGATGCATTAGCCATGCCCGAGCCATGAAATTTTGCTTAGTCACGCCCTGAAAACAATTTCACTTCGTGCCCTCGTTCCCCCATTGCATGTAGGGGAACACAGCCTTCCCTTTCACAAAATCTAAAAGCGACCATCATGAAATAAAGAGGCTGTCAGGTTTCTGTTTAGGCCTTTTGACAATTTCATACCCAGCCATCACAGTGTCTCAAGACGTCTCAAGATGTCTGAATAAGAAGAATCAAGATGTCTCAAGACACTTGTGCACATCAAGACGTCTTAAGACAAAAATCTGAAGACATGCACCCATGTCTTAAGACATGCAATTGCAGGAAATGGGATGCTCTCAGACAGTATTTTGTGTCTTGAAGACATTGAGTGTCTTAAGATGTCTTAAGACATCTTTTTTTGTCTTAAGACATTCAAATCTTAAAATGGCTTAAGACACCCTTTGCAGCCTGTCTCAAAAGCATGGCCAAGCTATCTTATTATAACAGGAGTTTTATGATTATAAAATTTTGGGGCAAAAAGAAAAAAATATGGGCATCATGGCTTATGTTGCCTTTCAGGCATGAATCTGAATGGATCTTTGTTTTGAAGGAGCTCTTATTTTGAAGGGCAGTTTTTACTAACATTCCGAATCTCAGGTTTGTTTTCAGTCAGTACGGCAGTTGGAGGAGGTTAGCAGAGTTCACATTTTGCTACATTTCTGTGTTCAACTATCTGAATTTATCACTGTAAACGTCACAGAGGCAACGTCGTAAGTTGATAATTACATTTATAACTTTATATGTACTACGCATTGGGAGCACATTGATATGCTGGGCCACCCTATGATTGGTGACTGCAGCCGCTTTGAGCGATACCACCAGAGGATCAAGGACTTGGGTAGGTAAATTTTCCGTACATTTCATATACTAGGTCCTGAAGGTGTTTGAAGCTCACTGTCTTGATATTTTTGTTGTACTTCAGTTATTGCTGATAGAAATTGTGTCAGTATTGAAAATTTAATGGCGAAGAGGATTGCTGTGTTGGATACCCTTTGCACACTGTCAACACCAAATGAGGAAACAGCAGAAAATACATCTGTCCCCGGGCTTCCAGGCTACGCCCCGGTTTACAGGCCATCAGGATCAGCCACAGTGATATTTGCAGCTGAACTTCGTCAAAGACATGGGCTTGGTAGGGAAATCTATGTTGCAAAAATAAATTACTAAAATAGTTGTATTATTAAAATAATGGTTGCCCTCTCTCTGGGCAACCATGAATTAAACACCAAACTGCCACACTGTCCCCACAAAATATAAGTATGTTATCAATGTTTATCATTTGTCTAATAGCAGTAGTAATGTACAGAATTCAGAATATTTTTTTCAGCCAAATTCACAAAAGGATAGAGCAGCAATTGTACCAGCAACAAAACATACTGCATAGCATTTCCCAGAAACTGTGCATCATTTCCCAGAAGCTGTGCATCATATTTAGATATTTATCTAAATAAATTGAATACGCCTTTTATAATATACCTTTTTAATGAAGTGTTTTAAAAATATTTTATCTCATTTACAGATTTGATGTAAAGACTCTCAAAGTTGGCTCAATTGTGGAGATAGCCCCCTTAAATCCAACCCATGTGAATGACAGTGACAGGCAACTAGTGAAAAACACAACCATATGGGCTACAATCTCTGGTAAAGTACTCACATCTTGAATATATTGTGTTAGCAGGATTATAGAGAAACCGGGCAATGTAAACTTCATAGCATAATGCATAACACTAGGTTAAGTTACAGTTTTACTACAGATGATCTTTGTATCCAATAGCTACATGCACAATGTTTCTCCCCAGATATTCCGCTGGTCCTGCTTGAGGGTACCATCTTCTTGCTGCAACGCACAGAAGACCCACTGACAGGCTGCAAACAGTATCAAGAAGGGGGAAAAATCATTTTTCCAACATCAGCCATCACTGACACCCTCCTGTTCCTCCACCACAAATGCTTCCAGGAGCCAATTGAAAACCTAGGGATCGGGACAAATTCTGCTACCACCAATGTACAGTACTGCCAATTAGTTGAAAACAAATCATTCACACACACACACCAACACACACACTCACACAAGTAACTTGATGTAAACAAAAAATATATAAATTATTACCAAGGAATAGTGTATAGTGATATTTTACAAAATTTTATTTCTAAGACATCTTCAGATATCTCAATACATCTTCATATTTCCAAGACATCTTGAGACATCTCAAGTCATCTCAAGACATCTTAGACCCATGTCTATAGACACGTCTTATAGACACGTCTTGACTTACCAAGACATCTCAACAAATGTGTCTTGAGACACATCTTAAGGCGTCTTGAGATGCGGCGATGGCTGGGTATGTTCTACAGTTTTCCACCTCTCATCCAGTCCAGTTGCCTCCAGCCTCCACTCCACGCCTGATCACTGCCACCTGCGGCCTCTAAACAAGCTAGACTCTGTCCACCTGCCTATATATTCACTCCTCAGTCTGCTCACCCTTGCCGGATCGTCTTTCCTCGTCCTTCGTCCTCCTGCCTGCCTTCGTCCCTCGTCGTTTGCCTCACCGTCTCCTTCGCCTAACGCCTGCCTCACTCTCCCTCACTCTCCCTCACTCTCCCTCTTCGTGCCAGCCTTCTACTCACCCAGCACCCAAGAACTCTCGCTGCTGAGCTGCCGGTTCCTCCTCGACCCCAGTGCTTACTCGCCTGCCCAGGAGGCTTCCTGGCTCCCTGCGCGTACCTGGCTCCGCAGCACAGCACCCACGGTCCTCCTGCTCCTTCTCGTCCGCCTGCTCCAGCCATCATCGTCCACCTGCTCCAGTTTGGTACAATTCACTGGTTACCCTCATCCACTACCCATCATCCTTCAATAAAACTCTTGAAACGTATCTCTGTTTGTGGCCAGCATGAACCTGTCGCCCACACAGAGCCCATCGCCCACAGCCGCCACCATCCTGCATTCTGCGGCAGAACCCATTTTTAATGAACTGAGGGGACTGCTGGACTCCTTCGACACCCTTGATCCGCCTTGGTAGCAGGTGAGTGCAGCAGAGGGTTAATGGGACATTTGGAATAAGTAGTCTGACGGAGGAACTTAAATGAATTAAACAGGCCGCCACCGGCCAGATCCTCCGCCGGCTGCCTCCTCCCAGACCACCGCTCACCAGGCTTTCTGCCTCGCCCGCTGCTCCTGCTGCTCCCGCTGCTTCCACTGCTCCCGCTGCTCTCGTCTCCTCATCATCGCCAGCAGCAGCCTCCCCCTCACTGCCCGTCTCCTCCCGGTGCAAACGGCGTGCTCGCCGATGTAGAGACACTTCCATTGTTCCACCCGAGGCTCAGCCTGACACCACCACAGCTCCTCCGGTGAATCGGACCAAAGTCACCACAGTTTTCCCGTTAAACCGGCCTGATGTCATTGCAGCTGCTCTGGTGAGCCCATCCTTCAGTTCCACGTCGTCTCTGTCACCACCTCCACGACACTCAGCTGGCCCCACGAGTACGACTCTCCGCCACTGTTCTGAAGACCAGAGCTCCAGTCATAGATGAGTCTCAGCTGTGGGACTTTTTCTACGGAGACAGAGAGGACTTGTTCCCCAGCTGGCCTGCTCCTCTGCCTGGCACCAAGGGTCTGGTTGACTCCCCGGGTCCCGTTCCTGCCTGCGTGGGTGCTTTGCACGCCACGGTTCCAGCCTTCGAGGGTGCAACGCACGCCAGCCCTACTGCCTGCGAGGGTTCGATGCACGCCACTGTTGTGGTCTCGGTGGGTGCAGCGCACACCACAGCACCGGCTGCCGAGGACTCTGCTTCACCGCCAGCAACCGAGATTCCTGCTTCACCACCGCCGAGGGTCCTGCTTCGCTGGAGGCAGCGAAGGTCCAGCCTCGCCACCGCCGCCGCCGGCCGCTGAAGACTCCGCCGAGGGTGGCTTCCCCTTGTCTCGCGTCACCCGGGGACTGGCTGACGCCTCAGTTCCTGCTCCAGCCGCCAAGGGTCCAGTGCTCGCCACCACTCCCGAGTCCCATGAGGAGGGGGTCCAGGAGGACCCGCCTCCAGTCTTTGCTCCCGAGTCCCGTGAGGACGAGGAGGACCTGCCTTCCTCCAATGCACCCGAATCCCATGAGGGGGTCCAAGTGGACCCGCCTCCCTTCATCGCTCTCGAGTCCCGAGAGGGGGTCCAGGGGGACCCGCCTCCAGCCGTCGCTCCCGAGTCCCGAGAAGGAGTCCAGGGGGACCCGCCTCTATTCCTCACCCTGGAGCAAGGTGCCAAGGGGACCCAAGAGGGGCTCCGTCTGAGGCGGCCGGCGACGACTGGGGGTTAGAGAAGAAAGTAGAAACAACAAGAGAGACAAACAAGCACAGAAGCACACATTGATCCAGGAATCTGTTCTACATTAGATAGTAATAGCAGGTGATCTGTCTTCCCTGGATGATGACACAGCTACCAGAACGCCAGACCAGGTGTACCTACTATGAAGAAAAAAAAGAGAGAGAACAAAAAGTTAAAAGCTGAAATGACGACAAGCAATGCAAATTGGAGAACAGTAGAACTCAGTAGAGTGAGAAAAATAGACCGTGATGTCCTCCAGTAGCCTAAGCCTATAGAGATAGCTCAGGGTAACATAAGCAACTCTAACTATAAGCTTAGTCAAAAAGGAAAGTAAGAAAAAAAGTAAGTAAGGAAAGAAAGGTTAGTCTTAAAAGTAGACAGGGTGTCTGCCTCATGGACCAAAACTGGGAGTTGGTTCCACAGAACCGATAACTAAAGGATCTGCCTCCCATTATACTTTTAGAAACTCTATGAACCATGAGTAGACCTGCAGTCTGACAGCGAAGTGCTCTGTTAGGAACATACTGTTACGAACGTAAATCAGGCAAACCCAGTATTCAAGCCAAACAAGTGAGGTGAAGGCAAAAAACAGTATTTAATAATAAAACTGGGACAGGCAAGGCTCAATGGGCAAAATGGCAGTCCAAAATCCGGTACACAAAAGGCAGTCCAAAATAGGCAGAGGTACAAACAGGGCAAAGCAAGCTCGGATAACCATGGGACAGAAACTAGTCGGGAAACCGGTAAATCAGTCAGACAGGGCAGGAAAAACAGATCAGGGAACAGGCTGGCTCAGAATCAAAAAGGCTCTCGGGTTAGCATCAACAGGTCAATCAATAAAGGAACGCTGGAAACAAAACTCACCGTGGGCTCGTTAATGATCTGGCAGATTGCAGAGGTTTGTGGCAGGACTATATAGGGGAGTGAGCAGGTGAACAGGAGTGAAGACTAATTATAAGTGAGCAGGTGGATCTAATCAAGGCAAGAAAGCTGACAGATTGCTGAGGGGAGACCAAACAGAGCTGATAAAGTGACAGGTGGAAAACAGGTAACCTAAACAGAACAACATGTCTAAATCAAAACCAAACAAGACCCCAAAAGCAGAAACTTAACTAATAAATCTGATAACATAAACCAAGACAAAACCCAAATCGTGACAGAACCCCCTCCTCAAGGCCGGATTCCAGACGGCCTCAGAAACAAAACAGACTAGCCCGGGTGGGTGGAGGGAGGTACAGGATGGAGGGCCAGAAACAGGAAAAAGAAACACAATCCAAACCAAAAACAACCCGACAGGGCGAACTAAAATAACATAAATAAAGTCTGACGGGTATCCCGGAGGATGATCCTGACAAGTCAAGATCTCCGGCGGGCGTCCAGAAGGACGGCCTCGACGAGTCGGGTTCTCCGGCGGGCGTCCAGAAGGACGGCCTCGGCGTGTCAGGTTCTCCGGCGGGCGTCCTCGGCGTGTCAGGTTCTCCGGCGGACGTCCTCGGCGTGTCAGGTTCTCCGGCGGACGTCCTCGGCGTGTCAGGTTCTCCGGCGGACGTCCTCGGCGTGTCAGGTTCTCCGGCGGACGTCCTCGGCGTGTCAGGTTCTCCGGCGGACGTCCTCGGCGTGTCAGGTTCTCCGGCGGACGTCCTCGGCGTGTCAGGTTCTCCGGCGGACGTCCTCGGCGTGTCAGGTTCTCCGGCGGACGTCCTCGGCGTGTCAGGTTCTCCGGCGGACGTCCTCGGCGTGTCAGGTTCTCC
This sequence comes from Fundulus diaphanus, assembly GCA_037039145.1. Lineage (NCBI taxonomy): Eukaryota > Metazoa > Chordata > Actinopteri > Cyprinodontiformes > Fundulidae > Fundulus > Fundulus diaphanus. Next base: position 7,669,782 of record CM073139.1, read on the forward strand.
GGCGGACGTCCTCGGCGTGTCAGGTTCTCCGGCGGACGTCCTCGGCGTGTCAGGTTCTCTGGCGGACGTCCTCGGCGTGTCAGGTTCTCCGGCGGACGTCCTCGGCGTGTCAGGTTCTCCGGCGGACGTCCTCGGCGTGTCAGGTTCTCCGGCGGACGTCCTCGGCGTGTCAGGTTCTCCGGCGGACGTCCTCGGCGTGTCAGGTTCTCCGGCGGACGTCCTAGGCGTGTCAGGTTCTCCGGCGGACGTCCCGGCGGACGACCCCTGTGAGACAGGTAATCCGGCGGGTGTCCTGTAGGACGGCCCCGGTTAGCAAAGATGTCCGGCGGCCGGTGGCGGAGCAGGTCTCTCATAGGCCGGCGGCTGAGCAGGTCTCTCATAGGCCGGCGGCTGAGCAGGTCTCTCATAGGCCGGCGGCGGAGCAGGTCTCTCATAGGCCGGCGGCGGAGCAGGTCTCTCGGAGACCGGCGGCAGAGCAGCAACCTCGGGGACCGTCGGCAGAACAGGACCCTCAGGAACCGACGCCTGGAGAGAGAGAGAACAGAACCTGGCGCCGGACTAAAGGCTGGAGACAGCGCCGGACTAAGAGCTAGAAGAGACGCCTGGCTAAAGAGTTCAGGAGGCGTCTGGCTACCGAGTTCAGGAGGCGCCTGGCTACAGAGTTCAGGAGGAGCCTGGCTACAGAGTTCAGGAGGAGCCTGGCTACAGAGTTCAGGAGGAGCCTGGCTACAGAGTTCAGGAGGAGCCTGGCTACAGAGTTCAGGAGGAGCCTGGCTACAGAGTTCAGTCGGAGCCTGGCTACAGAGTTCAGTCGGAGCCTGGCTACAGAGTTCAGTCGGAGCCTGGCTACAGAGTTCAGTCGGCCCCTGGCTACTGGCTTCAGGTTCAGTCGGCCCCTGGCTACTGGCTTCAGGTTCAGACGGCCCCTGGCTACAGGCTTCAGGTTCAGACGGCCCCTGGCTACAGGCTTCAGGTTCAGACGGCCCCTGGCTACTGGCTTCAGGTTCAGACGGCCCCTGGCTACAGGCTTCAGGTTCAGACGGCCCCTGGCTACAGGCTTCAGGTTCAGACGGCCCCTGGCTACAGGCTTCAGGTTCAGACGGCCCCTGGCTACAGGCTTCAGGTTCAGACGGCCCCTGGCTACAGGCTACAGGTTCAGACGGGGCCTGGCTACAGGCTACAGGTTCAGACGGGGCCTGGCTACAGGCTACAGGTTCAGACGGGACCTGGCTACAGGCTACAGGTTCAGACGGCCCCTGGCTACAGGCTACAGGTTCAGACGGGGCCTGGCTACAGGCTACAGGTTCAGACGGGGCCTGGCTACAGGCTACAGGTTCAGACGGAGGCCCTGGGCTACAGGCTTCAGGTTCAGGAGGCCCCGGACTACAGACTTCAGGTTCAGGAGGCCCCGGACTACAGACTTCAGGTTCAGGAGGCCCCGGACTACAGACTTCAGGTTCAGGAGGCCCCGGACTACAGACTTCAGGTTCAGGAGGCCCCGGACTACAGACTTCAGGTTCAGGAGGCCCCGGACTACAGACTTCAGGTTCAGGAGGCCCCGGACTACAGACTTCAGGTTCAGGAGGCCCCGGACTACAGACTTCAGGTTCAGGAGGCCCCGGACTACAGACTTCGGGTTCAGGAGGCTCCGGGCTACAGACTTCAGATGCTCCCAGACCCTTTAACACCCAGAACCTCAGCAGTAACCCCTCCAGAACCTCCGACAAAGAGAGCTTGGTCAGCCACTTGGGAAATTGGCTGTCAAGCCAAAGATGAGGGGGTAAGAGCTTCAGAAAAGGTCCAGGGACCTCTAAGCCTCCATGGGGCTCTGGGTGCTTGTCTTCTCGGCGAGACCCCCGACGGAGCTTGTCGTTTGGATGAGGGCCGCGACGCCGCTTGTCGTCTGGGCGAGAGCCACGACGCCGCTTGTCGTCTGGGCGAGGGCCACGGCGCCGCTTGTCGTCTGGGCGAGGGCCACGGCGCCGCTTGTCGTCTGGGCGAGGGCCACGGCGCCGCTTGTCGTCTGGGCGAGGGCCACGGCGCCCAGTGTTCCGATGAGCCCCCGAGTTGCGGCCTGAAAAAGGGCTCGTCTGAACCCCCTCATCGTGGACCAGTGGTAGACCCTCCTGGGTTCCCACGTCGCAGACTGGCGGCGGACCCTCCTGGGTTCCCACGTCGCAGACTGGCGGCGGACCCTCCTGGGTTCCCACGTCGCGGACCGACTGCGGACCCTCCTGGGTTGCAGCGTCTCGGGCCGGCTGCGGACCCTCCTGGGTTCCCGCGTCGCGGGCCGGCTGCGGACCCTCCTGGGTTGCAGCGTCTCGGGCCGGCTGCGAAGCCTCCGGGGTTGCAGCGTCTTGGGCCGGCTGCGGACCCTCCGGGGTTGCAGCGTCTTGGGCCGGCTGCGGACCCTCCGGGGTTGCAGCGTCTTGGGCCGGCTGCGGACCCTCCTGGGTTGCAGCGTCTTGGGCCGGCTGCGGACCCTCCGGGGTTGCAGCTTCTTGGACCGGCTGCGCAGACAGTGCTGCTTTATAGCTGCCGGAGGTTGGCACTGGAGCTGAGGTAGGGGGCGGGTCCTCTGGGACAGGTGCAGGTGCCGAGGCGTCGGCTGGACCCTTGGGGACAGGATTGAGTCCACTATAGAAACCCTGGAGAGCCGCTCTATAGTGCCCCTCGACCTCCTTTAATTTAGCCTCCAGCTCCTCTGAATACTGGCTGAAAAGAGCCTCCCTAAGGTCTTTAATAATAGGGGCAAAAGCTCTTAACTGGTCCTCCAGAGCCAGATCCTCAGCATCACGGGCGCCACCAGGAGGCGCTGTGGGCTGCTCAGCTCTGGGGAGCACCGGACTCCGATCCACTGGGCAGGAAGTGGCAACGGACGGGCGCGGTACTGACTCGCCTGTTGGCCGAACAGAACGGGTGAGGGAGCGACCCACAGGTTTCCGTCCCCTCCTCCGACGGCGGGACGGCAGGACTTGCTGGAGGTTTGATTCTGTCGGTAGAGCCGGGATCGGCGGAGCCCACAGCGTTCCCTGCATCTCCTCCTCTGGAGGGAGAGAGAGAAAAAGATCCGGGCGAAGATCCCGCACCACCTCCGCTTCGACCTCCACAAACAAAGCCGGGTCCGGACAAAACCCATGGGCAGAGCCGACAGCGTTGTCGCTGGGTGAGTGATCCCTTCTGTTCTGAGCAGAATCTGAATTTGTGACAAAGAGCCCTCCCAATCGTAAACTCGGAGCAGGCAGCGGGTTACTGCTGCTGCGGCTGCTGGAGAGATGGCGTCTGGGACCGATACCAGGGGGACAGAACGCCAATCTGGAACCCTCCCAAGCCATAGCGTGTGGAGGAAAAAAAAAAACCTCTAAGAACTTGTTTGGCGATAGGTTTTAGGGGGGCCAGATCATTCTGTTACGAACGTAAATCAGGCAAACCCAGTATTCAAGCCAAACAAGTGAGGTGAAGGCAAAAAACAGTATTTAATAATAAAACTGGGACAGGCAAGGCTCAATGGTCAAAATGGCAGTCCAAAATCCGGTACACAAAAGGCAGTCCAAAATAGGCAGAGGTACAAACAGGGCAAAGCAAGCTCGGATAACCATGGGACAGAAACTAGTCGGGAAACCGGTAAATCAGTCAGACAGGGCAGGAAAAACAGATCAGGGAACAGGCTGGCTCAGAATCAAAAAGGCTCTCGGGTTAGCATCAACAGGTCAATCAATAAAGGAACGCTGGAAACAAAACTCACCGTGGGCTCGTTAATGATCTGGCAGATTGCAGAGGTTTGTGGCAGGACTATATAGGGGAGTGAGCAGGTGAACAGGAGTGAAGACTAATTATAAGTGAGCAGGTGGATCTAATCAAGGCAAGAAAGCTGACAGATTGCTGAGGGGAGACCAAACAGAGCTGATAAAGTGACAGGTGGAAAACAGGTAACCTAAACAGAACAACATGTCTAAATCAAAACCAAACAAGACCCCAAAAGCAGAAACTTAACTAATAAATCTGATAACATAAACCAAGACAAAACCCAAATCGTGACACATACGGGGTAATCAGAGCTCTGATATAGGATGGAGCTTGATTATTAAGGGCTTTATACGTGAGAAGAAGAATTTTAAATTCTGTTCTTGATTTAACAGGAAGCCAATGAAGGGAAGCTAAAATTGGAGAAATATGATCCCTCTTGTTGATTTTCATCAGAACTCTTGCTGCAGCATTTTGGATCAGCTGAAGACTATGAACTGCATTTTGTGGACTTCCTGATAGTAAAGATTTACAATAGTCCAGCCTTGAAGTAACAAATGCATGGATTAGTTTTTCAGAATCACCCCTGGACAGAATATTTCTAATTTTGGCAATATTCCGAGGTGAAAAAAGGACACTCTAGAAACCTTTTTAACATGGGATTTAAATGACATGTCTTGGTCAAAAATAACACCAAGATTTTTTACTTTATTACCAGAGGCCAATTTAATGCCATCCAGATTAAGTGATTGATTAAGAAGTTTATCTTTGAGGACTCTGGTCCAAAGATTACAACTTCTGTCTTGTCAGAATTTAAATGCAGGAAATTTAAATTCATCCAACTTTTGATGTCATCAAGACATGCCTGTAGTCGAAGTAATTGATTGGATTCATCAGGATTTATGGATAAATATAGCGAGTATCATCAGCACAAAAGTGGAAATTAATCCCATGCTGTCAGATAATTTTGCCAATCGGAAGCATATATAGTAAAGGGAACTGGCCCAAGGACTGAACCCTATGGTACTCCACAAATGACACTAGAGTTTGAAGAAGATTTATTATTAACATGAACAAACTGGAATCTGTCCAACAGATAAGATTTAAACCAGCCTAATGCTTTCCCCTTAATCCCTACAGTATGTTCAAGTCTTTGTAGGAGAATATTGTGATCAACTGTATTAAATGCAGCACTGAGATCTAACAGAACAAGTACAGACACAAGTCCAATATCTGAGGCCATGAGAGTATCTTTAGTGACCTTCACCAGAGCTGTTTCAGTGCTATGATTTTTGTTCCTGCCTTTTTGGACTGCCTGTTTGTTGCCTGACCTGATCTGCTTTTTGACTCTGAGTTTGCCTGACCCGCCTAGTCTATAGTTTGCCGTTCTTCATCGCTGGTCTGTTGGTTTGCTGCTGTCTGTTTTTGGCTTGTCAGCAATTCTTGGTTCTCAGCCAATTTTTTTACATTCATTTAATAAAGAGCCTGTTTGTAGAACCTCTGCTTGTCTGGCTGAATACTGGGTACCACATTGTGAATCATTACACTGAAGCCTGACTGAAACTCTTCAAATAGGTCATTACTTTGTAAATGTTCACATAGTTGATTAGCAACTATTTTCTCACGAATTTTAGATAGGAAAAGAAGATTAGATATAGGTCTGTAATTTATTAACTCATCTTGATCAAGAGAATGTTTCTTAAGTAAAGGTTTAATAACAGCTACTTTAAAAGCCTGTGGTACATATCCATTTACTAAGGATAGATTAATCATGTCTAAAATAGGGCCACTGATCAAAGGGAATACCTCCTTAAACAACTTGGTTGGGATTGGGTCTAACATACAGGTAGAAGGTTTAGATGAAGCAAAAATTTTAGATAGCTCAGAAAGCTCTACTGCTTCTAAACAGTTCAAACACCGCGCAGATTCTAAAGATTCCGCCAACGCTGCCTCACTTACTGAGGACGAGTTAATCATGTTTGGGAGGATGCCAATTATTTTATTTTTAATGGAATCAATTTTATTTATGAAGAATCCCATAAAGTCATTACTGCTAAGAGCTAAGGGAATGGATGGATCAACAGAGCTGTGACTCTGAGTAAGTTTGGCAACTGTACTGAAGAGAAATCTAGGATTATTTTTATTCTCCTCAATTAATGATGAAAAATATGCTGCTCTAACTCTGCGAAGGGTCTTTTTATACAATAGACTGTCTTTCCAGATTAGGTAGGATTCCTCTTGGTGTGTAGAGCGCCATTTTCTCTCCAATTTCCTAACATTGTGCTTCAAGGAACACAGCTCTGACTTAAACCAGGGAGCCAGCTTCCTGTGAATAATCACCTTCTTTTCCAAGGGATCTACATTGTCTAATGCAGAATGCAATGACGAAGTCACACCATTAACAAAGACATCTATTTGTGAATGGGAAGAAACAACATTGCTGCTATCTGCAGGGTATTTCTGCAATACTGAAGATATTAAAAGGGGGACAGACTCCTTAAAGTGTGATGCAGCATTATCCGATAAAGATATACTATAATGGAACCCTCTTTTGGGGGTGGAGAACTCAGATTAAACTCAAATGTTATTAAAAATGATCAGATGGGACAGGGTTGTGAGGAAATACTGTTAATTCTTCACAATCAATGCCATATATCAGCACAAGGTCTAAAGCATGGAGCAAAGAGTGCATCGGTTTATGCACATTTTGAGCAAAACCAACTGAATCTAGGATAGTTTTAAAGGCTACACTAAGGTTATCACATTCTGTGTCAACATGAATGTTGAAATCCCCCACTATAATAACCTTGTCAGTGTTTATCACCAAATCAGATAGGAAGTCTGACAACTGATCCAAAAACTGAGTGTAAGGGCCTGGTGGACGATACAAAACAACAAAGAGAAGAGGTTTTATTGCTTTGCAATTTGGATGAGGGAAACTGAGGGTTAAATGTTCAAAAGAACTGCAGTTATTAATTGGCCTGGGAGTAATTAATAAATCCGACTGAAAGATGGTTGCCACTCCTCCTCCTTTTCCCACAGATCTGGGAATGTGGAAATTTGAATAATTGGAGGGAGTTGACTCATTTATACTAACGTAGTCCTCTTGTAGCCAGGTTTCTGTCAGACAAAATAAATCAATCTGATTATCGGAAATCAATTAATTAACTAACAAAGCCTTTGGAGGGAGAGACCTTATATTTAATAGACCACATTTAATTGTTTATTTTTTGGTTCAAGGTGAGCCGTATTGATTTTTATTGGATTTTTATGATTTGTTCCTTTTAGATCAGTTTTTGATCTATTCAGTTTTGGCCGTGGGAAAGACACCGTCTCAATAGGGTAATGGGTGGGTAACAGTACAGAAGCTGTAGAGAGGTGTGTTAAACTACGGCTCTGCTTTCTGGTCCGGACCCTGGGTTGTCAGCATTTAGGATAACTAATAAATCTGGCCAGATTCCTAGAAAGAAGAGCTACACCATCCAAAGTGGGATGGATGCCGTCTCTCCGGATCAGACCAGGTTTTCCCCAGAAAGTTCGCCAGTTATCAATGTAGCCCAGGTCATTTTCAGGACACCACCTAGACAACCAGCGGTTGAATGATGACATGCGGCTAAACATGTCATCACTGGTCAGATCAGGCAGGGGACCAGAGAAAATTACGGAGTCCGACATTGTTTTAGCAAACTTATATACCGAAGCAACACCAACTTTATTGACCTCCAGCGTGAATAACAATCTTACTGTATTTACGCTTATCCATAGCCAGCAGTTTCAGGTAGGATTCGATGTCGCCCATTCTGGCCCCTGGCAGGCATTTGACTATGGTCCCTGGTGTCTCTAGTGCCACGTTTCTGACTATAGGGCTCCCAATAATCAGGGTCGGCTTCTCAGCGGGTGTGTCGCTGAGTGGGGAAAACTTGTTAGAAACGCAGACGGGTTGGTGGTGATCTTGGGGCTGAAATCTAGAGCTATGCTTCCTATGAACCGTCACCCAGCCGGCCTGGGTATATATATATATATATATTGCAGTTGCAGCTACAGCTCAAACGTCATAACAAAGGTTATATAAATAAAATTAGAACATAATTTGAATTAAATTGCAATAACGTTACACACAACATCCACAGCAGAAGCCAGAGAAAGATCGGTCAAGCCTCCACAACCTGAAACGTCTCTGAAGCAGAGACCAGGTGGATTCTCAGACTAAACTCTGATGATCTACCTGCGTGTGTTCTCACTTTATTTATTTCATGTACCAGCTTCTAAATCTGAGTCTGACTCACAATTTACGCCGCAAAATACAAACACGAAGAAGTTTGATTTGATTTGTGTCCGATGACGAGCGAGCGAACCACATTTTGGTAGAGCAGCACAGAGTAACAATACCATAGCGCTCCATAAAGATGTTATTAATCAGAGAAATAAAAAGTTATTTCCTGATTGTTTCACAGCGGTTACATCCAGCAGGTAAACATGCCCATAGCAACACTCCTCAGCTCTCCGCAGCCCCTCTGGTTTGCCTGTTTCTGTCTGAATATGCGCTAAAACCGCATCTGTAAAATTAACTGCACCTGTCTCGCGGCCCCATGAGCAGTGCAGTTTGTCGCTGCAGTTTGGCGCTGCGCGATCGATAGAAACGGTCACTCAATTTAATCTTATAAATAAAACTTTCGGCCCGAATTACATTTTTCCTCTGCTGACGTAAACGACGTGAAGCGAGGAGACAGAAAGAGACATTTTCTGATTCTCGCTCGTTTTCTTCTCCCGGATCCGTTGCAATTCTCTCCTCTGTTGCCTCCAATTCCTCACTCCCTCTCCTCCTTCATCACTAACTTTAACCTTATGTAACCTATGGTTATTTTGCTGTCAGTATATACTGTATATATATGTATTTTTTTATTTTTCCTAAATTGCTTGAGAAAAAAACATGTTTTTGTTGAGTGCTGGGGATTCCCACTGCACTGTGAATGCATCGCACCTGTTCAGAAGCGTGGCACGGAGCTCCTCCCTGCTCAGAGCTAGCGCATTTTCTTTCACGGCATTTGTCTACACGGAGCAAGGCAAGAGATGTTGTGGGAGTTCGGTCGTATAACCGATTAAGTCAGACAACAGAGTGCTTCTGTTGAAGAATATCCTGGTGAGTTTTGCGAATCCGTGGATGGGATGCTTTTTTTTCTAGATGTAAACCAGTCAGGATATGGTGTTTCATAGGAAATGTGATTTTGTTCGCTGCTCATGGGTTGTTAAGCATTAGCACAGTAAGAGGGAGGCTAACACAACCACATGTGCTAACCTAAAAAAAAAAGAGAAATACATTTGCAAGCTAGCTGCACCATGTGCGTGGTGTTACTGTAGACCCCTCACAAGGTCTTAATACAAATATTGATTATTGGCCATGATGACATAGACAATGAAGGAAAACACATTGAACCTGATCATTTTACTTTGCTTTGTGTTATTTTTTTTGTTGTTTTCTGTACAAATGTGAAAAAAACGTTGGGTTTAGGGTTTTTTCATTATTTGTTTTATATTGAAGTAATTGCTTTGCACAATTGTGTGCAGGCTGGGTTTTTTGACACGGCTGCAGAACCTGCTGCTACTGCCTGAGTGGTTCTGTGGACTGGACTAGAAGCCACCGGAGGCGTTGATGCAGGATGTTCCATATGTGAAGGCCACCTGGTTCCCTGGAGGGTGGTAGGATAGAAAAGGATTTCTCATCTTGTTCTGCGGATCCCTAATTTTTTTTTTGAGATCTCAAACCATTTTTTTTATTGCTACTTTTATTGGGTCATATCTGACACCATACAAATTTTTTTTTGTTGCATCAGAGTTACTGGAGTTCAACTTAAATACCAACCCAAGGAAAGGTGACGGACGGTGCACTTAGCTAAAATGGACTGCATTATTTAGGGTACCAGTGGACACTTATATAGGATGGTATTATTGAAATGAAAGAAATGTGAAAAGTGAACAAACTGAATTTAAGTTGTCTGTGCCAATGTTCGATTTTTGTGGAAATTGTTAACATTCTTTTGGAATATAAATGTTTTGAGTTACTCAGTTAAGTGGTTGTGAGTGTCTCATTTGGTTGGAATGATCTTTACCCTAATGGTTTACCCCCTGCCAAACTCCTCACGATTTTCTTTCAGGACTTTTTTTAGATGACTGGTTGATACTTTGATATTCCATTCTAGATTTTTTATTATTTGGACTACTCAATTGGGAAGGGTGACATCTAGTGGCGAGCCAGCCAAGAGATTGATATTGTGGGGTTATTTCCAACCAGTACGACACACTGTTTTGACATCTTATCTGTAAAATGGAGATGGACCTTTGTGAACGCTTTAAAGCCGACAGTCAGAAAACCCTGTATGATACAGGTGTCACAACAAGCCATAGTGATGATGACATTTCTGGTGTTTTTGGGACAAATGGGAAGATCTCTAAAATTGTTAGGGTCCCCAATGAACCACATCAGCCCGAAGGCAGAACATTTATAGTGTACGAATCTGAACAAGCTATATTAAAGATAGATCCTTCAATCTTAGGGTAAATAGTCTCTACTGTAGACCCATCCATGAAATGGTATTCTAAAACCATCAGAGACATTACCCAAGAAGAGATAGGCAAAGAAGTGGCCCGTCCATACCTGAGAGAATTTGAGTTCATGGGGGGTAGTGGGAAGGCAGGCTTCCTTAGGTTTCTTCAAAGTGAATTGCAGGCTAACTTTACACCCCAGACTGAAATACATCCACCCACCAACCATAATGTTAATACGACTACTGATGATATTCAAAATACAAAGTCAACTGAAGCTGTAGAGCCCACAAGTGTTTTCAACCCATATGCTGATACCTCTGTAGGCTCTGTACATGTAGACGAAAGCCTGTACAACCCCCCACATATTCAGAAAGTAGTGGTTGAGCATATTATTCGTAATGAGCCAACTCACGTTCCTCTGGTGCATTCAAAGATCCGCACATTTTCAGGGCGACTCCCAAGGCCCAATGGTGAAGTTGATTATGAAACGTGGCGCACCCAAGTTGATCTTCTGCTCAGTGACTCCTCTTTAACCGATGCACTCAAGGTTAGAAAGATACTTGAAAGCTTACTAAGCCCAGCATCTGAAGTTGTTAAACCTCTCGGGGTAACTGCATCACCAAGTGCTTTCGTCACCCAACTTGATTCAGCCTTTGGAGTTGTAGAGGATGGCGAAGAGCTTTTCACTACATTTCTTGGTTCAAATCAAAATAGTGGGGAAAAACCATCTGCGTTCTTGAACCGTCTTCATAGCCTTCTTACTAGAGTCATTTCTAGAGGGGGAGCCCCTGCTGTAAATGTTAACGAACTGCTCCTTAAACAATTCATCTGAGGCTGCTGGGACCAAAGCTTGATAATAAGTCTCCAGCTTGAAGCAAGAAAGAACCTTCCACCCTCATTCCCAGAGCTTCTCCTCATGTTAAGGACTGAAGATCGACGCTCAGCCAAGCTAGATCGCATGAAAAAGCATTTAGGTGCAACAAAGGCTGCTTCCCACGCTCACTCAGTCTTCGGGCCCGGTTTCGATCAAGCGCCACTCGCAGCCCCCCCTTAACGAACAGTGAAACTGTAATTTTTGAGCAAGAGGTCGCTGAACTCACAAAGCAGGTGGAAAAGTTAGCTCAAAGGCCAAAGAGCACCGCCTCAGACGTTGAACCCCAACTGAGCACAAAACCAAAATACATTGAGACTTCCAAATTGGAGACATAAGTTGCTGAATTAACTAAACAAGTCCAAAAGCTCGTACAAAACCAAAGATATTTAAGCAAACCTGAGAAACATGAACCCAAAGAGTCCTTAGCTGCCAACACCAAGCCCCCGCGAGTAGCTGCTAAAGTCCCTGGCACACCCCGGGCATGGTTTTGTTTCAAATGTGGGGAAAACAATCACATTGCAGCCAGCTGTACTAATGACGCAAATCCTTCCTTAGTCCGTGAAAAGAATGCAGAGCTGAAAAAGAAACAGGCTGACTATGCTGCGCGACAGGCCACAACTCCCTTCGCTTTAAACTAGTGGCAGCTCCTGTCGTGGGACACCCAGGAGCTGAATTCTCTGATTGTTCTAGTCCCGAGACCCCAATGCAAATCCCAGACCCAATGGATCCATTAGACAGCCCCCATCTGAACCCTATGTTGCCGCACGGTCTTATAGGTCCACGATGTGCAGCTTCTGTAGTTGTTGGTGGCATGCCATGCGAATCTATAATGGACTCAGGCTCTCAAGTTACAACCATCTCAGAGTCCTTTCAAAACAGGCATCTTTCCCATCTCCCCATCCAACCGATACATGCTCTTCTTGAGATCGAGGGAGCAGGAGGGCAGAATGTCCCATACTTAGGCTATGTTCAAACCCACATCACATTCCCAGAGAACATTGCAGGCAAAGAACAGCAACTCGTTGTTTTGGCCCTTGTTGTTCCTGAATGTCACTTTAACAGTAAAATCCCAGTGTTGATAGGGACAAATGTGCTTCTGCTAACTCCGTGGGAAATTGTTAGACCAGGGTGGCCCCAAGTTCATTCATAAGTTGCACTCTAAGCAGTTTGCCATGATTCTCCAACATGTTGCCCAAGTACAAAGAAATGACGTTCAATCTTGTCCTGTAAGGTTACAAAGCAAAAAGCCAGTGATGATTCCAGCAAACCAGAAACTATACCTGATGAGCTATGTGAGATTAAGAAAGAACAAACAGAACACAAGTTTTGTCCTTGAACTGCACGAGCAGTACAAGTTACCAGGTGGATTACTTGTAGAGTCGGCTTTAGTGGACGTTCCCTTTAATGCCAGAAATAAAGGGCCTGTTATTGTGCGCAATGTAAGTGAACACAGAGTTACGTTGCAGCCAAATAGCGTTGTTGCTCAAGCTTGCGCAGCACAACATGTTTCACCTTTAGCACCTAGTCAATCACAGAACTCTACAAGTCAAAGTGATCTCGTCATTGACAAACTCAGCAAGTCTTGATCAGTCTCCCATCTCAGAGGAATGGAAGAGGCGTGTTTTGGAAAGGTTGCAAACCATTCCTGAAGTTTTTGCTCTTGATGATATGTCCTATGGTCACACTACAGCTGTAAAACACCAAATCAGGTTACATGATGAACCGCCTTTTAAAGAACGGCCAAGGCCCATTCATCCGAGTGACAGAGAAGCTATAAAACAACATCTAAGAGAATTACTTGATTCAAATATCATTCGGGAATCTCAGAGCCCCTTTGCATCGCCAATTGTATTGGTAAGGAAAAAGAATGGCTCGATCAGGCTATGCATAGATTATCGTAAATTAAATCTAAGGACTATACGTGATGCATATGCACTTCAGAATATCGAAGAAACGTTTACGGCTCTCAGTGGAGCTAAATGGTTTTCAGTCATGGACCTTAAGTCGGGTTACTATCAGGTCGAGGTAGCTGAGAACGACAAGCTTAAAACAGCTTTTGTGTGTCCCCTTGGCTTCTATTAATTTAATAGGATGCCACAGGGCGTCACAAATGCTCCAAGCACTTTTCAGCGCTTAATGGAGAAGTGTGTAGGCGACCTCCATCTCAACGAGGTGCTTGTCTTCCTAGATGATCTAATAGTGTTTTCAGACACATTAGAAGAACATGAAACCCGATTAATGAAAGTGCTCACCCGCCTGAGAGATTATGGGCTTAAATTGTCCCCAGAGAAGTGTCACTTTTTCAAAACCTCGGTGAAGTATCTGGGTCACATCTTGGATGCTCACGGAGTTCATACCGATCCTGAAAAGATCTCTGCTCTGTAAAGTTGGCCACTGCCATCTAATTCCAAAGAGCTGAAATGTTTCTTAGGCTTTGCTGGATACTATAGGCGTTTCGTCGAGGGGTACTCCAAGATAGCCAAACCACTGAACCACCTTACTGCAGGTTACCGCCCACTTAAGAAAAGGGGAAAGGTTTACAAAAGAGAACTGCCCAAACTGGCTCACAATCTCAATCAGCCTCTTGCAGAACAATGGACAGATGAGTGTGAAACAGCATTCCAAACGATAATCCAAAAGCTGACATCTGCACTGATCCTTGCCTTTGCGGACCCCCAACTTCCTTATGTATTGCACACTGATGCTTGTCATAATGGGTTTGGGGCTGCGCTTTATCAGGTGCAAGGGGGGAGGTTGAGAGTGATTGCATATGCTAGTCGGGGGCTTTCGAGGAGTGAACAACACTATCCCACACATAAACTTGAATTCTTAGCCCTTAAATGGGCTGTGTGTGAGAAGTTTAGTGATTATCTTTATGGTTCAAGCTTCACTGTGCTGACCGATAATAATCCGCTAACTTACATTTTAACAACAGCAAAGTTGGATGCAGCAGGATACAGATGGCTGGCTGCCTTGTCTACTTATCACTTTAAAATCAAGTATAGGGCAGGCCATGCCAATGGAGATGCCGATGGGTTGTCACGGCGACCCCAAGAGCCTGCACATGATGATGAGGCATTTGTCAAAGAGAAAGCTCGCATTGACGATATGAAAAACATCTCAGTAGCGTGGAAATGGAACTACACCATGAAACATTCTCTGCCCTGTGTCAGCGGCATTTAGTGTCATGTTCTTCAGAGCCCCTCGTATGCGAGTCTCTTGTCATTGACCCAACAGCAGTCAGTGACAGATACGGAGAAGAAATATTACCCTCAATGACAGCCTCTGATTGGTATACTGCACAAAAGAGTGATCCATCTATAGCTCGTGTAATAGTCCTGATGGAGAGGGGGTTGAGACTAAGTCCGAAAGAAACAAACCTTGAACCCCCTGATGTTAAACTCTTGCTACGGCAATGGAACAAACTCGAGCTCATTAAAGGTGTTCTGTACAGGAAGTTCAATGATAACGATTTTCTCGTGTACCAGTTGGTGTTGACACAACTGTACCGTGAAAGAGCACTGCAAGGTGTGCATGATGAAGTTGGTCACCTCGGTGTTGAGCGTGCCCTACATCTTGCTTGAGCAAGGTTTTACTGGCTACGAATGGCCCAGTCCATTGAAGATAAGTGCAGAAAATTATGAATAATGAGAAAGGCCCTTCCTCAGAAAGCTGCCCCATAAGAGAATATTCTTGCAACTTACCCTCTTGAGTTAGTGTGCATAGATTATTTGTTTATCGAACCTGACAGTCGAGACACTAGAAATGTGTTAGTGATTACTGACCATTTTACAAAGTTTGCAGTCGCAGTACCGACAAAAGATCAAAAGGCAAAGACAATAACCAAGGCTCTGTGGGATCACCTCATCATCCTTTATGGAATCCCTAGCCGTCTGCTTAGCGACCAAGGCAGAGATTTTGAGTCTAAGCTTATAAAGGAGCTCTGCGCATTGATTGGGACAAGTAAGATACGCACCACTCCCTACCATCCCTGAGGAAACCCGGTGGAGTGGTACAATTGGACTCTTCTAGACATATTGGGCACATTGGAAGACAAAGACAAGTATCAATGGAGAGACTTTGTTAGGCCATTAACACATGCCTATAACTGCACAAAAAACGACACAACAGGGTATTCCCCGTATGTTTGGCAGGCAGCAAAGGTTGCCCGTCGACCTCATCCTTGGAACTCACCCTGGCAAACCTATTCCGATGTCATACTCTAACTACGTTAAAACCCTTCGCCAAAACCTTTCAGAGAGTTACGCCCTTGCCATTGAACATTCTAAGAAAATGAGTGACAAAAACAAGGTACATTTTGATAAAAAGATCAAAGCTGCTGAATTGTTTTCAGGCGATAAAGTTTTAGTACGGAAGGTCAACATCAGAGGGAAGCACAAACTTGCTAACCGTTGGGAACAAAACATCTATGTTGTCGTCAAACGAATCAAAAACAGTCCGGTTTACGTAGTCACACCAGGAAATGGAGATGGCCCTAACCGTACATTGCACAGAGATTTGCTTCTCCCCTGCGGGTTCTTACCTGTTGAGGACCATGCAGGAACTGACTTTCAACATGGTAATCAAAGGAAAACAACAACCAGGAGTAAAGTGAACAAGGCAGAATCAAGTGACCATGATGGAGAGTGCAGTGTGGATGAAATGAGTGATGAGGAGGACTTCAGTTTCGCTAGATGGGAGCCCGAAATCATTACTAGAGGGCCTTATGTTCAAACTGTGCCGCATCATCTGTTGATGTGATTCCACAAAACTCCTTGGCGAATGCAAATGCATGTCCTTCACCTGAAGTACCTAATACACGTGGTTCTGATTCTGGTCATTTAGACGTCAGCTCCTCAGACCATGTTATTATTGACATGTCCGAAACTGACCTTGAACCTACCTTGATTGACACAGACCTCACTTCAGAATGTGTTGCCAGTATAGACAATGCTGCTAGTACTGAAACTAGTGCTACAGAGCCAGTAAGTTTGAGACGTTTGGAAAGAGAACGACGCCCACCTCAGAAGTTGACCTATG
Source organism: Fundulus diaphanus (assembly GCA_037039145.1). Classification (NCBI taxonomy): domain Eukaryota; kingdom Metazoa; phylum Chordata; class Actinopteri; order Cyprinodontiformes; family Fundulidae; genus Fundulus; species Fundulus diaphanus. Next base: position 7,685,983 of record CM073139.1, read on the forward strand.
GTGAGTTAGGAGAGCCACTGACTTTGGCCATTAGCTCATTTTTTCAAGCGTTGAGTTGCATTCTCCAAACATAACCAGAACAGGGTCCCAGTTGGTTTGATGTGCATGACGGGACTCATGCGGTCTAGAGGGGGAGGATGTAACCCATGGTTATTTTGCTGTCAGTATATATATGTGTGTGTATATATATATATATATATATATATATATATATATATATATATATATATATATATATATATATGTGTGTGTGTATTTTTTTATTTTTCCTAAATTGCTTGAGAAAAAAACGCGTTTTTGTTGAGTGCTGGGGTTTCCCACTGCACTGTGAATGCATCGCACCTGTTTAGAAGCGTGGCACGGAGCTCCTCCCTGCTCAGAGCTAGCGCGTTTTCTTTCACGGCATTTGTCTGCACGGAGCAAGGCAAGAGATGTTGTGGGAGTTCGGTTGTATAACCGGTTAAGTCAGACAACAGAGTGCTTCTGTTGAAGAATATCCTGGTGAGTTTTGTGAATCTGTGGATGGGATGTTTTTTTTTTCCAGATGTAAACCAGTCAGGATATGGTGTTTCATAGGAAATGTGATTTTGTTCGCTGATCATGGGTTGTTAAGCATTAGCACAGTAAGAGGGAGGCTAACACAACCACATGTGCTTACCTAAAAAAAAAGAGAAATACATTTGCAAGCTAGCTGCACCATGTGCGTGGTGTTACTGTAGACCCCTCACAAGGTCTTAATACAAATATTGATTATTGGCCATGATGACACAGACAATGAAGGAAAACACATTGAACCTGATCATTTTACTTTGCTTTGTGTTATTTTTTTGTTGTTTTCTGTACAAAACAAAACAAAACAAAGTACATCCAGTGCCAAATCAAATGATAAGCCCAGTACAGCCCGAACAAGCCAAGATAAAGATGGCCAGAAAGATGACACAGAAAGAGGCGTTGTCAGAGCTACAGGACGATTCATCCCAGATCTCAGCAGGACAAAGAAAGGACCAAAAACCTCCATCGTCACAATCACCGATCAAGACTGCACCCGCCTCCCCTTCTTCTCTACAAAGCCCAGAAGTTCCTTTACTGGAATTTTCTCATAACATGAACAAAGTATCTAAGATTGGCCTACAGATGACATCCTCTCCACATAGCCATTCTGCTGTGAATAAACCAGGATTCTCCAAAGGCCTCAGAGCCTCAGATCCTCCTCCTCCATGTATCACAGAACTCTCTGGTACTGAGGAACTCCAAATTACTTCGCTGTGATACAGATTGGCCCCTGGCCACACGTTTATCAGACATGACAGTTCCCAGCATCAGCCGGGGCCTTTCGCCGGAGATTATGGAATATCTGTGATAATACGTGGCAGAAAAAAGAAAAACATAAGGATAAACAGGAACAAATACTTAAAAATCATAAACTGTCAGATGCAACCTGTCACAGAGACATCAACCACTAAGTCATATAAACTGGGTTTATTAAATATTAGATCTCTGTCAGGAAAATCCCTTTTAATTAATGACTTCATTATTGACAATTGTCAGAACCTTGTCAGCAGGGCTGTGCAGCCTGGTGATGGTTCTGCTAGTTTTCTCCACAGGTGTTCGTGGTTGACGGGTGGGCGGAGCCCACACACCTGCGGGCTGTTGAGCAGCACCAGACAGCACTATAAAAACTGTGCTCAGACAGCGGGAGGATGCCAGAGTGTTACCGTCGTGGTATGAAAGCCAGCTTCGGATCTCTAGCCTTGTTATCCCTATATGCGACTAAGAGCTCCTACCTTTGTGTCTCCCAGGTTCCACCTTTGCCTCCGACGATCATCTCTCGTGTAAACAACTGTCAAGATCCCTCGATCATCTCACCTGTTGCTCACCTCGTGGTCTCCTCTCGTTTCTTCCGGACAACTCAAGAACCCAGCCATCTTCAGGCAAGCAACTGGTTCCTCCCGCTGATCCGGATTCCTGGAATTTACGGTGCTGCTCGGATCCGCTTCCGCATCCACCCGCCGTTTTCTCCGGACACCTGTGGTCTCATCATCAGCTCCACACCTAGTTCACATCGCCACCTCCCCGGTCTGAGTCCTCTACCGTGTGGTAAGCTTACCTCCCAGTTACCTCTGCCAAAGAACAGATCCTCTCGTCTTTTAGATCACACCGGCTTCCCGTCCTCCTGGTCCCAGTCCGAGTTCCATCCTGCTTAACAGTCCGCTCACGAGTATTGACTTCAATAAACCCATTTTTCTATCTACCTGTATTCCCGAGTGTATTCTGCATGTGGGCAAAACATATAAAGCCAAACATGACAACAATAATCTTGATGTAATGTTTTTAACAGAAACATGGCTGCATAAATTTAGTGAAGCAGCTATACTGATCGAGACGACTCCTCCCAACTACAATTTTCTTTGTGAGAGCAGACAGCAAAGGAAAGGTGGAGGAGTAGCAACATTGTTTAATGATTCACTAAAATGTAAAAAGGTGTTTTTGGGAAAATTTGACTCTTTTGAACATTTGGCTCTCCAGGTAAAGAGCCCGGTACGAACTATGTTTCTGAATGTTTACAGGCCTCCTAAGTCCACATCAAACTTTTTTAAGGATTTTAGTGACCTGCTGTCTGTGATATGTGTTGATTATGACTGTTTAATTATTGTGGGAGACTTCAACTTTCACGTTGACAACCCTGAAGACAGAAGTGCAAAAGAACTGTGTGATACACTTAGAAATTTTGGTTTAAGTCAACATGTTAAACAGCCAACACACAAACAGGGACATATTTTAGACTTGATCATCACTAAAGGTCTAAAAATTTCACAGGTCAATGTAACTGATGTTGCCCTATCCGATCACTTTTCTGTTACCTTTGAAAGCATTATTTCCAGTGACTCATTTAGCCAAATGGACATTGTAAGAAAACGCACCTTTAAGGACAATGCCACGGAAAATTTTATTCAAGCTTACTCTGATACTTCAACCTTGGGCTGCAACTCAGTAGATGAGCTAGTAGCTAACTTTCAGTCCAAAGTCTCAGACATCATTGACTGCATTGCTCCAGTTAAAGTGAAAGTTCTTTCCGGGAAGAAAAAATCTCCTTGGAGAAATGCTCCAGCAGTTAGAGGTGAAAAAAGGGAATGTCGGAAAGCTGAACGCAGGTGGAGAAAGAACAGACTGCAGGTTCACTACGACATCTATAAAGAGAGACTTTACAGATATAACTTACAATTGAAAAATGCAAGAGAATCTTTCTTCTCTGAGATCATCAAGAAAAACAGTAATAATGCTCGTGTCTTATTTGCCACTGTCGACAGGTTAACAAATCCTCCTGTGTCCGTGTCTTCCGAACTCCACTCCACCAGGGCCTGCAATGAATTTGCTAACTTCTTTACTGAGAAAATCCTAAAAATTAGAGGATCATTTTGTACTATCATATCAACTCCAGAACCAAAGCTGTATTCAGCAGGAACTATTTCTGACAAAATGTCCAATTTCAGTGAAATAAACCACAAAAGCTTAGAGCAGATCATTCAGCAGCTAAGTTCCTCTTCATGCAGCCTTAATGTTCTCCCCACAGCTTTCTTTAAAAAAGTTTTACCTGGCATAGCGTCTGATTTGACCCAGATAATAAACACGTCCCTTCTGTCAGGTGTTTTCCCCCAGTCCCTAAAAACAGCAATTATCAAACCACTGTTAAAAAAGAACAATTTAGACAAACTACTACTCCAGAACTACAGGCCCATCTCAAACCTCCCCTTTATCAGTAAGATTATTGAAAAAGCTGTATTTCAACAATTAAACACCTTCTTAACAACGACCAGCCACTTTGATGTTTTCCAGTCTGGCTTCCGTGCTCACCACAGTACAGAGACCGCCCTTATCAAGGTGTTTAATGACATCCATGTAAATACAGACTGTGGAAGAACCACCGTGCTGGTTCTGTTGGACCTCAGTGCAGCATTTGATACTGTCGATCACTCTATTCTGTTAGAGCGCCTGGAGAACTGGGTCGGCCTCTCTGGTACAGCTCTCCACTGGTTTAAATCCTACTTAAAGGACAGGGACTTTTTTGTGTCAGTAGGTAACTTTACATCCCAGAGACAAAAATCACATGTAGGGTTCCCCAAGGGTCCATTCTGGGTCCCCTCCTCTTCAATATCTACATGCTCCCCCTAGCTCAGATAATAAAAAATAACAACATCAGCTACCATAACTATGCAGACGACACACAGCTTTACATCACCATGTCACCAGGTGACATGAACCAGTTCAGGCACTCAGTAAATGCCTAGAAGAAATCAATGCATGGATGTGCCAAAATTTTCTTCAGTTGAATAAAAACAAAACAGAAGTAATAATATTTGGACCAATAGAGGAGAGATCAAAAGTTAGCACACAGCTTCAGCAGCTTCAGTTAGGAACCACTGATCAGGCTCGAAACCTGGGTGTAGTGATGGACTCAGACCTGAACCTCCAAAAGCATCTAAAGACAATTACAAGGTCGGCTTTTTATCACCTGAGGAACATTTCCAGGATTAAAGGACTAATGTCTCAGCAGGATCTGGAAAAACTAATCCATGCGTTTATTTTTAGTAGAATTGATTACTGCAACGGTGTTTTCACAGGTCTGCCTAAAAAGTGGATCAGACAGCTGCAGCTGATCCAGAACGCTGCTGCCCGCGTCCTCACTAAGACTAAGAAAGTAGAACACATAACCCCAGTTCTAAAGTCATTACACTGGCTCCCTGTATCTCAGAGAATAGACTTTAAAATACTTCTGTTAGTCTATAAATCCCTAAATGGTTCCATACGTGAAGGCCACCTGGTTCCCTGGAGGGTGGTTGTAATGTTCTGTTCTGGTTCATGTTGTTGTTTTGGTTAAGTTAACTTTCCTGCCTTGGGGTTTATTTCTGTTTCTAGTTTTGTATTGTAGGGGATTCATGTTTAGCCTTGTTAACTGTTTTAGTCATCTGGTCTTCTTTATTAGATTTGATTAAAGCTTGTGTTCTGTTCAGTCTTAGCCTTGTTTTCTATTTTGGGTTTTCTCTTTATGGTTATTTTGGCTCTGTAGTTCATCTTAGTTTCTGTCCCATCAGCCTCTCAGTCACTTCCCCTTCCTTGATCACTCTCACCTGTTCCTAGTTAATTAGAAGTCACTTGGTTTCACCTGTCCACCTGTCTATTTAAACCCTCCTCAGTTTTCTGTTTGTTGCCGGAACTTCTCACACACGTTTCATTGGTAAGAGCAGAATTTTTGTGTATTTTTTTGTGTAAAGTGCTTATGGAACTAGGGAGGGGGTAATGAATAGGCTAATGCTTGTGTAACTTGGATGATTTCGTGCATTTTTATTAAGAAACAACAATTTCTCCACAGTTTTTGGTTTCAAACGATTTCTCTTTTTTGACACTACTTCTCCAGCCTTTGAAAAGACACGCTCACAAGGCACAGATGATGCCGGGGTGCATAAATAAATAAGTGCAAGTTTGTACAGATTGGGGTACAGTGACCGATGATTAGCCCAGTACTCCAGGGGGTTCTCCAGCCTGTCCTGAATCCAACGTCATCCACAATAGTGAAAAGCTGGGTATCCTTCACTATCATGGAGACTAGAGCTTAATCCAGCTCTTGTTTTCTGGTGGCTGGTTAAAAGGGAATAAATACAGTGTCTGTTACCTGTCTTTATTTGCACAACAAGCAAACAGCAGCATGCAAAAATTGTGATAGTGTGTTTGTAATATAGTAATGCGCCAGTCATCCGTGCGGTTACTGGCGGAGGGGGGGGGGCGTCGGTGAAGTCGCTTCTCGCTTCAAAGTATCCATGTATTTTTGCCTGTCTTTTCCCTGCCATTCCCTATATGTACGCGAGAAAGCAACAACAAAAAAAGGCGTGTTAACGTCAAATAAACATGCAAGAGTTAGTTTTGTTTTTTTTTTGGAATGTTGGCGAGGCGGTAGCGTGAGTTTGGCGAGGCGGCCGCCTCGCCAACATAGTGCTGCGGGAAACACTGCTGTGGGGTTTCTAAAGCTGTCAAACCCCACGCCGAAATCTGAACCACTTCCCGAAGCAGTCACGTCGTACAGCCGGGCAGCGAGGCTTCGGACGTCATCGTTTTCGGCTCCTCCCCTAAATGAAGCAAGCCTCGATAGGTGCTTTACGGAAACGCCCCCTCCATTACTCGACACATGCCTCGAAGCCTCGGCACATAACGTAACATCACTGCCATTTTGGATTGTTTTTTGTCTGCCTTCCTGACCCATCATCTCCTCAATAAATCCCGTCAAGTATTATTTTAGTGTCTGGCTGAATACCGGGTTCATCTCCTCATAATTCATTACAGTGGTAGGATAGAAAAGGATTTCTCATCTTGTTCTGCGGATCCCTAATTTTTTTTGAGATCTCAAACCATTTTTTTTGTTGCTACTTTTATTGGGTCAGATCTGACACCAAACAAAAAATATTTTTGATGCATCAGAGTTACTGGAGTTCAACTTAAATACCAACCCAAGGAAAGGTGACGGACGGTGCACTTAGCTAAAATAGACTGCATTATTTAGGGTACCAGTAGACACTTATATAGGATTGTATTATTGAAATGAAAGAAATGCGAAAAGTGAACAAACTGAATTTAAGTTGTCTGTGCCAATGTTCGATTTTTGTGGAAATTGTTAACATTCTTTTGGAATATAAATGTTTTGAGTTACTCAGTTAAGTGGTTGTGGGTGTCTCATTTGGTTGGAATGATCTTTAACCTAATGGTTTACCCCCTGCCAATCTTCTCACGATCCAAATTGAAACCAAGTGAGTAGATTTCAGACATTTTCTTTCAGGACTTTTTTTAGATGACTGGTTGATACTTCGATATTCCTTTCTAGATTTTTTATTATTTGGACTACTCAGTTCGGAAGGGTGACACTTACATGTCTCACCTGCATGACATTTTCCCTGGTTTAAGCCAATTGAGCATATTTGCCAGAACGATTAAAGCAGAGACCACAAGCCATGTGCGCATCTTAAAATGAAGCGTAGAAGAAGATTTCTTTAGATAAATACATTTTGTGTGAATACTGTAACGTTCCGTTATGACACCCCAGCACCAGACCGAGGTTTTGCTGCTAACACTTTAGCAGCAAAAAAAAAACAACACTTTTTTTTTCCTAAAAAAAAAAAAAATTTTTGTTAGGACGAACAGAACGGGACAGCTTTCCCCCACCAGCCCCCTGAACCACCACTCCACCCCCTGGAAGCCACACATTTCTTCCGGTATAAACCCAAAACAACCTACCTTAAAGGAAAAGTACGTGTGCAACAGCATTTAGCAATAAAGTCTAATACGGATCATTACAATACATTTTGTTCATTGATTAAATTTACAGTTTTTGATTTTAATCTTTACAAAGGAAATGTTTATTTACACGTCTTTATGGTGTGGGGGAAAAAACACCGTCGGACCGCCATTACAGTTTTCAGCTCGCACACCTCTTAGTAGCAGCGCACCACACTTTGGGAATACCTGAAATAGGTCATTACTTTGTAAATGTTCACGTACTTGATTAGCAACAACTTTCTCAAGAATTTTAGATAGGAAGGATTTCCGGATGCAATACATGAGGACTAGACTGATGCTTGGACTGCTGCTGCATTTGCGCTTTCTTGAAACCCCACCTCCCTATTATAAGGATAAATTTAATTTTTTGAAAGGTATTCCTCCTTGTAAAATCATTTTATCATGTCCAAGGCCATAGGAAAATCCTCTGAAAGAGAAAAGGACATGCCTGCTAGCATAATAATGGTGGAAATTAGCTTGCTCCTGAGCAGTCATAAGGAGTCCCTGTCTGCAGAGTTCAAGTTGTCTTTTGAGTCTCTGAACTCCAAATTGGATAGCATCAACTCTACTTTGGCAGAAAACGGACATCGTATTTGCTCATTGGAAGATAATGCAACCACCTCGGACGCACGTTGGCTGCAGGTGGAGAAGGTGTATGCTAGTTTTCAAAAGGATAACGAGTTGCTAAGAGCTAAAGGGATGGACCTGGAGGGGCGCAGCAGGCGCCAAATTATTGGCATTATTGGTTTGCTAGAAGGCATAGAAAGTCCACGTCCATTCTCATTTTTTCCTCAGCTTTTGTCTGAAGTCTTCGGTCAAGACACACTTCCCTCCCCTCCTGAGACAGACCAGACGCATCGGACCCTTACATTCAAGCCCGCCTGGGATCTCATCCTCGCCCTGTCATCCTGCGCTTCCATCGATTCCAAGAGAAAGATCTGATTATGCGTGAAGCCTGCAGGAGAGATGTGCTGGCTTATCAGGGTCATAGGAGTCGCCTCTGATGACTACAGTCCAGAAGCTGTGAAACAGAATACCATAGTGCCATGTCTGAACTGTACGAGTGGGGATACAAGCCGGCATGCTCTTTCCTGTGAAATTGCACATCACATTCCCGAATGGAGATAAGAAGTGGCTCTCATCGGCCGCACATGCAGCTTAATTTGTCCAGGACTCGGGTCAGGATCAGTATGAAACCTGGGTAATATTTTTTTTTTCTTTTTTCTCCTGGAAATCTAGCATCGGCTTTTTTTCCCCTTTCTCCCTCCTGTTTTTAAATAACATTTAAGTGTTTCCCTAATTCAATCCAGCCTGTTTGGCTTATTTGTTGGTCAATGCGGTATTTACATGGCATTGCATAGACATATACAACACTTCATTATTTAATGCTATAAGGAATTATGTTTTTAATCTATTTCTCCATAATGCGGTTGCAAGGAGTTGGGATTTATGAATAAGGAAGTATTAGACTATGCTGATAAGTTTATCAGAGTCCGGGTGGTTGCTTTTTGCAACACCTTCTTTTTTGTGTTTTTTCTTTTTTTTCTCTTCTTATTTATTTATAATTTTTTCTTTCCTCTTTTTCAAGTATTCCACACCTCGGGCATTATGACACCCTGTTGGCACCAGGGGATTTATTAATTGGCCTGGGACTAATGAATAAATCAGACTGAAAGATGGTTGCTACTCCTCCTCCTCTTCCCGTACTTCTGGAAATGTGGAAATTTAAATAATTAGAGGGAGTTGACTCATTTATACTAATATAGTCCTCTTGTGAGGCAAAATAAATCAGATTATCAGAAATCAATTCAATAACTAACAGTCTTTGGAGGGAGAGACCTTATATTTAATAAACCACTTTTAATTGTTTTATTTTTTGGTTCAAGTTTAGTCGTATTTATTTTTATGATATTTTTATGATTTGGTCCTTTTTAGATAAGTTTTTAATCTGTTTACTTTTGGGTGTGGGAAAGACACTCTCTCAATGGGGTAATGGGTGGGTAACAGTACAGAAGCTACAGAGAGGTGTGTTAAAATACGGCTCTGCTTCCTGTTCTTGACCCTGGGTTGTCAGCAGTTTGGAGATAGAAGTTTTTTCTAGCAGTTTCTAGAAAGAAGAGCTGCACCATCCAAAGTGGGATGGATGCTGTCTCTCTGGATCAGACCAGGTTTTCCCCAGAAAGTTCAGCAGTTATCAATGTAGCCCACGTCGTTTTCAGGACACCACATAGACAACCAGTGGTTGAAAGCTGACATGTGGCTAAACATGTGATCACTGGTCAGATCAGGCCTGGGACCAGGGAAAATGAAAAGTCTAAGATTTGGATGAAGCAAAACTTTTAGATAACTCAGAAAGCCCTACTGGGTCTAAATAGTCCAGACACCAGTGAGGTTCTACAGATGCCTCCAACACTAACTCCAAGTTCTACTGTTCTCCAGTTTTGCATTTTTTATTATTGTCGAGGTCTGAACGTCAGAGCCGGAGTAACTGCGGAAGAAAGAGGAAATTAATACGAGAGATCGAACCAGGGGAAATATACCAGAAGCCGTGCCCCTTACCATTTAGTCGAGCTAAACCTAACCGGGAGAGTAGTGTCGGGGAAACTCTGTGACCGAAGCTCTCGATGGATGAATGGTGGCTAGCAGCTGGAGGGCGGAACGATGGTAAACTGGCGAGGGATCCGGAGCGCGCCACAGCAGACAGGAGGGACAGATGGGATGACCAGAGTGAGTGAACCAGCGGAATCCAGGGAAGGGGTCTCAGGCCCGGCTTAGTAACACCAAGGGGGTATGAGGGGAGTGCCAGAGAAATATCTGAGCATTGGGGATTCTTGAGGTGCTGGTTCTTCGAGCGAGACGCCGAGGCGGGTGAGTAATCCAAAAACACAAACTGGAGAAATAAGAGACTCAACGTCAGTCAAAGGTTCAGGATACGAAAAGGACTCACAGGTACAGGTTTCAGGATCTTGGTCAGAGGCCACGTCGTACCACGACTGGGTTAAGGCTCTGGCGTCTTCCATCTGTCTGAGCTCTCCTTAAGAAGCCTGAGGAAGCCGCTCCGAACGAGCCGCAGGTGTGGGCCACGCCCCCCAGCCAACTAGAACCACCTGTGGAGCAGAATTAGAGCACGGAAAACAGAGCACCCTGACAGAAAGTATTCCTGGATCAATGTGTGCCTCTGTGCTCTTTTGTGTCTCTGTTCTGTCATCTGAAACACCCAGTTGGTCGTGGCAGATGGCTGTTCACACTGAGCCTGGTTCGGCTGGAGGTTTCTTCCTGTTAAAGGGGAGTTTTCCTCTTCACGGTCCCTACATACATGCTGGATATGAGGGATTGCTCTGAAGCCAACGACAATGCAGACGACTGTCCACTGTGGCTACACACTCTTCAGGAGGAGTGAATGCTGCTTTCAAAGACAATGCAATCAACCTGTTTTCCGTAAATAGGAAACTTTCTGACCAATCTGTCTGTATGATATGATTTAATTTGACTTTGTATAGTGCCTTGAGATGACATGTGTTGTGAATTGGCACTATATTAATAAAATTGAACTGAAAAATAGAAAAACTTTTTTAGCTAATTTTAGCGGGAACGAGATCTCATTTTCTCTATTAATTGAAAGGTATACATTGAAATCAAATAGAAACAAAAAGGTTGTTAGTGAATTAGGAATATTATGTTGTAACCAATATCTTCCCATTTTAAGTGGAGTTAAATTTTTCTGCTTATGTTATAATAAAGGCCTCACCTTAGTGAAAATATCCCTTTTTTGTGTTAATCGATTTAGACCAGCCTAGGCTGGCGGGCCAACTGTGTACCACTCTAATTGCATTTACAGGGCACACAAAAGTTCCAAGGGCCGCAAACATTGTCATTATCTTTTTTCTTTCTGATGATAATGCTGAAAGTAAATGTATTTCATCAGGAGCTTTTGTATTGTATAGTAATTAAGCCTTTAAAGTTTTTTTGCTGTTGAAATGCTTGTTTCTAACATTAAATGTGTTAGGTATAACTCTATTGTGTCTTTACTTTAGATTTTTATCAATGACTTCCAGTGTTCACTTGACTACTTCTGACAGTTTTGAAAAACAGTCTAAAGACTGATCCAGGCACTGGAGGTGGTGCATGCAATTACACACACATACACACACACACATATATATATATATATATATATATATATATATATATATATATATATATATATATATATATATATATATATATATATATAAGAGAAAGGTAGAGCAGAGGGTTGACTGAGTGGCAGTGCAGATCGCTTGCCAACCCTCTGTCACTGGCACTTAAAGAGCACTCGTACAAAAACTCTGTGGTGTGTCACACGCACACAAGTGTTTTGAGATTAAAATATAAGAAGATTTTGAAAGTAAAAAAAAATCAAATTGTTTAATGAAGACTGCTTCAAAAGAGACACTATTACACTCCTTTGTTATGCTTATCATGAAGTCCATAGCCTGTCACTCAAATTGAGGCATACCCCTTGAAACACAAAGAGTTGGGCACACAGTAACCTGAGGTGGGCGATGGTGTTCAAGTGACTGCAGGTGTCCACATCAAAATGAAGGTTGGAGGTTTGACATTCCTGGAGGCTGTGTCCGTCTAGCCAGTTAGGCAGAGGACAGCCAATAACACACACACACACACACACACACACACACACACACACACACACACACACACACACACACACACACACTCTCTCTCTCTGTTTGGTTATCTGATGAGACTAATGCTGATTCAAGTCAATAGCGAGAAAGAGAAAAAATCTTAAAAGTTCCACCTATTACCAGCGTACACATGTACTGATGCTATTTATGATTTAAGATGTGCTTTTTCTTGATGTGTGTGTGTGTGTGTGTGTGTGTCCTGTAACAGTAATGAAGGGAAATTATCACAGCTGGGTGATTACGGACCTCAAGGTTAAAGGAGCACACAGGCTCAGCTGTAACATTGTGTTGGCAGGGGATATCATTGTGTCCACAAATCTTTTAATTTTAAGGATGAGACAAGTTAGATAATGTAACAAAAAATTGTTGTTGCCTGTGCAAATTCTGTTATCCAGGTCATCCCAACAGCAAAAAGGCTTAAATCGGAGGCAACCGGACTTTCACTCAGTTTTTTTGAAAACATTTCAACATTGGATTTTCAGAAAAAGACTGAGTGAAAACCTGTTTGCTGATATTTTATCAAAAAGTAAATAAATTTGAAATTTTAACATTATTCAGAAATTAGAGTTTAAGAGGTCTTTAGACCTCTTAAACTCTTATTTAGTTTTTGTCTTTAGACAACACGTCTTCCATTGCGGAAGCAGAGCCTGAGGACTCTGGGTCGGGTTCTCTCATCTCTGGTGCTGAGGTCGCCGAGGTTGTTAAAAAGCTCCTCGGTGGCAAGGCCCCAGGGGTGGATGAGATTCGCCCTGAGTACATTAAGGCTCTGGATGTTGTGGGGCTGTGTTGGTTAACGCGGCTCTGCAGCATTGCGTGGACATTGGGGGCAGTTCCCCTGGATTGGCAGACTGGTGTGGTGGTCCCCCTATTTAAAAAGGGGGACCGGAGGGTGTGTTCCAACTACAGAGGAATCACACTCTTAAGCCTCCCTGGTAAGGTCTATTCAGGGGTTGTGGAAAGGAGGGTCCATCGGATAGTCGAATCTCGGATTCAGGAAGAGCAGTGTGGTTTTCGTCCTGGCCGTGGAACACTTGATCAGCTCTACACCCTCAGCAGGATCCTGGAGGGGGCATGTGAGTTTGCCCAACCAGTCTACATGTGTTTTGTGGATCTTGAGAAGGCATTCGACCGTGTCCCCCGAGGGATCCTGTGGGGGGTACTCCGGGAGTATGGAGTACCGGGCCCTTTAATAAGGGCTGTCAGGTCTCTGTATGACCGGTGTCAGAGTCTGGTCCGCATTGCTGGCAGTAAGTCGGACTCGTTTTGTGGGAGATTACTTAACTATTGAACCTTAAAAAAGAAAGAAGACAAGGGGACACGAGGCTTCTCTGCTTGCCAACTGGAGAAACTCCTTTTATTTCCAAAACTTGCACGTACAACGAGTGTGAGCAAAGAGTTCTGATTACATACACTGGTTATACCTTTTTATATAGCCCACAGATGTGTGGGCGTTACAAATAAGAATCTGTGTGCATCCATTGGTCTGTGCCGCGACCCAGCAGCGTCCACGTGCTTCCAGCCTTTTTGGCAGACATTTTCTTATTTCTGGGAACAGCTCCAAAAACGTTGAAAAACAGATAACTTTATCATGTCAGTTGACCTCTGTTTGGGTCACACAGGATGTCACATCCTGGTCATGCCCTGGACTTTTGCTCCCTTTGCCTTGCTGCCACAGACACACAGACCTCAGATGTTTTCCAAACCTCTGCACATCCTCCCTTGTTACGTTACCTACGTAACATTCCTAAAGAACCCTCTATATACTAAAGTACATAAACCAAACATGGTTTAAACTATGTAAAGATGGTATAAAGAGAAAATCTGACTCCACACTAATCAAGCTTAGCTGTAATAATAACAACCATCTAAAAAAATGTAATTGCTTACACAACCAATGGATAATATACTAATGTAATCAAGGTGTCCACATAAGTGTTGATCAAAACCGAAAGTTGATATGGAAGCGAAAACCCCCGTAGTTGGCACTTATTCATGTACTGTTCTCAGGGGAAAAAACTCTCCCATGGATCTCGGTTCTCCATTCGAGCATCTGCCAGCAGTTCGACCGGCATCACTTGGAAATCAGCCATGCTACTCACAATGAAATCCAGCACTTGTCATTCAAAAAGAGTACATAAACATAATACAATATAACATAATTAGGGCTGGGCAAGTTAACGCGTTAATTTCGTGTTAATTCATTAGACTATTAACGGCGATATTTACTTTAACGCGCATTAACACATGTTGCTCACATGCTTTTATTTTGTGAAGGTCTGTTGCTGCGGTGTAGGGGTTTGAATCAGAACAGTAGGTGGCGATAATGCACCAATAACCTCGCTGTCAGCCAAGCCTCGGATTCAAAGAGGAAGAAAGGTGCTGGCCAGAAAAAAACAAAGCCGACATGGGGAAGGCGGTGTTTCCCGCAGGAATTTGCTTAGGCGAAGCGGTGAGTTGGCGCCTCGCCTAAGCAAGTTTTGTGCGGAGCGGAGCGGGGTCTGCATCGATGCCGTCGGTGAAGTCGCTTCTCGCTTCAAAGTAACCATGTGTTTTTGCCTGTTTTTTCCCTGCCATTCACTATATGCACGCGAGAAAGCAACAACAAAAAACCGCGTGTTAACGTCAAATAAACATGCAAGCATATCGAGTTAGCAAGCATTTCAGATTAAAGTTCTTCCAGCAACAAATATGACAGAAACAAGTTAGTTGTAACCACTGCCAAGTTAAAATTTGGTATTGAACATAAAATAGTAATGCTGCTCCCTGCGGTTACCTCAGAAATTGCCTGTTATTGGTAGATTCTTTCCCCATAAAGAGAATTCCCTGTCAGTGGCAATAAGCTTTAATTTATTATTGCTATTTTTTGTTTTACATGTTTAAGTTGAGCTTTACACTAAATATGTGTTACTGATAAGTGCTACAAATGTTACAACACTTTTGTTTATATGGCAGCAGAACATTAAAATCAAAGTGCTCTTTACACTACTTTTGCATTCATTCTGGAGTTTGTAAATACAATGCGATTAATCATGATTAATCAGGCAAATTATGCGATTAATCGCGATTAAATATTTTAATCGTTGCCCAGCCCTAAACATAATAGAATGTAACATATACACACAACAACAAACAACATATGAAATACATGGATTATATATATGCAAATTATCTTGCTAATAATACTGATACGGAGGGTTAAACAGAAACGAATGTTAAAATATAATGTTATGATAGATTAAACTAACCGGCCGCCTGTGCTACCTTATCTACTAATGCTTTATTGTATTATATTTTATTTATTTATTCTTAGATTGAGTAACTTAAACAAGGTTAATAGGGTTAGTCATCTTCAGTTCGTGTGCTTGATTTGAAAGATTCCATGGATACGTAGCAAAATAAAAAGAGTCCGTCCCGATCACGGGGCTCCTTTCCATCTGGCTCCTTTCCATCTGGCAAGACTCTGTAGCACACGCACGAGTCCATAGACGTGTCCAGGCGGCCGGGAGGTCAGCCCTTCCGATGGCTGCTGCCTGATGTCATCCATCTATACATCGTTCCCACAATCCACCTTTTCAAAATAGGCACAACACACGAACAAAGAGATTACAATCAGTGTTATTACCAAAATTAGTCCTGTTTTAGCGGCTAAAGCTCCCCATTCTCCTAAAATTTCTTCCAGACTTTTCCACGACCAGTTGTTTCTACCAGCATTCTCTTTTACTTCTTTTTTAAGTTTCATAAGTTTAACCATTACTGCCCTAAACGAACCTTTAGGAGCTGTGTTCATGGGAATGTACAGTATGTACAGCACTGATTACCGAACATGTGACAAACACCTCCCTTACTTGCTAAAAGCCAATCTAAGGCTTGTCTGTTTTGCATTACCATTCTACTTGTTTCATGTTGATCTCCCATTGCCATAAATCATTCAACCGTGAAATTTATCATCCTTTGCTGATTATAGCAAACATAGTTTATCCATTCAACATTTTTATTAATAGTAACCCAAGGTTAAATAGACTCAAAACCTGCTTTAATTTCATGCTGTGCTGTAAATTCATCTGGAATTCCTCTTGGTTGACCAATAAGATTTAAATAAACTCCTTCATTTAATCTGTAATCTCCTAGACTCCCACGAGACCTAGTTTTACCTATTTCAATCTGAGCTAATTCTTTTACCTCTTCATACACTAAAGTTATCGGTACTTTCATTCGTACTAATGCACAGAGCCCTACCCACTTAAGAGGTAAAGTGTTCATTAGCATGTCGTCATCACACATCCAGTAACTGTCTGCCACTGGATACGTTTGATCTCCTAAAAAGAAAAGTTTGGGAATCGTCATAGTTATATTTTGACAGTCCTCTTCTATAAAATCTGGGTTTTCAAACCAAACGGGCTTTGTAGCAAATATTGGTGTTACATTTGCATGCTTAAACCAAGATAACACCCAAGTTACATTACATTTTGCAGTGGTGTTTCCTACATTAATTCCTACATTGTCCTCAAAACCTCCACTGACGAAACATTCGTACTCTGCGTCATAATCTATTTCATAATCAGTGGGCGGAACATTATCTATAGTACTGATGTTAAATTCTGCACACAATGATTCTAATTTATACCCTTTCCATTTTTCTAAGTATTGATGAGAATTTCTTGAGCCATATAAGAGTCTGCAACTCAAACCACACATAGGTAATTTAAAAAATGCGTCTTCTCTTGAAGTGAACTCACCATTCCTACATTTTTCACGTTGTACAACTGCACATTCTTTTGACGTGTATTTTTCTGGAATAACCATAGGAACTGCTCCCGGAGCAACAGTACAGATTAAGCAATCATTTTTGGTTAACTCTCTTGCTGTATACCATGACCAGCTATACCATGTATTACGTATGGCTCATTGCCATAACGTATCACCCCTTGGTCTGGTTCCATTCCATTTAATATCCTGTAATTTATTTACTGCCCTTGGTGTAGCTATTTTTGGATGGCGTTTTTCATAAAATTGATCCAAACCTTCAGAGAAATCTTCACATCCTTCCTTTTTAGAACATCCATACTGTTTTGGATCTGGTTTTGTGAATTCTAATAGTAGGTTGTTGTCCTGGTCTGATGTTACCTCAACCGGAGGAGGTGCCGTCATAATTAATCTTATTAGTGAGGGTTAAGTAGTATTTAAAACTTCCTTTGTGGTTTTAATTGTATTTGAAACTATTGTCTGCGGATTTGTTTTAGTTATAACGGTTGTTGGAGGTTATAATATTCTCAGGTCGAATCACCGTAGGTTTTGCGTTTTCTAGGTCGCTAGCAACCTCTGTAGGTTGCACTTCCTTTTTACTTGTATTTACCTTTGTAATTTCATCATTATTTATTGAAATTTGTATCGTGCTATTTAACACTAGAGGTTCCAGAGATACGAGAATTTTCGTCAGCCTCCAGTCCCCCCGACAGTACTTCACAACTCATGAATCCCTGTTCAGATGTAAATGCCCCATTAGCCCTGTCGTTGGAGAACCATTCCACCCCCTTCAGTTTCGGTTTTAGCTCAAACCTCTCTGTTGACGAGTGTTTTACCTGAGAGCAGGGGGAAAAAATCATATTTGTAATTTAATATAACTAGGTCTACGTCATCAGTGTCGCCAAGACCGAAATAATTTCAGACAGCGGAGCCACCAGCGCAGCGATCAGCTGTATATCTGCATGTGCTGGAACGTTGTAAAGACGGCTAGCAAGAATATTTATACAGTAATGACCATCTGCCCTATTTACTAGGGGGCAAATATAACTCAAGTCAGTTCAGCACGATCTCTCCTCCGCGACGCTGCAGCAGAGCCTCTCCGCTCAGCGCACACACACACACACACACACACACACACGTGCGCGCGTGCGTATATATATGCTGGAGGGCCAACTGAGTTTGCAAGCCGAAAAAACTACAAGTCGCCTCCAAAGCTTCCTCTGTTTGGTGGATATTGGTGTGCTGATGACCATCAGAGACTGCACAGTCCAGCAGGGTCGCATAACAGAACATGGCTGGAAAATGAGTGTGTATGAGCTGGTGGCTTTCATTGCAGATCATTTTATGAAGGCAGCACAGGGGAGTGTTGGCGCCATGCGGGATTTGTGGTCCAAAGACTGGGAATGCACACATCAAAGCCACAATGCCTCGAAACCGGTTTCAAGATATGATGAACGGGGCGGATTTAGGAAATTTGGGCCCTAGGCAAAGAAAGGCATGGGGCCCTCTGAATTGTGAAGACAACACATAACAGACCCATTATACAGATACAGAAATTTTAATAGAATAGGTATACATTATTTTTTCTCCTTTTGTCCCTCTCTTATCCCTTTTCTTGTTGTTTTCCTCTATGTTTTCTTTTGTCCCTTTTTCTAGTAGACAAGCCATGATCTACTTATCTGTTCTCCATTTTTTATTTGAATGAAATAATTCAATTCAATTCAATTTTATTTATATAGCGCCAATTCATGAAACATGTCATCTCAAGGCACTTTACAAAGTTAACAATCATATTATACAGATTGGGTCAGATTATACAGATTGGTAAAAAATGTTCCTATATAAGGAAACCAGTTGATTGCATCAAAGTCCCGACAAGCAGCATTCACTCCTGGAGAAGCGTAGAGCCACAGGGAGAGTTGTCTGCATTGTACATGGCTTTGCAGCAATCCCTCATACTGAGCAAGCATGAAGCGACAGTGGGAAGAAAAACTCCCCATTAATGGGAAGGAAAACCTCCGGCAGAACCGGGCTCAGTATGAACGGTCATCTGCCTCGACCGACTGGGGGTTACAGAAGACAGAGCAGAGACACAACAAGAGAGACAAAAAAGCACAGAAGCACACATTGATCCAGTAATCTGTTCTACATTAGATGGTAATAGCGGGTGAGCCATCTTCTTTGGATGATGTCACATTTAACAGAACGCCAGATCAGGTGTACCTACTATGAAGATAAAAGAGAGAGAACAGAAAGTTAAAGCAGAAATGACAACACGTAATGCATAATTGAAGAACAGTAGAACTCTATAGAGTGAGAAAATTAGATCCTGATGTCCTCCAGTAGCCTACGCCTATAGCAGTAAAACTATAAAGGTAGCTCAGAGTAACATGAGCCACTCTAGTTATAAGCTTTGTCAAAAAGGAAGGTTTTAAGATTAGTCTTAAAAGTAGACAGGGTGTCTGCTTTACGGACCAAAACTGGGAGTTGGTTCCACAGGAGAGGAGCATGATAGCTAAAGGATCTGCCTCCCATTCTACTTTTAGAGACTCTAGGAACCACCAGCAGACCTGCAGTCTGAGAGCGAAGTGCTCTGTTAGGAACATACGGGGTAATCAGAGCTCTGATATATGATGGAGCTTGATTATTAAGGGCTTTATATGTTAGAAGAAGAATTTTAAATTCTATTCTTGATTTAACAGGAAGCCAATGAAGGGAAGCTAAAATTGGAGAAATATGATCCCGCTTGTTGATTTTCATCAGAACTCTTGCTGCAGCATTTTGGATCAGCTGAAGGCTTTGAACTGCATTTTGTGGACTTCCTGATAGTAAAGAATTACAATAGTCCAGCCTTGAAGTAACAAATGCATGGACTAGTTTTTCAGCATCACTCCTGGACAGAATGTTTCTAATTTTGGCGATATTCCGGAGGTGAAAAAAGGAAACTCTGGAAACCTGTTTAATATGGGATTTAAATGACATGTCTTGGTCAAAACCAAAGGTTTTTTACTTTATTACCAGAGGCCAAATTAATGCCATCCAGATTAAGTGATTGGTTAAGAAGTTTATTTTTTGAGGACTCTGGCCCAAAGATTACAACTTCGGTCTTGTCAGAATTTAGATGCAGGAAATCTAAAGTCATCCAGCTTTTGATGTCATCAAGACATGACTGCAGTCAAAGTAATTGATTGGATTCATCAGGATTTATGGATAAATATAGCTGAGTGTCATCAGCATAACAGTGGGAATTAATCCCATGCTGTCTGATCATTTTGCCGATCGGAAGCATATATATAGTAAAGAGATAATAGCTGGAAGTAAATCTGCGCCCGTCTCCATTTCTTGGCAAGATCCTGTTCTTCACCTGGAGCGGTCCTCTCAGTACTATTGAGCAGCGTGCACGATCAGACAGCTGATTGGCCAGAGCTGGGTCATCTTCAGGAAGTAAACTGTGCTGACTGCTTACCAGCAGAGTGGATGATGCTGGACTCTCTCAGTCTGGTGGAACAACATCATTATCAAAGCCCGGCTGGATAATCAGCCCCCAGGAACTTGGGGGCCCTAGGCAACTGCCTAGTTTCACCTAATAGTAAATCCACCCCTGATAAATAAATATCTGCGCTTCGACAACAAAGACACTCGTTTGGACAAATTTGCTGCAATTTCAAACATCTGGCAACAGTTTGTACAGCACTGTGTGTGTCCTACAGTCCAGGGCAACATATTCCTATTGATGAGCAGTTATTTCCATCAAAGGTTCGTTGTCCCTTTCTGCAATACATTGCATCAAAGCCTGATAAATTTGGAATTAAGTTTTGGATTGCAGTGGATCTGGACACAAAATACACGTGTAATGCCATCCCCTATTTGGGAAAAGATCCCTCCCGCCCCACAGGAGAAAGGCTGTCTGAGAACGTTGTTGTGAAACTGATGGAGCCATTTATGGACCAGGGCAGGACTGTAACTATGGACAATTTGATGAACTTTGTTAGAGGTTTATGCAGGAAAAGGCAATACAAGGAGAAAAGATGAGACAGCATCGTGAGATGAAGAGACGTTCTCATGGTCAAACAACACAGTGCCAGGTGCGTAATCTCTGCAACAGGAACCACAGCACTGAGCGTTGTGTGCACTGCACAAAGTATACCTGTTGCAAATGCACGAAGGACTAACCTTGGGTTTGTGGAAACTGCTAAATGGGAAAATTGTAGCTTCATATGTAGTGCTTTTCCTTGGGTGAAATCAATGTTACTCCAATACTGAAGTCATATTGTTTGTTATTTTCTAAGCTGAAATGTTGAATGACATGAAAAGGCGAGACAAGACAAAATACAATTATTCTCTAAGTTGTTCTTTCTTTCACATAGTGAGCTTTGCAATATAAATGAGTCTGTTGGTGAATGGACAATATAAATAGGCTCTGCCTTGCCTTGTTGGAAAAGCATGGCTATGACCTGTTCTCAGCTCAGGAACTAGGACCCGTCACAGGTTATTTGCATTACAATAGTTAGCAAGGCAGAGTGAATACACAAACCTGAAGAGGGGAGGGGGGCTTGCAAGAAAACTGAAATTCTCTGGGATTTCTAGTGTTAAGATTTTAAATGCTGATATGACCGTTAATGTCTTTTCCGTTAAAGTTATTGATTTATTTAGTCCTGATTTGGTGACTGAAGCATGTAAAGTCACATTTCCACTAGGGACGGTCATTTTATTCACTTCTCCTGTAGTTCTAGTAGCCATAGTTGTTGGGGGAAAACAATTTACTTCTTCTGGTAGCGCCTCTTTACGTGGTAAGTTCCATAATATAGTTGAATCTACTTTCCCACTCGAGGTGATGTCTTCAAATTTCAACTCGTATGTTTTGTCAATCCGGAAAGCTGTTACATCTGCTTCAATAATCCAACCGCAATCTGCATTCCATACAGTCATTTTACAATTAATGTTTTCTTGATCTTGACTTGAAAAATGATGGCTTATATTAGTATGCGAATTACACATCCTTCGTCTGTCACCTTTTTACAGTAATCTAGAGATTATCATGTTTCTTTCAACCAAGTCATATTTGTCACTGTCTGCCTCAACATGTATCCTTATTCGGTCATTAAACATTTGAACTGTAGCATTCAACTCCTTGTTTCCTATTCGTTCTAAATCACCATTTCCTGATACTACATTGGGGTTTTGTAGATTCTTCATTGTTAAGTTATATTTGTAATTATCCTCGGGATCCCTGTGTGATTCCATTTTTATTTCTACCTCAAAACCATCGTCCTTTATGTATAGAATAAGTGAGCACTGGTTTATCCCATATTCTGTATATTCCTGTTTGACGCTTTTTCCACACAATTTTTGATCATTGTAGTAAATGTTCACCTCAAACTCTGTATCTAATTTTGTACGAAATTCTGTATCGGTTACCGCTGCTTTCCATTTGAATTCAGCATGGGTCTCTCTTTTCTTACGCACCCTTCTTGTCTTTTCTCTTAATTGTTCTTTAAGACCTGAATAAGTCATTAACTTTAGTTCAGGTGGCAAAAACACTGGTGTGTACTTGTTCAAACCCATTAACGTTGTGTTGTACTTATCTTGTTCTACAAAGGTGGATTTCCCTTTATAGCCAGAAGTCCCACATTTCATGGTTGGATGTCGATCGTCTCGACCCACACTACTCATTGCTTTCTCCACTCGTGGTTGAGCTGACGTTGGCTGATGCTGTGGTGCCGGCTGCAGGCTGAGAGAGATCATCTCTGGCCTCGCTGTTGTTAGGTTCACCACTTCTGCCAACATCCACAGGTGAAATGTCATTAATACTTATCTCATTGCTGCAAACTGTCTGTTCACACTCTTTTCCATTGTCTGGCTTCACAATGTCTGGCTTCACAGTGTCTCTGGCGTGTACTTTAGTACAATGAGTCAAATGATACCACATATCACTCCTCTACTTGGACGGCGGTTGTGGTCACTCGTTTGACTTCAAATGGTCCATCCCATCTTGAGCCGTTCCATTTTCGTCTGAACACCTTCACGTACACCAGGTCTCCTGGTTCGACTGGTCTCTTCACCACCGACTCTGGACAGGAACTTCTGGCTTTTTCCTGCAGATAGATAGCTCTATGGATAGCAGTTAGTTAATCCATATATGCTTTCAACTCTGTTTGTAGCTGTTCAAGCGCCGGGCCTTTGAATGGAAGCCTCCATTCCGGCACTGGCATTGTTCTGTCTGTTAGCATTTCATGATGGGTTAAATGTGTGCTTCGGTGCAACTGCATGCGATAGTTCATTAGCGCAAGTGGCAAAGCATCAACCCAGTTTAGGTTAGTAGAAGCACAGATTTTGTTCAGCTTAGCTTTCAAAGTCCCATTGATTCTTTCTACAATACCCTGACTCTGTGGGTGGTAGACTGCTCCAAAATGTTGTTTAATTCCTAGCTTTGACAAAACACCTTTCAACACCTTTTGGATAAATGCTGAACCATTATCTGAACTGATTTCTGATGGGATACTAAATCTCGGAATCACCTCTCTTGTCAGAAACTTAATCACTGTATCTGCTCCCAATGTCTTTGATGGGACTGCTTAAACCCATCGGCTGAACCGATCGATCACCACCAACATGTATCTTTTCCCTTGTACTGGCTTTATCATGTCAACATAATCTATCACAAGATGTTTAAAGGGTCCCTCAGGGACCAGAATGTGTCCAATCGGTGATTTTATGCCTTTTCGAACATTGTTTTCTGCACATATTTCACATTGGCTCAAAATTTCATTCACCATTGCTTGCATGTAAGGTGTCCAATAACCTTGCTTTCTCAATTTTTCCATCACTTTCCCTCTGCCACAGTGCACCAAACTATGTGCTTCTGAGATCAACATTGTCAGCAATGCTACTGGTGCAACTAAATGTCCACTTTGTGATCTCCACAAACCACTTTCACTCATCGTCGCACCTCTCTGTGCCCAGAGAGCGTGCTCACTCGCACCTGCCTCCTGCTGCATCAAAATTATGTCTTCTGGTGTCACCATTGGTTCCAAGGTGACCACTGGTGCCAAGATAGCCATCTGGCACCTAGATGCTAGTTTTGCTGCCTCATCTGCGGCGTTGTTCCCCATAATGACTAAGTCATTACCTTTACGATGTGCGTTGCATTTAATTATTGCCAGCCTTGATGGCAATATCATCGATGCAATCAGCTCTTTTAGCTGTTCTTGATGTAGTACTGCACTGCCGTCTGCTCTTTTGAAACCTCTTTGTTTCCAAACAGCAGCAAACAGATAACACACCCCATGGGCATAAGCCGAGTCTGTGAATATGTTTGCTACTTTTCCTTTTGCTACTTTGCACGCTTCTGTCAATGCTTGTAGTTCTGCCTTTTGGGCAGAGCATGGTTGCTCACATTTTTCTGCTTTGACTGTTACAAAATTGTCTCCTACTTGTTCTACCACGGCATAACCTGCGTGGTTTCCAAGATGATCTCTGAAACATGACCCGTCAACAAAATAAGTGACTTCTGCGTTCATTATCGGAGTTGACTCTAAATCGGGTCTTGTCCACGAGGCCCATATGGCTGCGAATTAAATGCTTGAGGATAGACGTTAACCACCGGTTATTGCAGCTGGGTATGTTGAGGAGCCGGAAACCTCCTTTGTGCTTGATTTGTCACATCAGGTACAGGTTCTGGAAAACCTTGAGGTGGGGTTACATTTTCAGTCACTTTAATCATTGTAGCTTGGGTTTTGGCTTTGTTATTTCTTGATAGTTCTCCAAGCTGCATTTGTGGCAGTTTTCTTTGTACATTTTTATCTTGTTCTGCAATCTTCATTTCTTCTCTTCTGTACTTCTCCACTGCATGTATCACATGATCACGGAACTCTCTGTGAGGCATTGATGTCAGAGCCACCATATCCTCGAGCCTGCTTCTCACTGGACCAGGCATTGTTTCTATGATGGAGTTCCGGAACAGAGTTGTCAGCACAGGGCTCTTATCAACTTCCTCTTCTGTTTCCTGTTTCCATCTTTTTAGCTGCTTTGCAATATAAGACGCTGGATTCCATCAGCTCTCTGTTGGAGCATCCACGCGAAACGTTCCTTTAAGACATTTTCCATAGCAGGTGTTCCCAGGCACTGTGCAAAAACAGCTTTTAAATCGCCAAGAGCTAGCATTTTCCCTACAGTTTCCTCTTCAAACACCTTTATCCACTTGCTGGCACCCTCATTTATGTCTGGCAACTTGCCAACCAAGCCGATCAAGTCTTGAGAAGTCCATGGGACATAATGAGCAATGTTTCCGTTTACAAGTATGGGTAACTGTTATTTGTGTACCTGTCAGGTGAATGTATGTTGGGTCTGTATCTCAAATCATAACTTCTCCTGCCAGTAGTTGTTTGTGTTCCTCCTCTAGGGCCTTTTACTGCCTCTTGTTCTCCTATAAGTGGATTTTCCACTAAGAGCTCGCTGGCATTTTCTGGTACAATGTTTTGTCTTATGGCTTCCTCATCAATTTCCTTTTCTAACTCCTCAATTATGGTGCGATCGATTTCTCTTTGCAAATTTAACCCTTCGTGATCTAGGTTTACCCAAAATGAATCACCCTTTTGCTTCATGGCGTAGTCTGCATAACAATCAACTCCACCCATAGGCTTCAGAGTCAACGACCTTCTCGGATTCCCAGATGTTTTCTTTGTGGTACTGCAATGCTTAGGTGCCAGATTATCTGCGTTTACAGGGGAATCTGAGTTCATTGAGCCTGCATTATTCTGATGTATTGCAACTGAAGCAGCTGGAGATCCTGACTCTTGCATAGCCGAATATATATCTACTAAGGTGTGATCATTTTGTTGTGTTGCAGGTACATTTTGGTGAGGCGACCCTCCTGCGTTCGTAAAACTGATATGCGAGGCCTTTGTCATGATCTCTTTATGTTCTGTGGAACCATTTTTGCTTCTACCCCCTCCATCTATTGCATCTATGATCAGACTATCATTGTTTTTGTACTGGAAATTTCCCATAATATTAACGGTGCCAGATAGAGATGGATAGAGTCCCGCAACTCTTACATTTTCTGCCTTGGCATTTGCAGACTGTTGTTTCATTTCAATAAGTTTCCATTTTAAAGCACTTCTATAAGCCTGACCTTCCTCCTTGAAAAAGTTTAGAATCTGTAACTCAAGCTCACGTTTTTGTTTTCTCTTTTTAGTATTATTATTTGCCTTGTAATCCAAGATTCTGACTTCCATTTGCTCATAAAGAGACGTGTCAAAACTGCCTGTTTCAGGCCAGGGCGAGTTAAACTTCTGTCTACTTTTGTTCCACTTTTTAGAGATTTTCTGAATTTTTGAAGCATAATCAGGGTGTTTTAACCCAATAATAATGATAGGAATGTTTGCCATTTTTCTCTGTATTAGTTTAGTTAAACCAAATTAAGAAAACCAAATTTAAGAGGCACCACGAGGTAACTTGTCTCGCAGAATCAATAAATCCCTACAAACTGATGAACTGTTACCTTTCAGAGATTTGTTTGCTTTCCTCCGGGCGGGGCTGTGCTCCGCTCCGAAGGTCATGTACTTTGCTCTCTCTGAGCTGAGGCAAAGGGAGGGAGGGGGAGAACTGTGTATATATTGGCAAGAGTCTTGCTTTTTCTCACTGACAGGCAAAAAAAACAGCAGGCAAGCTCGCAGATTCTGTTGCTGAAAAGTTTTCCCACAACACAATTTTTTTTAATAATAGCACACAGTCAGGAGCAGGCAGGCGCCACTGCCAAAAGTTTATTTGTCCAACCTTCAAACACAAAGTTTTAAGTATCTGCACCCACATCTATTCAACACAGCAGCTCAATAGTATACACACCTTGGTTCAGCAGATTTCCTTTCAAAAAATAAAAGTTTCCATGCACTTTTGCTTCCTCAAATTAAACACACTTTACCTTTACTTCTGATAACGGGACTTTGAAGAGAAAAACAAAGCAACAGCAAACAAAACAGTTTCATACATGCGTTTTAGTCAAACAACAGAGCTCTCATTTAAACTCACACGTAGACATCTGTCACACAACACATCTCAACACATCTGAATCATTCACTTTTCATCACACTTTCTCACTCTCCTGGGAACTTAGTGGGTTTTTTCTAATGATCCAGATGCCCAATATTACTGGTTTTTTACTGTGCGCACATATAATTTAAATCATTTTTAATAGGACCCATAGCAAAAAAAAAAAAAAGTAAAAATAACTGTTTATATTTCACATGCTCCAAAGCAAGGCCTTTTATTTCAAATTTGATCGGAGGCTCTTTCACCTCGTTTACCTAAACCGAAGTACTCAAACAAACCAGACTGCAGTTAACTCTTTAAGGCCACACGGATGATCCAAGAGAAACCTCATTTCTCTTTTTTTTTCAAGCGCTTACAACTACTGGGCCTCGCCCAACAAAAATCTGCATGCACTTCAAAACAGGCCTACTATATCAAATTTGATCGGAGGTTTTTCTCACCTCCAAAGCCTAAACCGGAGATCTCAGCTTTACAAAACAACTGCAGTTAACTAAGGCCACATAATCATTGGAGTCACTCGCAAGTCGAACCTCCAATCGGCCTGTACAGCGCTTCAAGCTACACTTACTCAGAGGCTTCACCTATTAATACTCCGACAAGCCGGACATTTCTAAAATCAACCTCTCACGATGATTTTTTTATTCTAAAAAGTTATATATATTAGACAAACTTCAGCTTAGACCGCCAAGGTCCGATCCATTCAATATTCGTCGTCACACTAGCGTTTTTTTTAACGGGATGTACAATTAAAGCGGCTGGGAGTAACAAGTCACTTCCTTTTTAAGTTGTCGCGTGTAGTCAATTGTGTAGGAATTCCAAACCATTCCAAATCTTGTATTGTTTAAGACAACTCTTTCCTCACGTGGGAAATCATGACAGAAGACAAGCAGAGGAACGACCTCTCCCAAATTGTCAAACAATCAAAAAACACGCTCTTCCCAAATCAAACCTCACAGGCGGCAGTTTTGTCATTAACAAGCAGAGAAAGCAAGAGAGCAGTATAAAAAATTTACACTTACCCCCTGTCTTTCTCCGTATCTGTGTTCCCCGGCGCAAGGTGGCCAGCTCGCACCGAGGGCCCTGCCGCCTCGGGAAGAGGACCTCCCTTTTATCCTATCACGTCGGGGTCACCAATTATGTGGGAGATTATTTAACTATTGAACCTTAAAAAAGAAAGAAGACAAGGGGACACGAGGCTTCTCTGCTTGCCAACTGGAGAACTCCTTTTATTTCCAAAACTCGCACGTACAATGGGTGTGAGCAAAGAGTTCTGATTACATACACTGGTTATACCTTTTTATATAGCCCACAGATGTGTGGGCATTACAAATAAGAATCTGTGTGCATCCATTGGTCTGTGCCGCGACCCAGCAGCATCCACGTGCTTCCAGCCTTTTTGGCAGACATGGTCTTATTTCTGGGAACAGCTCCACAAACGTTGAAAAACAGATAACTTTATCATGTCAGTTGACCTCTGTTTGGGTCACACAGGATGTCACGTCCTGGTCATGCCCTGGACTTTTGCTCCCTTTGCCTTGCTGCCACAGACACACAGACCTCAGATGTTTTCCAAACCTCTGCAGTTTCCGGTGAGAGTTGGACTCCGCCAAGGTTGCCCTTTGTCACCGATTCTGTTCATAACTTTTATGGACAGAATTTCTAGGCGCAGCCAAGGTGTTGAGGGGATCCGTTTTGGTGGCCTTAGGATTGCGTCTCTGCTATTCGCGGATGACATGGTCCTATTGGCTTCATCAGGACGTGATCTACAGCTCTCACTGGAGCAGTTTGCAGCCGAGTGCGAAGCGGCCGGGATGAAAATCAGTGCCTTCAAATCCGAGACCATGGTCTTGAACCGGAAAAGGGTAGAGTGCCTCTACCCTTTTCCGGTTCAAGACCATGGTCTTTCCGGTTTCCGGGGGAAGATGGAGCGGGAGATCGACAGGCGGATTGGTGCGGTGTCTGCTGTGAAGCGGGCGCTGTACCGATCCGTTGTGGTGAAGAGAGAGCTGAGCAAAAAGGCGAAGCTCTCAATTTACCGGTCGATCTACGTTCCTACCCTCATCTATGGTCACGAGCTTTGGGTCGTGACCGAAAGAACGAGATCCCGGATACAAGCGGCCAAAATTAGTTTTCTCTGTAGTGTGGCTGGGCTCTCCCTTAGAGATAGGGTGAGGAGCTCAGTCATCCGGGGAGGACTCAGAGTAGAGCCGCTGCTCCTCCACGTCAAGAGGAGCCAGTTGAGGTGGCTCGGGCATCTGGTTAGGATGCCTCCTGGACGCCTTCCTGGTGAGGTGTTCTGGGCACGTCCCACCGGGAGGAGGCCCAGGGGAAGACCCAGGACACGCTGGAGGGACTATGTCTCTCGGCTGGCCTGGGAACGCTTTGGGATTCCCCCGGAGGAGCTGGCCCAAGTGGCTGGGGAGAGGGACGTATGGGCCTCCCTACTGAAGCTGCTACCCCCGCGACCCGACCTCGGATAAGCGGAAGAAAACGGACGGACGGACGGATGTCTTTAGACACCCCGCCTCTCGGCCATTGACAGCTGGAGATAGGCACCAGCACCCCTCGCGACCCCAACAGGAATAAGCATTTCGGAAAATGGACTTAAACCATTCAAGAAGCAATGCAAATGTGCCAGTAATGTCACCTCATTAACTCCTACAGTGATTCATATCAACCTGTCTTTGATATGGTAATTGTTTTGAATAAACCACAGTTTACAGTCTATATACAACGTCCAAAAGTTGGTCATATAGTATCTTAATGAGTACAATTGTAGAAGATTGTGCTTTTATCTAAGCTTTACATAGTGGTGGTATTATTTTCCACAACTAGGCCTTAAATTGAGCCCAATTGTAGTTTTCCTTTTCAGGCTGATTCAGATTTGAAGAATTTTATTTAAAGACATAAAAACATTTTAGCAGCAGTTGCTACAAATAACTATGTGCACTGTTTTTTTGTTGGTCTCACTGAAAGTACTCCCCTAGAATAGTTTTATATTTTGCTGTACTTAACTTAATTTTGGGATAAATCCAATGATGGAGCTATGATGCCTTTAACTTTGTGTATCTTGTGCTTTCCCATTCATTTATACAAAGTACCTTAAAAAGGCCTGGTGCTTTTTGTCATGGATCCAAGCACAGATTGTGATGATGGTAAAAATATTATGTAACAATGAAAACTTACAGAACATGAATAACTGGGCAGGGAAAACAAACCATCCATGTCCTTAAAACAGCAGTGCACTAACTACAGGTTGCTCAAGTGCGAGCCACCAGAATTGATAAAGACT
The DNA here is from genome assembly GCA_037039145.1 of Fundulus diaphanus. Lineage (NCBI taxonomy): Eukaryota > Metazoa > Chordata > Actinopteri > Cyprinodontiformes > Fundulidae > Fundulus > Fundulus diaphanus. The sequence goes on from CM073139.1 coordinate 7,716,076, forward strand.
CCTGGATAGGTGTCGAAACATTTTCAGAAAGAACTGAACGAAAGTCCAGTTGCCTCCAATTTAAGCCTGTTTGCCCATGAAAAGAAGTGATGGCAAAAGTATTGGCAGAGGACTGGGATCACTGGAACATGAAGTTAGCAGAGAAACAGCAGGCAAAAAAGAGAACCACAGAGAATATATGCAGAGGCAGGGTTGAAAAGAGAGGCAGAAGACAGGTAAAAGTAACCAAGAGGAAATGAGGAACAGCTGAAACCAATGAGGGCTTAGAAATGTGAAATAATAATTAGTGAAATAATAATTAGCTGGGGCATACAGGGAAGAAATCTAACATAATACAGTACAAAATGAAAATTAGTGAATGAACTACAATGGTAACACTAAGATGATATAATATTCTATACTGACATCATTCAATGTGTATTGTGCTCATCCATCTCTGCATGATTCAGATAATCCACAAATCTTGACAGATCCAAACTACAACGAACAATTAAAGCTGCAGAGAGGATCATCAGGACTGACCTTCCATGGCCGGAAAAACGGCAGTTAAAATAGCTGTCGATCCTACTCATTCTGGTCACAGGTTACTCATACCCTTAACTTCAGGTAAGGGTATGAGCTACAGGTCAGAGCTACAGAGCACTGATAGCAAGGCAAGGCAAGATTATTTGTATAGCACATTTCAGTAACAAGACAATTAAAAATGCTATACATGAACAGAACATAAGTAAACACAAGGAGGAATGTACATTGCAGTGGTATAATTGTAACAGCAAAAGATAAATTGGACTACAGACTTAATGCTGAATTCTCCTTCTCCATGTCTGGCTCTGATTCTGGCTATGTAGAGTAGACGTAAGCAAGAAGACCTGAGTGTTCTGGAGGGTTGATACACTGATAACAAGTCTACAATATATTTTGGTGCTAGAAATTTCAGTGATTTAATTCAATTGAATTCAATTTTATTTATATAGCGCCAATTCATGATACATGTCATCTCAAGGCACTTTCCAAATTCAAATTCAATCAAATTATACAGATTGGATCAGATTATACAGATTGGATTAGATTATACAGATTGGTTAAAAACAATTCCCAAGGAAACCCAGTAGATTGCATCAAGTCTTGACAAGCGGAATTCACTCCTCCTGAAAGAGCGTAGTCGTCTGCATTGTCCTTAGATATGCAGCAATCCCTCATACTGAGCAAGCATGAAGCAACAGTGGAAAGGAAAACTCCCCTTTAACGGGAAGGAAAAACCTCCAGCAGAACCAGGCTCAGTGTGAACGGTCATCTGCCTCGAACAACTGGGGGTTAGAGAAGACAGAGCAGAGACACAATATGATAGACAAAAAAGCACAGAAGCACACATTGATCCAGGAATCTTTTCTGTTATATGGTAATAGTGGGTGATCTGTCTTCCCTGGATGATGTCACTGCTAACAGAACGCCAGACCAGGTGTACCTACTATGAAGAAAAAAAAATGAGAACAGTAGGATAACTCAGCAGAGAGAGACAAAATATACCCTGATGTCCTCCAGCAGCCTAAGCCTATAGTAGCATAACTAAAGACATAGCTCAGGGTAGCCTAAGCTCTAACTATAAGCTTTGTCAAAAAGGAAAGTTTTATGCCTAGTCTTAAAAGTAGACAGGGTGTCTGCCTCACGGACCAAAACTGGGAGTTGGTTCCACAGGAGAGGAGCCTGATAACTACTTTTATAGACTCTAGGAACCACCAGTAGACCTGCAGTCTGAGAGTGAAGTGCTCTGTTAGGAACATAAGGGGTAGTCAGAGCTCTGATATATGATGGAGCTTGATTATTAAAGGCTTTATATGTGAGAAGGAGAATTTTAAATTATATCCTTGATTTAACAGGAAGCCAATGAAGAGAACCTAAAATTGGAGAAATATGATCCCTCTTGTTTTCATCAGAAGTCTCGCTGCAGCATTTTGATCAGCTTAAGGCTTCGAACTGCATTTTGTGGACATCCTGATAGTAAAGAATTACAATAGTCCAGCCTTGAAGTAACATTTGGACTAGTTTTTCAGCATCACCCCTGAACAGAATATTTCTAATTTTGGCAATATTGTGCAGGTGAAAAAAGTAAACCCTGGAAACCAGTTTACTATGGGATTTAAATGACATGTCTTGGTCAAAAGTAACACATTTTTTACATTATTACCAGAGGCCAATTTAATGCCATCCAGATTACGTGATTGATTAAGAAGTTTATTTTTTGAGGACTCTGGACCAAAGATTACAACTTCTGTCTTGTCAGAATTTAAAAGCAGGAAATTTAAAGTCATCCAGGTTTTGATGTCATCAAGACATGCCTGTATTTGAAGTAATTGATTGGATTCATAAGGATTTATGGATAAATATAGCTGAGGGTCCTCAGCATAACACTGGAAATTAATCCCATGCTGTCTGATAATTTTGCTACTTGGAAGCATATATATAGTAAAGGCAACTGGCCCAAGGACTGAACCCTATGGTACTCCACAAGTGACACTACTGTAGAGTTTGAACAAGACTTATTATTAATATGAACAATCTGGAGTCTGTCAGACAGATACAGTTTAAACCAGCCTAATTCTTTCTCCTTAATCCCTACAGTATGTTCAAGTTTTTGTAGGAGAATATTGTGATCAACTGTATCAAATGCAGCACTGAGATCTAACAGGACAAGTACAGACACAAGTCCATTATCCGAGGCCATGAGAATATCATTAGTGACCTTAACCAGAGCTGTTTCAGTGCTATGATGAGCTCTGAAGCCTGACTGAAACTTTTCAAATAGGTCATTGTTTTGTAAGTGTTCACATAGTTTATTAGCAACTATTAACTACTACTATTAACAACTACTCAATAATTTTAGATAGGAAAAGAAGATTAGATATATGTCTGTAATCTATTAAGTCATCTTGATAAAGAGATGGTTTCTTTGGTAAAGGTTTAATAACAGTTACTTTAAAAGCCTGTGGTACATATCCATTTACTAAGGATAGATTAATCATGTCTAAAATAGGGGCATTGATCAAAGGGAATACCTCCTTAAATAACTTGGTTGGGAATGGGTCTAACATACAAGTTGAAGGTTTAGATGAAGCTATAATTTTAGATAGCTCAGAAAGCTCTACTGCTTCTAAACAGTTCTAAACAGATGTAATCATGTTTGGGAGGATGCCAATTATTTTATTTTTAATGGAATCAATTTTATTCATGAAGAATCCCATAAAGTCATTACTGCTGAGAGCTAAGGGAATGGATGGATCGACTCTGGGTAAATTTGGCAACTGTACTGAAGAGAAATTTTTATTCCCCTCTATTAATGATAAAAAATATGCTGCTCTAACTCTGCGGAGGGTCTTTTTATACCCTTTAACAGTAGACTGTTTTTCCAGATTAGGTAGGATTCCTCATGGTGTGTAGAGCATTTTCTCTCCAGTTTCCTGTCATTGTGCTTCAAAGAACACAGCTCTAAATTAAACCAGAACCTGAGGTGCTACCTCCCCCACACCCTCCCCTCCATACCCCCCCCCCCCCCCATATTCCAGGGGAGAGCAGAAGTGCCAGCCCCAGTCCCGGCCAACCACCCGGACCCAACGTCTACCACCAGCCAAGACCCCGGACCAGGTGGCCCGCTCCTCCTCCAGGCCCCAGCATCCGGGTGTTAATCGGAGAACAGGGGTGTGAAAAAGACACCGAGCCTGCCTCCACCTGCTCAAATGTCATGGTGTTGCATGTTGTTCTCAAGTGTTATTTGTTCTCAAGTGTTATATACATCACACTCAAACCACATCAGCAAATCTTGGTTTCCAGAATACTAGCCAAAGCTAGCCTATAACTCGGTCAAGCTTTGAAAACACATTAAGTAAACCATTCTAAACTTTCCCTGTTTATTTCTCTGCCAATCCTCTGCCGTTGTCTCTGGTTGTGGCGACAGGGCTTCCGGTTGCAGTAAATTACTCCAGGGTGAAGCTGGTTATCTGAGATGCAAGAAGGCGACTAACTTGAAAGGGGAAAACAGCTTCGTTTGAGAAACCAGGTCTGGGCAAGCTGTACACAGCTCTGGGGAGGGTGTGTGTTCTGGCTGTGGAAGCGGGAAACCCCGCTTCCACAGCCACTTCTAACTGGTGGAGCACTTCTACATGGGGATTTTTTCTTCCCAGAAACAACCTTCATTTTAACTGGAGCAATGCATTCAATGATGTCTGAATCTTTAGAATGAAAGTTATTTAATAGTTCATCTACTGAGTCACAGGACAAAGTGGAAGTAGAAGAGTAAGCTTTGTTGAAGTTTTCAGTGGCATATTCCTTAAAGATGTGTTTTCTAATTAGGTTTCCTTCGCTAACTGAGTGATTGGAAATTATGTTTTCAAAGATAACAGAAACGTGGTCAGATAGGGCAACATCAGTTACACTGACCTTGGAAATGTTTAGACCCTTAATGATGATCAAGTCTAAAATATGTCCTTGTTTGTGTGTTGGCTATTTAACATGTTGAGTCAAAATAAAATTTGTAAGTGTGGCACATAGTTCTTTTGCACCTTTGTGTTCAAGGTTGTCAGCATGAAAGTTGTAGTCTACCATGGTATTTAAACCACCATGTCATAATCAACACATATCACAGATGGAAGGTCATTAAAATTATTAAGAGTTTGTTTTGGACTTAGGAGGCCTGTAAAAATTCAAGAACATAGTTTGTACCGGGCTCTTTATCTAGAGAGACAACTCAAAAGAGTCAAATTTTGAGACACCTTTTAACACTTTAGTGAATCACTAAACTAAACAGCCTCCTTCACCAGTCCTTTGCTGTCTGCTCTCACAAAGAAAATTATACTTTGGAGGTATCATCTCTATCAGAATAGATGCCTCATTAAATTCATGTAACCATGTTTTTGTTAAAAACATAACATCAAGATTATGTTCAGTAATCTTGATGTTATGTTTTTATGATATGATTTTCCCAACAGAGATCTAGTGTTTAATAAAGCCAGTTTATATGACTTAGCGGTTGATATTAGATTTGTCAGATTGTATCTGACAATAATGGCTTTTAAGTATGATTGTATATAACTGTTTGCTATCCTTTTAGCTTTGCTCTTTCTGCCACATATCACAGATATTTTACAGCTATCTCCCATCAGGGGCCCAAGCTTGTCCTGTGAGTTTTCATTTCTGATAAAATTACCAATGGTGCCCAATATATATCACAGTTAAGTGATTTGAAAGTCCTGAACAGTCAATTTCATCATGCTTTATATGTGGATGAGATAGATTAGGAGGTTGGGGGCTCTGTGGATTTTGAAAGATGCTAGTTTAGTAGCAAAGCCTGGGGTCCGTTCTTCGTACGTCGCTAACTCAGTTAGCTGGATTTGATTGTTGACGATTTGGCATGATCTTGGATCGTTTGGTTCTTCGAAACTCATTCCGGACTTGCTGTCATAGCAACATGTGCGCAAACTTAAACCTGCTTGCGAGCAGGCTTATTTCATGTAAACAGGATTAGATCGCGGCTGTATAAATGGAGGAGATAGGGATATCCAGCCAGTGCACTTGGACCACCTAGTGGCAGAGGACGGGACAGAATTGTGGAACACCATTTTTTAATGTTTAATAAAAGACGAGACAAATAATGCTTAGTTCCTGTCTTTTTATTTAAACAATTCTTTATAAAGAAAAGCCAGCAAGTCATCTTTTGCCTGCAATAAGAGAGTTATGTAAAGTCAGCAATACTACTGTCAAATGGTGTATTAGAACTTACTCTGAAGGTCCTTCTGAAGCAACTCGATCTCTAGTGCAATTCTTCTCTTTTTCAAGTTGTGGAGTTCAATTTCTCCTCTTAATTTGTGTTTTTTTCCGGACAAAATACAATTTTTTTGTTAAAGATGACGTTTATATAACGAACGGATGGCACCCTGTGTCATTTTGGGGAAAAAGGGTGAAACATGCCTCATGCAACAAAAGTAAAAAGAACCCGTTTTTTTCAGCCTTCTTATAGGCTGTTATAAACAGAAAAATACATAATTTAACAGTGGCTTTTAAAAAAGAGGAAGAAGTTGCTTTTTAAAATACAGTATAATAATTAAAGGCTACCATTTTGTAGAATATTCTTGTACTTCACTTTTTTCCCCATGTTCTAGTGGCTCCCGTGGAGGCTCTGACATAAAATAACAAAGTAAATATGAAATTATTAAAATGCAAAATACATACTATAGAAAGTGATAGAAACATCTAACATGGACAGCACTTACGCATGTAATTTGTCTGCTACCTTTTGCCAGCCCTCTCTCCTGGCTTTAGCAAACTTTGAGGTGTTACCTGTCGTTTTAATTAATGACTCAAATTCGGCATAACCTTCCATTAAAAGCTCGTGTTCTGCTTGGAAGAAAAACTGTGGGCGTTCTTTGGCCATGCTGAACAGTCAATAGCAGCGTTGCTGATCATTGTTTCTACTATCGATACATTTCCCCTTTTAAACAAATGCATGAACGCGCAGTTATCTCATAACTCAATCCAGTGATACTAATCATAAACAACAGGTGTGTTCGAAGAACCCAATTAGCCGGATCATGATTAGCCGGATGAAGTCATCTCGGATGTCTCATTTGATCTTGGATGTTTTAAGCAACGTACGAATAACGGACCCCTTGGCTATGCGGGTGGTTGTGTTGAGAATATGTTATATTTATTATTAGTTGTGTCTCAATTTTCAAAACCTCTTTCATTTTGTTAGTGTAATCCAGGGAAGCGACATCTGGACTGAGTTGGAAGAGAGCGGAGGTAGGTGCATTCTGGGCTTGTGCCTGTGGGGAGGTTTTGAGTTCTCTGTTGGGGGTTACCAGAGGGTCAAGTTTTTGTCCCACTGAGATTAGGGTGAGTCCTTCTGTAATAGTGATGAAGTGTCTGTCTCGGTCATCTTCCTGGCTACCTTTATTAGTGATGTCATTTTAGGAACATTCTTAGAATTTCTCTAACTCTAAGATTTTTCTCAGAATATCAGCTCAATAAGATATTCACACACACAAAGCCTCTTAGTCCTTCAGAGAGCTCCTAAAGTGAAAAAAATTTCAGAGGAGTGAGGAGTACTTTTGCAAGCCTTAAGGTGCGTTCACACCAAAAGTGAACACGGCAAATGGAGCGAGTGGTTTACACGTTATCCCTATGTAAAAGCAGTCAGGTGTGAATTAACAGTCGGTGTTGCGGACGATGAGTTATGAGCGATGCGAATGGTGTGAACTGGGCGAAAAGATTGAAGCAAAACAGCGCAGTGCATGCACCAATAGAGTGAAGCGAAAGTACCTATGGAGCAGTGGACGCGGGATGTGGGGGAAGTGAAATTCCCCGTGAGTTCAACCATTTGAACGTTTTTGTCAATTCGCATTGCAAAAAGCATCCCCCTCATCCCTTTATGCAAGTGCAAATATGTTTTTTATGTTGCATCTTTAGGATTTATTTACTGACCAAAGACCGATGGACAGGTGCTCTACAGTGGAGATAGAGTGTCCTCCGACATGGGACAGCAGGTCCTCATGCTGGGTCCTGTACAGACCGAAGAACTGCTGGAAGAGACTATAATTCAGATGCAGCTCCTGGAGCAGGTGGTGGTACTCGGCGGGTGTTGGGAGACACTGGCCTCTACACTGTTATCCTGTTCTTTGGTTTTCCAAATTACATACAGCACTGTGACTCGTTGATTAAAATCGAGGTCTACCATGGTGAATTGAACACAGAAGAGGAACCAGCAAGCAGATAGATACTCCTCCCATTTGATGACGTAGTGAAGCGAGCTAGGGGTACATGTTTGGCTGATCCACCACCTAAACAGTGGCGGAAATGAGCACATTAACTTTTTTAACCATCATACAATTATTAATATGTATTAATATGTAGATAAGATAAACTTTATTCTCCCATAGAGGGAAATTATTTTCTTTCAGTGGGAGGACAGGTTAAAGGTATGACTCTAGTAATATTGTTTTATTAAGGGTAGATAAATAATACAGAAAATACTGAATAATCATAAATAAAAAGTGAAAAAAATGTACAAAAAATACAGTACAGAAGAATTTTTATAATATTGTCTAAGAAGAATTGGAAAAAGGCGCAGAAAAATATATACATAAACAAAAATTGACATACATGCCACAGACTCCACCAATTAGGTTTTTCACAGTCAACACTTAGACCACTTTATGATTTTACACTTATATAAGAGAAACATTAAGATTGTGGTCAGCTCTGTAAAACAGTTTTCCTCTATTCTTGAGGTCCATTTACTTTTGTTTCATTAAGCTAAAAGAAGAAGCCTTTTCTTTTTGCTTCAACTGTATCCTTTGGTGTTTATGACTGTTTAGTCAACCTTGCCAAATGGCCTCTGGGTTTTTTTAATGTCGCTCATTCAATTAAAGTTCAACACAGAGCTAAACCTGGGGGGGGCAATAAGTCACTAACTGGTATTATCCCACCCTGCTAATTACTGAGGCAATGAACTTTAATTAATATTTCAGGCTGGTGTATGTGTGTGTGTTAAAGCATGTGTGAGGGAGCCTTGAGAGTGCCTCTTCTTTATCTCAAGCAATCTCTTCAACACACCCACGAGAGGCGGGCCCTGACATTTTGCGGAGTGTCTCGGTTCGCGTGAGAGACTGTGACATGGTGAACTGTCAAATGCTACCTGTGCTTATTTGTATTAGCATAATTATCTGCTTTATCAGGAACAGTGGAGAACAGATCCGACAACAAAACCAACAATGATTATTGCTTCTGCTTTCCCAGACCAGCTTGTCCTTAATTTGTATGTTGATAGATTTAACTTGTCAAATCTAGAGGTAATTTTCTTCAGACTTCCCATAGGCAGCAGTTGTGACCTGTAAAACAGGACTCTATTACTCCCTATAAACAGTGTTTGTAAGGGGGCTCAAGTAGATTTTACGATCAAAAGAAATGTTACTGCTCCTAAACAAGTTTTTTCTTTTGCTGTTGATCATCAAGCTTTGTGTTTGTTTGTCTTGTCATGTAGTGTAGGCTTTTGCAGGACCAAAGCGCAGACAGGGATTTAGGAGTGAGCGGCATTATGACTAGAAGGACAAATAATTACGAAAAAACAAAACTTATGGTTGTCAAGGTTAGGGACCTGAACCCGAATTCAGCCACACACAGAGCAATGTTTAAGAGTCTTTATTGAAAAAGGATGAATAGTGGATGGAGGACTGGAGACTGTACCAGACTGGAGCTGGGTGGAGATGTGGCAGGGGTTGGCAGACAAGACAGAGCTGGAGCTGGCAGGCTGGGGTGAACACAGGCAGACGGAGGTAGGGAGCACAAACGACTGTGGGCGACTGTGGGCGTTGGGTTGAGTAGTCGTCTGACAATCGGAAGGTTTTGGGTTCGATTCCAGCTTCCCCTTTCCTTGCCACATGTTGATGTGCCCCGGGCAAGGCACTTAACCCCAAGTTGCCTACCAAGCTGCACTGAACCCCAAGTTGCCTACCGAGCTGCGTCTCGGTGTATGAATGTGTGCGTGTTAGTGAGAACGATTGGGTGAATGTGGTTATAGTGTACAGCACTTTGGGTGGTCAGCATGACTGGAAAAGCGCTATATTAGTTCAGTCCATTTACAAACAGGCAAACGCAGGGAGCACAGTCAGGCAGATGTAGGAAGCACAGGCTGATAGACGTGGGAAGCTCAGGCAGGATGAGGTTTGAGTGAAGACGATCCGGCGGGGAAGAGCAGACTGAGGGAGGCTTAAATAGGAGTGTTGACAGGTGAAATCAGTCCAGCTTAATTAGTAAACGGCAGGTGGCAGGAATCAGTGGTGGAGTGAGGAACTGGGCTGAATGAACGGTGGAAGGATCTGGAACTGTCCAGGGTGAGACAGGAAAAACTGAACCCTGACGTAAGGCACGGTAGTTAGAGAACTTGCAGTTTTAAAACTTGCAGAAAATGAGGCAGAAAAACAAGGTAACAGGAGACTCCAGCAAAGAACAATGAAATCCACATAGCTTTTATAGTGAGGGAAGAAAGGAGAATGACATTAGATGCAGGTAGGTAAATTAGAGAAGAATGAAGAACAGTCAAAGAAGAAGCAAAGCAGAGACACTGAGGTTGGGAGACTAATAAAAACTAAACTGCAATAATCATTTTTTGGACCGATAGAGGAGCGATCAAGAACTAGTACACAGCTTCAGTTGCTTCAGCTAGTAACCACTGATCAGGCCCGAAATTTGGGTGTAGTGATGGACTCAGGCCTGAACCTCCAAAAGCATCTAAACTCCATTACAAAGTTGGCCTTCTACCACGTGAAGAATTTTCACCTCAAGAGAAAAGGGGTGTGAAAAAGACCCCAAGCCTGCCTCCGCCTGCTCAAATGTCGTGTTCTTGCATGTTGTTCTCAAGTCTGTTTAAACCTGTGATGGCCAGAAAGGGGGGTGCCCAGCACAGTCCACCCAGAAAAGTCGATCAAACATCTGCAGTTGATCCAGAACACTGCAGCCCGCGTCCTCACAGAGCACATCACCCCAGTTATAAAGTCCTTACACTGGCTCCCTGTATCTCAGACTTCCAAATACTCATGTTAGTCTATGAATCCCTGAATGGCTTAACATCTAAATACATCACATACCTTTATCAGTGTATCAACCCTCTAGACCACTAAGATCTTTTGGCTCCAGTTTACTCTGCATACCTTGAACCCTAACACAAACATGGGGAAGTAGCATTCAATTCCTATGCTCCACTAATCTGTAACAAACTTCCAAAAAACTATAAAAGTGCTGAAAGCCTTAGATCATTTAAATCAAGATTAAAACTCCATTTGTTTAGGATTGCCTAGTTAAACTGTTAACTGAAACATCATTAGTTTAAGTTTGTAGTCTAACTGTTTTTAAAATCATTATCAAGTGAGAATGCTATACAGCATTCTCACTTATTAAGTTCCTTCAGGTCTTGATTATTATTCCGTACGTTTTTCGGCATCTGACTACTCCTGCATACTTCAACCGATTTAAACAATTTTCATATCAAAACGTTCAGCTCGTTCACGACATTACTGCTATGTCTTTTGGTAATTATAGCTTTTATAATATTTAAAATATTTAACTTTTTTGCTCTCATTGAAATTGAATGGAGAATCCTTCAAATTCTTCAAATTTTTCAGCTTTTTGACAGCTTACTACTTCAGCCTACTTTCAGCTGGAAACGCCATTCAACATTTAAAATGTTCAAATAACCTACAGCTATCTTCAGCTACTTCAGCTTTTTCATATCTTTCACCATTTTCATATAGTGCCTCCTTAAAATAATTTGGCATTTTCATAAAATTCAGAAAAATGAATGCGTTGCTATGGTTGCTAGGGAGTTCATTTAGAGTGGCCACTCTGGCGTTCCTATAGATTTTCCTTCTCTGAACAACTTCTTCTCACTCGCTCAATTTTCACTCTATTCACATAAATTATACACCAAAACGTAGGAATTTTTGTCTGGATTCTGGACCCACACCAATGATGGTTACATCATCATTGGTGTGGGATTTATAGATTTTTCACAAATCACCCCAGAGCACCACGAAGCCTAAAAGCTCTCCATTGATTTTCTATGGAGGTGTGGTGAAAAATCACACCTGACATTCCCAAGCGACACATGTTTTCACATCGTCGCTACTCCTAAACCGTTTGATATACAGGCATGAGACTTTCACACATTCATGTCCAGACCCTTGTGGCATTCACAAAAAAGGGATTTTGTCGATAGATGTTACGGTTTTGCCGCAGGAACAATTTGTTCGGGAGTAGCGTTTTGGAAAAATGCTAAAACAGGATCAAACTTCTATCCCCCCAAATGAGGCACTTTTCTACATCGTCGCTACTCCTAAACCGTTTGATGTACAGGCATGAGACTTTCACACAATCATGATCAGACTCTTCTGGCACTCACAAAAAATGAATTTTCTTGATAACTGATACAGTTTTGCTGCAGGAACAATTTGTTCGGGAGTAGCGAATGTGCAAAATCCTGAAAATGCTTTGGACCTGCATCCTTCTAAATGATCCACTTTTTTACATCGTCGCCATGCCTACACCGATTTTTGTACAAACATAAAAATAAGCAACATAGTCCTCAAAAGCCTGCAGATACTCACGCTGAAAGAATTATTTTGATATCTCTTATACTTTTTCAGCTAGAGCGATTTGTTCGGGACCCTTTTTAGAGCATTTTTGCATTTTCGTCAATATTCCCCTTTATATCATGATTTTTTCCGCCTACAATAAAATATTTCAAGCAAAAACCGATAGTTTATCTTGTTCCCCTATCCGTTCCGAAATAAACGCAGAAAGAATTACGTCTCTAGCCCTTACGGTTGACGACAAATCCAGAGTTGTTCGAGGCAAAGTGATGCCATTTTATTCCAATTAGAGGTCTTCTGACCATAAGTCTGTGCCTGCAGTAGAGGGAAACCAGCAGGCCTGAGTGAGTTTCCATGACAACAGAACTCTGCTGGGCAGAGTTTACTACAGGTCAGGGTCATGCTCCCTTTGCTTAGAATGGCACCTTTTGACGCCCACTGCAGGGGCTGTGATGAACGTAGGAATCTGAAATTCGCAGAGTCATTTCCTCTTAATATTTTTAAATTTTCCAGCAATTATCAGGCATGTGGCATTTTTCTGTCAATTTTTGGATTGGATTTCACATAGTTTTCCTATCGGGCCTTGGACTCCAACAGGACCTGGCAGGATGCCCAGACACGACCCACCCGGCCTAAACAGCACCACCCACCTGGTTTTGCTAACTTTTATTCTTTTTAAAATATTTGTACTTTTTGTGGGTTATTTGCTCCCATTTAAATGAATGCAAATTCCTTCAAATTCTTCAAATTTTTCATATTCCTTCAAATTCCTTCAAATTTTCCTAATAGTTCAAATTGTTCAAATGGTTCAAATTCTTCTAATTTTTTCAAATACTTCAAATGGTTCAAATTCTTCAAATACTTTAAGTTCTTCAAATTTTTCAAGTTCCTTCAAATTCTTCTGATATAACTGATACTACTACTACTACAACAGATTCTACTCTTACTACTACTGATACTACCACTGCGACTACTACTACTGATACTACAACTACTGCTACTACTACTGCTACTACTACTACTATTGATTCTACTACTACTACTGATACTACTGCTACTACTAATGATACTACTACTACTAATGATACTACTACTGCTACCACTACTACTACTACTACTACTACTACTACTACTACTGCTACTACTGCTACTACTACTGATACTACTACTACTACTACTGATACTACTACTACTACTGCTACTACTACTACTACTACTGATACTACTACTAATGATACTACTACTACTGATACTACTACTACTACTACTACTACTACTACAGATTCCTTCAAATTCTTCAAATTTTTCATATTCTTCAAATTCCTTCAAATTCTTTAAAAACTGATACTACTGATACCACTACTACTACTACTACTACTAATACTACTACTACTACTGCTGCTACTACTACTACTACTGCTGCTACTACTACTACTACCACTGCTACTACTACTACTACCACCACTACTACTACTACTACTACTACTACTACTACTGATACTTCTACTACTACTACTACTGATACTACTACTACTTATACTACAACTACTACTACTGATACTACTGCTACTACTACTGATAATACTACTACTACTACCACTACTACTCATACTACTACTACTACCACTACTACTCATACTACTACTAATGATACTACTACTACTACTACTACTACTACAAATTCCTTCAAATTCTTCAATTTTTTCAAATTCTTCAAATTCCTTCAAATTCTTTAAAAACCGATACTCCTGATACTACTACTGATACTACTACTACTAATGATACTACTGCTGCTGCTACTACTACTACTGATACTACAACAACTACTACTGATAGTACTACAACTAATACTAACTTTCAAATATCCTTCAACTATCTTCAACTTCTTCAGTTTTTTCATAACATTCTTCTAATCCTTCAGTTATTTTTCATTACTACTGATAGTACTGATACTACTACTGCTACTGATACCAATACTACTACTGATACTACTGCTTCTACTAATACTGCTACTACTACTACTACTACTACTACTACTTATAGTACTACTACTAATACTAACTTTCAAATATCCAACTATCTTCAACTACTTCAGTTTTTTCATAACATTCTTCTAATCCTTCAGCTGTTTTTCATTACTACTGATAGTACTACTACTACTACTACTTATACTAATACTACTGATACTACTGCTGCTACTAATATTGATACTACAACTACTACTACTTATAGTACTACTACTAATACTAACTTTCAAATATCCTTCAACTATCTTCAACTAGTTCAGTTTTTTCATAACATTCTTCTAATCCTTCAGCTGCTTTTCATTACTACTGATAGTACTACTGATACTACTACTACAACTGCTACTGATACTAATACTACTACTGATACTGCTGCTACTACTAATACTGCTACTACTACTACTACTGCTACTACTACTACCACGCCCGCAGACAGGGGGGGACAAACAAATCAGTTGTCTCGGGCCCAGGACAGAGGGGGGGCCCAAAACTGACACTCTGACCATTTTAATGGTCAGTCAGAGTACAGGGTTCAGCGGCGCCAGCCAATCAGCACGCAGGCTCAGCCTGGCCCGCCCACTCAACTGTTTCTCACAAACAACCGAGCCGCCCGCGCGGCTGCTGCTGATCAGACTCGGAGAGAGAGAGAGAGACTGCAGGAGCAGAAAAACAGAAGCGACGTTTGGCTATATTTTAATACCTTAAATGAAACCAAGCTGTATGTTTTGTAAAAATCCGGTTAAATTCAGTGGAAACACAACAAATTTATCTAAGCACGTGAAAAACCATGAGCAAGAAAACATCGAGCGACAGAAACGGAGAGGAGATGAAACTTCTGTCATTGCCCCGACAGACCCACAGACTGACGTCACTGACTGAGGCGTTTCAGTCCTCCAGAAAACATCCAGGTAGATCAGTGTTCATCTTCCGTAGCAGTTCATGTTAACTTTCAAAGTAGATATTATATATCATATGTTACTGGAGCCCATACAGAAAATGTAATTAAGACCTTGAAAGAACCCAGTACATATATCCTATTAAAAAGTGTTATTTAAGATAAGATAACAGCTAATCCTTTATTTATCCCACGACGGGGAAATTTATAGGATTAAAGCAACAGGCAGGTGCACACAACACAGACAAAATTACATAAGGATTGAAAGATATAAGAGGTGGATTAGGAAATACACTATGAACATAACATTATTATTATTTAATTGTAATATTAAAATAAAAATCACAAAACCCAAAAGGTCAACAGTTTCATGATACATCAAACTTAGGTACTGGCTAATATACAGCAGGTCAAAAAAGGCCATATTTTGGCTGCAGTGCTTGCTGTTCTCTTATGAGGAAAAGATCAACTAGTGCACTAAATTCAATAGATGGGTTAAAAATATCCAGTATAAAATACAGAGATTTCCAGGGCATGAAGTATACAGTTAAGTTTTTGTGTGTGTGTGTGTGTGTGTGTGTGTGTGTGTGTGTGTGTGTGTGTGTGTGGCGGGAGGTGTAGAGGGGGGGCCCAAAAACACTGCGTTGTCCCGGGCCCTAGCAAAGCTGTCAGCTGGCCTGACTACTACTACTACTACTACTACTAATGATACTACTACTGCAGCTGCTACTACTACTACTACTACTACTACTGATACTACTACTGATACTACAACTACTACTGATACTACAACTACTACTTCTGATAGTACTACTATTAATACTAACTTTCAAATATCCTTTAACTTCAACTAGTTCAGTTTTTTCATACCATTTTTCTAATCCTTCAGCTGTTTTTCATGTTAAAATTGGTTCTTTTATTTCATTTCAGCAAGTTTTTCACTTCAGCAGGAATCTTCTGGAACTTCTGCTCAAATCATTCTGCAGTAAAGCATTCTCACTGCTGTTTCGCAGGAACATCTTTTTCTAGTTTGCTTTTAGTTTCCATTGCCTATGTTTTATTTTGTTTACATATTCCTATATTTTATTGCAAGTGTTTTTTTACTTGCTTTTATTCTGCTTTTATTTTCCTATATTTTAATCATGTATAGCACATTGCATTGTCCTTGTACTGAAATGTGCTATACAAAGAAATTTCCCTTGCCTTGCCTAATAAACAGTGTTGTGCCACTTGCCATGGACTAGAATTCAGATTGAATTGTGAACATGTACCATGTGGGAGAAGTCGGGATGGGTTGTGACCAAAGGAATTTCACACAACCACACAGAGACAGCCTCTCTCAGCAGGGGGGGAGCCTGCTATAGAGATAGACCAGTGACGTCACGAGCTACATCCGCGCTACATCCGGGTCCCGCTGGTAGGCAAAAGCAGTACTGCTCTCGGCTACTACCATGACAAAACGGGTGAATTAGAGCATGCTTTTAGTTTGTTTATTTTTGGAATCTAAACAATGCCTACCACTTGTTGTGCTCCCGGTTGCACACAGAGGCATTCCAAATCGTCGGATGTACGTTTCTTTCGTTTACCGAAGGACGAAGAAAGACGAAAGAAATGGATATTTTCAATGAAAAGGATGCAGGCAGACAATCCCAATCGACTGTGGGAGCCATCATACCACGACAGAATTGGCAGTCTACTCTTCATCTCCGGTAAATACAACTTAATTTTGCACTGGTCATTGTTCTACTTAAATAATTATATAAATAAAAAATTAGGATATATACTTAAGTCAAGACGTAAAGGTTCGTTTCGTAATAATATACGTACATGTACAATGTATGCAAACCCTCTGGCATGAGTCTGTGAAAAGGATTAATAAGACAAAAACACCAAAATAATCATCTGTGAACAATGTTTTTTTTTTTACCTACCGGTGGCGGGTCTTCCTGTTTGCTGAGGCACTGTCTGTGTCTGACTCCGCTTTCGTATGTTACACAAACATGTCTGAACATGTCCCGATATGAAATAATTGTAGCCGTCCAGTGATTTTATGGCTTTCATGCTCTCTCGTGTGTACTGGCCTGCCGTGTTGATAAGGTAGCTGTATATGTTGCCGTACGGAACACTTGGCCAGCAATTCAGACTCGCTCCATCCCTTCAGGCTTTTGCTGTGTGGATCTGGCAATCTGATACCATCAACCATCAACTTACTCTTATAACGATGTTGTGATACGTTATCTAAAGAACAAAAAAACGTCGAGAACTCGTCGTTTCCTTTGTTTGCGTCCGCCATTGTGTTCGCCTTTTGCCTACCAGTCCGGCGCGCATGCGCGAAAAACCCGGATCAAAACAATAACAATGAACTGGTCTATAGAGAGCAGACTACACCTTTTCCTTTCTGCCACTTGTTGCCTGGGGACACTGGAGGAGAAGTTGGCTGGTCTCCCCAGCCACCTTCTGCGAGCCACATGGGACTCAGACTCACAATTGCAACTTCTTCCTGTGACTCTCAAGGAGAGAGAGTCCGCCCTGGACCAGCCAGCCATGCATGGGAGCCTCATGGGACTCAAAGGCCCACAAACTGGGTAAAAATGGGCTTTCTGTGAAACTCATTTCCCGCTGTTTCGTTGGGACAGCAATGGGGAGAAACTCGTCCTCTGCGGAGCGGAGAACCTGACTGGGTTCGGAGATCTGCTGAGTAGTTTGTGATGGCGGTTGTACTGAAACAGCAATTTTCCTCTGGGATTATTAAAGTATTTCTGATTCTGATTCTGATCTGATAGATCGAAGCTGTTGCAGGAAACGGACGCTAAACGGAGACGGTGTAGCCAGCAGAGGACCCATGTTGCCAAGCTGAGACAAGAGCTGAGCTGAAATTGCCCACTGCGACCGAATCAGACTGCATGCAGAATCTCGGACCTGCCTGTTCCGACCGTGTTCCGGCTGGCCGCATGTCTGCTGCTGCTAAGCAGCTATGCTTGCTTTCAACTTCTTCCAACTGGATGCCCAAAGTGAAGCGAATTGACACAGAGGCACTGACAGGTTTGGCAGAGTAATAAACCGGGAAAGTTAAATGGTTATTTAGAAGACTTACGTAATGCATTACATGGTGTTTTTAAACACATGGAGCTAACCGACGTAGCTCCCACTAGCTTCTTCGAATCAGGCCATTGGCTGATGTAATTCGAGTGTGTTTTCATGGTTATAACAACCGTTATCTCCACAAGGGTTTCATACATTTATGGGATCTTAATGTTTATGTTTTCCGGTCCACTCATTACGACTTAAATAAAGCCGAAGCTTTTTAAAGTTAGCGCTGAATGTCCGCTAGCCTAAATGCTATTAGCTTCCCGTAACTTCCATTGTCCCGGATGTAAGACTACGGTTCGTTTCAAGCATAAGGTTTGTTTCATTCGCTCCACCATCATTCGATAGTGCTATGAATGTTTTTGTTTCATTAATATGGAATATTAATGTTGATTTAAAGGTGTTTTGTATGACTTTAGATTAGCCGATTTTAGCAACCGATCGCTACAGCGACCCCTAGTCACCCGGAGGTATAATCGCATTAATAAATCGAGCGTTCTAAAGTCTAATGTTTTGTTTAACTCAGGATTTGCATTGTGAACGGGTTGAAACACATACTAAATGTTGTTCTGATTTAGTTAAGCTAGTTTAAGCTAATTCCATGTTCTTTAAGATGAGCTTTGGTTCTTTAACTCAGATCTGCAGTGAACCAGGATTCACTGAATTATTCTGATGATCAACTACTTTGTTTTGTCTTTTGTGTTTTTTAGTGTGTGTATAGTTCCATGGCTGCTTTTTATCTTAATTTTGCTTAGTAGTTTAGTTAAGCTTCCCTAGCCTAGCAGAGAGGATTTGTTGATTGAAATATAGTGTTAATTCAGATAAACAGCATTATATAGTGATGTTCTCTGGATGTTCATTTTATTTCTGTTAATACATTTTTGAACTTGAAGAGAAGTTGTCGATTCTTAACCTTTATGGACAGAATTTCTAGGCGCAGCCAAGGTGTTGAGGGGATCCGTTTTGGTGGCCTTAGGATTGCGTCTCTGCTATTCGCGGATGACGTGGTCCTATTGGCTTCATCAGCAGCCGAGTGCGAAGCGGCCGGGATGAAAATCAGTGCCTCCAAATCCAAGACCATGGTCTTAAACCGGAAAAGGGTAGAGTGCCTCCTCCGGGTTGGGGAGGATGTGCTGCCCCTAGTGGAGGAGTTCAAGTATCTTGGGGTCTTGTTCACGACTGAGGGGAAGATGGAGCAGGAGATCGACAGGCGGATTGGTGCGGCGTCTGCTGTGAAGCGGGCGCTATAACGATCCCTTGTGGTGAAGAGAGAGCTGAGCCAAAAGGCGAAGCTCTCGATTTACCAGTCAATCTACGTTCCTACCCTCATCTATGGTCACGAGCTTTGGGTTGTGACTGAAAGAACGAGATCCTGGATACAAGCGGCCGAAATTAGTTTTCTCCGTAGTGTGTCTGGGCTCTCCCTTAGAGATAGGGTGAGGAGCTCAGTCATCCGGGGAGGACTCAGAGTAGAGCCGCTGCTCCTCCACGTCAAGAGGAGCCAGTTGAGGTGGCTCGGGCATCTGGTTAGGATGCCTCCTGGACGCCTCCCTGGTGAGGTGCTCCGGGCACGTCCCACCGGGAGGAGGCCCAGGGAAAGACCCAGGACACACTGGAGGGACTGTCTCTCGGCTGGCCTGGGAACGCCTTGGGATTCCCCCAGAGGAGCTGGCCCAAGTGGCTGGGGAGAGGGACGTCTGGGCCTCCCTACTGAAGCTGCTACTCTGCGACCCGACCCCGGATAAGCGGAAGACAACGGACGGACGGACGGACGGAGAAGTTGTCACTCTTTATTCTATGTGTGTGCAGAGTTTGCTGTTAAAAGACCGCAAGTGCTCGAATCATCCCTTTCAACTATTCAACTATCCTGATATCGGCTCTAGATCTGATATTCACCGGACAATACCTAACAGACACACTGTTTTAAATAACTTTAAAACAGTGTGTAATTGCACAACAGTAATGGAGCTGAACCGAGACACAAAGAAATCTTCTAAACCAAGTTTTTAAAGAAATAAATTCATATTTACAACAGATAGAACACATCAAGAAACTAAACTCAAATAATTCAATTAAATTTTATTTACATAGTGCCAATTCACAACACATGTCATCTCAAGGCATTTTACAAAGTTAAATTCAATCAAGGAAGGGCTGCACAGTGGTACAGTGGGTAGCGGTTTGCCACAGAAGGTCCTGGGTTCGATTCCTACCCTGGGTCTCTGCATGGAGTGTGCATGCGTACCTTCCTCCCACAGTCCAAAAACTGTTAGGTTAATTGGTCTCTCTGCATTGTCCTTGTACCCCGCTTCTCACCCATTGACAGCTGGAGATAGGCACCAACCCTCGCGACCCCAACAGGGATAAGTGACACGGAAAATGGATGGAAATTCGATCAAATCATACAAGTTGGTCAAAAAGTTTCCTATCTAAGGCAACCCAACAGTCCTCCTCCTGAAAGAGGGTAGGGCCATAGTGGACAGTCGTCTCAGTGTGAATGGTCACCTGCCTCGACCGACTGGGAGTTAAAAACAAAATAGAGACACAAAAAAGCACATACGCACTGATCCAGAAGTCCTTTCTATGTTATATGGTAATGGCAGATGATCTGCCCCCTTGGATGACGTCACAGCTAACAGAACGCCAGACCAGGTGTACCTGCTATGAAGAGAAAATAGACAGTGAGAACACAAAGTTGAAATAACAACAAACAATGCAAGTTGGAGAACAGTAGGAGAACTCAGCAGAGAGAGAAAAATTTATTTTGATGTAATCCAGCAGTCTAAGTGTCTGCCTCACGGACCATAACTGGGAGCTGGTTCCACAGGAGAGCAGCCTGATAACTAATATATCTGTCTCCCATTCTACTTTTAGAGACTCTATGAACCATGAGTAGACCTGCAATCTGAGATCGAAGTGCTCTGTTAGGGACATATGGGGTAATCAGATCTCTGATATATGATGCAGCTTGATTATTAAGGGCTTTGTACGTGAGAAGGAGCATTTTATATTTTATTCTTGATTCAACGGGAAGCTAAAATTGGAGAATATGAATATGATAGAACTCTTGCTGGAGCATTTTGGATCAGCTGATGGCTTTGAACTGCATTTTGTGGACTTCCTAATAGTAAAGAATTACAATAGTCCAGCCTTGATGTAACAATTCCATGGGCTAGTTTTTCAGCAACAGTCCTGGACAGAATATTTCTAATTTTGGCGTTATTTGGTAAAAAAAAAGGAAATCCTAGAAACCTGTTTAATATGGCATTTAAATGACATACATTAACTAATTATATATTAAAGCTGTACTTATGACAAAGCTTAATGTTAAAAATAACATATGAATATGGCAAAACTCTTATGTTTGAACATAATGAACAACAAGGAAGCCTGTACAAGGAAGCGAACCCCAGCTGGAGCTGAAAAGCCGACAAATTGGGGCCTGCTTTCGAATGTGAGGAAAACCTGTTCAATCGAGACTGCAACGGGGTCAGAGGCTGTCTGGAGGACCTACAGGCCTCCATTCCCTCCACACGCTGTTGGTTAGCTCATAGCTGGAGAGCTAAGCGCTAGCCCACCAACAACAAACCAAAGATTCTCCCTGCTTTTACGTCCTTCCTGGAATGGCCAAAGTGGACAGAACTAACACGAGGCAAGAGAAAGGTTTGGACAGGGAGCTGAGGGAGAAGTTAAAAGGTTTATTGGGAAATGTCTTGTAAACCATTGTACACATGGTGCCTTTAGAACAAAGGGCTAACAGAGGTAGCTCACGCTAGCCTTCCGTTCATGGTATAGGGCTTGGGATCCGCGTTGCATTGTGGGACGTGGCGGCCATGTTGATGGCTACGCGACCGTTAACATAGCGCTGACATAACGTTGTTGAATGAAGAGACGTAGTGGTAGAATAGATAGAAAAAAGATGTTAAAATCCCGAAAAGGATCTGGAATTTACCGGGACACATTAAATAGAGAAGCCAGGGACCGGTATGTTGATAAAATCAGCATTATTAATAATTTGGTTCCATATGAAGTTCCAAACAATGAGTGGAGCACCGACAACGACTTGTTGCCACTGTTTTGCATATCGGACGTCTTCGGCTACCTTGTTTGTGGTGTGAGCGCCTATACTTCATAACAGTTCCGAAGCTACAAGTCCTTGGAGTCTCATGTGCAGTTCACAAATGGATGGGTTCAGGAGCTGCAGATCTTAAAGCCAGCAAACAGTGGGAACACAGTAATCGCACAAAGGTAAGCTGTGCTCAGATGGGCTCTGGCACCTGCTAGTTTAGTAGCTACTAACCGTTAGTGCAAACAACCACTCACGCATGTAATGTACTTTTATCTAGCTGCTATGTGTTTCAAAGGTGTAGTTAGTAACGTTAACTGCCAAACCTCCCTAAACCCTCCGGGTTTCTCACGTATTTGAGCCTTTTCCCGCTGCCGTTTTAGTATTTTCCCATAAAAGATCCCATATTTTAACTCTCATAACATTAACGTTAGCCCTTCCATCGGACCTGTCAGTCTCTGTACTGTTGCTACCTCTTGCCTTTCCAGAAACACAACGCTTTTCAAAGCATCGTTTTGCTTACTTGAAGGCAACCTTTGCGTGATGTCCTTTTTAAGATAACAGCGTGGTTGTTGTGAGAGCATGATTTCACGCCAATCTGTAAGCAAAATCACGTCTTCTACCGAAGAGGATGAAATGCTATATCAACCGTCTCTGGGCGCGCATTCATGCATGTATGTGGTGTCGCGGTTGAAGGAAAGAAACAATGTAGGCTATAAAATAAAACCGTGCATCTTTAACTTACCAGAATGAAAATGCAGGGAACACACTCTCATTGACATCGGGATACTGTGGAAAGTTATGTTCGGTCGTCTTACAGCCGCGATCCAAGCGAACCGACGACTCGCTGACACTTGTTCTCCGTGGTTGCGCCTCCAGGCAGGAAAGCGGTGGAAAGTTAACCCATTTTCGATTTTTTTCCCATGGCGATCATGTGTTGCGCTGTTACAGCCCACAACACAGCAACGGTTTACCATGGTTGAAAGCAAGTTAAGGTGAAATTAATCAAATTAAAACACGGCTGAGAGGGAGTACAGTACGTGGTAGTCATAGGCAGTAGTCTGAGTAGCGGTAACGGAGGCCATCAACATGGCGGCCACGCAAAGTGCTTACGTCACGATGCCCAAGCCCTATTGCTGATATCATTTGAGTGTGTTTTTCTATGGTTATAACAAGGTTATCTCCGCAAGGGTTTCATCTGCCCTTACACCACTGTTGTGTAAGGGCAGTTATGAAGTCCAGCTTCTATCAGTTAAGGCAGTTGGCCAAAATAAAGCCACTTCTCTCTAGCAAGGACTTTGAGACAGTAATCCATGCCTTTGTCACTACTCAGCTGGATTACTGTAATGCGCTTTATGTGGAGGTAAGTGGCTCCTCTATTGCCCAGCTACAGAGAGTGAAAAATGCAGTGGCACATCTTTTATCTGGTACACACAAATATGAGCATATTTTGAGCATGTTTTAGGTTATACAAGTGCTTTTATTTGTTTTTAAAGGTCTTCATGGCCTTGCCCCTTGCTGCCTTTCTAAGCTGTTGCACCATTATACACCATCACGCTCCTTTAGGTCAGCTAATCAGCTGCTCCTTAGGGTGCCTAAAACAAAACAGAAGCTTAGGGGCCATCGTGCCTTTGGTGTGGCAGGTCCTAAAATGTGGAATTAGCTACCACCGAAATAGTAGACAGGCTACATCACTGTCTGATTTTAAGTCTCTTCTTAAAACTAATTTGTTTAACTTGGCCTTTGACACAATTTGAGAAGTTGACGTTAGCTTCTGCTTATTTTATTAGTCTTTTATTGTATGACCGCTAATGCATTTGAAATATATTTCATTTTTTTTCTTACGATAGCATTTTAATGTTTCACATTTTTTCACGTTATTCTGTACAGTACTTTGGTAATTTAAAGTGCTTTATAAATAAAGTTGGATTGGATCCACTTAACCTTACTTTCAGATAAAATGTAATAAAATTAAAGTAAAAGATGATTATTCTTTGTCATGAATCAGAGACAGAGAGACCCAGTATTCAAACCAAACAAGTGAGGTAGATAAAAAGGCTTTAATAAAGCTCAAAAATAGGTCAGACAGGGATAAGCAGGCTCGGTGGTCAAATAACAGTCCAGGGTCGATACACAAAATGGCAGTCCAAAAAAGGCAGGAATACAGACAGGGATCAGGCAAGCTCAGATAATCAAAAGGCAGAATTAGGTCGGCAAAACGAGTAAGCAGTCAGACAGGGCAGGAAAAACAGGTTCAGGGATCAGGCTGGCTCAGAAGTCAAAAAGGCAGATTGGGTCAATATTCACAGGACTGTCAGAAAAGACCGCTGGATAAGACTCACCAAAAGGCTCGAATTGATCTGGCAGATTGCAGGAGGCAGAGGCAGGTATAAGTAAGGGAGTAAGCAGGTGAATGGAGTGAAACTAATTACTGGAATGGGTGGAGCTAATCAGGGGAAGGGAAGTGACTGGAAGTAAACTGAAGCTGATTGGATGGTGACTGGAGAAGGGGAGTAACAGGGTGGTGACTAAGAGTTGAAGGAATGCTGGCAGGTAAACTGAATAAAGGCTGGTGAGTGAACTAATTAATCAAATAACAAACATAAACCATAACAAAACCCAAATCATGACATTCTTTCATCAAATTACCCTTTCAATTTTGTTAATTTACTAATTTTAATAAAAAAACATTACTTCTCTGTTAAAGCCTGACAGGACATTTGATGACATTTTAAGTAGCATCAATGTTGTTTTTGCTGTTACTGTATTTGATAATAGCAGTACCATCTAAGTTACACAATTGTAAGGAATATTTTACTTAAAGGCAACAATGTGTTGTGATATTACCGCCATGATCATCAAAATGGTTTGACTGAATCAGATTGAATTCTGATGACACAGCCACAGAGGAGAGAGAGCCCGCGGGGATGGCCCCTCCTTCTCTCACCAGGGGTCCCCTTGCTATAAAGGTTTCCCCCCCACAGACAAAAAGTCTCTTCTCTTGACACTCCTCCAAACCCTCAGATGACCAGCACTCCTCTGGGGCTCCCAAGGAGAGGGGGGGTCTCTTTCCTCAGCAGTCATGTGACTGAAGACCCTCTTCTGCAGCTCTCAGACTTCTTCAGCCTTTCTCCTGACAAGCTGCTCAGGCCACCTCGTCCTGGAGCAGACCAGGAAACCATTTCGGACCATGGGCCCTGCACGGGCCTGACCGACGCACATCCAGCATGTGGGAACTTCTCGTCGCCCGGAGAATATGTCCGGGCAAATCAGAGATAAGTCTGCTGTCTTAACCTCATAATCAGATGCAGGAGGAAGGATCCTGCTTGCCAAAAACAGCCTTGTTGTATTTCTCCTCAGCCTGTACAAGGAAGCGAACCCAAGCTGGAGCTGAAAAGCCGACAAATTGGGGCCTGCTTTCGAATGTGAGGACAACCTGTTCAATCGAGACTGCAACGGGGTCAGAGGCTGTCTGGAGGACCTACAGGCCTCCATTCCCTCCACACGCTGGTGGTTAGCTCATAGCTGGAGAGCTAAGCGCTAGCCCGCCAACAACAAATCAACGATTCTCCCTGCTTTTACGTCCTTCCTGGAATGGCCAAAGTGGCGGAACTAACACGAGGCAAGAGAAAGGTTTGGACAGGGAGCTGAGGGAGAAGTTAAAAGGTTTATTGGGAAATGTCTTGTAAACCGTTGTACACATGGTGCCTTTAGAACAAAGGGCTAACAGAGGTAGCTCACGCTAGCCTTCCATTCATGGTATTGCTGATATCATTTGAGTGTGTTTTTATATGGTTATAACAAGGTTATCTCCGCAAGGGTTTCATACATTGATGGGACATTAATGTTTACGTTATCCAGCCCACTCATCATGACTAAAAATAAAGCTAAAGCTTTCATTTGTTAGCGCCGAATGCCCGCTAGCCAAACTGCTGCTAGCCTTGCTAACATCCAGTTTCGGACATTTCAAAAGGAGTGTTTTAAAGCATAAAAGCTTAACCGTTCTGCTAGGCCATCCTTCGATGGTGCTATGAGCCTTATCCACGCATTAATATAGAATATTAATGTTGGTGTAAAGGCAATTTTGATAACTTTATGCTGTAACCTTTTAGCCACTGATTTGCTACAGCGACCCCAGATGCCCGGAGGAAGAATCACATTAACAAACTCTGTCATAAGGGTTTAAATGATTTTACTGGGCAAATCAGTCTTCAGAATATTATTTACTCAAAATAATGTTCTGGTGGACTTGGGCTTTGCATTGTGAATGGATTGAAACACATGCCAAATGTTTTTAACTCCATTCCATGCTTTTGGAATCAGATCTGCAGTGAACCAGGATTCACTGAAGTATTCTGATTATGATCAACAACTTTTGTTTTGTCTTTTGTTTATTTTGCATGTAAATAGTTCCTTAGCTTAGCTTCTTTTTATCTTCATTTTGCTTAGTAGTTTAGTTAAGTTTCACTAGCCTAGTAGAGAGGATTTGTTAATTGAAATATTGTGTTAATTCAGATAAACAGCATTACATGGTGATGTTCTCTGGATGTTCATTTTCCATCCATCCATTTTCTGACCCGCTTAATCCCTCATGGGGTCGCGGGGGTTGCTGGTGCCTATCTCCAGCGTTCACCGGGCGAGAGGCGGGGTACACTCTGGACAGGTCGCCAGTCTGTCGCAGGGCAACACAGAGACAAACAGGACAAACAACCATTCACGCACACACTCACACCTAAGGACAATTTAGAGAAGCCAATTACCCTAACAGTCATGTTTTTGGACTGTGGGAGGAAGTCAGAGTGCCTGGAGAGAACCCACGCATGCAGATGTTCATTTTATTTCTGTTATTAAATTCTTGGACTTGAAAAGAAGTTGTCACTCCTTTATTCTATGTGTGTGCAGGTTTTGCTGTTAAAAGATCGCTAGTGCTCGAATTCATCCCTTTCAACCATTGTCTTGATATCAGTTTAAGAGCTGATCATCACCAGACAATACTTAACAGACAGAGGGTTATTTAATAAACATTAAATAACTTTAAACAGTGTATATTTGCACAACAAATGTCCACTCTTTATAGCTGTTGCATTGAAATTTAAAGTATCTAAATAAGTGTTTTGGTTGTAGTTTTTCCTAATCCATTTGCTCCATCTTTCTGTGTCCACACAATGTTTCAGACTAAAGCAGCCAGTGCACCATTAAAAGTAAAACAACAATAAAGGTGGAGTCAATCTAAAACTTAGTTGCAGCTTGTGCGTATTAACGCTGTGTGAGCAATGCTACCTACTGGGCTTTGCCTTGAGCTAGCAGCGCCCTTCACTTCTCTTTGCCCACAGCCTTGCTGTGTCCCCTACTACTGAGGCAGACAGAGCAACTTGCATCAGTTAGACAGCTGGTCTGATGTGAACAGTAGCTATTTGGTTCATGCACAAATACTTTGATTATATCCTGTTTTTTAACTTTTTACCAGGACCTAAAGGTTGTAGCATGCATGCTTAATGTTAGCGTTTTTATGGTGTAAAAAAATCAATAATTTTATTATCCTTACAAGGAATTTACTCCATGATTATCTGGAGCTTGCCATTTGAATTCACAGATTCTAATAAAAATGATTGAGGAAGCGAACTCGACCCAGACCCAAACTTTTCTTCCATCTCCAGCACCAGATGCTATTACTACACCAGTGAAGATTTTCAGAACTCAAATCGTCAATCATCCACTTTAATATCAGAAGTTTAACAAACTCAGGGACTGATTACACATTTTGTGTACATTTGTGCAAATAAGAATTTAATAATAACAATCAACAATCTTTACTGTCACCATGTGTTACCGTGGTAAAATCATTTTGAGACAGTCGGGATGTGTATAGATAACATATACTGGCAGACACAACATACACAACAAAATGTAACTCCAAGTCAGTCACACTTCTGTGAAATCAAACTATCCACTTAGTAAGCAACAGTTACTGACAATTGATTTCACATGCTGTTGTGCAAATGGAATAGACAACAGGGGGAAACTATAGGCAATTAGCAAGACACCCCCAATAAAGGAGTGGTTCTGCAGGTGGTGACCACAGACCACTTCTTAGTTCCTGTGCCTTCTGGCTGATGTTTTGGTCACTTTTGAATGCTGGCAGTGCTTTCACTCTAGTGGTAGCATGAGACGGAGTGTACAACCCAACAAGTGGCTCAGGTAGTGCATCTCATCCAGGATGACACAGCAAAGAGAGCTGAGGCAAGAAGGTTTGCTGTGTCTGTCAGCGTAGTGTCCATAGCATGAAGGCGCTACCAGGAGACAGGCAAGTACATCAGGAGATGTGGAGAAGGCTGTAGGAGGGAAACAACCCTGCAGCAGTGCTGCTACCTCCGCCTTTGTGCAAGGAGGAACAGGAGTAGCACTGCCAGAGCCGTACAAAATGACCTCCAGCAGGCCACAAATGTGCATGTGTCTGCTCAAACAATCAGAAACAGACTCCATGAAGGTGGTATGAGGGCCCAACGTCCACAGGTGGGGGTTATGCTCACAGCCCAACACTGTGAAGGATGTTTGGCATTCGCCAGAGAACACCAAGATTGACAAATTCGTAATTGGTTCCCTGTGCTCTTCACAGATGAAAGCAGGTTTACACTGAGCACATGTGACCGTCTGGAGATGCCACGAAGAAAGTTCTGCTGCTTGACATATCCTCCATGTGAGGTAGTCAAAACTCCCATTAGGTACAGAGAGGATATCCTCAGACCCATTGTGAGACCATATAATGGTGCGGTCGGCACTGGGTTTCTCCTTAGTCAAGACAATGCTAGACCTGTGGCTGGAGTGTGTCAGCAGTTCCTGCAAGACAAAATCATTAATGCTATGGAGTCCTATGCGTTCCCCAGACCTGAATCCAATTGAGCACATCTGGGACATCATGTCTCGGTCTGTCCACCAACGGCACGTTGCAACACAGACAGTCCAGAAGTTGCCGGATGCATTAGTCCAGGTCTGGGAGGAGATCCCTCAGCAGATCATCCGCCACCTCATCAGGAGCATGCTCAGGTGTTGTAGGGAAGTGTTGCTTGTTAAGTGGACATATCTATCTATCTATCTATCTATCTATCTATCTATCTATCTATCTATCTATCTATCTATCTATCTAGACATACTGTATATAGATATATTTATAGATATATAATCACTTGATTGCACTGGCCAAACACACTTCCTGAGAAGCTTAAAGCATGCAAAATAGTCTTTAGGGTCTGCTAAGACTCAAGATCCAAAAGTCTGATATGAGTACTTTTTTTAACTATATGAATGATATGAATCACTGCCTTGTTTCATGAATCAATCCCTCAATGCTCTTTCAATTAATGCCCACAGGAAATCCTGTGCACTAATCTTAAGCCTTCTTATATAGTGCAAACAGGCATTACTGAAAGTGGGATTGTAATACATAACAGACCACAATCTTCTGAGCAGGTGGTCATACCCATTACAGGTTTTGTATAGAAGCTGTTTTTGAGTCTATTATTGTTGGATTAATTATTATCCAAAAATACTTACCTGGTGGAAGTAGGTCAAAGGATCAGTGGCAATGTGTCTGGCCTTTCTCTAGACTTGTGCAGCATAAACCATGTCCAAATCCTGTAGACAGCATCCCACAATCCCCTGTGCTGTCCTCACCAGACGTGCCAAGTCCTTCTTTCCCTTAACTATGCAGCTCCAATACCACGCTATTATGCTGATACATAACATGCTTTCTGTGGCAGCTCTGTAGAAAAATGTCAACAGCTTAGTGGAAAGGCCAGTCCGTTTCAGTTTCCTGAGGAAGAAGAGCCATTGTTGGGCCTTGTTCACCATGTGGGATGTATTCACAGTCCAGGAGAGGCCAGAGTAGATGTGAATGCCTAATACCTCTATGATGTCCACACACTCCAACCCCCACCCCCCCCCCACCCCCCCCCACCCCCCCCACCCCCCCCCCCCCCGTATGCAGAGAGCAGTATGTTCAGTTTTCCCGGACCCCTGTAGTCTACTATGACCTCTTTGGTCTTGCTGGTGTTTAGGATGAGGTTGTTCCTGGAGCATAACTGTGTCAGATTGTGGACCTGATCTCTTCAGTGGGTCTCACTGTGTTCAAAGTCAACATCCAACTACTATCTTTTCTATGTCTTTTACAGGTAGGTAATCTTTTCATTGCAAAAATGAGACCGACCACAGTGGTGTCGTCTGCAAACATCACAACCGTATTTGTGGGTTGGACAGCAGAACAGTCATGAGTTAAGAGGGGGAAGAGAGTAGGGCTGAGGACACACCCCTATGGAGTTCCAGTGTCGATGATTAGTGGGACGGATGTGTGTTTTCCTATCTTCACCACCTGGGGCCTGTTGTTGAGGATGTCACTGATCCAGGAGCAGAGTGGTGGAGATAATCCCAGGTTGTGGAGCCTCAGAGTCAGTATGTCTGGGAGCACAGTGTTGAAGGCTGAACTGAAGTTGGGATGCTGGAGTAGAGTCAGAGCTACGAGAAGCGCCAGTGAGAACAGCATACTCTGTAGAACGATTCTCCCTGTAGGTCAACTGCAGGCTGTCCAGGCCAGCAAGGATGGCATGTTTGATGTTTGGAGGATCCTCTCTAAGCACTTCCTGATGACAAGGGTCAAAGCAACAGGGTCGTAGTCATTGAGGCAGTTGATGATTGTTTTCTTGGGAACGGGCACAATGATGGAGGACATCAGGCAGGCAGGGACAATGGAGAGCCACAGGGAGAGGTTGAAGATGTCCAGAAAGACCCCTGTCAGTTGGTCACCACATGATTTTAGCATCTGACCTGAAACCATGTCTGGACCTGCAGCCTTATTGATGTTGACCTTTGTTAAGGAAATCACTTGGTGCAGCTACAGGATGAGGGGCTGATGCAGAACCTCTGTATAAGGAAGACTTTCAGGCTCCCTGCTGCTTGGAGAATTGAAGCATGCGAAGAAGCTTTTTAAGGTCTCTGGGAGAGCTGGGTCATTGCTGAGCTGCTGGTCGCTGTGCTTGTACTCTGTAATGGTCCTAATGCCTCTCTACATGTTGTGTGGGTTGTTGCTGCTGAAGTAGTCCTCAATGTGCTGCTTGTATCTGTGCTTTGCTTTCTGTATGCCTTTTTTCAACTCACTTCTAGGATATCAGAAGTAACTATAGGACAGCACAGATATATAATCCTCCAGAGCAGTGCCCTCTTTAAACACCCCCCCCAGTCTGTGTATTCAAAACAGTCTTGCACAGCTGAGCAGGCCTCTTCAGTCCGAACCTTAACAATTTGGAATGAAGACTTTAGTTTGGACTAATAAGTTGCATATACCGAACACTGGGGTCCAACATAGACAACAGTCCAAACAGTGTTGCCAAGTCCACTTATTATAATTACTATACATTGGGTTTGTTTTCCTCTAAAGTTACTAGCAGATTTCATGATCACGGGTTGTGTTTTTTTTCCCCTTTCCCTGGTTGTCCCTGCCGTCCAATACAGACAGTGTTAACGCTGCAAGCCAGTTAAAATATCTGCCAGCAGCATTTTTTGAACACAATGCACAGCTTAATTCTTTTCTTAAAAATCACCAGACTCATCAGAGTAACATCCCATTCTGTGACGCTGATTGATATTTTCACAAATAATATTTTAAGTATTTATTTTTTTACAGTGTCTTTTAAGTCCCTTAAGACAGGCAGTTGTTTTCAAACCAAGGTTGATATCAAATTATTTTCAGACATCTCTGTAAATCCCTTGCAAGACTCATAAACTGCTACACTTATCTTTTCAAAGGCCTCAGAAAGCGCTCTGGATCTCAACATGGTGTTCACTCTGACTTCAACAGCCAGGGTCACCAAAATAAAAATCTGAGGTTTAAACTGTCAAGACCTCCGAGCTGTGAACTGGTTTTAGTTAATTTGTTGATTTGCCTCACCTGTTGTTGTTTAGTTCCCAGCTGGTATTTAAGCTCCCTCTGTTTGTTTTCCCGTTGTCGGGTCATTCTGTGTTGTTGCCTCTGTGTTGCGTCCTCTGAGTTCTTCTGCGTTCCCTGTGCTCTCCTGTGTTGCCACTGTCCTGAGTTTTGTGCCAAGCCTGAGTTCCTGTAAGTTTTGCCTTTCATTAAACCTTTTGAACATCATGCGCTGTCCACTGCCTCATTGCCGCCTAGGTCCTGGCTGCCGCACCAAAACCATGACATAAACAAGGTAAATGTCTTCATAATGCTGAGTACTGACATTCTCATCATCTACATCTGATATATATATATACATATATATATATATATATATATATATATATATATATATATATATATATATATATATATATATATATATATATATATATATATATATACACAATACATGTGAGATTTTAGCCATTTCATGTGATAATATATGTGGGTTTGTTTGTTCATCTGGAATAGCTTTTATTATGTTTCACTGAAGATTTCAAAATGTAATTTTATTCTGTTTTAATGTTATTAAACAATCCGTTTCTCCCTAACATAGCTGTAGTGGGATGAAGAAATAAAAGCTGGGTATATAACCTGCCTCTCAGCCTTTAATGCCAGTCTTCTGCAGACATCAACTGCTCTTGCCTGTATAGCCACCACGCACACTGCCTCACAGAGTGCTCACCTTGCCACAGGCTCTGTCCTACTACTTCAAGCTGACACTGTTTGTGAGTGTATAAAATTGCTCCAATCAATGATTAATTGACTCTTCCTGTATGTGTATGTGTTAAAGCATAAAACAAATGCATATCACTCTTAACTCCCCTTGAAATTTCTATTACAATATGCTCACATTAAAGTAAATTAATTCAGGAAAGAACAAAACAAAAAGGAACTAAAAAATAAGTCTAATGAGCATCAAAATTAATGTGATTTCTGTTGGAATATATTTTTGATAAAGCTCCAGATTTAAGTCGAGTTCATGGAAAACTTTCACACCCATGGTCACTCATGTACATTTCCGCATGTCCTCACGGATGCAGCTGTGGTCTGATTCCACACCTTCCCCAGACCTTTGAACTATGAAGTAAAAGTTGCTTTGACTGGTGTCTGACATGAAGAGGAAATATTGTAGGCAAATTTTGCTAAAATAACTAAGCTTTTCTATACCTTGGAACCAGCTCCATAAATTATACATTGGCACTTTAGCAAATATCATGAAAGATATGATCATTGTCAGTATAAATCTATTGTCCAATAATGCATTAGCAATCTAAACATCCCAAGTCTTAGTTTCACCAATTACTTGTGAGTTGAAGGCCAGAGCAGTTACAGTCATTGTACCCTGAACTTTATCGGCGCTGTCCAAATAGCAGAAGAATACCTTACAAAGTGCTTTCTGGCAATCCCCCTGGGTGTCACTTACTTGTCTGCAGTTTGTAACACTTTTGTGCCCAGTGTTGAAATCACAAGCCTAAACATAAAGCCTGCAAGTGCACAGGATGAGTGAATTTGTATGCACACACATATAATGTAGGTGTGGTGTGCATCATCTGACTTTGTTAAACATCAGGAAGAGCCCTATCTGTCAACAGGTATTATACAGGTCTTCAGTGAGGAAATCACCAGGGCACTGTGTTCAACAAACTCAACATCCAGCTACTATCTTTTCTATCTTTTACAGCAGTGGTTTTCAATAGGTGAGGCGCGCCTCCCTTGGGGGGCGCCAAAGAGTCACAGGGGAGGCGCGAGAAGACAGAGAAGAACACGGAAGAAGACAGCGCTGCCGCTCAGCTCTGTGAGTGATATTCGTGCCTTCTGTTTGAGTGCGCAGGAACCAATCAACTCTCAACGCTTAGAACCGGTCTGGTGCGCGCTCAACTCTGAAAAACTCTTCTCAACCCACTGTCCTCACGCTCAGTTCCATCTCAGCTCGCGCTCACCTGCTCATTCCACGCTCAACACCAGCTGTGCGCTCGCTCGCTCGGCTGTTTCTGCGCTCGCGACTTCAAAAACTGTCCACCTCACCAGCCAATCACAGAGGTTTTTTTCCATCCAATCAGAGTATGGCTTGCAAATACTGCATTCAGATGGATTAAATCAAAATGCTGCAGCCTTTGGCAGAAATTACTAAACATAATGGTGGGATTGAAAAAAAAAAAGAAAAACAAAGAAAAAGTTTAATATTTTAGCCTAAAATATTTAGTCTAAAATATTTAGACTAAAATATTAGAGTTACTAAGTGAGGTGCGAAAAATGTTTTTGTCTCTTTTCTTTCCAGCTTCTGGGAGGTGATGCAAAAGTTTATTCTGATCATAATCATCATCATTGTTATCATTATTTAAAGAGCACTTTAACAAAAGGTAAAACAAAGTGCCAAACATCAGATAAGAGATAATAATAATAAAATGCTTGGTTGTTAAAATAGCAATAGGTTTAAATTGTGTATAATTAGCCTAAAAAGTAAATCGGAATATGGAATGTGTTGACGTCTGTTAAATTCAGGTTATCTTTTATATTATTATTTCAGATGATGTCTCCTGTTGACGTGAGTTCAGTTTGACATTGGCGTCTGTTTAGTTCAGTTTGTCTGCTGTTGAAAGCAATCATTTATGAATTTGCTTTAATGACAAAAAATAGGCCCTCTGTCCGTGATGTTTCAGTATAAGTAGCCTGTAAGATGGAAATATTTGGATGGATATTTTATGAATAGGCCTTTTTTATGAATGTACTTTGTTAAAAGAAATACAATAAAAAAACATGTGTTGGGCTATCAGATGTTTTTGAAACACAGCATTCCAGGAACACAAAAGAGAGATACATTTGCTGCATTGGGGGGGGCGTGGTTATCTTTACCTATTCCAAGGGGAGGCTCACATTCAATGAATTTGAAAACCCCTGTTTTACAGGAAGGGGGTTGAGCATTGTTCACTGACAAGCTTTTCATACAAACCCCTGTGTGTTGCTACAGAAGTATATTTTTGACAATAGACTAAAGACAGTCTCTTCTTTTTTTTAACAGTCACAGTGGCAACTCACCAGGAGGTTCCTCTGTAATTACAGTTTTTCTCAGTTACTTTAGTGCATTTCTCACATCACTGTTTATATTAGCACAACAGTTAATGCAGTTTTTAAAACAATTAGTACAAACTGCCTGCGATAGACTGGCGACCTGTCCAGGGTGTACTTGCCCATTGACAGCTGGAGATAGGCACCAGTACCCCTCGCGACCCCATAAGGGATAGACATGTTAGAAAATGGATGGATGGATAGTACAAATTGTAAAACCTAGTTGATAACCTAGAAACACGTCGCTTGCTCAAAATTGATAGCTCCTTCCTTAAAAGCAAGTATTCATCTCAATGAAGGTGTTTGTGTCATCAAAAAAAGTCCTGACACCATTTTATATTAACAAAATTGTCAAATGGCTTTGTCTGTCAGGATCCTTGGCTTTTGAATTAATTAGTTAATCGGACTCACCTGTGTTGTATGTTGATTCCCCACTGTATTTAAGTTCTGTGTGTTTGTTCCCCGTTGTTGCATCGTCCTGTTTTTGTCCTGTTTTTGACCCTGTGGCCGAGCCTGTTTCCAAGCCTGATTTCGAGCCTGTGTTCATCCTGTTTTCGAATTCCCGTTTTCGTTTTATTCAACAATTGCACAGTTTACATGAACATTTCTCTCCATTGTAAAAATAATACATTGTGCAGTTTCCAATATTGCGGGTGTTTTAACATAAAACATAAATGAAGATTTACATCATCACATTTTGACAGGGGAAGTACTAATTTACAAAAAGATATTAAATTGTTTACACACATTCACAGTTTTTGTTGCCTTTTGATTAGGAGAATACTTAATCGTGTTGACATGTTGCTTGACCTCATTGTTAAAAGCAATAAAAGATGTTTTGGAATGCGCAAACTTACATTTATGAATGTAAAATTTTGCCAAGAGAATAATCAGTTTAATAATGAAAGTTTCATTTGGCCTGACTATCCATCCATCCATCCATTTTCTGACCCGCTTAGAGGGATTAAGCGGGTCAGAAAATGAATGGATGGATGGATAGTCTTAGTTCTGTTGAGGTCATAAAGACCAAAAAGGACATCCTTCCAAAATAACTTGAAATCTTTCTCAATTTTTTCTGCAATAAAATTACAAATGTCAGACCAGAGATTTTGGACAAAAGGGCAATGCCAAAACAAATGGGTTACTGCTTCAACACTCATAGAACAGAAAGTGCACATTACATCAATGTCATTTTTAAATTTTTTGACAATATGATCATAAGACGGCTAAAACGTATGAATTATTTTAAATGATATTTCTTTAATTTCTTGTGCTGCAGAACCCGAGGTGGGTGGGTTGGTTCTTGTGGTCAAGGCTCCTGTCTTGGCCCCAGAGCAATGGCGGATACAGGCGGGGGCGTGGGGGGCGCGCGCACCGCCTTTTGGAGACCAAAATAATTTTTTTAGAGCGGGCGGGCATTGGGCGGAAGCTGTACTTCGTCGGTTTTGGTAGAGCGGGATGGATATTCGGTCTGATTACTAAATAATTACAAGAAGAGACAAAGAAGCAAGCGAGAGCGAGTTGGAAGCAGCGCTATTACCCAGCAAACACGTCCAGGTGGGGCCCATGTGGGCCTCACTTGGGCTAGATGGGCTCCAGCTGGGCATGGGCTCAGGGTGGGCTGTGTTGCTGGGACCCATGTGGGCAGCCCATATACTGCCCACATGACTCATGGTAGATAGA
This sequence comes from Fundulus diaphanus, assembly GCA_037039145.1. Lineage (NCBI taxonomy): Eukaryota > Metazoa > Chordata > Actinopteri > Cyprinodontiformes > Fundulidae > Fundulus > Fundulus diaphanus. The sequence goes on from CM073139.1 coordinate 7,752,989, forward strand.
CCAAGCATGGGCAATAGGTGGGCTCCAGTTGGGCAGCCCTTACAAATTAAAAATGGTCAAATCGACATGTTATATAACAACAGACACTGAAAGGTCTCCTTTTTTATGCTATTTTATTTATTTATTTTTAATAAGTGAAAGTCTTTAATCGCACACTAATCCAGCCTATTTAGATGATACATTTATAATTTTTTTAAATTATTTAAATTTAAATCACTTCATAACCCCCCTTTCAGTGAAGCAGCTGAAAATTTAACTGAGATGACAGATCAATATGTTTCATAATAAACCGGCCCTGATCAGTATTTCATATTCTTAAAGTTTTTAATGTCTCTTCCTTTATTGTTTTCACACAGTTGAATTCTACTTTCATATTGATACACTGGAATTAATGTCAAACCAAAAAGTATGTGCTTTGTTGTTTTATTATTTTATGTATAGCGTAATGATTTTGTACACTTTTCATTAAGTTAATTCTGTTCCAACATCATCACCTGTGGATTAAGTAGCTTTTAAGAGCTTTTTTTTAAAAAAAAAAAACATGTTTTGCTAAGATGTCTTGCAAATGAAGGATGCTAAGAATTTAGTATTTCATTTGTGGCCTTTATTAACAAACTTTAGAAAGGGAAAAATAAATTACCACAATTCTCAATTCAGTCACTAGGGGGCAGTGAACACAAGACAGGGGAACGTTTATAATGTTCACATTTTAATAATTTCACAACTAAATTAGTATCTTGAAAATCACCCAAGCTAACTAAACAAATACGAAAATTGTCTGAAACAGAACTAAACCTTGGATCGTCCAGGATCATCCAGTATTCTCTCTAACAAAACAATTCTATTTCTACCGGAAGTGGATTCCGACACCACGCTTAGCCGGAAGTTAACAGGCGCCATCTTGTTGGAAGGATGTTGTTTTTATCTTTGGAGAGGAGACGGTATCTTTCGGACGACATACTGGTAAGAATATGCCTCTACATCTAATAAATACTGTTTTTCGGAAAGTAACTATAAAGAGTGCAGGAGCTAGGTTTATAGTGTCTGCTGCAGACATAGTTTAGAGAATGCTACGGGTTTGAGAATACCGCCGTCGGCTCTGCGGCAGATTCTACCGTCTTAAGGGAATCAGAGCTGGACTTACACTATTAGACCTTAGCTGCTTGGGCTGTTTAGTGTATTTATTTATTTATTTTGGCAGTCGGTATTTGACTAAAAGTTAAAAGGGCCGTGAGTATATCACAACGCCGACCGTTTTTAACGCGCGTTAATGGCGCTGATGAGTTTTTCCCTCGCCGCGCTGGACTTTTTTTTTTCTTTCCTCTCGACACGGTTGTTCCAGTGACCCGCGCTCACTGTTTCCAAGCCTGATTATTTCATACGACTTTGAGGTTTTTTTTCTATTTGCAGGTTGCTGTTCTTTGGGTTTGTTTCTGAAAGTGAAGTCGCTTTTTGACTTGAAATAATAAGGGAAGCACAAAAACAGGTAATGCTATTTGGATTATGCATGCCTGTTAGTGTCGTCTCCCAGCACCACACACACTAACAGTCTATGGAAACACTGATGTCTACATTATATGCACAACTGTGCATCCTCCCTCAGGTCCGTGCTGACGCCTCCATCGCTGTCATCCACCCACAGACCTACACCTCCTCTGCCTCCATCCACCCACAGGTATGTACTGACACTTCCATTACCTCCATCCACCCTCAGGTATGTACTGACACCTCCTCTGCCTCCATCCTCTCTCAGCTCTGTGCTGACACCTCCTCGGCCTCCATCCTCCCTCAGCTCTGTGCTGACACCTCCTCGGCCTCCATCCTCCCTCAGGTCCGTCCCGACGCCTCCATCGCTGTCATCCACCCACAGACCTACACCTCCTCTGCCTCCCTCCACCCACAGGTATGTACTGACACTTCCATTACCTCCAGCCACCCTCAGGTCTGTACTGACGCCTCCATTGCCGTAATCCACCCAAAGGCCTACACCTCCTCTGCCTCCAGCCGCCCAGAGTTCCGCCCTGACACCTCTTCTGCCTCCAGCCGCCCAGAGTTCCGCCCTGACACCTCTTCTGCCTCCATCCACCCTCTGGTCTGCCCCGACACCTCCTCTGCCTCCATCCACCCTCTGGTCTGCCCCGACACCTCCTCTGCCTCCATCCACCCTCTGGTCTACACCTCCAGCCCCCCTCAGGTCTGACCCGACACCTCCTCTGCCTCCATCCATCCTCACATCCCATCCTGACAGTGATGCGAGCGAGAGAAACTGATTAGAATGTGTACTTTTCATTTGGCCTGTTTAATTGTCTGATTCCGGTTGTCTGTGCTGACATCTCCTTTGCCTCTATCCAACTGGTCTACAATGACACTTTTTTGCCTTTACTCTTCCTTAGGTCAGCCATGTCACCACCCGAATCCCTGCCAACGAGGGACATCCTTTTACGCATCCTCGAACTTCTTGAGGAACTTAAAGAAGACAACCGAGCCACTAGAAGGATGCTACAGCACTACAAGCGCAGCAACACCCTTTCTTTTATCCCAGATGGTTTCCCCCTAAAGACAGTTAGAGAAGTCGAAGAAATGGAGGAAAAACTGTCTGACCCAAGCTTCATGTCTGACCTGGTATGTATGTATGTAAAGTCTAGGCTAGTGAAATTTCATTCCGTTTTTTTGGGGGGGTGGCAGTAAATCTGATTTGAGCTGCAACAAATCGTCAATAAGTTGAACAGTAATCAATAATTCAATTAATTGGCTGTTATAGCTTTGGTAAAGCAAAAAATTCCTAATTCTATTATTTCAGATTCCTAAATAAGAATATTTCGGTCTTCTTCATTTCGGTTCATTCATGGCCATAAACTGAGTATCTCTTTTTGTGGACAGAACAAGGGATTTGAGAAGCACCAACATATTTCAAAATGTTTTAACATTTCATGATTATAGCAACCAATCTATTAATTGTTGAAATAATCAACAATTATACAGTAATCCATACCAGTAGATTAATCAACAATGAAAATAATCTAGATCCCGAGTTTTTCTTTTTGTCAAGTTTACCACCGGTCCTTTGCCACATGTCTCTCCCCTTTCTCCACCCCTTTCCTGTCAGTCTACTGTCAATAAAAGTGAGCCATTAGAAGGTGCAAAAACAAAATAAAAAAAATAATTTAACTTTGTACTGACTCTGTTCTCCCTTAGATCACAGCAGTGGCAGACATTGGAGGGAGCACTGTGGATGAGGCCACAAGACGGATGATGGTCTTCATCATGGATCATGACCTGTCAAGGCAGTATAATTTTGTGGGCCGGAATGGCAAGCGGGAATTCCGGTCTTTAAAGCTGTTTGAAGTTATATTTGGTAAGTGCATAATGGATAATTAATAACTGTAATATAGTAACTTTTGTCAAGATAAATTTACACTCATTTATTGGCTATGGTTATTACTGAAATGCCATTTCAGTCATGCTAGAAAGCTTAATTTAATGTAATTGGGATATTAAAGTGATCAGTTTTTGGTGAATATCACTTCAACATGGATGACTTTACAATCCTTGCTGAGAGTGTTGTTGGCACATGTGAAGTGACCGTAACATATGTTTCCTGCAGGAGCTTTAAAGAAGAACAGCCTAACCAGCCAGATCACCAGGAAGGATGTGGAGAGGGCAGTGTCAAAATGGCTGATTGGATCAAGGGACAGGGGAGGCAATAGACAGGCCAGACAGGTCCGTCCTTCTCCCTCCTTCTCCCACTAGATCCACTTCTTGCTCAGCCGAAGAAAATTTGTTATGGGACCATTTTTTTTTTCTGTTCCATTTTTTGTCTTGTATAAAACTTTCATAATCTGTATCATATTGTGTGTATTATGCATCTGTAAAATAAATATTATGCTTTTGAAATAATAAAAAACCTTGAACAATGACATGGCATTTTTATTTATATAGTGCATAGAGGCAACTCGCAGTTGACTGCATCAAAGTCTTCACAAGCAACATTCACAAAAAATAATACATATTACAATAATAACACAAAATGACCCCCTCCAAAATTAAATAGCCTGTAATAATAAAGGCTATACAGTGTAGGACATAAGGACCCATAATCAGCCGAGGGTCCTGGGTTGCCCATGTGAAACCCACCCTCAGCCCATGTGGGCTTGCCCACAAGGGGCCACCATGGAACCCACTGACAAAACTAGCTGGGCCACTCACCAGCCCACATGCAACCCGCATGGGCCCCTCATGGGTGTGTTGGCAGGGTAATTTCTGTTTGAAACGTCAGCATTGAAGTCAACAGTGGAGTAAACATTGACACTAGGACGGTTAGCTATACAGCTAGCAGCACAAGGAACAGAACTCAGGAGTAAAACACAGCGAAATTGAAGAAACTTGGGTTACTTCAGGTAGAAGGGAACTCTGCTGCCCCAGTTGCTGTAGTTACAGAACCTCTTCTAGTATGAATTTTTATTTCAGTCAGTGTTCAGCTTGACACCATTGCTCATGTTTATGTATGCTATGACTTTTGAGTCAAGACACAGCTCTACAGGTTGATGTATTTCACTTAGTTTCCATTCCAAACCCAGCATAAAACCTGCCCAACTAAAAAGAAAAAAACAAGCCCAAATCTCAAACTCTCCCATGTTAAAAGCGCAGAAGTATGAAACACATGAGAACATGCCACAATGTACACAAAATGTACAATCAGTCAACCAAATAACACACAAGATCACTTTAACAATCATGATATATCAACTGGAAAAAAAACTTTTATCAATTGTCATGGTTGAGTTTTGGTTTGGCTTTGTTTTTCTGTTATTTTCATTTTTTCATCTCTTTTGGGTTAGGTTTGACTTTATTTATTGTTAGTTTTCAGTCATCAGTTATTTTCTGTCAATTTTCACTTCACCTCTTCAGCAGTCAGTCACACCTGATATAATTTACCAGTCAATTAGCCAGACCCTGGTTCCACCTGTGAAGTGTTCTATTTAACCTGCCTCTGCCTTCAGTTCAGCACTGGGCCGTCATCATTCCACACCTCTCCATGCCAGTCCCTGTTTTTGCCTTGGAAGATTTGTTTTTCTTGTTTAAGGTTAGTCCTGCCAGTTTTCTATAGTCTCTTACTTTGCTGTTTGTCCCTGGAGAAGTTCTGCTCTGTGTCCTGGTGTCTCCAGAGAACTGCTAACTGGACTAGCCATCTTGGAAAGGCTCTGCTCTGTGCTCTGGTGTCTCCTAAGTTCTGCTAACCTGACTAGCCGCCCTGGAGAAGCTCAGCTCTGTGCCCTGGTGTCTCTCAAGTTCTGCTAACCAGACTAGCCGCCCTGGAGAAGCTCAGCTCTGTGTCCTGGTGTCTGCAAACAAACTGCTAACCTGCTGTGGCTACGGGGCTGCTAGCCGAGCAGAACTGAGCATTCCCGGCTGCCTGGAAAGTCGTGACTCTCTGTCACGCCGGGCCGTCAGCTCCTGCCATCACATACATCCCTGACCTTCTGCAGTCCTGAACCTCCGGTCTTCATTACTCACCACCCAGCATTCTTCCCTCAATAAAGACTCAAACTTTTAGTCCCGTGTGTGCGTCCTGAGTTCATCGGTAAACAAAACCCTGACATCAATAGCTTCCCAACATGAGTAATAAATCTACCTTAATATAAACGTAATTTCTCTTACAGAATATAGCTCAAACATTTCTCTTTCATTTTTAAGTTGATCAGTAGAACTCAACCCCTCTTGGGGCGTTTACATTGACCAATACAATTTCATAGTGACACTTGATTAACCATTATTCTTTTCTTGTTTTATTATAACAATCAGTATTAATCATAACTATTATTCATTGATGTCAGATTCGACTCATTTAAAAAATAAATTGACCAGTAAAATGAGTTCAATGAGATGGCATTTTATTAAAAGGGTTTTAGTTTTCTTCCAGACATAGACAACTATTTTTATATATATTTTGTTAGTAATTCTTTCTAAAAGCCCAACAAACGTGAGAAGCTTCCCAAATTTTTACAACCTGCCCATAAGCTATTTTAGTTCCAGCTCATTGTGTTCAAAAGAAGCCTAATTGGGTGGAAACCTGCCTAATTTGGTAACACTGAATACACTATTTATTTTTGTTAGATTTTTTTTAGATTTTGGGATTTTATTGAGTTTGTTTCTTAGCATTGTAGGAGTAGTCACAGAGCCACTGTTCAGCCTGAAGCATGTAAAATGCTTTTTTTTTTTTTTAAAGTGTGCCCCCCTGTAATTTGTTCCTGCAGCCGGGATCTGAGCTGTGAGCAATTTGAATTGCTCACAGCTCAGATCTCGTGTTATTACAACGTGACGCGATTAAAACTATTTCCAAGCAACTTGCATGATGAACGATGAGAGTGAGAAAGAGATCTTTACATCATATAAAGATGATCTACCATCAGGATCAACATTCAAGCAGGAAATGAAGTTGTGGCACAAAAAGTGATCATCATCAATGGAAAAACCCAGCTCTCTCCCTGAAATTCTAAGGATAACAAATATGAAGTGCTACCCAAACATTTCAGTTATACCTTTTACGAGTGCTTCTGTGAAACGTGCTAACTCAGGCCTTAAAGCAGTGAAAACTTTGTTAAGGTCGACTATGGGACAGGAAAGGTTTGTGGCTTTGCTACTTATGTATGTCCACAAGGACATTCATTTAGACATGAACAAAATCATAGACATATTTGCCCAGAAGCATCCTAGAGGGTTGACATTTGTAAACCCATTATCATCGTCATCATAAAGTGGAAGGTGTTGTAGAAGAGAACAATATTCTTTGTCAAGTCTTACACTTCTATTATAGGCTTATGGCTTAACTTCACCATACTTGTTCATTGGTTTAACTTACTTTAAAGTTTTTTTTTCTCTCAACATAGTTTATCTCATTTAAATATATTCAAAACTCCTTTATCACTTGAACTATAACAAACTGTTCTAAGTCCTTGGGTCTTTTTAAGTCATTTTTTTCTTAATATAGTTTATCTGGATGAAATAGATTGTTAAAATACATGTATATTAAAAAATCCTTTATCACTTGAACCATACCAAACTATTCTTAAGTTCTTGGGTCTTTTTATTTCATTTCACTAAATAAATATCATTTCTGGAAATAAAGAAAATCTTTGTTTGATTAATTGTTGATAAGGATAATTTTTTAAGGATAATTTTTTCTTCAAATTACTTTTTAACCTTGTGCATGCTGTAAAAACCAATAAATTTTGGCTTAAAAATCCTTTTTCAATTACAATAATGTAATCTTGCTAATTCCACTTATTTTCATCCATTAAAGTGATTATCAATTTAAAAAACCCTTAGATGAATAATTAGGGTAGTGTGAAAGAGTAAAGATGGCATTCTTTGGTCGTTTAGCCTCACATTGTCTTGACGTGACTCTTAGGCGCGAACCCCCTTTTGAAAAATCCTGGATCCGCCCCTGCAGAGGACCCCAATGTAGCAAATCCAAGGTGTCTTCCATTCACCATTGGAGTCCTGTTGGAGGTTCTCAAAGAAATCCAGCCTCCAGAAGAGAGCTCCAGTGATCTCCAGTGTGTTTCAGAGGAGGTTCTTAGTGACTCCCAATGTGCTTCAGAAGTGGTTTCCAGCGATCTCCAGTGTGCTTCAGAAGTGGTTTCCAGCGATCTCCTGTGTGCTTTAGAAGAGGTTTCCAGTGATCTCCAGTGTGCTTCAGAGGTTTCCATTGATATACAGTGTGCTTCAGAGGTTTCCATTGATATACAGTGTGCTTCAGAAGAGGTTTCCAGCGATCTCCAGTGTGCTTCAGAAGTGGTTTCCAGCGATCTCCTGTGTGCTTCAGAAGAGGTTTCCAGTGATCTCCAGTGTGCTTCAGAGGTTTCCATTGATATACAGTGTGCTTCAGAGGTTTCCATTGATATACAGTGTGCTTCAAAGGAGGTTTCCAGTGATCTCCAGTGTGCTTCAGAGGTGGTTCCCAGTGGTCTCTGCCACTGGCCTCCAAGGTTCCTCCAAGGTTCCTCCGCCGCCAGCCTCCAAGGTTCCTCTGCCACCGGCCTCCGGAACACCTGGTCGTCTCTGGGCTGCCTCCATGTCGCCCGCCAGAACTCTGTTTCTGTTTGAACTCTTTCCAAGGCCCCCTCCGCCCCTTTTTGTTTGGACACAAGTGGGCGTCTGGGAAAAAAATCTGTGGCTGATTTGTGAACATGAAACATGGCACTGTTGCATCCACCAGGATCTGCCCCCTCAGCAGGATGCCACCATTGCTATAAAACCAAACTTCCCACAGGCTGCACATCACTTATTTTTTCTTCTTGCCAGGGACTCTCAAGGAGACGGTCCGTGGTGGGGGGACAAGCTAGCCATGTGGGCCTCATGGGGCTCAAAGAGTCACAAGCTGGGTAAAATGTGCTTTCTGTGAAACTCATTTCCCGTCGCTTCAATGGAGCGACAAAGGGGAGAATCCTCGTTGTCCTCTGCGGAGCGGAGGACCTGACTGGCATCGGAGAACGATTTGGGAGGAAGCTGGTAGCTGGACTCTGGCAGAATGACCACAATTTTGGCTGTTTGGAATCGCTATTTAGAAGAACCAGCAAGACTTATAAGGCAGACAGGAAAAAACAGGAGTCTGCCTGCCCAAAACAAATACTATTATCCAAACTGGCTCCCCTGCAATCTTAATTTCTGCTAGATGTTATGTAAACAAGACACCCTGTGACATCTGACATATGAGACCTTGAACAGAGCGCACTGAACTGAACTGCCTGATAACATTCCATCATTATCAAAGACTATGGCTGCAAGTGCTATCTGCCACAGTTCACAGACAAACATACACACACACACATGATTACACTAACACACACACACACACACACACACACACCGCCTCCACTGTGATTTTTCCCTGCTTTCTGTTTCAGCTGTAGTGTCAGAAAGGTCAGATCAGAGACCTCAAACTGTACCTGTCTAGTGCTGTTTTAGTTGCAGTGTCAGAAAGGTCAGATCAGAGACTTGAAACTTTGCTTTCTTACAATTTTTGTGCTGTTTTAGTTGTAGTGTCAGAAAGGTCAGATCAGGGACCTCGAACTGTAGCTTTCATAGAAATGTTTTGTATGTTTGGGAATGTATGAAAGAATTCTAGTCAAGGATGTATTTAGCTTATTCCTTTGTTTTTCCTATGCATGCCTGTAATGTTTTTCTGTTCATGTACAGCACTTTGAATGTGTTGTTAATGAAAAGTGCTGTATAAATAAATTCTCCTTACCTATTAACCTGGATTTATCATGTCTGTCAAAATGAAGTATTTTTGTACAGGCTGAATAGTCATTGTTCATACAACTAATAATCATTTCATTGCTTGCATCATTGCATACAAAATTGTTGAGCATGTCAAACATTTTGTGCATCCATTTTAAAATATTTTTATTGTGTTTACATGAAAATGTCCATACATAACTTTTCTCAGGTGAACCTTATTTTACGCTGATGGAAAGGGGTGTGTGAACTATTAGTTGCAACCAATGACAATCCTCTTCTTCAGTCAGTCACAGTTGAATCACATGAACCTCCACTTTAAAAGTATGATTAAACCAGGAGACAGGATTGGTATGAGGTGCATAATATATCTACAAAAGTACAATACATGGAAGGTCAGCCTCGTGGAAGAAGGGTGAGGATGCGTGGAGGAAGGGAACAACACTGGGGAAGAAGAGGAAGAAGAGACCAACCACATAGATTCCTGATGAAATCAGGGCAACACTTGTGATAAATCATGGCCTTGCAATGGCTGAGGCTGGTTGAAAGGTGCTGCCAAATGTTGGGAGAAGCACTGTTAGTTCCATTATACAGACTTTTTGTCGGGAGAACAGGTGCGCATACTGTAATCTAGGGTTATTCAGCACAAACTAATTTGCTCTGCACTATCATAGTCATACAAGAGACTTCCATTCGGACATGACCTTGTAACCTTTTACATGTAGACTTACAATTTACTATAACTGTAGCTTAGATTTGGTGTGGCATAGTGTGCAGTGGTGTAAGAGTAAAAAAACAGTATTGTATTACAGTACTTCAAAAATTTTGCATGTTTACATTTTTCTGCACCTCCAAAAGGATTGCAAGACGACCTAGAAGGGGTGGAAGAGGTCCCCTTAATAGAAATAGCTGATCTGGGAAATAACATCTTTGAAAATATTCAATCAATATCAATTTCTATAATAGACAGAGTCCTCAGATGGAATGAAATGCACATGAAACAATTGTACAATATACATTTTGTACAGAGCAGTGACCAAGTGAAGGAGCTCCGTCACAGGTATGTACAGGTAAAGCTTGTATGCATGCTTGTTGGTTCTTCTGCAGCGATTCTCCTACTATTTCCACGGGAACCTCTGGGCTCCTCTGCATCATCTGCACCTTGTGACTGCATCTCTGCATAAGTGTTATCTTACTTATGAGAAAAAATAGGAGACAGGAAACATTGATATCAAGCTAACTGGTAGCCACACTGCCCCGCTCTGGCCGAACGCAGAGAACAAGGAGGCTCCGCCTTTATTGCTTTTTATAAACACGTACGTAACCTTCCGCTCTACAAAGTAGTGCCAAAACATATACAACAGTGGCAAGCATCATACTCAACACCCCCACTTGATGGTGCCACAGACTTCAGCCATAACACTGTTCTCCAAACATATAAGAACAAAATTTTACAATTTTGGCTCTTGTGGCAGATTTTGTGAACACATCTGCGACCATGTTTTCTGTTGGACAATAATCCAAAACAATTTTGCCCTGCAAAACGTTTGATCTTATGAAGTGGTATTTAATGTCCACATGCTTGCTCCTCTGGCGATTCACAGGGTTCTTTGCAAGGCGTATTGTCCCTTGGTTGTCTTCAAACACCTTTGCTGTTTGTTCAAAACTGTGGTCCATGTCCTTTAGTAGTTGGGATAGATAGAGCGCTTCTTGGATGGTAGCTGCTAATGCTACATACTCAGCCTCACATGTTGACAATGAAACTGTTTGCTGTTTCTTTGTTTTCCATGAAACAACAGCTCCACTTGAACTCAGACTAAAACAGTAGCCTGTAGTGCTCTTTCTGTCAAGAACATCTTTGGCCCAGTCGGCATCAGAGTACCCTATCAGCTTGAGTTCAGTGTCACTCTTATTATAACACAACTCATAGTTCTTAGTCCCTTGTAAGTATCTGTACACATGTTTTAAAGCTGTCATATGTTTCACTCTAGGATCAGACATATGTTGCGACAGTCTGCTTACAATCCAGCTTATATCAGGCCTGGTGCAGGTCATGACGTAGATGAGGCTGCCCAGCATTTCTCTGTATTTTCTTTCGTCAGTTTGTTCACCTTCTGGAACCAGATCACATTTGATTTCACTAGGAGTGGCTCTGGGTTTACACTCAGCCATACCAAACCTTTCCAGTATCTTCTCGATATATTTGGACTGGTTCATTTGGATAGAGCCTTCTTTTTGTGTGAAATCGATCCCGATAAAATGTGTGAGATGGCCAAGATCTTTCATTTTAAACTTTCTTTTCAGTTTCTCTTTGACCTCTCTTAAACACGTCTCATTGCTTGCAGCCACAACTATATCATCAACCCACACTAATAAAATCACTTTTCCTTTGTCAGAAAAGTTTGTGTAGATACAATGATCAGCTTGGCTCTGCACAAACTCATTCAATATCAGGAAATCATGGAGCATCATATTCCAGTTCCTCCCAGATTGTTTGAGCCCATAGATAGATTTGTTCAACTTACACACAAGTCGCACGCCATTCTGTGATTTAACCTGGAAACCTTCTGGTTGATCCATGTATATTTCATGGTCAATGGGTGCATGTAAGTATGCGGCTTTAACGTCCATCTGGTTAAGTGTAAGGTCATGTTGTGCAGCTAATTGCATCAACACACGTAGTGATGTCAAGTTTGCAGTCGGAGAGAATGTCTCTGAATAGTCAAGTCCTTCTACCTGGCTGTATCCCTTCGCTACATACCTTGCTTTATATGTCTCATTCCCTTTATCATCCTCCTTGAGAGCATATACCCACCTTCCCCCCACTGTCTGCCTACCCTCTGGTAATGGTAGAAGTGTGAAGGTGTTGTTCTCTTTAAATGAAGTCATTTCATCTTTCATTGCCTTTTTCCACATATCAGATTTAGGCGATTCTAAAGCTTCTTTATAGGTCTGTGGCAGCCCAACTGTAGCTCTGTAACAGTAGTCAATGGTTAAGTTACTGTTCTGCACTGTACATTCATAGTCCTCCAAATACTTAGGTTTCTTTCTGACTCTACCTGTAGTACGTGTAGTTTGTGTGTCAGTAGTTGAGTCTGCGTCCATTTCTGAGTCTTTCTCAATGTCTGTGTCCGTCTGTCCTGTTACTTCAATCAGTGGTTGACTGTTTTCACTAGGTGTATTTACCCACTCTATGTAGTGGTCCTCCGATTGGTCCCAGTCAGTCTGTGTCTGCCCCTCAGTCACATTCTTTTCCATAAAGTGGACCAGTCTGTGTTTCTGAACCTTGTTCGTCTCTGGAAAATAAACCAAATAAGCAGGTGAATGACGATCAAAACCAACAAAAATTCCCATTTTGCCTTTAGGATCAAGCTTCTTTCTGTTTTGTTCATACACCATACATTCGGAACCAAACTTTTTCATCTTTGACAGATCTGGCCTCTTTCCGGTGAAAAGAAAGTAAGGTGTTTCCCCGGTTCTCTTACAGTAGCACCTGTTCCTTATGACTGTAGCTGTCCTGGCTGCATAAGGCCACAGCTCTTTGGGTAAACCTGATTCAATCAGCATGCATCGGACCATTTCAAATAATGTGCGCCAATTCCTCTCTGCAGTCCCATTTTGGTGGGGAGAGTAGGGGGCTGACCTCTCATGTTTGATAGCATTGTCCCTCAACAATGACTGGTACTCCTCTGACACAAATTCTGTCCCGTTATCAGATCGGAGGCGTTTTACTTTACCGTAAGGCGCCGTGTCTGCAAAGAACTGCTTAGTTGCCTCAACTGCCTTGTTTTTGTTCCTAAGAAAGTATACATAAGTAGCCCCAGAAAAGTCATCAGTGAAAGTGATGGCATACTTGTACCCTTCAAATGACTCTGGTGAAATAGGTCCACCCAGGTCTGTATGGACTAGCTCTAATGGCTCTTTGGCCCTCACATCACTTTGCCTGTTTCTGCTTTGTGAAAATTTACCCTCTAGACAAATTTCACATTGATTGGGTCTGGAAGTTTTGTCTTTGATTTTCATACCATTTACAACTGTTTCAAGTTTTACAATATCATCATAGTTGCAATGACCCATTATTTCATGCCATGTTTTTAGACCCAAAGATACATTGCAGGAGTCCTCACCATTTACATTATCCTCTGTGATAACGTCTAAGTAGTACAATCTGTCTTTTACCTTCATTTTACACATTGTGCCATCAGGAAGGATCATTTTGTTGTTATTCCTCTCAAAGTTGAATCTGGCTCCTTTTGAAGTTGCTGCATCCACCGATAGGATGTTTTGTGGGTATCCTGGAATCAGGAGTGCATCCGTGAGTTTGACACTCACAACTTTCCCGTCGCAGTCGGTCAGCTTGATCTGTGCATCTCCTTTCCTCAGGACACTGCCGGTGATCCGGGTCCCATCCGCCACCTGCATGATGTGGTTCTTGGGCTGGAAAGTCTCATCAAATTTGATGAAAGCACTCTCATCAGTCATGATGTGGGCAGATGCACCACTGTCCACCAGTAGACCTTGCTGCTGTGTGTTGTGGGGTTGCCATTCACTCACCCGAAGCACAAACGTCCCTTCTTCATTTGTGGTTTTATGCTTGTCCTTGACACGAACAGTCCGTTGTCCAGTGTCTGTAACGGCGGCCACCTTGTTACTGTATTGTGCGTTGGTCCCCCTGCGCTGAGTTTTCTTCTCTTTGTTTCTGCAGTCTTTTGCTTTATGTCCCATTTTCTCACAAATAAAGCATTCTCCGTTGAAATATTTCTTCTCTTTAAACTTAGGCTTGGACGCTTTATAGTTCGCAGTCATTACTTCATCTGTCCGGGGCCTGCTACGGTAGCGCAGTGTGCATTCAAAGCTCCTCAGCCTCGCCTTGAACTCGTTGAAAGTTAGCGTTTCTTTTGTCTGGGTGACATGCACAGAAAATGGGTTGTAATCATCCGTGAGACCTTTTAACACCATCGCCGTCAGAAGTGCATCACTAAGGGTCTCTTTAGCTCTGTTTAATGCGGCCACTATCTTTTCAACACGGGCTAGATAGTCCGCTAATGCTTCCCCTTCAGCCATTAGCACATTGGTGAGCTCTGTGTATAGCCCGACAATCCGCGGCTTTTCTTCTGACTCAAAATGGCGCCTCAATATTTCTAGGCTTTTCTTGCCGTCATCTGGTGCTTCATACAGGATGAGCGTTAACGTCTTATCGTCCAAACAACCACACAGTTCTGCATACGCCAGTTCATTTCTCCTACCGATCTCTGTAGCTTCTTGTGCATCGGCTCCCGCTGTTGGCTCACTTCCCAGGATAGCATCTTTGAGACCGATGGTTTTTAAGTATGCTAAAAACCTTGCTTCCCAAATGTGGTAGCGGGCTTCCTCTCCGTCAAACCGAGGCGGCAATCCCCTTCCGTGTATTGCCATACTCGGAACTTGCCTGGGCCCATAACCTGTTGGTTCTTCTGCAGCGATTCTCCTACTATTTCCACGGGAACCTCTGGGCTCCTCTGCATCATCTGCACCTTGTGACTGCATCTCTGCATAAGTGTTATCTTACTTATGAGAAAAAATAGGAGACAGGAAACATTGATATCAAGCTAACTGGTAGCCACACTGCCCCGCTCTGGCCGAACGCAGAGAACAAGGAGGCTCCGCCTTTATTGCTTTTTATAAACACGTACGTAACCTTCCGCTCTACAAAGTAGTGCCAAAACATATACAACAGTGGCAAGCATCATACTCAACAATGCTTTACTCTGTTTAGTACTTTACTGTAAAACATTTATGTATTGCTAAGCACTGCACTTGCATTACAGTGTCACGCATGTTACTGTAACTATATTTACAGTGAATACTATACAATTTGTTGTGCCAAATGCTCTGTTACGCTGACTTTTTTTTCTCACCCTCTGTATAGCGTATTCTGGATTTGGAGGCCAGAGAACCACTGCACATGATAGAGTTATGATAATAACCCCTTATTGTCCTAGAAAGAACCAACACAAATTCTTATAACTTGATGAAGTGCGATTCAATCTGGCAAGAGACAGACAGTGTTGAAGAAATCACATTGTAGAGAGAGCCATCACTGATACCCCAGGCTAATGAGGAGTGAATATTACAATGTCTGCAGCAATCTCAGAGACAGCGTCCACACCCATATTGCCCGTCTTGGTCCATACAACACACAACACCTGGACGCTCTTTAATTAAATTAAATTAAATTTTATTTATATATCGCCAATTCATGAAACATGTCATCTCAAGACACTTTACAAAGTCAAATTCAATCATATTATACAGATTGGGTCGGATTATACAGGGTTTCCGCGGGGCATTAAAAGTCATTAAAAGTCATTAAATGACATTTTTTAAAATTAAGGCCTTAATTAGCATTAAAAGTCATTAAATGTGATCATTGGTGGCATTATTTTTTTTTTCTGAAAAAATACGGCCATAAAAACAGTTTCGTCAGATATATTATCAGATATAACTGATTCCGCGTTGTGCGCGGAACTGCTTCCGGTTGATCGTAAAGCCGTTATGTTCGGAAAAGAAGCTCGAGGCGGAGAAAGATTTGGGAAAATGCAAATTTCAACAAATGTGGATGGAAAACGAGGAATTCGGGACATGGCTGCAGTCTGTCAACGGTAAGGATGAGGAAGGATTTTGCTGTGTTTTTGTAAAAAAAAAAAATAAGCTGTACAGAGTGTCAATGCTTCACGGTCTCACATGAAGTCGGACAGTGTAGTCCAGGGTGTACGCGGGTATGCGGCGTATACCCGTTTATTTTCCAGTCAGCATTGCGTATACCCACTTCTGGAGTGATATTTGTGTCTTTTGTTTGAGCGCGCAGTGAGACAGGTATTCAGCGTTTAAACATCACGCGCGCGCTCAACTCTGATAAACTCTTCTCAATCCACTATGCTCGCTCGCGCTCGGTTTTTTATTTGCCGTGACCTGCTACTTCCACGGTCAATACCAGCTGTGCGC
The DNA here is from genome assembly GCA_037039145.1 of Fundulus diaphanus. NCBI lineage: Eukaryota > Metazoa > Chordata > Actinopteri > Cyprinodontiformes > Fundulidae > Fundulus > Fundulus diaphanus. The sequence continues at coordinate 7,769,213 of CM073139.1, forward strand.
TCGCTCGGCTATTTTTCCCATGGACACAATATATAATATCTGTGGTTTCTCCGGTCGCTCGACTGTGTGCACTGGCGACTTCAAAAACTGTCCACCTCACCAGCCAATCACAGACAGGTTTCTTTCCATCCAATCAGAGTAGGGCTTGCAAATACTACATTCAGATGGATTAAATGAAAATGCTGCAGCTTTTGGCAGAAATTACTAAACATAATGGTGGGATTGAAGGAAAAAAAAACAATCAATAAACAGTTTAATATTTTTGCCTAAAATATTTAGTTTAAAATAATTCCTTGAGTTACTAAGTGAGGTTAAAAAAATCTTTTTGTCTCTTTTCTTTCCAGCTTCTGGGTGATGATGCAAAAGTTTCTTGTGATCATAATCATCATCATTGTCATCATTATTTAAAGAGCACTTTATCAGGAGGTAAAACAAAATAACATCTAATAAAATGACTTGGCTAAAGACTCAACAGTTTAAAACAACAACAATAATAATAGTAAGCTGTTCAAATCCTTAAAAACAAACAGAAGTTCTTTAAACTGAACTCTAAGATAAACAGGCAACCAGTGAAGGGAGGCCAGGATCGGGTAATATGCTTTATTTTATGTTTTTGCATTAAAAGGTGTGCAGCAGCATTTGAACCAGCTGCAGACATTTGAGTGAGGACTGACCGATTCAGAGATAAAGAGAATTACACTAATCCAGCCATGATGAAATGAAGGCTTAGAGTAGTGTTTCCATGTTTTTGCCTTGAAAGAATAGGTTTTACCATTGCTTTGTTCCTTGCATGATAAAAGTGATTTAACTGAGGTCCCTTTTTGACTGTCAAGTTTAAAATCACCGTCCATTTTAAAATCGAGGGGCTAAACATTCATTGTCAGGGTGTCTAAATCAACAGGATCAACAGTTCTTTGGGTGTTTCAGCTGGTATATTTGACAATTCATGATTTGCAAAGACAAAGTGATTTGAGTTTGGATGTTCTCCTCATCATTAACTTTATCTCTTTCTATAGATTTTCATTCAATTTAGGACTTATGCCTTATCATCTAGGTCTATATTAAAAAACCTACAGTAAAGTAATGAAATGTTGATTCTGGATGTAGTGTAGGAATTCCTTCAATATAAACCAAAGAAAATTTTACATTACCAGCCAGAAGCTGGATAAAATCTTTAAAAAAAAGAGACAATAGTACTTTCACGCCTCACGTAGTAGCTCAAGGAAATATTTAATCTAAATGTTTTAGGCTAAAATGAGTAAACCCTAGTGATGGATTTTTGGGTAAACTAAATAGAGCAGTGTTACATGTCATTGTTTCTAAAACGGCATTTTTCTGAGCTGCGTCTAAAAGGGCAAATATTGAGAGTATACCCACTTCTCCAGGGACCACTACACCACTGCAGACAGCCACAGATCAGCTGCAAGGAGCAGACAGCAGCTAACAATGTCAAGTTACTTTTCTGTAACCAATGCAGTCACGTCCGCATTAGCTACCGCAAACAGCACAGCAGCAGCTGGAGCAAGCTCTACCGCCACTAACATCGGGAAATCAGACGGTCTGCGAACAACATATGGAGCCAATGCCACACTGCATGCGGAGGTGCTCTGGTGTCTGAACACAGCCATCAACAAGTTTTATATATATGTATATATATATATATATATATATATATATATATATATATGTGTATGTATGTATGTATGTATGTATGTATGTATATATATATATATATATATATGTATGTATGTATGTATGTATGTATGTATATATATATATATATATATATATATATATATATATATATATATATATATATATATATATATATATATATATATATATGTGGGTACTTGTTGATGGCATTAAAAATATTTCTACAGGCATTAAAAGAGCATTAAAATGCATTAAATTAGGGTTACTCATTCCTGTATAAACCCTGTTATACAGATTGGTCAAAAATTTCCTATATAAGGGAACCCAGGTGATTGCATCAAAGTCCCGACAAGCAGCATTCACTCCTGGAGAAGCGTAGAGCCACAGGGAGAGTCGTCTGTATTGTCCATGGCTTTGCCGCAATCCCTCATACTGAGCAAGCATGAAGCGACAGCAGAAAGAAAAACTCCCCATTAACGGGAAGGAAAACCTCCAGCAGAACGAGGCTCAGTATGAACGGTCATCTGCCTCGACCGACTGGGGGTTAGAGAAGACAGAGCAGAGACACAACAAGAGAGACAAAAAATATATTTATAGGGACGTAATCCCTCAGAATGAAAGGGATGAGCCTGGTGACAATCTGACAAAGTATGTAGTAGTTTGGGATAATGTAAGTTTCTACCACACTGCTTTCGTCAGGCAGTGGTTTGCAGCACATGACAGGATGCTTGTGGAGTATCTACCTCCCTACTCTCCATTCCTAAATCCAATTGATGAGCTTTTTCTCTTTCTGGAGGTGGAAGATATATGGCCAGCATCTACATACCCAAATCACACTCCTAGCAGCCATGGATGCAGCTTGTGACGACATCACAGCAGAATCCTGCAGAGGGTGGATTCGGCACTAGATACTTTCTTCGGCGTATTTACAGAGCTGATATTTTCATCTACATCACAGCGAATATGTGGCTAGACAGACATTTAGGTGTCCATGATTGATTAGCAGAACCTTCTGTTTTACAGTATTTTCAGTTTCAAAACTACTGCAGTAAGGTTTATCAAGCCAAAGGGAGTTAATATTTGTCGTAAATGTTTTTATTTTCCTGTTTCACAATGCTGTGAACAGTTGCAAATATACAGTATAAAATTAAGTGCATATTCAGTGTCTTGATTTTTATTTACTTCTAGCTTTCAAAATGCCATTAATGGTATAAATGCTGTCTTGACTTTACATGACATTGGGAAGGATGTCCGAGTAATCTGTCACAATGAAAACATGTTCAGACCTTCTGACGATTATTCAAACATGCTGGTGTCATAACTTGTCATTTTGACGACACTGATAGTTTAATTGACAAAAATACTTGCTTTTGAAGAACAAATTATCCATTTTGATTAAGGGACTTGCTTTTGAAGCATGAACTACCCTTTTTGACCTACTGACTTGCTTTTGTGCAATTAACTTTCCATTTTGAGAATATGACTCGCTTTTGCAGGTCTACCATCTACCATGTTTTGCAGTTTGCACTAATTATTTTGAGAAATGCCTTAGCAGTGGTGCAGACTTTAATAGTGTTGTGAGAAATGCACCAAAGCGACTGAGAAAAACTGTAATAACATAAGTCCGTCTGCCCCCCCTCCCCAATAGCTAAGTTAAACATCATCAAGACAAGAGATTAAAGGTTTCCAGGTCTGATCAAATTGCATTCATGTTGCCAGCAATATCATAACTTGTTTTTTCCAGGTGAAGTTCGTGTGTGTGTGTGCTTTACCAAAGCAGCAGAATAAGGTTCTTCGTGATGATGAATGAGTATGACAATAAAGATTTTTGCGGTCGTCGCAAGCCCCATACTTCTTCAGAAGTTCTAAAAATAATCACCACCAGGCAAGGACTTATCAAAACCTTTAGGATATTGGATAGAAATGAAAAAAATGCCGCACAGACCAGAAACCTTGAAGCTTTGAACATAGTACAAAACTATACAGCAATATCTGACGCTGTGTCAAGCACGTTTCACAAAGGGGAGAATTATCAGGATATATTTTATGAATTTTCTCTCTCAAGTAATATAGCCTATGTATAGTTTTGAATTGGATCAGGCAATGGTGGGCATTTGTAGAAATTGTGCTTATTTTGCACAGAGATTCCTCCCAAACTTCCTCAGGCAATGAAGTCTCAAATGCTTTCTCTCACTCTTCTCTAATTGACATAGTGGAGGGGGAACGTCCTGGCAATTTCCTGTAGTGTACTATAAAAGTGAAACTTTCTGTTCAGGCCCAAGACATTCACTGAGGCAAGTGTCCAGTGCATCACACTGGGCCCTTTCAAACTATGTCAGAAATGAACAAATGTAGTTACGTAATTTAAGAAGAAATTTGTATTTGGTAAACCAAATTTATGTTGTAGTTGCTGAAATGACATTAAGGTGTCATTGAAGTATGTCTTTCAATTTAAAAATCCCCATTCCTCGCCACAGATCGAAAGCCCCGTCCATGCAAGATGGCCAAAAAGAGACATTAGATGAAATAGGTATATGTTATGGGTCTCAAAGTATGATGACCACATTAACAAATATGTTACCTGTTTTAAGCAGGTGAAAGAGAAGTGAGGACAAGATGCAAACCGTTTCTCTCCCAAATCATGTCTCATTTATTGAACCTTAATTTGTCACAAACGTTGCTGCATTTTAATTTTGTTTAAACTCTGTTTACTCAGTTCCTTAAATCAGTTCTAAAAGTCCTTCAAACCATCTTCAGTTCCACATTTATATTACCAAATCTTCTTGGTCACATACATTCCTGTATTATCATGTATTTACATTCACAGTCTTTGTGCATAAAGTCACTTATTTTTATATCACAGCCTAATACTGGTTCAAAACACTTAAATGAAGTGTTAACTACACAAGAAATGTGCAAAAAAAATCAAATTAAGCTGCTGTAAAATGTACAGGTCACTGAAACATGCAGCATGGAATGTGCTTATGTTAACTTTAACCATTCCCAATAAACAAAGAATTAAAGAATTAAATTCAGAATTAAACAAAAATTCACAGAATAAATACAAATAAAGTGCTTATCTCCCCATAAATGCATTTAAATCCTTCTTATTAAAAGCTACAGCATGTGCTCAGGAGTTTCCAAAATAAACCCAACAACCATCTCCATTGTGTGACTCGTGGCGCTCAAAATGGCAGCCGCTCGGGAAAATACACTTCCAAAAGTCACTTTACTTAATTTTTATACTGATGAAAACAACGTCAAATACACACACAAAACAAACTAAACTAATGCTTGGCTGAATACAAATATATTTGGTGTTTAACTAACCTGTTTTAAGCAGGTGAAAGAGGAGAAGTGAGGACAAGATGCAAACCATTTCTCTCCCAAATCATGTCTGAAGAAACAGCGGAGGCATCCGCCCCTTTACCACTCCCAGCACAACAAGAGAGAAACAAACGTTCCGCCCCCCACTTTTACAGGGAAAACAAAATACTGAAACTTAAAATCACCAAATAACCTCAAATAAAATTCCAAATAAATGTGGTGACCCTATTGTAGGTGCCACATATACAAAGTGATAATGTTCTCACAACGAATAGTAGGAGTGAACCAGCTGAAATGTTGGAATTCAACTTCAAAAAAGTTTTGCTACACTTTAACTTGACATCCAGGAAAGAGTCCATCTCCTGACAACAATCAAAGGTGTGACAACAATTTTAATTCTAAATTGGCTCCTTCTAAGCTGCCAGAGAAAGATTGAGCCACAGGGCCAAAAACTTTAATATTTTGCAATGGATCTGTGCATGGGATTAAATCCTTCTGTAACAAGACAAACACAGAAATGATTATCTATGACTGTAACCTGCTGTCTGATATCTCAGAGAGTTTTCTGAGCGGACCTCTCATGCACATTTATTGTGGAGATTAAATTTTTTAAAGACTTCTGATACTTAACAAATGGCTGAAACAACTATGTGCAACAAGATCTGTGGACTTTATTGACAACTTTAATATTTCCTTGGAAAAAAGACATCTTTTCAAGAGAGACCATTTCTCTCTAAATAGGTCAGGTGCCAAATGTCCCATTTCCAACATTCTATTATGTAAACCAATATTCTATTATGTAAACCATAACCCAGTCGCTTTGTGCTTAAACTAAGTATAGCAAATTCATAAACAGCTAATAAGCCCAATACAGCCCGCAACAGCCAAGATAAACATAGCTAGGAAGATGACACAGAAAGAGACTTCATCAGTATTACAAGATGGCTCACCCCACATCTGAAAAGAACAAGAAGTGGACCCCCCAGGTAACCCCAATAGACAACCAAAAAAAAAAAATTCACCCAGACACCAGCCCAGACTGCAGCCACCTCCCCTCTCTCCCCACTCAGCCCAGATGTCCCTTTCCTGGAATTTACCAACAACATGGAAGAGGTTTTTAAAGGTGCATAGCCACATTATTTGACTTTTTTTTATATATGTCAGTAGCTCACTCTAATGAGCTAAGTTTTCATGAAAGATTATCACGTCCTACTGGCGTATTAGTTATTACTTTTGGCATTTTATGCTTTGTTTTTGCTCAATTTGTTAGTAAATGAAGCCTTACGTGTTCATTGCGCATGTACAGCAGGGGATAAAACAAGGAAGGGACTAACAACTATTAGCACTTCCCACCTAAACAATGCAGAATGGTTCATGATCCAGTGAAAAAAAAAGCAACAAAAAAAAGATTCCAAGAGGGAGAAGAATGTCGCTGGGAATACAGTGTGACCGTTGGTGTTCACTGCTAACTCAGATGTGACCGCAGAGTTGATTGACGTGAGTACATTATCTGATATGAGGCTCTTAAAGTTGTTGTAGATCATTGGTCTTTGATCAAGCTGAGCTACAGTTTTATTGTGAGGCATTGCAGAGGCTCAGGCTCGGTATGAAATTATTCAATACTGTTTTATTATTTAAACAAGCAGCATTATGATAGTTCTGCAATACTGCTGATAGATGGTGCTACATCTGTTTCAGAATCAGAATTAGAATCAGAAATACTTTAATAATCCCAGAGGGAAATTACAGTTTATATCTGGTCATCGCGCCCTGTTCTGGGGCAATTTTTTTCCACAAAAAGGACCATCAAAACATTATCAGGATGGAGGCTTGGTGTATAAAACTTTGTTTTATAATGATCTAATGGTTTTTGGTCTTTTTTATAAGCATATAACATGGCTATACACTAGGGCTGCAACAACGAATCGATAAAATCAACAATTAAAAGCGTTGGCAACGAATTTCATTATCAATTCGTTGACTCGCACGATTAATGTGTCACTTGCCATGTCGCGGAACCGTTTACCAAATAAAGCACTTTACTCAAAAAAAACAACAACTCATGCAGGCAGTCGTCAATGCTAGCTGACTGGCTGCAGAGCGATGTAAAAGCATTCTACAAATGACGACACAGAGAAAAGGGCTGGAACCAAGTTCTCAAAAGATAGGGAGCACATTTACTTGCATCAAGCTTTATTCAAAGTAGAAACTCTGACATTAGCAGAGTTGATGAATTTCCATAAAACACCCGCAGAAGTTTTGTACTTCATGGTGAAAAAAACGACAAGAAACGCGGAGGTGTGTTGGTGCTCACTGTTCTGAGCGCTTGGGATGGACCAAGTTCTGAGAGTGGTTGAGAACTCATGCTGTTGCTGTTGAGAGAGCGGGAGGAAATTCTGATCATCCCAAAATGTTCTGTTCTGTACAGCGCTGCAGCCCCATCCTCCACATGCAGGCGCTTTAAGTTCATGAGTTAGTCGGAACAAGTGCTTAGATGGACGCTAATCGGATTATGGGTCATAAATCAGCCCTCTCAATCGGAATACAATTTCATTCTGATGGTAAAAATTTGTTGATTAAGCTTTAAGTTTTAATTTGCTGACAAAGTCTGAGTGAAGGTACTGTATGGGAGAGACGAGCAGGGCTCTAAACTAACTTTTCAAGAATCAAGAGTCTTTACTGTTGTAATGTAACCATAATGAAATTTTGGTGAGACACTCAGAATAAGAGGCAGACCCAAATTAAAAATACAGAAAAATTACACATAAGCATCCCTAAAGGACACTCTCAAAAATGTAAAACCCTCAGAAGAAATAAAAAGTAATAAATATCTAACAGCCTTTTTTACTCTTCAAAGAACATTTTTAAAAACTTAATAGAATAAGCGTCATTGGAAGAAAAATATGTAGAAGGACAAATATAGCATGTAGTACGTACATAAAATGGAGCTTGTGCTGAAACAGTCTATGAAATGAGCTGGTGGTTTATATGATTGTGAGAAGTGGTGCTTTTGCACTTGTTGCATTGTTATGTCCAATTATTTCCCTAGATGCACTAGCACAACAATGTTGTGCTATTATTACACATTGTTTAAGTTATTTAATGTTTAGTAAATAACTCTCGGTCTCTTGTGTATTGTCCGGTGAATATCAGCCCAAACAGCTGATATCAGGACAATAGAATGATTCGAGCACTGGCATTCTTTTAACATGTTGTGCAATTATACACTGTTTAAAGTTATTTAATGTTTCATAAATAACTCTCTGTCTGTTAAGTATTGTCTGGTGATGATCAGCTCTTAAGCTGATATCAAGACAAAGGTTGAAAGGGATGAATTCGAGCACTAGCGATCTTTTAACAGCAAAACCTGCACACACATAGAATAAAGAGTGACAACTTCTTTTCAAGTCCAAGAATTTAATAACAGAAATAAAATGAACATCCAAAGAACATCACTATGTAATGCTGTTTACCTGAATTAACACAATATTTCGATTAATAAATCCTCTCTACAAGGCTAGTGAAACTCATCTAAACTATTAAGCAAAATGAAGATAAAAAGAAGCTAAGCTAAGGAACTATTTACATGCGAAAACAAACAAAAGACAAACAAAAGTGGTTGATCATAATCAGATTAATTCAGTGAATCCCTGTTCACTACAGATCTGATTTCAAAAGCATGGAGTGGAGTTAAAACATCTGCCATGTATTTCAATCCATTCACAATGCAAAGCCCAAGTTAAACAAAATATTATTTGTTGAAATAATATTCTGAGGACTGTTTGTCCTGTAAGATTATTTAAACCCTTACGACCGAGTTTGTTAATGCGATTCTCCCTCCGGGCGCATGGGGTCGCTGCAGCAACTCGGTGGCTAAGAGGTTACAACATAAAGTTCCCAAAATTGCCTTGAAAACCGGCATTAATATACCATATTGATGCGGGAATAAGGCAGATAACACCACCGGAGGATGGCGGAGCAGAACAGTTACGCTTTATGCTTTAAAACGAACTCCCTTTTCAAATGCCCGAAACCGGATGTTAGCAAGCTAATAGCATGTTTGGCTAGCGTGACCTACCGGTTAGCCCTTTGTTCTAAACACCACGGTTTACAAACATTTCCCAATAAACCGTTTCTTCACCCTCAGACCGCTGCCCAACCTGTTGATGCCTCATGTGTGAGTTCTGTCCACTTTGGCCGTTCCAGGAAGAAGCGTTGAAGGAGGAAATGGTTGGCTAGCGCTAGCGGGCTAGCGCTCGGTTCTTGGCAGGCTAGCGTTAGCCTTGCAGCAGCAGGCGGCTAACGGCGTGGTCTGGATAGCTTGGAGGCCACGTTCTTTGACCGGGATGCAGTCCAAGCAGGGGTTTTCCTCAGCATCCAGCTTTCAGCTCCATTGGTGTTCACTTCCCTGTACAGGCTGAGGAAAAATACACAGAGCTGTTTCAGATGCAGGATTTTTTCCCTGCATCTGATTGTGAAGTTAGGACTGCAACTTAGCTCTGTTTGTCCGGATTCAGTCAGGTCCTCTGCTGAAGCAGGCAGTCGAATCGAGCAGACCCTGGATCAAATGTTGTTGGTCCAGGCAATCTTTCAGATGTTTCAGCAGATGAGGCCATATAGCCCCATGGTTCAGGCCCTTGTCCTGGAGAGGTGGTCTGAAGAAGTGGGAGAAGAGTTGAAGAGAAGAGAGAGTCTTTGTCTGTGGGAGAAAGGTTTTATCTCAGCAGGAGTGGTCACAGCTGACCTCCTGCTGGGAAAAAGGGCCGTCTACGCCTTGAGAGTCTCGTGTTACGGGCAGAGTGGAATTCCTTTGTGACCCTCTTCCACTGTTCAGAATCCAATCCGAGATCAATCATTTATCATGGCATGTTATGGCACAACAAACAGCACCAGTAACTCTGGTGATCACTATCATCAGAATGATTCAGTGAATCCTGGTTCACTGCAGATCTAAGTTAAAGAGCCAAAGTTCATCTTAAAGAATATGGAATGAGATCAGATTATCTTAACTAATTTAGTTTCAACCCATTCACAATGCAACTCCTGAGTTAAACAAATTTTTTTTTGAGAAAGTAACATTTTAAAGAATGTTTTGCTCAGTAAAATCAGTAACCTTTAGGACACTTGATTTTTTTAATGCAATTATTCCTTTGGAACACTAGTAGTGATCGGTCGCTAAATGGGTTAATCCTAAAGTTATACAAAACACCATTAAATCACCATCAAGGTTCCATATTAATGTGGTAATAATGCGTTTTGAGAGAAACGGAAACAACCATTTTGCTTAAAACGAACCGCAGTTGCGTGGTAACACGAATGTTATCCGGGAAGCTAATAGCGTTATGCCAGCGGACATTCGCTGCAAATTTTAAAAGGCCTTAAGCTCTATTTTGGTCATAATGAGCAGACCAGAAAACAATAACATCATTATTCCATCAATGTATAAAACCCTTGTGAAAATAAGGTTTGTTATAACTTGTCAGATTTTTGGCTTTGAACTAAAACCCCACTTCCCACATACTTCCTATTTCGGGTTAAAGCTCAGACTAGCTGGGGTTCTAAAGACCTCTGAATCTAACGAGTATTACCCTGTTTACAGTTCCTGTGAGACCTTTTCAGCTAGATGAGTAGGATACGACTGACCAGCTAACCACCTTCATCCTAAGGCCACACCCTTCTGCAATGGACAGGTCAGGCAACCTAGTAGCCCGAAGCCACCTGTACCCCATCCACCGCCCTAGTTAACGGTGGCTCCTACTCCTATAAATCAGCACTTGTTACACGATCAGTATTTTTTAAAGACTCAAAAGTCCCTAAGGGTGTTGTTTTCAAGTTTGGGCTATAGGCAACCTTTTAAGACCTCCAAAATATTTCTAGAACCATGCACCATGACTGTTTTACAATCATAGAAGAACTCAGAAAAATGTTGACTCAATAAGAGAATGTCCACAACTTCTAATAAAATTTTATATGCTTCTTTAATTAGTATGCTTTAGCAGGGAATTAGAAACAGCATTAAGCAATTTAACAGATTACAAATTAATATTTAATCAACGTCCTATCTCTTATCTAAGGCTGCTTACCAATACGTTCAGGAAAGGATTTTAACTTTGGAGGAGCAAACTGACCCGAACCCCAGATGGAATCCCAAAGTGACTTTGATTGCTGGATAAGGAGTTGTTCAGCCGAACAACGTGCCTTCTCTTGATGTCCACCCCAATGTCCCGTTAATGCCCCATTCACAAAGACTCACGCCTTGAGTCTCTGCCTTGATGTCCGTGCCTGAGGTGCGTCTCCTTGGCTTGAGAGGTTGGTCTAACTGCAGAGCTGACATCTCATGGGTGCAACTCGCATCTTCTGGACATCTAGGATCTTCTCATCAACCAGGTCAAAACCACAGCAGTTCTTCTTGACAGGATTTGCAGATCGTTGGCCCCGAATTGTGGAAAAACACGAAAAATAGATAATCTGACTCAGTCTCGGCAGTTCTCAGAGACACGGGCGCCGTGTTCTTCCTTTGGCTCCACGATCGTCCTTCCGTCTTGGGTCTTCTTCTCTTCTGCTCCGCGCTGCGTGTCTTCTGAGATGAGAATCTGAGCAACGAGTACCAAAATCACCCTTCTTTTATGTGTTGAGAGAGCCGTTGGGAGGTTGCAAACCTCACCCCCCCTCCCTCCACCAAACACTTGCACCCAGTCCCTTATCACCTCATAACCTTTTCACCCTATGCAGATCTCTGGCCGAGTCAAAAGTTTTCGCTCCTCTTTCTCCGACCCCAGGCAGCAGGTCATTGAACCAAACTGTCCGGTTCCACTTCCTCTTCTCTTCTCGGCAGATTTACTGTAGCCAGCAGCTGCAGTCTCCTTCCAAGCGCTACTTCCTCTTTCCACAAACCTATTTTCTCCTTAGCCTGTCTGACACTTGGACTGCACTAAAATAATCATCATTTCACTCATTTAATACATGAATGCTTGATCTTTTTAAGAAAGAAAAACAATCAGTCAAAACGTGCAATTCAATAAAGAGAAAACGATCAATTTAAACACACAATTAAAGAGCTCTTTATGTTATCTTTTTTACATGATACATTTAATGTCCAAATCATCTCTTAATTTGTGAATGATAGAGAATATGGTTGAGCTCACCACACCACCAATTTTAGAGGTATTTTGACAAACGGCAAAACACACTCATACATCAGCATAGAATGGTTTCAATATAGCTAGAGGGCTTTTTACTAAAACCTTAAAACAAAGCAGTAAAACTATTTAAAAAAATAAACTATTTGACTTTCACTGCTCAACTCTGCCAAACCTGTCTGTGCCTCTGTGTCAGTTCGGTTCACTTTGGGGCATCCAGTTGGAAGCAGTAGAAACAGGGTGAAGGCTGGTTGTCTGAGCAGCTATAGGCAGCTAGCCCAAAGGGAAAACATCCGTCGCTTGGGACACCAGGCCTGGGCAAGCTGTACACGGCTCCGGGGAGGGGGTGCGTTCGGGCTGTGGAAGCGGGAACCTCCGCTCGGCTTCCCTGGCACAGCTGCTTCATGTGAGGGCCTGTACAGAGAGAAAAAAAGGTGTAGACCTTGTAATATACATCCACAACATCTGGTACACAGCTGCAAAAGTGATTGGAACCTTCTGCTCCCCTGATTTGGAATATGTAGCAGTTAAGTGCATACCATTTAAACTTGTTGGAGAGTTCTGCTCTGTTATCATCATTGCAGCATACATCCAGCCAAAAGCTGATGCTAAGCTAGCCCTAGAGGAGCTATACAGCTTTATCACCACTCAAATGAACAGTAATCCAGAGGGTATCATCTAGGATAAGCCGATTCACTCGATACATATCTCACAATAAAATACGATTCTCGATATAGCTCAGCTTGATTTGATTTGAATCCAGTATCGATATTTATTACTTTCAAATTAATTCACAAAGTGATTCAATCAATAAAACCAACCAAATATTATGTTTATGTTACGCTGATACATTAACAGGAAAATAAAGTGCATTTGGTGCAGTGCATTTAATGTATCACAGAAACCAAAAGGTGCCCAGTTTTCTTTGACAATGTAGTCAGCTTATAGAAACTTTTTGTGGAAAAGAAACCTAGCAAATATTTTTCTTCAGTTTTTTAAACATAGATAAAAAGGTGCATCTATATTGCTTTTAACTAAACATATTGATAACCAGGAGTGAAGCCCACTCTCACTAGCTTATTAAAAGCTGCTGGCTGAAATATCAGTACTGAAGACAGACAGAACACAATGTCAGAACTCTTCCTCAACAAAATGTGAACTTATCACAAATGCCACTCTACTCCATAATATCTTTGTTTAGAAACAGTAGTTGGTCAACATGTTCTGGGTGAAGTGCACTTCTCTTTGCAGTGATTATATCTCCTGCAGCAGAAAATAAACATTCTCAAGAGACACTATACAGGTAGGTTGTTGCAAGACGTGACAAAAGTGAATATTCTGTCTGGTGCTCTTTCCACCAGCTGCAAGGGACATGGGAGCAGTTTCTTTGTATTGTGTCAGCTCCTGTTCAGCCCGGTCCTGTGTGGTTCTGTCTCACTGCAGTACCTGTACTGACCAAGAAGATCAGCTAGACTGCACGATTGCCTTGCTCTCTTTGTGGGTGGACTAGTAGAGATGTTTTGCTTGTTGATATTCACACGTGTTGTCCTTCACTGGCACCTCATTAGGCTCTTCTGTTTCAGTTTCAGCCTGTTCATATAAAAGTAAAAAAGAAAAAGAAAAAGCAGGTTTAATATAACACATATCTGTGTAATACATGTAACACTTGTGTTTTACCATTATTAAATTTACCATAAGTTAACAAAATCTGCCAAATGTGTATTTTTCCCCCCAACTTTGGCATTATAGAAGTACCCATTATAAGCATTTTTTAAACCTAAATATATGACTATACATTTTTACAGGGTAAGACTTTTTTTTCTTAAATTGGTAACCTAGTCATAATTTAAACACATACTTTACCTGAAATGGTTGTTGGATCTCTCCTGTCTCGGCAACGATCCTCATGTAGATGTCCTGACATTCATCATCGGAGAGGAAGGGAAGTGCCTTGAATCTTGAATCCATACCTGTACACACATATAAAGTCTATTTCTGCTGATCCTTGAATCTATTGTTCAGGTCCTCACAAATGGCTGATTTGATTTATTTCAGTATTCAGATCAGTTTTCTTGAAAGTCATGGAGGAGCTGAACATGAAGGGGTGCAACAACTGATAAGGTTGGGGAGTTTTCCTGAGACATTACAAGTGTAGCTACCTTCATGGGCTTCGTGGCATCCACATAACATCCTCACCAGATGTTATGTCTGACTCACTGAGGGTGACAGTAGAGCAGCAGATATAGCAGGTTGCTGCTCCAGGAAACGTTGGAGCATGTCGTGAGCTCTGTTCGAGCTAGTTACGACATCAGTTAGAAGTATGTTCAGGCAACTTTTGTTTTTGTCGCAGGCCTGAAAAAGCTGGTTATGCACCTCACTCATCCGAACAAATGGGCAACATTAGGAAGTTTCAGTGTGTGTTGTGATGCCAGGTTAAGAGTATGGGCAAAGTTTCAGTAATATAGCGACGGGTTGGGATAACGTAACGTAGCTCCAGTTTATTTACCATGTAGTGAAAGCCTCTATTTCCATCACACAGTAAGGACACAAATCCAGGCAGTCAGTAATCTTGATTGCACGGGGGTGATGTAGATGGAAACTTATACGTGGTGTTGTCCAGAGTCATTTGCTTTCGGTCTACAGGTTTCTATTGTGTCTTTGGTGCTGCTAGCTTGTCACTGTGGTGCCTCTGTAGGTGAGCCTGTTAGTTGGTTGCGTTTCCAGAATAGTGTACTGCACCATTACAATACCTGCATATTGGATTTGTTTTGTCCAGTCCTTGGCTCTTTTAATTGGCTTTAAAACCAAAAGGTGCCCAAACGTCTGATTTTAGGGACGAAGTGTCAGGATTTGGGTTTTGTTTTGGCTGTTTATTAATTTTGATTTATTAGTTTACTCTCCAGCTTTTAAAATCAGTTTTGGTTTTGGGTTCTTGTTTGGTTTCTATTATAGCTTGTGTTTTGTTTAGTCTTAGGTTAAGGTTCTGTTTTGGTTTATGGAATAGTTTGGATTTTATTGTGGTTTGATTTTGTTTTATCAGTTCACTTGGCCTGTTCAGTGCACTTCTCTGTATCCAGCCTTTAATCAGTCATTCAGTTCACCTGCCAGCTATCTGCCAGCTCACCTCCTAGTCAACACCCTGTCAAAGTTACATTTCCTCCACCTCCCACCTGGTGAAGAAGGCCCTATAACAGCTGTTCTTCCTCAGGAAACTGAAACGGACTGGACTTTCGATTAAGCTGCTAAAAAAACTTTTACATTGCTACAATAGGAAGTCTATTGTGTCAATGTCAAGGGTGGTGAGACCAAGGGTGGTGAGAACAGCACAGGGGATTGTGGGAGGCTGTCTGCAAGAACTGGACTCGGTTTATGCTGCACAAGTCCAGAAACGGTCATATGATCTCACCCACCCGGGCAATGCACTGTTTACCTCTTCTTTGCAAAAGCTTTGAGGGCTGTCCCCCCGTCAGAGAAGACTTAGTCTGTACACATTACAATAACAATAGTGTGAATGCATATTTGCACACTATAACTACTATGGTTTAAGTTTACTGCACAGAATTTACTGTAGGCATGAATGTATCATCAAAGAAGCTTTGAGTGATTAATTCATGCAACACATCAATTCATATTGTTTAAAAAGGACTGATGTTCAGCACTCAGTACAAGTCTAAGTAGACCCTTAAGGCTACTCAGGAAGTGTGTTTGGCCGGTGTAACCAACTGACTGGATATTGAATTCCTTTCCGTTTCTATGCTGATGATTGTCAGCTCTATCTGCCCCTGAAGCAGGTGGACGGTGTAATGCTAGTTCAGAATGACGACTGCATTAATTCGGGACGTGACGGACTGCATTCCCCATGATGCAATGTGGTCAAAATGGCCACCAACTCCCATCATGCAACACGGCCCAAAAATGGCCGCCGCCCTAACAACGGAGCGGAGCGATAACGTTACTAGGGAAAATGTATTTATTGCGGCCACGCACGAAAATCTCCCTTCTTCCCTGGCATACCGCCAACCTGAGAAGACACACAGCTGTTTCAATTCGTTGGGGTAATCCCACGCCACGTGCTCGATAACTTCGCTGGACCGAAGGTTGTTGAAGCAAACTTATCCCTGCATTAATTATAGCAGGAGGACGACTCTAAAAGTACTTTTGAATTCCCTCGGATCAAAACTGAGACCCGTCATCTCCAGGTGATCGAACGAGGACCCTGCTTTTGTTTTTGGCCGAACAAAGCGTCTGATAGCCCAGAAGAAGGACGAAGGGACTTTCCTCCCGTTTCCTCGTGGACTGAAGGACCGACCGCCGAGCGGAACCAGATCCGCGGACTCGGAACGCTCCTGCACACGCGAAGCCGGGACTTCACTCCTGAATCACCTCAAAGTAACGGGGTTCTCCCCTTTGATTTATTTTTCGTCTTATGGTGATAAAGCTGTGCCTGGCAGGTGTTAGGGACTTAGTAAATGCTTTTTACTCCAAAATGGAGTTGGGTTTATTTTGCTGAATATTTTCTTTGTATGTGCATGCATTTTACAATTGATTTTTGCTGTGTTGATTTGTGGTTTATCAATAACCCCGCCGTGGGTCACTGCTTCATTTCTTTTCCATCTTCTTCCATCCTTTTTTTTCTTCTCCTCTCTCTCCGCTTTCTTATCAGCGGATTCGATCGCTTTGTTTGAAACTTAGTTCGCGGTTTTTCCTTTAAACACACCAGTAAACCGCCCCCTCTCGGAGCGAGGTACCGCCTCACATTAGC
Source organism: Fundulus diaphanus (assembly GCA_037039145.1). Lineage (NCBI taxonomy): Eukaryota > Metazoa > Chordata > Actinopteri > Cyprinodontiformes > Fundulidae > Fundulus > Fundulus diaphanus. Next base: position 7,786,097 of record CM073139.1, read on the forward strand.
GTAAGCGTGGTGACATCATTAGGACCTCCCCTCACGCATCACGCAAGGTTGTAGAGCCTACGTCATCATAGTCGCCATCTTGCGAGTGTCTCAAAGCGGGTGTCTGCCCCTCAATGCTGCGACGTCAAATGCCTACGTCTCTGAGTGTGGTTTAAACAACCGTGAGCTGAACTAAGATTTGCTACCTCTCATTTTAATCCATTGTTTTTCCTTTTATTTCTACATATATATTTTGCATGTTAGTTGAGTAGTGAGTAGGATTCGAAGGTTGTCGAATCAGAGAATTTGTCACGATTTGGGTTTTGTCTTGGTTTATGTTATCAGATTTATTAGTTAAGTTTCTGCTTTTGGGGTCTTGTTTGGTTTTGTTTTAGACATGTTGTTCTGTTTAGGTTACCTGTTTTCCACCTGTCACTTTATCAGTTCTGTTTGGTCTCCCCTCAGCAATCTGTCAGCTTTCTTGCCTTGATTAGATCCACCTGCTCACTTATAATTAGTCTTCACTCCTGTTCACCTGTTCACTCCCCTATATAGTCCTGCCACAAACCTCTGCAATCGGCCAGATCATTTAACGAGCCACGGTGAGTTTAGTTCCAGCATTCTTTATTCTGATTGACCTGTTGACGATAACCCGAGAGCCTTTTTTGATTCTGAGCCAGCCTGTTCCCTGATCTGTTTTTCCTGCCCTGTCTGACTGATTTACCGGTTTACCGACTAGTTTCTGTCCTATGGTTATCCGAGCTTGCTTTGCCCTGTCTGTACCTCTGCCTATTTTGGACTGCTTTTTGTGTACCGGATTTTGGACTGCCCTTTTGACTATTGAGCCCGCCTGTTCCTGTTTTCATTATTAAAATCCTGTTTTTTGCCTTAACCTCACTTGTTGGGTTTGAATACTGGGTTTGCCTGATTCACGATCATAACAGAATGATCTGGCCCACTAAAACCTATCGCCCAACAAGTTTTTAGAGGTTTTTTTTTTTCCCCTCCACACGCTATGGCTTGGGAGGGTTCCAGATTGGCGTTCTGTCCCCCTGGTGTCGGTCCCAGACGCCATCTCTCCAGCAGCCGCAGCAGCAGTAACCCGCTGCCTGCTCCGAGTTTACGATTGGGAGGGCTCTTTGTCACAAATTCAGATTCAACTCAGAATAGAAGGGATCACTCACCCAGCGACACCGCTGTCGGCTCTGCCCATGGGTTTTATCCAGAACCAACTTTGTTTATGGAGGTCGAAGCGGAGGTGGTGCGGGATCTTCGCCCGGATCTTTTTTTCTCTCTCCCTCCAGAGGAGGAGATGCAGGGAACGCTGTGGGCTCCGCCGATCCCGGCTCTACCGACAGGATCAAACCTCCAGCAAGTCCTGCCGTCCCGCCGTCGGAGGAGGGGACGGAAACCTGTGGGTCGCTCCTTCACCCGTTCTGTTCGGCCGACAGGCGAGTCAGTACCGCGCCCGTCCGTTGCCACTTCCTGCCCAGTGGATCGGAGTCCGGTGCTTCCCAGAGCTGAGCAGCCCACAGCGCCTCCTGTTGGCGCCCGTGATGCTGAGGATCTGGCGCTGGAGGACCAGTTAAGAGCTTTTGCCCCTATTATTAAGGACCTTAGGGAGGCTCTTTTCTGCCGGTATTCAGAGGAGCTGGAGGCAAAATTAAAGGAGGTCGAGGGGCACTATAGAGCAGCTCTCCAGGGTTTCTATAGTGGACTCAATCCTGTCCCCAAGGGTCCAGCCGACGCCCCGGCACCTGCACCTGTCCCAGAGGACCCGCCTCCTACCTCAGCTCCAGTGCCGGCCTCCGGCAGCTATAAGGCAGCACTGTCTGCGCAGCCGGCCCAAGACGCTGCAACCCCGGAGGGTCCGCAGCCGGCCCAAGACGCTGCAACCCCGGAGGCTCCGCAGCCGGCCCAAGACGCTGCAACCCCGGAGGCTCCGCAGCCGGCCCGAGACGCTGCAACCCCGGAGGCTCCGCAGCCGGCCCGAGACGCTGCAACCCCGGAGGGTCCGCAGCCGGTCCGAGACGCTGCAACCCAGGAGGGTCCGCAGCCGGCCCGAGACGCTGCAACCCAGGGGGGTCCGCCGCCGGCCCGCGACGTGGGAACCCAGGAGGGTCCGCCGCCGGTCTGCGACGTGGGAACCCAGGAGGGTCCGCCGCCAGTCTGCGACGTGGGAACCCAGGAGGGTCCGCCGCCAGTCTGCGACGTGGGAACCCAGGAGGGTCCGCCGCCAGTCTGCGACGTGGGAACCCAGGAGGGTCCGCCGCCAGTCTGCGACGTGGGAACCCAGGAGGGTCCGCCGCCAGTATGCGACGTGGGAACCCAGGAGGGTCTACCACAGGCCCACGATGAGGGGGTTCAGACGAGCCCTCTTTCAGGCCGCAACTCGGGGGCTCATCGGGACACTGGGCGCCGTGGCCCTCGCCCAGACGACAAGCGGCGCCGTGGCCCTCGCCCAGACGACAAGCGGCGCCGTGGCCCTCGCCCAGACGACAAGCGGCGTCGTGGCCCTCGCCCGAACGACAAGCTCCGTCGGGGGCCTCGCCGAGAAGACAAGCACCCAGAGCCCCATGGAGACTTAGAGGCCCCTGGACCTCTTCGGAAGCTCTTACCCCCTCATCTTTGGCTTGACAGCCAATTTCCCAAGTGGCTGACCAAACTGTCTTTGTCGGAGGTTCTGGAAGGGTTATTGATGAGGTTCTGGGTGTTAAAGGGTCTGGGAGCATCTGAAGTCTGTAGCCCGGGGCCTCCTGAACCTGAAGTCTGTAGTCCGGGGCCTCCTGAACCTGAAGCCTGTAGCCCGGGGTCTCCTGAACCGGAAGCCTGTAGCCAGGCCCCGTCTGAACCTGAAGCCTGTAGCCAGGCCCCGTCTGAACCTGTAGCCTGTAGCCAGGCCCCGTCTGAACCTGTAGCCTGTAGCCAGGCCCCGTCTGAACCTGTAGCCTGTAGCCAGGCCCCGTCTGAACCTGTAGCCTGTAGCCAGGTCCCGTCTGAACCTGTAGCCTGTAGCCAGGCCCCGTCTGAACCTGTAGCCTGTAGCCAGGCCCTGTCTGAACCTGTAGCCTGTAGCCAGGTCCCGTCTGAACCTGTAGCCTGTAGCCAGGCCCCGTCTGAACCTGTAGCCTGTAGCCAGGGGCCGTCTGAACCTGAAGCCAGTAGCCAGGGGCCGACTGAACCTGAAGCCAGTAGCCAGGGGCCGACTGAACCTGAAGCCAGTAGCCAGGGGCCGACTGAACCTGAACTCTGTAGCCAGGCTCCTCCTGAACTCTGTAGCCAGGCTCCTCCTGAACTCTGTAGCCAGACACCTCCTGAACTCTGTAGCCAGGCTCCTCCTGAACTCTGTAGCCAAGCGCCTCCTGAACTCTGTAGCCAGGCGCCTCCTGAACTCTGTAGCCAGACGCCTCCTGAACTCTTTAACCAGGCCTCTCTTCTAGCTTTTAGTCCGGCGTTGTCTCCAGCCTTTAGTCCGGCGGCAGGTTCTGTTCTTTCTCTCTCCAGACGTCGGTTCCTGAGGGTCCGGTTCTACCGACGGTCCCCGAGGTTGCTGCTCGGCCGCCGGCCTATGAGAGACCTGCTCCGCCGCCGGCCTATGAGAGACCTGCTCCGCCACCGGCCGCCGGACATCTTTGCTAACCGGGGCCGTCCTTCAGGACACCCGCCGGATTACCTGTCTCACAGGGGTCGTCCGCCGGAGAACCTGACACGCCTAGGACGTCCGCCGGAGAACCTGACACGCCTAGGACGTCCGCCGGAGAACCTGACACGCCGAGGACGTCCGCCGGAGAACCTGACACGCCGAGGACGTCCGCCGGAGAACCTGACACGCCGAGGACGTCCGCCGGAGAACCTGACATGCCGAGACCGTCCTTCGGGACATCCGCCGGACAACCTGACACGCCGAGGCCGTCCTTCGGGACGTCCGCCGAACAACCTGACACACCGAGGCCGTCCTTCGGGACGTCCGCCGGACAACCTGACTCGTCGGGGCCGTCCTCCTGGACGACCGCCTGAGAACCTGACTCGTCGGGGCCGTCCTCCTGGACGACCGCCTGAGAACCTGACTCGTCGGGGCCGTCCTCCTGGACGACCGCCTGAGAACCTGACTCGTCGGGGCCGTCCTCCTGGACGACCGCCTGAGAACCTGACTCGTCGGGGCCGTCCTCCTGGACGCCCGCCTGAGAACTTGACTCGTCTTGTTTTGTTTGAGTTTTTATTTGGACATTTATTTGATTCTAGCCCTCCGTCCTGTACCTCCCTCCACCCACCCGAGCTAGTCTGTTTTGTTTCTGAGGCCGTCTGGAATCCGGCCTTGAGGAGGGGGTTCTGTCACGATTTGGGTTTTGTCTTGGTTTATGTTATCAGATTTATTAGTTAAGTTTCTGCTTTTGGGGTCTTGTTTGGTTTTGTTTTAGACATGTTGTTCTGTTTAGGTTACCTGTTTTCCACCTGTCACTTTATCAGTTCTGTTTGGTCTCCCCTCAGCAATCTGTCAGCTTTCTTGCCTTGATTAGATCCACCTGCTCACTTATAATTAGTCTTCACTCCTGTTCACCTGTTCACTCCCCTATATAGTCCTGCCACAAACCTCTGCAATCGGCCAGATCATTTAACGAGCCACGGTGAGTTTAGTTCCAGCATTCTTTATTCTGATTGACCTGTTGACGATAACCCGAGAGCCTTTTTTGATTCTGAGCCAGCCTGTTCCCTGATCTGTTTTTCCTGCCCTGTCTGACTGATTTACCGGTTTACCGACTAGTTTCTGTCCTATGGTTATCCGAGCTTGCTTTGCCCTGTCTGTACCTCTGCCTATTTTGGACTGCTTTTTGTGTACCGGATTTTGGACTGCCCTTTTGACTATTGAGCCCGCCTGTTCCTGTTTTCATTATTAAAATCCTGTTTTTTGCCTTAACCTCACTTGTTGGGTTTGAATACTGGGTTTGCCTGATTCACGATCATAACAGAATTACTGTAACAGGGAATTACTTTGGTTTAATAAACAACAACTGTGGAATAGAAATCGTGTGTTCATTCCAGTTCACAGCTGCATGGTTATTCAGAATTCAGAGCTAACCTCCTTTTGGAGTTAACATCTGATATTAATACAGAGACTATCATTGGATGGGTGATAAGGAATAAGGATTTAAACTCTAATTGCAGTTATATTGGGATTCTCAGTCTGCCGGATAAACCTCTTCGGTTAAAATCCGACCAGATCATTTATTCCAGCATAAATTAGTTCATAACAGCTAATTCATTAATGCATTAGTAGTATAAATCATTACAAGCTTCTAACCTAATATCACCACCATTTGAACTATATTTTGTTATAGCGGAATTTCGAGTTGAATGACTTATTACTTAAATTATAATACCAAATTATAAGCATATTCAAACAGCTTCTGGCATAACAACAGCTTCTCAGTGCAGGCCCTGCTGGACTGTATGGAAGACATTACAGCTTGGCTTGCCCTGAACTTTTTAAATTTTAGTAAGAAAACTGAGATAATAGTGTTTGGACCAAGTCGCTCCTGTGGCCCTTGTACTGTTGATTTGGGACCCCTGACAGCATATTTTAATGCTAAACAAATAAACTTGCCTTGCTTTACAAGACAATGAATATATATGTTTTCACATTGTTACTTGCTATGCTCTTATTTATAAATTATGCGGTCACAGCATTGTGCAAAAGAAGAAAAATACAACCTTATTCACAATAAACGTTAACATCCTGTTGGGTAGAGCTGTGTACAACTGTAAACAATATTGCGGTACATATTGAAAATTAACATACATTGCACTGTAAATCATTCCTGCACATCCAGACATTCGTCTCACTCTGAGCATATAATTTCATCTACATCATAGCAAATCTCATGTTGTGCAATTATACACTGTTAAAAAGTTAATATTTAATAAATAACTGTTAGGTATTGTCCAGTGGATAGCAGCTCAGAAGCTGATATCATGACAGTAGTTGAAAGGGATGATTCGAGCACTGGCGATCTTTTAACAGCAAACTCTGCACACACATAGAATAAGGAGTGACAACTTCTCTTCAAGTTCAAGAATTTAACAGAAATAAAACATCCAGAGAGCATCACTATATAATGTTGTTTATCTGAATTAACACTATATTTCAATCAACAAATCCTCTCTACTAGGCTAGTGAAACTTAAACTACTAAGCAAAATGAAGATAAAAAGGAAGCTAAGCTAAGGAACTATGTGTAACGGAGCAGAAGAGCTCAGGTTAAATTATGTGAAACCAGGCGCAACACCGCCACCTACTGACGTAGTGGGTACGTGGGGAACGCCACAGCGGCGAGAGGATTTATATGGGTAAGATGTGCTCTCGCACGGTCTGGGACGTTATTGATTTTGTGAGTGTTTAATGTGTTCATATTTTGTGTTCTGTGGTGTGGCATTGCTCTGTGTGTTGTGTTAGCGCTCACTATAAGTTTCGAGCCTGTATTTAGTTAATTAGAAACTTTGTTGCTGAAGCTAACTTAGCTTCTATGCTTTATTCGCCTCACGTGTTAGATCATAATTGTCCCGCGAGACTGCTGTTTACCCACGCCGCTGCTGTGTCGTCTGCTGTGTTGCAGGAAAAGAATAAAACAGTAACACCCACCTGTCATCGTCTGCCATCTATATATATATATATATATGAAGCCTCAATAAAGTGGAGCTGTGGTCATCAGGAGAAGTAACCTGTCACATTGGTGCCGTGACTTGTTGATCTGGAGCTTCGTCTTCACTTCGGCCCGGGACCACTTCATTGGACGGCTTCTGGGTTTTGCTCTCAGGTGGACTGTATTTCTGACGGTGTACTGGTTCATTTTACTCTTCAACCAGTTTCCTGGGGTCATTATATGCTTTTCGTTTTCGCTGTGTTTAATGTGTCACTGTCATTTGTGGTTTGACAATGAGCTACATACAAGGGAATGTTACTACACCTTTTATTCCGAGTGTTGGTAGAGGGAGAGGCAGAGGTGTGGTGTTGCAGTTTAATAGTCCTGTTGAGGAGGGTCGTGTTCATGTGGCGGGAGGTAGGCAGGTTCCAGCCGGGCTCTCTTCAGTCAGTAGAGACGGGGTTCCCTATCAGAGCCATCACATTGTGCATGCCCCTAGCACACAGGTTACTGCTACACCTACACAAAACCCTGTTCCACCTTCACCTGATGTAGTCAGCCAGATGAGTGACATAATTAAACTTGTCGGCCAGCAGGTGGCGGATAGCATAGTCGTACACCTCAGTCCAGCACATAGTACGCCAACACCCAGCACCCCAGTTGTGCACAGTGCTCCCACCACCCACGGTTCTGCACACAACCTTGACCTGTCACAAGTCCAACTGGTGCCTCACAGGAAGCTGAAGGAGCCCCCAACCTTCATAGGTGATGTCACAGACGCTGTGGATGTTCATGGATGGGAGGACCTGATGAAGGATTACATAAAGAGGGCGAACATTAGACCAGGGCAGCAGGCTGAGGAAATACTCATTCACCTCAGAGGTCGAGCTAAAGATGTTGTGAAGTTTGGTTTGAGAAACAGTGGTGTTGACATGACTCTAAACCCAGATGCCATTTATGCTCTCCTCCGTAAGCATTTTGCTGCTGTGCCCTACTCTCCTCTCCCCCTAGCAGACTTTTACACCACACTGCCAAGAGAGAATGAGGATGCGTACGACTATTGGCTGAGGCTCAACCAGGCTGCAGATGTCGCTGCTGACCGCCTCAAGGAACAGGGTAAGGAGCTGCACTGCCCCAGTCTTGAAGTGACGCGCATGTTTATCAAGAACTGCCCGTCCAAGGAGCTCGCCATGAACTTCAGGTCGAAAACAATTGACAAGTGGACTGCAGTGGAGGTTCAGGATGTGCTGGATGAGTTTCACGCGGGGAGGGGTTTGAGAGGTGCTACTGCTGCCACTGTGAGTAGAATGCCCAGTGAGAATGTGCATGTGAATAAAGTCGAGATGCTTCACACTGCAGCACCTCCGCCTGACTCTAGAGACTCTCCCACACCCAGGTCATCTGATTTGGCTGCTCTTGAACGTGTAGTTAACATGCTGGAGAAAGTTCTGCTGGAGAAGTCTGCTCCAAACTACGCTAATGCTCCCAGACAGGCCAGACCCAGACCTCCTAGGATTGAGGGCCTGAATGCCCTGCCGTGTGCTGTTTGTGGCAACGCAACCCACTCAGCACTCACTCATTGTCGAGACAAGAAACTGTGCTTCAAATGTTTCTCACCTGATCATTCCAGACGCCGCTGTCCCGTGCAGTCATCGTCCACTCCATCTGCGCAGCTGGAAAACTAATGGATCTACACCCAGGGGAGGACGGTGTGGATCCTGTTGGTGTCCCTCCCACAAGTGATACTGAGGACTTTGAGTCAGCCTTTGAGTCAGTTTGTTCAAGCATGCCTCCAAGTAAGACTGTTCTGTTTCAAAGCACACAAAGAATACAAAAGTCAGACAGCTTGTTTTACACCACTGTCACTGCAGCAGGTGTCTCATTGAAAGCAATGATCGACAGTGGCTCAACAGGATGCACACTGAGTGAATCAGCTGCAGAGCGCCTCCTGCAGCATGTTCCAAGTCTGATACGATATTCTGCAGGTGATGTTGTTATCATTGGATGTGCAGGTCATCAGGTCTCACCTTCAGCTGCATATGATGTGGAAGCTGAGGTCTACAACTGCAAAATGATTATTCCAATGTTTGTGGTGCCTGGACAGACTGATGATCTGATATTAGGAAGCAACGCCATAAAGAAAATCCTTCAGATGATGAGAAAGACTGAGAGCTATTGGCGACTCATGTCTGAGCCCAGTAGCGCCACTGATGATGACTGTCACCACTTTTTCTCCCTCCTTTCCAACACACAGAGATGGAGAGGTGCCTCTGTGCCTGACAAGGTTGGGACACTGAAGTTACAACACTGTGTGACTTTGCAACCACAAAGTGAACATTTGGTGTGGGGCAAGCTTCCTGCTTCTTCACCTATGTCAGTCAGCAGCACAGTGGTTGTTGAACCAACTCAAGCAAGATGCAGACCTAGAAATGTCTTGGTTGGTCGGATTGTTACGCCTATGTGGGGTGATGGATGTCTGCCCATGAGAGTTATTAACCCCACAAATGAGCCCATCACGCTGAAAAGGAACACTAAACTCGCTGATGTGTTTCCCTGTGTTGCAGTCGAGGATCTGTCTCCACCTGACCAAATCCAAGGTCACTCTCAGTCCATCACAGATCCTGCAACTCCGAGGTCCAAAGAGGATGTCAGACGTGTGTTGGACAAGCTGGGTCTGCCTGATCTGGACTTGGACTCGTGCGCCGTCTCGGACCTCTGGAGGGATAAGCTTCTACAGATCATCGAGAGACATGAATCTATCTTCTCACGACACAAGATGGATTGCGGAGAGGCGTCTGATTTTGTGCACAAGATACATCTGGTGGATGAGAGGCCGTTCCGGCTGCCTTACCGCAGGGTAGCACCGAGCCACTATGAGAAGTTGAGAACAGCGCTCAATGAGATGGAGGAAAGAGGGATCATTCGCAAATCAACCAGTGAGTACGCTTCACCCCTCGTCCTTGTGTGGAAGAAAAATGGCGACCTGCGCCTCTGCACAGACTTCAGATGGCTCAATGCTAGGACGGTGAAGGATGCTCATCCGCTGCCACATCAGGCCGATGCGCTTGCTGCGCTCGGGGGAAATGTCCTCTTTTCCACCATGGACCTCACCTCGGGTTTTTACAATGTGCCTCTGCATGAAGACCACAAGAAATACACAGCCTTCTCATCACCATTTGGCCTGCATGAATACAACCGGATGCCTCAGGGTCTGTCGAACAGCCCAGCTACATTCATGCGCATGATGCTTTCTATTTTTGGAGATGAGAATTTCACCAGTCTTTTGTGCTATTTGGACGATCTCATGGTTTTTGGGCCCACTGAAGAGATAGCACTCCAGCGCTTGGAGATGGTGTTTTCTCGCTTGAAGAATCATAACCTCAAGCTGGCGCCGAAAAAGTGCCACTTCTTGCGGAGATCCGTGAAGTTTCTCGGGCACGTCATTTCTGGATCGGGCGTGCAGACAGATCTTGGAAAAGTTGACGCCATTACCCAAGTGAAGGTGTCTGATCTCATGGACAGTGATGGTGTCACTCCTTCACAGAAGAAGATCCGTTCATTCTTGGGGATGGTGCTGTATTATCAGCATTTCATTGAGGATTGCTCCACTAAAGCCAGGCCCCTGTTTAAGCTACTCTCAGAACAGAAGACTGTGGGGAAATCCCGGCGCAGGAGGATGTCTGACAGAAAGCGCTCTACTCAAGTGAAACTCTCAGCAGATGACTGGACGTCTGAGTGTCAGACTGCCTTTGACACTCTAAAAAATGATCTGTCTCACAGCGCGACCCTAGCTCATCCTGATTTCGAGAGGGCCTTCATTCTCGCTGTGGACGCTTCGTTTGACGGGATTGGAGCTGTCCTATCGCAGATTCAGCCTGGTGAGAAAGTGGCTAGACCAGTTGCTTTCGCTAGCAGAACACTGTCAAAATCCCAGTTGAACTATCCAGCTCACAGGCTTGAATTCCTCGCCTTAAAGTGGGCCATATGTGACAAGTTCTCACATTGGCTAAAAGGGAGACATTTCACTGCATGGTCTGATAACAACCCGTTGACCTATATCCTGACGAAGCCCAGGTTGGACGCCTGTGAACAAAGATGGGTAGCAAAGTTAGCGGCATATGACTTTGATCTGAAATATGTTCCAGGGTCCAAGAACACCGTCGCTGACGCCCTGAGCCGTGAACCCTTCGCCCAGTCCAGCATAGGTCATCGTCTGATTAAAGAGCCCTACCTGTCCTTGTTGGATGAAGTCAATGGAGTTGTCACTGGGACAGTGCAAGACGCCTTCCGACTAACCACCAACTGCCAGGCTGTTCAGACTGCTGCTGAATCCACAGGTGAGGGTCACAGTCCAGCGCAGCCTGGAGGCGCCATCGGTGCTGAGGAGGTGTCAGCCATCCTGGATGCTCACTGCGCTGGTGGCATTTCCCATCTGTCCGGTGCAAATCCATCCTTGTTGCAGTTACCTGACGAAGACCCGTCCATTGTTATTCCACGCAGTCAGTTACACAACCTGCAGCAACAAGATGCTACTGTGAACAGAGTACTCTTCTATGTTCAGCGACATAGGAAACCAAATGCACATGAGAGGGCGGCTGAGTCGAGCTGTGTGCTCCGGCTTTTGAAACATTGGGAGAGATTAAAGGTGTGTAATGGGATTCTCTACAGAGTCAAGAGGGACCATCGCATGAACAAAAAGATCTTTCAGGTTGTCATACCTGAGTCCCTGAAACATCAAGTCCTCCACGGTGTTCATGATGCAGCCGGCCACCAGGGCCGTTCAAGAACTCTCTCCCTGGCCAGTGAGAGATTCTTCTGGACCGGCATGGGAAAAGATGTTGTGGCACATGTGAAGCACTGCCAGAGGTGCATTCTGGGGAAAACCCCTGAGCCAGCTGCCAGTGCCCCTCTTGAAAATATCCGCACCTCAGCTCCTATGGAGCTAGTCTGCATTGATTTTTGGACGGCAGAGTCAGGTGACAAGAAGACCACTGATGTTCTTGTGGTTACAGACCATTTCTCAAAATTAGCACTGGCTTTCCCCTGTAGAAACCAATCTGCAAAGCAAGTTGCCCGCTGCTTGTGGGACAAGTTCTTCTGCATTTACGGATTCCCCAAGCGAATCCACTCTGACCAGGGTTCTAATTTTGAGAGCAGGCTCATCAGAGACCTTCTCGAAATGGCAGGTGTACATAAATCCCACACGACTCCGTACCACCCCATGGGCAATGGTATCACAGAAAGATTTAACAGAACCCTTGGTGGCATGATAAGGACTCTTTCCCCGAAGTACAAGTGTAAATGGCCGCAAATGCTCCAGATGTTAACTTTCAGCTACAACTGCACAGTGCATGAGACCACGGGCTTCGCGCCATTTTACTTGATGTTTGGGCGGATCCCACGCTTGCCGGTTGATGTTATGTTCCATCATGTCCTGGAGAATGTCAGTGTTGTCAGCCACCATGAGTTTGTGGATCATCTGAGGAGGGATCTTTCTGAGGCTGCACAGATTGCTCGACAGCATGCCCATGATGAGCAGAATCGTCATGCTAAAATCTACAACCGCAAGGTCAAAGGGTCGCCGCTGGCTGTAGGTGACAGAGTGCTGCTGGCCAATCGAGGTGAAAAGGGCAAGAAAAAGGTTGCAGACCGGTGGGATTCGACCCCTTTTGATGTGGTGTCTGTCAAACCTGAAATACACGTGTACAGGATCCGAGATGCTGCTACAGGAAAGGAGAAGGTTGTGCACAGGAACATGTTGCTTCCTGTAGACTTCCTGTCATTCCCTGAGCCGCCTGGCTCACAGGCAGTCTCTGGTGAGCCACAGTCCGCAGTGTCATGTCATAGCGACCGGTGTCGTGTTGTGGATGGCCGGGAGGCTGCTCAATCACGCACTATGGATTGGCTCATGCAGTCCCCAGACCAGGTTGAGGAGGAGAATGGGAGTGTTTCGAGTAGTGATGGCATCAGCAACGCCTCACTCGTGGTTGCTGTGGACACAAGCAAGTCAGGGGAGCTGCCAAACTGTACCACTGAAGACCTTGTGCAGCACACATCTCCCAACACTGCTGGACAGAACTCAGTCTCAGACCCAGTGCATGACACAAGTCACTTCCCTACTGATGTGCCCATTGCTATGAGTGACTCTCTCAGTCCAGATGAGGTTGAGTTAGAAGAAGTAGTGTGCACACATCCAGTCATTACACAGACCCCTCCAGCTTTCTCACGGTGTGGAAGAGCCATTAAACGTCCAAATAGGTTGATTTGTGAGATGTTGGGCCAGAGATTTGTGGGGAATATTGATACTCTTTTGTGGTCTACTTTTGGTGCTATTATGGCTGATACGCACCTGTCAATCTGTGTGTAATTTAACTGCTGAGGTTTCTGTGACTACCAGTCACTTGAATTTATTTTCTTTCATTTAATGTGATCTAAAGATGTGTGTAATACACTAAAAAGAGCAAAGACATGTACAATGTAATGAGATGTAAAAGGCATCTCTGGTTGTCTGTGATATGTACAGGTTTTGGTACCTCCCTGTGCCTACGCACTTCTAATGGTAGAATTTCTGATATTGACTTTCTCGTACATCACTGCTCGGGTTACACAGTATTTTTTTTTTCTTTTTTCCTCTCTCTCCCTTTCTTATTGAGCATATGTTTTTGTTTTGCTCTTGGTGTTTCCGATCTGTGTTGCCCCTATTTGGCATAATTTAAGGGGGGTGTATGTAACGGAGCAGAAGAGCTCAGGTTAAATTATGTGAAACCAGGCGCAACACCGCCACCTACTGACGTAGTGGGTACGTGGGGAACGCCACAGCGGCGAGAGGATTTATATGGGTAAGATGTGCTCTCGCACGGTCTGGGACGTTATTGATTTTGTGAGTGTTTAATGTGTTCATATTTTGTGTTCTGTGGTGTGGCATTGCTCTGTGTGTTGTGTTAGCGCTCACTATAAGTTTCGAGCCTGTATTTAGTTAATTAGAAACTTTGTTGCTGAAGCTAACTTAGCTTCTATGCTTTATTCGCCTCACGTGTTAGATCATAATTGTCCCGCGAGACTGCTGTTTACCCACGCCGCTGCTGTGTCGTCTGCTGTGTTGCAGGTAATATACGATCACTGTAGTATATATTTTGTGTTGTTTCTGTTTTGTATGGCCACAATTAGTTATTTTTCTGTTGTTTTGTTTACTGAACGCCACAGCGGCGAGAGGATTTATATGGGTAAGATGTGCTCTCGCACGGTCTGGGACGTTATTGATTTTATCATAATTGTCCCGCGAGACTGCTGTTTACCCACGCCGCTGCTGTGTCGTCTGCTGTGTTGCAGGAAAAGAATAAAACAGTAACACCCACCTGTCATCGTCTGACATCTATATATATATATATATATATATGAAGCCTCAATAAAGTAGAGCTGTGGTCATCAGGAGAAGTAACCTGTCACATATGTACATGCAAAAGACAAAACAAAGTGGTTGATCATCATCAGAATAATTCAGTGAATCCTGGTTCACTGCAGAAAAGAACATGGAATGGAGTTAAATTAGCTTAACTAATTTAGAACAACATTTGGCATGCGTTTCAACCCATTCACAATGCAAATCCTGAGTTAAACAAAACATTATTTGATGAAATAACACTTTATTTGAGCTAAAGAACCAAAGTGCTTTGTTCAAGTGGTGCTGGGTCCAAAATGCAGAACCAGACGTTGGAGAAGGAGCAAAATAACAGTTTATTGGGAGTAGAGGGAGAAGGTGAGGAGGTGGAGGCGTCTCCAGACGCAGAGGCTAGTTGTGGAGGCAGGCAAGCTCACAGGGGGTAGCAGATGGAGGCGAGGGCAGTGGAAGGTGTGGCTGGGCTGTGGGTGGCCGGGTGTGGAGCTGGAACCTGGAGACAGAGAGCACAGGTGAGGTAATAGAAAATCCCAAAAGGCAGAAAGATTGCTTTCACTAGAGAAGATGTCGGCCATCAGTGAGCACACAGGAGTCCAGGCTCTAAATACTGCTCCTGATGAAGATTGGTCACAAGTGTGTGCAGCTAGCTCCTCCCCAAGCCACACCTATCGAAGAGAGAGCACACCCAAACCACACAGGCTCACATACCACACAAAGTTCACCTTAAAGAACATGGAATGAGCTTAAATGGCTCTCCGCCTCTCTGCCTGCTCAGACAATTTTTTCACTTTTTATCTCTTAGCCAAAACTACAGAAAGTTGGATTTAGTTATTTATTTTCTTTTATTTATTTTTTCCCCCCATGTGGACTATTTTAGTTTTCAGCTAATCTACACAACCTGCCTCTTTACACCCCAGAGGAGTCGGTTCTCAGGAACAACACTGTTATGGAAACAATTCAACATGAAGTGGATATGGAGAAGAACCACCTGTAATGATCGGAGGCAGGAAACCCAGAATTCAGCCAGACCAGCAGAGGTTCAGGTCAGGTTCTTCTTTTATTAACAAAAAGTCAAACAGGGAAAAAACCAAAAAGACCGTCAAACCAAAAGACGGCACAAAAATAAACAGACTCACGGGGCAGGCGAAGCAGGAACAGACAGAACAGGACGGCACAGGTTTCTGGAGACAAGGTGGTCAAAATCCAAAAGAAAAACATAACAGAACTTGAAGGAGGCAACTCAACAAGACGACCTGGCACTGATGCCTGGTCTCGACAGTTTATATGGAGGAGGAAGCAGGTGAAACCGGTCAGAGATGATTGCAGCAGGGGTGGAGTAAGGCAGGTGTGCAGAGTAGGTAATTAGACCAGACATCAGTGCAGAGGATCAAAACAAGAAATAAATCAGAAACCAAAGCTAAAAAGCTGACAGCTAGTGATGGTGAGATGAAGCCTCATGAGGCATTGAACCACTTGAGCCAATTGGTTCGAGAAAGGGTTCATTTCTTGATGCTTCATGTGCACACGAAACCACCTACTGGCCAGGTGTATAATCACAGCCAGCTGGATCTTAACACGTGTGATGCATTGAATTTTTGTCTATTATGACTCTTGGGAATGACTTCACAAAAGGTGTAGGACGAAATAATTTGTCCACATAAATTTTGTATACACATGTGTATAATAAAACATTGTTTGAATGTATTGTCTGTGTGTAATTATTCCCAAAATAGTAGTGACATGATATGGCATGTTGTGTAATAATGTTTATCTGTGACTCTAGAAAAATGGCATGGGCTTAATCAGGCAGAGGACAATGAAAGTGCTTGTGGAACTAGGCAGGGGGTAGTGAATAGGCTAATGCTTGTGTAACTTGGATGATTTCATGCATTTTTATTAAGAAACAACAATTTCTCCACAGTTTTTGGTTTCAAATGATTTCTCTTTTTTGATACTACTTCTCCAACCTTTGAAAAGACACGCTCACATGGCACAGATGATGCCGGGGTGCATAAATAAATAAGTGCAAGTATTTACAGATTGGGGTACTGAGACCAATGATTAGCCCAGTACTATACGGTCCCACAGTTTCCCCTCAGCAGCAACACTGAAGCACACAGAGGTTCCCGCTGCGTCTTTACGCACGATCCAGCTGCTGATGTCTCCTCTCTTTTCAGCTCAATGCAATTCTAGACAGTAACAGTTTATAACCTATATCACCTTTCACAGCAACAGGTTTCTCATCTCAGTCGACCAGACAAATCTCTATTGCTCTCCTCAGTGCGCTCTGGGCGGTGAGGTGGGAGGATTTTACCCGATGGTGCACTGCGTGTGAGGGATAAACAGGGGGGAAATGCATAAATAAAAACTGTAAATGGCTCCTATACAGTGATCATAGGAGCTGACCGGTCTGAGATCAGCTTCCTGATGTTACAAGTTCTTTAAAATGAAAGCGCGCACCCAAATTACAAGTAACGTAATTTTGCACACCTGAAAAAAGCGCAAGGCAGCAGCGCACCGAAGCGCTGAGGCACAGAAATACGGTGCATGTAGTTAAAAAATGCAGAATTAATAAAAACAACTTATAACCAGACGTAGCGTTTTAAACTGCATCTGGTGAGCAGAACTGTTTTATGATCCAGAGTGCAGCCATCACTGGTTCTGAATGAAGGCAATATCTGGCAGCAACTCTCTTCCCCCGCCCCCCTCCCCTCCTGCGTACGTAGTACAGGACCTTACCGGCTCACTTTCACCGCTGGTTAAGACTAAAATTATTCATAACTCTGATCGCTCCTCCTGCTGCTCTGTTAACATGAACTGCAGCAGGAATGATGGCCACAAGCTGTGAAAGAAGCTGAAACATCTCAGCAGAAGGCGGAGTTTTTATCGTCCGCTGCCCAGATGGGCGTTGGGATTTTTATGCGTGAAAAATGTCATGTTTGCGTGTGACCGTGTGAAGTCAGTGACGGTCAATGCGTGATAGTTGAGAGCACTGATCTCCTATCTATCTATTAGTGATGTTACGTTATGTGCCGAGGCTTCGAGGCGTGTGTCGAGTAATGGAGGGGGCGTTTCCGTGAAGCGCGTATCGAGGCTTGCTTCATTTAGGGGAGGAGCCGAAAACGATGACGTCCGAAGCCTCGCTGGCCGGCTGTACCACATGACTGCTTCGGGAAGTGGTTCAGATGTTGGCGCGGCTTCGACAGCTTTAGAAACCCCACAGGCTCCATTCAAAATGTGGGTTGTTGTAGGCGAGTTGCGGTCAGTTGAGAGAGTGGATAGAGTTTTGATAGTTTGGATAGCAGAGTTTGGATAGTGGTTATTTAGTTTGAGACAGTTAGTTTGGTGTTTGGAGAGTTTAGGAGAGAGATAGATAGTAGTGATGGTGAGATGAAGCCTCATGAGGCATTGAACCACTTGAGCCAACTGGTTCGAGAAAGGATTCATTTCTTGATGCTTCATGTGCACACGAAAACCACCTACTGGCCAGGTGTATAATCACAGCCAGCTGTATCTTAACACGTGTGATGCATTGCATTTTTGTCTATTATGACTCTTGGGAATGACTTCACAAAAGGTGTAGGACGAAATAATTTGTCCACATAAATTTTGTATACACATGTGTATAATAAAACATTGTTTGAATGTATTCTCTGTGTGTAATTATTCCCAAAATAGTAGTGACATGTGATATGGCATGGTGTGTAATAATGTTTTTCTGTGACTCTAGAAAAATGGCATGGGCTTAATCAGGCAGAGGACAATGAAAGTGCTTGTGGAACTAGGGAGGGGGTAGTGAATAGGCTAATGCTTGTGTAACTTGGATGATTTCATGCATTTTTATTAAGAAACAACAATTTCTCCACAGTTTTTGGTTTCAAATTATTTCTCTTTTTTGATACTACTTCTCCAGCCTTTGAAAAGACACGCTCACATGGCACAGATGATGCCGGGGTGCATAAATAAATAAGTGCAAGTATGTACAGATTGGGGTACTGTGACCAATGATTAGCCCAGTACTATACGGTCCCACAGTTTCCCCTCAGCAGCAACACTGAAGCACACAGAGGTTCCCGCTGCGTCTTTACGCACGATCCAGCTGCTGATGTCTCCTCTCTTTTCAGCTCAATGCAATTACAGTAACAGTTAATAAAATATATCACCTTTCACAGCAACAGGTTTCTCATCTCAGTTGACCGGACAAATCTCTATTGCTCTCCTCAGTGCGCTCTGGGCGGTGAGGTGGGAGGATTTTACCCGATGGTGCGCTGCGTGCAAGGGATAAACAGGGGGGAAATGCATAAATAAAAACTGTAAAGGGCTCCTATACAGTGATCATAGGAGCTGACCGGTCTGAGATCAACCTCCTGATGTTACAAGTTCTTTAAAATGACTCTTAAAAGTGCGCACCCAAATTACAAGTAACGTAATTTTGCGCACCTGAATTAAAGCGCAAGGCTGCAGCGCACCGAAACACATGAAACACAGCCATAACTCTCCTAGTGACTTTAATTGGCACACTTTGCTACGCGTGTGAGGACATTAAACGTAGTGATTCACGTTTTGAATGGTGATAAAAGCCCCTGGGTTCGAGGGAAAGGAGGGGGGAGAGGAGCAAGTGCTGAGGCACAGAAATACGGTGAATGTAGTTAAAAAATGCAGAATTAATAAAAACAACTTATAAACAGACGTAGCGTTTTAAACTGCATCTGGTGAGCAGAACTGTTTTATGATCCAGAGTGCAGCCATCACTGGTTCTGAATGAAGGCAATATCTGGCAGCAGCTCTCTTCCCCCGCCCCCTCCCCTCCTGCGTACGTAGTACAGGACCTTACCGGCTCACTTTCACCGCTGGTTAAGACTAAAATTATTCATAACTCTGATCGCTCTTCCTGCTGCTCTGTTAACATGAACTGCAGCAGGAATTACTGATGGCCACAAGCTGTGAAAGAAGCTGAAACATCTCAGCAGAAGGCGGAGTTTTTATCGTCCGCTGCCCAGATGGGCGTTGGGATTTTTATGCGTGAAAAATGCCATGTTTGCATGTGACCGTGTGAAGTCAGTGACGGTCAATGCGTGATAGTTGAGAGCACTGATCTCCTATCTATCTATCTCTAACCTAAACTCTCCAAACACCAAACTAACTGTCTCAAACTAAATAACCACTATCCAAACTCTGCTATCCAAACTATCAAAACTCTATCCACTCTCTCAACTGACCACAACTCGCCTACAACAACCCACATTTTGAATGGAGCCTGTGGGGTTTCTAAAGCTGTCAAACCCCGCACCAAAATCTGAACCACTTCCCGAAGCAGTCACGTGGTACAGCCGGGCAGCGAGGCTTCGGACGTCATCGTTTTCGGCTCCTCCCCTAAATGAAGCAAGCCTCGATACGCGCATTGCGGAAACGCCCCCTCCATTACTCGACACACGCCTCGAAGCCTCGGCACATCACGTAACATCACTAACAGAAACCAGAATATTACACCACCCGATTCAAAACATGCCTGCCTTCCTCACAGATGACTTTGACACGCTTCTACAGAAAATAGCTGTTATGGAGCTGAAAATCCGCCGACTCGAAGTGAATGATGATGTAAACGCCGCGTATGGAAATGAAACAACCCTGCCTGTGATTCCGAACGGTGACCACCAGCCCAGCAACTCAGCGAACAAACACTTCCCTGAGGAAAATGAGAATCCCGGGACCACTCTGGGTGCAAGGCCAAAAGATCAACAAACCCCACACCTAGACAAAGAAAACTGGCCGATACTACAGAGAAGTATCCCAAGAAAAGTGAAACAACAACGGGCTGTTCTCACAACAAATGATAGGAGTAAACCTGCTGGAAATGTTGGAATTCCGTTACTTAACAGATTCGCACCACTCCAACATGAGACCTAGGAGGATCACAATGACAATCAAAGGTATGTCAACAATATTTGCTCTAAGCTACCAGAGAAAAAACAAGCCACAAGGCCGATGACCGTGATATTATGCAATGGATCTGTAAGTGGGATTAAACATTTCTGTAACAAGAAAAACATAGAGGTTTTGATTTATAACTCTTCGAACTGTGGCCTGGTGTCTCATATATCAGACATCCTTCCAAGGATCATGAAAGAATGCCTGACCCTGGAAAAACACATCGTCCAGATGAGAAAATCAGAAGTATTGAAACAGGATTACATTCGTCTGCTAAATTTAGTTGATGGCCTTAATGTCAAGGTGTTTCTCAGTGGCCCTCTCGTGCCCATTAATTGTGAAGATGAGATTTTTTCCAGAGTTCTGATGCTAAACAAATCGATGAAGAAAACATGCAAACAAACAGCTGTGACCTTCATAGACAACTATAACATCTTTTGGGAGAGGAGACATCTGTTCAACAGAGATGGTTTCTCTCTAAATAGGTCAGGTGCAAAACGCCTGATTTCAAACATCTTCTATTCTGTGAACCATGCCCCATCAGCTTTGTCCCAAAACAAAGCTCAACCAGTGTCAAAACAAACGATAAGCCCAGTACAGCCTGAACAAGCCAAGATAAAGGTAGCCAGAAAGATGACACAGAAAGAGGCTACATCAGAATTACAGGAAGATTCATCTCAGATCTCAACAGAACAAACAGAAGACTCTCCTTTAACTCCCACAGAGAACCCAAAACCTCCACCCCCACGGACACCAGTCCAGACTGCCCCACTCCCTTCTCCACAAAGCCCAAATGTTCCTTTTCTGGAATTTTCTCATGACATGAACAAAGTATTTAAGATTGGTCTACAGCTGACATCCTCTCCACACAGCCATTCTGACAACCGCAGCTCTGTGACTAAACCAAACTCTTCCAAAGGCCGCAGAGCCCCAGATCATCCTCCTCTACGTATCAAGAACCATGCCTGTGCTCAGGACCTCCAGAGACCTCCAGAGTGTGTATCACAGACCCTTCTCTGTGATACACACTGGGCCCTAGCAGCAACCTTATCAGACATGACAGTTTCCAGCATCAGCTTGGGCCTTCTGCCGGAGAATATAAAATATCTGTGATGATACGTGTCAGAAATAAGAAAAACAAAAGGATAACAAACAGTAATAAACAATCATACTTAAAAGTCTTAAACTGTCAGATGCAACCTGCCACAGAGACAATATCAACCACAAAGTCATATAAACTGGCTTTATTAAACATTAGATCTCTGTCAGGAAAATCCCTTTTAATTAATGACTTCATTATCGACAATAATCTTGATGTTATGTTTTTAACAGAAACATGGTTACATAAATTTAATGAAGCACATATTCTGATGGAGTCTACTCCCCCAAACTACAATTTTATTTGTGAGAGCAGACAGCAAAGGAAAGGTGGAGGAGTAGCCACATTGTTTAATGATTCACTAAAGTGTAAAAATGTGTTTTTGGGAAAATTCTACTCTTTTGAACATTTGGCTCTCCAGGTAAAGAGCCCGGTACGAACTGTGTTTCTGAATGTTTACAGGCCTCCTATGTCCACATCAAACTTTTTTAATGATCTTAGTGACCTCCTATCTGTGATATGTGTTGATTGTGGGAGACTTCAACTTTCACGTAGGAGGGTGTGGCTAGGCCAGGACAGCAGGTGAGACGCGGGGACGATCTTTTCGGATATCGACTTTGTGCGGAAAATGGTTGTGAGAAAGGAATTTAAAATTATCCTCAAATTTAGGAAAGAAGATGAGCATGTGATTTTAAGTCCGATAGCAGTGTCTAGGGAGTTAAAAAAGAAGCTGGGAGATGTGGAAATGGCAAGGATTTTGAGAGATGGAAGCTTGTTGATGACATGTAAGACGGAGGAACAGAAAAACAAAGCCTGGGAAGTTGAAAGTGTGTGTAAGAAAATAATTAGTGAGAGAAAGAACGTGGGTGACAGTAGAGTTACAAGGGGGGTGATAACAGGGATACCTGTAGAAGAAGATTTGGACAAACTCAAGCGCAGTATTAATGGAGGCGAGGTGAGCAGAATTAAGAGACCGTTGAGAACAGTAAATGGAGAAAGGGTTGAGAGCTTGTCAGTTCTTCTGGAGTTTTAGGAATCTTTACTTCCAGAGAAAGTGAAAATAGGTTGCATGAGCTTTCCAATTAGACCCTACATTCCTCCACCTTTACGCTGTTACAAATGCCAGAGGTATGGACATATAGCAGTAGTCTGCAAAGGGAAGCAGAGATGTCCTAAATGCGGAGGTGAGCATAGAGTGGAAGAATGTAAGGAAAATGTCCAGGATAAATGTTGTAATTGCGGTGGCCAACACAGGGTAACATATGGTGGATGTGAAGTCAGGAAGAGTGCTGTGGAAATACAGCAGGTTAAAATAGTTAACAACATAAATTATGCAGAAGCAGTGAGGAAAGTACAAGGACAAAAAGGAAAGGTGGATACTGACAATGTTATCCAGGTGTAAAGAATAGATCCAGGTCAAACAGAGAAAACAAATCCAGGGGTCCGTTCTTCGTACGTTGCTTAAAACATCCAAGATCAAATGAGACATCCAAGATGATTTCATCCGGCTAATCATGATCCGGCTAATTGGGTTCTTCCAACACACCTGTTGTTTAAGATTAGTATGGCTGGATTGAGTTATCTGAGACAACTGCGCGTTCATGCGTTTGTTTAAAAGGGGAAATGTATCGATAGTAGAAACAATGATCAGCAGCGCTGCTATTGGCTGTTCAGCATGGCCAAAGAACGCCCACAGTTTTTTTTCCAGCAGAACAAGAGCTTTTAATAGAAGGTTATGCCGAATTTGAGTCATTAATTAAAACGACAGGGAACATCTCAAAGACTGCTAAAGCCAGGAGAGAGGGCTGGCAAAAAATAGCAGACAAATTAATGTGTAAATACTGTCCATGGTAGATGTTTCTATCACTTTCTACAGTATGTATTTTTGCATTTTAATAATTTCATAAGTACTTTGTTCTTTTATGTCAGAGCCTCCATGGGAGCCACTAGAACATGGGGAAAAAAGTGAAGTACAAGAATATTCTACAAAATGATAGCCTTTAATTATTATACTGTATTTTAAAAAGCAACTTCTTCCTCTTTTTTAAAAGCCACTGTTAAATTATGTGTTTGTCTGTTTTTAACAGCCACCAATAAGAAGGCTGGAAAAAAATCGGGTTCTTTTTACTTTTACATGTTTAACCCTTTTTCTTTTTTTTTCACAAAATGACTCAAGGTGCCATCTGTTCCCTATATTAACGGCATCTTCAACAAAAGAAAAAGTATTTTGACCTGGAAAAAAAAAATACAAATTAAGAGGAGAAATTGAACTTCACAACGTGAAAAAGAGAAAAACTGCACTAGAGATCGAGTTGCTTCAAAAGGACCTTCAGAGTAAATTCTAATACACCATTTTACACATAGTAGTATTGCTGACTTTACATAACTATCTCTTACTGCAGGCAAAAGATGACTTGCTGACATTTCTTTATAAATAATTGTTTAAATAAAACAACAGGAACAAAGCATTATTTGTTTCATCTTTTATTGAACATAAAAAAAATTGGTGTTCCACAATTCTGTCCCGTCCTCTGCCACTAGGTGGTCCAAGTGCACTGGCTAGACACAGACTTCCCTATCTCCTCCGCTACAATCTAATCCTGTTTACATGAAATAAGCCTGCTCGGGAGCAGGCTCAACTTTGTGCACATGTTGCTATGACAGCAAGTCTGGGATGAGTTTCGAAGAACCAAACGATCCAAGATCATGCCAAATCGTCAACAATGAAATCCAGCTAACTGAGTTAGCGACGTACGAAGAACGGACCCCAGGGGTCCGTTCTTCGTACGTTGCTTAAAACATCCAAGATCAAATGAGACATCCAAGATGATTTCATCCGGCTAATCATGATCCGGCTAATTGGGTTCTTCGAACACACCTGTTGTTTAGGATTAGTATCGCTGGATTGAGTTATTTGAGACAACTGCGCGTTCATGCGTTTGTTTAAAAGGGGAAATGTATCGATAGTAGAAACAATGATCAGCAACGCTGCTATTGGCTGTTCAGCATGGCCAAAGAACGCCCACAGTTTTTCTCCCAAGCAGAACAAGAGCTTGGAAGGTTATGCCGAATTTGAGTCATTAATTAAAACACCTCAAAATCTGTTAAAGCCAGGAGAGAGGGCTGGCAAAAAGCAGCAGACAAATTAATGCGTAAATACTGTCCATGGTAGATGTTTCTATCACTTTCTACAGTATGAATTTTTGCATTTTAATAATCTCATATTTACTTTGTTCTTTTATGTCAGAGCCTCCACGGGACCCACTAGAACATGGGGACAAGTAAAAGTGAAATACAAGAATATTCTACAAAATGGTAGCCTTTAATTATTATACTTTATTTTAAAAATGCACTTGTTATGTCAAGAGATCCAAATTTCAGTGTCATTCCTTAGACGGGAAGTAAAGGACATGTGCAAACTGGGAATTTTAACAAAAAAAAATCTTTATCCATAAAAAATGAACATTTTCCTTTTCCAAGTCATCCACAGTTTACACGGTAAAACTGTATTGCTCCGTGGTTAGATAATCCATCCATAGTTTTTTCTAATCCAATATACGGCTGGACAGGAAGCAAGCCTTTCAAAGTAAACTAAACTTCACAATAAAATGGCCCGAACAAATCTTCTTACTGAATAGGATAAAAATAAAAAGCAAACCATCATACAAATAACTTAAATATTTTAGATTTATGGCTCCAACACCACTTTTTCCTCTTTAAAAGCCACTGTTAAATGATGTGTTTGTTTATAACAGCCACCAAGAAAATCTCTCTACTGTCGCGCTGCGCTAAAGGATCCTGTCTATTGCGCAATACGCGATTAATTCGAAAAAACTCTGCAAATTATTCTTGCACCTTCCGCAACAGGTTGCAGTCGTAAAAATGGACATGGCTACGGCAGACTTCCCTATCTCCTCCGCTTATACAGCCGTGATCTAATCTTGTTTACATGAAATAAACCTGCTCTCGAGCAGGCTTAAGCTGGCGCACATGTTGCTATGACAACAAGTGCAGGATGTCTTTCGAAGAACCAAACGATCCAAGATCATGCCAAATCGTCAACAATGAAATCCTGCTAACTGAGTTAGCGACGTACGAAGAACGGACCCCTGGACTGTCAGTAGATAAGATTATTTTGTTTGTGGCATATGTGATCAACTGTTCTGATCAAGTTAAACACAAAACTGAGAAAATTAAAATAATAGTTAAAGGAGCTTGTCAGGGTTCAGTTTTGATTTGGGTTCTTATTTACTATTTTTCAGTTCTTCCTCCTGTCTGGGTTTAGTTAGGTTCTGGCTTTTGTTTTGGTTAGTTCAGTTTCCTCTTACCACTCCCACTCAGCCTTCCCTTCCACTGCAGTTAGTCACACCTGCCAGCCACTAATTAGCCAGACTCACTTCACCTGCCAGCCTCCCTACTTAAGCCTCACTCTGCTGTCACTCCTTTGCCGGTCCGTCATCGTTCTACACCCTCTCCATGCCAGTCCTCGGTTTTTTGACTTGGAAGATTTGTTTTGCTTTCTCATATAAGGTCAGTCCTGCCAGTCTCTCTGAAAGACTTTGTACTATGCTGCTTGTTCCTGGAGAAGCTCTGCTTTTTGTCCTGGTGTCTCCTAAGAACTGCTAACCTGACTAGCCACTCTGGGAAAGCTCTGCTCTGTACCCTGGTGTCTCCTGAGAACTGCTAACCTGACTAGCCGCCCTGGGAAAGCTCTGCTCTGTACCCTGGTGTCTCCTGAGAACTGCTAACCTGACTAGCCGCCCTGGAGAAGCTCTGCTCTGTGCCCTGGTGTCTCCAGAGAACTGCTAACCTGACTAGCCGCCCTGGAGAAGTTCTGCTCTGTGGCCTGGTGTTGCTACGAGGCCTGCTAGCAGTACTGGGCTTTCCTAGCCACCTAGTGATTGGGGACCATCAACTCCTGCCATCATCTACATCCCTGTTCCCGTGCAGTCTTGTCTCTCCGGTCTACCATCCATACCCCTTCAACCTTTCAATAAAGACTTTGCATTTTAAGTTCCGTGTGGTGGTTCTGGGTTCATCCATAGACAAATCGTGACAGAGCTGAGAAGTTTTTGGGCATAAAAGATATATCTTGGGAGCATATCAAAACAAGACTGGAAGCAGATGGAAAAGCGGGAGGCCCAGGTGATAAGGCAAACTGATTATTGTACAATGGAATGCAAGAAGCTTAATAGCAAATGGTCAGGAGTTTAAATGATTTATTAGAGATTTAAAAAATAAACCAGATATCATATGTGTTCAAGAAACATGGCTTAAATCAGAATTATAGTTTGTTATTAAAGGATATGATAGCATCCGTAGAGATGGGGGGAGGGTAGTGGAGGATGTATAATATTTATAAAACAAGGAATGCAATATAGAGTTTTAGGAAAAGAGTTGAAGTATGGACTAAAGAAGGAAATATCAAAGTTGTTAGCTTTTTTATAATCCATGTATAAAATTGTCATTAGAGTTGCTGGAGGAACTGGTGGTACAGTTAGCAGGGAAGGTGATTTGTTGTGGGGATTTTAATGCCCATAGCACATTATGGGGTAAAATTAATCATGGTGATTGAGGAGGTGATGGATATGACAAATTTAGTGTGTTTAAATGATGGAAGTGGAACAAGATTTAATATCAGAGCTGGTACAGAAACAGCACTAGATCTCACATTAGTGTCAGACTCATTAGCAGGTATTTGTACATGGGAAGTAATCAGGGGAACAACAGTAGGAAGTGACCATTATCCTATTGTGATAGTAGTAGGATTTAATCTAGAGAAATATGAAACAGTAGGGTTGAAGAAATGGTCATTTAGTAGTGCTGATTGGGATACATTTAGAAATATTAGTGATCAAGGTATTGTAAAAATTGACAAAAATGAAGATGTTGAAAATTTTAATATTTCATTTTGTAAAGTAGTTCTAGAGGCTGCAGAGAAGTCAATAAAGAAGAAGGCAGGTAAGCGTAAAAGTAAGATTGTACCATGGTGGACAAAGGAATGTGAACGAGCAATAAAATCTCGAAATAAAGCTTTTAAATTGTTAAAAAGGAATCATTGTTTTCAGAATCTTATGGAATACAAAAAATCACAAGCAAATGTAAGGAGAATCATAAAAAGTGCAAAGAAAGTATACTGAAGGAAGTTTTGTTGTTCAGTAGGAAGGGAGACAGACATTGGTAAAGTGTGGGGGATGATAAAAAGAATGAATGGGATAAAAAGAGAGTATGAATACCCAGTCTTAGATGATGGACAAATAATAGCAGTACGAGATGAGGAGAAAGCAGAGATGCTGGCTAAAACTTTTGTAAAAATTCACAGCTCAAATAATATTAGTGAAGAGGGAAAAGGAGGGAGGGAAAAAACAGTAAGGGAGAATGAAGAGTTACAACAAGAAGAAAATTATAATGACTTATTAAACAACCCTTTTACAATGGCAGAACTAAAACGCGCTCTCCAGAAATCCAAGATGTCAGCACCAGGAAATGACCAGATTTGTTATGTAATGATAAATCAACTCAGTGAAAATTCAAAGGATGTATTACTTGAGCTATATAATAAAGTCTGGGAGGATGGAAAACTGCCACAGAGCTGGAAGGAAGCTGTGGTGGTGCTAATACACAAACCAGGAAAAAATTGTACAAATCCAGGACATTATAGACCAATTGCTTTAACATCTAACATATGCAAGATAATGGAGAAAATGATAAATGAAAGGTTAACATACTATATGGAAAAGAAAGGATATATAGCTAAATACCAAAGTGGTTTTAGAAAAGGAAGAAATACAATGGATCCAGCTGTATGTTTAGAACACAAAATTAGAAAAGCACAAGTTAACAAAGAAAGTGTCGTGGCTGTCTTCTTTGATATAGAGAAGGCGTATGATATGATGTGGAGAGAAGGATTGTTAATTAGACTGTGTCAATTAGGTGTCAAAGGGAGAATATATAGATGGATTAAGGATTTTTTACAAGGGAGATCAATACAAGTTAGAATAGGGAAAAATTACTCAAGAAAATATACTGTAGAGAACGGAACACCTCAAGGGAGCATTGTGAGTCCTTTATTATTTTCTATATTAATTAATGATGTTTTCAGGGAAATAGGAAATGGGATGGGGTTTTCTCTTTTTGCGGATGATGGGGCAATTTGGAAGAGGGGAAGAAATCTGAAATTTATTGTTAAAAAGCTACAGGATGCTATTACAGAAATAGAGGAGTGGTCATATAAATAGGGTTTTAAATTCTCAGTAGATAAGTCAAAGACAATGTTCTTTACAAAGAAAAGAATTAGTATAGAGGTAAAACTAAAGCTGTATAATCAAGAATTAGAAAGAGTAAAACATTTTAAGTTTTTGGGGTTATGGTTTGATGAGGGAATAACATGGAGTGTACATATCCAGAAAATACAGGACAAATGTAGGAAGGTGTTAAATGTTATGAGATGTTTGGTGGGAAGTGGTTGGGGGGCTGACAGAAAAGCGTTGAAGGCAATTTACTGTGGATTAATTAGATCAGTACTGGATTATGGTTGTGTGGTATATGGATCTGCATCAAGTTCATCTCTAAAAAAGTTTGATAACATCCAGTTTCAGGCTTTGAGATTATGTACAGGGGCTTTTAAAACAACTCCAACGGCAGCATTACAGGTGGAAATGGGAGAAATGCCACTTGAGTTGAGAAGAATTCAGTTATCTCTGAACAATTGGGCTAATTTACAGGGCCATAATGAAGATCATCCTGCACAAAGCACTTTAACATCTTGTTGGGAAATGGAGAAGAGGGAGAGAACAAGCTTTGGGTGGACAGTTAAACAAAAAGCAACAGAGTTAGAATTAATTGATTTAAAGTTCAGTCCAACAGTACCACTGCCAGCAGTTCCACCGTGGGTACTACCTGAAGCTAAAGTAGATCTCACACTATTACAAAAGGGAAACAAGGTCAGGGGGTTTAGTTTGAATTCAAATATAATACAGGAATATATTAACAGTTACTACAGTTTCCTTCAGATCTACACAGATGCATCAAAAAGTTTAGATAACAAGATAGGAGTATCTTTTATTGTTCCAGAGTTTCATATTACAGTAGGAAAGAGGACCATTGATAAAATATCAGTATACACAGGAGAAATGCTAGCAATTCTGTTTGCAGTGCAATGGGTAAGAGCAATGAGAGTGATTATTTGTTCAGATTCATCTTCATCACTAATCAGTTTACAGAGAAGTCACTCAGACAGTAGAGCAGATATTTTGATAGAAATCCAGCAAACATTATACAGAATTCAAATGATGTGCATTACAGTCATATTTTTGTGGGTACCGGCACATAGTGGAGTTAAAGGAAACGAAATGGCAGACAAGGCTGCAAAGGAGGCTACAACAAGAGAAGATATTGATGTTTCAGTTAAAATTAGTAAGATGGAAATAAAGAGCATTATTAAACAGAAGATGAAGGAAAGGTGGCAAAAGCAATGGGAGGAAGAGAGGAAAGGAAGATGGTTTTACATAATTCAGAGGAGAGTGGGAGAAATGAGATGGGCAGGGAGGAACAGAAGAGAATAAACAATTATATCAAGACTTAGATTTGGGCACACAGGATTAAATAATACATTATTCAAAATAGGTAAACATAACAATGGCAGATGTGAGTACTGTGAACAACAAGAGACAGTTGAACACGTTATGGTTCATTGTAGGAAGTATGAAAGAGAGAGGAGGGAAATGGTTCAAAATCTAAAAAAGGAAAGAATACATTTTGATTTAATAGAAATACTTGATAAGTGTTATGTAATAGTTTTTGATTATCTTAGATTAATAAATGTAATTGAGAGGATTTAAAATCTTATTTTGGTTTTGTTTATATTGTTTTGTTAATTTGATTGTGACTTGTTTTGTTTAGTATAAATAAGTAGTGGACATTCTGATCCACACTCCATATCAGTTGGTGGCGGTAATGCACCATTTCGTTGCGTGCCAACCACCAAAAAAACTCTATAAAGAAGAAGAACTTTCACGTTGACAACCCTGAAGACAGAAGTGCAAAAGAACTGTGTGATACACTTAGAAACTTTGGTTGAACTCAACATGTTAAACAGCCAACACACAAACATGGACATATTTTAAACTTGATCATCACTAAAGGTCTAAAGATTTCCAAGGTCAATGTAACTGATGTTGCCCTATCTGATCACTTTTCTGTTACCTTTGAAAGCATAATTTCCAGTGACTCATTTAGCCAAAGGGACATCATAAGAAAACACACCTTTAAGGACAATGCCACGGAAATTTTTATTCAAGCTTAATCTGCTACTTCAACCTTGTGCTGCAACCCAGTAGATGAGCTAGTAGATAACTTTCATTCTAAAAGTCTCAGATATCATTGACTGCATTGCTCCAGTTAAAGTGAAGGTTATTTACAGGAAGGAAAAATCTCCTTGGAGAAGTGCTCCAGCAGTTGGAAGTGAAAAAAGGGAGTGTCGAAAAGCTCAACGCAGGTGGAGAAAGAACAGACTGCAGGTTCACTACGACATCTATAAAGAGAGACTTTACAGATATAACTTACAGTTGAAAAATGCAAGAGAATCTTTCTTCTCTGAGATCATCAAGAAAAACAGTAATAATGCTCGTGTCTTATTTTCCACAGTCGACAGGCTAACAAATCCTCCTGTGTCCGTGACTACCGAACTCCACTCCACCAGGGCCTGCAATGAATTTTCTAACTTCTTTACTGAGAAAATCCTAAAAATTAGAGGATCATTTTGTACTACCATATCAACTCCAGAACCAAAGCTGTATCCAACTAGAACTTATGTTGACAAAATTCAGCCAAATAAACTGCAAAAACTTAGAGGAGATCCTCCTCCTGCTGCCTTGATGTTCTATCCACAGCTTTCTTTAAGAAAGTCTTGCCTGTCATAGTGTCTGATTTGACTCAGATAATAAACACGTCCCTTCTGTCAGGTGTTTTCCCACAGTTACTTAAAACAGCAATTATCAAACCTTTGCTGTAAAAGAACAATTTAGACAAACTACTACTCCAGAACTACAGGCCCATCTCCAAACCTCCCCTTTATCAGTAAGATTATTGAAAAGGCTGTGTTCCAACAGTTAAACACCTTCTTAACAATGAGCAGCTGCTTTGACGTTTTCCAGTCAGGTTTCTGTGCTCACTACAGTACAGAAACCACCCTTATCAAGGTGTTTAATGACATCCATATAAATACAGACTGTGGAAGAACCACAGTGCTGGTACTATTGGACCTCAGTGCAGCATTCGATACTGTCGATCACGCCATTCTGTTAGAACGCCTGGAAAACTGGGTCGGTCTTTCTGGTACAGCACTCAACTGGTTTAAATCCTACTTAAAGGACAGGGACTTTCTTGTGTCAGCACTTTACATCAGAGATGACAAAAATCACATGTGGGGTTCCCCAAGGGTCCATCCTGGGTCCCCTCCTATTCAATATCTGCATTCGATACTGTCGATCACGCCATTCTGTTAGAACGCCTGGAAAACTGGGAGATTGGAATCTGTTGCGTGGCATCACATCAGCAATAGGGGGGTGCCATGTATCTGTCTCCCAGTACATACAGCTTCCAGCCATTTGCACCAAGCCCATCCTCAGGTACATGCCCAACATTTTCTGTATTTCCTTTGTATTAGTGTTAACAGATCTTCCATCATTTTGAACGCTGTACTCATTTGTACTTGTTGCCAGAGCTTGTATCATGTCTTCTGACACAAACTTTTGGAAGTATTGCAGTGGTGTGTGGAGGAAGGTTACGTCGTCTGTGACAGGTGGACCAGAAAAATCAGTATTGGGACTGATAAAATCCTTTTTTTTTGCCAGCGATATCTTCCACGGGGCATGATGCGTTCATTTTCTTGGGGCTCAATGTTCACATTGGCTGGGCAGTCAGAGGGCTCTTGGTTTTCTTTGTCCACACAGGGATCATTGTCTGACTCCTCGTCACTCGCATCAGTGTCATCAAAGGGTACGTCCACATCACTCTCTCCATCTTGGCCGATTCCAATGATATCCTGCACACTGTACCGAGGATCTCTCCTTGCTGCTGGCACTCTGAAATGGAAAAAATAAAATTAATACAAATGTATATATAAATAGTACACATACTTATTAGCTTCTCCAGTCTCCCCCCAACACTCGACCCGTTCCAGTTTGCCTACCGACGGAACCGCTCCACTGAGGACGCCATCTCCTCTGCTCTTCACCTGAGCCTGGCACACCTGGAGGAGAAGAACACGCACGTGCGGATGCTGTTCCTGGACTTCAGTTCAGCGTTCAACACCATCATCCCACAACATCTGGTGGGAAAACTGGAGCATCTGGGCTTCAGCACACCCCTTCGCAACTGGCTGCTAGACTTCCTCACCAACAGACCTCAGTCAGTCCGGGTCGGACAGAACACCTCTGATGTCATCACCCTCAGCACAGGCTCCCCTCAGGGCTGCGTCCTGAGCCCCCTGCTGTTCACCCTGATGACACACGACTGCGTTCCCAGGTTCACCCCAGGTTTGCAGACGACACAACGGTGGTGGGCCTGATCAAAGACGACAACGACCAGGACTACAGAGAGGAGGTGGAGCAGCTGGTGGGCTGGTGCAGAGACAACAGCCTGATCCTGAACGTGGAGAAGACGAAGGAGATCATCGTCGACTTCAGGAAAAACCGGCCTCACCATGCTCCACTGCTCATCAACAACTCAGCGGTGGAGGTGGTCAGCAGCACCAAGTTCCTGGGGGTGCACATCACGGACAACCTCACCTGGACTGTGAACACCACGTCACTGGTGAAGAGGGCACAGAAGCGACTGTACTTTCTGCGGAGGATGAGGAGAGCCCGCCGGCCCCCGCCCATCCTCACGACCTTCTACAGAAGCACCATAGAGAGTATTCTGACCAGCTGTCTCTCTGTGTGGTGTGGAGGCTGCAGTGCCTCCGACTGGAAGAACGTGAGGAGAGTGGTGAGGACAGCAGAAGGGATCATCGGGGCTCCTCTTCCCTCCATTAAAGACATTTCATCGCAGTGCTGTGTGTCTCGAGCCCGTAACATCATCAGGGACCCCTCACACCCCCACCATAGACTATTCTCCCTGCTGCCCTCTGGAAAGAGGTTCCGCAGCATCCGCTGCAGGTCCACTAGGTTCTGCAAAAGCTTTTTCCCTGCTGCCATCAGACTGTTGAACTGCTGAAGTATAAAAACGGACTGTGTACCACACTCGACTCGCTGATTTGCACATTTGCACATTTGTATCGTATCCTGCAAAATTGCTGCTGCACCTTATCTGTATCTTACCTTAACTTATCCTGTAAGTGACTGCGATTTATCACTGCACTTTATCCTGTACTGTAATTCACTGCAAGGTATCCTGTAGAGTTACTGCAATCTTTCTGAGCTGTGTGAAAACGAAATTTCGTTTTGTATGCACTCTGTGTATACAAAATGACAATAAAGAAAGTCTAAGTCTAAGTCTAAGTCTAGATAACCTGCAGGAAAAGACGGGGTGGTGGAGAGATTGATTTTACTTTGAAGTGTTTACACATTGCACTGAAGTAACCTATTCTCACATTTCACTGGTCACACAATACTGTATGGCCGACCAATTGTAAACTCTGATTATCATCAAAATAGGAATGCAAGTAGCCTCCAATTTACAGCTGCACCTTACATTCCTGAACATTAACACCTGTTCCAGAGCAATGCAATGCAAATGGCCCTCCAAGCATCCCACACACCTGCTTTGACTATGAATTAATAGGAACATTTTCTTATGGGCAGACATGCACAAACAGAATTTTTTTGTTAGAAAGCCCTGCTTTCTGTGATAAGGGAAAAATACTGAGTGTTGTAGGTGGTTAGAAATCATTATAAGTAAATTAAAACGATTAGATATGGCAATATATCTTTATATTAGGTTCTAACAAAATAATATATACACTCACCGGCCACTTTATTAGGTACACCTGTCCAACTGCTCGTTAACACTTAATTTCTAAGCAGCCAATCACATGGCGGCAACTCAGTGCATTTAGGCATGTAGACATGGTCAAGAGAATCTCCTGCAGTTCAAACCGAGCATCAGTATGGGGAAGAAAGGTGATTTGAGTGACTTTGAACGTTGCATGATTGTTGGTGCCAGAAGGGCTGGTCTGAGTATTTCAGAAACTGCTAATCTACTGGGATTTTCACGCACAACCATCTCTAGGGTTTACAGAGAATGGTCCGAAAAAGAAAAAACATCCAGTGAGTGGCAGTTCTGTGGGCGGAAATGCCTTGTTGATGCCAGAGGTCAGAGGAGAATGGCCAGACTGGTTCGAGCTGATAGAAGGGCAACAGTGACTCAAATAACCACCCGTTACAACCAAGGTGGGCAGAAGAGCATCTCTGAACGCACAGTACGTCGAACTTTGAGGCAGATGGGCTACAGCAGCAGAAGACCACATCGGGTGCCACTCCTTTCAGCTAAGAACAGGAAACTGAGGCTACAATTTGCACAAGCTCATCGAAATTGGACAATAGAAGATTGGAAAAACGTTGCCTGGTCTGATGAGTCTCGATTTCTGCTGTGACAGTCGGATGGTAGGGTCAGAATTTGGCGTCTACAACATGAAAGCATGGATCCATCCTGCCTTGTATCAACGGTTCAGGCTGGTGGTGGTGGTGTCATGGTGTGGGGAATATTTTCTTGGCACTCTTTGGGCCCCTTGGTACCAATTGAGCATCGTTGCAACGCCACAGCCTACCTGAGTATTGTTGCTGACCATGTCCATCCCTTTATGACCACAATGTACCCAACCCATGATGGCTACTTTCAGCAGGATAATGCGCCATGTCATAAAGCTGGAATCATCTCAGACTGGTTTCTTGAACATGACAATGAGTTCGCTGTACTCAAATGGCCTCCACAGTCACCAGATCTCAATCCAATAGAGCATCTTTGGGATGTGGTGGAACGGGAGATTCGCATCATGGATGTGCAGCCGACAAATCTGCGGCAACTGTGTGATGCCATCATGTCAATATGGACCAAACTCCCTGAGGAATGCTTCCAGCACCTTGTTGAATCTATGCCACGAAGAATTGAGGCAGTTCTGAAGGCAAAACGGGGTCCAACCCGTTACTAGCATGGGGTACCTAATAAAGTGGCCGGTGAGTGTATAATCCAATATAAGGCTAAGGGCTAGAATTTGTAAATCATGTGTAGTTTAAAGTTATATTGGGGAAAAGTTCCTCTCAAGACATTCCTCTCAAAAACAGGGTTATTTTGACTGCCACATTCACCCAACGTTGTAGTATTGCAACAATTACAAAACAAGCTCTAGATAAAATGTAGGGCACATTTTCCACAATACCTACATATTTACATGTTGTAGACACTGTAATAAACACAGAAAAAAATATGTAAAGCCTTTTACTTACTTCAATCAGATAAATCCAGTCCAGTAAATCGAGGGGATGATGCTCAAGCAAAGATCTGGAGGGCAGGCCTTGTATACAAATGTAGGACCCAATAGCATTGTGAGACCAAACAATAGGACCCAATGAGTATGTTAATGCAGTTGAACCAAAAAAATAAATGGGGGGGGGGGGGTTTGGGATGACAAAATTTTTTTGGAATTCTGCAACAGTGGGTCTTAAGTATTGTTGCAGCTTGTTCATCCATGTTCCAGGAAGGCAGCTTTTCTTTTTTTTCCTTTTTTTTATAGTGTCCAGTCTGGCAATGTGGCAATAAGAATTGGTGTCTTAATGCCAAAAAGAGCCCAACAGATTTTACTTTCATAAGCAGAGCCTTACTGCAAGAAGGTAGAAGAGGAAAAAAAGGAGAAAAGGTGCAAAAAAGAGGACAAAAAAGGGAGAGAATGATACAACATCCTCAGTCTGCTTTTTCACCTGCAAAGAGAGAGGTAAAAAAAAACAGCACAACCAGCCGATAAAGTATTAAAGATACAATCAACCAAAGCCTTGATACCATCACTGAAGAATAAACAGTATTAACACTAGAAGTCCCAGAGAATTTCAGTTTTCCTGCAAGCCCCCCTCCCCTCTTCAAGTTTGTGTATTCACTCTACCTTGCTAACTGTCCCTATTGTAACGCAAATAACCTGTGACGGGTCCTAGTTCCTGAGCTGAGAACAGGTCATAACCATGCTTTTCCAACAAGGCAAGGCAGAGCCTATTTATATTGTCCATTCACCAACAGACTTGTTTATATTGCAAAGCTCACTATGTGAAAGAAAGAAAAACTTAGAGAACAATTGTATTTTGTCTTGTCTCGCCTTTTCATGTCATTCAACATTTCAGCTTAGAAAATGACACAGTATGACTTCAGTATTGGAGTAACATTTATTTCACCCAAGGAAAAGCACTACATATGAAGCTACAATTGTCCCATTTAGCAGTTTCCACAAACCCAAGGTGCGTCCTTCCTGCATTTGCGACAGGTATACTTTGTGTAGTGCACACAACGATCAGTGCTGTGGTTCCTGTTGCAGAGATTGTGCACCTGGCACTGTGTTGTTTTACCATGAGAACATCTCTTTATTTCACAATGCTGTCTCATCTTTTCTTCTTGTATTGCCTTTTCCTGCATAAACCTATAACAAAGTTCATCTGCAAGTCGCAGAATGAACTTTCGTCGACTGTCTTTAGACCCTGTGCATTCCTTGTACAAAACATGCGCGTTTGTTGCAGCCATGTCAACTATGTTGTAAAAGACAGTGTTGTGCAATTATGCACTGTTTAAAGTTATTTAATGTTTATTAAATAACCCTCTGTCTGTTAAGTATTGTCTGGTGATGATCAGCTCTTAAGCTGATATCAAGACAATGGTTGAAAGGGATGAATTCGAGCACTAGCGATCTTTTAACAGCAAAACCTGCACACACATAGAATAAAGAGTGACAACTTCTTTTCGAGTTCAAGAATTTAATAACAGAAATAAAATGAACATCCAGAGAACATCACTATGTAATGCTGTTTATCCGAATTAACACAATATTTCGATTAACAAATCCTCTCTACTAGGCTAGTGAAACTTAACTAAACTACAAAGCAAAATGAAGGTAAAGAAGCTAAGCTAAGGAACTATTTACATGCAAAACAAACAAAAGACAAACAAAAGTGGTCGATCATAATAAGAATAAGTCAGTGAATCCTTGTTCACTGCAGATCTGATTCCAAAAAGCATGGAATGGAGTTAAAAACATTTGGCATGTGTTTCAATCCATTCACAATGCAAGGCCCCAGGTTAACCAGGTTTTTTTTTTTTTTTTTTTTTTTTTTTTCCAAGATGGCGCTGCGCAGTCAGCAGCCAGTCACATCGGCGGTATCCCTTCTTTTCCTACTTTCTCCTCTTTATTGCGTTTTCTGGATTGCTTGTATATTATTGAATACCGGATCGGGTATTCTGAGCCTAGATGCCCCGAAGAAACCAACTTTTGGGACTCTGGTGATTATATTTTTGTTACTTTCGGCACATTTCGATGCCGCAAGTGGAGATCCCTTTGTTCGCGACTCCGAGCGTCCCTTGATCTACACGAGGA
This sequence comes from Fundulus diaphanus, assembly GCA_037039145.1. Classification (NCBI taxonomy): domain Eukaryota; kingdom Metazoa; phylum Chordata; class Actinopteri; order Cyprinodontiformes; family Fundulidae; genus Fundulus; species Fundulus diaphanus. The sequence goes on from CM073139.1 coordinate 7,823,703, forward strand.
ACCAGCTTCTCGGACTACGTGACTCCTCGCGCTGCGGCCCCGTTCATCTCCACGCTGAGAAACTATACATCCCCGCAGAAATACGGAGGAAGCGTAGAGGATGTCGGGGCGGGAGGACGAAGCGGAGGAAAGGTTATTTACCATCGGTTGTCACGGGAAACGTTAGATCTTTACGGAACAAGACCGAGGAACTCACAGCACTAACCCGTTTCCAAAGTAAGTACAGAGACGCTAGCATTATGTGCTTCACGGAGACGTGGTTAGATGGATCTGTCCCGGACTCAGTGGTCTCCCTGGACGGCTTTAAACTCATCCGCGCGGACAGAACTTTGGCGGGGAGCGGAAAAAAGAGAGGGGGAGGGCTGGCGGTGTTTGTGAATGAGAGGTGGTGTGGCGCGGCACATGTTCACGTGAAGCAGCAGATATGCTGCTCGGATGTTGAACTTCTCGCAGTGAGTTTGAGACCTTATTACTTGCCGAGAGAGTTCGGCCACGTGATCATGCTCTGTGTTTACATCCCTCTGTCCGCGGACGCCGCCGCCGCGTGTGAGCGGATCCACGCCGCTGTAAACAATCTGCAAACACAGCACCCCGCGCTCTCCTGCTGATCACAGGGGATTTCAACCATGCCTCCCTCCGCTCCACCCTCCCCACGCTCACCCAGTACGTCACGTGTAAAACAAGGGACAATAAAACGCTGGACCTTTTTTATGCTAACGTTAAGGACGCCTACACCTCCGCCACCCTCCCCCCTCTGGGACGTTCAGACCACAACCTCATCTACCTGCTCCCCCATTACATTCCACTGGTGAGGAGACAAAAGGCACAGAAGAAGTCAGTGAAAGTTTGGTCAGACGAAGCCAGTGAGAAGCTGAGGGACTGTTTCAGAACCACAGACTGGAGCATGTTCCAAAGCTCTCATGGAGATGACATCAACAGCCTGACTGAATGCATCACTGACTACATGAACTTCTGTGTGGAGAGCATCGTGCCTACACGACGGCTACGATGCTTTCCAAACAACCCCCGCTGGGTGACCCCTGAGCTGAAAGTCCTCCTGAACCAGAAGAAGAGGGCTTTCTACTCAGGGGACAGAGAGGAGCAGCGTAGAGTCCAGCGGGAGCTCCAGTGGAAGATCAGGGCAGCAAAGAAGGATTATGGGAAAAATATGGAGGAGCAGCTGGCGCAGAACAACGTCAGGGACGTGTGGAGAGGTCTGAAGAACATCTCCGGCTTCGGGCAGAGGACCAGCAGGGCTGCAGACGGTGACACCAAGTCTGCAGATGAGTTGAACACATTCTTCACTCGGTTTGACTCCCCCCACACTGGCCCCCTCCCTGCTGTCAACTCTCCACACGTCTCCAACCACCAGCCCTCCAGAGACCTACCATACCCACCGTGGTCAGCCCCACCCTGGACCCGCTGCAGTTTGCCTACCAGCCCAACATCGGAGTAGAGGACGCCATCATCTACCTGCTGCAGCGGGCGCTCACCCACCTGGAGACCACTGGGAGCGCTGTGAGAGTCATGTTCTTTGACTTCTCCAGCGCTTTCAACACCATCAGACCGGTGCTGCTGAGGGAGAAGCTGGAGGACGCTGGGGTGGACAAACATCTAGCTGACTGGACCATGAACTACCTCACTAACCGCCCTCAGCACGTGCGGCTGCACGGCTGTCAGTCAGAGGTGGCACTCTGCAGCACCGGGGCCCCCCAGGGCACCGTTCTGTCTCCGTTTCTCTTCACCCTTTACACCTCGGACTTTACTTACAACACGGACAGCTGCCACCTTCAGAAGTTCTCTGATGACTCGGCCATTGTGGGCTGTGTGTCTGAGGGGAACGAGCTGGAGTACCGGTCGGTCATCATGGACTTTGTGGACTGGTGTGAGAAGAACCATCTGTGCTTAAACACCAGTAAGACCAAGGAGATGGTGATCGACTTCAGGAGAAGACCCCCACCTCACTCACCTGTGAACATCCAGGGGCAGGACATAGAAACAGTGGAGAGTTTCAGATACCTGGGTGTTCACGTCAACAATAAGCTGGACTGGACTCACAACACCGATGCCCTGTATAAGAAGGGCCAGAGCCGCCTCCACCTCCTGAGGAGGCTGAGGTCCTTTGGAGTGAGCCGGCCTCTGCTTAAGACCTTCTATGACTCTGTGGTGGCCTCAGCCCTCCTCTACGCTGTCATCTGCTGGGCTCCTGGCAGCACAGAGCGGGACAGAAAGAGGCTGAATAAGCTGGTGAGGAAGGCCACCTCTGTCCTGGGCTGCTCTCTGGACTCTGTGGAGGAAGTAGCTGAGAGGAGGGTGTTGTCCAAGCTCACATCCATCATGGACAACACCTTCCACCCCCTGCACCAGACTGTAGAGGAGCTGAGCAGCTCCTTTAGTGCCAGACTTAGACACCCAGTCTGTAAGAAGGAGCGTTACCGCAGGTCATTCATTCCTGCTGCTACCAGATTTTACAATGCTGCACTGTAACTGTGACCATAACTGTAACAATTAATGTGCAATAACTAATGTGCAATAACCTATTTAATACACTGTCCTACAACCCGTGCAATAATCCTGATGTAGTGACTTCTGCTGCTATGAACCCCTGAACATAAGTCAGTACACATGTATGTATGTATGTACAAATGTATACAATGTATATGCACATATATACACGTAGGTACGTATGTATGTAGGCGCATAGATATATGTATATATTGAAGTATATAGATATGTTTATATATATATATATAGACCAGCAAGAATGTAAATGAGACATCATATGCCCATTCCTATTTCCTTTTATGTATTTTTTTGATATTCTTTTTGATCCATTGTATATATGAAGATCCACTGTATATAACTGAATGCACCTTTCCTACTCTGCACCTTCTTGTATGAGCCGATGTGACGAGTGAATTTCTCCATTGTGAGATCAATAAAGGCTATCTTATCTTATCTTATCTTAACCAGAACATTATTTTGAGTAAATAATATTCTAAAAGACTGATGTGCTCAGTAATATAATTTAAACCTTATGGCCGATCTTTATCAAAATTGCCTTTAAAACCGACATTAATATTCTATATTAATGCGGGAATAAGGCTCACACCACCATCGAAGGATGGCCGAGCAGAATGATTAAGCTTTGTGCTTTAAAGCAAACTCCTTTTGAAATGTCCTGGACCGGATGTTAGGGAGGCTAATAGCATTTTGGCTAGCGGGCATTCGGCGCTAACAAATGAAAGATTTAGCTTTAATTTTAGTCATGATGAGTGGGCTGGATAAGTTAGACATTAATGTCCCATCAATGTATGAAACCCTTGTGGAGATAACCTTCCTGTTAAAACCATAAAATACACTCAAATGATATTAGCAGTACCATAAACGGAAGGCTAGCGTGAGCTATTTCGTTAGCCCCTTGGTTGTAAGCATCATGTGTCCAACGGTTTACAAAACATTTCCCAATAAACCTTTTACTTCACCCTCAGCTCGCTGCCCAACCTGTCGATGCCTCATGTGTGAGTTTTGTCCACTTTGGCCGTTCCAGGATGGAAGCAGGGAAGTCGTTGGTTTGACTCTTGGCAGGCTAGCGCTTAGCTTTGCAGCAGCATGTGGGCTAACCACAGCGTGTGGAGGGAATGGAGGCCTGTAGGTCCTCCAGGCAGTCTCTGACTCCGTTGCAGTTCGACTTAAACAGATTTCAATTTCAATTCAATTTTATTTATATAGCGCCAATTCATGGAACATGTCATCTCAAGGCACTTTACAAAGTTAAGTTCAATCATATTATACAGATTGGGTCAGATTATACAGATTGGTCAAAAATGTTCCTATATAAGGAAACCAGTTGATTGCATCAAAGTCCCGACAAGCAGCATTCACTCCTGGAGAAGCGTAGAGCCACAGGGAGAGTCGTCTGCATTGTACATGGCTTTGCTGCAATCCCTCATACTGAGCAAGCATGAAGTGACAGTGGGAAGAAAAACTCCCCATTAACGGGAAGGAAAACCTCCGGCAGAACCGGGCTCAGTATGAACGGTCATCTGCCTCGACCGACTGGGGGTTACAGAAGACAGAGCAGAGACACAACAAGAGAGACAAAAAAGCACAGAAGCACACATTGATCCAGTAATCTGTTCTACATTATATGGTAATAGCGGGTGAGCCGTCTTCTTTGGATGATGTCACAGTTAACAGAACGCCAGACCAGATTTCTCCCCAGCTTGGGGGAAGTGGCTCATGTTCCGGCTTTTCAGCTCTGCGTTGCCTGGAACCAGCTCCGTCTGGGATCGCTTCCCGGTACAGGCTGAGAAAGCAAAACAACGCTGGCATAGACGGATTCCTTCACGTCGGCATCTGTTTTCAAGCAGAAGTGAGACACTTATCTTTGAATCGGCTGGCAGTTTATCCCTATGCCAGGGAGGAACTGAGTTTCAGAAAGGCTCATTCTCACTCAGCTCGTGGCCTCCTCCAGGCCCCATGCATGGTCCTGCAGGCTTCCAGTCACATGGCTGCTGAGGGAGTAGACCCCTAACCTGACCCTAGCCAAATGAATTTCACTCTAGTGGCACGCGTTTTATTGACAGTGAGCTGACAGGAAGAGGGTGGAAGACAGGCGGCAAAGCGCCACGGGTCAGAGTCGATCCCGGGCCAACCACATTGAGGACTAAAGGCCTCCTAACATGGTTTGCGCTAACCGCTCCGCCACAGGCGCGCCCCGGAAAACAAAACTTGCCAAATCCGGTCGGGAGAAGGGTGAAAACATCGTTTCCACCAACAAAAGCCTTCAGAGCCGTTCTCTGATGTTATTTTAATGAAACAATATTAGGTAGATTGGACAACACGGAAGAAATAGCAGCATCAATGTTAACGCTTGCTTCCTCGATGCGAGCCGCCATTGTTGTCTGAATCAAAACAGTCTCACGGTCGCTTCTCCACTACGTCACATCTATGAAACTCCAGCCCAGCGTCCTGATTGGCTGGACAATAAAATTGGTTGAAGAAATCACTCTCTATGGAAGAGGTCCCAGATGGATGTGAGTGAAGCTAGGCAGAGCTAAGCGGAACGAAATTCATCTGGGTTGTCAGGTTAGGAGACCACCCCCCCCCCCCAGAGTGCTGGTCGTCCGAGGGTTTGGAGGAGTGTGTCTCAGCAGCTTGGAGTCAGGAGTCGCAGGAGAGAAGAGAGAGTCTGTGTCTGTGGGAGGAAGGTTTTATAGCAAGAGAGAGAACCCCTGCTGGGAAGAAGGGCCGTCCTAGCTGTGAGGGTCTCATGTTGCAGCCAGAGTGGAATTCCTTTGTTAAACTCTTCCACTGTTCAGAATTCAATCTGATATCAATTATGTATCATGGTGTTATTATGGCATAACAACAGCCACGGGCCATCTCTGTGTTCCTGCACGCACCGAGTAAGTCCGTAATTTGTGGTCCATAATGTCCACACCGCATTTCAAGTGGTTATAGTCAATAACAGTGTTTGGTTTCTGTTTTTGAGTCTCCCCAATCTCCACTTTCTGATGCATGGTGCTCAGCAGACAAACACATTTCTTCTTTTTTGTTGCATACACTGTCAGTAAGGCACTTCCAGATGTGAACAGCTGTGTAGAGTACAGCTGGCGTCCTGAAGTTTCTTTTGCTGTTGCTGGTAGCTCCCGCCGAATTCTGCTCATGGTGCCAAGCAGAGTTGTGTTCCGCTGAAGGAGCCTGTTGGCCAGAGACAGAGACGTGAAGAAATTGTTCATAGTTACAGTCCTGCCCTGGTCCATAAATGGCTCCATTAGTTTCACAACAACGTTCTCAGACAGCCTTTCTCCTGTGGGGCGGGAGGGATCTTTTCCCAAATAGGGGATAGCATTACACATGTATTTTGTGTCCAGATCCACTGCAATCCAAAACTTAATTCCAAATTTATCAGGCTTGGATGCAATGTATTGCAGAAAGGGACAACGGACCTTTGATGGAAATAACTGCTCATCAACAGTAATATGTTGCCCTGGACTGTAGGACAACACACAGTTCTGTACAAACTGTTGCCAGATGTTTGGAATTGCAGCAAATTTGTCTGTTTTCACATGTTCCAAATGAGTGTCTTTGTTGTCGAAGCGCAGATATTTCATTATATGGGGCAGATTTACCATTAGGCGAAACTAGGCAGTTGCCTAGGGCCCCCAAGTTCCTGGGGGCCCTAATTATCCAGCCAGGCTTTGATAATGATGTTGTTCCACCAGACTGAGAGAGTCCAGCATCATCCACTCTGCTGGTAAGCAGTCAGCACAGTGTACTTCCTGAAAATGACCCAGCTCTGGCCAATCAGCTGTCTGACCGTGCACGCTGCTCAATAGCACTGAGACGACCGCTCCAGGTGAAAAACGGGATCTTGCCAAGAAATGGAGACGGGTGCAGATTTACTTCCACCTATATTTTATTAAAATGAAAAATGGAGAACAGATAAGCAGATCATGGCTTGTCTGCTAGAAAAAGGGACAAAAGAAAGCATCGAGGAAAACAACAAGAAAAGGGATAAGAGAGGGACAAAAGGTAGAAAAAATAATGTATGTCTATTCTATTAAAATTTCTGTATCTGTATAATGGGTCTGTTTTATGTGTTGTCTTCACAATTCAGAGGGCCCCATGCCTTTCTTTGCCTAGGGCCCCAAATTTCCTAAATCTGCCCCTGTTCATTATATCTTGAAATCGGTTTTGAGGCATTGTGGGTTTGATGTGTGAATTCCCAAAGTCTTTGGACCACAAATCCCACATGGCGCCAACACTCCCCTGTGCCGCCTACATAAACAGAACTGCAATGAAAGCCATCAGCTCATACACACTCATTTTCCAGCCCTGTTCTGTACTGCGACTTTGCGCTGGAAATCGCGAGCGCCCTGCAGCGGAGGAGAGATTGTGCTGAAGTGACTTATATTTGCCCCCTAGTAAATAGGGCAGATGGTCATTATTATATAAATATTCTTGCTTTCCCTCTCTACAGCGTTCCAGCTCATGCAGCTATTTTCATTGTACAGATCAGTTATCGTCTGATCGCTGCGCTGGTGGCTCCGCTGTTTGAAATCATTCCGGTGATTTCTGACACTCCCCTGTGCTGCCTTCATAAACAGAATTGCAATGAAAGCCATCAGCTCATACACACTCATTTTCCAGCCTTGTTCTGTTCTGCGACCCTGCTGGGCTATGCAGTCTCTGCGCTGCGTCTTTGCGCTGGAAATCGCGAGCGCGCTGCAGCGGAGGAGAGATCGCGCTGAAGTGACTTGAGTTGTATTTGCCCCCCAGTAAATAGGGCAGATGGTCATTACTGTGTAAATATTCTTGCTTTCCCTCTCTACAGCGTTCCAGCTCATGCAGCTATTTTCATTGTACAGATCAGTTATCAGCTGATCGCTGCACGGGTGGCTCTGCTGTCTGAAATCATTCCGGTGTTGGCGACACTGATGATGTAGACCTAGTTATATTTAATTACAAATATGATTTTTCCCCCCTGCTCTCAGGTAAAACACTCGTCAACAGAGAGGTTTGAGCTAAAACCGAAACTGAAGGGGGTGGAATGGTTCTCCAACGACAGTGCTAATGGGGAATTTACATCTGAAAAGGGATTCATGAGTTGTGAAGTAGAGACTGACATTTCTTCGGGAATCCCGCAGGTCACGTGATTCCCACGGGAATCCCGCGGGATGGGAGTCAACATCAGTAAATATCACGTGATTGGGACGGTACAGGATTAAATATCAACGGGAGCAGACGAGAGCGGGAGTAAACCAACAACAGGTACAATTAACTAGGATCGATGCCAAAAGATTAAATAAAATAGAAAATCAAAATGTATGTTCGCCGCCGCCATTTTGTAGTTTTTTTCCAAGAAACCGAAACTATAATGCAGGTCAAAGAACTACACGACCCAGAAGCCAACAGTGCATCCGGTTTATTTGTTCCGCCAGCGCTCAAAAAACAGAATGGGGGGGGGGGGGGAATCAACCGCTAGTGGCGAACTCAACCTGGAAAAGTTGGATCTGCAACGCAAAGTCAAAAGTAAGGACTTACAGCGCAACTGTAAAGTTGCAAATATTAACAAACTTGACGAGAGTTGAATGTCATGGTGTTAACACTCAGTACCTGCTTGTAAAACGTGTTTCCTGGACTAATTTCCCAATGTGCAACAGTGTAATAATACGGCCAATAACTTAAAACTACTTTATTATTTTATTTAGTATTGTCTGAACAGTTGTTTTTTTCTGTTTTAACCCAATAACTGAACAATGTGTTAACACTTCTGTTTCACTATTTAACAAAAGTAAAACACATCTACTTCCATGTCTGGTCGGGTAAAAATGAGACGGAGCCGACTGGACCGGCTGTTCTTGGGTCCAGTTAGCTCCGCCTCCAGCTCCGCATCATCCCGGAAAATTAACATAATCTCACTTTTAACTTTTGATAAAAGTTGACAGATCTGTCTAAGAATGTGTTTAATGTTCAATGAATGTATTGGTTCTGATAGTAAACCCTAATTAGTTTGTGGATATTTTATTGCAAATGGAAAAATACTAATATGCTTGAATGATATTCAACTTTTTTTTTTAATTTTTTTTTTTTTACTAAACTGAGTTTTTGAACCACTTCGGTACATTATCTAAATTGTGACAGTAATGCCTTTATGCACTTTTTTCTTAATTGAGTATAGATCTCTTTCTCGGTGCATTATTCTTTAGTTACAGCAATTTGAAATATAAAAGTAACTTAATTATTCATGTAAAACAATTACTTAATGAATTAGTAAAAAGCAACATTGTACATTTTGTTTATTCAACTGAGATAGGCATGGTCTGTTTCTGTGTTTGTTACTTTTTTTATTTATTTATTATTATTCCTTTTACTTTAACTGGCCTTTACTACAGCTAAAACAGGAACTTAACTGACCCTTCATAGACATTCAGGTTTAATGTATTACCGGAAAACTTAATGAAGACAACAAGAATGGGAGTAGGGCAGGAGCGGGAGTCATTCTGAGTGGGACCGGGATGGGAGTGGGAGTAATTTTACCAGGAGCGGGACGGGACAGGATTTTTTTTTCTACTCTGGCCCGGGATTGGGACGGGTTACAATTGTTTTCAGTGGGAGTGTGATGGGACAGGAGTGAAAATCCACTCCCGTGTCACTCTCTATTGTGAAGTACTGTCGGGGGGACTGAAAGCTGACGAAAAGTCTCTGGGACTTCTAGTGTTAATCAATACGATATGTATAAAGTGACAAGAGAAGATAATAGGGGTTTTCTGTATGGAAGAGAGTCTGTAAGTACCTGAATCCAAGAGTGAGAGTGTGCTTGTGTATGAAAGGTTTATCCATGAGAAAAATGCTCAATAGCGGTTGTTTGGAGCCAAAGAACCGCCCCAGAGCACAGAAGCAGACGTCAGGGGAACCAAAACCCCAGATCAGGGGTTTTCAAATTCGTTGAAGGTGAGCCTCCCCTTGGAATAGGTAAGGATAACAAAGCCCCCCCCCACCCCACCCCCTCACACACACACACACACACACACCCGTCCGCCCAACCACAAACCTACCCCACACAGGTCCTTGCAGTAAATGCATATTTCTTTTGTGTTCCTGGAATGCTGTGTTTCAAAAACAACTGATAGCCCAGCACATGTATTTTTATTGTATTTCTTTTAACAAAGTACATTCATAAAAAAGGCCTATTCATAAAATATACATCAAAATATTTCCATCTTACAGGCTACTTTTACTGAAACATCATGGATAGAGGGCCTACTTTTAAAATTGAACTGTCATTAGAGCAAATTCATAAACGATTGTTTTCAACAGCAGACAAACTGAACTAAACAGACGCCAATGTTAAACTGAACTCACGTCAACAGGAAACGTCAACTGAAATAATAATAATAAAAAAGATAACGTGAATTTAACAGACGTCAACATATTCCATATTCCGATTTACGTTTTTAGGCTAATTATACACAATTTAAACCTATTGCTATTTTAACAACCAAGCATTTTATTAGATGTTATTTCTTATCTGATGTATTTCTGATGTTTGGCACTTTGTTTTGCCTTTTGTTAAAGTGCTCTTTAAATAATGATGACAATGACAATGGTTATGATCAGAATAAACTTTTGCATCATCTCCCAGAAGCTGGAAAGAAAAGAGAAAAAAACATAAATATTTTAGACTAAATATTTTAGGCTACAATATTAAACTTTTTCTTTTTTTTCTTCATTCTCACTGTTATGTTTAGTAATTTTTGCCAAAGGCTGCAGCATTTTGATGTAATCCATCTGAATGCAGTATTTGCAAGCCATACGCTGATTGGATGAAAAAAAACCTGTCTGTGATTGGCTGGTGTAGTGGACAGTTTTTGAGCGCAGAGACAGAGTCGAGCGAACGCAGAAAAAGCCGAGCGAACGCACAGCTGGTGTTGAGCGTTGAATGAGCAGGTCCAGTGCGCGAGCAGAGATGGAACTGAGCGCGAGGAGAGAGTGGGTTGAGAAGAGTTTTTCAGAGTTGAGCGCGCGCCAGACAGGTTTTGAGCGGGTACTTGGATTGGTTCCTGCGCGCTCAAACAAAAGGCACAAATATCTTCTTCTCCAGCACATTCTCTGCGCCTCCCCTGTGACTCTTTGGCGCCCCCCAGGGGAGGCGCGCCTCACCTATTGAAAACCACTGCCCCAGATGTCCCAAGGCATCCCCATAGCAAAGGTGCCCAAGAGGGGCCAACCCAGGAAATCTGCCTTCCCCGATCAAATGAAGAGGAGGGACGGTCCCAAGGAAACCCACCAACAGCCACAATGCCGAAGCCCCGGGGTGCCACAGGGACAAGCCCGTGGATTTCGCCGGCAGCCACCTACGGCAGAGCGGATCCGGCCATGGGCCCTCCGGCGGGGGCTCCAACCAATTCTCGGGGAGTCAGGCCCCGCGAAAGAGCCACCAAGAGGGAGCTGGCACCCACCCGGGCACCCAGCCCCATACACCGAGTACCACAGATGCACCACGAGGCCAAGGCGCCAGCCAGCAGAGGGGAGCAGGACGAGAGGGATGGGCTACACACTTAGTGGAGACCTGAGATGTCATGGGAGAGGGGACAGTACAAACCCAGCCTGAAAAATAAACAAACAGAAAGCAACATACACAGTGACATTCACTCGTTCCCACCCTAGTGCCCCCACACTCAAACACTCCTACAAAAAAGGACACATTACACACACTCGCACTTACCATTCACACCCTATATTCCCAGGTCACGAGACAGCGACACCTCCCTGGCGACGCCCCCACCCCCCAAAGTCCTACATGTGTAGCGGCATGATGGAGCAGGCAGAGGGAGGCGTCTGAGGATGGGGAGGAAAGGACTGGGGAGCATCATGCTCACCCAGGAAGCCAGCTCCCCCGCTGACTCCAATAGGCACCCCCATTCTCCCAAAATCCACCCGGAGAGGGAGGCTCCGCCAGCCGCACCACCATAGCCCGAAGGGCCAGGGACAGGCGGCTGGGCCCGAAAACCGACTGCAAACCAGGACCAACACCCCCCCCCCCCCCCACACACACACACACACAAAACTCGCCGACCCTTTCTCCGGACCGTCCCGGAGGGGCAACAGAAACAAAATATATAAACATTTATTGGCATTTATAAACCACCTTTAATATGCTTACATTTATTTTTTATTATATTTTGAGAATTTATTTTTTATCAATACCATATAATATTATATAATATTGGTATCTGGTGGATTTCTGAGGTATCAGCAAATACAGTGGTAGTCGGTAGCTATTTGGCCTTGATCAGGCTGCCGGCTGCATATGACGCGCTCACTAAGGCGGTAAACGGACAGATCTGGAAAGTGGAAGAGCAAAGCCGAAAGGCTGGATGTGCTGGAACGCAGACTGGCTTCGGTGGTTTGAACTCATGGGGAATATGGGATAAAATCTGGAAGTGATGCGCGGAAAAGCCCAACAATTTGGAAAATTGGATTTCACCATTTGGAGCCAGCAATAGACTTAAAGCTGACAGGAAAGTCGGTGCAGCTGTATCATAACAAATAAAGTATTTGTCTGCCTCCCTATCTCTACTCCTGGATTGTTATGGGTGAGAATGCTCAGAACCCTACCCTGCTACCTCCCCCCTCCTCAGACACCTGCGGAGGCTTTCTGAACTGTTGGCGGGCTGATAACATCAAGGACAAAGGCCTCTGGAGAGTGTTCGCGGAAATATAAACACTTTCACCCAAACAGTCACACATAACTGATGCTCATATAAACTAATGTACTTACACGCGACTGATGTCAAATGTTTACCTCCTGCTATATGTGTCTCGTCTTATTTGTGCTTTTTGTGCTAGAGGTTTTTGATATCTCAAACTGTATCCTGTTATAGGATAAAGTATGGGGTATGTTTTTTTCCTCCCACCTTCCTTTGTTGAAAATCTTTTCCACAGATTCTTAGGCAGCGCCCTGTTTGTACCGTGTAATGCGGTTCCTTGGCAGCAAGGCCCCAGTAAATCGTCTCCCCTAAAATGTTTGTGATGTTTTGTCTTGGCCGTTGTACTGAAACAGCAATTTCCCTCTGGGAAATACTTATTAAAGTATATCTGATTCTGATTTTCTGTTCTGTGTCTAGCCATGGCTCCTCAGGGTTATGTTTTATCCATTTTTAGATGTATTGTAGCCTATTTGCTAAGTAGTAGTGATGGAAGTTAGGCAGATCTAGTCCCCCTCTATCTTTCGTCTTCTGTAGCATCTTTAAGATGATACGAGGGGGTTTATCTTTCCAAAGAAATTTAGAAATGGATGAGTCGAGAGATTTTAACCAGTCAAATGGTGATTTATTGGGGATCATTGAAAATAAGTAATACATTCTGGGTAAAACCCAGAATGCTTCATTTTAATTGAAGCAATCCTACCCCTAAATGAAATTGGTAGCGATTTTCATCTTTCAAGGTCCTCTTGTATCTTTTTTAAAAGCGGAATGTGGTTAAGTTTTGGTAAATCTGCCCATTTAGACGACACAGTTACCCAAATATTTAAAACTCCCTGATTGCAGTTGTAAATCTAGGGGGTTCTGTATAGAGCAGTTAATTGGCAGTGCTGTAGATTTAGACTTTTGAGAAAGATTCTAGTAATCTAATTACTTGAGAGAGAGATGTGTTTGAGTGCTGGAGATAGAGTAATACATCATCTGCCTAAAGACACATTTTATGCTCTATTTTCATGCATTTTAAACCTTTAACAACATTAGTTTGTCTAATTGTTGCTGCTAGTGGTTCAATAAAAATGGCAAACAGTGAGGGGGAAACCGGGCATCCTTGCCTAGTGCCCGTCTTGAGACAAAAGCTGGGAGATGTTTGATTATTTATCCTGACACATGCTGTTGGAAAGCTATTAAAACTTTTAACCAATTTATAAAACATTTCCAATTAACTCTATCAAATGCTTTTTCTGCATCTAAAGACAATATATTGGATTCAATATTTTTAATGTAGAAATAATCTATAAAATTAAGTAATCTGCGTGCATTTGTGGATGACTGCCTTCCTTTGATGAAACGTTTGATCCTGGTGTATTATGAGAGGAGTGACTTTATCTAATCGTTTTGCAAGAGCTTTACAGATTATTTTAATATCTACGTTAATAAGGGATATGTGGCGATAGCTGTAGGAAACACAAGATCCTTGCTTGGTTTAAGCAGGAGAGTAATGGTAGCAGAATTCATATTAGCTGGAAAACTGCCATTTTCCTTAGTCTCCTGCAACATTCTGTGGAACGTTGGTGCCAGAATATTCCAGAACTCTTTATAAAACTCAGCTGGAAAACCATCTAGACCTGGTGCCTTTTTATTGGACATGCTTTTTAGAGCTTCCTGAATTTCTACTGTTGTCAACGGTGAATCCAGATTCATTGTTTCACTATCTGATAATTTAGGAAGTGTTATTTTATCCAGAAATTGCTTGATGTCATTATCTCTAACCAAAATCCTTCTGATGGATTTATTTGCGATGTGTATAAAGATTTGCAGAAATCTCGGAAGGTGTTGTTTATACTTTCAGGATCATATAGTACCGGTTGAGTCTGTGACTGCAAATATAGTTGTTTTTTCTTTGTTTATTTTTATCTGATTAGCTAAGAAGCTTCCTGACTTATTGCCATGTTCAAAGTTTTATATTCGAAGTCTTTGACTTAAAAAATTCTTTTGCTTTTCAATATATTCGTTTAATTCTAAGTTTTGCTTTACGGATTTTACCCAACTTTTCCTCTTCATGGGAGGTTTCTAGAAACGTATTTTTTCTCCTCTAACTCCTGAATCTTTTTGTTTTCTAACTTCTTTTTATGAGATGAGAATGAAATTATTTTATCTCTCATCACTGCTTTCCCTTCCTCCCATAGGATAGACGCTGATATCCCTGGTAGATCATTGTACTCCTAGTATGAAGCCTACTATTCTTTACAATATTTGATAAATTCTTCATCTTTAAGCAACAATGTATTTATGTCACAATTTGGGTTTGGTGTTAGTTCAGTTTTGCACTTTTCTTTATTTTACTTGTTTATCAGTCAGGGTTCTGCAAGCTTTTAGTTCAGTTCTGTTTACCTGCCAGCCCACTTATCTGTCTTCACCCAATCAGTTTGTGTCACTCCCCTGTCAGTATTCACCAGCCAGTCAGAGCTATTCATCTGTGAGTCTTCTTCTTCTTCTTGTTGAGTTTATTGGCGGTTGGCAAACAACTTTCCGGTGTGCATTACCGCCACCAACTGGCGAGGAGTGTGGGTCAAAATGGCCATACTCCCAAAGATACTTATATTTATGTTTCTATATCTATAATATTAAATTTACAAATACTAAATCCTCCTAATTATTCCTGTTATTACTAAATATTTAAATAAATATTGATAACATTTATTTTTTGACTTTTTCTGCAGAATATCTATTATATCAAATTAAATTTTCTCCTTATTAAGATCTCTAACCAAAATCCTTCTTTCCTCTTCATATTTCTTACAATACATCACTACATGTTCTACTGTTTCATCTTGTCCACAATATTCACATTTGCCAGATATATGTTTCCCTATTTTGAATAATGTTTTATTTAATCCTGTGTGTCCAAATCTAAGTCTTGAAATAACTGTTATACTAAGTAAAGCTGAACTCGAATCTGAACATATAATTGATCTTAGCGGTCTTACTTCCTCTATCCATTGCTAATAATTCTCCTGTATATACTGATAATTCATTATTTATTCTCCTATTTACTTTGATATTGAAATCTGGAACATAAAACGCAATACCTAACCTATCATTCACATTTTTAGATGCATCTGTATATATTTGAATGTAACCATAATAACTATTAACATATTCTTGTATCAGTTTATGATTAATATTGCCTTCTTTGTTCTTTTCTAACCATTTCAAATCTACTGTTGTTTCAGGTATGATCCAGGGAGGGATTACTGGTAACGGTACTGTTGGACTACATTTAATTTGATCTAACTCAAGTTCTTTTAGTTTTTCTCCCACTATCCATCCAAAACTTCCTGTTTGTCACCTCTCCCATTCCCAACATGTCTGCAATATTTCTTTTGTAGGATGATTTTGACCATGTCCCTGTAAACTTATCCAGTAATTTAGCAACAGTTGTGTTCTCCTGATATCCAGTGGCATTTCTCCAGTTTCAACCTGCAACGCTACAATAGATGTTGTTTTAAATGCTCCTGTAATTAACCTTAACGCTTGTGTTTGTATACCCTCTAACTTTTTAAGTGATGTACTTGCTGCTGATCCATAAACCACACTGCCATAGTCTATTGCTGATCTTATTAACCCTGTATATATAGCCTTTAAAGCAGTTCTGTCTGCTCCCCACTCATGACCAACTAAACATCTCATAACATTCAAAACATTTTTGCACTTATCAATAATTTTCTGAATATGAAATGTCCATGTAATTCTATCATCAAACCATAAACCAAGAAATTTAAAAATTTTAACCCTTTCTATCTCTTGATTATATAATTTAACCTTCACCATACTATTGATTTCTTTCCGAGTAAAAAACACAGTTTTCGATTTTTCCACTGAAAGTTTGAATCCCCATTTATATGACCAATCTTCTATCTTAATAGCTTTTTGTAATTTCTTCACAATATAATCAGTATTTCGACCTCTCACCCAAATTGCCCCATCATCTGCAAAAAGAGAACACCCAAACCCATTTTCTATATCTTTAAACACATCATTAATCATTATAGAAAAAAGTAACGGACTAATTATGCTTTCTTGAGGTGTTCCATTTTCAATAAAATATTTTGAAGAATAACTCCTTCCTATTCTAACCTGTATTTTCCTTTCACTTAAAAAATCTTTTAACCACCTATATACTCTACCTTTAAAATCCATCTTCACTAGTTTGATCATCAATCCTTCCCTCCACATCATATTGTACGCTTTCTCAATATCAAAGAATACAGCCACTACACTTTCTTTATTTATTTGTGCTTTTCTAAAGTTATGTTCTAAGCACAAAGATGGATCCATGGTATTCCTTCCTTTTCTGAAACCACTTTGCCATCTATATATATATTGATTCCTTTCCAAATAATATACCAGCCTGTCATTGATCATTTTCTCCATTTTTTTTACAAATGTTTGAAGTTAAAGCTATAGGTCTATAATTTCCTGGGTTTGCGCTATCTTTTCCTGGTTTACGTATTGGTATGATCACAGCTTCTTTCCAAACCTTTGGCAGCTTTCCCTCCTCCCAAACTCTATTATATAATTCTAACAAAATCTCCTTTGATGGTTCACTAAGTTGACTTATCATAACATAACATATTTGGTCTTTCCCTGGCGCTGTCCTCTTTGCTTTCCTTAACGCACGATTTAGTTCTGCTTTTGTAAATGGTACATTGATTAATTTATTGTTTTCACCATCTTGACTTAATATCTCTACATTTTCTGCTATTGTCTCCTCTCTTCTTCTTCTCCCTTCTTCACTTAAATTTTCTGATCCATGTACTTTAACAAAAGTCTGAGCTAACATTTCTGCTTTCTCATCATCCTTCTTTGCTGTAATTCCATTACCTATTAAAACTGGATAACCAAACTCTTTTTTCATCCCATTCATTCTTTTAACCATTCCCCATATTTTATCTATTTTAGTTTCTCTTCCTACTGAATTACAAAACTTTCTCCAATATATCTTCTTTGCATTTTTAATTGTTTTTCTCACCATTGCCTGCTGCCTTTTATATTCAATAAGATTTTGTATATTATGAGTTCTTTTTAATACTTTAAATGCTTTATTTCGAGATTTAATCACATTTCCACATGCTTCTGTCCACCATGGTACAATTTTCTTTATATAATTCCCTCCTTTCTTATTAATTGAATGTTTAGCAGCTTATAAGATGGCTTCACATATGGAATGATTCAGCCCCTTGTGATTTATGTAGTATTATTGGCCTAATCCTGCTTCGCTACTAAAGGCCCATTTTTACCCCAGTTTAAGATTTGACAATAAATTAGGAATCATTGATCAGAGGTAGAACGGTTTAAATACATATTTAATTCATAGAAATTAAATATGGAGACAGAGTTACATTACCAATCGAGATCTTTCACCGCGCGGTCGAGAAGTCTGTCTGTCTGAAGTAAGTTTTACCAAGACAATCCTTTTATCAACTTTAAACTCCTCCTGCATGGCTCAGTGGGAGGATGACTGACCCCCTCTCCTTCTGACCACCCCCTCGGGGCAATAAAACTCCATGTTTATCTTACGCTGGAGCAGGAAGGGAGAGACCCCCCTCTGCTTTCCTCAGTAACCCCAACTAAGATATATTTTAATTCTCAACAACCCCTCTGTTTTGATCCCTCAAAGATCAAACCAATAACTAGGCTAAACTAAGTCTATGTCTTGCAACCCTTAAACAAAATGTAAATGATAAGATGTAATATTGTAACCCACTGTCCCCTCTGTTGGCGACTTATGAAATCAAATGAAGTTCAAATGTTCCCCTTAAGTGTAAAATAACCCAAGTATAAGCTAAAAAGCTACTAAACCTATCTGAATCTCTAACCTACTAGAATTAAGAAAAGTAAGCACCTTTATCCGAGAGGTGCAAGGCTAAGATAAATGTGCAACTACCAGAAACTATTATATGATCTAAATATGACTTTAAGAGTCCTAACCTAGTTTAACAAAATGTCTTCTTAGAAATAAAGATAACCCATGAAAGCACTACACTCAGATCAAACCACAGAATAAAAAGATTATCATGCAATGCAGAACCAAGATTCTAACGATACTAATATTGAACACCTTATGAATATGGAACTTATAAGACATATGCAGTGGTTACAAAACTCTCATTTTCTTTTGTCTTTTTTACACAATGCATTCAATTGTTGTCATGATGTCTTGCATCTCGTAGATGTCTTCTTCTCGCCTTTAAAGAAGATGGTTTAAAGAGTCAGTGTTCCAACCGCGGTCTCCACACAACTGTATGTTAATCTTTATTAAAAATAAAAAAACGAAAACAAAATAAAATTCCAGCTGCCCCTTCCGTGGGTGGCTCTGCTCGTCAAATTGTTCCGGTGATCTTTCCTTGAACCCTCTGTTTGGCTGGTACACACGGCTCTGGAATCAGATGGGCCCCTGACCTCTGGCCCACCACATCTGTCTGTGATGACCTAAGCGCGCATCCTTCGAGATCGGGGGTCGGTGGACTCCCTTCACATTTCTCCTAATTTTATGTCTCCTGAAACTTACACGACAACCGTTTAAATATCAAATGTTGTGTGCTACCTGTAATTCCGGAGGTTGACTTCGGTCCCGAAAAGCTCCTTTCAGTCATATGGAATCATATCCTGTAATGAAATTAACTGAACACTCCCACAAGAAACACATTTCACATCTTCCATTGTTCTCTCTCCAGCCTATGAGAAACCATTTTAGAAATGTAATAGTTAATGAGACATTTTATTGCAATTCCTCTTTCCCCATCCTTACGCTGTCCTGTAAGAAATATAAAATACGTTAATCTCTGGTGAAGATTCCCCTGTCTGTAAAATCAAAAATTAGTTAATGCAGTTGTGAAATCAAAGTATAGTAACGAGACGCATTTGGGGCCCGTTTGTGTTGGACCAACCTTTTGTCTAAGTTTCCTTGAGACAGTGAGTCTGCTGCCTAACCTTTGACCGTTAAATTTAATCTCTTCTCTTAGCTCGGTTCCTGGGGAAACTGGAACAATCGTAAAACCTTGTGACATGCACTTATCTGCTCACAAGACTGTCATATGGCCTCGGTGCATCCTGTTTCTGACACATGCTCACTGAAGTGTGAAACCAACCTTTGTTCTCCTCATCCTCATCTGTTCAGGTCACTGGGTTAAAGTTAACATCTATATTACTTTAAGCTACACTATTATATATAAGTGATTATATTTCCATAACACTGTTATCCTGTAAGAATGTCAGAATGTTCTCTGAATTAAAGATTAAAGATTACCCTCCATCACACCACTTCACATTAAACCTTTCAGCACTTCACCACACTTTGCTTCTGTACCCTTTACTCAGATATCTATGCTGTAAAAAAGTTCCTACTTTTAATCTGGGAGAAAAAGCAAACCCCCATTTTGTTCACCTATCGTTTTATCCAGTTGTTACAAATCCTGATCCGGTTTACTACAACATATATATGTGGCTTTGAAACCTTAACTAACCTACCTGACACACCAATGATTTTAAACTAAACTAAATATGCATTAAGTTACCCTCTGTTTATCTCTGTTTTATCCAGTTTTTTGTAGTTTATGTAGTTTTTCTATTTAATTTAACATTCACTTTATTGTCCTGCTTAAACTGTTTAAGCCTTTTTCCAAGAACCCCCCTCATAGAATCTGCCTCTAGCATCTTCCTCCAGCAGAGCAGTAGGCTTTTCCGACACCTTTGTGGGGGGTTTCTTTTTGTTTAAACAACCGTTATCTGATTTACAACACAGTTACATACCTTCGTTGTGTCCTGCACAAGAACCCTTCTTTCAAATTACTTGTGCTAAGGGTTGATATAAAGTTTAAGATCTATATAACTTTACGATATAGTGTTATCATATAAATGTTTATGTCATATCCCTCTGATTGGAACAAAATTAATTTTGTTACAAAACATTAACAAAGAATAGTATTAGTCATCACAGGGAATCAATTAACTGCAAATAATTATCTGAATTGAAGTATGAAAAACACTGCCCTATATCCTGGATTCAGATCAAAACTTAATGCAATTTCATAATCCCACAGATCTACAAGAAGTCCTCCGAAAGTTGTGTAAGATCAGTGTACCCATTGAAATAATGATTGCAAACTAATATGCTCACAGCAAGTTGATGGTATGAGAATGCTGAATGTTCCAAGGAACTTACATACTGATAAAATATTGGGTTTTACCTGAATAAAACACCTGGTAACGGCGAATTCTGGTGAAAATCTGATAAGTTTTAGCAGGCAACAGTTATATTGTACAATAGAAAAATCTCAATACTTATGAGCTATTTAAGAAATAACCTAACAGATCCGTTTAACCTATGTTGTTTAAAAACAGAATGTCCCAAGCAGGACACATCTGTGCTAACCGAAAGGCCCATGTAATAAACCTGTCCCCTTAGGACGTTGCAACGCCCCTTGTGGAAATTTATGACATGCAGTTGTTAACCAGAACTCACAGAAACCTAAGTATAAGTGGAGCACGTGAAAGTATTCCCACCCCTGCGGATTGTCTGCCCATAGAAGATATGGTAAAATACACCAGCTGCTGTTAATTATGAGCAATACGGTCCTGGACATAATAGAATTAAAACTCATGTGTCATGATGGGTTCAGTTTTCTTTTAGCAAGCCCACATGCAGAACACAAAACAGGAGAGGTAGGATCAGTGTTAAATGATTTAATAATGGTCACACAATTATCGGTGAGAATCAGGATGGCTTGGTCCTGGGGAAACGACAGTGACGGCAACAATGGTTCACTATGAGGAAAGAGCAGAGTGGTGAGTTCAGGGGTCGTGGGAAGAAAGGAAATCTCACTGAGAAAACAGGCTGATCTTACTTTGAAGTAGATGAACGGAGTCTTGGAGGGGAAACAATGTATGTCCGGCGTCTTAGTCCTTGGTGGGTCCAGAAACTACGGAGGAGTGCGGCGGGAAGCGGACAGGCAGGCTCGGGTGCAGTGGAAAAACGGAGGAGTGGTACGGCCGCCAGCCGTGGAGTCCAGGAGATGATTGCAAACAACGGAGAGGTGAGTCTGGGAACTCGGGCAACCTGTGGGTGCTTTCCACGGCGTCACGAGGGTGGTTCAAAAACCAGGAAATCAACTAGGATCTCATCAAGGGATCGCCTAAAGGCAACAGAAGAAACAAAGATAATTACTAGGAAGTTCAAAGACAACTAGAAAACACAGAGACAGGCTCAGGGGCTCAGAGATACCATGATTGGCTAACACTCAGGCGACGCTGGGCTGGCGGCCAACTCCTTAAATCTGCCGCTGATGAAGATGATCGCGAACAGCTGTGGATGATGATGCACCGCACTCCAACCGGAACCTGTCGCCCTCTGGTGGTAAACGGTGGTAAGGGCGCACAGGAACTCCCACCATGCAGCCAGAATCCCGGAACATAACAGTACCCCCCCTTCAACGGTCGCCACCTGGCGGCCTAGACGAACTGGACGGCAACGAGAAACGATAGTCAGAGATAAGGGAAGGGTCTAAGATCGAAGAACCCGAGATCCAGGATCGTTCCTCCGGACCGTAACCCTCCCAATCGACGAGGTACTGCCAGCCGCGACCTCGCCGATGGGAGTCCACGATCCGACGGACGGTGTATGCAGGATGACCATCAATGTCACGGGGGGGTGGAGGGGGTTCGGCTGGAGGGCAGAGCATGCTGGTCTGGACAGGTTTAATCTGGGACACGTGGAAGGTGGGGTGGACGCGGAGGGAGGCGGGCAGACGGAGACGGACAGCAGACGGGTTGATTATGGCTTCAATGGGGAACGGACCAATGTATCGGGGAGAGAGTTTCTTGGAAATGGATTTGAGCGGAATGTCACGTGAAGAAAGCCAAACCTGTTGACCTGGGATGTATATGGGTGCTGGTCTCCTCTTACGGTCAGCCAGGCGCTTATTTCTGTCTGCAGTTTGGTTGAGGTTACGGATAATGGTGTTCCAGACTTTCTGACAACGACGGATGTGATGACGGACGGAGGTGACTGAAATATCCTTTTCCTCTGATGAAAGAAGAGGGGGTTGATAACCAATGGAAGCCTCGAACGGGGACATACCGGTAGCTGCCGAGATGTGGCTGTTGTGAGCGTACTCCACCCAAGGAAGGAATTGGGCCCAGTCAGAGGGGTTGGTGGAGGTAAAGCAGCGGAGGGTGGTCTCCAAGTCCTGGTTGAGCCGTTCGGTCTGACCGTTGGTCTGGGGGTGAAAGCCGGAAGAGAGTGAGACAGATGCATTGAGAGCCGAACAGAAACTTTTCCAAACCTGGGAGATGAACTGAGAACCTCGGTCAGAGAGGATGTCCTGTGGGATGCCATGGAGTCGGAAAACGTGTTTTATCAGAAGTTGAGCGGTTTGAAAGGCTGTGGGCAACTTACGGAGAGGAACGAAGTGGCAGGCCTTGGAGAAACGATCGACGATAGAGAGGATGGTGGTCATGCCCTTGGAAAGAGGTAGGCCGGTAACAAAATCTATAGATACATGAGACCATGGCCGTTTGGGAACGGGGAGAGGTTGCAGAAGGCCAGATGGTGGTTGGTGAGAGGTTTTATTTCTGGAACAGGTGGTGCAGGCTTGGACATACTCACTGACATCTTTATGGACAGAGGGCCACCAAAACTTGCGGTTGACAAGTGCTATGGTACGGCTGATTCCGGGGTGTGCAGAGAATTTGGAGGCATGGATCCAGTGGAGAAAACGGGCTCGGACTGAGACAGGAACGTAGAGCTTGTTGGGTGGACAGGTGTTGGGTGCAGGTTCTGTCAACTGAGCTTGTTTAATGATGTCTTCAATCTCCCAGGTAACGGTGGCGACAGTACAACTGGGAGGGAGAATGGTGGCAGGAGCCTTCTCGGAATCATCAGGTGAGTACAGGCGGGAAAGTGCGTCAGGTTTGATGTTACGGGAACCAGGGCGATATGAGATGGAGAGATTGAATCGAGAGAAAAACAGTGACCAGCGTGACTGACGTGGGTTGAGCCTCCGGGCAGACTGAAGGTAGGACAGGTTCTTGTGATCGGTCCAGACCAGCACCGGATGCTCTGCTCCCTCCAGCCAATGTCTCCATTCTTCCAGGGCTAATTTTATAGCTAATAGCTCTCGATCTCCCACATCGTAGTTTCTCTCTGGAGGTGATAGTCTGCGGGAAAAAAAGGCACATGGGTGAGTTTTATTGTCGCGAGGAGAGATCTGGGATAAAACTGCACCAACTCCGGTGTCTGAGGCATCGACTTCAACAATGAACTGTCGGGACGGGTCTGGCTGAATCAGGATGGGTGCGTTGGCAAAGAGGGCCTTGAGGCGTGAGAATGCCACTTCTGCCTCCGGAGTCCAACTAAAAGGGATCTTGGAAGAGGTTAGTGCCGTTAGTGGTAAAGCTGTCTGACTGTAGTTTCTGATAAAACGGCGGTAAAAATTTGCAAATCCGAGGAAGCGTTGGAGCTGCTTGCGGGTTTCGGGTGTGGGCCACTGCAGTACTGCCTGGATCTTTTCCTCCATTGGCCGTACCTGTCCGCCCCCTAATATGAAACCCAAGAAGGAAATGGACGGCTTGTGGAACTCACACTTCTCAGCTTTGACAAATAGTTTGTTTTCGAGTAGTCTTTGGAGAACCATGCGAACGTGGCGTTTATGTTCCTGCAGCGTCTGTGAATAAATAAGAATGTCATCCAGGTATACGAAAACGAAGATGTTCAGAAAGTCTCTTAAAACATCGTTTATTAGAGCTTGGAAAAATGCAGGCGCATTGGATAAGCCAAATGGCATCACGCAGTACTCGAAATGGCCAATAGGGGTCTTAAATGCGGTCTTCCACTCGTCACCCTTGCGTATACGCAGAAGATGGTAGGCGTTTCTCAGGTCGAGCTTGGAAAAAATTGTAGAACCATGTACTGGTTCGAAGGCCGATGATAATAATGGCAGGGGATACTTATTCTTAACTGTAATATTGTTTAACCCTCTATAGTCTATGCAGGGTCTCAGGGATCCATCTTTCTTGCCAACAAAAAAAAATCCAGCTCCCATAGGGGAAGATGAGGTGCGGATTATACCGGCTGCCAAGGACTCTTTTATATATTTCTCCATAGTTTCTCTTTCAGGTCGAGAAATGTTGTATAAGCGACTGGTGGGTAACGGAGCACCCGGCAGGAGATCTATGGAACAATCATATGGACGGTGAGGAGGGAGAGAAAGAGCCTTGGACTTACTGAACACAGGAGCGAGGTCGTGGTAATCAGAGGGGATTGTGGAGAGATCGACCGGGTCCGCCTCCTGAGGCTCAGCCGGTGGAGGACCTGGGGGAACAGCTGAGCGGAGACAAGATGAGTGACATGAAGTGGACCAGGATTCCAGGTGTTTCTCGGTCCAATTTATTTGTGGGTTGTGAAGTTGTAACCAGTGGAAACCTAAAATTATGGGGGAATTGGCTGATGAAAATACAAAAAATGAAATAAACTCACTGTGGTTACCAGAAATGATAAGGTGGAGTGGTTTGGTTTTATGTGTGATGTGTGGCAGCGTTTTTCCATCTAAAGCAGTAACTCGCAGTGGAACAGGCAGTGGTTCGGTCTCTATTCTCATTTGTTTAACCAGGGAGTCGTCGATCAAATCTTGCTCGCAACCAGAGTCGACTAGGGCGGATAAAGAAAATGACTGGGTCTGAATCAATATGGTTGCGGGCAACAGTAAGTGAGGAGCGTTTCTTTCGCTGGGATGGTCCGCCAACCTCCTCGCCGCTACTGGCGGACCGGAAGGTTTAAACGAACCGGACAATTGGCCAGAAAATTACCCGGGGCACCACAATAAATACAAAGTCAGGCTGACATGCGCCGCTGGCGCTCTTCAGGAGTCAGGCGAGTTCGACCTAACTGCATGGGCTCGGGATCCTGAGAGGCTGGGTGCGGAGAAAATGCCGAGGGAGAAGCGGAGCCACCAAAGTGTCTGAATGGTTGGCTCCTACGACCCCCATCTCTCCTTCGGGACCGGATTCTGTGATCCAATCGGATGGTCTGACTGATTAATTCCTCTAGGGTCCTAGGTTCTTCAAAAGTAGCCAGCTCATCCTTAATATTGTCATTTAACGCGTTGTAATATGCGCTCTTAAGCGCGGCTGGTTCCCAGCCTGTCGCTGCAGCCTTGATGCGGAAATCCACGGAAAATTCCGCCACAGTTTTATTTCCTTGTTTAATATTCCAGAACTCTCTGGAATTAACTGACTGGTCAGCATCTTGACAAAACACCTGTCTGAACTCTTTTATAAAATCATCAAATGAACAGCCATAGCGTGCTGGATCTGGGAAACGAGCTTCGGCCCATAACAAAGCTTGTCCCGACAACGAGGACAGGACGTATGCGATCTTGGAGCTGTCATAAGGGAAGCTTCTCGGGGAGTGATTAAACATTATCGAGCATTGAAGAAGAAAACCATTACATTTGCTCCGGTCACCTGAAAATCTTTCGGGCGTAGGTGGACAGATATCAGAAAACGTGGATTGGATCTCCGGAGCTGGGTTTGAAGCTAGAGCTGAGTCGGAGGCTGGAGCCGAAGCTTGAGGGGCTGAACCTCGAAGGTAACGGGTTAATTCAGATAGTTGTTGGTTAGTTTCAGTTTGGATTCTCCTTAACTCTTTTAAAGCGTTTTCATGGGTTTGCAATATAGATTGTTGTTCGGCTAAGGATCTCCGGATTGCGTCTGCTGGGCTGAGTTGGGGGCCTGAGTGTTCTGTCATGATGGGTTCAGTTTTCTTTTAGCAAGCCCACATGCAGAACACAAAACAGGAGAGGTAGGATCAGTGTTAAATGATTTAATAATGATCACACAATTATCGGTGAGAATCAGGATGGCTTGGTCCTGGGGAAACGACAGTGACGGCAACAATGGTTCACTATGAGGAAAGAGCAGAGTGGTGAGTTCAGGGGTCGTGGGAAGAAAGGAAATCTCACTGAGAAAACAGGCTGATCTTACTTTGAAGTAGATGAACGGAGTCTTAGAGGGGAAACAATGTATGTCCGGCGTCTTAGTCCTTGGTGGGTCCAGAAACTACGGAGGAGTGCGGCGGGAAGCGGACAGGCAGGCTCGGGTGCAGTGGAAAAACGGAGGAGTGGTACGGCCGCCAGCCGTGGAGTCCAGGAGATGATTGCAAACAACGGAGAGGTGAGTCTGGGAACTCGGGCAACCTGTGGGTGCTTTCCATGGCGTCACGAGGGTGGTTCAAAAACCAGGAAATCAACTAGGATCTCATCAAGGGATCGCCTAAAGGCAACGGAAGAAACAAAGATAATTACTAGGAAGTTCAAAGACAACTAGAAAACACAGAGACAGGCTCAGGGGCTCAGAGATACCATGTTTGGCTAACACTCAGGCGACGCTGGGCTGGCGGCCAACTCCTTAAATCTGCCGCTGATGAAGATGATCGCGAACAGCTGTGGATGATGATGCACCGCACTCCAACCGGAACCTGTCGCCCTCTGGTGGTAAACGGTGGTAAGGGCGCACAGGAACTCCCACCATGCAGCCAGAATCCCGGAACATAACATCATGTTTAAAAGGAACATATCAGTTATATAGTAAAAAAATTTAAGAGACAGTAGTATATTTTTCAAAACCGCAAACCTGTACTGCTGGTATCTGCTCAATTGGCTGCCTTAAGAAGTTATTACCTGCACCAATCCATTTGCCTAGAAGCTCAAGAGTTAGAGACACAGAAAAAATATTAGAAATCACATCCCATTAAATTTGGTCAGAAGTATATTGGTAGAAATAACAGTCTGAATTACCTTAACAAAAAGTCTGTTATCAGTCTGTGGTCCTTGAGATGGACTGGACTGACATGTACAGCAGATCAGGCAGAAAAGAGATTGGAGTTTAGGCGTCGCACTCACAGCTTCCATGTATGGAACTCCACATTTCATCCCCCGCGTGTTGCAGTGATTCGCTGTTGACGCACCTCAGTGACAAAGTTCCTTTCCACGACTCAGAAACTGGATGAGGCATGCAACTCCAGTGTATGCAGACAGTCATTTTCCCTTGACAGCTTAGGATCTGTGCTGTTCATAGGCGTTGGCCATTGTTCCAGGGTGAGGAAACATTGTTCATGGGTGCGTTATCCCTTAGATGAGGCACTGACCTTCTTGAAGGTGAGGTGGTATTGGGACTTCATGCCAGGAATTAGTGATGTGAAACAGTCCCTGGTCCAGTGTCCAGCGTAAGCAACTGTCCCAGATGTGATGGGTGCCCCACGACACACATATCGGCTGTAAATGCTCAGTTTTATTCTTCCAACCCCAAATCGGCACCGATCTGCGTCTCATGTCAGCCGTGTCCATACTCCAGAACGAACAGACCTGTAACAAAATTAAGATAGAAAAAGAAAAACAGGGGGGGAAGGGAACTCCCCCACCTTAAATTAAAATAGAGACAGTTCTCGATGGAATCAGCTGCTTACGCTCATTCCTTCCTATGTTGTTTTCCAATAACTGTAATTTTACCAACCTTTAGTAATTAACAAACTCAAGCGTTGTGTATCACCCTTCCTTTGAGTCACAGGCAAATGGTGTATCAAATATTGTCTGAGCGAGCGTATCAAGATTTAAAATCATCAGCTGAGATATTGAAGAGGACACGTTTTTTTTTTTTCTTTCTTTTTTTTTTAACACTATTACTCCAAATAATTCCCCTAAATTGGACTGATTTATTTAGGATCCACACCTGTGTGTTTGATCCATCCTACTGATTTTTTCAGAAGATATCAAGAGTCCCAGTCAAACTCAGGAACCTTCTGCTAAAGTGTATAAAGAAAATGATGTGTAACTCCATCTATCAAGGAAGAAAATATAAAAAACACCAAAGGTACATTTTAAAACAGCTCTAAAATCAGTTATGCGCCTGTGTTTAGTAAATTTTTAAGTCAAATTCTGCCGGCCACAAACAATCACCAGCAACTGATGTTGAAAAGTTTATTCACCAGAATTTGCACATCACCAAATGAACAACTAGAAGATTCCTCTGTTCTTAAATTACTGTGTGACAAGGACATCTGCAGTTTGTGGGACCATGAAAATGTGATTACATATAATGAATAATTTGGGGACCGTCCTGTGATGATCCCGTAATATTTTCTGTATCCACTAGGTTTTGACGCTCTGCAATATCAGTATCTATAATAAAATGATACACGCCATTAACATTTGTCATAGATTCCTCAATTTTAGCTGCTTTATTTGAGGATAACTTCGAAACTGACTCATGACTAAATGCAGGGTTAACAAATCAACCGCAATATCAGTTTGCAAACACTATTAAGGTACAGTTTAACCCAACTTTTAACTCTGTTTAGTTCTGCTTAATGTGTTTTTTCCCAGGCCTGCAAATAAGCAAAAGTTTATAGGGTTTACTACTCTCTATTAAACAGCTAGATTGAAGTCTGACGGATTATATTTATTTATTTATCTATTATAACTAGGGCTATCAAACAATGAAAACCTTTTAATCACAATTTAATCGCAAATTATATTTTATATCTGAAAGGATATACATTCATTAGGCATTTTAAAATGCTATTTTGCAATAGATAACGCTAGTTACAATTACACCCTAACAGAAGGTGTTAGAAAAATATAAATGTCATCATTTTATTTTATCAAGCTACAGGCATTAGGTTTGTTTTAAGAGTTTGCTTTCAGGAAGGTACCATTGTTTTTATCCTTAGATAAAATGGTTTCCTCAGACAAAGAATGTCTCCTTTCTCTAACTGCGCATAAAGCTGGTGATTTGGTCATCACCCACAATGAAACATGCTCCCTTCTGTGTTTACCCCCATGTTGTAAACTCAAGACTGTGATTAAATCCTCGTGACCTCATGTGATGTGTGACAATAAATACAAGGGGACAGAGGCAAATCCCCGTGTCCGTGTTGGTTTTCCCTCCAGGACAAAGAGGCCATTCATTACAACCGTAACAGAAGGCATCTTCCCTTTTTTGTGTTTTCCCAATTTATAATGCCTCAAACATATGTTCAATGTTCTGCCAAATTTTTAACAACTTTTCCAAACTTCTAACCACTTTCTAACTTTTAGGCTACAGTTCAAAATAAACTCACCAAACTGCAGGCCGTGGTCTCTCTCCAATGCAACTCACCCAATCAGCTTGCTGCTAATACCTCAAATGTTTTACTGCATTGAAACTTGTCCTGCACTTCAACAAACATATTTTTACTTATCACTTTTACTTAACACAATTAAACTGCTCTTATCTTTAGTCCCATGCACGCGGAGAAATTCACACCCTCATGAAGACACACACACACACACATACACACCTCCACTCTCCGCTGAGTTGCAGGGTCCAACCAATCTCTCCTTCTCTCAAAACCATGGATCCCATATTACCGAGACATTCAAAACATCAGACAAGACATAACAAATATAACATTTAAGACAGACAGCCTTGCGCGCGCAGAGGGTCTCCTTTTAATACCCTTCCACTCGACGAAACCAACTATTCATTTTAATACCACCTCGGTCTAATCGTCGTGCAATCAGAAACCCCGTTCTGATGCTAGAGAACAATGTAAATGTTCCCTTGGGGCCCCTTTTTTTAATCTCTTATCTTCTATAACAGCTCACTCTTAAGGTCTTGCTGCTCTTAGCCTCAACTTAAAGATGTTACGTATTCTCGGCCGTTCTATCCCTGTGCTGCATTAGGGTGTCCCCTTCCCCAAAGAAAGCACTCCATCTTAGTCCTAAATTCACCAGTTTGTCAGTCTGGTGCAGAGGTGACCAAATCTCGGGACTCTTTTTATTCTTTGTATTTTATCTTTTTTATTTGATTTTAAATAATTTTTTGCAATCTCAACATTTAAGTTTCTCAATTGTTATTCTTATGTCATTTTATTTATTTTTGTAAAGTCTCAACAGTTAAGTTTCTTGGCTGTTATTTCTAATTTCCTTCTCATACAGCCTCACCATCTAAGGTTACTTGCCATTTAATTTTCTATCTAATTTTACGTTTTTCTGACGCAAACAAACACATAAATCCCATTCAATCATTTCTTGGATTCAATATAAATTTCATTCAAACCTAGTTGTACTGTTCAGCCTCTGATATTTTGAGAAGAAAGCTTCTCATTTACAGCAACACTTGATTTAGCCTACATCTAATCTTTAGCCAATTGGAGAATCAAAATCTCCTTACTTTTTTTCGGGTCGACCCTGTTTTGCTGCAAGTGATTACTTCTTCGTGCCCAAATTCAAAAGGTTCCTCCACTTTATTGTCAAATCCGGGTCACGGCTGACCAAATTGTGATTTATGTAGTATTATTGGCCTAATCCTGCTTCGCTACTAAAGGCCCATTTTTACCCCGGTTTAAGATTTGACAATAAATTAGGAATCATTGATCAGAGGTAGAACGGTTTAAATACATATTTAATTCATAGAAATTAAATATGGAGACAGAGTTACATTACCAATCGAGATCTTTCACCGCGCGGTCGAGAAGTCTGTCTGTCTGAAGTAAGTTTTACCAAGACAATCCTTTTATCAACTTTAAACTCCTCCTGCATGGCTCAGTGGGAGGATGACTGACCCCCTCTCCTTCTGACCACCCCCTCGGGGCAATAAAACTCCATGTTTATCTTACGCTGGAGCAGGAAGGGAGAGACCCCCCTCTGCTTTCCTCAGTAACCCCAACTAAGATATATTTTAATTCTCAACACCCTCTATATCCTGACAAATATTAATTGTCTTTAAATGTCTTTCAGTAATCATTTTAATTTTTTTCCCAATCAGCAGTACTAAAGTTCCATCTATCTACCCTCATGCTTTCACTCTCTTCCATATTTAATCCTACTTCTATCAATATAACATAATGATCACTTCCTATTGTTTCATTTTCAACTTTCCATGTACATATACCAGCTATTGTTTCTGATACTAAAGTTAGATCAATAGCTGACTCCCTTCCATTCCTAATATTTATTCGTGTACCATTTCCATCATTTAAACATATTAGATTATTTATATCAATAATTTCTTCAATTACCTCTCCATTATTATCATTTTGACTTCCCCGTAAAGTGCTATGTGCATTAAAATCTCCACAACATATAATCTTCCCCTTTAAATTGTCTGTTAACTCCCTTAATAACTCTAAAGATAACCTTTTACATGGATTATAAAAATTAATTATCGTCACAGCCCCAATTTCACTCCAAACTTTAATTATTATCATTTCCCAAAGTTCTCCTATTTTCAATACTCTGTATGACATTTCTTGTTTTATAAATATAACACATCCACCTCCTAAACCATCCTCTCTATCCCTGCGTACACTCTTATATCCACTAATAACAAAATCTAACGTCGATTTCAGCCAAGTTTCTTGAACACATATAATTTCTGGTTTATTTTTTAGATTGTTAATATAGCCATTCTGTATTAAACTTCTAGCATTCCATTGCAGAATAATCATACAGCTCTTCCTTCACCACTTCCTGGCTTCCCATCTGTCTCTAATTGTTTTTTCACCATGATAGTTCCCTCATATCCAAGAATTTTTCAGCTCCTTTTATTATTATTTTAATTTTTTCCGTTTTATGTTTGACTTGGCTATAAAGAGAATAAGTTTTTCAGTTGTTATACTTGTTGTTTTAACTTGTTCTCTGATGCTGTTCTCTGATCTTACGTTATGAATCACTTTTCTTGCTTCCGCCCCTGAATTTTGTCCTTGTACTTTTTTCACTGCTTCAGCATAACTTATGTTACTTCCCATCTTCACTTTCTGAACTTCAACAGCCTTCTTCCTAACTTCACAACCTGCATATGTCACTGAATGCTGACCTCCACAGTTGCAACACTTCATCTGCTCATCCCCTTTACATTCTTCATACCTGTGCTCTCCTCCACACCTTGGACACCTTTGCTTCCCTTTACACACTGCTGCTACATGCCCATACTTCTGACATTTATAACATCTTAAAGGTGGAGGAACATATGGTCGAACAAAATAACTCATACATCCGATTTTAACTCTTTCTGGCAACACCGAATCTTGGAATTCTAATAGCACAGACAAACTATCAACATGCTCACCATCAATTGTTCTCAATAATCTTCTCACTTTTTTCACTTCACCACCTTGAATGTTGCGTCTTAATTTTTCCAGATCCTCTTCAACAGGAATGCCATAAATCACTCCACGGGAACCTTTGCTTTCTTCAAGAACTCTTCTGTCAGACACCACATTTTTGCAAACACTATCAATGTTTAATGCTTTATTTCGTTGAACTTCATCTTTACATTTTTTTAACAAACTTCCATCTCGAAGAATTTTTGCCATTTCTACCTCTCCCACCTTGTGTTTCAATTCCCTGGATAATGCCACTGGACCCAGATTAATACCTTCATCCTCTTTTCTAAATTTAAGGATTATTTTGAACCCACTACCTTCAATCTTCCTTCGAATAATCCTAATTTCTTCCTCAGGACTATCCTCACCCAAAGATCTTTTATTTGAAACTTTCCCTTCCTCCCTACGCCTTGTATCTGTCTTACCTCTATCTTTTCTTCTAGATACTTGGGACCATTCACCACTCCATTTCATCCCCACCATCCTCTTCCTGTGAGGCCATTTCGACCCAGTAACTCACCAGTTTATGCCAACCGCCAAATCACAATCCAAAAAATAAATAAATAAATAAATTCCAAAACAGTCCACAACTCGTGTTGTCAACTCGCCGCAGCTGCCAAAAAACGCTGTCGTCACCAGTCGTCAGCTAGCAGTCCTCATCTGTGAGTCACTTCCCTTCCTTTGATTAGTTCCACCTGTTTTCTGTAATTAGTCTCTACGCCATTCACCTGCTCACTCCCCTATTTATACCTGCTTCACTCCTCTGTTCTCTGCCAGATCAATTCAAGCCTTTTGGTGAGTCTTATCCAGTGGTCTGTATTCTGATAGCCCTGTCGATACTGACCCAATTGTCTTCTGATTCTTAGCCAGCATGATCCCTGTGTCTGATTTCCCTGCCTGTTTCTGCCTGCTGATTTGTGTACCGAACCGGACCTGCTTCCCGACCTCTGAATCTGCCTGTCCTCTGTTTAACCTGTCCGCCTGTGTACGGATCTGGATTTGTTATTCTGACCACCAAGCCTGCCTGTCCTTGTCTGGCTGGACTGCCTGTAACAAACCTTCTTTAACGTACTCTCTGCTTGTCCGGCCTGAATACTGGATCCACCTGTTCTGTTCGTGACTATTTAGTCTCCAGCTTTTGTTTTGTGGGGTTATTTTTTTTATTTATTAGGGTTAAAGAAACAGGAGCATGATCACTGAAAGCAATAGGATGTATTACAGCATCTGAGATGTCAGACAGCAGCGAGCTGCTGATTAAGAAGTAGTCCAAACTTCTATCATTCATAGTAGGAATGATGGACATTTGAAAATAAAGTATATTCCTTACTGTTAGGATGAAGAGATCGCTATGCATCACAAAGACCATAATTACTCATGTACTGTTTGACTACATTTAATGATTGCCCACTGCGCTGAGTCCCTGTTGTATTTGATGCAATTCTTCATTTAGACCAAAGGTGAGGTCACCCCTAATAAATAGAGAGCAATCCAGGTGTTTTGAAAGTGCATGGAAAGGTTTGTGTAAGAATGAGGGGTCATCAACATTTGGGCCATATATACTGACAATACATAACTTTTGGTTATGAATGGATATTTTTATTATTATGAATCTACCCTCAGGATCTATAATTTTGCCTAATATTGTAAAACTGAGTTTTTTTTGTGGATTAAAATTGCTACTCATCTTTGTCTAGAGTTATAGCAGGCAGCAAACACATTAGGGAACTCAGGTGAGTTTAGATAATTTACAGTTGTAGCTGATTTATGGGTTTCTTGCAATTAGACAGCATCTGCATTTAATCTTTTAAGCTGGTTAAAGATCTTAACTTTAACCAGCTCCATGCACATTCATGTCACAAACATTAAATTCACCATAGGTGTGAGTGAGAAGCTTAAGCTGGAAAGTGTATGTCCCTATAGAAATAGATATACATAGACCCAGGTGACATCAAACAAAGTGCTTGTGATTGTCTGATCATCAGGAAAGAAGCAGAGGAATAAGATAAAGAAGAAAGGAAGAAATTGCAGAGAGTGAGACAGGGTGAAAGAAAAAGAATTACAACCCAGCCGTGATTAACAACCATACAGTGCCAATGTGCTCTTGAGTTGTGCACATATTTAATTTATCACCGTGTTCCATTCTATTCTCTTTTAACAAGTGTCACATGCTTTAAATCCACCTGTTGTGCAGCTAATAAAGCCACAGAGTGATCTTCTCATCCCTTAACAGCTGACCATTAATGTAAATTAATGGTCAGCTGTTAATGGAAACTGGTCAATGACGCTGAAATACTTTCCTCTCAGCTCTCTGCCCCAACTTCTGACTTGCTCTTTTTGTTTGTAATGCTCGAATTTAGCTACAATCGCCCGAGGTCGGGTTTATTGGGCTTCTTACCTCCTAGCCGGTGAATTCGATGGAAGGTGATCTGCTTTACCTGTTCCGCCGGGATTTTTAGCTTCTGCTGGAGGAACTCACGGATTGTTACCTCGGGATCCTCTTCCTGCTGCTCCGGGATGCCGGCAAAGACGAGGTTATATCTCATACTTCGCGACTGAATGTCCACAATGGATTCCCTCATCTTCTTATTTTCACCGGACAGCTGAACCATCCCCTCGGTGAGCTTCCTGACTTCCCCCACCCCCCCTCAGCGATTCGTTCTCGGCTGTGACGGAGGCTAGCTGCTCCTGGCTGTATTCCAGCGACTCTCTCAGGGCTTGAAATTCCTTGTGTAGAACTTCTACCAAGGCGAGGCGGGCATCCAGGCTAGTTAGCTTTTTGTCTATGGATTCTAGGATGTAGCTCCTGTCTGGAGATAATGTGGAAGCAGCGCTGGTTGAACTCGAATGGGAGCAATTGTTGGTGTGTTCGTGGATGTAGTACTTTTCGGCTTCACCATTACGATGCTGTTGAAACACTCGTCCAGATAGCTCTCAAGGCTGGTCAAGGTCTCCTCGTCCAGTTTGTTTTATTGTGAAATAAATAAGTGTTAATGTTTAATTGTTTGTTAATTGTTTGTTGCAAAATGTGCACACAGTCATAGTTATATTGATCCATCCATTCCCTTTGCTCTCAGCAGTAATGCATTTATGGGATTCTTCATTAATAAAATTGATTCTATTAAAAAAATTAATTGGCATCCGCCCAAACATGATTACCTTGTCCTCAGTAAGAGAGGCAGCATTGTCGAAATGTTTAAACCTGATTGGTGTTTGAAATGTTTAGACGCAGTAAAGCTTTCTGAGTTATCTATAATTTTAGCTTCATCCAAACCTTCAACTTGTACCTCAGACCCAATCCCAACCAAGTTATTTAAGGAGGTATTCCCTTTGATTAATGCCCCCATTTTAATCATGATTAATCTATCCTTAGTAAATGGATATGTACCACAGGCTGATATTAAACCTTTACTTAAGAAACCCACTCTTGATCAAGATGACTTAATAAATTACAGACCTATATCTAAACTTCTTTTCCTACCTAAAATTATTGAGAAAGTAGTTGCTAATCAACTATGTGAACATTTACAAAGTAATTACCTATTTGAAGACCTATTTACCTATTTGACTCAGGCTTCAGAGCTCATCATAGCACCAAAACAGCTATGGTGAAGGTCACTAATGATATTCTCATGGCCTCAGAAAATGGACTTGTGTCTGTACTTGTCCTGTCAGATCTCAGTGCTTCATTCGATACAGTTGATCACAATATTCTCCTAGAAAGACTTGAACATATTGTAGGAATTAAGGGGAAATCATTTACATCTTATTTGTCTGACAGATTCCAGTTTTGTTCATATTAATAATAAATCTTCTTCAAACTCTAGGGTCACTTGTGGAGTACCACAGGGTTCAGTCCTTGGACCAATTCTCTTTACTATATATATGCTTCCGATTGGCAAAATTATCAGACAGCATAGGATTAATGTCCACTGTTATGCTGATGACACTCAGTTGTATTTTTCCATAAATCCTGATGAATCCAATCAATTACTTCAACTGCAGTCATGTCTTGATGACATCAAAAGCTGGATGACTTTAAATTTTCTGCATTTAAATTCTGACAAGACAGAAGTTGTAATCTTTGGACCAGAGTCCTCAAAAAATAAAGTTCTTAATCAATCACTTAATCTGCATGGCATTAACTTGGCCTCTGGTAATAAAGTAAAAAATCTTGGTGTTATTTTTGACCAAGACATGTCATTTAAATCCCATATTAAACAGGTTTCCAGAGTTTCCTTTTTTCACCTCCGGAATATTGCCAAAATATGTTGCCCTGACCTACCTATGGGGATGTGCTTCTATGGGCTTAGGCTACTGGAGGACATCAGGATCTATTTTTCTCACTCTATCGAGTTCTACTGTTCTTCAATTATGTATTGCTTGTCATCATTTCTGCTTATAACTTTTTGTTCTCTCTCTTTTTTTCTTCATAGTAGGTACATCTGGTCTGGCGTTCTGTTATCTGAGACATCATCTACAGAAGACAGCTCACCCGCTATTATCATCTAATATAGAACAGATTACTGGATCAATGTTTGCTTCTGTGCTTTTTTGTCTGTCTTGTTGTGTCTCTGCTCTGTCTTCTGTAACCCCCAGTCGGTCGAGGCAGATGACCGTTCATACTGAGCCCGGTTCTGCTGGAGGTTTTTCCTTCCCGCTAATGGGTGGTTTTTCTTTCCACTGTCGCTTCATGCTTGCTCAGTATGAGGGATTGCTGCAAAGCCATGGACAATGCAGACGACTCTCCCTGTAGCTCTACGCTTCTCCAGGAGTGAATGCTGCTTGTCGGGACTTTGAAGCAATCAACTGGTTCCCTAATATAGGAAATCTTTGACCAATCTGTATAATATGCTTGATTTTGACTTTGTAAAGTGCCTCGAGATGACATGTTTCATGAATTGGCGCTATATAAATAAAATTGAATTGAATTGAATAACTCAGGCAGCAGAAAAAATGGATCAAACACACAGGTGTGATTCCGAAAGGAGATCGATCAAATCTAGGTGAATTATTTAGAGAAGCAGTGTTACTGCTACAGGAATTTTGTCTTATTTTGTTGTTGGACATTTTTGTTGTCCTGCTAAGCTCAACATTAGCTCACTCACTCAGCACACCTGCAATCACCTCTCACCAGTATCACCTATTCACCTACCTATTTATACCTGGTTCTGCCGGGCTATCTGTGCCAGAAGCTCATTGATCTTTCCTTGGTCAGTGTCTGCTAACCACAGCTCAATCTGCCTGTTTTCCCTGGACTCTGTTTGCTGTATCTCTGCCTGTTACCCTGGACTCTGCTGCAATCCAGTCTGTTTTCCCCTGGACTCTGCATTCTGTAAACCTGCCTGCCTCGAACGGGATTCAGCAGTAAGACTGTTTCTGTTGGCCTGTCTGTTTTCCACTTTTCACTCCTGCAATAAAAACCATTGAAGGTTTACTTTTGTGTCTCGCTGAATACCAGGTTCACCTGAGGAGAATCATTACAATTACAAGATCAGTTATTAAAATTGCAGTTACTGGAAGCAAAGCGGAAAGTGAGTGAAAGAAAAAAGGAAAAGGCTTAGCATGTGATGGTATCAGCAGTTGCATCTCCTGGAGTTCCACCCCCGACGGTGACACCTCAGTCTAATTCACTCCAAGGAGGAGGCTTGCCTCCTTGTTCTCTCTATCCTCCATATACTTACAGGTCTGCTGGTCCTGGACGTGGAAGCAGGTGGCAGGTGGTTAGCGTGGGCGTGGAGGATGGAACAGAGGACCGAGAGGACGGGGCAGATATGGCCGACCTGCGAGAGCACCCATCGACATCTGCTACAACTTTGGTTACCCCGGACATTGGGCACGTGACTGTATAGCTTGTTTTACCCCACCGGCAGGTCAGCTCGGCATGGTACCACCAAATCCTAACATGGCCCCACCTCCACAAGGTCAGTACCCCCAGCAAGGGGATAACTCTCCCTATGCTCAGGTCATCCTCAGGGGACACACCTGAGGATGACCTGAGCAGCGTGAGCACCGCAGACCCCATGCTGCCAGTGAAACTGGGAAATGACTACATTAACTTTTTAGTTGACACTGGAGCCACATATTTTCCACTATTTTCAGTCAGCCATCAGCCTCTGGGCTGTCGACCAAGACTGTGTCACTAATGGGGTTCTCAGGGAAGGAATAGCGTCTGCCATTGACTTTAACGCTTCCGGTAGAAGTGGGTAACCAGAAACTACATCATTCATTTGTATGGTCTCCTTCTACGCCTGTCAATTTGTTAGGAAGAGACTTGTTGGTTAAAATGGGAGCCACAATGCTTTGTGGTCCCCAAGGTTTGACTTTCCGGATGGTTCCTCCCTAGCGTGTGGTCACATTTTCCAGGATGGACAATATCTGGTTCAACCCGTGGGGGAAGAGTTTGCTGACATCTATTGGGGACTGTTAAGAGAGCCTGCTGGCGTTATCTCAGTGTTTCAGCTATGGAAGCCCTGGATACAAAGTCTGAGTTCCTACTCATCCCCACCAGACCCGCCACACGTCACTCTGTTCTACGACAGGAACCACACAGACTGGTATCAAGAATCTTTTGCGTGCAGAACTTGAAGGTAAAACATGGACAGTCACTTCTAGGAACATATATATGGCCCCTGAGGGTGTGGCAGCTGCAGTGGTGCTAACTCCTGAACAATTACAATGGTATATGATGTCAGATGAAGCATTTTCTCATATTTCTCTTTCTCTTCATGTTGAGTACCAGGCAAAGGAATTAGGGGGCATGGTAAAATGTTCCCTTACCAGCGTTGCAGGTTTGTTGTTTTCAAAATCCACTAATACCTATCAAATTGTCTGTGATGTAACTGATAAGGTTCTTTTACAACATGAGCTTTTAACTCGTTACCATGGCAGGGAACGTACTGACCATCAAAAAGCAGCGGGGATATTGGATATTCTCCCATCACAACTATGGGCAGCCAGTCCCACAGATGCGAGATGAATTTCATGTGCTCCAGTTTCATTTCAGGTTACTGACTCTCCTGTTTGGGTGAACCAGTACCCACATAAACCTCAA
This sequence comes from Fundulus diaphanus, assembly GCA_037039145.1. Taxonomy (NCBI): domain Eukaryota; kingdom Metazoa; phylum Chordata; class Actinopteri; order Cyprinodontiformes; family Fundulidae; genus Fundulus; species Fundulus diaphanus. Next base: position 7,863,169 of record CM073139.1, read on the forward strand.
GCAGAGGAAAGGATTACTGATACCATTGCATGCCTTTTGGCAGCTGGAGTTTTATAACCCTCTGTCTCAGGCTGGAACACGCCCATTCTTCCAGTGGAAAAGAAAAAGACTGGTAAATATCGCATGGCATATGACCTCAGAGCCATAAATGCTGTTTTAAAAACACCTACAATCTCTGTGCCTAACCCATATGTGGCCATTTCCAGTTTGGAGCCCTCCCACCAGTGGTATACATGTATTGACTTGGCAAACACATTTTTCTGTCTTCCTTTGGCTGAAAAATACAGATATTTTTACATTCACTTATAGAGGTCGCCAGCAACGCTACACTAGACTGCCACAGGGATTGGCTCTATCACCTGGTATTTTTAATCAGGTTTTGAAAGATGTTTTGCAGACATGTCCTCTGCCTAGAAACACCACTCTTATTCAGTATGTGGATGACCTGCTGCTGGCTTTCCCTACTGCCGAGATCTGTCTTCAGGCCTCGGAGCTAGTTTTGAGACACCTCCATCAACATGGTTTTAAGGTCCGTAAGGATAAATTGCAAGTTGCCAGGAAACAGGTGTCTTTCCTGGGTCGTGTTATCTCCGCAGGAACAACCAGTATGTCCTCCAGCCATAAGCAGAGCATTTTAACACACCACATTCACAATGTGAATTGCATTACGCATTAGGAACAAAGATTATATTTCAATTAAATTTATGTTCAGTAATACATTGTGGAGAGGGCCCAGCAATTTGGAGGGAATCTGATATTTATGCTTGCGTGTTGCCAAAGGGCATTCCTACCCCCCGCCCCCCTTTGCATTGGTGTCACTACTGGATTTATATGAGATGGCACAAAGGGAATAAAGCTATTCCGGTTCGGCATGGAGGTTTTGATAGAGTAAAGCACTAACACGTAATAAAGGCCAACATAAGGTAGAAAAGGGAGTTAACCCCATTATCCTAACCATTTCAGAATTGAAAATTAACCCTTATTTTGGACCAACAACTGAGTATTTAAGTGGTGCAACTATGCCCAAGCCTTGTAGTATTAGTCCGTCAGGGTTTTATCTCGTCCTTGGAGTTGGTAAGGGGGTACAGGTCCTGTTGGTTTGATTAAAATCTCTACATAATGTGACTACTTCTGCTAGAGCAAGGGTCACTAATTAAAAATCAGCGGGGTCCGAATAAAGAAAATCAACAACCAGTAAAGGTCCGGACACATTTGTAATTAAAATCCGTTACTTCAAACAGTATTTAACACTGAAATAAAATGTTTATGCATCCACAAAAAATAACATAAAAATAGAACGTTTTTCTATTTTAAAATCCAAAGTGATTTTTGAAATAGAGAACCACAATCTTTCACGGTTTGGTATATAGACAATTTCCTGACTTTCACATCTTTTATAAAACAACTGAACTTTTTTTTATTTCTTTTTTATGGCTTAATGAGACAAGTGAGCTTTAGGCTGCCCTGCAAGGGTTTTAAACCTTAGTTTGATTGGCAACAAAGCCAACCTCAAGCACATATCAAGGTGCTCCCTGTCACATTCAATATAAACCAATTTTATGATCATACAAGGCCAAACACAACCTTGGAAATGCAGGACACATCACCAACACTATCATGACATAATACATTTTAATTTGACACAGATTGCTTTGCCCGTTATTGTTCACCAATTAATAATTACAGTTTATAAAAAGGCATGATTTAACTTTTTTGAAGTTTAATAAAATTGTTATATTTTAGCCCAGTGACTGGAGACCTGTCCAGGATGAACCCTGTGTCCGCGCTCCACTTTAACTTCATAAAAAAACTCTCTGAGAATCGCCTTTCTCTGGCCTCACCCAGGTAGAACCCGTTCTCCAGTCCATGTTGTAGCTGCAGTTTATTAGTTTTCTTAACAATCTGTAAGCATCAAAATCCTTGTCATTTTATTTAGTGTCCTGGAGCGCAGCTGCTCATCAGGTGAACACTGCTGCATACCGACAGCAGATACAGCTCTGCCTTCTTTGCTTCAGAACAGCGCAGCTTTTTCCGAATCGAACCCAGTCAAATGCGGCACATTGTTTCACAGTCCGACTCTTGTTCTTCAAGGGTCATGCTAAATTAGCCTGAGCTAGCGCGTTACTCTTCTTTGTGTTTAAATAAAACATAACAGCGAATCACGAGGAGATCCCTGGTTGGTCGCCGCGTATATCAGCGAGGGAATAAACGCTGACAGACGACTTGGCCACAGGTGGAAATAACTCATTGATTAACTGCAGGAGGAGATTGACGCTTACCGAGGGAAGTTGTTGTCAGCTGCTGAACTTTCTGACTGGCTGGTTCGCATAAATCCAAAGAAACCTTTGACCACCGCTACTTTCATTCATACCATCTGTGGCCAGTTTAAAATGCTCTCCCAAAAGTTAAAATGATGAACACCGATAAACCTCAGACTGGCCATGTCCGCTTTGGAAAGACCCGCCCTGCTCTCATTCTGATTGGCTAATGTCTCGCCTCTGCCAGGTTTGATTGGTTGAGAGCAGCTTCAGTGCAAAACCTTGAATAAAAAGTCTAGACGGGACTTTTTTAGCACATTTTCCAAATGACGGAAATCCGTCGCAGCGACGGAGAACTTTAACCCCCGAGTTAGACACTGTCGTCGGACAACATGCAGTAATATATAAATGTTTTAAATGAGGTCGGGTCCGGATTAGGTAGCAGCTGGGTCCGGATCCGGACCGTGGTCCGCTAATCCGTGACCTCTGTGCTAGAGAATATACTGTTGATAATTGTGTAGTTTGTGCTGCAGCTAGGCCAACTTTAACAACGGAACCAGCACCTTTATTTCCCTTTGAGGACCCTAGAGGATACAACTGCATCTTGGGATTGATGAAAGGCCGCTCTTTGGGGTGTGATTACTATCATGATCTTTTCCCTCCCATAAATAATAATACTAAACCTGGGCCCTTTACTCCTGTGAATCGAGGCAAGCATTATGTGTGCTTTAACTTCACGGGCGGATGGACAGAGGATTCATCAAGGGTACGAGAAATTCCACCTGAGTGGTGTAAATGGGTGTTTCCTGTTAGCCGGGTAGGTACATGGACAATAGTTGGATTGTATTATTATTGTGGTGGTCCGTTGGCTTCTTAAGCAGTGCAGAGACAGACGGAAGATGCCAGAGCCTTAAACCAGTCGTGGTATGACGTGGCCTCTGACCAACCTTGGATTTTTGCTTGCCGTGAGTTTTTGTTCTTCCTGACTCTGGACTAATTTTGATCTCCTGTTCTTGTCACAGTTTGGTGTGCATGGATGCACTCACCTGTCCTGGAGTTCTGAAGAGGCTTGGTTCCAGTGGAATTTCCAAGCTCAGATGTTGCTCTGGCGTTCCCCCTCAAACTTCCTTGAATGTACCAAGTCGGGTTGAGGTTCCCCCTCCCGGATTCCACTGACATCCTCTGCTTCCCAGACTCTGGTCAATGTGTTTTACCAATGTAAATGGTGTTCCTCGGTTGTATTTGTCGTAATTCTAATTCTAAAAGTAGAAATAGTGAAATAAATAGCACTATAATTTTGTGGAATCCTAATTACGCTATTATAAATAAGCAAAAGTCTAAACAAAATATAGCAGTTGTTTAGGCAGCATCTAGTGTTGTTGTGCTGTATATTATGTAAAAGAAATATACATTATATTTATACCTGAACTGCATCAAAGGGTCAACAAAAAATTAAGCAATAATGACAACGAAATATTGGTAAAAGGGAAACCCTCACCTTTTCTTTTTCAGGCAGCTGTGGCTAAGAATCTGAATTTTTAATAGCCTACAGTCTTTGCTTTTCCATCTTTCCAGCAGTCTTCAGAACTCCTGCCTGGCACAGAATATTTCGTTTTATAAAAGAGATTAGGTTTTTGTTGATAAATGCATTATACTTCAGATTTAGATGCTATTTTGAGATGCTAACGTTGGTTACTTACATTTCTCAAGTTCCACAAATCAAATCCTCTCCTGCTTCTTTACAGAACTGCACTCAGCAGCTTTCACCTATTTTAGTGCTGATAACATTTAGTTTCTTAACTGGGACTAGTTTCGTAACCTAGTATTACTTTTGGTAATCGCTGTATCCCAGTGTGAATCAAAACTTAAATCTCTCGCGCTCCAAGCAAGCACGCACACGCACGGACTAGAAAACAGCCATTCAGAAAGAGGGAAAGCGGAATTTAAAGCAGACACAGACAGCGCCTCACCAAAGCTAACCACCACCTGTAGGTTAAAAAAAAAACATTGTCCACAAAGGATTATTTTGGTGTTTTTGTCTTATTAATCCTTTTCACAGACTCATGCCAGAGGGTTTGCATACATTGTACATGTACGTATATTATTACGAAATGAACGTTTACGTCTTGACTTAAGTATATATCCTAATTTTTTATTTATATAATTATTTAAGTAGAACAATGACCAGTGTAAAATTAAGTTGTATTTACCGGAGATGAAGTGTAGACTGCATATTCTGTCGTGGTATTATGGCTCCCACAGTCGATTGGGATTGTCTGCCTGCATCCTTTTCATTGAAAATATCCATTTCTTTCGTCTTTCTTCTTCCTTCGGTAACCGAAAGAAACATACATCTGACGATTTGGAATGCCTCTGTGTGCAACTGGGAGCACAACAAGTCGTAGGCATTGTTTAGATCCCAAAAATAAACTAACTAAAAGCACGCTCTTATTCACCCGTTTTGTCACAGTGGTAGACGAGAACAGTACTGTTTTTGCCTACCAGCGGGACCCGGATGTAGCTCGTGACGTCACGCGTGAATTGGTCTATAACCAATGACAGTGGAGTTAAACAGCACAGAGCACAGTCACGTGTGCTGCAGATTTAAAGGGGCAGGACAGACCAGGCAGAGGGAGGCAGCGCGAGCTGCGAGAGGAAAAGTAGGGCAGAGGGAGGGCAGGTTATGTGGATCTAAATTATTATTATTTTGGACATGCACACACACACCAACAAATCCGCACACATATATAAAAAAAAAAAAGAAGAAAAAAAAAAGAAAAACTGCCAAAAGGGCACTTTGGGCATCAAGGGGCAAAGGGGCAGGTGCTCAAGCCCCCTCAGCCCCCCCCACCCCCCCCCCCCCTGCATGTCCCTGTTCAGATGTTACGGATGAGAGAAAATTATCCTTTTGAGAATACAAGATTGGAGTTGTTACAATATCATGGGGTGATATGACTTTTAGTCGGGATTTTGGGGGGAAAGTTAAAATGGATTTTGTGTCACACTATGAATAAATACTGTTTTTCCTGTGTTTGGTTTGAAGATACTGCCCTATTATTCAATGTAGTAAGGTTCCTTAGAGAATCTAGTAATTCAATCAATTATCTCTTACTGATTTATCTGACTACGGTGTTTAGAATAAGTATTACTTGTAAATGTTGTGTTTTATGACTTCTTACCATGATTATGTACCTCAACATAAATTCCACCTTATCAGATGCGCTTTGCTTGAGGGGCTCAAGAAATTATATTGGTTCTAGCTTAGTTTTAAAGGTGATCTCTTATTGGAGATCAAAAGGGGGATTGTTATGGAAATATATAATCATTTTTGTGTTAACTGTTTGTTATCTTGTTATCATTAAATAGTGGCTTGGATGGGGAGTTTTGCAGACTTATTCGAAAAACAATGACTTCATTCAAGCTTTAGTAAGGCTCCAGGTGCAGACCAGTACAACAGTTTATGAGGGACCTTGCAGAATAGTTTACGGTCTGAAAGCTTTCTCATGGTTCTCAATGTTATCTTAGTTAATGTGACGAATAAGGGCGGACCCAAAGACAACCCGAGACAGGTCAGTGGCTCTTGAGCCGATTTTATTGAAAAAACAGGGAAGCGGAGGCTTTCGGGACGTGCTGCTCGTGCTTACGGGCCGACAACTCCTGGGGGGATAGAGACGGGTTAGTGACCAGTGGAGGCGATAGAGAGGATGAGCTGAAGGTTTGGTCACTAACCTGATGGGGTGATGACTTCTTTAGGAGTCCTTGCTCCAAAACGCGTCGGAAGCCGAGCGACAGGGAAATCCGGGGGGCGTCGTCCAGGGGCAGTCTGAGTTCGGTCACGGGGAAGGCCAATACGTCCAGGCGACAAATCCAAGGGGAAATCCAAAGAAGGGTCCGGGTCCAGTTCCAAGATCCAGTTTCCAGAGAGCACAGATTGATTAAGGGACAGGCAGGTTCCAGTACTCACGGGCTAGCGGGGTCAAAAACACAGGAGGGCAATCCGGGGTCCAGAGGCTGACACAGCAGGGCTCAGGCGGGCAGACAGAATCCAGGAGAGGGCTAGGCTGACTCAGAAATGAAGGCAAAGACAGGTCGGGCAACAGACAGGCAGGCAGTTTGATAATAATTGCTGGAAGTTCTCACCGGTTGGCTCGAGACGTTCTGGCACTGGAGGCTGCGAGGCGCAGGGCTTATAAGCCGGTAGAGGTGGAGGCAGCGCAGGTGCGTTGATTGCAATTAGCAGCTCCAGTGCCAGAAACGTTACAGTTAAACTCCTAGAAACAGACCAGGCCTATTGATTGCAAGTAATGGCTGAAGTGTCAGGGAGCAGATGGGTGCTTGGACATGAGGTCGATGGTGAAGTTTGTAAGTCGGTTGAGGCAGATGACTTTCATACTGAGCCTGGTTCTGCTGGAGGTTTTACCTTCCCGTTAATGGGGAGTTTTTCTTTCCGCTGTCGCTTCATGCTTGCTCAGTATGAGGGATTGCTACAAAGCCATGGACAATGCAGACAACTCTCCCTGTGGCTCTACGCTTCTCCAGGACTGAATACTACTTGTCGGGACTTTGATGCAATCAACTGTGTTCCCTTATATAGGAAATTTTTGACCAATCTGTATAATCTGACCCAATCTGTATAATCTGATTTAATTTGACTTTGTAAAGTGCCTTGAGATGACATGTTTCATGAATTGGCACTATATAAATAAAATTGAATTGAATTGTCTCCCTTTTGGAATTCTAAATGTAATAAATATATGTATGTTATAAGTGTTTGGTCTCTGATAATTGTTTCTCCTTTTCTACCAAATCTCCGAACCATTTGGCGGAAGGCCCGAAATGAACTTTTCTTCAGCTTGTCTGATAAGCAGAGTGAGAGTGAAACACCTGGAAGTTCTTAAACAGGATTAAAAGCAAACAATTAGGAATTGTTTACTAGAAAAAAATCCATGTTACCCAAAAAACACATTTTCTAACTGGAAAACAAATGCTAGAACTGTGTCCAGTTGTGCCAGGTAGCTGTTGTGTTTCTCTTGCTTAGCCACTGAGATATAAGAACAGAGTCCAGACAAGTTGCAATTGGGAGTTTAAATGTGTGCATTATACATTTATGTATTGGAGCAAGATCTGTTAAAACAGGAGAGGAAAGAGGGCTTTTTGTTTTAGTAATATTTGCAAAACTAGAAAGTACATTCAAAGACAAAAAACAGACAAAAACCAAAACAAATCTGCAAAAACATAACGTGAGATTATACATTCACCGTTGAAAAAAGGCAGAAGATTATAAAAGAGAAGATTTAGAAGATTTAAAGGGGGAATTGTGAATAGAGGGGGAGATTGAGTAATAGAAAGAGAGGGAAAGGGAGAGCAGATAATAAAGAAAGACATCTATAGCAGTTGTAAGGACATGGATTTGCTGTCTTAATACAGTTACAACACTCGCCAAGGGAGTGGAGGATTAGATATGGTCATTTCATCAGACAGAGGGAGCGGATTAAGAAAAGACTAAAAGACCAGAGGGAAAAATTGATGATAAGAAACTGAGATGGACAAGCGGATTGATGGGCAGATCGGAGGAGTACATGGAAAATCACTTGGCTTTTATGGAATTGGGGATAAATCGTAACTATCAGAAACCATTTAGGAGTTTATTTGTGTTTTTCATGACAAAAAATGTGCATGTGTTACATCGCCAGAGATCCTGGGCTTTAAATCCATGAGGGATAAAATGGTCCTCAGAGCTGGACACATGAAGGAGCACGGGGCTTCCTTCGAGAGCCAGGGTCAACAGCTACACCAGCTGTCCCCACATAGGGGATGGGGACACACATAGACTCACACAAACCGATAAATCCAACTATCTGAAATAGATGGTGTTGGTAGAAAGGTTTAGACATTAAAACACAAGCTCAGAACTGGAAGGATTAACTAAAAGATCAGACACACATCAAAACCTTCTTTCTTAAGCTTTTATTCCAAATTCCAGTTCAATCTGCAAGTGCACATAATGTTATTTAAGGTGGGTCAATCAGACTGAGAATAGAGAACATTAAAAAAAATGAGGTGTGCAGAAAAGATGCAGAACAGGAGAGGAAAAAGTGAAACTGGAAGGCTGTGAAAGAGATGGGACACAGCTCAGCACTCTCAGACATATGGTTGTCTCCTTCTTGATTACACTTCAGCTGGCTGGAAGATTACCAACTCTGTGAGTGCATACTCCTGCATATGCTACAGCGCGCCTGTGTCCAAGACCTCGCACTGAATCCTGCGAATGATTACTCAATTCCACTTAACTTCTGCTTGTCCATCGTGCTTAGTGTATCTTAAGAAGTGAGCTGCTTTACCCCAGATTAGGAGTGTATGTTTGCTCCTGTGTATGATAAAGTGTGTGTTTGTGTATGCTACTTTGGCTGTCTTGTGTGGATTACTGGCATATTGAGTGCAGGATGTGCGTTTCTTTACACTAAGATTACTCCAAGTGATCCCCTGGGTCACAGAGAAGATGAGAAGTTAGATCAGATAGGTTCTTGTGTTCTTTAATCCTACAAACTCACACTCCAAAACTCTGAGCATGTGTATTTAAACTGTTTTTCTTGAACCTTTCAATATATATATATGTGTGTGTGTGTGTGTGTGTGTGTGTGTGTGTGTGTGTGTGTGTGTGTGTGTGTGTGTGTGTGTGTGTGTGTGTGTGTGTGTGTGTGTGTGTGTGTGTGTGTGTGTGTGTTGTGCTCATGTGTGGTCTCATCTGGCTGGAGCTTTCTTGGAAGGAAGCATGTCCATATGCTACAAGAAGACCGCCGGTGACCTCACACCATGACCCCGCTGTGGTCTGCCACTAACCGCGAGGAGGGCGAGAGACATTGGTCAGCTAAAAGAGGGAGAGAGAGAAAAATGAAATGGGGCGGTGGGCAGAAGATAGAGGAACACAGAGGGTGCAGGAAAGAGATGCCAAGACAGAGGGAGAAAACAGCAGATATTCTGCACATCGAGGAACAGGCAGGGTGTCCCTTGTCAAGCGCCCCAGCATGCTCATGTTTACCAGCAAGTTAAAAGAAACTGTACCAAACGATTCAAATCTGTGGCTGAGATCACAGGATGAAACAAGAAACGGAGATGGATTCAACTGTGATAAGTAATGTGTAAAACATCATTATTCCATGTTTTCCAATTAAGTTCCAAATAATTCCAAATAAGTGGCACATATTTTACTGTGATTTTGGTTGATAAACACAAAGAGTATAACTGTAAAGTGGAAGAAAGATGGGTTTTCAGTCAACAAACAGCAAACCTACCAATACATTGTCGTTGAGCTAAACAGGCAGGGAGGGAGAGCATTAACAGAGAAGTAGCCAGAAGAATCATGGCAACTCTGGAGGAGCGGCAGGGTGCCACAGTAAAGGTGAGAAAATCAGTTGGCAGGATATCTACTCTTCAAATCAAAACCTTAAGACTAAAGAGAAATTAGTTGCATTTGGTCCTGCTGAATTTATACCAGGTTTTAAGTTAAGCTTTACAATACCTTAAGTAGAAACAGGAGAAGGAGACAAAATAAGCAAAGGTCGGAAATTTAAAGAAAATTGCCTTTCAGGCTTATATCAGAAGAGCATTAGTCAAAAACAAAAAACCTCAACCAGTTGTTTTAGTCCCACCGCTGATTGATAACTTCAGATATTTGTTTAGTGGAAACTGGCTAGTGGGAAGGCAGCTCAGTGTGATAATGATGGCAGCACAAAGGACATTTAAAGTGTTTTTTAAACCTGTTTTACCATCCATCCTCAAATCTTCTAATGGAGTTTACATAAGGGTAAAATACAGGAAGTTCAAAAACAGTGGCATCATGCTTTTCGAAGCATGATGCCACTGACTCCACTGATTGAAAAACTTCCCGATGAATATATAGCCTTCTCCACTGTGTCACATTGGAAGCTGTAATGATTCTGTGTACGCTGGGAACCCGATATTCAAACCGGACATGGATGTAGTGTTAATTTTTAAAAGATTTATTAAAGATGATGCAGATAGGTGAGCATAAATGGCTGTGTTTGACTGTGTGGAAAAACCACACGTAAGCAGTCGGACAAGATGAGAAATTCCGCCACTGGGAGCTTGAATGAGGCAGGTATATGAAGGGACAGTGACAGGTGAGCTGGGTAAGTTTGATTAGTGGCAGCAGCAGGTGGAACTAATTAAGGTGATTGATGGCTGTGATGAGTGGAGCATGGAGAGAAAATGCAAAGTCCAAAAACAAACAAAAAAAAACCACATTATGACAGAAAGCACTAAGTTGGATCTTTTTTCTTCCACCGTTTGGTGTCCCACGTTTGGTACTCCCTTGCAAAGTCCAAAGGAATGAGCTTGTGGCATGGGACGAGACATGATTTTTGAACAGTTTTGTTCTTGAGGCCCTTCTCTTGTAGAGGCCTGGGGCCCAGCAAATGACAGCCTCAGCCTCAGCCCTCAGCCCTCCTCTACGCTGTCGTCTGCTGGGCCCCAGACAGTGCAGAGCGGGACAGAAAGAGGCTGGTGAGAAGGGCGTCTTCTGTCCTGGGCTGCACTCTGAACTCGGTGGAGGAATTGGCCGAGAGGAGGGTGTTGTCCAAGCTTACATCCATCATGGACAACACCTTTCACCCCGTGCACCAGACTGTAGAGGAGCTGAGCAGCTCCTTTAGTGACAGACTTATACACCCTGTTTGTAAAAAGGAGCGCTTACCGCAGGTCATTCATCCCTGCTGCCATCAGACTTTACAATGCTGCACTATAACTGCAATAACTTGTGCGATAACTAATGTGCAATTACTATGTAATACCCTGTGCAATAACCTGTGCAATAATCCTGTTAAATAAGAGACTTCAGCTGTTATAGTTATCCCACTACCTCACTGTTGTTCTTACCTGGTACCACTTTAACTTACCACGTCAACTCCATATGTCAAATCCACGGGGCGATGGTGGCACAGAGGTTAGGGAGTTCGTCTTGCAATTGGCGGGTTGCCGGTCCGATCCCCTGCTCTGACTGTCTCCGTCGTTGTGTCCTTGGGCAAGACACCCGCATTGCCTGCTGGTGGTGGTCAGAGGGCCCGGCCGTTGTATGGCATCCTCACCTCTGTCAGCCTGCCCCAGGGCAGCTGTAGCTACTAACATAGGTCACCACCGTCAGGGTGTGAATGGGTCAATGTCTAAAACTGTAGTGTGAAGCGCTTTGGAGGTCGTCAAGACTAGTTAAAGCACTATACAAGACAAGCCATTTACCATTATATGTATATAAGTCATCTTAAATCTCTGCTTATTTTTTTTTTCTCGAGTCAACAGTATGTTGACGAACTGTATATACCTCATGCACCTTTTCCTCCTTTTGGCACCTTCTTTTAATTATTGAGCCGATGTGACACGTAAATTTCTCCACTGTACCCAGCAAACACGTCCAGGTGGGGCCCATGTGGGCCTCACTTGGGCTAGATGGGCTTCAGCTGGGCATGGGCTCAGGGTGGGCTGTGTTGCTGGGACCCATGTGGGCAGCCCATATACTGCCCACATGACTCATGGTAGATAGACCAAGCATGGGCAATAGGTGGGCTCCAGTTGGGCAGCCCTTACAAATTCAAAATGGTCAAATCGACATGTTATATAACAACAGACACTGAAAGGTCTCCTTTTTTATGCTATTTTATTTATTTATTTTTAATAAGTGAAAGTCTTTAATCGCACACTAATCCAGCCTATTTAGATGATACATTTATAATTTTTTAAAATTATTTAAATTTAAATCACTTCATAACCCCCCTTTCAGTGAAGCGGCTGAAAATTTAGATCTGAAAATTTTACTGAGATGACAGATCAATATGTTTCATAATAAACCGGCCCTGATCAGTATTTCATATTCTTAAAGTTTTTAATGTCTCTTCCTTTATTGTTTTCACACAGGTGAATTCTACTTTCATATTGATACACTGGAATTAATGTCAAACCAAAAAGTATGTGCTTTGTTGTTTTATTATTTTATGTATAGCGTAATGATTTTGTACACTTTTCATTAAGTTAATTCTGTTCTAACATCATCAGCTGTGGATTAAGTAGCTTTTAGGAGCTTTTTTTAAAAAAAAAGCATGTTTTGCTAAGATGTCTTGCAAACGAAGGATGCTAAGAATTTAGTATTTCATTAATTGTGGCCTTTATTAACAAACTTTAGAAAGGGAAAAATAAATTACCACAATTCTCAATTCAGTCACTAGGGGGCAGTGAACACGAGACAGGGGAACGTTTATAATGTTCACATTTTAATAATTTCACAACTAAATTAGTATCTTGAAAATCACCCAAGCTAACTAAACAAATACGAAAATTGTCTGAAACAGAACTAAACCTTGGATCGTCCAGGATCATCCAGTATTCTCTCTAACAAAACAATTCTATTTCTACCGGAAGTGGATTCCGACACCATGCTTAGCCGGAAGTTAACAGGCGCCATCTTGTTGGAAGGATGTTGTTTTTATCTTTGGAGACGAGACGGTATGTTTCGGACGACATACTGGTAAGAATATGCCTCTACATCTAATAAATACTGTTTTTCGGAAAGTAACTATAAAGAGTGCAGGAGCTAGGTTTATAGCAGGGGCGGATCCAGGATTTTTCAAAGGGGGGTGCACACCTAAGGGTCATGGGGTCAAGGGTCAAGGGTCATGGAGTCGAGACAATGTGAGGCTAAATGACCAAAGAATGCCATCTTTACTCTTTCATACTACCCTAATTATTCATCTAAGGGTTTTTTAATTGATAATAATTTTAATGGATGCGCATAAGTGGAATTAGCATGATTATCTTATTGTAATTGAAAATGGGTTTTTAAGTCAAAATCTCGTGCTTTTTACAGCATGCACAAGGTTAAAAAGTAGTTTGAAGAAAAAATTATCCTTATCAACAATTAATCAAACAAATATTTTCTTTATTTCCAGAAATTATATTTATACAGAAAATGGAATAAAAAGATAAAGGAGTTTTAAAAATATACATGTATTTTAACAATATATTGTAACCATATAAACTATATTAAGAAAAAAAATACTTAGAAAGACCCAAGGACTTAAGAACAGTGTGGTATAGTTCAAGTGATAAAAGATTTTTTAACATATTTTAACAAGACAAACCACGTTGAGGAAAAAAAATCTTTAAAGGAAGTTAAACCAATGAACATGTATGGTGAAGTTAAGCCATAAGCCTATAATAGAACTGTAAGACTTAACAAAGAATATTGTTCTCTTTTACAACACCTTTAACTTTATGATGACGATGATGATGGGTTTATGAATGTCAACCCTCTAGGATGCTTCTGGGCAAATATGTCAATGATTTTGTTGATGTCTAAATGAATTTCCTTGTGGACATACATAAGTAGCAAAGCCACAAACCTTTTCTGTCCCATTGTTGACCTCAGCAAAGTTTTCACTGCTTTAAGGCCTGAGTTAGCACGTTCCACAGAAGCACTTGTAAAAGGTATAACTGACAGAAGGTGAAGAATCATAGAAATGTTTGGGTAGCACTTCATATTTGTTATCCTTAGAATTTCAGGGAGAGAGCTGGGTTTTTCCACTGATGATGACCACTTTGTGTGCCACAACTTCACTTCCTGCCTGAATGTTGATCCTGATGGTAGATCATCTTTATATGATGTAAAGATCTCTTTCTCACTCTCATCGTTCATCATATGCAAGTTGCTTGGCAATAGTTTTAAGCCTAGTATGTTTTCATAAAGGAGACCATTCTTAGTTTTAACAATAAAACGCATGTGGCACTAAAAGGTTTAAATCAGACAATACACACTACACAATAACTATTGTATGGGTGTCAATGTCCACTATTTTTTTTTTTACTTTACACTCTTTTTTTCATTACTTTTCAAAAACTGTAGAACAAAAATGTATTTTTAAACTTTCCCGTTACTGGAAAAAGTTTTCCTGAAATTGCACTACTTTACAACTTTACACAACTTGTGAGAACTCAATGTTTTTTCATTATCAAAATTTTCTAACGATCATCATACCTTTTTTCTGTGGGGAGAATATAAGATTAAGGTTGATCCATACTCCAATCTGGAAGGTGGCGGTAATGCACCTAAAAGTTGTTTGCCAACCACTATTAAAAAAGAGAAGAAGAAGAAGTAGTCGTAGAAGAAGAACAGACTCGTCACTGCGCGCTGTTATTTAAAGTGGCCACGACCGGTGCGGCAGAGAGTGATGGATTAATTAGTGATAGTGATGGAGTTTCATGGATTTATCATCATCATCTGAGAGCCATTTGGAAAATATAGAAGACTTTCTTGACAGCAACCTGATTTTTGACGAAATCCAGCCCAGTTTGAGGCAAGGAGACCAAAAAGGAACGATGTGAGTTGAATCTGTCTGCTGCGGCAGCCATCTCCTTATTTTTCCACTCTTAACCGATGTATTGCAACATCAAACTGCCATGCATGTGGGCATTGTTGCTTCAACAATAGCTCTCGAAAATTTCAATGGTGAAGTCCTCTGGAAATCCGAAATAATTGTTGTTTATCGCAGCTGTAGGAGTGCAATGCCTCTGCTAAGAAACAACACAGGATGTGACGTCAGGCCGCCATTACTGCCCATATTTGGGCACTAAATGCCGCCCGCAGTATCGGTGATTGCGACGACAATTTATGCCGCGCCGGCGTCACAGTGCGTTCTAAATGAAAGGTACTGGCTCTTAATCGTAATTCTATGAAGGATGTTTAAAATTTCGGGCTCTTTAAAAAAATACTTTTGGTCTCCAAAAGGGGGGTGCGCGCGCCCCCTGCGCCCCCGCCTGAATCCGCGCCTGTATAGTGTATGCTGCAGACATAGTTTAGAGAATGCTACGGTTTTGAGAATACCGCCGTCGGCTCTGCGGCAGATTCTACCGTCTTAAGGGAATCAGAGCTGGACTTACACTATTAGACCTTAGCTGCTTGGGCTGTTTAGTGTATTTATTTATTTATTTTGGCAGTCGGTATTTGACTAAAAGTTAAAAGGGCCGTGAGTATACCACAACGCCGACCGTTTTTAACGCGCGTTAATGGCGCTGATGTGTTTTTCCCTTGCCGCGCTGGACTTTTTTTTTTCTTTCGCCTCGACACGGTTGTTTCAGTGACCCGCGCTCACTACTGTTTCCAAGCCCGATTATTTCGTACGACTGAGTTTTTTTTCTATTTGCAGGTTGCTGTTCTTTGGGTTTGTTTCTGAAAGTGAAGTCGCTTTTTGACTCTTAAATAAGTGACGATGCAGTGCATATAACCAGCTGAAATCCCTCCGCCTTATAATGCACACATTAGCCTATAGTCACCTCTGTGATGCGATAAACAAATCTAGCTTCATTTAACATGGACTTAGATCTGTGATTAACTACAGAAACAAATTTTCTAACCAAATCATTTGCAGTTGTTGGTTGGAGTTTGTTATCTCCCATGTTTGTTATCATAGCTGAAAGCTAAAACATTTATTTTTTTTTATTTTTTAGAAATAATGGAGTCTTCAGAAAGAACAAAGAGGAGGAAAATATTGGCAAAAGTGGAGGAACATTTGCTTATGCTCGAAAAGCAAAACCCTTTGAGATATTTTTAGGTAAATTGAAAAAACTCTATCCGTCGACCACAAAACCCTGTCCACCAACTCGTCAGGCGCATCCAGAAGCACAAAGTGGCAAGCAAAAAGTCTGACCAAATGGTTTATCGGGCCTGAGGAGGATGAATGCTACTGGCCACCAGAGTTAACCAACCAAGAGTTAACATTGCAAAGGCGGTCATAGAGCAACAGGACCCACACTCTGACTTGGCAACCTACACGTTGACTGTCAAGAGGAAAGCAGGTAGTGTAACCATCTTTCTTAATGTATGATATGATGCGACAAGAAGAGCTCACCATTGATTTGGTTAGAATTTGTTCTCTGAAATGAAAGTAACTGTAACTCTTTCTTTTGTATCTCTCGGACAGCAACATACGAGATAGCCCGTATAAAATTGGTTGAGTTTGAACAGAACACAGATGTCCTGACAGAGTCTGATTCCGCGGAGAACATGGGAAGGGGGAAGCGCAAAAACAGGTAAGGCTATTTGGATTATGCATGCATGTTAGTGTTGTCTCCCAGCACCACACACACTGACAGTCTACGGAAACATCTACATTATATGCACAACTGTGCATATAACTGATTGTGTTGTTATATTTTACAGGTCTAGGTAAGTGGTGTTGTCCAGCAAGGAAGAGGATGACAGCCCTACACCTCCACTACCTCCATCCACCCTCGGGTATGTACTGACACCTCCTCTGCCTCCATCCTCTCTCAGCTCTGTGCTGACACCTCCTCTGCCTCCATCCTCCCTCAGGTCCGTGCTGACGCCTCCATCGCTGTCATCCACCCACAGACCTACACCTCCTCTGCCTCCATCCACCCACAGGTATGTACTGATTCAGGTGTCTGTGCTGACATCTCCTTTGCCTCTATCCAACTGGTCTACAATGACACTTTTTTGCTTTTACGCTTCCTTAAGGTCAGCCATGTCACCACCCGAATCCCTGCCAACGAGGGACATCCTTTTACGCATCCTCGAACTTCTTGAGGAACTTAAAGAAGACAATCAAGCCACTAGAAGGATGCTACAAGCGCAGCGTGGCAACGGTGGCAACACCCTGTCTTTTATCCCAGATGGTTTACCCCTAAAGACAGTTAGAGAAGTCGAAGAAATGGAGGAGAAACTGTCTGACCCAAGCTTCATGTCTGACCTGGTATGTATGTATGTATGTAAAGTCTAGGCTAGTGAAATTTCATTCAGTTTTTTTGGGGGGGTGGCAGTAAATCTGATTTATGGGACCATTTTTTTTTTCTGTTCCATTTTTTTGTCTTGTATAAAACATTCATAATCTGTATCATATTGTGTGTATTATGCATCTGTAAAATACATATTATGCTTTTGAAATAATAAAAAACCTTAAACAATGACATGGCATTTTTATTTATATAGTGCATAGAGGCAACTCGCAGTTGACTGCATCAAAGTCTTCACAAGCAGCATTCACAAAAAAAATACATATTACAATAATAACACAAAATGACCCCCTCCAAAATTAAATAGGGTCCCAATGTCGGTGAAAACTGGGTTGCCCATGTGAAACCCACCCTCAGCCCATGTGGGCTTGCCCACAAGGGGCCACCATGGAACCCACTGACAAAACTAGCTGGGCCCCAGCTGGGGCCCACTCACCAGCCCACATCCAAACCGCATGGGCCCCTCATGGGTGTGTTGGCAGGGTAAGATCAATAAAGTCTATCTTATCTTTAACATGGTTATTGGGCAACAGTCAGCAAGAACCTTCAATTAGGTCTTCACAGACAATTTGTCAGAACCTATAGTTTTATACAAGTGAAAAATTTTTGGATCTGTCATCTGACTTTTTTGACTTTTTAGTTTATCTTTTTTTATCAGATGTGTGAAATGCTGACTTTGTGCAATGACTGGAAACCGAGGACCCAGATTCAGCCAGACAAGATCAGATGTAATTAAGAAGTTTATTGAGGTGAAAACTGCTGCAGGTTGAGACTGAATCTGAGTCCGATCAAGACAGCTTGAATGATCTTACTCATAGGACTGGCAGGTACTTACAGTCAGACAGGAAGATTAGGTGGAATAACCAGAGTCTGAAATCTGAGAGCAGGTCTAGAGTCAGAGTCGGGTGATCGGAAATCCAGAGACAGTCCAAAGCAGAATCCGTGGGCAGAGTCAGGGCACAGAAACAGGTGAGAAATCCAGACAGCACAATAATCAGGTCAGACGGACTTGGCCGGCTCAGAGGGTCAGAAGACAAAAACAGGTCAGGAAACAGGCAAGCAGGCAGATGGGATTCAGGACGCTGGATTTAACTCACTGAGGGCTCATAATAATCTGGCACTAGTGACCTTTCACAACACATTCTCGTCTAACATCAATGCTGTCTGTCTAAGCATGCAAAAAAAAAAAAAACATCAGAAAAACTTTTTCAAGCAGGTTTCACTCGACTTTGACAACTTTTAAGTACATTAAAGGAGAAGTCCGGTCAAAAATCAGTGGATCATTAGCTATACCTAAAACTAATACGTTTGTGGTGATTTAATGAATTTAGCGTTAATCAATAAGAAAATAAAAGCATAAATTGTCGTCTCAATTATTGTGTATGGGGTGGCCATTATTGCCCAAATATGGGCAATAATGGCCGCCCGACATCACATCCTGTGACGTAACGTCACGGTAAGGCACTGCGCTCTACAAGCTAATTCAATAGAAACTTGTATGTGTTGTACACCCAGTGTCCGAAATTAACTTCCTGATTCACCGGCCAAGTTGGCCGGTAGATGTAAAAATCAACTGGCCAAGCATATTTTTTACCGGCCAAAATATTAATCCTGACCAGACCTCAACTTTTATAAAAATTACGCATGATCCAGCTGCTGGATCTTACCCTTGCGCGCAGCGCACAAGGGATAAACAGTGGGCAAAATGTATAAATAAAGACTGTAAAGGGCTCCTTTAGGGAGGAGAGAAGAAATAATTGGTCTGAGCTGCAGCCCCCGATGTTACAAGTTCCTTAAAATGACCCTGTGCGCACCTAAATTACATGTAACATAATTTTGCGCAGCCCACGGAGGCATCACTGGTTCTGTGTCGTTAAAAACAAAAGAGCATTAAACATAGCTACTGACTCTCCTATTGATTTTAATTGGGACATTTTGGGGGGGGTGTTGGCGCAGTAAGAGTGGTGAAGCACAGAAACACAGCGCACGTAGTTAAAAAATGCAGAATAAATAAAAACAAAACTTATAAACAGACTAATTGGCGTTTTAGACTGTATCTGGTTAGCAGATCTGTTTTCTGATCCAGCGTGCAGCCATGACTGGTTCTGAATGTGAAAGAAGCTGAACCAGCTCCGCAGAAGGCGGGTCTAGACTGAGCTCTGGATGGTCAGAGCTGTGAACAGATCATCCGCAGCCCAGATGGGTTTTGTTATTTTTGTGTTATTTTTAATTTATTTGGTACAAACATTTACTCGCCATGTGGCAGCTAGCAGCTAGCCCTCTGAAATTCACTCGCCAAACGGGAAATTGACTCGCATTTGGCGAGTGGCGAGTGTTAATTTCGGACCCTGTGTACACCGCTGCGATCAACAACAATTATTTCAGATTTCCAGAGGACTTCACCATTGAAATTCGCGAGAGCTATTGTTGAAGCAACAATGCCCACGTGCATGGCAGTTGGATGTTCCAATACATCGGGTAAAAGTGAAAAAAACATTAGTTTTTTCACCTTTCTGATTCATCATCCACCGGTACTTTTGCTGGATTACCAACTTGAAGAGGGAGGATTTACCATCGAACTTCTGGCCAGAGAAAAAACGTCATCTGTAGCCAACATTTAGAAGAAGAATGTCTTCAAGATGACATGAGAGCGAGACTTTTCGGTAGGTTATTCTTTTTTATAATGTAGAATTTGCCGTGACATTGGTTTACCGACCGGAGGGGCGGAGCGATACGACACACTTGGAAAGAATGCTCACTGTTGCGAAGCCCACTTATTTTATGCGACTTTGTTCTTTTTTTTCTAAAGTTGCTTGTAAATTTCATGAGTTGTGGGGTTGCAGTTTTTTGGGCTTGTTTCTGAAAGTGAAGTGACTTGTTTTGGCTCTAAACTAAGTGATGCTGAAATATCCCTCCGCCTCATAACGCACTGCAAGTCATCCTGACAGGAGAAAATAAACTCAGAAGGAGCCGCTCTGCCCATATCTTCTGCAGTTTACGGTTGCAATAACTGATGAAAGTAGATTAGGCGGTGCAGATCACCATTTTGAGCAGAGATTGGTTCTAAAGATGAGTTTTATACTCATTTTATAACATTGCAGAACCCAACCCATAAACCGTACTTTAATGCTTATTTGTTGCCTTTTTATGTCTCTAAAATGTGAATTAGTATTACTTTAAATTTAAATGCTTAATACCATGTGTATCTTTGTTTAAGGGGTTAAAAATAATATTTCGGCACGAAAACGGGTATTTATTTACAAGGGGACAGATAGGGCATTGAGACTTGCTCGACAGCCGATACCGCGACCTGACGTCACAAACTGGGAGGTGGCAGTACTGTTCTTCACCAAGATGGCTGCCCCATAAAAGGACCTTCAAATGAAAATTACTCTTAACTAAAAAAGCTTATTATTTATTGAACAGTATGTAATAATTTTGTATTTATAGTACTTTCAGCAGTTTGAATTCTGATTTTGACTGGACTTTAACAGAAAGTCACAACATTAAAGACATACCTGGGTTATGGGCACCATGATGTTCTTGATTTTTCTTCCTTGTACACCACCTGTTTTGGCGTATACCTTGAGTAGATTTGCAGAGTGTGCATCCAGCTCAGAGAAAAATTTTGACTGCAGATCCATTGTTGTGATTCTCTTGAATTCGGAACTCACCTACAATTACAATAAACACTGTAAATCAAAACTCAGGTCCGCCCATTTTTATATAAATTTTGCATTTGAAATGGCGACTAAGGCCATAAATGACAATCAAGTCATGCTGTGTGTATTTATCTATCTCTGTGTTTTGAATGCCATATATATTTAGTTAGTAAAGCTTAGTTGAAAGTACTTCAGAGAAAGAAAGACATTCAACTCTGAAGTTATGTATCCCTCTAATGTAGCAGTGTAATAACTTAGTTTTTTCCACAACATGCATTCTTACCTCCCACACGGAAGAGAGTTGGCCACCTTATTTTGAAATCTGTTATCATGGGTGCTTCTCGAACAACCTCCTCCCTTCTGAGAGCAAAGCTCTTTTCCATCATCCTCACCACCTTATCGTCATTATTTCGTTTCTGTACTTCTGACAGGAGGGCCACTCTCATCTTTTCTAGTGTCTCTGCTGTCTCACCAGTTGGATAGGCTGGGCAGTAATTTACTTCTGCTTTTTTTTGGCTTCTTAACACCAAAGGCAGAACTGCATTTACCATCTGGTTTTTGTTTTAGGGAATTCACAGCAACTTCTGGGCACCCAAGTCTCCTGAGCTTTGTTCTGTAGTTACTGAGTTTTCCAGCATAATCTTTGTCTCCTGTCGCTAATAGGTTGCTTCACGACTTGGATCCCGTTCCAAGCGCTCACCCGTGCTCTGACATTCCGACTCTAGCCTTCTGGTTCCCTTCGTTCTGGATCCTGCTCCAGATGCTCCTTCGAGCTCAAGTTCCACCCCGAGGCTTCCTTGAAGTTACCAAGTCGGGCTAAGGACCCCACCGGATCTCCCGGATCCCTTCAGTCGGCAGCCAGGCCGCTCAGTCTCCAACTGCCCTGTGGGACTGCTCCACCTTCCACCGGCCCGCCCTCCAGCCACTCCGCCGGCTCTCTGCAGCCTCAACATCGGCTGCACTCATTCTCTGGACCCACTCTCCCCCACCTCCCTGGTGGCTTTCATCCCCTTTGAGTGGTAAGCGTTGCTGCACATCCTTGGTCTCGCGCCGAAGCCGGCGTCTAACCTCTTGCCCTTTTCTGCCCATAGTAAATCCGTTTGCTCAGGTTTCTGCGTCCCGTGAGGAGGTTCGGTCAACCTTCCATCGGCCCCATTAGCCTTCCTCTCACTCTCCTCTAAATAAACTGCGCAAAACCTGCTCTTGATCTCCTGTTTGTTCTCTGCATGTGGGCCAAAGCCATTAAAACCATGACACTAATATTCTGGAAAATAATACACAGTGGACTACTATATATATATATATGATATATATCAGTGACCACATGCCTATATTAATGTATATTACTGTAATTATAACAAGAAAAAGGACACCAAAAATTCTAAATTGAAAGTAAAAATAAATCTGAAAACAGAACAAACCATGACTGCAATAGCAAATTACTTAATGATACAGGACTGGAATGTAGTTTATAAAGAGAAAGATGTTGATAAAGCATATGAGGAATTACTAATAATATTCAATGAATTATATATAATAGAAATTGTCATATAAAGAAATACAGTAATATAGATAAATATACAACTAGTCTGTGGGTCACCAGGGAGCTACAGAATTCCTGCAAAAAGATAAATATATTATATAGACAATTCTTAAAGCATCGGACTATAGAGGCAGAAGAAAATCTAAAAAAATCTAAAAATAAATTAACTATTGTTATGAATGTTATGCCACAAACTTGTTTGATTATGAATATTATTATTAATTATAATTTGCTATTATAATTTAATAATAGATCATTCAAACTCAAATGGTAGCTACAACAATTGGTTGTGATCCAACCGCTATGAGCCTGTAATGATTAACACTAACAATGCGTTTATTAATTAGCAGTTATGAACTTATTTATGCTGGAAAAGTGTGATCTGACCGGTTGTTGACCGATTACACTTATCCAGCAAATGTTGACAACTCAAATTATAATTGCAATTGGGGTTTTAACCCTTACTTCTTTAGCACAAACCAATGAAAATGTCTCAGTTTATCAAGTTGTTAACTCAAAAAGGAGGTCATGTTTTTCAAATGCTTAGCCCACATGCAGACACGAACGGGAGTCCAGTACACAGTTTTAAGATGTTTATTTTAAAGGAATATGCAGAACGTATATGTAATTTTGTGATTATGGTTTCAATCTCGTATGGTCCAGAGAATCGGGGGGCGAGCTTCTTGGCAGATGGATCAGTGAGGACGTCCCTGGAGGAGAGCCAGACCCTCTGACCGGGGTGGTATTGGGGGGCTGGTCTTCGGCGTCGGTCGGCGAACCTCTTGCTCTGCTCTGCTGCGCGTGTAAGAGCTGTAATGGTGGCTTTCCATGTATCCTGGCAGCGTGAAATGTAGTTGTTGACAGAGGCGAAAGGGATCCTGAGTTCGTCGGTGGATAGGAGCGGGGGCTGGTAACCTAGAGAAACTTCAAACGGGGACAAACCGGTAGAGACTGAGACGTGAGAATTTAAGGCATATTCCACCCATGGTAACTTGATCCATTCGGAGGGGGATGAAGATGTGAGACAGCGCAGAGTGGTTTCTAACTGTTGATTCATGCGTTCTGTCTGTCCGTTGGTTTGTGGATGGTAGCCTGACGTGAGAGTATAACGGGCGCCAAGAGCAGAGCAGAAGTGACGCCAGACCTGAGAGATGAACTGAGGTCCCCAGTCAGAGAGTATCTCTGACTGAATTCCATGTAGTCTAAAGACATGTCTGATGAGGAGCTGGGCGGTCTGAAGGGCATTTGGTAGTTTCCGGATAGCGATGAGATGACAGGCCTTGGAGAAACGGTCAATAACCGTCAAAATGGTGGACATACCTTGGGACGTGGGTAGGCCCGTGACGAAATCTACGGCGATGTGGGACCATGGACGCTTGGGGATCGGCAGGGGATTCAATAGGCCGGAGGGTGGCCGGTTCGAAGGCTTATTGCGAGCACAAACTGGGCAAGCTAAAACATAGTCTCTGACGTCTCTAGTCCATGAGGGCCACCAAAAATGTCGAGAAACCTGAGACTGAGTTCTATAGATTCCTGGATGGGCGGAGAACTTGGAATCATGCCACCACTGCAGAACTTCGGGACGAACGGACTGGGGAACATACTTGAGACCCGCTGGACCAGTGCCGGGGTCAGGGTCCAAGCGTAGGGCCTGGTTGATCCTGACCTCTAAGTCCCACTGTATCGCTCCGATAGAGCAGGAGGGGGATAATATCCGCTCAGGCTCCCCCTCTAACTCGTAAGGAGAAAACTGGCGAGAGAGAGCATTGGGCTTGACATTCCTGGATCCGGGCCTGAAGGTTATAGAGAGATTAAATCTCGAAAAGAACAATGACCACCGGGCTTGACAGGAGTTAAGGCGACGGGCTGACTGTAGGTAGGCGAGGTTCTTATGGTCAGTCCATTTGATGATGGGCTGCTCAGATCCCTCGAGCCAGTGCCGCCACTCTTCTAATGCCAACTTGATGGCTAATAGTTCTTGGTCACCCACATCATAATTACACTCGGCTGGGGAAAGGCGTCGTGAAAAGAAAGCACAGGGATGAAGTCTATTGTCCGAGTCAGATACTTGAGAAAGTACCGCACCTACCCCCATATTAGAGGCATCAATCTCAAGAGTGAACTGTTTATGGGGGTCGGGATGGATGAGAATGGGCGCCTGTGAGAACTGAGACTTCAGCCGGTTAAAAGCTGTTTCAGCCTCTGGTCCCCAAATGAATGGAACCTTGGTAGACGTAAGGGCGTGTAAAGGTGAAGCTACCTGGCTATAATTTCTAATAAATCTACGGTAGAAATTGGCGAAGCCAAGAAAACGCTGAAGTTGCTTCCTAGATTCTGGGACTGGCCATTCAACCACGGCCTTCACCTTCTCAGGGTCGGATCTGACCTGACCCCCTTCTAAGATAAGACCAAGAAAAGTAACCGAGGGCTGATGAAAATCACACTTTTCGGCCTTCACGAAAAGGCAATTCTCTAGTAGTCGTTGCAAGACGAGGCAGACATGATGCTTGTGCTGTTCGAGGTCTCTAGAGTAAATAAGAATATCGTCAAGATAGACGAAAACAAAAACATTCAGAAAGTCCCTTAGGACGTCATTGACTAGGGCTTGAAAAACTGCCGGGGCGTTACACAAACCAAATGGCATCACTAAGTATTCAAAGTGCCCTAATGGTGTCTTAAAAGCAGTCTTCCACTCATCCCCTTGTCTGATTCGCACTAAGTGGTAGGCATTGCGCAAATCGAGTTTGGTAAATATGGTTGCGTTTTGAACTGGTTCGAGAGCCGAAGAGAGAAGAGGGAGAGGATATTTATTCTTTATTGTTATTTGGTTTAACCCACGATAATCAATACAGGGCCTGAGAGAACCATCCTTCTTTCCTACGAAAAAGAAGCCGGCACCTAAAGGGGAGGAGGATGGTCTTATCAACCCTGCCGACAGCGACTCGCTGATGTATTCTTCGAGTGCTTGACGTTCAGACCTCGAGATATTATAGTGGCGACTAGTCGGCAGGGGAGCTCCGGGTAACAAGTCTATTGCACAATCATAAGTTCGATGAGGTGGGAGTGAAGTAGCCTGACTCTTACTGAATACTAACCGTAGATCATGATAAACTTGAGGAATCCGTGAAAGATTTATTTTATCCTCTAAAGGAGGTGTGGAGGAAGGATGACGAGAAACCGGACGAGCAGATTGCAAACACCGCGAATGACAAGCAGGAGACCATGATTCTAGCCGGGATTCAGCCCAATTGATCTGTGGATTATAGGCTGTTAACCACGCCCAACCTAATACCGCCGGAGAGCGCTTAAGAGGAAACACAAAAAAAGATAACTGTTCACGGTGGTTACCAGAAACGATCACTTCCAACAGCTTGGTCCGATGAGTAACCCTGGTCAACCTCTGACCATCTAAAGCCGAAACCTGTAATGGTTCAGGTAATCTTTCGGTGGGAACACGAAGCTGAGCGACTACGTTCTGATCAATCAAGTTAAAATCTGAACCAGAATCCACTAAAGCCAAAACATCTAAACTGTCCTGATTAAAATTTAACGAGATGAGCAAACGAAAATGAGATCCAACCTGATTAAACTCTTTGTGGGGAGTTGTCCTAGTCACGTCCGCCGACCCCCCCATCACACAGGCGGCGGACCTGCTCTTTTGGCCGAGTGGGACACTCTTTAACGAAATGCCCTTCGCCTCCACAATAAAGGTACAAATTTTCTGAGAAGCGAAGTCGGCGTTCCTCAGAAGTTAAGTGAACCTGATCCAGCTGCATAGGCTCTGGAGGCCTCAATCTGTCGTTGCGACCCTCTATTAATTGAGGGGAAACCCGCAGGTCGCATGGTCCTGTCTGAACGGCCTCGATTACGGCTCCGTAATTGCGTGTCCAGGCGGACGCTAAAGCGACCAAATCCTCGAAGGAATTAGGTTCCTCCACGCAGGCTAATTCGTCTCTTAATACCTCATCAAGTGCAGAAAAGAAGACTACCTTTAACGGCTTATCCGGCCACTCTGCGGAGGCGGCCAAAGTACGAAACTCGACTGAAAAATCGGAAACACGGCGACCCCGTTGTCTTAAAGCTAGTAGATTACGGGACTGTTGAACTGAATTAGATTCTGCTGAAAAAACGGTCCTAAACTCTGTGATAAATTGTGAAAAAGAACAAACAAAAGACTGACTGTCGGGAAATCGGGCCTCGGCCCATCTAAGAGCCTTACCTGACAGAAGCCGGAGAACATACGAAATCTTAATCTGATCGGAGGAATAAAGCTGAGGTGAACGATTAAACACTAGTTTGCATTGGAATAAGAAACCACCACAATCCCCGCTTTCGCCGGAGAATCTCTCAGGGCACTGTGATGTACCTTCGAGAGGCGGAGACAGATTGCAGACCTCTGCATTCTGATCGGCAGGAGGCGGGGTGACGGGAGCTTGATTAACAGGTTGAGACAACACGGAAGTCAGGGAGTTGGTTAGCTGGCTAAGCTGCGCGGCTACCAAATGAAGCTGGTCGTGAGTGGAGTTAATGGCTAAACCAAGAGACTGCATTTGTTCCTGTTGTGCGGCTAGCTGCCGCCCGAATGCATCTGCTGGGCTTAGGTGGCCAGAGCCTTCTTCTGTCATGTTTTTCAAATGCTTAGCCCACATGCAGACACGAACGGGAGACCAGTACACAGTTTTAAGATGTTTATTTTAAAGGAATATGCAGAACGGAGAGCGAAGCTATAAGTAGCCTGGAACGAGGCCTGAACGTCGGGGCGGGGATGACTGAAAAAGAAGGGGAATGATAAGTCAAAAGCTAGAATCAGGAATTTGCCAGAACGTGTGCTGCTTACCATTAGTCGAAGAGACCTAACCGGGGAAGAGTAAGTGCCGAGGGAACGAGTGTGCCTACTCTAGTAGGTGGGTGGTGGCTGGAGGGCGGCAGATGGAGCTGGCGAGAGATCCGAGACAACCACAGCAGGCAGGAGCGAACAGACGGATTAACCAGAGTATGGAAGGCTTGTGGATGCCAGTGGGATCCGAGAGGGGGAACCTCAGGCCCGACTTGGTAATGCCAAGGGAGTAAGAAGGGGAACGCCAGAGCAAAATCTGAGCAGAGAACTTCACTGGTACACAATCCTCTTCAGAACTCCAAGACAGGTGAGTGCATCCATGCACACAAAACTGTGACAAAAAACAGGAGATCAAAATTAGTCCAAAGTCAGAGAAGGCAAAACTCACAGTAGGCAGAATCCTAGGCTTGATCAGAGGCCACGTCGTACCACGACTGGTTTAAGGCTCTGGCATCTTCCGTCTGTCTGTGCGCTGCTTATGAAGCCAGAGGAATCTGCCACTGACGAGCCGCAGGTGTGGGGCACGCCCCCTCAGACACCACCACCACCTGTGGAAAAAACTCAGAGCAGGAACACATATACAGCACCCTGACAGAGACCATTCAACGTCTGGACCAAAATAACCACAAACAACTACTATTTGACAAGTTATTAGTTATTAAACTAATAATTCCCTGTTACAGCAACTATTCTACTTGATAAAACACTAGGAAACACTACTGGCTAATCAGAAGAACATGCAAAGGAAAATAAATGAAAATAAAACAAGTCAAAAATGGATTAAATAAGAGATAGCAATGCTTAAATCAATTCACAGTTGTTAAGGCTGATTGACATCACATTCAAGAAGTCGGCGCTTTGACATAGCAGCATTGAAGATATGGGCTAAAATAGCTTTGAGATAGCACAACTAGAGTACCGAAACCAGACCACAAATATCACCTTATGGGTGAAAAAGAGAAATAAAAAGGGAAGTCCTTTTTTTACCTGATGTTGCCTCCGTGAGGATGTCTGGCTCGTCCGTGTTTCCAGCGGAAACTTCGGGTGGTGCAGGTCCGTCAGGGGCAACAAGAAAAAAAAGGAAAAACCATAAAGTCTCTGGCGCTCACTGACGCTTTGGTTGGCCAAAACAACAAGCGGAGCTTGTGACGATCGCTGGAAGATAGCGGCTTCCAGTAGGATAGAAAATTAATTCATATATTTTAAGTTGACGACCTCCTGCGTAGAAATACAGGGAGTGGGTTAGTTCGGCGAACTCTCGGACCAGCGAGGAATTGAACCACGTGCCACGTGGGGGAAACCCCAACAGGAGAACAGCTGTCTGTGTGTCTTCTCAATTTGGCTGTTCGCCAGGAAAGAAGACAGAGTATTGTCCGTCTTTGCCTTTTATGTCATTTCCATTGCAACAAGATAAGGTGTTCTGTGGGATGCTCCCATAGACTGTGTTGTATGCTGTGAGCTGGAGTCTGTCACGTCATAAAATGGCATAACATGAGGATATGTAACAAAGAATATTATAGTAATCTATTGAAGAAGAAAAACAAACTTAAGGTGTATAGACTGTACTAAATGGCATTGTAAGAAATGGATCGAAAACTACAAATTACCTGAAGTACTACACTGAAAATGACAAGACCATAAATACTATGGAGGATGTGGTGAATGGCTTTAACCAATTCTTTGTAAATGTGGGACCAGATTTAGCAGCAAAAATAAAGGAACCTGAGACAACACAATGTGGGGACATAAAAGATATGGGGATAGAAATCCAAGTACAATTGTTTTAAGTGCAGTTGATGATGAAGGAATTAGGAAAGTTGTAAGAAAATGTAACATCAAATCCTCTGCAGAGTGAAATGATATAGACATAACAACAACAAAGACAGTTATTGAAGGAGTTGTGAAACTACTCAACCACATCTGTAATTTATCTTTTCAATCACATACATTTCCAGACAAAATTAAAATTGTAAAAGTGATACCATTGTTTAAAGCTGGAGATAGACACCATTTCACAAACCACAGGTATAAAGGTTAATGCTGGTGAACCCATTATTCAGCCGGACACAGAGTTACGTAGTATTAAAAGGTTTATTGAGAGGATGAATAATGGCAGGTGAGGCAGGCAAGTAGAAACAGACTTGGCAGATGAGAGAATGGCCGAAGGTGCTGGCAGGAAGGGATGAGCAGAGTACCAGAAGATGTAGGCAGTCACAGACCAAACAGGTGATGTGGACCGGGGAACCACCAGAACGGGCAGAGCAAGCTGCTGGAACTCACGGAGAAACGGGCTGAACTACAGAATGCAGACTCAGGCAACCTTTAACAGAAGAGTCCAACTGGCTGAGCACACAGGATCTGGTAGAGACAGGGCACATCAAACTGGATGAGGCAAGAAGAGAGGTGATGTTTTGGCAGAGATGAGTTGGCAGAGACGTGTATAAGTAGGCTGGTGAATAAGGGAGCTGAGTTGACTGACTAGTGGCAACAGGTGGAGATGATCTAGTATTGTGGTGGCTGGAGGGAGACTGAGCTGATTGGATGATGACTGGTGGCTGAGAGGTGACAGGCTGATTAGAAAAGTCCAGATAAGTCCCAAGGCAATATACTAGGAATGTTGAGTGAAAGGGAGGGGGATATCATTTAAGGGGAGACCTAAATTCTAAAAACCAAAGGTCCAAACAAATATGAGAAGCATGTGCATAATGAGCTGTAGGGTGACTTTGTGGAACAGTATGGAAACAGAAATAAAACAAAGTACTAATATAAATCTGTTTAAAAAAGGTCTAAAAAATATTTTTAAACAAGTACATGGAAGAGGAAGTATGTTAACAGAGGACAATGAAGGATAAATCTACAAATGGAATAGGGTTGACTATTAAATTGTCACTAACTTAGTATATGGTATGTGTTGTATATATTTATTTATGGGGATAGTTTTAAAGATTTATATTTACAATAATGTGTGGTGTATATGTAATTTTGTTATTATACATTTATATGGATATTTGGGAATGTACATATGGTATATATTTATAAATTGATTATGGTTACTAACTGAAGAGTAGTAACAAAGGGGTGGGAAAGTAAAAAAAGTATTGTGCTTCTTCCCATTCCTTTTTCGAACAATGTGCGGTGTTTTATGTCTGAAGCACTTTGTGATTTTATTTAATTGTTTTTTTCATTCTTTTGTATGTACAAATAGTTACATATTTTTTCTCTTTAACATCTACATGTTCAAAGTAAGCTAAACTAAACTATAAACTATAAGAGCTGTGATTGGTTGATAGAAACAAAAAGGCAAGATGCTCTGTTACTGATGTGTTATGTTCAGGTGGTGCTGGGCCAAAAATGCAGAAAACCAGACATAGGGAAGAAACAAAATGACAGTTTATTGGGAGTTGAGGGAAAAGGTGTGGTTGAGGTGGCGTCTCCGGACGCAGAGGCAAGATGTGGAGGCAAGCAACCTCACAGGGAGTAGCAGCTGGAGGTGAGAGCAGTGGAAGGTGTGGCTGGGTTGTGGGAAGCCCGGTGTGGAGCTGGAACCTGGAGACAGAGAGCAAAGGTGAGGTAATCGTAGAAAATCTCAAGTGGAGAAGGTATGTTTCACAAGAAGGAACACTGGCCGATCTACCAACAAAGCGGTGACAATCTGGCAGCAAGCACACAGGAGGCGAGGCTCTAAATACTGCTCCAGATGAAGATTGGTCACAGGTGTGTGCAGCCAGCTCCTCTTTAAGCCACACCTATCGAAGAGAGAGAGCACACCCAAACCACACCCACACAGTCTCACACACCACATGATCAATGGAATTAAATTAACTGATTAGACTTAGAAATGTGTATCATCATGGTGAAACTTAAACTACAAATTGTCACACAGCATCAAAATGTTTGAATGTTCCTTATTTGCATCATCATTTTGATTTGTTTATTGTTATGTTTACTTGCCATACTGGTCATTTTGCTACTTCATCTATTTGATATTAATGTGCACTGCCCTGCCCGCATTTTACTGTGATTGGCTGATTGTATAAAACAGTTGTATTTGGCAAAACAACCAGCATAAATGGAGAGAAAAAGGCAGAGAAAACCAAATTGGACAGAGAAGCAATGCCTCTGCTTTGTGAATAACGTTTATCTTACCGAGGTAAAATTCTAAGAAAAATCTAAGATTTTTCCTCAAATGACATCACTAAGAGCTACTTTTAGCCTTTGTGAATTCGGGCACTGATATTTAGTTTGTTGTTCTCTTTTGAGAACAACAAACTAGTAGTTTCTGTAAGAACTCTAAGTTTCTTCTTTCTCCCCTGTCTACACCCCCTTATCTGCACAGATAAGGGGGTCTAGACAATGGATACGTAGGTGATTTTGAAGTAGTCATGGGTGGAACAGTTCAAGGAACAATTGGTGGAATAAAACAGGCAGTGGAAACAGCAGGGTCATGGCAGGTGATCAGATCCAAGCAGAACAATGGAAGAAACAATAAGAGAACAATGAGAATACGGGGGCAGGGGCTGGAGAAATGGCAAGCAAACCCGAAAAGCAAGTCAGATGAGATTAAGAGCAACTGAAGCAGAGTAAAGATAGGGCATCTGAAGAAGGGGGGCCTAGTTAACCAGAACAAAGCTGAAGAGAAACACCCAAACATCTCCAATTACACTGGAAAAAGTTGTAAGATATGTTCCCAATCCGTCCGTCCGTCCCGCTTATCCGGGTTCGGGTCGCGGGGGTAGCAGCTTCAGTAGGGAGGCCCAGACGTCCCTCTCCCCAGCCACTTGGGCCTGCTCCTCCGGGGGAATCCCAAGGCGTTCCCAGGCTAGCCGAGAGACATAGTCCCTCCAGCGTGTCCTGGGTCTTCCCCTTGGGTCTCCTCCCGGTGGGACGTGCCCGGAACACCTCACCAGGGAGGCGTCCAGGAGGCATCCTAACCAGATGCCCGAGCCACCTCAACTGGCTCCTCTCGACATGGAGGAGCAGCGGCTCTACTCTGAGTCCTCCCCGGATGACTGAGCTCCTCACCCTATCTCTAAGGGAGAGCCCAGCCACACTACGGAGAAAACTCATTTCTGCCGCTTGTATCCGGGATCTCGTTCTTTCGGTCACGACCCAAAGCTCGTGACCATAGATGAGGGTAGGAATGTAGGAATGTAAATTAAGAGCTTCGCCTTTTGGCTCAGCTCTCTCTTCACCACAATGGATCGGTACGGCGCCCGCTTCACAGCAGACGCCGCACCAACCCGCCTGTCGATCTCCTGCTCCATCTTCCCCTCATTCGTGAACAAGACCCCAAGATACTTGAACTCCTCCACTAGGGGCAGCACATCCTCCCCAACCCGGAGGAGGCAATCTACACTGTAAAAAAAAAAGTGTAATATAACAGAATTTTACTGTTTATTTTACAGATTTTGTCTGTATTTTTAAAATACCATTTAATTTACAAAAAGAGACTGTGATTTTACATGTCAAATGTAAACTAACATGAAATCACTGTAACTGTGAAAACACACAATATTCCTGTTCTTTTACAATAAAACCCTATTAGAAATCCATATATTTATTGTTAAAATACGTTCACAAATATATCGTAATTTCACAAATATTTTGCTGTTATTTAAGGGAATAACCTGTAAAATTCAACTTTAAAACTGTAAAAAAAGTTATAAATCTTTTAAAGTTACTGAGAAATTAAAAGTAAAATAACTATTTAATTAGTAATTTTACTATAATTTCTTTGTTAATTGACTAATGTTTTCATTGAAAATAACTACAATTCCTGCAATTTCCTAGATGGTAACATGTATTAACATTATTTTAACATTTAGTTTCAAAGGTCATCTAAACAGGAAAGTGAAGGAGGCCAATACCAGGATAAAGCCACATAAACTAGGCCTACATGCTTTTCATCTGTTTCCTTAACGTACCACTTAAAAGCATTACATTCTGTCAGAACAGATCTTATGACAGAGCATTAATATGTGTCATCTGTGTCTAATTGCTTTTCAGCAATTCAGAGGTAATTAGTGAAGATGTAATTTATAGGAATAAAAAGTAATAGAAAGTATGAAACATTGCAGGGCCACACTGCAGGCTATTGTTTATTTATATATAAATCCAAACAATGTAAATCGCAAGGTCTTGAATTATGTTACAGCATGTCTGAACAAAACACGTTTAATCAGGAGACATGCTACAATGTCTCCCTGCACACACACGTACACCAAAAAACAACAACAACGTCTCACGGCACCTGAATGGAACAACGTGATAACAACAACGCGATATGTCATTTGTGAAAAGCGCGGGTCCCGTTTGGGTTGGTCAACAGGATCTGTTTGAGAAGAAGAAGAAGACATCCCAGAATCTTTGCTAACACCAGTGTCAACCCAACAACGTTCCGCGGCGGTTCCCGTTGGTTGTCTTCGAGTGAACAGCAGCTAATGCCCGATGTCAAGGCTGGAGGAAGGACGGAGCTAGAAGGTAAGTATCAAACTGAAGCTGAGTAGCATTAGGTTTATTTACCATCATGCTTCTTAATTACTCAGTCGGCACCAAACCCGCTAGCATGTGGACATGTTAGCTAACTATGATGACAAAAGCATGACCGTTGGCGTCTTCACGTTGTGTAATTATATGTGTACTATTTTTATTATCATTACTTGTGTGTGATGCCGATGAAACACTCTCTTGGGCATGGAATAAATTCGCTAGCTAGCCAGCTAGCTAACGTTAGCACAGTGAACTAAACGTGAATGGGAACTGCTATGTTCGCTAGCTAGGTATAGGACTTTGGTTAAACTTTGCTGAAAGCTGAAATAACATAAGTTCAGCAACTGTGTGGTAGTTTACTAGTTTTAGTTTAGTTTACAGTGCGCCTCCGTCACATTTTCAACATCTCAAATAGCCTATGTCCCCGCTATTTCAAATAGACACCGCAGCGGTGGCCAATAGGCCGAAGCGGCGCTTGGCTGCGAGGGCCGATCGACGCCGCTTGCGGCTTTAAAGGAGAAGTCCGGTCAAAATCAGAATTCAAACTGCTGAAAGTACTTTAAATATAAAACTACTACATACTGTGCAAAAAATTATAAGTTTTTTTAATTAATAATAATTCTCATTTAATAATGTTTATGTGGAGGAGTCCATCTTGGTCAAGAATAGTACTGTCACCTCCCATTTTTTGACGTCACTCGGCGGACCCGCTGTTGAGCAAGTTTCAACGCTCTGTTTGTCACGGCGCACTATTTTCCAAGATCAAACTCAGTCGGGTCCTACAGTATATATCTATACACGCGTGTGTGTGTGTGTGTGTGCGCGCGCTCCGCGCAGCACGGCTTTGCCGCCGCTGCAGCAGAGCGCGCGCACACACACACACACACACAGCGGAGGAGAGATCGCTGAAGTGACTTAAGTTAGCTGATTATTATAGTATAAGTATTAAAATATAAGAGCATTCCAGCACATGCTGGGCTGAGCACGGCTTTGCACCGGCGCTGCAGCTGAGCGCGTGCACACACACACACACACACACACACACACACACACAGCGGAGGAGAGATCGCTGAAGTGACTGTGTTGAAATAAGTTATGTTTTTTCCACTTTTACCAGTTGTGTTGGAACATCCGATGGCCATGCACGTGGGCATTGTTGCTTCAGCAATAGCTCTTGGGAATGTCAGCGGTGAAGTCCTCTGGAAATCCGAAATAATTATTGATGATCGGAGCTGTGTAGAACGGCTCCTATTGACTTTGCATGGAAAGCGGAGAGAAATACTGTCGCCGCTTCCGCTCTTCCACGTCGCAGGATGTGATGTCAAACGCCCCTTACTGCCCATATTTGGGCAGTCATGTCAGCCCCCATACACAGTGATTCAGACGACAATTTATGTTTTTATTTTCTTATTGATTAAAGATAAATTCATTAAATAACCACAAATGTATTAGTTTTAGTTATAGCTAATGATACCCTGATTTTTCCTTGTTGACCGGACTTCCCCTTTAACATCCTTCATATTTGGCCTATCAGTGTACCTCGAGTCGCTGTTGCACGTTCCATAACAACAATGTTTAAAAACCATGGTTAGGAGACGTGTTAGACTTAGAAAAAGCAGTCATTTTACCGAGTAAAACCAAGGGTAACGTACAGCGAAAGAGTGGAGGACAACGCATATTTGCCCTACCTGTACCACGTGATATGACGTCACGTTCTAAAAATAGCTCGCTCGCGGAACGCCATTACTTAACTAATACATGCAGCCTTTCTTGCTCACGACCAGCCACTAACGTTAGCTTACCACTTAACAGTGAGCCATTACGTTTGCTTTTGTGATCTAACTGACACAGGCGGAGAGAAAGACGAACATTTGTTTAGAGCTGGAACAATGAACAATAATCGATTATTAACCCTCTTGCCTCTTCTACATTTTCACTAGTTTTTTGGCCATAACTTTCACTGTATGACTTGAAATAAATGTATGATATTTGGCTAGGATAGGAAGCTTAATTTCATGTAACTTTCAAAATTTGGTTTTGAAATTTTTCTAACATCAATAATACACTGGGTAATACTCGACCTAATACGCTTTTTATAAATTATACTGAGATTTGGTAATGGTTTATTTCAACCAGTTAGTTTCTTTCTTACTTGTCTTTCATCACTAGTCACTGGTCCACATTAAATTCAAAACAATACGGAAAAATATGTAAATGATAAGTTAACAATCATCTTTATTGGGGGGAGATAGGCTAACACAGTTTAGGTCAACTATTTCACAACCAATAGCATTTATTTCGATTTTGGCAAATTTCATGATTCATATTTTTTTTTCTTTCTGCAGATAAGTGATGTGAGTAGATTTTATGGAGTAAACTGAAAAGGTGTGTACTGCACTGCAGTTAAGGATGTCAAAAAATTACACCTGTCGTAGTTGTGGTGCTTCAGTGAATACCCTAAAAGGGTATGTGATGCATCAAGGGCTTCATAAAAATGAACCACATTATCAGTATGCGTGTTATATGGAAAGTTGTAAGTTTCAGTTCAGAAATTACAATGCTTTTAAATGTCATGTTTACCGCCATCATCAACGCTCATCTAACGCGCCGCAGTGTCAAACTTTGCAGGCACCCTTTCTATGTCAACTTCCACATTGTCAGAAACAGTTGAATGACCTTAAAGACCTTCTCTGTCACCTAAAATCTCACACTTCAAGAAGAGAGGTAGTGCAATGCCCATTTAAAAACTGTGATAAAACATTTTCAGTGACCTCATCTTTCACAGCCCACCCATTTAGGAAGCACAAAAACCCCACAGCTCTGCATGTCTCTGGTGCATACTGTCCTCTTTCAGTTCCTAGTGAGTCTCAGTCCTCTGTTGCTGAAAGCCAGCCAGATGAAGGGTCAGCTGTTGATGAGACTGAGGCAGATGTCCCAGACCTTGCACAAATGAAAAGTTTGTACATGAGAAATCTGTGCATGTTTTATATGAAACTACAGGCCAAACAACTTATCTCTTCCTCTACAATCCAGTCGATCGTAGAAGAAATTAATAGTCTTAATGGAATGTGCCTGCAGCACACGAAAAGTCAACTGAAAGCATCTCTTCAAACAAAAACTGAACTATGTGAGACTGAAATTGAAGATGTTTTGGAGACCCTAGATAATGTAGATATTCATGGATCCTGCAGCTCCTCCCTTTCCACAGAGTACAACAGAAAACGGTATTTTGAGGAGAATTTTCCATATGTGCATCCACAACCCATTTTTTCGGGGGTTGATGAAAATAGAAAGGAGCAATATGCTCAGTATGTTCCCATAAAGCATACATTGAACACTTTAATAAAACATACTGATGTGCTGAAACAGGGTTCTACATCTGAGAATGAAAGTTCACCTCATATTTTAAATGATGTGTGTGATGGATCGGTATTCAAATCCAGTCCTCTTTTCGCTGAGTCAGGTCTCACTTTAAAAGTGATACTTTATCAAGATGCTTTTGAGGTGGTTAATCCCCTTGGCTCGGCAAAGAAAAAACATAAGCTGCTTGGAGTCTACTTCACTCTAGCAAATTTTGAACCTTTTCATCGATCCACTGTTGACAACTTGCAGCTTTTGCTTTTGTGCCGAGAAGCTGATTTCAAATATTTTGGCCACGAGAAAGTGTTCTCTCAATTGATAACTGATCTTGGAGAACTGGAGACAAATGGACTGAATATTTCTGGAAACATTGTTAAGACAAGAGCCGCTGGTAGTAAATATGGCCCTGATGAGACTGCCAGCGGCAGTCGACGCGATCACAAGGTCGTTGAATGAACAAAATGGACGGCTTGATAAGCTGACCGCGGTTGTGGTACAGAGATGAGACGGGATAAAACCTGGAAGTGTGAACATTACTAGCCCATCGATTGGATTATTGGAATATTGGATCCTGGAGCCAGCGGCGAAAAGACTCTAAGGCTGACAGAAAAGTTGGTGTCAGCTTGTTTTTATAACAAATTCTGTTTTTTCAAATCGGACTCCCCGCTATCAAATTCTCCCTGGTTGTTATGGCGACATCGCACAAATTCCCTGCTCCCCCCACATTCCTTGCGGACATCTGTGGAGGAGTCAAGCTGCAGCGGGATAGTGATAGACTTTCCATCAAGGACACTTGCCTGCCGGAGGGACGGCCTTCGAGGACATACAGATTTCCACACAACATGCACCCAGACACACATATGCTCACAAACACAGATGACTTCACCCGACCAGCACTCAAATGTTTACCTTCTGCATATACGTGTCTCGTGCTTTTTGTGCAAATTAGGTTTTTTTGTCGGATGCTTCACATTTTGTGTGAAAACACAAATTGTGCAGCACCTGTCTTTTTTCTCTCCCTCCACTCGCCCAGTGTAAATCTTTTTTCAACAGATCTCAAGGGCAGCGCCTAGGGACCCCGTGTAAAGCGGGGTCTGGGGCAGTTTGGGGAACGCACCTAACGGCTTGCGCTCATGTAGCAGCGGCCGACTGGCTGCGTTCCTGGCAACGCAAGGCCTCAGTCAATCGTTCCCCCAAAATGTTTAAGTGTATGTGATGGACGGTTGTACTGGAACTGAAATTTCGATTGTAATGCAAATTGCAGTTGACTAATAAAAGTGATTGATTGATTGATTGATTGATTGATTGATTGACAACTGTCTTTTGCATTGCCGGTGGCAATTTAGGGTCACATAATATTGGTGGATTCACAGAAAATTTTAGTACGTCTCAACATTTCTGCAGATATTGTCACGTAACCAGAACTGAGCTAGACAATTTGGAACACCATGCTCCAATCCGTACAATACAAGAGTACAATGACACTGTTCAAGAGCTGCAAAATGGTGATGCGAGTATAGTCAGAGGTGTGAAATTTAACTCTGTCTTTAATTCACTGGCATTTTTTCATGTTTGCCAGCCAGGCCTCCCACCATGTATTGGCCATGATCTCTTTGAGGGTGTCGTGGCATCTGACCTTGCCATGTACCTGACCAATTTTGTCAAGGTGAAGAAATTCTTCACATATTCACAGCTTAATCGAAGGATCAAACAGTTTAGTTACCAGGGATCTGATGGTAGTTCTGAACCAGCTGAAGTTTCAGTAAAGGGTGTGAAATTAGGTGGCCAGGCAGCAGAAAACTGGTCTTTGCTGAGACTTCTCCCCATTATCATTGGTGAAAAGATCACAGACAGAGGATCCTGTATGGCAACTGACTGTCCAGCTGAAAGAGCTGGTGGAATTGATTTGTGCCCCTACTATATCAGTAGCCCAGGTTGCATTGCTCAGTGTTCTAATTGGTGATTATCTGGAAGGAAGGAAAGATTTTTTCCCTTCACAAAAACTAAAACCAAAGCACCATTACCTCACCCACTATCCTGCCTTAATACTAAAGTTTGGCCCACTCATTAGGCTGTGGACAATGAGGTTCGAGAGAAAGCACTCATATTTCAAAAGATGTGTCCGAATGACACAAAACTTCAGAAATGTATGTCACACACTTGCAAAGAACCATCAGCTACTGCAGGCATACCTTCATTCTGGCTCCTTTTTTGCACCCTCATTGGTGGTTAAGAACTCCACTCCTTTCCATGCTGAACTGTACAGCGAAGCAGTGCGCTCCGCAGTAGGAGAAACCTTAGTCAAAGAACCCAATGTTGAGTCAGCTTACGAGGTGCAGTGGAAAGGCACTCAGTACAAAAAGGGACTCTTTCTGTGTTTAAACCAAGGTGAGGCACTTGAATTCGGACAGATTAAGCTCATGCTTGTGATGCAGGACCAGCATGTGTACTTTATTGTTACACCTCATGACGTGTCCTATATGCCAGCATTTGCATTAAATGAAGTGAAACAAGCAAGGCAGAGCATGAAATGTTGGAAGCCTGAGCAGGAACTAGATTATTATCCTTTGCCTGTGTACAAGCTTTGTGGGGCAAGGGTAATTTAACTTAAACATAGCATTGTTGACTCCAAGTAAGTTAAAAGTTAAAATATGACACTAATGCTTGAAAAACAGTATTTTTCATCCCTTCTAGTCCTCCTAGTCATGGATACAGAGAGCCCACTTCTGTCTTTCATCAAATCAAGTCTTCCTAAAATGAGAGACCCTGAGCCTTTGTTGCAGCGTCTGCAAGATTTAGGAGTTGAGGACCTGGAAGACCTGAGCTACCTGCAGGAGACTGACCTCCTTTCTGTCCTGAGACCAATTGAAGCCAGGAAGCTTCTGTCACTGCTCAAAAAGACAAGTATGTGTTTCAATTTGTACCATAAACTTTGACATTAGAAAACTGTGCATAGTCAAAGTATATTTGTTAGGTACACCTGTTCAAATGAATGCAGTCCAATACAGAAGTTCTACTATGAATTATACTTCAAAGAATCTTCTCCACATTTTTGTTGATGTTTTCAAAAAGGTGATAACTAGACTGTACCTTGTTCATCATTGATTTCATAGTGGGTGTTAGTGGTGGTGTACTGTACTGCATGATATTGAGAAAGGAACAGTTTGACATGTGTAAATTGGCTACTGAGTATATAATTATGGTGGGTATTAATATACCCAGATTGAGCTATGTGATGTCTGTATGGTTAAATATTACTACTATCTGTCCTTTATTAAGGCCAACAAGATGTCTTGGACAGTCCTCCAAGCAACTAGAGCAACCAACAGTTCAGCAGAGCCAGTACCAGTACAAGTCCAGTAACACAGTCTGGCGAGATGCACCTTTCTGGTGAGTATATGCATTTGTTGCACAGAATCACTTTTATGAAGAAATTATATTTCTGAGCCCGATGCTGATAAGGAAAAGGGCTCCATGAAAACCCGCCAATTATTTCTGTATTCTCTTCAGGTGGTTACAGCTCAGAAACTACAAGTTCACCGCGGTCAACAAGTAGTTCAAGTGTGGATATCACACCTCGTCGACTGTCTGATAACAGCTGGCATTTTAAATTTCAAATTCCATCTGAGATCACCAGAAAGCTGGAAACGGGAAACCGGCCAACAAAAAGTGAGAGACTTGAAATCATACGGCTCATTGTCAGTGAAATCGTAACCGTGTGCCCAACACCTGGGAAGAAACATATCAGTGAGATAGCAAGGAAGATGAGAGAGGCCTACCCTGTGGCATTTACTGATGTCATTGAAGGTGAAATTGTAGGCAGTGGATATGACTCTCTAACAAAACAGATGGTCAGCAGAGTGGATAACCTGAAGAGAGGAAACACTTCCCTTTCCTTAAAGAGACAAGTTATTAGCAGCAGCAAAGGAGAGGATAGCCCAACTCAGAAAAGAAGACTAGATACTTACGGGTGTATAAACTGGCAACCAACACGACTGCCACCTGATGAAACCCCTGAATCTCAGAAACATGCACAAGAAGAGTTAAAGAAAATGTGGCGAGAAAGATCCTGTGGCAGCAAAGCCATTGAGAATATGATGAGAGCCACTTTCTTCACTCAGAGAAAAGACATTATCAGTGGGACTGAGACTTCTGACTTGACAAAGGAATGGCCATACCTGTTTGAGACAACTGGCATGAAGACTCATTTTAAAGAGCTTACAGGTGTGGACATGGAAGACAAAAACATGGAAAATAAATGTGCCAGAGTTATTTCATTTCTTAAATCTGGTGACAAGACAGGGAAGATGGACACCATCTTCAGGGAAATGGAAACATCAAGCAAAAATGTTGCAGATGTGAATGTTGCAGTGTTTCTTCCACTGCTCCTCAAGTACTTCAATGAAGAAGAAGAACAGATGTTCTACAAAGTGGATCAAACAACCCTGCCCTCTGAAGTGGACTGTGCTGGATTTCCAAGTACACCATGTATCGTTGTGTGTGGTATGAATATTTGTCTTTCTCCACCACAATATAGTAAAACCAAAAAGGAGAAAACTATTACTACTATTACTTTGATTGTTATTGTTGTTGTGGACTCAGTTGTAGCACGGTAATTTTGTCTCCGTTTATCACAAAATGTTCCCCTTTTCTCTTGTCCTTGTACACAACAGAAAACTCGACTTTGGCAGCGAAGAATTTCATGCTGTCTGTGGACCAGACCATTGTGAATGGCCACATCAGAATCTTCAGTGATGCTCTTATGCTGGTGTTTGGTTCGTACTACTGTATGAACATATCTTACCCAGCAGCCCAGGCATCAACTTTGGAGTTCTTACAGAGGTAAGACAGCACTAGTCAATTTAATACATCAAAATAAGATAATATATATATTATCTCCCAGTGCTAGTCGCCCCCCTTTTTGTTTTTCTTCAAAATTGCACATTGCCTATTTAAAATGCCCCTGTGTCCACATACTTTGACTTAAAATCAAGTGCCTGACCTCTTCTGAAAAGCTGAGGCCCTGTAGAACGGTACCAATAGATTGATTGTGTGATAAACTGCCAGTGTGGGACAAAGGGTAGAATATTAGTTTTCTTTGGGGGCGGTTTTGTACACCTGTGGAAATGACCACATTCTGCCCCCTTGGTCACTTATGTCGTCTTGGAAACACAGCTGAGACCCACTACCAGGTCTAGGATGAAGTATGACTTCTAGGGAGTCATTTTTGTGTGGGCATACACATGTGATTTTCTCAGTGTTCTTTTGGAGACTCCAAAAAGGACCTTTGGTTACCAAAGATAAAACATTCAGTAGTTACCTGAAAAACCTGAGGAGGTTTGTGGAGGTTTAGCTGCAATACCTTCAGCGTACATTCACAGCAGGGAAGCCTGACAGCCTGCTGCGCATGAACACTCATGCTAGGAGTCACTCAAACCAGACAGGAACCAGCACTGCCACTGAGGAGGCCCCACTAGGAGGTGGAGTTGGGTTGCGGAGAAAAGCAGCATGGAGCTGCTGAGATGGACCTGAAGGGACATTACTGAAGATGGTGCTGGCTCCTGCCCGGTCTAGGAGACTTGTCTTGCAGTTGGCAGGCAGATCTCCGGTCAGGCTTTTCTGCTGTACATGTAGGCTGAAAGTAAAGCACCTGCACTTCCACAAGTCTCCAAGCATTTCCTGAATTTATCCAAATATCACATAACAAAATAATATCGAAAACTTAATTTGAATGTTCTGATTTTACTGTAAGAGGAAAAACAACCTTGTTTTCTCTTTTTTTCTGATTGAGTTATGAAATGGAATGATGAAAGACCGACCCATGAAAACAATTAGAGTACAGTCCACAGTGACTAAAGGTTTTTTTTTCCATTTGACAGGTGCCTCTTCAAGATAAATCC
This sequence comes from Fundulus diaphanus, assembly GCA_037039145.1. Taxonomy (NCBI): domain Eukaryota; kingdom Metazoa; phylum Chordata; class Actinopteri; order Cyprinodontiformes; family Fundulidae; genus Fundulus; species Fundulus diaphanus. The sequence continues at coordinate 7,906,029 of CM073139.1, forward strand.
AGACAAGGGATCAAAAGTGGAGCGGAACGCCACCAAAAGAAAACTTGCAGTCAGTCCAAAGGTTTTCACACTGATCACCAGAATTGCAGACTATGAGTGGAGGGAATAAGAAGTGCTCACAAGTTATGGATACTTTACGTTTTAGAACCAGTCATTTTAATTTAATTGTTTTTATTTTTTGAATATTGCTGTAATAATGGTTACAGTTAAATAAAAATACAGAGAATGGGAAATTATGGCTATTGTTGTTCAGCTTAGTCTCATTCAAGCACAACAGTTCATTTAAGCCCTTTTCCCACTAGCCAAAATGTCACGATTTGGGTTTTGTCTTGGTTTATGTTATCAGATTTATTAGTTAAGTTTCTGATTTTGGGGTCTTGTTTGGTTTTGATTTAGACATGTTTTTCTGTTTAGGTTACCTGTTTTCCACCTGTCACTTTATCAGCTCTGTTCGGTCTCCCCTCAGCAATCTGTCAGCTTTTTTGCCTTGATTAGATCCACCTGCTCACTTATAATTAGCCTTCACTCCTGTTCACCTGCTCACTCCCCTATATAGTCCTGCCACAAACCTCTGCTATCTGCCAGATCATTTAACGAGCCACGGTGAGTTTAGTTCCAGCATTCTTTATTCTGATTGACCTGTTGACGATAACCCGAGAGCCTTTTTGATTCTGAGCCAGCCTGTTCCCTGATCTGTTTTTCCTGCCCTGTCTGACTGATTTACCGGTTTACCGACTAGTTTCTGTCCTATGGTTATCCGAGCTTGCTTTGCCCTGTCTGTACCTCTGCCTATTTTGGACTGCTTTTTGTGTACCGGATTTTGGACTGCCCTTTTGACTATTGAGCCCGCCTGTTCCTGTTTTCATTATTAAAATCCTGTTTTTTGCCTTAACCTCACTTGTTGGGTTTGAATACTGGGTTTGCCTGATTCACGATCATAACAGAATGATCTGGCCTAACTAAAACCTATCGCCCAACAAGTTTTTAGAGGTTTTTTTTTTTCCCCTCCACACGCTATGGCTTGGGAGGGTTCCAGATTGGCGTTCTGTCCCCCTGGTATCGGTCCCAGACGCCATCTCTCCAGCAGCCGCAGCAGCAGTAACCCGCTGCCTGCTCCGAGTTTACGATTGGGAGGGCTCTTTGTCACAAATTCAGATTCAACTCAGAATAGAAGGGATCACTCACCCAGCGACACCGCTGTCGGCTCTGCCCATGGGTTTTATCCAGAACCAACTTTGTTTATGGAGGTCGAAGCGGAGGTGGTGCGGGATCTTCGCCCGGATCTTTTTTTCTCTCTCCCTCCAGAGGAGGAGATGCAGGGAACGCTGTGGGCTCCACCGATCCCGGCTCTACCGACAGGATCAAACCTCCAGCAAGTCCTGCCGTCCCGCCGTCGGAGGAGGGGACGGAAACCTGTGGGTCGCTCCTTCACCCGTTCTGTTCGGCCGACAGGCGAGTCAGTACCGCGCCCGTCCGTTGCCACTTCCTGCCCAGTGGATCGGAGTCCGGTGCTTCCCAGAGCTGAGCAGCCCACAGCGCCTCCTGTTGGCGCCCGTGATGCTGAGGATCTGGCTCTGGAGGACCAGTTAAGAGCTTTTGCCCCTATTATTAAAGACCTTAGGGAGGCTCTTTTCTGCCATTATTCAGAGGAGCTGGAGGCAAGATTAAAGGAGGTCGAGGGGCACTATAGAGCGGCTCTCCAAGGTTTCTATAGTGGACTCAATCCTGTCCCTAAGGGTCCAGCCGACGCCCCGGCACCTGCACCTGTCCCAGAGGACCCGCCTCCTACCTCAACTCCAGAGCCGGCCTCCGGCAGCTATAAGGCAGCACTGTCTGCGCAGCCGGCCCAAGACGCTGTAACCCCGGAGGGTCCGCAGCCGGCCCAAGACGCTGCAACCCCGGAGGCTCCGCAGCCGGTCCAAGACGCTGCAACCCCGGAGGCTCCGCAGCCGGTCCGAGACGCTGCAACCCCGGAGGGTCCGCAGCCGGCCCGAGACGCTGCAACCCAGGAGGGTCCGCAGCCGGCCCGAGACGCTGCAACCCAGGAGGGTCCGCAGCCGGCCCGAGACGCTGCAACCCAGGGGGGTCCGCCGCCGGCCCGCGACGTGGGAACCCAGGAGGGTCCGCCGCCGGTCTGCGACGTGGGAACCCAGGAGGGTCCGCCGCCAGTCTGCGACGTGGGAACCCAGGAGGGTCCGCCGCCAGTCTGCGACGTGGGAACCCAGGAGGGTCCGCCGCCAGTCTGCGACGTGGGAACCCAGGAGGGTCCGCCGCCAGTCTGCGACGTGGGAACCCAGGAGGGTCCGCCGCCAGTATGCGACGTGGGAACCCAGGAGGGTCTACCACAGGCCCACGATGAGGGGGTTCAGACGAGCCCTCTTTCAGGCCGCAACTCGGGGGCTCATCGGGACACTGGGCGCCGTGGCCCTCGCCCAGACGACAAGCGGCGCCGTGGCCCTCGCCCAGACGACAAGCGGCGCCGTGGCCCTCGCCCAGACGACAAACGGCGCCGTGGCCCTCGCCCAGACGACAAGCGGCGTCGTGGCCCTCGCCCGAACGACAAGCTCCGTCGGGGGCCTCGCCGAGAAGACAAGCACCCAGAGCCCCATGGAGACTTAGAGGCCCCTGGACCTCTTCGGAAGCTCTTACCCCCTCATCTTTGGCTTGACAGCCAATTTCCCAAGTGGCTGACCAAACTGTCTTTGTCGGAGGTTCTGGAAGGGTTATTGATGAGGTTCTGGGTGTTAAGGGGTCTGGGAGCATCTGAAGTCTGTAGCCCGGGGCCTCCTGAACCTGAAGTCTGTAGTCCGGGGCCTCCTGAACCTGAAGCCTGTAGCCCGGGGTCTCCTGAACCGGAAGCCTGTAGCCAGGCCCCGTCTGAACCTGAAGCCTGTAGCCAGGCCCCGTCTGAACCTGTAGCCTGTAGCCAGGCCCCGTCTGAACCTGTAGCCTGTAGCCAGGCCCCGTCTGAACCTGTAGCCTGTAGCCAGGGGCCGTCTGAACCTGTAGCCTGTAGCCAGGGGCCGTCTGAACCTGAAGCCAGTAGCCAGGGGCCGACTGAACCTGAAGCCTGTAGCCAGGCCCCGTCTGAACCTGTAGCCTGTAGCCAGGCCCCGTCTGAACCTGAAGCCTGTAGCCAGGCCCCGTCTGAACCTGTAGCCTGTAGCCAGGCCCCGTCTGAACCTGTAGCCTGTAGCCAGGGGCCGTCTGAACCTGAAGCCAGTAGCCAGGGGCCGACTGAACCTGAAGCCAGTAGCCAGGGGCCGACTGAACCTGAACTCTGTAGCCAGGCTCCTCCTGAACTCTGTAGCCAGGCTCCTCCTGAACTCTGTAGCCAGGCTCCTCCTGAACTCTGTAGCCAGGCTCCTCCTGAACTCTGTAGCCAGGCTCCTCCTGAACTCTTTAGCCAGGCCTCTCTTCTAGCTCTTAGTCCGGCGTTGTCTCCAGCCTTTAGTCCGGCGGCAGGTTCTGTTCTTTCTCTCTCCAGACGTCGGTTCCTGAGGGTCCGGTTCTACCGACGGTCCCCGAGGTTGCTGCTCGGCCGCCGGCCTATGAGAGACCTGCTCCGCCGCCGGCCTATGAGAGACCTGCTCCGCCACCGGCCGCCGGACATCTTTGCTAACCGGGGCCGTCCTTCAGGACACCCGCCGGATTACCTGTCTCACAGGGGTCGTCCGCCGGAGAACCTGACACGCCTAGGACGTCCGCCGGAGAACCTGACACGCCGAGGACGTCCGCCGGAGAACCTGACACGCCGAGGACGTCCGCCGGAGAACCTGACACGCCGAGGACGTCCGCCGGAGAACCTGACACGCCGAGACCGTCCTTCGGGACGTCCGCCGGAGAACCTGACACGCCGAGACCGTCCTTCGGGACATCCGCCGGACAACCTGACACACCGAGGCCGTCCTTCGGGACGTCCGCCGGACAACCTGACTCGTCGGGGCCGTCCTCCTGGACGACCGCCTGAGAACCTGACTCGTCGGGGCCGTCCTCCTGGACGACCGCCTGAGAACCTGACTCGTCGGGGCCGTCCTCCTGGACGACCGCCTGAGAACCTGACTCGTCGGGGCCGTCCTCCTGGACGACCGCCTGAGAACCTGACTCGTCGGGGCCGTCCTCCTGGACGCCCGCCTAAGAACTTGACTCGTCTTGTTTTGTTTGAGTTTTTATTTGGACATTTATTTGATTCTAGCCCTCCATCCTGTACCTCCCTCCACCCACCCGAGCTAGTCTGTTTTGTTTCTGAGGCCGTCTGGAATCCGGCCTTGAGGAGGGGGTTCTGTCACGATTTGGGTTTTGTCTTGGTTTATGTTATCAGATTTATTAGTTAAGTTTCTGATTTTGGGGTCTTGTTTGGTTTTGATTTAGACATGTTTTTCTGTTTAGGTTACCTGTTTTCCACCTGTCACTTTATCAGCTCTGTTCGGTCTCCCCTCAGCAATCTGTCAGCTTTTTTGCCTTGATTAGATCCACCTGCTCACTTATAATTAGCCTTCACTCCTGTTCACCTGCTCACTCCCCTATATAGTCCTGCCACAAACCTCTGCTATCTGCCAGATCATTTAACGAGCCACGGTGAGTTTAGTTCCAGCATTCTTTATTCTGATTGACCTGTTGACGATAACCCGAGAGCCTTTTTGATTCTGAGCCAGCCTGTTCCCTGATCTGTTTTTCCTGCCCTGTCTGACTGATTTACCGGTTTACCGACTAGTTTCTGTCCTATGGTTATCCGAGCTTGCTTTGCCCTGTCTGTACCTCTGCCTATTTTGGACTGCTTTTTGTGTACCGGATTTTGGACTGCCCTTTTGACTATTGAGCCCGCCTGTTCCTGTTTTCATTATTAAAATCCTGTTTTTTGCCTTAACCTCACTTGTTGGGTTTGAATACTGGGTTTGCCTGATTCACGATCATAACACAAAAACCGGTTTAAACCATTTAAAATTTAAATAATTCTGGTGTTATTAGGTGATTATAGTTTTAGTTGAAAGTCTTTTAAATATTCAGGAAATCAATGTAAAAGAAAACAAAAAACTAAATTTACACCTAAGTTTTGAAAGATTAATAAAAATATTGTTGTATACTGTTACTTTACATCTAATATAAAGTAATATACAGCTGTTTTACATAAAATAATGCCATTAAAACCAACTAATAGCACATTTCTGTAAATTTAAGCATTATTATTCATATTATAATGTTAATTTACCATCTTTATGGGTAATTTCATTGTTTTAAAACATAATGTTTAAGTAAATGTTAAAAACAAATATAAAATAACTAAATATGCATTTGATGTGATCTAAAAATAACAGTAAATTATTGCAATTGTAAACCCAAGATCATGTTTTTCAACATTTTTTTAACATGTTTTGAAAGATGAATCACATTATTTTGTGTCCATATGCTGTTATATTACATCAAATATAAATTATACAACCCTTTTCCATTAAAAAACAGCTAAGAACAGCACATTTCTGTGAATTTAAGCAGTATTATTCGTAAGACAACATTTATTTACCATATTTCTAGGTAATTTCATTGTTTTAAAATGTGACTGTTTCTAATTAAACATTTAAAATAGGATGAAAATAAGACAAAAACTTGTTAAAATTACAACTACAAACAGTATTTTAATTATGGAAAATAACCGTATTTTTATGAGAAAGTAATTATCTGTTATTTCACAGTATTTTTCTGGCACCCCAGCTGCCAGAAAATTACCGTTTTTTTAAGATTTATTTATTTTTTTTACAGTGTACCCTTTTCCGGTTCAAGACCATGGTCTCGGATTTGGAGGCACTGATTTTCATCCCGGCCGCTTCGCACTCGGCTGCGAACCGCTCCAGTGAGAGCTGTAGATCACGTCCTGATGAAGCCAATAGGACCACGTCATCCGCGAATAGCAGAGACACAATCCTAAAGCCACCAAAACGGATCCCCTAAACACCTTGGCTGCGCCTAGAAATTCTGTCCATAAAAGTTATGAACAGAATCGGTGACAAAGGGCAACCTTGGCGGAGTCCAACTCTCACCGGAAACGAGTCCGACTTACTGCCGGCAATGCGGACCAGACTCTGACACCGGTCATACAGAGACCTGACAGCCCTTATTAAAGGGGCCGGTACTCCATACTCCCGAAGTTCCCCCCACAGGATCCCTCGGGGGACACGGTCGAATGCCTTCTCCAGATCCCAATCCCTTGTTTCAAAAAGAATTTCTTGAGGGGCCAGAAAATCTTTTACGTTGGCAACATCTTTTTTGTAAAGTATCTTTAGACAACGTGTCTATATAAAAAAACTGAACTGAACAGTGTTTCTTTGAAGTGCTGCAGGACTCAAAGCATCTTATACTTCTTCTTCACAGTTGGTAAAGGAACTACAGGGGATTTACTGCCACTTACTGGGTTGGAGTGTGTGTTTTAGTGTTACCAGAGGTCCATAAATGATGTTTTTAACTCATTATTTTATCTGTAGTGGTTAATTTGAAGTCATTGCGTTAAATGAGCCCTAGTCTAAACTTGCTTGAATCTGGACAAATCCTAAAAACAGGTGGAGCAAACCCCACAGAAAATTAAAAATTACTGCAACTAAGCAGCAAACTAACCATATTATCTCTAAAATAAATCTTCCACAAGAATGTCATTTTTAATAGTTTTGAGAAAAAAATAGCTATTTTTTTACTGTAATAAAAGGGTTTTCATGAGTTCTGATCATATTTGAATCAACGCAGTGGCCCATTACCAGAGATAACAGCTGCTGTCATCCACTACCAGAAAACTTTGTCCCACCTACAATGACACCAACTTTGACCTCCACTCAGTAACTGATAATTCCAGGACAAAGCCAGAAGCTGTCTTATCCAGCCTTATTAAACATTTAGCGCCCCATCACTTCATTCCACGGGAAGTGTCTGCAAACACCACTGCACCCACACCTTCCACCCTTTCAGTGAAAACTATTTCCACTAATCGGATTTGTGATATCAGCGGGGCAAGTTTGTCAGTGCTAGTCCTTCTCCAGGAAGACCAAAAGAAACAACAATGAAGTATTATAGTAGTGTACATTGCCATTAATACTTCAGTGAAATCTCTACACTTAGGCCACTGGGTATGCGGAGGATAACCCCTGAGCTTGGACTTAATCTGCTTGCACTCCAAAAAGGTCAATTTCTCATCTTCCCATCATCCCAAAGGGAAAGAATATGGATGCAGACAAAACACTGAAGGATAAACAAGAGTTAAGCGTTAAGTTGAAGGGTTAGGTGTCACCAGAGGAGTGGATGGACGGATTAGGTGGCGAGAGGAGACTCTTGGCAGAGCTGAATGATAATCCTGTGCCTGTGTGAATGATTAGCATATATACTAAACACTTCAATTCTATCAGCTAACACTGAGAGGCTGAGATAACTAATACGGGACAAGCACATCGGTGCTCATCTAACCATGCCACTTTATGTCTTCAATCTCTTGCTGTTGCCCTTCCTGTTCTTCTGTTTATATTTATTCACCCTTTATTTCCAGCTGCTTTAAAAGTTTGCTTGCTGTCCTATTTCCGAGTATATTTACCCTGCTTTTACTTCTGTTTTTCTCTTTAGTATTGTCATGTTTTATTTGAAATGAGCTAAAGAAATGGTAATAAATTGTGTCTTTGTGGCAAGCTCCTTTTAATAAAGGGAATAAAGATCCATCTTAAAACTGGATTTTTAAGTTGTATCTGAGTTGTAAACAGAAGTCTGGTTTATCCCTAAGCCCTGTTTTCTCTCCTGTATCACATATTAAGTCACTGTGAGAATGTGAAACATTCACAGCAACTTAAGGTTATTTAAGCAGATAAGGTACTTAGTTTGAAAGGAGAGTACTTAGAGACTGCTCGGTTTTTGAGTATGTGTCCAAATGTTTGTGGACAAGCACTCATGACTTTCAAGTTGCAAGGACACACGTTTTCAAACAGAAATTGTCAAAATACCAGTGGAAAAATGTAAAAAGCAGGAGAGAAATTTCAGTTTGATTGCTTTAATGGCAGTAAAGATTTTTTTTCCATTGAACACTGACAAGGTTACTAATCATTTTAAACTTGCCATTATTTTTAACGAACCTAACAAATGACACTCCTTTTACATAGTTTTATCTTGTAAGAGAAACAAACTTTTAGTTGTATGAAAATAATGTTTAATCTACGAGGTGTAAATAAATATAAATTCAAATCTCATGTGTAACCAAACTAAACTGATTGATAAATGCCAAGTCTACACGTAGTTTCTGTTGTTACTGGCAGTAAGAAACAAACAGGACGTTACTGCCTATTCCATTCTGTCACTTCTAACTTTGTCCTCTGACTGTTGTACATGTAAGTATATCCAAATTAATCATTAGTTATGAATTGAGTCAGGGAAGATATTGTGAGCTAACATGTTTAAAAAAGTAGAGAGAGACAAAATAATCCAATTAATAAAAATGTCATAATCAGTTCATTTCTGTTAATCACTTTTATCAACTAGCAATGTTTAACACAATAAGAAAAGTTTTACAATCTAAGTAAACATTAGTGGTAAATGAATCAATGAGTGGATGTACATGTGAACCTAAATAGTCCTCATATTCCCACAATGGGGAAATTTAGGAGTAACATCAACAAAGTGAAAGGGAAATGGAGCTTCCAGATAAGCACAACTGTAAATGATAAAGAAACATAAGAAACTGTACAGTAATGGCTGGCTCGCACTCACTATACATATCCTATACTCTTAGGTCCAGGTACCGGCACCCGAGAAGCAATGTTCCCCCTAACAGGTCCTGTTTGTAACATGCTCCCTCTAGCTCAGATAATAAAAAACAACAACATCAGTTACCATAACTATGCAGACGACACACAGCTCTACATCACCATGTCACCAGGTGACTATGGACCAGTTCAAGCACTGAGTAAATCCCTTGAAGAAATCAATACGTGGATGTGCCAAAATTTTCTTCAATTGAATAAAAACAAAACAGAAGTAATAATATTTGGACCAATAGAGGAGAGATCAAAGGTTAGCACACAGCTTCAGCTGCTTCAGTTACTATCTGGGTGTAGTGATGGACTCAGACCTGAACCTCCAAAAGCCTCTAAAGACAGTTACAAGGTCGGCTTTCTATCACCTGAGGAACATTTCCAGGATTAAAGGACTAATGTCTCAGAAGGATCTGGAAAAACTAATCCATGCGTTTATATTTAGTAGAATTGATTACTGCAACGGTGTTTTCACAGGTCTTCCCAAAAAGTGGATCAGACAGCTACAGCTGATCCAGAACGCTGCTGCCCGCGTCCTCACTAAGACTAAGAAAGTAGAGCACATCACCCCAGTTCTAAAGTCATTACACTGGCTCCCTGTATCTCAGAGAATAGACTTTAAAATACTTCTGTTAGTCTATAAATCCCTAAATGGCTTAGCACCTAAATACATCACAGATTTGTTATCAGCGTATCAACCATCCAGGCCATTAAGGTCTTCTGGCTCCAGCCTGCTCTGCATACCTAGAACCAGAACTAAACAAGGAGAAGCAGCATTTAGTTCCTATGCTCCACTTATCTGGAACAAACTTCCAGAAAACTGTAAAAGTGCTGAAAGCCTGAGTTCCTTTAAATCAAGATTAAAAACACATTTGTTTAAAATTGCCTTTGACTGTTCTAGTTAAACAGTTTTACTGTTTTTAATGTTCTTTTTTGTTACTACATTCTATCCCTACTTGCTTTTATTCTATTTTCTATCTACATTTTATTATTTTGCTATATCTTAATCATGTAAAGCACTTTGTATTGTCTTGTACTGAATTGTGCTATATAAATAAATTTGCCTTGCCCTGCCTTGCCTTGCCTTGCCTAATTTTCATGTGTATAAACAGACACACAAACTTAGTAAGGTATAACTGCAGCACTGTATTGGCGTTCCAACTGTGTGGTCGTTCCTACTGTGGGCATTCCGACTGTGTGGGCATTCCTACTGTGTGGGCATTCCTACTGTGTGGGCGTTCCTACTATGCGTCATTACCGGATGTGACGTAGAAACACGGACGTGACGTCACCCCCATTATTTTGTTTTTGTTTTATTTCCATTATTTATTATTTTTTATTAAACAAAGCATACATTGCAAAATCTTGCAGAGGTACACAAAAACTGGAAAACTGCAATAACGAAGGAAAGAACACAATAATAACGGATTACAGTAGGGTGACCACGCGTCCAGCGTAAGGCCGGTGACAGTCTGGATTTTGAATGCCCCAGACGCATATTTGTCCTTCTTTTTGAGACACTAGGCTTGGGAGCTGATTTTTTTTTCAACTTTGCAGGGTTGCCTTCAGCACAATGTCCATTCCTGTATTCGCACGGATCTTGTTTTACCTAGGGATTACATGTAATTAATACGCTGCGCTGCGCTGCGCTGCAGCAGCGTGACAGAAGCAGAGCTGTCAACTCCGCGTCTGGGCTTGCTCTTTTCTAAAGTCGCTGGTAAATTTTGTGAGTTGCGGTTTTTTGAACGTGCAGTCGCATATTTAGGCTGATTCTCCAATAGAATGTCAGGATCTTGGCACTGAGGTCTGGTTTGATCACCTATGCCACACACCTGTTTAACTCCGCCCTGTTTTCATTACCGCTCACCTGTTCCACCTGCTTAGTATATATTCACTTTCCAAACCAGACAGCAGTGCCAGATTATTTCAAGCCTTAGGTTAGATATTTTCCATACCGATTTCCTGATCCCGACTAGTTCCGTCTATCGACCACTGAGCCGGCCGACTCCTGAAACCTGATTGCTGGATCCGTTCTTGCCTGACCTGATCTCCGAGCCTGCCTGTCCTCATACACCCGGTTTGCCTGATTGTGTACTGTACCTTGGACCTGTGACCTGACCCCGTCTTGGATTATCCTCAGTGCCGAGATCCTGACATAGAAACCCTTATCCTGACAGGACAGGATCCTGTCTATCGCATTGTATAACAAGAGTCCTCGCACTGTCGCTTTTTCCTGACAGCACGAGCCGGTTAATATATGTCTGCATACAGCGCCGTAATTATTACAAATCACATGTGGTCCCTAGGTAAAACTAATACTGTGCGAATAGGGCAACCATGTGTTGAATAAACACAAATACTGTGAAGCAAAACTTTTTTGACTTTTCATTAATTTTTTCCTATTCAGCTGCACAAATATCACATTTAAACCAATCAAAGTTGTATTATACATCGTAGTGATTTATTGATATGTTACATATTATCCTCCTCTTTGGTGTTATGGAAATGGTCACCCTAGATTACAGTGACAAGAACAATAAGGAATTTAAAAGGGATTGGAGCACGTAACTAAAATAAAAGATATTTAGACATGTTTGTGGATATTTTTATTTATTCATTTTTTGCAGATGCAGATTTAACAAGTTTCAGTGAGGAGTAATACAATTTGAAATTATTAAAGAAAATATCAAAACAAGGGGGAGAGTCTTTCCACTTAAAGATTTCATGCATTATTTGCAACTACTTAGACATATTTAGTTACTTTAACGCAATTGTTTCATGTCCTACCCTGCTAATTATAACAAGCTACATGGCTTACTAAAATAATTAAGTTACAGCAACAATTTATTTTAGATTACTTAGTTTAGATAAAACTGATTTAGCCTGATTACATGAAAAAGACAAAAATCTTTGATTTTTTTTAAAGAGCTGTATAGGATGTTTTATTTCAGAGAAGGGGCTCTGCCTGGGTGTGAAATTCCTTGCTCACAATCCATTTTGATTCCTCCCTCATGTCACATGTTGCCAATTCAATCTGACTAATTTTTCTCATCATGGCTTTAATGGCACTACAAATGTTACTGTTGCACTGTTCCATAGTCAGAGATCTACAAGATTGATAAAAGACACTACACAGAATGAAAGCAATAATTTATTCTGTATCAAATTCTGGCACTTCCAGAGCTAATTTTCCATAAATTTTAGTTTCCAGTCATATATTTTTTCCCCCAACACCGTTAGGGCTATGGCACATTTCTTCACGTAAATGACACCACCTTAACTTCATCTGAAAATAAACATAAAGCCTATATGATTAAAGTGAGGTTGGCACAAATTAAACACCGGCAAGACAATCAGTGCTCAGGGTTTTAGAATGATGGGTGTACAATATCAGTTATTTCAATAACTCACACCATCATTAATTGCACATGTTGAATATAGCCAATTAATGCTTTAGTTGAGCACGGTTAAACATAAAACTTATAATTTAACCTTACCTGATTAAACTGTATTTTTATATTTCATCATGATTTGCTGCCATGTCCTTTCAATGCCTTTCGTAATCAATGCACCTCCTGCCTGATAGGGTTATAATAAATAACCCCTTAGTATCCTACAAAGAAACCCACACAAACACAAGTTTAGGCTGTCCTGCAGGATAGGGCAGAGGAAACCAAACGGAGAAGTTCCCTCCCTGACAGTCTGGGATCATCTGCACTGGGCCACCTCTTTCTCCCTGCCTTTATTATCAACTTCAAAGAAGGGACAGGGGGGTTTACAACATGGGGTTTGGCACACAAAGAGGTGTAGGATTAACATACACAGCTGGATAGAAGCATTTGTTTCTCCTGTGTGGGGTTAAAACAATAGAACATTCCTGCAAGCCAGCTCTTTAAACAGACTAAATGCCTGTAACTTAATAAGAATAAAATGATTACCTTCACATTTCTCAAACACTGCCTTTTGTGTTGAATGAGTGAAGTGTGAGAAAACAGCTTTAATTCTCCATCAAATTGTCATGTTTTGTTATTGAACCCGAACACAACCACAACAGCGTTAAGTTTTAACAGTTTATTGAAATTTGTGGATAGTGGAGGAAGAACCAAGAGTCTGTACTGAGCTTAAGCAGGAGGATGGTGAAGGCAGGAACTGGCAAGCAGGTTGGAACCAGAGCATGGAGGCAGCAGAACCAGAAGCACAGCAGAATGGAGACTTGGAACCAGGCTGGGCCAGCAGCACAACAGAATGGAGACTTGGAACCAGGCTGGGCCAGTAGCACGACAGAATGGAGACTCGGAACCAGGTTGGACTCACAGCACGACAGATTGGAGGAACTATGGACTGGACGAGACTGGATGAGGTGAGCAGCAGAAACAGAGGTAAGCAGGGAAACAGAACGAACCGACGAGGAATGACAGAATGAAGTGAGCTTAAATAGTGAGGCTGACAGGTGTGCTGAATACTGGCTAATTAGTAGCTGACAGGTGTGGAGGATTACTGAACCGGAGACTGGAGCTGTATGGAAGGTGGAAAGTGTCTGAGTCTGTGCATGGTGCAGCAGACAGGCTGAATCATGACAGCAATAACTCTCATATCACTCATGCATTGGCTTTTTCAACAATTCCCTGTTGCCAACTCGCTTTTTTCTGCAGCAAAAGCATTGTTTCTTATGGTTTAATATTCTCCATATTCATTAAAGATTTCAAATTGTGGGAAATGCACACTTCCAGGCTTCTTATTTCCTGATGTGGCCATGGTGAATCACATTATCTGCATCCATTATGCTTGTGCACACGTTCAACTCATGGTTGATCGGACGCTGTGTTTAGTTACCTGATTGATATCACCTGTTCTGAAACCGAGAACATAGAGTATGACAGAGTAAGGTTGAACTACTCACAGTAGCAGCTTTCTACTCAGGGTAGATTGGCCATTTGTTCTGAAACGGAGACCAGAACAAAGACACACACCGCAACATTCCCAACTATAAAGGCGTCTGCCCAACCCATCAATCAGTGGTGCGCTCCAATCAGCACCTGATGCTCACAGAGCGGGACCGTGGAACACCATCTCACCAGAGTTGCAAAATGGTACAAAAAAACTTGGTTTATCATTATTTTGTTTACAGTTCAGCTTGGACTTTATTTACTGTGCAGCATAGATTTGCTGTGCGCGCTGAATCCAGATGCAGTTCACGATTGCGCACGAGCACAGCTTAGAGGGAACACTGCCCAGAAGGATATCCAGCCCTCAGACCTGGGAGGTGAACCGGGGGAGGGGACCACCATCAAACCCAACAGTCCCCACAACCCGACCTACCCGGTTCATACTCCAACCCTAACCACCCTTCTCCAGGCACCAAACCCTGGATGGCGATAGGACAACAACGGTGTGAGAAAGACCCCGAGCCTACCTCCGCGTGCTCAAATGTTGTTTTGTTGCATGTTTTTCTCAAGTGCATTTAAAACTGGAAGGCCCAAAAGGGGGGCTCCATTTACAGTTTTACATTTATCTGCATTTGTAATATACATATATAAGATTTTCCTTTAATGTCTAGAGTATAGTGTACTAACCTTTGTGTTGAATTCAAATCGGAATCGACTCTGCTTATACCCAAAATAAATAATCTTTATATCAATTAGCTTTTTTTTTCTTAAACATTAAGGAGTCTCACTGCTTCTGTATTTATATGTGTCTGCTTTGTCCTATCAAACTTCCAATTGGTCACTTATACTGAGCCTGGTTCTTCAGGAGATTTCTCTCTCTTGTGAGAGTGGTTCCTTTCCACTGTTGTGCAATCAAGCCATGAGAAGAAATCAGATTAAATTGTAAGACACAAAGAAATGTGAGACTTTTACAGGAATCATGGAACTGCTGCCACAGTGCAGAGACCTACAAATATGCAGGGTCGGCCAAGCTGAGTACATCCCTGCCTTTATCAAGATCAGAACTTGAACTGCCATGAGACAGGCTGTTTATTATCTTTCTAAGCTGTGCAGGAAAAAAGCTGACCCGGGAGCAAGCCCTACCTCTGCCGCACAAAGGTGGGGCTCGGATAACCAGCTTTACCTTGGAGTAATTCACTGCGACCGGACGCCCCATTGTCTCAACCAGAGACAATGGCAGAGGTTCGGCAGAGAAATAAACTGGAGGCGGCTGAGATGAGCGGCTGAGATCTCGCGAGAGCTGTGCGTAAGTAAAATGGAGGCGTTCATATAATTCAAATCAAACAAGCTAAGGTAGGAACGAACCAATAACTGAAAATAATACAAAGTTAAAGCCCAAACATTTACAACTGTCTTATTTTCTACGAGGGAACAAACTGGACGAAGAGACCGTGACGAGCCTGGAGTGCTACCTGGACGAGTGTTTTGATAGCATCGTGATGGGGAAGGCCCAGAAGCCTACGGCTGGTAGCACACCGTCACTTAAGCGCACTCGTTCTAATTCCACCAGTGCGTCTTCTTCATCCACTTTATCTCCAGACAGGAACTTCAGCGACATCTTGGAATCCATCGACAAGAAGCTTACCAGCCTTGACGCGCGTCTCGCCTTGGTAGAGGTTCTACACAAGGAGTTTCAGTCTCTAAGGGAGTCGGTGGAGTTTAGCCAAGCCCAGCTAACAGCTATGGCCGCGGAGAACGACGCGCTGAGGGAGAAGGTTACGGAGTTGACCGAAGGGTTTATCCAGCTTTCCGGCGAAAATAAGAAAATGAAGGAATCCATTCTGGACATACAGTCGCGAAGTATGAGAGATAATCTCGTCTTTGCAGGCATCCAGGAGCAGCAGGGAGAGATAGCAGAAGAAACGGTCCGAAACTTTCTCCAGCAGAAGCTAAAAATCCCGGCGGATCAGGTAAAAAACATCACCTTTCATCGAGTCCACCGGCTCGGAGGTAAGAAACCCGACAAAACCCGTCCTCGCCCGATCATAGCTAAATTTGAGCATTATAAACAAAAAGAATTTGTTAGAAGCTGCGGCAGGGAACTGAGAGGGACAGACTTTAGTGTTAATGATCAGTTTCCTAAGGAAATCCTAGATCGCAGGCGAGTGCTGTTCCCAATCAGGAAGAAATACATGATGGACGGCGTTAAAGCCACCATATCGGTTGACAGACTTTATATTAATGGACAGTTGTTCAGGGATCAGAAGATCACCCCTTGGCTTTATTAGTTACACCACAGGTGGACTTAAAGCATGTTTCAATGATTTAAAATAAATAAATAAAATAAATAAATAAATAAGACGCACAGATCGGTACACGGTGATAAATTAAATACACGCACAGCTCAAGAGCACGTTGGAATGGTTAGTGTTCACGGTTGGGTACAGAAGGCACGGGCTATGGTTTATCCCTTTTCACACTCTCTTACTCTTTGCACTTTTTTATTTTTTTGTGTATTTCTATCTTATTTGTCTGCTTCTTTCCTGATCATCAGTCAATCACAAGCACATCATATGATGCTACCTGGGTCTATGTATGACTATTTTCTCAAGGGCATGCACCTTCTAACTTCTCACTCACATCTATGGCGAATGTAAAGTTTGTGACATGGAATGTGCATGGGGCTGGCACCAGAGAGAAAAAAATGAAGATCATTAACCAGCTTACTAGATTAAAGGCAGATGTTGTATTATTGCAAGAAACCCACAAATCAGCTACAAATGCAAGTGAGCTTAACTCACCTGAGTTCCCTAATGTGTTTGCGGCCTGCTATAACTCTAGACAGAGAGGTGTAGCAATCTTAATCCACAAAAACGTTAGTTTTAAAATATTAGATAAAACTATAGATCCTGAAGGTAGATACATAATAATTAAAATAGCTCTCCATAACCAGAAGCTATGTATTGTCAGTATATATGGTCCAAATGTTGATGACCCCTCTTTTTTCCACCAATTCTTCCATGCACTTTCAAAACACGGGGATTGTTCACTAATTATAGGAGGTGACTTCAACTTTGGTTTAAATAACGATATAGACAGGTTGAATAAAACAGGGACTCAGCGTAGTTGGCAGTCAGTAAGTGTAGTCAAACAATACATGAGTGATTTTGGTCTTTGTGATGCATGGCGTTCTCTTCATCCTATTAGTAAAGAATACACTTTTTTCTCAAATGTTCACCATTCGTACTCTCGTCTGGACTACTTTCTAATAAGTAGCTCACTGCTGTCGGTTGTTTCAGAGACGGTAATTCATCCTATTGCTATCAGTGATCACGCTCCTGTTACTCTCACCTTAATTAATAAAAAAATAACCACACAAAACAAAAGCTGGAGATTTAATACATCACTGCTTAAAGATGAAGAATTTATAAAATTCATTAAAGAACAGTGGGCCTCATACTTAGAATACAATGATCAACCAGGTACATCGGCATCGATATTGTGGGAAGCTGGAAAAGCAGTGATGAGAGGTAAAATAATTTCTTTCTCATCACATAAAAAGAAAAAAGAAAACAAAAAGATTCAGGAATTAGAAGAAAAACTTAAGTTACTAGAATCCTCTCAAGAAGAAGGAAAGTTAGGTAAAATCCGTGAAGTAAAATTAGAACTAAACCACCATATTGAAAAGCAAAATAGATTTCTAATACAAAGACTCCGAATAGAAAATTTTGAACATGGCAATAAGTCAGGAAGCTTTCTAGCTAATCAGCTTAAAATAAATAAGGAGAAAACTACTATATTTGCAGTTACAGATTCAACTGGTAATACAGTAAGTGAACCAGGGTGTATAAATAATACCTTCCGCGATTTCTACAAATCTTTATACACACCACAGATAAATCCATCAGAGAAGGATATTAAGCAATTTCTGGATAAAATTACACTTCCTAAATTATCAGATAACCAAAGAATGACACTGGATTCCCCGCTGACAACAGCTGAAACCCAGGAAGCTCTTAAAAGCATGCCTAATAAAAAGGCTCCAGGTCCAGATGGATTCCCCACTGAGTTTTACAAAGAGTTCTGGAATATTCTAGCCCCAACGTTCCACAGAATGTTGCAGGAAATACAGGAAAAAGGTAGATTTCCAGCTAATATGAACTCTGCCACCATCAGCCTTCTGCTCAAGCCAGACAAAGATCCTGTGTTGCCCACTAGTTATCGTCCCATATCCTTAATTAATGTGGATATTAAGATAATCTGTAAAGCTTTTGCAAAAAGATTAGACAAAGTAACTCCTCTCATAATACATCCAGATCAAACTGGTTTCATCAGTAGAAGGCAGTCATCCACAAATACACGCCGATTACTTAATTTAATTGATTATTCCTACAGTAAAAACATTAAAACCAATATATTGTCTTTAGACGCAGAAAAAGCATTTGATAGAGTAAATTGGAAATTTTTATTCGCTACTCTTCATAAATTCGGTTTTGGCGATTTATTCATAAACTGGTTAAAAATTCTATACAATTCTCCAACAGCCTGTGTCAGGACAAATAATCAAATATCTTCCAGTTTTTGTCTACAGAGGGGCACCAGGCAAGGATGCCCTCTTTCTCCATCACTTTTTGCCATCTTTATAGAACCTCTAGCAGCAACAATCAGACAAACAAAAGCTGTAAAAGGTATAAAATGCATGAAAATGGAGCACAAGATTAGTCTGTACGCGGATGATGTATTACTTTATCTCCAGCATTCAAATAATTCTCTTTTACAAGTAATTAGAATACTAGAATCTTTCTCTAAAGTATCAGATTACTCGTTAAACTGGTCTAAATCTACGGTACTGTCAATTAATTGCTGTTTCGAAAACTCCCTAAATTTACAAATGCAATCAGGAAATATTAAATATTTAGGTATTACTGTGTCGAATAAATTAACAGATTTACTTAAACTTAACCATGCCCCACTTTTAAACAGGATAGAAGAGGACCTTGAAAGATGGAAATCGCTTCCAATCACACTCATGGGTAGGGTAGCTTCAATAAAAATGATGGTCCTACCTAGAATTAATTATTTATTTTCAATGATCCCCAATAAACCATCATCTGACTGGTTTAAATCTCTAGACTCTGCCATTTCTAAATTTCGTTGGAAAGATAAACCCCCACGTATTAGCTTAAAGACAATACAGAAGACTAAAGACAGGGGAGGACTAGATCTGCCTAACTTCCATAACTATTACTTAGCAAATAGGCTACAATACATCTCTAAATGGATAAAAAATACTCTTTTAGATGAGCCTTGGTTAGATATAGAACAGGAAATGTGCAATAATATCATGATTTCAGATCTGCCGTTTATTAGCTCAAATATAAAACGGCATACATGCTTCAAAAATATCAACATTAGCTCTACTCTGACAGCATGGTGGGAGTTCCTCAAAATGACAAAGTCATCACTTATCCCATGCAGTCGTACACCTATCTGGAATAACCCTGATATCCTACAAAATAATAAAATGATAAACTTTACATACTGGAAGAATAAAGGTATTAAATATCTGGAACATCTACTTGACGGAACCGAGTTCATCAATTTTGCTAAACTAAATATGCAATATGGCATTAGTAAAAATAAATTCTTGGAATATGAACAACTAAAATCTATAATTAAAAATAAATATAAGCATATTAATGGTGGTTTACAAGTTCCAACTAATATAATACAGTTCTTAGATTTAACCCCCCCCAAACTACTGTCTAAATTATACAGGACGCTGACTAAAATAGATGATTCAATATCTCTTCCTATAATGAAGTGGGAAAAAGATTTATCAGGCACCTTTGAACAAAATTTCTGGGCTCAGACATGTCTAAGAACTTTCAAATTGACTAGAAACACCAACTTACAACTAATACAATACAAAATCCTTCACAGAGTACACTACACAGGACAAAGATTATTCAAGATCGGTCTGGCACAATCTAATATCTGCCCACACTGCATAGGCAATCATCCTGATAATTATTTTCATGCGTTATGGTTATGCACACCAGTCCAGAGGTTCTGGACACAGATATGTAAGGACTTATCAAAGTGCTTGAGCTGTAAAATTACACCTTCCCCATCAGTTTGCCTGCTCGGTAATTTTGAGGAAAGTACTCTGAAAAAAGAAATAGTTTACATGGTTTTTACTGCTTTATGCATCGCAAAGAAAACTATCCTCATGAATTGGAAAAGTAAACAGAATCTCAGTATCAATCAGTATAGAGATCTTTTGTTGGATCATATTAATCTAGAGACAGCATCTGCTTCCACATCTGATTGGTCTCTTTGGGCTCCTCTGATCAACACCATCACTTAGTGGAATAGGGGGCGGTGGGTTGCTTCCTGCAGGGCGCAGTGGCTGGATGGGGGGGCTCCTGGGGCCCTGGGGGCACTTGGAGTAGGGCGCCTGGTGGATCCGGCACCGGGGTCTGTTGCCCCCGTCTGGGAGGAGTTTGGGAGGCCTACGGGTGGCCCACAGCGGCCGCTTGCGGCGCTCTTTGGGAGCTGCGTGTTGACGGACGTGGGTTACTGACCTGGTAGCTGTGCTGCCGCTGGGTGGGTCCGGGGTGGGTCTGGGGGTCTGGGGTCCCCGGGGCGCGCCGCCCTCGGGCGCGGGCCCCGGCGGGGCCTCGGGGGTTCCGGTTCCGGGGGGGCGCCGCTTTTGGTGTGGGCCGGCGCGCGCCCGGGTGTCCGCCCCTGCACGGGGCCTCTGGTGCGCTGGGGGGCCTCGGGGCCCGTTGAGGTGGTAGGGGGGCATGGTCATTAACACCTCTGGGCAGATGCTCTTCTCCTTCATTGGATAGGCACTCTGCCAGTGGGGGGAGGGGGAAAGGAGGGGGAGTAGGGACCTACCCAGCCTGGATGTCTACTGTCGAATGTATGGTGAGTTGTTTGAACGTTAGTGTTGGGGAGGGATTAAATCTACGGGGGGGGGGGGGGGGGGGGTTGGGGGCGTTGACGTTCTGGTGGGCTTGTGTCCGGCCCCCTGTCCCGGTCCTGGTCCGTGTCGTCTTCCGGTGCGGGTTTCACCTGGGGGTGGGGTTTGGGATGGCTCGTGCGGGCCGGCTGGCCAGTGTCCCCCCCTCTTATTATTATTATTATTATTATTATTATTATTATTATTTATTTATTTATTTATTTATTTATTTAGTTTAAGTAGGCTTGGTGGGTGGGCTGGGGGGGGTTGAGGTGTTGGTCCTGGTGGGTGGTTGGCTGGCGGGCCCTGCGGCCTCTCCCTGTCCCCCGGGCTACGGTGGTGCCGCTGGCGGGGCCCCCTTCTCTGGGTGGAGCTTTCGGGGAGCAGGGGTGCCTATTGGAGTCAGTAGGGGAGCTGGCTCCCTGGGTTGGCTTCCCAGTCATTTGCTCCCCATCCCCGGACTCCTCCCTCTGCCTGCTCCATCACGCCGCCACACATGTAGGTCATGTGGGAGGGGGCGTTACTGGAGGTTGCCACTTTCTGGTGACGCCCCTCTCCCCAATTTTATCATGCATCTTAGACACTTTCACTTCAAACATTTTTCACATCGCACACTCATATAGGCCATGGTAGGGGGGGGTGGGGGGAAGACGTCTGGGGGGGGCTTATGTTGTGTGGGCCTCACCTCGGACGGCTCCCTTCACCTCCTCTCCCACTTAGACATTGAGGGTTCTGGGCAGTCACACGGAGGGGGTGCGCTGGCAACAGCTACCTTCCGGAAGGGGGGTGGGCTGTGCCGTGCATCCCCTTCGGCGCTCCCAGTTTTTAAACGCACTTGAGAACAACATGCAACAACACAACATTTGAGCGGGCGTAGGGAGGGTCGGGGTCTTCTGCACACCCCCGTTCTCCGATGGCGGCAAGGAGTCTGGGGCCTGGAGCGGGCCACTGTGTCCGGGGTCTTGGTGGGGGGCTGCGGTGTGCAGTCAGCGGCTTGCCAGGTCTGGGGCTGATACCTCTGCTCCCCCCAGGGGGCGGGGGGCAGGGATGGCAAGGGTAAGGTGGGGGGAGGTAAGGGGTTTATTAGGTATTTAGGGGGAGGGGGGGGGCTCTGGCCGGGTGGCTCGTGCGGGTCGTGTTGGCCCGCCCTCTTGGGGGGGCCCGGTCCGGGGGGCGTCTGGTCTAGGGCCGGGGCCGGGGGTCGGGCACAAGCAGTCGTATAGTCGATTTGGGGTGACCCCCCCCCCTTTGGTCAGTGTTGGATGTGAGTGTTATGTGGGAATGTGTGTACAGCGTCTTTTTTTTTTTTTTTTTTTCTCTGTGTGTGGTGAGTGGGGCACAAGGGAGGGATGGGGTGAATGAGTTTTTTTTTTTGTTTTTTTTTTTGTTTTTTTTTTTGTTTTTTTTTCCTTTTTTTCCAGGTATGGGTGTGGTCCGCTCCCTCTCCCAAGAACATCTCAAGTCTCCGCTAGGTGCGGAGCCCATCCCCCCACGTCCTGCCCTCCTCCACTTCGTTGGCGAGCGCCTTGGCCCCCTGGCGCGTTGGTTGGCTTCGGGTTTGGGGCGGGTTCCCGGGCGTGCGCCGGCCCACTCCCGGCGGCCTCTTCGCGGGACCTGGCCCCCCGGGGGGCGGCCGGGGCCCTTGACGCGGGGGGGGGGCGCCCCTGGGGCCTCTGGCCCTCAGGGCCCATGGCCGGGTCCACTTCAGCGGGGCTAGCTGCCGGCGGAGCCCACGGGCTCGTCTCCGCGGCTCTTGGGGGCGTCGGCATAGCGGTGGCTGGGGGATTTCCTCGGGGTCGTCTCTGCTCCTTCCTTGGGGGGGGGTGTTGCGGATATCCTGTGTCGGCCCCTCCTGGGCGACCTGCTTTAGGGGCCCCTTTGGGAGTCCGGGGATACGGGTCCCCTGACGCCTGTCTCTGTGCTCGGGGAAGGTGGGTCTTCGGTTCTCCACAATCACTATCAAGCTATTTCTGGATAATCTTCACCTAAACTAGTGCACTTTCACATCTCCCACAGGTGTTGGGTCCCAGGTATTAAGTGTTCACTTATATACAGTAATCTTATAATGTGTTTATTTATTTATTTATGTTCTTTCACTTTCTTTTTTCAAATATCACATTACACATGTCAGCTTACATAATAATATATATGATTTAGCAATGGCATCTAGGTGTTATTCGAGTGTAGCTGTTGCTTTATGTCTGTTGGTTGTGCTGTTCTTTTTGTGTCTCTTTCCAGGTGATGGAGCAGACAAAGAAGGTTTTATCACTCTCTCCCTTTTATCTCCTCTTTCTTTCACCTCTAATCTTTTTTTTTCTTTTCTTTCACTTTTTCTTCTTCCTTTAGTCTCCCATTGTCATGTCCATATAATTTGAAATTCTCCTTGCAGGAATCATAATAAAGTTATTTACAAGCATAAATCAAGTGGAGCACAATGGCGAAAGCTGTTTGCTCCACTTGTAAAAGCAAAATCTGTCGAGCTCTATCTGGCATTGAGACATCAATTCCTATTGCCACATTGCTAGACAGGACACTGGGAAAAAAAAAAAAAAAAAAAAAAAAAAAGAAATAAACTGGGTAAGTTATAACATACTTTATTTCCAAAAGGGCTTTATACATCGACGGAATATTAATGTTTGTGTTTTCCAGTCCGCTCATTATGACCAAATAGAGCTTTAAAAGTATTTTTAATTTAGCGCAAAATGTCTGCTAGCATAGCAGATGACATTAAGGCAGGGCTCTCAACTCTCACACAATGACAGTTTCCCTGACCTCACACGCACACACGCCACTCATGGACTTTCTCACGCATAAAAACAACAATGGGCCATATGGGCTGTGGATGATCCATCCACAGCACTATCTATTCAGAGCTCAGTCTAAACCTTGCCTTCTGCAGAGCTGTTTGATCTTCTTTCACACCTTGTGGCCATCAGTTATAAATAATTTTGGTCTTAACCAGTGGTGAAAATATAAGCTAGTATGGACCGGTATTTTGTATGTAGGTGGCAAGGGGGGAGAGTGGCTGCCTGATAAAGCCTTCATTCAGAACCAGTTATGGCTTCACTTTGGATCAGAAAACAGATCTGCTAACCAGATGCAATCTAAAACACCACTTAGTCAGTTTATACGTTTCTTTTGTATTCATTCCAAATTGTTTCTCAAAACGTGAGCCACTACATTTAATGTCCTTCTGCCTGTAGCAAAATGTCCCAATCAAAATCAATAGGAGAGTTAGTAGTTGTGTTTCATGTTATTCTGTTTAACGACACAGAACCAGTGGTGCTGCAGTGGGCGTGCTGCATTGCCTTGCTCTTGGTGTGCATAATTAAACAACATGTAGTTAAGAGGTGGACTTTTAAGGGGTATTTTAAGGGACTTGTAAAATCAGGGTGTCATGTTCACAGCTACAGTTGTGATTATTTGACTGTTTCTGACTACTGTAGTCATTCTCAGCATTCTGGATGGTTCCAACCCAATCCCCTGATTGCAAGCACCTGTTGCCCTGATTACTGGTACCTGTGTGTTTTATGAAATTTCTATACAGGATCGGGAGAGATCGGCAACACACACAAATAATGACTCAAACACTGATTCTGCTAGAATATTTGTGCCCTTTATTCCGCCACAGAAAACAGCAAAGCAAACCCAAACACTGATTCTGCTAGAATAATTGTACCCATGTTGTGCAATTCTACACTGTTTAAAGTTATTTAATGTATCATTAATAACTCTCTGTCTGTTAAGTATTGTCTGGTGATGATCAGCTCTTAAGCTGATATCAAGACAACGGTTGAAAGGGATGGATTCGAGCACTAGCGATCTTTTAACAGCAAAACCTGCACACACATAGAATAAAAGGAGTGACAACTTCTTTTCAAGTCCAAGAATTTAATAACAGAAATAAAATGAACATCCAGAGAACATCACTATGTAATGCTGTTTATATGAAATAACACAATATTTCGATTAATAAATCCTCTCTACTAGGCTAGTGAAACTTAACTAAACTACTAAGCAAAATGAAGATAAAAAGAAGCTAAGCTAAGGAACTATTTACATGCCAAAAACAAACAAAAGACAAACAAAAGTGGTTGATCATAATCAGATTAATTCAGTGAATCCTGGTTCACTGCAGATCTGGTTTCAAAAGCATGGAGTGGAGTTAAAACATCTGCCATGTATTTCAATCCATTCACAATGCAAAGCCCAAGTTAAACAAAATATTATTTGTTGAAATAATATTCTGAGGACTGTTTGTCCTGTAAAATCATTTAAACCCTTACGACCGAGTTTGTTAATGCAATTCTCTCTCCGCGCGCATGGGGTCGCTGCAGCAACTCGGTGGCTAAGAGGTTACAACATAAAGTTCCCAAAATTGCCTTGAAAACCGGCATTAATATACCATATTGATGCGGGAATAAGGCAGATAACACCATCGGAGGATGGCGGAGCAGAACAGTTACGCTTTATGCTTTAAAACGAACTCCTTTTCAAATGTCTGAAACCGGATGTTAGCAAGGCTAATATCCTGTTAGCTAGCGAACGCTCGGCGTTAACAAATGAAAGCTTTTGCTTTAATTTTAGTCGTATTGAGTGGCTGGATAACCTAAACATTAATGTCCCATCAATGTATGAAACCCTTGTGGAGGTAACCTTTCTGGTAAAACTTTAAAACGCACTCGACAGTAACATGGTACCAAATATTAGCAATGCTATATTGCTAGCCTTTGTTCAAAACGCCAGGTATACACGGTTCACAAGACATTTCCCAATAAACCCTTTTAACTTCACCCTCAGACCTCTGCCCAAACCTGTCCTTTTCAGTTCTGTTCAGTTGTTGGTATCTTCTTGGCAGGCTAGCGTTAGCCTTGCAGCAGCATGTGGCTAACGGCGTGGTCTGGATAGCTTGGAGGCCACGTTCTTTGACCGGGATGCAGTCCGATGAGCAGGGGTTTTCCTCAGCATACAGCCTTCAGCTCCATGGGTGTTCACTTCCCTGTACAGGCTGAGGAAAAATACACAGAGCTGTTTCGCATGCAGGGATCTTTGCTCCTGCATCTGATTGTGGGTTAAGACAGCAACTTAGCTCTGTATTTGCCCGGACATGTTCGTCCGGATTCAGTCAGGTCCTCTGCTGAAGCAGGCAGTCGGGTCTAGCAGACCCTGGACCAAGCGTGGCTGCTCCGGGAATCTCCCTCAGCTGCTGGCTGGTGTGTCGGTGAGGCCTGACCAGGCCTCATAGTCCAGGCCTTCTTTCAGGCCTGTGTATGGCTCCTACAGGGCCTTCCGTCACATGGCTGCGAAGAAAGGAGCCCCCCCCCCCCCGCTCCTTGGCAGCTGGTCATCCCTTGAGGAGCGTGTGGAGAAGTGTGTCTCAGCAGCTTGGAGTCAGGAGAAGAGTTGAAGAGAAGTGATCTGGGGACTCTTTGTCTGTGCTGTGTCTTATCTGTTAGGAGGGCTCACAGCTGAATTCCTGCTGGGAAAAAGGGCCGTCCACGCCTTGATAGTCTCGTGTTACGGGCAGAGTGGAATTCCTTTGTGACCCTTCCACTGTTCAGAATTCAATCTAAGATCAATTATTTTGATGATCCTGGCGGTACTATCACAACACCCATTTATCCCGCCACAGAAAACAGCAAAGCAAGCTCAAACACTGATTCTGCTAGAATAATTGTACCCCTTTTATTCCGCCACAGAAAACAGCGAAGCAGCAAGCATTTCAAACAGACGTGGTGCATAACAGTTTCCAAAATCGCTCTTACCGTGACACATGAACTGGAGAGCCGGTCAGTTCAAGCAGAGCGGCACCAACATGGCTGGGCGTCCGTACGAAACCCACAGCAGACTCTGCCAGACTGAGGTAAATCTCCGTTTTTATATTCTATCAAAGGATCGGATGCGAGCGAGGATGGCTAGTCCTCATCTCCCAGTCGATCCGAACAGCCACGGTCTCAGAGCGCAATCGGCGTGTGAAACAAAATAAAATTGTCATGATTTGTTTATGGATGAACCCGGACAGAGCACGCACACACAGAGCTGAACTTGAGAGTTTATTGTAACAGTGCATGATGGATGACATGAAGAACCAGAGTCGATTACCAAGCGGAGTTGTAGGGTGCAGAAGCTGGCCGGCAGGTGCAGAGCAGAGCTGATAGTCCAGATAGTCCTGTTTGCTGCGCTGCTGCAGAACCGAGAGTGAAGCCAGAGACCATGGAGACGGGAACGGAGGCACAGAGTCCAGCAGCGCAGCAAACAGGAACACAACAGGACAGACGGGAACCAAGACGGGAGGACAGGAGCAGACAGGCATGATGTTGGAGTAACTGAACTTTACGAGCCGGCAACAAGGAACAGACTGAGGTGAGCTTATGTAGGAGTGTGAACAGGTGGAACCAGTCATGAGTTGATTGGAGCCTGACAGGTGATCCTAATCAGGGCTGCGCAGAGAAAGGAGGAGGCAGGAAAAGCTTAGAGTGCAGCCTTCAGGCTGCATCATGACAAAAATGAGGAACTCAGATTCCTGTGAAACAAAACAACACGAGCGCGTGTCATTATTTGTCTTTGGATGAACCCGGACACAGCACGCACACACAGAGCTAGATTTAAGAGAGTTTATTGTACAAGGTGGATAATGAATGACTTGAGGAACCAGAGTCTTTATTTAAGTGGAGTTGTAGGGTGCAGAAGCTGGCCGGCAGGTTTAGCAAGGAGAGACTGACCAGGTGGTGATTCTGCAGCTGATGAGTTGAGACCAGGACGAAACAGTCAAAACCCGAACACCGGAGGCACTACAGAGGCTAGAAAACACTGGGGCACTACAGAGGCTAGAAAACACTGGGGCACTACAGAGGCTAGAAAACACTGGGGCACTACAGAGGCTAGAAAACACTGGGGAACTACAGGGGCTAGAAAATGCTGGGGAACAAAGTGGCTAGAAAACACTGGGGAACTACAGAGGCTAGAAAACACTGGGGAACTACAGAGGCCAGAAAACACTGGGGAACTACAGAGGCTAGAAAACACTGGGGAACTACAGGGGCTAGAAAATGCTGGGGAACAAAGTGGCTAGAAAACGCTGGGGAACAAAGAGGCTAAAGAACGCTAGGGACTAGAAAAGCGTATGGAGACGCTGGGGACTAGAAAAGCGAATGGAGACGCTGGGGACTCTAAAAACAGGCGTACGGAAACGCCAGGGGAACAGGCGTACGGAAACGCCAGGGGAACAGGCGTACGGAAACGCCAAGGGAACAGGCGTACGGAAACGCCAGAGAGACAAAACAGGCGTTCGGAAACGCCAGAGAGACAAAACAGGCGTTCGACAACGCTAGGACTCAACAGTCGTACGAATACGCTGGAGCACAACTAGCATGCGGAACGCCAGGGGAAGGAACGGGCGTATGGAAACGCCAGAGGGAAGGAACGGGCGTACGGAAACGGCAGAGGGAAGGAATAGGCGTACGGAAACGGCAGAGGGAAGGAACGGGCGTACGGAAACGCCAGAGGGAAGGAACGGGCGTACGGAAACGCCAGAGGGAAGGAACGGGCGTACAACAACGCCAGGGCTCAACAGACGTACGAATGCGCTGGAGCACCACTAGCGTGCGGTTCGCCAGGGGAATGAACAGGCGTACGGAAACGCCAGAGGGAAGAACAGGCGTACGGAAACGCCAGAGGGAAGGGCGACATACTGAAACACTAGGGCTCAACAATGTACGGAAACGCTGGAGCACTACTAGTGAACAGAAACGCCAGGGAAAAACCCCGCCGGGGCGTGAGGGAAACGCCAGGGCGTGAGGGAAGAGATCGCCGGGGCGTGGGGGTGTTTTATGAAATTATTATTCAGATTCGGAAGAGATCGGCAAACACAAATAAGGACTCAAACACTGTTTCTGTTAGAATATAAGGCCCACGTTTATTATTCCCCACAGAACACAGAAACACAAAACAGCAAGCACTTCGCACACGCAAAATAGCAAGCACTTAAAGCCGACAAGCTTTCAAACAGGCGTGTTGTTCCATCTCTTACCATGGTTAGGACTGGGAAGTCGGGCAGTCCGGTTAGAGCACAATCCACGCGGCCGGGCGTCCAAAACCCACGGCAGACTTCAACGACTGAGGGCGGTCCCCTCCTTTTTATACCAATAAACAAAGTATCAGATGGGAGCGAGAGTGGCCACTTCTCCCTCCCATCTGAGTTGTTCGTCCCGTTTCCAAAACAAAAAACGTTCCCATCATCTCAGCAGTGTGTGAAGCAAAATAATATTGCAAACTCAGATAATAGCGCAAATATAAGCAAAATAAGGAATACAGAATCAGTCTTTCCCACAACACATTGTCATAAGTTCCCACCACAAGTTAAAACTAATTATAACACAATAACACATGTGGTTCTTAGTTTCATGTGAACTCAGGTGCGAACACCATAACAGCAATAATCAATGTGTGAACTGGCCAGTCCTCTCTCTTATTTAACTGACCAGTCTTCTCATTTATATATCAAAAGTTAAAACAAGTTATAAAACTGAGCAGGTTTTCCCATAATACATTGTTAAAGAGCAAAAAATAATTCTTTAATATATCACTCCACCCCTTGGTCTTTGACAATCCTAATTTTGGGAAAACCTAATTTTGGAAAAACTGTCCCCAGGGTTCCTCCATTTCCAAAAGTCCAATGTTAGTCGACCACAGAGAATAGGTATAGGTATCCCATAATACAGTTACCTGATTAAGAAACTCAACTCTATTATTTTCTTCCATTACCACACGTCTGATGTACCAACGTTGTCCAACAAAGTAATCTACTTCAAAGGTATCAGTAGGAACTGTGGTGTCAATCAGTAGTGTAGCATGTTCTACTCCATACCAACCATCCCTAATTTTCATGGTGATTTTCATAATAAAGCAGTGTTATACAATTTCGGATTTAAGTGCTTCTTAACCCTTCTAATATATAGACATGTGCATAGATTACATAAGGTTAACATTATAATAACAATGATGAGCAAAAGCAAGGGAGGTACTACATAGTTTCGAGCAGTAACAGACATTCCATTAAAAATGTCCCACCAATGATGTGCAGAAGATTGCTCTATTAACTTAGCCGCATGCAAAACCTGTCCTTGGGCAATAAATGTAGACACCTTTAAGCTGGAAATGTTGGACCTGTGTGATTCAATTAAGCGATTTAGTTCCGTAGATGATTCAATGCGCATTTGAACCGATCCAAGGAGATCCGCCATGGCACACGGAGAACGTCCCATTGTACCTGTGTTAGACGGTTTGCAGTAGTGAAATTGGTTAATTGATAGGTCACGTTATTCCAACTCCAGATGTACACATCATATAAACACCCAACGAAAGGCACCTGAGGTAATTGAGGATGACTCTTTATTGTTTCTCTAGCTGGTTCATGAGTCCAATCACATAAATTCAATTCAATTCAATTCAATTTTATTTATATAGCGCCAAATCATGAAACATGTCATCTTAAGGCACTTTACAAAATCAAGTTCAATCATATTATACAGATTGGGTCAGATTATACAGATTGGTCAAAATGTCCTATATAAGGAAACCAGTTGATTGCATCAAAGTCCCGACAAGCAGCATTCACTCCTGGGGAACCGTAGAGCCATAGGGAGAGTCGTCTGCATTGTACATGGCTTTGCTGCAATCCCTCATACTGAGCAAGCATGAAGCGACAGTGGTAAGAAAAACCACCCATTAACGGGGAAAAAAAACCTCCGGCAGAACCGGGCTCAGTATGAACGGTCATCTGCCTCGACCGACTGGGGTTACAGAAGACAGAGCAGAAACACAACAAGAGAGACAAAAAAGCACAGAAGCACACATTGATCTAGTAATCTGTTCTACATTAGATGGTAATAGTCGGTGATCTGTCCTCCCTGGATGATTTCACAGTCAACAGAACGTCAGACCAGGTGTACCTACTATGAAGAAAAAAGAGAGAGAGCAAAAAGTTAAAAGCTGAAATGACAACAGTCATTTCAATGTAATGCAATGCAAATCTGGAGAACAGTAGACTGGAGAACAGTAGAAATCAGTAGAGTGAGAAAAATAGGCCCTGATGTCCTCCAGTAGCCTAAGCCTATAGCAGCAAAACTATAAAGGTAGCTCAGAGTAACATGAGCCACTCTAGTTATAAGCTTTGTCAAAAAGGAAGGTTTTAAGATTAGTCTTAAAAGTAGACAGGGTGTCTGCTTCACGGACCAAAACTGTGAGTTGGTTCCACAGGAGAGGAGCCTGATAGCTAAAGGATCTGCCTCCCATTCTACTTTTAGAGACTCTAGGAACCACCAGCAGACCTGCAGTCTGAGAGCGAAGTGCTCTGTTAGGAACATACGGAGTAATCAGAGCTCTGATATATGATGGAGCTTGATTATTAAGGGCTTTATACGTTAGAAGAAGAATTTTAAATTCTATTCTTGATTAAACAGGAAGCCAATGAAGGGAAGCTAAAATTGGAGAAATATGATCCCTCTTGTTGATTTTCATCAGAACTCTTGCTGCAGCATTTTGGATCAGCTGAAGACTTTGAATTGCATTTTGTGGACTTCCTGATAGTAAAGAATTACAATAGTCCAGCCTTGAAGTAACAAATGCATGGACTAGTTTTTCAGCATCACTCCTGGACAGAATGTTTCTAATTTTGGCGATATTCCGGAGGTGAAAAAAGGAAACTCTGGAAACCTGTTTAATATGGGATTTAAATGACATGTCTTGGTCAAAAATAACACCAAGGTTTTTTACTTTATTACCAGAGGCCAAGTTAATGTCATCCAGATTAAGTGATTGGTTAAGAAGTTTATTTTTTGAGGACTCTGGCCCAAAGATTACAACTTCGGTCTTGTCAGAATTTAGATGCAGGAAATTTAAAGTCATCCAGCTTTTGATGTCATCAAGACATGACTGCAGTCGAAGTAATTGATTGGATTCATCAGGATTTATGGATAGATATAGCTGAGTGTCATCAGCATAACAGTGGAAATTAATCCCATGCTGTCTGATAATTTTGCCGATCGGAAGCATATATATAGTAAAGAGAATTGGTCCAAGGACTGAACCCTGTGGTACTCCACAGGTGACCCTAGAGTTTGAGGAAGATTTATTATTAACATGAACAAACTGGAATCTGTCCGACAGATAAGATTTAAACCAGCCTAATGCTTTCCCCTTAATCCCTACAGTATGTTCAAGTCTTTGTAGGAGAATATTGTGATCAACTGTATCAAATGCAGCACTAAGATCTAACAGGACAAGTACAGACACAAGTCCATTATCTGAGGCCATGAGAATATCATTAGTGACCTTCACCAGAGCCGTTTCAGTGCTATGATGAGCTCTGAAGCCTGACTGAAACTCCTCAAGTAGGTCATTGCTTTGTAAATGTTCACAAAGTTGATTAGCAACTACTTTCTCAAGAATTTTAGATAAGAAAAGAAGATTAGATATAGGTCTGTAGTTTACTAGCTCTTCTTGATCAAGAGAAGGTTTCTTAAGTAAAGGTTTAATAACAGCTACTTTAAAAACCTGTGGTACATATCCATTTACTAAGGATAGATTAATCATGTCTAAAATAGGACCACTGATCAAAGGGAATACCTCCTTAAACAACTTGGTTGGGATTGGGTCTAACATACAGGTAGAAGGTTTAGATGAAGCTAAGATTTTAGATAGCTCAGAAAGCTCTACTGCTTCTAAACAGTTCAGACACAGCGCAGGTTCTAAAGATTCCTCCAATGCTGCCTTACTTACTGGGGATGAGGTAATCATGTTTGGGAGGATGCCAATTATTTTATTTTTAATGGCATCAATTTTATTTATGAAGAATCCTATAAAATCATTACTACTAAGAGCTAAGGGAATGGATGGATCAACAGAGCTGCAGCTCTGAGTAAGTTTGGCAACTGTACTAAAGAGAAATCTAGGATTATTTTTATACTCTTCAATTAATGATGAAAAATATGCTGCTCTAACTCTGCGAAGGGTCTTGTTATACAACAATAGACTGTCCCTCCAGATTAAGTAGGATTCCTCTTGGTGTGTAGAGCGCCATTTTCTCTCCAATTTCCTAACATTGTGCTTCAAGGAACGCAGCTCTGAATTAAACCAGGGAGCCAGCTTCCTGTGAATTATCACCTTCTTTTTCAAGGGAGCTACATTATCTAATGCAGAACGCAATGAGGAAGTCACACTGTTAGCAAATGTATCTATTTGTGAATGGGAAGAAACAGCATTGCTGCCATCTACAGGGCATTTCTGCAATACCGAGGATATTAAGAGGGGGACAGACTCTTTAAGTTTTGATACAGCATTATCCGATAAAGATCTACTATAATGGAACCCTCTTTTGGGGGTGGAGAAATCGGTTAGATTAAACTCAAATGTTATTAAAAAATGATCAGATAGGACAGGGTTGTGAGAGAATACTGTTAATTCTTCACAATCAATGCCATATGTCAGCACAAGGTCCAAAGTATGGAGCAAAACCAATTGAATCTAGGATAGTTTTAAAGGCTACACTAAGGTTATCACATTCAGTGTCAACATGGATGTTAAAATCACCCACTATAATAACCTTGTCAGTATTTAACACCAAATCAGATAAGAAGTCTGACAGTTGATCCAAAAACTGAGTGTAAGGGCCTGGTGGACGATACAAAACAATAAACAGAAGAGGTTTTATTGCTTTGCAGTTTGGATGAGGGAAACTGAGGGTTAAATGTTCAAAAGAACTGTAATTATTAATTGGCCTGGGACTAATTAATAAATCAGACTGAAAGATGGTTGCCACTCCTCCTCCTCTTCCCACAGATCTGGGAATGTGGAAATTTGAATAACTGGAGGGAGTTGACTCATTTATACTACCGTAGTCCTCTTGTAGCCAGGTTTCTGTGAGACAAAACAAATCAATCTGATTATCAGAAATCAATTCATTAACTAACAAAGTCTTTGGAGGGAGAGACCTTATATTTAATTTAATTTAATTCTTTTATTTTTTGGTTCAAAGTGATCCGTATGGATTTTTATTAGATTTTTATGATTTGTTCCCTTTAGATCAGTTTTTGATCTGTTAAGTTTTGGCCGTGGGAAAGACACCGTCTCAATAGGGTAATGGGTGGGTAACAGTACAGAAGCTGCAGAGAGGTGTGTTAAACTACGGCTCTGCTTCCTGGTCTGGATCCTGGGTTGTCAGCATTTAGGAGAACTAATAAATCCGGCCAGATTCCTAGAAAGAAGAGCTGCACCATCCAAAGTGGGATGAATGCCGTCTCTCCTGATCAGACCAGGTTTTCCCCAGAAAGTTTGCCAGTTATCAATGTAGCCCACGTCGTTTTCTGGACACCACCTAGACAACCAGCGGTTGAATGATGACATGCGGCTAAACTTGTCATCACTGGTCAGATCAGGCAGGGGACCAGAGAAAATTACAGAGTCCGATATTGTTTTAGCAAACTCACACACCGAAGCAACACCAACTTTGGTGACCTCTGATCGGCGTGACCGGGTGTCATTACCGCCAGCGTGAATAACAATTTTGCGGTATTTACGCTTATCCTTAGCCAGCAGTTTTAGGTAGGATTCTATGTCACCCGTTCTGGCCCCTGGCAGGCATTTAACTATGGTTCCTGGTTTCTTTAGTGCCACGTTTCTTATTACAGAGCTGCCAATAATTAAGGTCGGCTCCTCGGCGAGACTGTCGCTCAGAGGGGAAAATTTATTAGAAACGCAGATGGGTTGGTGGTGATCTGGGGGCTGAAATCTAGAGCTATGCTTACTACGAACCGTCACCCAGCCGGCCTGCTTAACCGGTTGTTCGAGTGCGGCTGTTGGTTCGCTACGTGAAGTTACTCTTTGTGGCTCCGCGCTAGCAAAGGAGCGGCTATCAGCTGGTTTTTCAACAGCACGGAGCCGGGTCTCCAGTTCTGACACCCTCGCCTCCAAAGCTACAAAAATACTACATTTATTACATGTACCATTATCACTAAAGGAGGCAGAGGAATAACTGAACATCTGACACAGAGAGCAGCAGATAGGAGACTTAGTCAGAGACGGAGAAGCCATTATGAGGCTAAGGCTTGGCTAGCGCTAGGCTAACGCTAGGCTAAAGCTAGGCTAGCGCCCTGTTATCACGCCAAAGAACAAACCGTGTGAAACACGAGGAGTTCCCAAACGTGATGAGCAGCCACAGAAAATGTTTTAAAAGTGCTTATGTTTGGAAACAGGTGTTACAACAAAGAGGTTTAAAGATAAAAAGCGAGAGAGCCTGGTGCAAAAATCCGTCGTTCACACAGCAACAACAGGAAGTGACACAATACGCCTTACCGCAAACAGGAAGTCAGGAAGCCAACCTGGGCTTCTTCTTCTTCTTCTTCTTTAACATCTCGTCTCCGGTTAAACATGGGTTAAGATGTCCTTGTTGTAGCATACATACCATCCCTTTATCAGCAGTCTCGCATAGATCAAGGTCATAGGTGTAGTTGGTCTGTGGGCCAAACCAATCACCATCCAGTTTCTAAAACCAATACCCCTGTACAGTCACTATGGGCAATATATAATAATGACAGACAGTAGTAGTATCGCTAACATCATATTGTGTCCAATGTCCTTCATACATAGTAGCATTACAACAGGTCTTCTGCGGTTCTAGTTGTAACCAACTATTACTACTAATGTTCCATAGTTGTCTAAATTCGTGGAAATTTCCAATAATAACCACACGATTAAACCATTCTTGTTGTGTATGAGCGTGTATCATTTGTACGTTACATACCGTCCAGTTCAAAGCTACAGAAATGTTCGTTAACACTTCTGCCGTCGTGTTCCACATCTTTATTTGCCAGTTCAGTTCTTTAAGGAAGATCTTTGCAGTTTCTTCTTGTGATGTTACAACAGTCGGCATCCACAATCCAACCTGATGAACAGCTCTTGATGCATGCTGTCCAGTGTTTAATAACATAGTTCTTGTTACTTTATTGTCAAAAGTGTTGGAAACACCTAACACAGTACCTGTTCCACCAAGCAAAGTGTCCCACCATGCACGTTTCGTCCTAGTGCATGTTGGCAGAGGAGAAAAAAACAAAACAAAAAAAACTTTCCAGTGAACTTTATTTGTTATCATCTATTGTGCCATTTGTTGACAAGTGTGTGCAGCAGGTGCAGTTTGAGTGTGTGTCTTCTTACATGCTCGTTAGATGATTCATATTGGCACAAACCTCTCCTTGAAACCACTTTAACGTTACATCCCTTGAAGACTACTGGTATGCTTCTTACACGCCACCGAGAGCACGTGTAGTCAGCCTGGATTCCGTTGCG
Organism: Fundulus diaphanus; assembly: GCA_037039145.1. Taxonomy (NCBI): domain Eukaryota; kingdom Metazoa; phylum Chordata; class Actinopteri; order Cyprinodontiformes; family Fundulidae; genus Fundulus; species Fundulus diaphanus. The sequence goes on from CM073139.1 coordinate 7,941,995, forward strand.
CATGCTGTCTCCCCATCACAGTTGATACGGCTGAACCACTTCTTTCAGGATCCGGCCTGGTGCTTCTGCCCAACAGAGGTGTGCCAGCAGGACCATGGCAGCGAGGACATGGAGGATGATGGCCCCAAATCCTGCACCAGCCCTGTGGTGCCTCCCACGGTTTGGGACATCCGTCATCGCGCTGTCCCTCGGGTCGTCCAATCAGCAGATCCCACGGAAACATGGATCTGAAATCAAAATTATTATTGCTATGAGGGGAGAGGGAAAGGGAGAAAAAAAATTGTTTTCTCTTACATAACATTTATCCATTTTTTCCTCCCCTGAGTAAAATACTGACACTGTTGCATCATTCCCTTGTGAAATGATTTCAGCTGGTCTAGGTGGACCATTTTCTTGTCTCACCCAAACTTTGGCTCCTGGTTTATCTGTTGAGCCAAACCCCCCTGTTCCTCTTACAGTGATGTTAGTGGGGGCAGCCACCCCTTGAACCTCTGTCATTTCACAGGGTTTCACTAGCAGTTATGCTAGTTTCTCTTCTTTCTCAATTACCAAGGGATTTTCTCCTTGATAATCCCCATCAATCACTTCAGCTTGTATTGTCATTAACAGCTGAGGCCTGCAACTCCACAGGCCCGGACATCATCTTTCCCAATGACACAGCTTGTTGTATGGCTTTCTTAGCCAAATCTAATGCTCTTTGCTGTGCTTCTTCCCAAATAAATATACATTAATACATTTTCCATTCAGATAAAATCACAAGTTTTATTGTTCATTTATTTTTACTCTCTTATACACACATATAATCCTGAGCGGTTTCTCAGTTTGTCAAATGCAGAGACAGTAAGACTGCCCCTGGAGCAATTGGCTTATTATTCAATTGGGCCACTGCTTGCATCAATTTTAGGCTTCCAATCTGTCGAGTCATGATTATCAGACACATTTTTTTTTCAAGGATTCTTTCAACAGTCCATTCATTCACAATCAGCCCAGCAGCTTGCAGATAATATGGAATGTGATAAATCCATTCCACCTGTGTTCCTGTCCTTTTTCTGATGTTGACATGATTCACATTGCTAGATGGCCGTTTTAATGTTATCTGTTTTCAAATCAACACCCCTGTACTGGTGTTGACTGCACTTTTTCCTTAATGTCTTTCCACATTTTTTCTTTCAAACTTCTTTGTTCTGAATTTTCCAAAACCTTTTAAACAACCTCGGAAAAAGGTTTAAAGACACTTTATCTAGTTTTTTTTCCTAGCAAAACTAGCAAAAAACAAAACAACTCATGTGTTGCGCCTCTCGCAACATCTGGGCCAAAGGATTTAATGGATTCAGCCCAGCACTAAATCCTGCACAGTTAACTTTTATGCCTTTCTTTTGACATCTTTGTGTCACGTCTTTAGTAAGGAGCAGAACCCAACACACAGCCAAAACAACGATTGATATTTATTCTTTGTAAATAGACAAAGTGTTATGATCGTGAATCAGGCAAACCCAGTATTCAAACCCAACAAGTGAGGTTAAGGCAAAAAACAGGATTTTAATAATGAAAACAGGAACAGGCGGGCTCAATAGTCAAAAGGGCAGTCCAAAATCCGGTACACAAAAAGCAGTCCAAAATAGGCAGAGGTACAGACAGGGCAAAGCAAGCTCGGATAACCATAGGACAGAAACTAGTCGGTAAACCGGTAAATCAGTCAGACAGGGCAGGAAAAACAGATCAGGGAACAGGCTGGCTCAGAATCAAAAAGGCTCTCGGGTTATCGTCAACAGGTCAATCAGAATAAAGAATGCTGGAACTAAACTCACCGTGGCTCGTTAATGATCTGGCAGATTGCAGAGGTTTGTGGCAGGACTATATAGGGGAGTGAACAGGTGAACAGGAGTGAAGACTAATTATAAGTGAGCAGGTGGATCTAATCAAGGCAAGAAAGCTGACAGATTGCTGAGGGGAGACCAAACAGAACTGATAAAGTGACAGGTGGAAAACAGGTAACCTAAACAGAACAACATGTCTAAAACAAAACCAAACAAGACCCCAAAAGCAGAAACTTAACTAATAAATCTGATAACATAAACCAAGACAAAACCCAAATCGTGACAGAACCCCCTCCTCAAGGCCGGATTCCAGACGGCCTCAGAAACAAAACAGACTAGCTCGGGTGGGTGGAGGGAGGTACAGGACGGAGGGCTAGAATCAAATAAATGTCCAAATAAAAACTCAAACAAAACAAGACGAGTCAAGTTCTTAGGCGGGCGTCCAGGAGGACGGCCCCGACGAGTCAGGTTCTCAGGCGGTCGTCCAGGAGGACGGCCCCGACGAGTCAGGTTCTCAGGCGGTCGTCCAGGAGGACGGCCCCGACGAGTCAGGTTCTCAGGCGGTCGTCCAGGAGGACGGCCCCGACGAGTCAGGTTCTCAGGCGGTCGTCCAGGAGGACGGCCCCGACGAGTCAGGTTGTCCGGCGGACGTCCCGAAGGACGGCCTCGGTGTGTCAGGTTGTTCGGCGGACGTCCCGAAGGACGGCCTCGGCGTGTCAGGTTGTCCGGCGGATGTCCCGAAGGACGGTCTCGGCGTGTCAGGTTCTCCGGCGGACGTCCCGAAGGACGGTCTCGGCGTGTCAGGTTCTCCGGCGGACGTCCTCGGCGTGTCAGGTTCTCCGGCGGACGTCCTCGGCGTGTCAGGTTCTCCGGCGGACGTCCTCGGCGTGTCAGGTTCTCCGGCGGACGTCCTCGGCGTGTCAGGTTCTCCGGCGGACGTCCTAGGCGTGTCAGGTTCTCCGGCGGACGTCCTAGGCGTGTCAGGTTCTCCGGCGGACGTCCTAGGCGTGTCAGGTTCTCCGGCGGACGTCCTAGGCGTGTCAGGTTCTCCGGCGGACGACCCCTGTGAGACAGGTAATCCGGCGGGTGTCCTGAAGGACGGCCCCGGTTAGCAAAGATGTCCGGCGGCCGGTGGCGGAGCAGGTCTCTCATAGGCCGGCGGCGGAGCAGGTCTCTCATAGGCCGGCGGCCGAGCAGCAACCTCGGGGACCGTCGGTAGAACCGGACCCTCAGGAACCGACGTCTGGAGAGAGAAAGAACAGAACCTGCCGCCGGACTAAAGGCTGGAGACAACGCCGGACTAAGAGCTAGAAGAGAGGCCTGGCTAAAGAGTTCAGGAGGAGCCTGGCTACAGAGTTCAGGAGGAGCCTGGCTACAGAGTTCAGGAGGAGCCTGGCTACAGAGTTCAGGAGGAGCCTGGCTACAGAGTTCAGGAGGAGCCTGGCTACAGAGTTCAGGTTCAGTCGGCCCCTGGCTACTGGCTTCAGGTTCAGTCGGCCCCTGGCTACTGGCTTCAGGTTCAGACGGCCCCTGGCTACAGGCTACAGGTTCAGACGGGGCCTGGCTACAGGCTACAGGTTCAGACGGGGCCTGGCTACAGGCTACAGGTTCAGACGGGGCCTGGCTACAGGCTACAGGTTCAGACGGGGCCTGGCTACAGGCTTCAGGTTCAGACGGCCCCTGGCTACTGGCTTCAGGTTCAGTCGGCCCCTGGCTACCGGCTACAGGTTCAGACGGGGCCTGGCTACAGGCTACAGGTTCAGACGGGGCCTGGCTACAGGCTACAGGTTCAGACGGGGCCTGGCTACAGGCTTCAGGTTCAGACGGGGCCTGGCTACAGGCTTCAGGTTCAGACGGGGCCTGGCTACAGGCTTCCGGTTCAGGAGACCCCGGGCTACAGGCTTCAGGTTCAGGAGGCCCCGGACTACAGACTTCAGGTTCAGGAGGCCCCGGGCTACAGACTTCAGATGCTCCCAGACCCTTTAACACCCAGAACCTCATCAATAACCCTTCCAGAACCTCCGACAAAGATAGTTTGGTCAGCCACTTGGGAAATTGGCTGTCAAGCCAAAGATGAGGGGGTAAGAGCTTCCGAAGAGGTCCAGGGGCCTCTAAGTCTCCATGGGGCTCTGGGTGCTTGTCTTCTCGGCGAGGCCCCCGACGGAGCTTGTCGTTCGGGCGAGGGCCACGACGCCGCTTGTCGTCTGGGCGAGGGCCACGGCGCCGTTTGTCGTCTGGGCGAGGGCCACGGCGCCGCTTGTCGTCTGGGCGAGGGCCACGGCGCCGCTTGTCGTCTGGGCGAGGGCCACGGCGCCCAGTGTCCCGATGAGCCCCCGAGTTGCGGCCTGAAAGAGGGCTCGTCTGAACCCCCTCATCGTGGGCCTGTGGTAGACCCTCCTGGGTTCCCACGTCGCATACTGGCGGCGGACCCTCCTGGGTTCCCACGTCGCAGACTGGCGGCGGACCCTCCTGGGTTCCCACGTCGCAGACTGGCGGCGGACCCTCCTGGGTTCCCACGTCGCAGACTGGCGGCGGACCCTCCTGGGTTCCCACGTCGCAGACTGGCGGCGGACCCTCCTGGGTTCCCACGTCGCAGACCGGCGGCGGACCCTCCTGGGTTCCCACGTCGCGGGCCGGCGGCGGACCCCCCTGGGTTGCAGCGTCTCGGGCCGGCTGCGGACCCTCCTGGGTTGCAGCGTCTCGGGCCGGCTGCGGACCCTCCTGGGTTGCAGCGTCTCGGGCCGGCTGCGGACCCTCCGGGGTTGCAGCGTCTCGGACCGGCTGCGGAGCCTCCGGGGTTGCAGCGTCTTGGACCGGCTGCGGAGCCTCCGGGGTTGCAGCGTCTTGGGCCGGCTGCGGACCCTCCGGGGTTACAGCGTCTTGGGCCGGCTGCGCAGACAGTGCTGCCTTATAGCTGCCGGAGGCCGGCTCTGGAGTTGAGGTAGGAGGCGGGTCCTCTGGGACAGGTGCAGGTGCCGGGGCGTCGGCTGGACCCTTAGGGACAGGATTGAGTCCACTATAGAAACCTTGGAGAGCCGCTCTATAGTGCCCCTCGACCTCCTTTAATCTTGCCTCCAGCTCCTCTGAATAATGGCAGAAAAGAGCCTCCCTAAGGTCTTTAATAATAGGGGCAAAAGCTCTTAACTGGTCCTCCAGAGCCAGATCCTCAGCATCACGGGCGCCAACAGGAGGCGCTGTGGGCTGCTCAGCTCTGGGAAGCACCGGACTCCGATCCACTGGGCAGGAAGTGGCAACGGACGGGCGCGGTACTGACTCGCCTGTCGGCCGAACAGAACGGGTGAAGGAGCGACCCACAGGTTTCCGTCCCCTCCTCCGACGGCGGGACGGCAGGACTTGCTGGAGGTTTGATCCTGTCGGTAGAGCCGGGATCGGTGGAGCCCACAGCGTTCCCTGCATCTCCTCCTCTGGAGGGAGAGAGAAAAAAAGATCCGGGCGAAGATCCCGCACCACCTCCGCTTCGACCTCCATAAACAAAGTTGGTTCTGGATAAAACCCATGGGCAGAGCCGACAGCGGTGTCGCTGGGTGAGTGATCCCTTCTATTCTGAGTTGAATCTGAATTTGTGACAAAGAGCCCTCCCAATCGTAAACTCGGAGCAGGCAGCGGGTTACTGCTGCTGCGGCTGCTGGAGAGATGGCGTCTGGGACCGATACCAGGGGGACAGAACGCCAATCTGGAACCCTCCCAAGCCATAGCGTGTGGAGGGGAAAAAAAAAAACCTCTAAAAACTTGTTGGGCGATAGGTTTTAGTTGGGCCAGATCATTCTGTTATGATCGTGAATCAGGCAAACCCAGTATTCAAACCCAACAAGTGAGGTTAAGGCAAAAAACAGGATTTTAATAATGAAAACAGGAACAGGCGGGCTCAATAGTCAAAAGGGCAGTCCAAAATCCGGTACACAAAAAGCAGTCCAAAATAGGCAGAGGTACAGACAGGGCAAAGCAAGCTCGGATAACCATAGGACAGAAACTAGTCGGTAAACCGGTAAATCAGTCAGACAGGGCAGGAAAAACAGATCAGGGAACAGGCTGGCTCAGAATCAAAAAGGCTCTCGGGTTATCGTCAACAGGTCAATCAGAATAAAGAATGCTGGAACTAAACTCACCGTGGCTCGTTAATGATCTGGCAGATTGCAGAGGTTTGTGGCAGGACTATATAGGGGAGTGAACAGGTGAACAGGAGTGAAGACTAATTATAAGTGAGCAGGTGGATCTAATCAAGGCAAGAAAGCTGACAGATTGCTGAGGGGAGACCAAACAGAACTGATAAAGTGACAGGTGGAAAACAGGTAACCTAAACAGAACAACATGTCTAAAACAAAACCAAACAAGACCCCAAAAGCAGAAACTTAACTAATAAATCTGATAACATAAACCAAGACAAAACCCAAATCGTGACACAAAGAGAGGGTGTGGGAGTAATCCAGTTTAAGACGGGAGACTCTGATGGATCAGGTGTTAGCAGTCCAGCTCCAACAGGGCAGGGACCAATTGAGAGAGGGGGTCTTGAGGTCTTGGGGAGGTTTGCAGATTGCAGGGTCCGAGCGTCCAAAATCCAACAGGCTTGAGGTCCATAAACAGTCCTGAGTCATACAAAGAAGATCACTCAGGCAAGGCGTTTCCATAATCCGTAGGGCTTAATCAGGGTCAGAGTTAGGCAAAAGTTCAGCAACATACAGGGAAAAAAGGCTCTACTCACTCCAAGAACAGGTGTAGGCAAAAGCAAAAAAAAACAGGCAGGGTCGAAGAACAGAGAAAACTTGATCCATGAGACAAGGCTTGAACGCTGTGGAAAGGCAGACGATCTCGCACAGAGCAGGTGAGAAACAGGTGTTTAAATAGGGAACAGCCCAGGTGAGAATAATCATCAATTAGCAGTGGAGGGAGAGAGTAGCAAAAACATGGCAGGACTAAAATCATGACATTACCCCACCCTCAAGGGGCGGCCCTAGACGCCCTTTTGGGCTGTTCCGGATGCAGGCGATGAAAGCTGCGAATGAGGTACTTATCCAGGATCAGACGAGACGCCACCCAGGCAGGGTCCGAAATTAACACTCGCCACTCGCCAAATGCGAGTAAATTTCCCGTTTGGCGAGTGAATTTCAGAGGGCTAGCTGGCACATGGCGAGTAAATCTTTGTACCAAATAAATAAAAAATAAAATAAAAATAACAAAGCCCATATGGGCTGCGGATGATCCGTTCACAGAGCTCAGTCGAGACCCGCCTTCTGCGGAGCTGGTTCAGCATCACATCTTATTTCTGGGGAGAGCGGCTCCCAGATAAAGCCTTCATTCAAAACCAGTCATGGCTGCACGCTAGATCAGAAAACAGATCTGCTAACCAGATACAGTCTAAAACGCCCATTAGTCTGTTTATAAGTTTCGTTTTTATTAATTCTGCATTTAACTACGTGCGCTCCGAGGGAAGGGAGGAGAGAGGCGCAGTTACAGTGCCTCAGCGCTGTAACTGCGCCTCTCTCCTCCCTTCCCTCGGAGCCAGGTGTTTTTGTCAGCGACCAGCCTTCAAAACGTGAATCACTGCGTTTAATGTCCTTCAACTCGTACCAAAATGTCCCAATTAAAATCAATAGGAGAGTCAGTAGCAATGCTTAATGCTCTTTTGTATTTAATGACACAGAGCCAGTGGTGCTTCGGTGGGCTGCTGCCTTGCGCTTGAATTCAGGTGCGCAAAATTACGTTACATGTAATATAGGTGTGGACTTTTTAAGGAATCAGGGGCTTCAGCTCAGACCCATTATTCATTCTCTTCCCTCTAAAGGACCCCTTTACAGTCTTTATTTATGCATTTCCCCCACTGTTTATCCGTTGCGCGTAGCGCACGAGGGTAAAATCCAGCAGCTGGATCAGCGTAAAAACGCAGCGTGAACCCCTGCGTGCTTTAAGTGTTGCAGCTGAGAGAAAAATGTTGAACCGTATAGGCTTGATGAAACTCTGCCTCATTCACAAATTAGACCAACACGGATAGAATAATGATAATCTGTAGTGTTTTTATTGCCTGGATATAAATGTGATAATTAGGGTTCCAAGCCCGCAGCGCAGGCGAACGGCTATGCCGTTCGTCTGCTCTGTGAGCAGAGAACCCTATTGTTTTTCTAGTGTTTTTAAATTATTAGGGTTCCAAGCCCGCAGCGCAGGCGAACGGCTATGCCGTTCGTCTGCTCTGTGAGCAGAGAACCCTATTGTTTTTCTAGTGTTTTTAAATTATTTATTAGGGTTCCAAGCCCGCAGCGCAGGCGAACGGCTATGCCGTTCGTCTGCTCTGTGAGCAGAGAACCCTATTGTTTTTCTAGTGTTTTTAAATTATTTATTATTATTATTAGGGTTCCAAGCCCGCAGCGCAGGCGAACGGCTATGCCGTTCGTCTGCTCTGTGAGCAGAGAACCCTATTGTTTTTCGTGTGTTTTTAAATTATTTATTAGGGTTCCAAGCCCGCAGCGCAGGCGAACGGCTATGCCGTTCGTCTGCTCTGTGAGCAGAGAACCCTATTGTTTTTCTAGTGTTTTTAAATTATTTATTATTATTATTATTATTATTATTATTACGGGTAATTATTATTCTCCGCTAAAACGCGTTGGGCGGCCCATGCGGATTTGTAACGAATCAATTGGATCAGGTATCCAAGTACAGAATGTGCACCGCTACTCAAACCCAGAAATTCAGACCCCTCAACAACTAGGGGGCGCTATAACAAAGGACAATGCGTTTTGGCCTATAACCACCAAATTACTGGTCCCACACTCAAAAACTTCACATCACTTTGTTTATTGGATGATTCTGCAAAATAAAGGGAATTGGCACACCCTTCGTTTCCCAGCTAGTTTTCGCGCTACATGGCTACAAAGGTTAAACCTTTCTTGTTAAACTCCTCCTACATTTTTTATGCAATCCGCGCAAAACTCCATATATAACCGCGTAATGGACAAATAAAAAAAGTTAACACGCCGGATTTTTGAATTTTGACTTTTTCGAAAAGTAACGCTAAAATAAGTGATTGTTATCTAGCTAGCTCTAAATGTAATTGCTGATTATTCTAAAACCATAACAGATTTTGACATGTCCTTCATAACCCAGAGTCCAAATTAGATTTTGCACATGTGACCCGCGTTTGAGGATCGTCCGTCACTAGGGGGCGCTGTGATGTCAAGAAATCTACTACGCAAGAATGGCTGATCGGATTTTTACAAAACCTTCTTCATCCCCTTCCAGTCATACCCCTGAACTCAGGTATTAAATATGGTAATGATTAAAACAAGTGGGCGGGGCCTATTTCCAAAAGTGTTAAAAAACCTGGAGAATAATAAAAACAATAAAGTAAAGAATAAAAAATGCTTTAAAATCATTTTTTTGATCCCAGATTTTCAGGATGTATTCTGTGAATAAGGTGTAACAATTCTCTCACTGCATGTATTGTTTTTTTTTGAAGTGCTACACTCTGAATTTTTAAAAGTTTGTAAAATGGAGAAATCAATGTATTTTCCACAAATATTGTTCAACCCCCCAAAATATGGCCTCTATTTGTAAAGCACATGCAGAATAAACATGGATTTCAGTTTGGTAAAAATCCAGGCGAGTTTGACCAATTTACAAGACTTTGAAAATAAATGGTACAAGACTATAAAGTTTAATATTTTATTTCTCTGAATCCATTTTTTTAATGACCATAAAAAAAATCCTGTGGTTAGATAAAGCACTCTTTGAGATCCATGAATATTTTCAGAATTTTAGAGCCAACCGTTGATTATTAACGAATTTATGAAGTTTGTGATCAGTTCACAGCTTTCATCATCCAGAGCTCTGACTGCAGAGCTTTGAACAGGGCGGCCATTTTGCCCATATTTGGGCACATCACAGGAAGTGACGTCAAAGCAGCCATCTTAGGTCAGACCAAGCTGCCATCTTAGGTCAGACCATAGAGAACACAGACATGAATACGTAGACGCCGCGTCCTCGGTTGAGAGGCGTGCCGACAGAGCGGCCATCTTAGGTCAGACCAAGCTGCAGTCAGACAGAATACAAGTCATTACAGGAAAATGTACTTTATGTTTTCAGACACTCTGAATCCGGTGAATTCTCACCCGATTTCCAGATAAATCAACTGACTGAAACGTCACCCCTTTAGGGGCTACATGGGACCAATTGATTGAATTAAATTATTGTCTAACTTAATAAATAATTTCGATTTTGTATTGAAAGTAAGCAAACTTCCAGAGCTACGTCCCAGGAAGCCCGACTTTTACTCCGCTTATGGGTGCGCAAATAAAAGGACACTAGGAACCAGATCCTGGGGAATTACCTTCCATAAGTAAGATTTTATGATAGATCATCCTCATGCTTTACAGTTACAGTTTTCCGGCATAAACACAATATGTGCTAATGGGTACAGCGATGGAAGTAGAGAAAAGTACATTAAACACCAAAAACAAACAAAATGGTCCTAAATTACTGGATAGACATGATTTGTGGGGAGTGGGGGGGGAAGCCTGTGCTGAGGGTGATTAGGTTTTTTGTTGATTTCTTTTTGTTGATAATTGCTGTTGTCTGTAGATCGGTGTCTGTGTATATAGCTTATATATATATATATATATATATATATATATATATATATATATATATATATATATATATATATATATATATATATATATATATGCTTGTCGGGACTTTGATGCAATCAACTGGTAACCTTATATAGGACATTTTATCCAATCTGTATAATCTGATTGGTCCAATCAATTACTTCGACTGCAGTCATGTCTTGATGACATCAAAAGCTGGATGACTTTAAATTTCCTGCGTCTAAATTCTGACAAGACCGAAGTTGTAATCTTTGGGCCAGAGTCCTCAAAAAATAAACTTCTTAACCAATCACTTAATCTGGATGACATTAACTTGGCCTCTGGTAATAAAGTAAAAAACCTTGGTGTTATTTTTGACCAAGACATGTCATTTAAATCCCATATTAAACAGGTTTCCAGAGTTTCCTTTTTTCACCTCCGGAATATCGCCAAAATTAGAAACATTCTGTCCAGGAGTGATGCTGAAAAACTAGTCCATGCATTTGTTACTTCAAGGCTGGACTATTGTAATTCTTTACTATCAGGAAGTCCACAAAATGCAATTCAAAATCTTCAGCTTATCCAAAATGCTGCAGCAAGAGTTCTGATGAAAATCAACAAGAGGGATCATATTTCTCCAATTTTAGCTTCCCTTCATTGGCTTCCTGTTAAATCAAGAATATAATTTAAAATTCTTCTTCTAACGTATAAACCCCTTAATAATCAAGCTCCATCATATATCAGAGCTCTGATTACTCCGTATGTTCCTAACAGAGCACTTCGCTCTCAGACTGCAGGTCTGCTGGTGGTTCCTAGAGTCTCTAAAAGTAGAATGGGAGGCAGATCCTTTAGCTATCAGGCTCCTCTCTTGTGGAACCAACTCCCAGTTTTGGTCCGTGAAGCAGACACCCTGTCTACTTTTAAGACTAATCTTAAAACCTTCCTTTTTGACAAAGCTTATAACTAGAGTGGCTCATGTTACTCTGAGCTACCTTTATAGTTTTGCTGCTATAGGCTTAGGCTACTGGAGGACATCAGGGCATACTTTTCTCACTCTACTGATTTTTACTGTTCTCCAGTCTACTGTTCTCCAGATTTGCATTGCGTTACATTGAAATGACTGTTGTCATTTCAGCTTTTAACTTTTTGTTCTCTCTCTTTTTTCTTCATAGTAGGTACACCTGGTCTGACGTTCTGTTGACTGTGAAATCATCCAGGGAGGACAGATCACCGACTATTACCATCTAATGTAGAACAGATTACTAGATCAATGTGTGCTTCTGTGCTTTTTTGTCTGTCTTGTTGTGTCTCTGCTCTGTCTTCTGTAACCCCAGTCGGTCGAGGCAGATGACCGTTCATACTGAGCCCGGTTCTGCCGGAGGTTTTTTTTTCCCGTTAATGGGTGTTTTTTCTTCCCACTGTCGCTTCATGCTTGCTCAGTATGAGGGATTGCAGCAAAGCCATGTACAATGCAGACGACTCTCCCTGTGGCTCTACGGACCCCCAGGAGTGAATGCTGCTTGTCGGGACTTTGATGCAATCAACTGGTTTCCTTATATAGGACATTTTGACCAATCTGTATAATCTGACCCAATCTGTATAATATGATTGAACTTGATTTTGTAAAGTGCCTTGAGATGACATGTTTCATGAGATGGCGCTATATAAATAAAATTGAATTGAATTGAATTGAATTGACCCAATCTGTATAATATGATTGAACTTGATTTTGTAAAGTGCCTTGAGATGACATGTTTCATGATTTGGCGCTATATAAATAAATAAATTGAATATATATATATAATATTGGAAGAATTTTAGAGCAAACTGTTGATTTTTAAAGAATTTATTTATGCAGGTGTTTACAGACCAGGTGAGGTTGTCCGTGATGTGCAGCCCGAGGAATTTGGTGCTGCTAACCACCTCCACAGCTGAGCTGTTGATGAGTTTGTGTCAACTGCGAACTTCATGATGTGATTGGGGGTGAACTTGGGGGTGCAGTCGTGTGTCATCAGAGTAAACAGCAGGGGGCTGCGGACACAGCCCTGAGGGGAGCCCGTGCTGAGGGTGATGACATCAGAGGTGGTCTGTCAGACCCGGACCGACAGTGGTCAGGAGGTGAGGAAGTGATGAGGGGTGTGCTGAAGCCCAGATGTTCCAGTTTTTCAACCAGATGCTGTGGGATGAGGGTGTTGAACGCTGTAGTCCAGGAACATGCTCAAAGGGGGCGGAGCGTAGACGGGCTTGGAACCCGTTAATAACTGCTTGCAGTTCTAGTTATTATTATTATTATTATTATTATTACGGGTAATTATTATTCTCCGCTAAAACGCGTTGGGCGGCCCATGCGGATTTGTAACGAACCTATTGAATCAGGTATCCAAGTACAGAATGTGCACCGCTACTCAAACCCAGAAATTCAGACCCCTCAACAACTAGGGGGCGCTATAACAAAGGACAATGCGTTTTGGCCTATAACCACCAAACTACTGGTCCCACACTCAAAAACTTCACATCACTTTGTTTATTGGATGATTCTGCAAAATAAAGCGAATTGGCACACCCTTCGCTTCCCAGCTAGTTTTCGCGCTACATGGCTACAAAGGTTAAACCTTTCTTGTTTAACTCCTCCTACATTTTTTATGCAATCCGCGCAAAACTCCACATATAACAGCGTAATGGACAAATAAAAAAAGTGAACGCGCCGGATTTTTGAATTTTGACTTTTTCGAAAAGTAACGCTAAAATAAGTGATTGTTAGCTAGCTAGCTCTAAATGTAATTGCTGATTATTCTAAAACCATAACAGATTTTGACATGTCCTTCATAACCCATAGTCCAAATAAGATTTTGCACATGTGACCCGCGTTTGAGGATCGTCCATCACTAGGGGGCGCTGTAATGTCAAGAAATCTACTACGCAAGAATGGCTGATCGGATTTTTACAAAACCTTCTTCATCCCCTTCCAGTCATACCCCTGAACTCAGGTATTAAATATGGTAATGATTAAAACAAGTGGGCGGGGCCTATTTCCAAAAGTGTTAAAAAACCTGGAGAATAATAAAAACAATAAAGTAAAGAATAAAAAATGCTTTAAAATCAATTTTTTGATCCCAGATTTTCAGGATGTATTCTGTGAATTAGGTGTAACAATTCTCTCACTGCATGTATTGTTTTTTTTTGAAGTGCTACACTCTGAATTTTTAAAAGTTTGTAAAATGGAGAAATCAATGTATTTTCCACAAATATTGTTCAACCCCCCAAAATATGGCCTCTATTTGTAAAGCACATGCTGAATAAACATGGATTTCAGTTTGTTAAAAATCCAGGCGAGTTTGACCAATTTACAAGACTTTGAAAATAAATGGTACAAGACTATAAAGTTTAATATTTTATTTCTCTGAATACATTTTTTTAATGACCATAAAAAAACTCCTGTGGTTAGATAAAGCACTCTTTGAGATCCATGAATATTTTCAGAATTTTAGAGCCAACCGTTGATTATTAACGAATTTATGAAGTTTGTGATCAGTTCACAGCTTTCATCATCCAGAGCTCTGACTGCAGAGCTTTGAACAGGGCGGCCATTTTGCCCATATTTGGGCACATCACAGGAAGTGACGTCAAAGCAGCCATCTTAGGTCAGACCAAGCTGCCATCTTAGGTCAGACCATAGAGAACACAGACATGAATACGTAGACGCCGCGTCCTCGGTTGAGAGGCGTGCCGACAGAGCGGCCATCTTAGGTCAGACCAAGCTGCAGTCAGACAGAATACAAGTCATTACAGGAAAATGTACTTTATGTTTTCAGACACTCTGAATCCGGTGAATTCTCACCCGATTTCCAGATAAATCAACTGACTGAAAACGTCACCCCTTTAGGGGCTACATGGGACCAATTGATTGAATTAAATTATTGTCTAACTTAATAAATAATTTCGATTTTGTATTGAAAGTAAGCAAACTTCCAGAGCTACGTCCCAGGAAGCCCGACTTTTACTCCGCTTATGGGTGCGCAAATAAAAGGACACTAGGAACCAGATCCTGGGGAATTACCTTCCATAAGTAAGATTTTATGATAGATCATCCTCATGCTTTACAGTTACAGTTTTCCGGCATAAACACAATATGTGCTAATGGGTACAGCGATGGAAGTAGAGAAAAGTACATCAAACACCAAAAACAAACAAAATGGTCCTAAATTACTGGATAGACATGATTTGTGGGGAGTGGGGGGGGAAGCCCGTGCTGAGGGTGATTAGGTTTTTTGTTGATTTCTTTTTGTTGATAATTGCTGTTGTCTGTAGATCGGTGTCTGTGTATATAGCTTATATATATATATATATATATATATATATATGTATATATATATATATATATATATATATATATATATATATATATATATATATATATATATATGCTTGTCGGGACTTTGATGCAATCAACTGGTTTCCTTATATAGGACATTTTATCCAATCTGTATAATCTGACCCAATCTGTATAATATGATTGAACTTGATTTTGTAAAGTGCCTTGAGATGACATGTTTCATGATTTGGCGCTATATAAATAAATAAATTGAATATATATATAATATTGGAAGAATTTTAGAGCAAACTGTTGATTTTTAAAGAATTTATTTATGAATTTAAAGAGAATAACATTTCCGAAATGTGCCCATGTAGGGATTTAAAATTTCCAGTAGATGGCAGTATTTGATTATATATGGATTTTTTACACACACACACACTTATATACATAAGCTTTACATTGAATGTAGCTAGTTGCGGAGCCAGAGGGGTGGCAGGGGTGGCATTTGCCACCCCCAACAGAGCCCTTGCCACCCCCTACTGCCACCCCACTGGAAATGGTAATTTTAACATATAATACTTATGAGATCGGCAAAGATTTGCCAGGAAAACTGTAATTTCCGACTGTCCCTGAAGGCAGCCCATGCAGTAGCAGCCTACACTGCGCACTGACGCTGTTCATTGGTTAAGCTGACATGTGGTTCCTGCTTGATCCAAAACACACCCGCGGCTTTAGAGTACACCGTTGAGGAGTTTTGCAGGTATTTACAACATTTTACCACTCAGCGGTAACCGTTACCTTCCTAATGAGAGGCGGCACTTGTCATACATTTCTAAAAAGAAAAAAAAAATGGTTGTGCACCGCTCCGTCCGTAGTGCCTCGTTTATTATATTAGCCATGCTAGTGCTGATAGATCGTGTTTTAGACAGATTCTTTTAACATATGTTTCAGTGCACATGCTGCCCTGTAATGTTTTATTAATTTGGCCAGGATATATCTCCCAGCTCTTGCTTGAAATGTGTGTGGTAAGAATATGTGAAAAACCATTGTTAAGTTTATAATGACTGAAATGTAAATAGGCTATGTCATATGAAAGCTTTGAATTATAACCTAACTAGTTATATTAATTAATTTAATTAATCTATTTTTAATTTAGTATTATTTTAGCTAGCTACAGAAAACTAAAAACTATAGTTTAAATAATATTTAAAATAGTGTTGTCTTTGCCATACAGTCATGGAGTCTAAATACCAGGCTGCCTTATTTTGTGTAGAGCCCAAATGAAGAGAAAAGAGAATATCTCACAGTTCTTCTTAAAGAGGCAAAAACCAGGGCCAGACCAGGACCAGACAGAACCCTGCAGCAGTGACCAACCTGGAGAAGCCAGCCAGGAGACACCAGGCCCAAGTGTATCACCAGCAGGTTAGAGGCTGTGACAGAGAGTTATTAAGTAGTAAAATCCAATAAGCCTAATTGTAAAGGTTAGCATGATGCTTTTTGCATTTTTTATTGTGTCTGTTTATGAACACAATTGAAACAAGTGGGCAGGGCCTATTTGCAAAAGTGTGAGAGTAGGGAGTAGCAAGATGGCGGCCAGTCACTAGGGGAGGTCACTGGCCGCCATCTTGCTACTCCGTTCTCACACAGAACCCCATAGCATTTGGTTGCAACAACAAGCAGTTTGGCTGTGTGAAAACGTTTCACAGGTAACTTTAAAGTCAGTGGTTGTTATACTTACTATACAAATTACTTTTGTTTTGGTAACACTTTATTTGTGCCTAAGATTTACATGATACTGTCATAAACAGAGGCTGCACAGTGAAGCAGTGAGAAGTGTTGTTGCCTTCTGGGTTCAATCACCTGGGTCTTTCAAATCCTCCCGGGTCTTTCAAATCCTCCCGGGTCTTTCAAATCCTCCTGGGTCTTTCAAATCCTCTGGGTCTTTCTGCATGAAGTTTGAATGTTCTACCTGTGCATGCGTAGGTTCACTCCGGGTACGCTGGCTTCCTCCCACAGTTCAAAAACATGACTGTTAGTTTAATTGGCTTCTCTAAATTGTCCTTAGGTGTGAGTGTGTGCAAGAATGGTTGTTTGTCCTGTCTGTCTCTGTGTTGCCCTGTGACAGATTGCCGACCTGTCCAGGGTGTAACCCGCCTCTCGCTCAGTGAACGCTGTGTGTATGTATGTATATATATATATATATATATATATATATATATATATATATATATATATATATATATATATATATATATATATATATATATATACACAGAAAGCTATATACACGGTAGACTGTGCGTTAATGTAACGCAGAAGGTCTGGAGATGCTACGTTGGTGTAGCTTGTAGGACCTGAACAGGGGAGAGAGGCAGAGTCAAGTGTCACGGGGCCTCTGGGCCGTGTTAATAAGGCTGGTAGCGGATGGGAAAAAACTGTTTTTGTGTCGTGAGGTTTTGGTCCTGATGGACCGCTGCCTCCTGCCAGAGGGAAGTGTCTGAAATATTTTGTGACTGGGGTGTCACAAAATCGGCCACAATCTTCCCTGCACGCCTCAGAGTCCTAGAGGCTTACAGGTCCTGGAGAGATGGAAAATTGCAGCCAATCACCTTCTCTGCAGACCGGATGACACGCTGCAGTCTGCTCTTGTCTTTGGCGGTGGCACCAGCGTACCAGATGGTAATGGAGGAGGTGGTTTAGACACACCTTCTCCTTCAAAGAGTTTTCTTAATTTTCATAACTATGACAATTGTAGATTCACACTAAAGGCATCAAAACTATGAATTAACACATGTGGAATTATATACTTAACAAAAAAGTGTGAAACAACTGAAAATATGTCTTATATTCTAGGTTCTTCAAAGTAGCCACCTTTTGCTTTGATTACTGCTTCGTACACTCTTGGCATTCTCTTAATGAGCTTCAAGAGATAGTAACCTGAAATGGTTTTCCCTTCACAGGTGTCCCCTGTCAGGTTTAATAAGTGGGATGTCTTGCCTCTTATATGGGGTTGGGACCATCAGTTGTGTTGTGCAGAAGTCAAGTGGATACACAGCTTATAGTCCTACTGAATAAACTGTTAGAATTTGTATTATGGCAAGAAAAAAGCAGCTAAGTAAAGAAAAACAAGTGGCCATAATTACTTTAAGAACTGAAGGTCATTCAGTCCGAAAAATTGGGAAAACTTTGAAAGTGTCCCCAAGTGCAGTCGCAAAAACCATCAAGCGCTACAAAGAAACTGGCTCACACGAGGACCGCCCCAGGAAAGGAAGACCAAGAGTCACCTCTGCTGTGGAGGATAAATTCATCCTAGTCACCAGCCTCAGAAATCGCAGGTTGACAGCAGCTCAGATTAGAGACCAGGTCAATGCCACACAGAGTTCTAGCAGCAGACACATCTCTAGAACAACTGTTAGGAGACTGTGTGAATCAGGCCTTCATGGTAAAACAGCTGCTAGGAAACCACTGCTAAGGACAGGCAACAAGTAGAAGAGAATTGTTTGGGCTAAAGAACACAAGGAATGGACATTAGACCAGTGGAAATCTGTGCTTTGGTCTGATGAGTCCAAAGTTGAGATCTTTGGTTCCAACCATCGTGTCTTTGTGCGACGCAGAAAAGGTTTAACAGATGGACTCTATTCAATTCAATTCAATTGTATTTATATAGCGCCAATTCATGAAACATGTCATCTCGAGGCACTTTACAAAGTCAAAATCAATCATATTATACAGATTGGTCAAAGATTTCCTATATAAGGGAACCAGTTGATTGCTTCAAAGTCCGGACAAGCAGCATTCACTCCTGGAGAAGCATAGAGCTACAGGGAGAGACGTCTGCATTGTCCATGGCTTTGCAGCAATCCCTCATACTGAGCAAGCATGAAGCGACAGTCGAAAAAAAAACCCCACCCATTAGCGGGAAGGAAAAACCTCCAGTAGAACCGGGCTCAGTATGAACGGTCATCTGCCTCGACCGACTGGGGGTTAAAGAATACAGAGCAGAGACACAACAAGAGAGACAAACATGCACAGAAGCACACATTGATCCAGTAATCTGTTCTACATTAGATAGTAATAGCGGGTGATCTGTCTTCTCTGGATGATGTCACAGTTAACAGAACGTCAGATCAGGTGTACCTACTATGAAGAAAAAAGAGAGAGCAAAAAGTTAAAAGCTGAAATGACAACAGTCATTTCAATGTAATGCAATGCAAAACTGCATTGCATCTACTTTTTTTAGACAAATGCAAGAAAGTAATAAATATTATGACATGCTTAATTGGAAGGGAGTGGGGAGCAGATAGATGGTGCTGCTGTAGAAGGTCGTGAGGATGGGCGGGGACAGGTGGGCTCTCCTCATCCTCCGCAGTAAGTGCAAGCGCTTCTGTTCCCTCTTCTCCAGTGACATGGTGTTCACAAACCAGCTGAGGTTGTGTGTTATGTGCACCCCGAGGAATTTATTGCTGCTGGCCACCTCCACAGCTGAGCTGTTAATGAGAAGTGGAGCATGGCGAGGCCATTTCTTCCTGAAGTCCATGATGATCTCCTTCGTTTTCTCCACGTTCAGGATCAGTCCTGGTCCTGGTCCTGGTCGTTGTTGTCTCTAATCAGGCCCACCACCGTCGTGTCGTCTGCAAACTTCACGATGTGATTGGTGGTGAACCTGGGGACACAGTCGTGTGTCATCAGGGTGAACAGCAGGGGGCTCAGGACGCAGCCCTGAGGAAAGCCCTTGCTGAGGGTGATGACATCAGTGGTTTTCTGTCCGACCCAGACCAACTGAGGTCTGTTGGTGATGAAGTCTAGTAGGCAGTTGCGAACAGGTGTGCTGAAGCCCAGATGTTCCAGTTTTGATGGTGTTGAACGCTGAACTGAAGTCCAGGAACATGCTCAAGGGGGCGGTGCGTGGGTGGGCTTGGAACCCGTTAATAACTGCTTGCAGTTCTAGTTATTATTATTATTATTATTATTATTATTATTATTACGGGTAATTATTATTCTCCGCTAAAACGCGTTGGGCGGCCCATGCGGATTTGTAACGAACCTATTGAATCAGGTATCCAAGTACAGAATGTGCACCGCTACTCAAACCCAGAAATTCAGACCCCTCAACAACTAGGGGGCGCTATAACAAAGGACAATGCGTTTTGTTCTATATCCACCAAACTACTGGTCCCACACTCAAAAACTTCACATCACTTTGTTTATTGGATGATTCTGCAAAATAAAGGGAATTGGCACACCCTTCGTTTCCCAGCTAGTTTTCCCGCTACATGGCTACAAAGGTTAAACCTTTTTTGTTAAACTCCTCCTACATTTTTTATGCAATCCGCGCAAAACTCCATATATAACTGCGTAATGGACAAATAAAAAAAGTTAACACGGCGGATTTTTGAATTTTGACTTTTTCGAAAAGTAACGCTAAAATAAGTGATTGTTAGCTAGTTAGCTCTAAATGTAATTGCTGATTATTCTAAAACCATAACAGATTTTGACATGTCCTTCATAACCCATAGTCCAAATAAGATTTTGCACATGTGACCCGCGTTTGAGGATCGTCCATCACTAGGGGGCGCTGTGTTGTCAAGAAATCTACTACGCAAGAATGGCTGATCGGATTTTTACAAAACCTTCTTCATCCCCTTCCAGTCATACCCCTGAACTCAGGTATTAAATATGGTAATAATTAAAACAAGTGGGCGGGGCCTATTTCCAAAAGTGTTAAAAAACCTGGAGAATAATAAAAACAATAAAGTAAAGAATAAAAAATGCTTTAAAATCAATTTTTTGATCCCAGATTTTCAGGATGTATTCCGTGAATAAGGTGTAACAATTCTCTCACTGCATGTATTGTTTTTTTTTGAAGTGCTACACTCTGAATTTTTAAAAGTTTGTAAAATGGAGAAATCAATGTATTTTCCACAAATATTGTTCAACCCCCCAAAATATGGCCTCTATTTGTAAAGCACATGCAGAATAAACATGGATTTCAGTTTGGTAAAAATCCAGGCGAGTTTGACCAATTTACAAGACTTTGAAAATAAATGGTACAAGACTATAAAGTTTAATATTTTATTTCTCTGAATCCATTTTTTTAATGACCATAAAAAATATCCTGTGTTTAGATAAAGCACTCTTTGAGATCCATGAATATTTTCAGAATTTTAGAGCAAACCGTTGATTATTAACGAATTTATGAAGTTTGTGATCAGTTCACAGCTCTGCTCATCCAGCGCTCTGACTCCACAGCTGTGAACAGGGCGGCCATTTTGCCCATATTTGGGCACATCACAGGAAGTGATGTCACAGCGGCCATCTTAGGTCAGACAAAGCTGCGCTCAGAGAGAATAAAAGTCAATTCAGGAAAATGTACTTTATGTTTCAGACACTCTGAATCCGGTGAATTCTAACCCGATTTCCAGCTAAATCAACTGACTGAAAACGTCACCCCTTTAGGGGCTACATGGGACCAATTGATTGAATTAAATGATTGTCTAACTTAATAAATAATTTCGGTTTTTGTATTGAAAGTAAGCAAACTTCCAGAGCTACGTCCCAAGGAGCCAGACTTTTACTCCGCTTATTATCCTTTTTATCCTGGGGAATTACCTTCAATAAGTAAGATTTTATGATAGATAATCCTCATGCTTTAACATAATATGTGCTAATGGGTACAGGGATGGAAGTAGAGAAAAGTACATTAAACACCAAAAACAAACAAAATGGTCCTAAATTACTGGATAGACATGATTTGTGGGGAGGGGGGGGAGCCCGTGCTGAGGGTGATTAGGTTTTTTGTTGATTTCTTTCCCCCAGATCGCGGTTTGTATTATATCATTTTTAAATGCTGTTATGAGCACCTTTGCTCTCACCTGTCTGTATATAGTTTTGCTCATATGTGTCATGTTTCGGACGTATTTGGCCCACATGCAGAGAGACACCTGGGACAACAATGAGCAGTTCAAAGGTTTTATTTACAGGAGCGGAGTTGGCTGATCTCTGAATCTAAGAATCTGGGTTCAAGGCTGAACGGAGCCGCGGTGAGACGATCTAGGGAGAAAAACAAGAGGTTTAGGTTGGGTTGCGGTGAGGGGAATAATGGACTGAGGGGCGGGGCGCTTACCACAAGGCTCGGGAACCGGACCGGGGGAAGTGGAGCGGAGGAGGAACTTAGCGCTTTCAGCTCAGATGGAGGTTGGTGACTGAGTGACGGTGAGCTGCAGGAGCAAGAAGGGGTCCGAGCAGCGCCCGAGGTGGTCGAAGACAGCCGGTGGAATCTGGTGAGTCTGACTGACTGGTTTTCATCCGAAGTCTGGCAAGTCAAGTCAAGTGCATAGGCGCCACGGCTGGATCAAGGCACGGGGAACCACTGATGCTAACACTCTGGCATCCACCGGCTGTCTGAGCGCTGACTCGCAGAACGAGCCGCAGGTGTGCGTGCCCCGCCCACCAGTCAGCTGCAGTCACCTGTGGAGAGAGCAGCGGGGACAGCGCCAGCAGAGAACTGCATTGTGCTGTCTGCTAAGTTCTGACAATATGTAGATAATTGCTGTTGTCTGTAGATTGGTGTCTGTGTATATAGCTTATATATATATATATATATATATATATATATATATATATATATATATATATATATATATTGTGTGTATATTAGATTAATATTTAACTGCAAAATGTGTAAGTGCGTGTACATTTTTCATCCAGTTTGACTTCAGTTTAAATAGTTTTGGTTCTGAATAAATATGTGTAATCTGTCTGAAAGGTCACGATCACTGGGAACATATGATTAAAATGAGATCTGAGGTGCCTCCTATTCATTTTGACAGCAGCTGTCTGATCTGTGGTCTGACCCAAGATGGTCACCCTGTAGGCACGTCAGCCTAGTGGCTGGCAGCGTCCAATGGGGCGTCTACGTATATAATGTCTATGTTTCTAAGCGGAGCAGAACCTGAAGAGGGAGGAATTGGAATTTGAAATCAGAAAAGCTCAAATTAATAAAGGAAGTATTGTAGCAGTGTTTTTGGATATTGAAAATGCATATGACATGTTGTGGAAAGAAGGTTTATTAATTAAAATTATAAAGATGGGTATTACAGGTAGGATGTATTGGTGGATCAAAGATTTTCTAACTTAAAGACAAATACAAGTTCAAATAGGTAATTATCATTCTGAGAAATATACACACACACACGCACACACCCCCCCACACACACACATACACACAGGGTCCGAAATTAACTCGCCAGTTGCCAAATGCAAGTAAATTTCCCGTTTGGCGAGTGAATTTCAGAGGGCAAAACAAACAATACATTTATATAAATGTATAATTCCAGCTGTTGCTAAAATTTTAATAAGAGTCCACAGCCCTTAACTCTAAAGTCATTGTTACCAAATGTCTATCAGGGAATACTTGAAAATTGTTGTTAACTTGTATCTAACTGAATGGATGCACACATCGCAATGTCCTGCTTTGGATTCTAAGCATGTGGTGCGTTCAAGAACTTCACTCAACATAGGAATTTGCAAATTCGAGGATTATCTTTTGTACAGTAATATCTGTACAGCCTAAATTGACTCAGAAGTAAATCTATGGTTTAGCACTACAATACAAATATACAGTCAATTTATCAACATCCCACAGTTCTTAATTCTTCTAGTTCAAACATACTTCACTTAAATTTAAATTATGATTTTTCATTAACATTAAACGAAACAGTAGACATTTTAAACCTCATTTCCATTCGAGTCATTTAGCTTTAGGCTCAACATATATTACTGTATTAAAGATAATCCCCGCATGTGCAAATTCCTACGTTGAGCAAGGTACTTGAACTCATCACATACGCAGCAGTCAGACTGATTCAGTCAGACATTTCTCTGGTGTTCTGCGCTGGGTTTCGTCCATACAACTGTAAGTTATCATGTTTATGTGTATTATACTCTGTTTGGGGTCATGTTAACCCCTCGTTTTTATTGAGAACTTAGCAGTAGTTTTTCTCTTTGTAGTGTGGAGTCTAGTTACCTACAAATGAGCAACTTGATGTTAGCAGCTGCTTAGCATTAGGCTTGTAGCTCTGTTGTGGTTAGCAGCTAATTAGCAATCGGCTCAAAACTCTGTGGTGTCGCTCCACTGAGCTATATTATACACTAGAGTGCTAATCATAGACATTATAAACGTAGACGCATCGTTGGGCGGGTTCTGCCTATGCTGGGATGCGTCAGAGCGTCCGCCATGTTAAATGTGGCAAATCTGCAGTTACTCAGTCACTTAAACAGTATCAGGGGGACTTTAATCTCACAATATACTTTGTATTCGTAATATTTTTATTTTTGTAATATTACAAGTTTATTTTCGTATCCCTTTAACTTCATTCTCCCGACTTTATACTCGTAAAGAATAAAAATAATTAAAATAATCTCACCTGGCCCTATTACTCCAGGAGTGAAACAATTCTGCAAACTGTGACTATTCTGGAAATTTTCCCTCTTAATTCTCATAACATTACCACTTTTGTCTTTTTTTTTTAATTTTTTTTTTAAACTTTGTCCTAGGTTTTTTTTCCCCCTCATATTAGTAATTTTACCTCTTTAATACTCCCCCAAAAAGTCTGTTCCTAAAGGTTCACATGTGATACGGTTTTATGAAATAATGAAGACCACAATGTTTAGATTTAACAAATTCATCCTTATATTCATAACACATATACACACACAAATATATATATATATATATATATATATATATATACACACACATATACATATATATTTATATATATATATTTATTTATTTAGAAACATATAGATATAGATATGTATAGACAGCTATAATCTTGAACTATAGTGATATATAATCACACAGCTATTTATTTGGCTTATTTATAATACTTGAAAATCTATATATGCACATCTATGTCTAAATACAATAGTCTGTACTGTATGCAAGCTAAAAACCTTGAAAAAGAATGGTCTTGCACAGCTTTTTCCTAGTGTTGCCACTCTGCAGCTTTAGTGTGTCCAGTTTTGCAGCATGGTGCAGCCTTAGTTTATAGAAGGCAGATACAAGTAGTGAAATCAGCCCGAATACATTTCCATGCAGCACAGGAATGAGGCATCTTCTCTGATCCACGTTCACTACAACAGAACTTAACTTGCCACATACAATATGGCGGTGACGTTGATGTGCGAACCTGCGCCTAATGACGCGTCTACGTATATAATGTCTATGGTGCTAATAGCCCGCTGTTAGAACAAGTCGCTTTGAAGCCACCAGCCGCCATATTGGTACTCCCTATTTTCCCCCAGTAACTAGGGAGAATGTGCGCTACAGCATCGAATAACGAGGATTTTCTCATGTTCAGAGGGGGCTTAAAATTTGAAAATGTCAAATGCCGTATACTTTTATGCTATGTTCTAAAACTATCAAGTACTGAGAAAGTCATGTGCTGAAATATTTTCCATTTTATTTATTTAAATATATATAATAATAATAATAATACATTTAATTTATACTGCACTTTCCATCAAAAGATCTCCAAGTGCTACAGGTAAAAATTAAAAAAAGCATAAAAAAATTAAAAAAGCTTTTTTAGAAGAAAAAAAAGAATAAAACATCTAAAGGGGACCAAAAGCTTTGCTAAAAAGAAATGTTTTAAGGCCTTTTTTAAAACACTCAGTGGATTGAGGTGCCCTCAAGATGTCAGGGAGGGCATTCCACAGATGCGGGGCAGCAGCACTACATGCCCGATCTCCCATTGTCCTGAGTCTGGTTCTGGGAATGTGGAGGAGGTTTGAGTGAGTGGAGCGAAGGGAGCGGGTTGTCTTCTGTGGGCTGATAAGGCGGGGGCATGTCCATGGATGCATTGATGTGTGAGGAGGGAAACCTTGAACTCAAACCTGGTGGAGATGGGAAGCCAGTGTAGTGAATGGAGGATGGGGGTAATGTGCTCATGTTTCCGCACTCTCATCAGGATCCTAGCTGCAGAGTTTTGAAAATACTGAAGCCTCTGCAGACTTTTTCTAAGGATCCCAATGAGAAGTGCGTTGCAATAGTCCAGTCTGGAGGAGACAAAGGCATGAACCAGCTTTTCTGCGTCTGGGAGGGAGAGAATGGGACGAAGTTTGGAAATATTTCGGAGGTGGTAGAAAGAGGTCTTGCATAGGTGATTTATATGTGCTTCAAAAGTGAGTTGGGAGTCCATTTTTGCACCAAGATTTCTAACTGTTGATGAAAGCGGGATGTTAGTGCCAGAAAAGGTGATGCTGGTTATGGATAATGATTTGGTTTGATGAGGAGTTCCAACCAGGATGGCTTCGGTTTTTGCTCCATCCATACCTTTATCTCCTCCAGACAGGTGGTGAGTTTTGATGGGGATGACTGTGAGGGTGGGGTGTCAGCTGTGACATTTACATAGAGCTGTATGTCATCAGCATAGCAGTGGAATGAAATATTGTGGCAGCTGATGATTTGGCCAAGAGGAGTGAGGTAAAGGATGAAGAGGATGGGGCCAAGGACTGACCCCTGGGGGACACCACATGTAACTGTGTGTGGATGTGATTTGGAGTGTCCCAGGGAGATGTATTCTGTCCGGTTTGTGAGATATGATCTGAACCAACTGAGAGCAGTGTCATTTAGTCCAGTAGTGAGGTGGAGCCGGTTTAAGAGAATGCCGTGGTCGACAGTATCAAATGCAGCAGAAAGGTCAAGAAGGATGAGGAGGGATATATAAAACATTTATAAATATATAAATAACATACAAACACATATATGTATACATATATATACATATACACATACTTATACATATACACATACTTATATATATATATATATATATATATATATATATATATATATATATATATATATATATATATATATATATATATATATTAGGGCTGTCAAAATAACGCGTTAATTTCGATTAATTAATTTAAAAAAATTAACGGATTAAAAAAAATAACGCAGATTAATCAATGTCGTATAGGGGTTTTCAATAGGTGAGGCGTGCCTCCCCTGGGGGGCGCCAAAGAGTCACAGGGGAGGCACATGAAGACAGAGAAGAAGACAGCGCTGCCGCTCAACTCTGTGAAACAAAAGTAGCGATATCCGTGCCTTCTGTTTGAGCGCGCAGGAACCAATCCAAGCGCACAGTGAAACAACTCAACGCTCAAAACCGGTCTGGCACGGTCTGAAAAACTCTTCTCAACCCGCTGTCCTCGCGGTGAGTTCCATCTCTGCTCGCGCGCTACTTTGCTCGCGCACACCTGCTCGTTTCACACTCAACACCAGCTGTGCACTCGCTCGGCTGTTAAAGCCAATCACGACTGGGGGTTAAAGAAGACAGAGCAGAGACACAACAAGACAGACAAAGAAGCACAGAAGCACACATTGATCCAGTAATCTGTTCTACATTAGATGGTAATAGCGGGTGATCTGTCTTCTCTGGATGATGTCACAGTTAACAGAACGTCAGATCAGGTGTACCTACTATGAAGAAAAAAGAGAGAGCAAAAAGTTAAAAGATGAAATGACAACAGTCATTTCAATGTAATGCAATGCAAAACTGCATTGCATCTACTTTTTTAAGACAAATGCAAGAAAGTAATACATATTATGACATGCTTAATTGGAAGGGAGTGGGGAGCAGATAGATGGTGCTGCTGTAGAAGGTCGTGAGGATGGGCGGGGACAGGTGCGCTCTCCTCATCCTCCGCAGTAAGTGCAAGCGCTTCTGTGCCCTCTTCTCCAGTGACATGGTGTTCACAAACCAGCTGAGGTTGTGTGTTATGTGCACCCCGAGGAATTTATTGCTGCTGACCACCTCCACAGCTGAGCTGTTAATGAGAAGGGGAGCATGGCGAGGCCATTTCTTCCTGAAGTCCATGATGATCTCCTTCGTTTTCTCCACGTTCAGGATCAGTCCTGGTCCTGGTCCTGGTCGTTGTCGTCTCTAATCAGGCCCACCACCGTTGTGTCGTCTGAAAACTTCACAATGCGATTGGTGGTGAATCTGGGGACGCAGTCATGTGTCATCAGGGTGAACAGCAGGGGGCTCAAGACACAGCCTTGAGGGGAGCCCGTGCTGAGGGTGATGACATCAGAGGTGTTCTGTCTGACCCGGACCAAATGAGGTCAGGAGGTGAGGAAGTCTAGCAGGCAGTTGCGAAGGGGTGTGCTGAAGCCCAGATGTTTCAGTTTTTCCGCCAGATGCTGTAAGATAATGGTGTTGAACGCTGAACTGAAGTCCAGGAACATGCTCAAGGGGGCGGTGCGTGGGTGGGCTTGGAACCCGTTAATAACTGCTTGCAGTTCTAGTTAGGGTTCCAAGCCCGCAGCGCAGGCGAACGGCTATGCCGTTCGTCTGCTCTGTGAGCAGAGAACCCTATTGTTTTTCGTGTGTTTTTAAATTATTTATTATTATTATTATTATTATTACGGGTAATTATTATTCTCCGCTAAAACGCGTTGGGCGGCCCATGCGGATTTGTAACGAACCTATTGAATCAGGTATCCAAGTACAGAATGTGCACCGCTACTCAAACCCAGAAATTCAGACCCCTCAACAACTAGGGGGCGCTATAACAAAGGACAATGCGTTTTGGCCTATTACCACCAAACTACTGGTCCCACACTCAAAAACTTCACATCACTTTGTTTATTGGATGATTCTGCAAAATAAAGGGAATTGGCACACCCTTCGTTTCCCAGCTAGTTTTCGCGCTACATGGCTACAAAGGTTAAACCTTTCTTGTTAAACTCCTCCTACATTTTTTATGCAATCCGCGCAAAACTTCATATATAACCGCGTAATGGACAAATAAAAAAAGTTAACGCGCCAGATTTTTGAATTTTGACTTTTTCGAAAAGTAACGCTAAAATAAGTGATTGTTAGCTAGCTAGCTCTAAATGTAATTGCTGATTATTCTAAAACCATAACAGATTTTGACATGTCCTTTAAAACCCATAGTCCAAATAAGATTTTGCACATGTGACCCGCGTTTGAGGATCGTCCATCACTAGGGGGCGCTGTGATGTCAAGAAATCTACTACGCATTTTTAAAAGTTTGTAAAATGGAGAAATCAATGTATTTTCCACAAATATTGTTCAACCCCCCAAAATATGGCCTCTATTTGTAAAGCACATGCAGAATAAACATGGATTTCAGTTTGGTAAAAATCCAGGCGAGTTTGACCAATTTACAAGACTTTGAAAATAAATGGTACAAGACTATAAAGTTTAATATTTTATTTCTCTGAATCCATTTTTTTAATGACCATAGAAAAAATCCTGTGGTTAGATAAAGCACTCTTTGAGATCAATGAATATTTTCAGAATTTTAGAGCAAACCGTTGATTATTAACGAATTTATGAAGTTTGTGATCAGTTCACAGCTCTCATCATCCAGAGGTCTGACTGCAGAGCTTTGAACAGGGCGGCCATTTTGCCCATATTTGGGCACATCACAGGAAGTGACGTCACATCCCGTGTTTTTTCTAAGCGGAGCAGAAACTTGAAGAGGGAGGATAGCTTTTAGGGTTTTCTAAAGAACACATCATTTAAAAAATTTAATTGAATATAAAAAAGATCAAGCAGAAGACAGGAAAGTTATTTAGAAGGCAAAGAAGACAAAACGGAGACATTTTTGTGATTCAATAGGCAGAACAACCCCTATAGCTTAGGTATGGGGAATGATTAAGAAAATGAAGGGAAATAGAGCAGAGAGAACATATCCAGTTCTAAAACATGAAGAAGGAACAGCAGTAAGAAATGAAGAAAAACTAGAAGTAATGGCAAGAACATTTGCAAAGATCCATAGTTCAGATAATTTAACAGAAACGGGAAAATTTAGGAGAGAGCAGACAAGAAGGATAAATGATTTTATTTTAGAAGGTGAAACAACTCCAGGAAATGTCATGGATGTTTATTTTTCTATGCAAGAAATGAAGAGAGCGATATTTAGATCAGGATTAACAGCACCAGGAAAAGATCAGATATGCTATATTATGTTAAAAAAACTTAGGGAAACAAGCTGAAGAAAAACTTCTAGGTTTATATAATAAGATTTGGAAAGAAGGAAGATTACCTTCTAATTAGAAGGAAGCAATTATTGTGCCAATTATTAAACCAGGAAAGGATCCAACAAACCCTTTAAGTTATAGACCAATTGTACTTACTTCATGTTTAGGAAAGATTATGGAGAGAATGATAACAGAAAGGATTACATATTATGTAGAAAGTAAAAGACTGTTTTCTTCTTGTCAAATTGGATTCAGAAAAGGAAGTACAATGGATCCAGTTGTGTGTTTGGAATCAGATATTAGAAAAGCTCAGATTAATGGGGAAGTAGTAGTAGCAATATTTTTTGATAATGAGAAAGCATATGACATGGTATGGAAGGATGGGTTGCTTATAAAATTATATAAAATGGGCATAACAGGAAGGGCTTATAATTGGATTGAAGATTTTTTGTTTAATAATTATACAGGTACAGATGGGAGTAACAAAATCTGATAAATATAAAATTGATAATGGAACTCTACAGGAAAGTATTATCAGTCCTTTATTATTCTCAACTGTAAGTAATGAACAACTGACAACAGCTTAATCGGTAAGTGTATCTGTCGCTGCTCCTGCAGTTAATTAATGAATTATTTCCACCTGTGGCCACGTCACCTGTCAGCGTGTATTCCCTCACTGCCAGTAACTTAGCTGATAAACCAAACAGGGATATCCTCATGATTTGCTATTAGCTCAGGCTAATTTAGCATGATGCACTTTTTCTTTTCTTTTTTTTTTTAACAATGGTCGGAATGTGAAACAGTGTCCCGCATTTTAATGGGTCTGATTCAGAAAAAGTGAAAAAATTCCACCTGAGCCTTTCTGTAACAAAGAAGGCAGAGCTGCATCGGCTGTCAGTCAATAAGCAGGGGACACCTGTGAAGGGAAAACCATTTCAGGTGACTATCTCTTGAAGCTCATTAAGAGAATGCCAAGAGTGTATGAAGCAGTAATCAAAGCAAAAGGTGGCTACTTTGAAGAACCTAGAATATAAGACATATTTTCAGTTGTTTCACACTTTTTTGTTAAGTATATAATTCCACATGTTTTAATTCATAGTTTTGATGCCTTTAGTGTGAATCTACAATTGTCATAGTTATGAAAATTAAGAAAACTCTTTGAAGGAGAAGGTGTGTCTAAACCACCTCCTCCATTACCATCTGGTACGCTGGTGCCACCGCCAAAGACAAGAGCAGAGTGCAGCGTGTCATCCGGTCTGCAGAGAAGGTGATTGGCTGCAATTTTCCATCTCTCCAGGACCTGTAAGCCTCCAGGACTCTGAGGCGTGCAAAAAAGCACAGAAGCACACATTGATCCAGTAATCTGTTCTACATTAGATGGTAATAGCGGGTGATCTGTCTTCTCTGGATGATGTCACAGTTAACAGAACGTCAGATCAGGTGTGCCTACTATGAAGAAAAAAGAGAGAGCAAAAAGTTAAAAGATGAAATGACAACAGTCATTTCAATGTAATGCAATGCAAAACTGCATTGCATCTACTTTTTTTAGACAAATGCAAGAAAGTAATAAATACTATGACATGCTTAATTGGAAGGGAGTGGGGAGCAGATAGATGGTGCTGCTGTAGAAGGTCGTGAGGATGGGCGGGGACAGGTGGGCTCTCCTCATCCTCCGCAGTAAGTGCAAGCGCTTCTGTGCCCTCTTCTCCAGTGACATGGTGTTCACAAACCAGCTGAGGTTGTGTGTTATGTGCACCCCGAAGAATTTATTGCTGCTGACCACCTCCACAGCTGAGCTGTTAATGAGAAGTGGAGCATGGCGAGGCCATTTCTTCCTGAAGTCCATGATGATCTCCTTCGTTTTCTCTACGTTCAGGATCAGTCCTGGTCCTGGTCCTGGTCCTGGTCGTTGTCGTCTCTAATCAGGCCCACCACCGTCGTGTCGTCTGCAAACTTCACAATGTGATTGGTGGTGAACCTGGGGACACAGTCGTGTGTCATCAGGGTGAACAGCAGGGGGCTCAGGACGCAGCCCTGAGGAAAGCCCGTGCTGAGGGTGATGACATCAGAGGTTTTCTGTCCGACCCGGACCAACTGAGGGCTGTTGGTGATGAAGTCTAGCAGGCAGTTGCGAAGGGGTGTCCTGAAGCCCAGATGTTTCAGTTTTTCCGCCAGATGCTGTAAGATAATGGTGTTGAACGCTGAACTGAAGTCCAGGAACATGCTCAAGGGGGCGGGGCGTGGGTGGGCTTGGAACCCGTTAATAACTGCTTGCAGTTCTAGTTATTATTATTATTATTATTATTATTATTACGGGTAATTATTATTCTCCGCTAAAACGCGTTGGGCGGCCCATGCGGATTTGTAACGAATCAATTGGATCAGGTATCCAAGTACAGAATGTGCACCGCTACTCAAACCCAGAAATTCAGACCCCTCAACAACTAGGGGGCGCTATAACAAAGGACAATGCGTTTACGCCTGTAACCACCAAACTACTGGTCCTACACTCAAAAACTTGATGGCACTTTGTTTATTGGATGATTCTGCAAAATAAAGGGAATTGGCACACCCTTCGTTTCCCAGCTAGTTTTCGCGCTACATGGCTACAAAGGTTAAACCTTTCTTGTTAAACTCCTCCTACATTTTTTATGCAATCCGCGCAAAACTCCATATATAACCGCGTAATGGACAAATAAAAAAAGTTAACACGGCGGATTTTTGAATTTTGACTTTTTCGAAAAGTAACACTAAAATAAGTGATTGTTAGCTAGTTAGCTCTAAATGTAATTGCTGATTATTCTAAAACCATAACAGATTTTGACATGTCCTTCATAACCCATAGTCCAAATAAGATTTTGCACATGTGACCCGCGTTTGAGGATCGTCCATCACTAGGGGGCACTGTGATGTCAATAAATCTACTACGCAAGAATGGCTGATCGGATTTTTACAAAACCTTCTTCATCCCCTTCCAGTCATACCCCTGAACTCAGGTATTAAATATGGTAATGATTAAAACAAGTGGGCGGGGCCTATTTCCAAAAGTGTTAAAAAACCTGGAGAATAATAAAAACAATAAAGTAAAGAATAAAAAATGCTTTAAAATCAATTTTTTGATCCCAGATTTTCAGGATGTATTCCGTGAATAAGGTGTAACAATTCTCTCACTGCATGTATTGTTTTTTTTTGAAGTGCTACACTCTGAATTTTTAAAAGTTTGTAAAATGGAGAAATCAATGTATTTTCCACAAATATTGTTCAACCCCCCAAAATATGGCCTCTATTTGTAAAGCACATGCAGAATAAACATGGATTTCAGTTTGGTAAAAATCCAGGCGAGTTTAACCAATTTACAAGACTTTGAAAATAAATGGTACAAGACTATAAAGTTTAATATTTTATTTCTCTGAATCCATTTTTTTAATGACCATAAAAAATATCCTGTGGTTAGATAAAGCACTCTTTGAGATCCATGAATATTTTCAGAATTTTAGAGCAAACCGTTGATTATTAACGAATTTATTACGTTTGTGATCAGTTCACAGCTCTCCTCATCCAGAGCTCTGACTCCACAGCTGTGAACAGGGCGGCCATTTTGCCCATATTTGGGCACATCACAGGAAGTGATGTCACAGCGGCCATCTTAGGTCAGACAAAGCTGCGCTCAGAGAGAATAAAAGTCAATTCAGGAAAATGTACTTTATGTTTCAGACACTCTGAATCCGGTGAATTCTAACCCGATTTCCAGCTAAATCAGCTGACTGAAAACGTCACCCCTTTAGGGGCTACATGGGACCAATTGATTGAATTAAATGATTGTCTAACTTAATAAATAATTTCGGTTTTTGTATTGAAAGTAAGCAAACTTCCAGAGCTACGTCCCAAGGAGCCAGACTTTTACTCCGCTTATTATCCTTTTTATCCTGGGGAATTACCTTCAATAAGTAAGATTTTATGATAGATAATCCTCATGCTTTAACACAATATGTGCTAATGGGTACAGGGATGGAAGTAGAGAAAAGTACATTAAACACCAAAAACAAACAAAATGGTCCTAAATTACTGGATAGACATGATTTGTGTGGGGGGGGGGGGGGAAGCCCGTGCTGAGGGTGATTAGGTTTTTTGTTGATTTCTTTCCCCCAGATCGCGGTTTGTATTATATCATTTTTAAATGCTGTTATGAGCACCTTTGCTCTCACTTGTCTGTATATAGTTTTGCTCATATGTGTCATGTTTCGGACGTATTTGGCCCACATGCAGAGAGACACCTGGGACAACAATGAGCAGTTCAAAGGTTTTATTTACAGGAGCGGAGTTGGCTGATCTCTGAATCTAAGAATCTGGGTTCAAGGCTGAACGGAGCCGCGGTGAGACGATCTAGGGAGAAAAACAAGAGGTTTAGGTTGGGTTGCGGTGAGGGGAATAATGGACTGAGGGGCGGGGCGCTTACCACAAGGCTCGGGAATCGGACCGGGGGAAGTGGAGCGGAGGAGGAACTTAGCGCTTTCAGCTCAGATGGAGGTTGGTGACTGAGCGACGGTGAGCTGCAGGAGCAAGAAGGGGTCCGAGCAGCGCCCGAGGTGGTCGAAGAAAGCCGGTGGAATCTGGTGAGTCTGACTGACTGGTTTTCATCCGAAGTCTGGCAAGTCAAGTCAAGTGCATAGGCGCCACGGCTGGATCAAGGCACGGGGAACCACTGATGCTAACACTCTGGCATCCACCGGCTGTCTGAGCGCTGCTCTTATGCTCCAGCGCTGACTCGCAGAACGAGCCGCAGGTGTGCGCGCCCCGCCCACCAGTCAGCTGCAGTCACCTGTGGAGAGAGCAGCGGGGACAGCGCCAGCAGAGAACTGCATGGTGCTGTCTGCTAAGTTCTGACAATATGTAGATAATTGCTGTTGTCTGTAGATTGGTGTCTGTGTATATAGCTTATATATATATATATATATATATATATATATATATATATATATATATATATTGGAAGAAAGAGAGAGAGATTTATGTTTATAATTTGTGTGTATGTTAGATTAATATTTAACTGCAAAATGTGTAAGTGCGTGTACATTTTTCATCCAGTTTGGTGGTAGATTATATAACTATATATAAATAACGCGTTAATTTCGATTAATTAATAAAAAAAAAATTAACGGATTAAAAAAAATAACGCAGATTAATCAATGTCGTGTAGGGGTTTTCAATAGGTGAGGCGTGCCTCCCCTGGGGGGCGCCAAAGAGTCACAGGGGAGGCACATGAAGACAGAGAAGAAGACAGCGCTGCCGCTTAACTCTGTGAAACAAAAGTAGCGATATTCGTGCCTTCTGTTTGAGCGCGCAGGAACCAATCCAAGCGCACAGTGAAACAACTCAACGCTCAAAACCGGTCTGGCACGGTCTGAAAAACTCTTCTCAACCTGCTGTCCTCGCGGTGAGTTCCATCTCTGCTCGCGCGCTACTTTGCTCGCGCACACCTGCTCGTTTCACACTCAACACCAGCTGTGCACTCGCTCGGCTGTTAAAGCCAATCACGACTGGGGGTTAAAGAAGACAGAGCAGAGACACAACAAGAGAGACAAAAAAGCACAGAAGCACACATTGATCCAGTAATCTGTTCTACATTAGATGGTAATAGCGGGTGATCTGTCTTCTCTGGATGATGTCACAGTTAACAGAACGTCAGATCAGGTGTACCTACTATGAAGAAAAAAGAGAGAGCAAAAAGTTAAAAGATGAAATGACAACAGTCATTTCAATGTAATGCAATGCAAAACTGCATTGCATCTACTTTTTTTAGACAAATGCAAGAAAGTAATAAATATTATGACATGCTTAATTGGAAGGGAGTGGGGAGCAGATAGATGGTGCTGCTGTAGAAGGTCGTGAGGATGGGCGGGGACAGGTGGGCTCTCCTCATCCTCCGCAGTAAGTGCAAGCGCTTCTGTGCCCTCTTCTCCAGTGACATGGTGTTCACAAACCAGCTGAGGTTGTGTGTTATGTGCACCCCGAGGAATTTATTGCTTCTGACCACCTCCACAGTTGAGCTGTTAATGAGAAGTGGAGCATGGCGAGGCCATTTCTTCCAGAAGTCCATGATGATCTCCTTTGTTTTCTCCACGTTCAGGATCAGTCCTGGTCCTGGTCGTTGTCGTCTCTAATCAGGCCCACCACCGTCGTGTCGTCTGCAAACTTCACAATGTGATTGGTGGTGAACCTGGGGACACAGTCGTGTGTCATCAGGGTGAACAGCAGGGGGCTCAGGACGCAGCCCTGAGGAAAGCCCGTGCTGAGGGTGATGACATCAGAGGTTTTCTGTCCGACCCGGACCAACTGAGGTCTGTTGGTGATGAAGTCTAGTAGGCAGTTGCGAACAGGTGTGCTGAAGCCCAGATGTTCCAGTTTTGATGGTGTTGAACGCTGAACTGAAGTCCAGGAACATGCTCTAGGGGGCGGTGCGTGGGTGGGCTTGGAACCCGTTAATAACTGCTTGCAGTTCTAGTTATTATTATTATTATTATTAGGGTTCCAAGCCCGCAGCGCAGGCGAACGGCTATGCCGTTCGTCTGCTCTGTGAGCAGAGAACCCTATTGTTTTTCTAGTGTTTTTAAATTATTTATTAGGGTTCCAAGCCCGCAGCGCAGGCGAACGGCTATGCCGTTCGTCTGCTCTGTGAGCAGAGAACCCTATTGTTTTTCTAGTGTTTTTAAATTATTTATTATTATTATTATTAGGGTTCCAAGCCCGCAGCGCAGGCGAACGGCTATGCCGTTCGTCTGCTCTGTGAGCAGAGAACCCTATTGTTTTTCGTGTGTTTTTAAATTATTTATTATTATTATTATTATTATTACGGGTAATTATTATTCTCCGCTAAAACGCGTTGGGCGGCCCATGCGGATTTGTAACGAACCTATTGAATCAGGTATCCAAGTACAGAATGTGCACCGCTACTCAAACCCAGAAATTCAGACCCCTCAACAACTAGGGGGCGCTATAACAAAGGACAATGCGTTTTGGCCTATAACCACCAAACTACTGGTCCCACACTCAAAAACTTCACATCACTTTGTTTATTGGATGATTCTGCAAAATAAAGGGAATTGGCACACCCTTCGTTTCCCAGCTAGTTTTCGCGCTACATGGCTACAAAGGTTAAACCTTTCTTGTTTAACTCCTCCTACATTTTTTATGCAATCCGCGCAAAACTCCACATATAACAGCGTAATGGACAAATAAAAAAAGTGAACGCGCCGGATTTTTGAATTTTGACTTTTTCGAAAAGTAACGCTAAAATAAGTGATTGTTAGCTAGCTAGCTCTAAATGTAATTGCTGATTATTCTAAAACCATAACAGATTTTGACATGTCCTTCATAACCCATAGTCCAAATAAGATTTTGCACATGTGACCCGCGTTTGAGGATCGTCCATCACTAGGGGGCGCTGTGATGTCAAGAAATCTACTACGCAAGAATGGCTGATCGGATTTTTACAAAACCTTCTTCATCCCCTTCCAGTCATACCCCTGAACTGAGGTATTAAATATGGTAATTATTAAAACAAGTGGGCGGGGCCTATTTCCAAAAGTGTTAAAAAACCTGGAGAATAATAAAAACAATAAAGTAAAGAATAAAAAATGCTTTAAAATCAATTTTTTGATCCCAGATTTTCAGGATGTATTCTGTGAAAAAGGTGTAACAATTCTCTCACTGCATGTATTGTTTTTTTTTGAAGTGCTACACTCTGAATTTTTAAAAGTTTGTAAAATGGAGAAATCAATGTATTTTCCACAAATATTGTTCAACCCCCCAAAATATGGCCTCTATTTGTAAAGCACATGCAGAATAAACATGGATTTCAGTTTGGTAAAAATCCAGGCGAGTTTGACCAATTTACAAGACTTTGAAAATAAATGGTACAAGACTATAAAGTTTAATATTTTATTTCTCTGAATCCATTTTTTTAATGACCATAAAAAAAATCCTGTGGTTAGATAAAGCACTCTTTGAGATCCATGAATATTTTCAGAATTTTAGAGCCAACCGTTGATTATTAACGAATTTATGAAGTTTGTGATCAGTTCACAGCTTTCATCATCCAGAGCTCTGACTGCAGAGCTTTGAACAGGGCGGCCATTTTGCCCATATTTGGGCACATCACAGGAAGTGACGTCAAAGCAGCCATCTTAGGTCAGACCAAGCTGCCATCTTAGGTCAGACCATAGAGAACACAGACATGAATACGTAGACGCCGCGTCCTCGGTTGAGAGGCGTGCCGACAGAGCGGCCATCTTAGGTCAGACCAAGCTGCAGTCAGACAGAATACAAGTCATTACAGGAAAATGTACTTTATGTTTTCAGACACTCTGAATCCGGTGAATTCTCACCCGATTTCCAGATAAATCAACTGACTGAAAACGTCACCCCTTTAGGGGCTACATGGGACCAATTGATTGAATTAAATTATTGTCTAACTTAATAAATAATTTCGATTTTGTATTGAAAGTAAGCAAACTTCCAGAGCTACGTCCCAGGAAGCCCGACTTTTACTCCGCTTATGGGTGCGCAAATAAAAGGACACTAGGAACCAGATCCTGGGGAATTACCTTCCATAAGTAAGATTTTATGATAGATCATCCTCATGCTTTACAGTTACAGTTTTCCAGCATAAACACAATATGTGCTAATGGGTACAGCGATGGAAGTAGAGAAAAGTACATTAAACACCAAAAACAAACAAAATGGTCCTAAATTACTGGATAGACATGATTTGTGGGGAGTGGGGGGGGAAGCCCGTGCTGAGGGTGATTAGGTTTTTTGTTGATTTCTTTTTGTTGATAATTGCTGTTGTCTGTAGATCGGTGTCTGTGTATATATCTTATATATATATATATATATATATATATATATATATATATATATATATATATATATGCTTGTCGGGACTTTGATGCAATCAACTGGTTTCCTTATATAGGACATTTTATCCAATCTGTATAATCTGACCCCATCTGTATAATATGATTGAACTTGATTTTGTAAAGTGCCTTGAGATGACATGTTTCATGATTTGGCGCTATATAAATAAATAAATTGAATATATATATAATATTGGAAGAATTTTAGAGCAAACTGTTGATTTTTAAAGAATTTATTTATGAATTTAAAGAGAATAATATTTCCGAAATGTGCCCATGTAGGGATTTAAAATTTCCAGTAGATGGCAGTATTTGATTATATATGGATTTTTTACACACACACACACACACTTATATACATAAGCTTTACATTGAATGTAGCTAGTTGCGGAGCCAGAGGGGTGGCAGGGGTGGCATTTGCCACCCCCAACAGAGCCCTTGGCACCCCCTACTGCCACCCCACTGGAAATGGTAATTTTAACATATAATACTTATGAGATCGGCAAAGATTTGCCAGGAAAACTGTAATTTCCGACTGTCCCTGAAGGCAGCCCATGCAGTAGCAGCCTACATGCTGCGCACTGACGCTGTTCATTGGTTAAGCTGACATGTGGTTCCTGCTTGATCCAAAACACACCCGCGGCTTTAGAGTACACCGTTGAGGAGTTTTGCAGGTATTTACAACATTTTACCGAGGCGGCACTTGTCATACATTTCTAAAAAGAAAAAAAAAATGGTTGTGCACCGCTCCGTCCGTAGTGCCTCGTTTATTATATTAGCCATGCTAGTGCTGATAGATCGTGTTTTAGACAGATTCTTTTAACATATGTTTGAGTGCACATGCTGCCCTGTAATGTTTTATTAATTTGGCCAGGATAT
This sequence comes from Fundulus diaphanus, assembly GCA_037039145.1. Classification (NCBI taxonomy): domain Eukaryota; kingdom Metazoa; phylum Chordata; class Actinopteri; order Cyprinodontiformes; family Fundulidae; genus Fundulus; species Fundulus diaphanus. Next base: position 7,981,543 of record CM073139.1, read on the forward strand.
ATCTCCCAGCTCTTGCTTGAAATGTGTGTGGTAAGAATATGTGAAAAACCATTGTTAAGTTTATAATGACTGAAATGTAAATAGGCTATGTCATATGAAAGCTTTGAATTATAACCTAACTAGTTATATTAATTAATTTAATTAATCTATTTTTAATTTAGTATTATTTTAGCTAGCTACAGAAAACTAAAAACTATAGTTTAAATAATATTTAAAATAGTGTTGTCTTTGCCATACAGTCATGGAGTCTAAATACCAGGCTGCCTTATTTTGTGTAGAGCCCAAATGAAGAGAAAAGAGAATATCTCACAGTTCTTCTTAAAGAGGCAAAAACCAGGGCCAGACCAGGACCAGACAGAACCCTGCAGCAGTGACCAACCTGGAGAAGCCAGCCAGGAGACACCAGGCCCAAGTGTATCACCAGCAGGTTAGAGGCTGTGACAGAGAGTTATTAAGTAGTAAAATCCAATAAGCCTAATTGTAAAGGTTAGCGTGATGCTTTTTGCATTTTTTATTGTGTCTGTTTATGAACACAATTGAAACAAGTGGGCAGGGCCTATTTGCAAAAGTGTGAGAGTAGGGAGTAGCAAGATGGCGGCCAGTCACTAGGGGAGGTCACTGGCCGCCATCTTGCTACTCCGTTCTCACACAGAACCCCATAGCATTTGGTTGCAACAACAAGCAGTTTGGCTGTGTGAAAACGTTTCACAGGTAACTTTAAAGTCAGTGGTTGTTATACTTACTATACAAATTACTTTTGTTTTGGTAACACTTTATTTGTGCCTAAGATTTACATGATACTGTCATAAACAGAGGCTGCACAGTGAAGCAGTGAGAAGTGTTGTTGCCTTCTGGGTTCAATCACCTGGGTCTTAAAAATCCTCCCGGGTCTTTCAAATCCTCCCGGGTCTTTCAAATCCTCCTGGGTCTTTCAAATCCTCCCGGGTCTTTCAAATCCTCTGGGTCTTTCTGCATGAAGTTTGAATGTTCTACCTGTGCATGCGTAGGTTCACTCCGGGTACGCTGGCTTCCTCCCACAGTTCAAAAACATGACTGTTAGTTTAATTGGCTTCTCTAAATTGTCCTTAGGTGTGAGTGTGTGCAAGAATGGTTGTTTGTCCTGTCTGTCTCTGTGTTGCCCTGTGACAGATTGCCGACCTGTCCAGGGTGTAACCCGCCTCTCGCTCAGTGAACGCTGTGTGTATATATATATATATATATATATATATATATATATATATATATATATATATATATATATACACACAGAAAGCTATATACACGGTAGACTGTGCGTTAATGTAACGCAGAAGGTCTGGAGATGCTACGTTGGTGTAGCTTGTAGGACCTGAACAGGGGAGAGAGGCAGAGTCAAGTGTCACGGGGCCTCTGGGCCGTGTTAATAAGGCTGGTAGCGGATGGGAAAAAACTGTTTTTGTGTCGTGAGGTTTTGGTCCTGATGGACCGCTGCCTCCTGCCAGAGGGAAGTGTCTGAAATATTTTGTGATTGGGGTGTCACAAAATCGGCCACAATCTTCCCTGCACGCCTCAGAGTCCTGGAGGCTTACAGGTCCTGGAGAGATGGAAAATTGCAGCCAATCACCTTCTCTGCAGACCGGATGACACGCTGCAGTCTGCTCTTGTCTTTGGCGGTGGCACCAGCGTACCAGATGGTAATGGAGGAGGTGGTTTAGACACACCTTCTCCTTCAAAGAGTTTTCTTAATTTTCATAACTATGACAATTGTAGATTCACACTAAAGGCATCAAAACTATGAATTAACACATGTGGAATTATATACTTAACAAAAAAGTGTGAAACAACTGAAAATATGTCTTATATTCTAGGTTCTTCAAAGTAGCCACCTTTTGCTTTGATTACTGCTTCGTACACTCTTGGCATTCTCTTAATGAGCTTCAAGAGATAGTCACCTGAAATGGTTTTCCATTCACAGGTGTCCCCTGTCAGGTTTAATAAGTGGGATGTCTTGCCTCTTATATGGGGTTGGGACCATCAGTTGTGTTGTGCAGAAGTCAAGTGGATACACAGTTTATAGTCCTACTGAATAAACTGTTAGAATTTGTATTATGGCAAGAAAAAAGCAGCTAAGTAAAGAAAAACAAGTGGCCATAATTACTTTAAGAACTGAAGGTCATTCAGTCCGAAAAATTGGGAAAACTTTGAAAGTGTCCCCAAGTGCAGTCGCAAAAACCATCAAGCGCTACAAAGAAACTGGCTCACACGAGGACCGCCCCAGGAAAGGAAGACCAAGAGTCACCTCTGCTGTGGAGGATAAATTCATCCTAGTCACCAGCCTCAGAAATCGCAGGTTGACAGCAGCTCAGATTAGAGACCAGGTCAATGCCACACAGAGTTCTAGCAGCAGACACATCTCTAGAACAACTGTTAGGAGACTGTGTGAATCAGGCCTTCATGGTAAAACAGCTGCTAGGAAACCACTGTTAAGGACAGGCAACAAGTAGAAGAGAATTGTTTGGGCTAAAGAACACAAGGAATGGACATTAGACCAGTGGAAATCTGTGCTTTGGTCTGATGAGTCCAAAGTTGAGATCTTTGGTTCCAACCATCGTGTCTTTGTGCGACGCAGAAAAGGTTTAACAGATGGACTCTATTCAATTCAATTCAATTGTATTTATATAGCGCCAATTCATGAAACATGTCATCTCGAGGCACTTTACAAAGTCAAAATCAATCATATTATACAGATTGGTCAAAAATTTCCTATATAAGGGAACCAGTTGATTGCTTCAAAGTCCCGACAAGCAGCATTCACTCCTGGAGAAGCATAGAGCTACAGGGAGAGACGTCTGCATTGTCCATGGCTTTGCAGCAATCCCTCATACTGAGCAAGCATGAAGCGACAGTCGAAAAAAAACCCCACCCATTAGCGGGAAGGAAAAACCTCCAGCAGAACCGGGCTCAGTATGAACGGTCATCTGCCTCGACCGACTGGGGGTTAAAGAATACAGAGCAGAGACACAACAAGAGAGACAAACATGCACAGAAGCACACATTGATCCAGTAATCTGTTCTACATTAGATAGTAATAGCGGGTGATCTGTCTTCTCTGGATGATGTCACAGTTAACAGAACGTCAGATCAGGTGTACCTACTATGAAGAAAAAAGAGAGAGCAAAAAGTTAAAAGCTGAAATGACAACAGTCATTTCAATGTAATGCAATGCAAAACTGCATTGCATCTACTTTTTTTAGACAAATGCGAGAAAGTAATAAATATTATGACATGCTTAATTGGAAGGGAGTGGGGAGCAGATAGATGGTGCTGCTGTAGAAGGTCGTGAGGATGGGCGGGGACAGGTGGGCTCTCCTCATCCTCCGCAGTAAGTGCAAGCGCTTCTGTTCCCTCTTCTCCAGTGACATGGTGTTCACAAACCAGCTGAGGTTGTGTGTTATGTGCACCCCGAGGAATTTATTGCTGCTGGCCACCTCCACAGCTGAGCTGTTAATGAGAAGTGGAGCATGGCGAGGCCATTTCTTCCTGAAGTCCATGATGATCTCCTTCGTTTTCTCCACGTTCAGGATCAGTCCTGGTCCTGGTCCTGGTCGTTGTTGTCTCTAATCAGGCCCACCACCGTCGTGTCGTCTGCAAACTTCACGATGTGATTGGTGGTGAACCTGGGGACACAGTCGTGTGTCATCAGGGTGAACAGCAGGGGGCTCAGGACGCAGCCCTGAGGAAAGCCCGTGCTGAGGGTGATGACATCAGTGGTTTTCTGTCCGACCCAGACCAACTGAGGTCTGTTGGTGATGAAGTCTAGTAGGCAGTTGCGAACAGGTGTGCTGAAGCCCAGATGTTCTAGTTTTGATGGTGTTGAACGCTGAACTGAAGTCCAGGAACATGCTCAAGGGGGCGGTGCGTGGGTGGGCTTGGAACCCGTTAATAACTGCTTGCAGTTCTAGTTATTATTATTATTATTATTATTACGGGTAATTATTATTCTCCGCTAAAACGCGTTGGGCGGCCCATGCGGATTTGTAACGAACCTATTGAATCAGGTATCCAAGTACAGAATGTGCACCGCTACTCAAACCCAGAAATTCAGACCCCTCAACAACTAGGGGGCGCTATAACAAAGGACAATGCGTTTTGTTCTATATCCACCAAACTACTGGTCCCACACTCAAAAACTTCACATCACTTTGTTTATTGGATGATTCTGCAAAATAAAGGGAATTGGCACACCCTTCGTTTCCCAGCTAGTTTTCCCGCTACATGGCTACAAAGGTTAAACCTTTTTTGTTAAACTCCTCCTACATTTTTTATGCAATCCGCGCAAAACTCCATATATAACCGCGTAATGGACAAATAAAAAAAGTTAACACGGCGGATTTTTGAATTTTGACTTTTTCGAAAAGTAACGCTAAAATAAGTGATTGTTAGCTAGTTAGCTCTAAATGTAATTGCTGATTATTCTAAAACCATAACAGATTTTGACATGTCCTTCATAACCCATAGTCCAAATAAGATTTTGCACATGTGACCCGCGTTTGAGGATCGTCCATCACTAGGGGGCGCTGTGTTGTCAAGAAATCTACTACGCAAGAATGGCTGATCGGATTTTTACAAAACCTTCTTCATCCCCTTCCAGTCATACCCCTGAACTCAGGTATTAAATATGGTAATGATTAAAACAAGTGGGCGGGGCCTATTTCCAAAAGTGTTAAAAAACCTGGAGAATAATAAAAGCAATAAAGTAAAGAATAAAAAATGCTTTAAAATCAATTTTTTGATCCCAGATTTTCAGGATGTATTCCGTGAATAAGGTGTAACAATTCTCTCACTGCATGTATTGTTTTTTTTTGAAGTGCTACACTCTGAATTTTTAAAAGTTTGTAAAATGGAGAAATCAATGTATTTTCCACAAATATTGTTCAACCCCCCAAAATATGGCCTCTATTTGTAAAGCACATGCAGAATAAACATGGATTTCAGTTTGGTAAAAATCCAGGCGAGTTTGACCAATTTACAAGACTTTGAAAATAAATGGTACAAGACTATAAAGTTTAATATTTTATTTCTCTGAATCCATTTTTTTAATGACCATAAAAAATATCCTGTGTTTAGATAAAGCACTCTTTGAGATCCATGAATATTTTCAGAATTTTAGAGCAAACCGTTGATTATTAACGAATTTATGAAGTTTGTGATCAGTTCACAGCTCTCCTCATCCAGCGCTCTGACTCCACAGCTGTGAACAGGGCGGCCATTTTGCCCATATTTGGGCACATCACAGGAAGTGATGTCACAGCGGCCATCTTAGGTCAGACAAAGCTGCGCTCAGAGAGAATAAAAGTCAATTCAGGAAAATGTACTTTATGTTTCAGACACTCTGAATCCGGTGAATTCTAACCCGATTTCCAGCTAAATCAACTGACTGAAAACGTCACCCCTTTAGGGGCTACATGGGACCAATTGATTGAATTAAATGATTGTCTAACTTAATAAATAATTTCGGTTTTTGTATTGAAAGTAAGCAAACTTCCAGAGCTACGTCCCAAGGAGCCAGACTTTTACTCCGCTTATTATCCTTTTTATCCTGGGGAATGACCTTCAATAAGTAAGATTTTATGATAGATAATCCTCATGCTTTAACACAATATGTGCTAATGGGTACAGGGATGGAAGTAGAGAAAAGTACATTAAACACCAAAAACAAACAAAATGGTCCTAAATTACTGGATAGACATGATTTGTGGGGAGGGGGGGGGAGCCCGTGCTGAGGGTGATTAGGTTTTTTGTTGATTTCTTTCCCCCAGATCGCGGTTTGTATTATATCATTTTTAAATGCTGTTATGAGCACCTTTGCTCTCACCTGTCTGTATATAGTTTTGCTCATATGTGTCATGTTTCGGACGTATTTGGCCCACATGCAGAGAGACACCTGGGACAACAATGAGCAGTTCAAAGGTTTTATTTACAGGAGCGGAGTTGGCTGATCTCTGAATCTAAGAATCTGGGTTCAAGGCTGAACGGAGCCGCGGTGAGACGATCTAGGGAGAAAAACAAGAGGTTTAGGTTGGGTTGCGGTGAGGGGAATAATGGACTGAGGGGCGGGGCGCTTACCACAAGGCTCGGGAACCGGACCGGGGGAAGTGGAGCGGAGGAGGAACTTAGCGCTTTCAGCTCAGATGGAGGTTGGTGACTGAGCGACGGTGAGCTGCAGGAGCAAGGAGGGGTCCGAGCAGCGCCCGAGGTGGTCGAAGACAGCCGGTGGAATCTGGTGAGTCTGACTGACTGGTTTTCATCCGAAGTCTGGCAAGTCAAGTCAAGTGCATAGGCGCCACGGCTGGATCAAGGCACGGGGAACCACTGATGCTAACACTCTGGCATCCACCGGCTGTCTGAGCGCTGACTCGCAGAACGAGCCGCAGGTGTGCGTGCCCCGCCCACCAGTCAGCTGCAGTCACCTGTGGAGAGAGCAGCGGGGACAGCGCCAGCAGAGAACTGCATGGTGCTGTCTGCTAAGTTCTGACAATATGTAGATAATTGCTGTTGTCTGTAGATTGGTGTCTGTGTATATAGCTTATATATATATATATATTTGTGTGTATATTAGATTAATATTTAACTGCAAAATGTGTAAGTGCGTGTACATTTTTCATCCAGTTTGACTTCAGTTTAAATAGTTTTGGTTCTGAATAAATATGTGTAATCTGTCTGAAAGGTCACGATCACTGGGAACATATGATTAAAATGAGATCTGAGGTGCCTCCTATTCATTTTGACAGCAGCTGTCTGATCTGTGGTCTGACCCAAGATGGTCACCCTGTAGGCACGTCAGCCTAGTGGCTGGCAGCGTCCAATGGGGCGTCTACGTATATAATGTCTATGTTTCTAAGCGGAGCAGAACCTGAAGAGGGAGGAATTGGAATTTGAAATCAGAAAAGCTCAAATTAATAAAGGAAGTATTGTAGCAGTGTTTTTGGATATTGAAAATGCATATGACATGTTGTGGAAAGAAGGTTTATTAATTAAAATTATAAAGATGGGTATTACAGGTAGGATGTATTGGTGGATCAAAGATTTTCTAACTTAAAGACAAATACAAGTTCAAATAGGTAATTATCATTCTGAGAAATATACACACACACGCACACACACCCCCACACACACACATACACACAGGGTCCGAAATTAACTCGCCAGTTGCCAAATGCAAGTAAATTTCCCGTTTGGCGAGTGAATTTCAGAGGGCAAAACAAACAATACATTTATATAAATGTATAATTCCAGCTGTTGCTAAAATTTTAATAAGAGTCCACAGCCCTTAACTCTAAAGTCATTGTTACCAAATGTCTATCAGGGAATACTTGAAAATTGTTGTTAACTTGTATCTAACTGAATGGATGCACACATCGCAATGTCCTGCTTTGGATTCTAAGCATGTGGTGCGTTCAAGAACTTCACTCAACATAGGAATTTGCAAATTCGAGGATTATCTTTTGTACAGTAATATCTGTACAGCCTAAATTGACTCAGAAGTAAATCTATGGTTTAGCACTACAATACAAATATACAGTCAATTTATCAACATCCCACAGTTCTTAATTCTTCTAGTTCAAACATACTTCACTTAAATTTAAATTATGATTTTTCATTAACATTAAACGAAACAGTAGACATTTTAAACCTCATTTCCATTCGAGTCATTTAGCTTTAGGCTCAACATATATTACTGTATTAAAGATAATCCCCGCATGTGCAAATTCCTACGTTGAGCAAGGTACTTGAACTCATCACATACGCAGCAGTCAGACTGATTCAGTCAGACATTTCTCTGGTGTTCTGCGCTGGGTTTCGTCCATACAACTGTAAGTTATCATGTTTATGTGTATTATACTCTGTTTGGGGTCATGTTAACCCCTCGTTTTTATTGAGAACTTAGCAGTAGTTTTTCTCTTTGTAGTGTGGAGTCTAGTTACCTACAAATGAGCAACTTGATGTTAGCAGCTGCTTAGCATTAGGCTTGTAGCTCTGTTGTGGTTAGCAGCTAATTAGCAATCGGCTCAAAACTCTGTGGTGTCGCTCCACTGAGCTATATTATACACTAGAGTGCTAATCATAGACATTATAAACGTAGACGCATCGTTGGGCGGGTTCTGCCTATGCTGGGATGCGTCAGAGCGTCCGCCATGTTAAATGTGGCAAATCTGCAGTTACTCAGTCACTTAAACAGTATCAGGGGGACTTTAATCTCACAATATACTTTGTATTCGTAATATTTTTATTTTTGTAATATTACAAGTTTATTTTCGTATCCCTTTAACTTCATTCTCCCGACTTTATACTCGTAAAGAATAAAAATAATTAAAATAATCTCACCTGGCCCTATTACTCCAGGAGTGAAACAATTCTGCAAACTGTGACTATTCTGGAAATTTTCCCTCTTAATTCTCATAACATTACCACTTTTGTCTTTTTTTTTTTTATTTTTTTTTTAAACTTTGTCCTAGGTTTTTTTTTTCCCTCATATTAGTAATTTTACCTCTTTAATACTCCCCCAAAAAGTCTGTTCCTAAAGGTTCACATGTGATACGGTTTTATGAAATAATGAAGACCACAATGTTTAGATTTAACAAATTCATCCTTATATTCATAACACATATACACACACAATATATATATATATATATATATATATATATATATATATATATATATATATATATATATATATATATATACACACACATATACATATATATTTATATATATATATTTATTTATTTAGAAACATATAGATATAGATATGTATAGACAGCTATAATCTTGACCTATAGTGATATATAATCACACAGCTATTTATTTGGCTTATTTATAATACTTGAAAATCTATATATGCACATCTATGTCTAAATACAATAGTCTGTACTGTATGCAAGCTAAAAACCTTGAAAAAGAATGGTCTTGCACAGCTTTTTCCTAGTGTTGCCACTCTGCAGCTTTAGTGTGTCCAGTTTTGCAGCATGGTGCAGCCTTAGTTTATAGAAGGCAGATACAAGTAGTGAAATCAGCCCGAATACATTTCCATGCAGCACAGGAATGAGGCATCTTCTCTGATCCACGTTCACTACAACAGAACTTAACTTGCCACATACAATATGGCGGTGACGTTGATGTGCGAACCTGCGCCTAATGACGCGTCTACGTATATAATGTCTATGGTGCTAATAGCCCGCTGTTAGAACAAGTCGCTTTGAAGCCACCAGCCGCCATATTGGTACTCCCTATTTTCCCCCAGTAACTAGGGAGAATGTGCGCTACAGCATCGAATAACGAGGATTTTCTCATGTTCAGAGGGGGCTTAAAATTTGAAAATGTCAAATGCCGTATACTTTTATGCTATGTTCTAAAACTATCAAGTACTGAGAAAGTCATGTGCTGAAATATTTTCCATTTTATTTATTTAAATATATATAATAATAATAATAATACATTTAATTTATACTGCACTTTCCATCAAAAGATCTCCAAGTGCTACAGGTAAAAATTAAAAAAAGCATAAAAAAATTAAAAAAGCTTTTTTAGAAGAAAAAAAAGAATAAAACATCTAAAGGGGACCAAAAGCTTTGCTAAAAAGAAATGTTTTAAGGCCTTTTTTAAAACACTCAGTGGATTGAGGTGCCCTCAAGATGTCAGGGAGGGCATTCCACAGATGCGGGGCAGCAGCACTACATGCCCGATCTCCCATTGTCCTGAGTCTGGTTCTGGGAATGTGGAGGAGGTTTGAGTGAGTGGAGCGAAGGGAGCGGGTTGTCTTCTGTGGGCTGATAAGGCGGGGGCATGTCCATGGATGCATTGATGTGTGAGGAGGGAAACCTTGAACTCAAACCTGGTGGAGATGGGAAGCCAGTGTAGTGAATGGAGGATGGGGGTAATGTGCTCATGTTTCCGCACTCTCATCAGGATCCTAGCTGCAGAGTTTTGAAAATACTGAAGCCTCTGCAGACTTTTTCTAAGGATCCCAATGAGAAGTGCGTTGCAATAGTCCAGTCTGGAGGAGACAAAGGCATGAACCAGCTTTTCTGCGTCTGGGAGGGAGAGAATGGGACGAAGTTTGGAAATATTTCGGAGGTGGTAGAAAGAGGTCTTGCATAGGTGATTTATATGTGCTTCAAAAGTGAGTTGGGAGTCCATTTTTGCACCAAGATTTCTAACTGTTGATGAAAGCGGGATGTTAGTGCCAGAAAAGGTGATGCTGGTTATGGATAATGATTTGGTTTGATGAGGAGTTCCAACCAGGATGGCTTCGGTTTTTGCTCCATCCATACCTTTATCTCCTCCAGACAGGTGGTGAGTTTTGATGGGGATGACTGTGAGGGTGGGGTGTCAGCTGTGACATTTACATAGAGCTGTATGTCATCAGCATAGCAGTGGAATGAAATATTGTGGCAGCTGATGATTTGGCCAAGAGGAGTGAGGTAAAGGATGAAGAGGATGGGGCCAAGGACTGACCCCTGGGGGACACCACATGTAACTGTGTGTGGATGTGATTTGGAGTGTCCCAGGGAGATGTATTCTGTCCGGTTTGTGAGATATGATCTGAACCAACTGAGAGCAGTGTCATTTAGTCCAGTAGTGAGGTGGAGCCGGTTTAAGAGAATGCCGTGGTCGACAGTATCAAATGCAGCAGAAAGGTCAAGAAGGATGAGGAGGGATATATAAAACATTTATAAATATATAAATAACATACAAACACATATATGTATACATATATATACATATACACATACTTATACATATACACATACTTATATATATATATATATATATATATATATATTAGGGCTGTCAAAATAACGCGTTAATTTCGATTAATTAATTTAAAAAAATTAACGGATTAAAAAAAATAACGCAGATTAATCAATGTCGTATAGGGGTTTTCAATAGGTGAGGCGTGCCTCCCCTGGGGGGCGCCAAAGAGTCACAGGGGAGGCACATGAAGACAGAGAAGAAGACAGCGCTGCCGCTCAACTCTGTGAAACAAAAGTAGCGATATCCGTGCCTTCTGTTTGAGCGCGCAGGAACCAATCCAAGCGCACAGTGAAACAACTCAACGCTCAAAACCGGTCTGGCACGGTCTGAAAAACTCTTCTCAACCCGCTGTCCTCGCGGTGAGTTCCATCTCTGCTCGCGCGCTACTTTGCTCGCGCACACCTGCTCGTTTCACACTCAACACCAGCTGTGCACTCGCTCGGCTGTTAAAGCCAATCACGACTGGGGGTTAAAGAAGACAGAGCAGAGACACAACAAGACAGACAAACATGCACAGAAGCACACATTGATCCAGTAATCTGTTCTACATTAGATGGTAATAGCGGGTGATCTGTCTTCTCTGGATGATGTCACAGTTAACAGAACGTCAGATCAGGTGTACCTACTATGAAGAAAAAAGAGAGAGCAAAAAGTTAAAAGATGAAATGACAACAGTCATTTCAATGTAATGCAATGCAAAACTGCATTGCATCTACTTTTTTAAGACAAATGCAAGAAAGTAATAAATATTATGACATGCTTAATTGGAAGGGAGTGGGGAGCAGATAGATGGTGCTGCTGTAGAAGGTCGTGAGGATGGGCGGGGACAGGTGCGCTCTCCTCATCCTCCGCAGTAAGTGCAAGCGCTTCTGTGCCCTCTTCTCCAGTGACATGGTGTTCACAAACCAGCTGAGGTTGTGTGTTATGTGCACCCCGAGGAATTTATTGCTGCTGACCACCTCCACAGCTGAGCTGTTAATGAGAAGGGGAGCATGGCGAGGCCATTTCTTCCTGAAGTCCATGATGATCTCCTTCGTTTTCTCCACGTTCAGGATCAGTCCTGGTCCTGGTCCTGGTCGTTGTCGTCTCTAATCAGGCCCACCACCGTTGTGTCGTCTGAAAACTTCACAATGCGATTGGTGGTGAATCTGGGGACGCAGTCATGTGTCATCAGGGTGAACAGCAGGGGGCTCAAGACACAGCCTTGAGGGGAGCCCGTGCTGAGGGTGATGACATCAGAGGTGTTCTGTCTGACCCGGACCAAATGAGGTCAGGAGGTGAGGAAGTCTAGCAGGCAGTTGCGAAGGGGTGTGCTGAAGCCCAGATGTTTCAGTTTTTCCGCCAGATGCTGTAAGATAATGGTGTTGAACGCTGAACTGAAGTCCAGGAACATGCTCAAGGGGGCGGTGCGTGGGTGGGCTTGGAACCCGTTAATAACTGCTTGCAGTTCTAGTTATTATTAGGGTTCCAAGCCCGCAGCGCAGGCGAACGGCTATGCCGTTCGTCTGCTCTGTGAGCAGAGAACCCTATTGTTTTTCGTGTGTTTTTAAATTATTTATTATTAGGGTTCCAAGCCCGCAGCGCAGGCGAACGGCTATGCCGTTCGTCTGCTCTGTGAGCAGAGAACCCTATTGTTTTTCGTGTGTTTTTAAATTATTTATTATTATTATTATTATTACGGAATTAAAACGCGTTGTGCAGCCCAAGCGGATTTATAACGAACCTATTGAATCAGGTATCTAAGTACAGAATGTGCGCCTCTACTCAAACCCAGAAATTCAGACCCCTCAACAACTAGGGGGCGCTATAACAAAGGACAATGCGTTTCGGCCTATAACCACCAAACTACTGGTCCCACACTCAAAAACTTCACATCACTTTGTTTATTGGATGATTCTGCAAAATAAAGGGAATTGGCACACCCTTCGTTTCCCAGCTAGTTTTCGCGCTACATGGCTACAAAGGTTAAACCTTTCTTGTTAAACTCCTCCTACATTTTTTGTGCAATCCGTGCAAAACTCCATATATAACCGTGTAATGGACAAATAAAAAAAATTAACGCGGCAGATTTTTGAATTTTGACTTTTTCGAAAAGTAACGCTAAAATAAGTGATTGTTAGCTAGCTAGCTCTAAATGTAATTGCTGATTATTCTAAAACCATAACAGATTTTGACATGTCCTTCATAACCCATAGTCCCAATAAGATTTTGCACATGTGACCCGCGTTTGAGGATCGTCCATCACTAGGGGGCGCTGTGATGTCAAGAAATCTACTACGCAAGAATGGCTGATCGGATTTTTACAAAACCTTCTTCATCCCCTTCCAGTCATAACCCTTAACTCAGGAATTAAATATGGTACTGATTGAAACAAGTGGGCGGGGCCTATTTCCAAAAGTGTGAAAAAAACCTTCAAAACTTCAAAAAATTACCAAAAATCCATTTTGTGGTGTAACGATCTCAGATTTTCAGGATGTATTCCTTGAATAAGGTGTAACAATTCTCTCACTGCATGTATTGAGGTTTCTGAAAGTTGCACACTCTGATTTTTTAAACGTTTGTAAAATGGAGAAATCAATGTATTTTCCACAAATATTGTTCAATCCCAATAAAAATGGCCACTATTTGTAAAGCACATTCAGACTTAATGTGTACTTGAGTTTGGTAAAAATCCAGGCGATTTTGAACTATTTAAAAGACTTTGAAATTCACATGTGCAAGACTATAAAGGTTAATATTTTTTTTCTCTGAAACGCTTTTTTCAATGAGCGTTTAAAAAATCACATAGTTAGATAAAGCACTCTTGGACATACGTGAATATTTTCAGAATTTCAGAGCAAACCGTTGATTTTTAACGATTTAATGAATTTTATGATCTGGTCACAGCTCTCACCATCCAGAGCTCTGACCATCCAGAACTGTGAACAGGGCGGCCATTTTGCCCATATATGGGCACATCACAGGATGTGACGTCACATTCCGTGATTTTCTAAGCTGAGCAGAAACTTGAAGAGGGAGGATAGCTTTTAGAGTTTTGAAAAGAACACATAATTAAAAAAAAAATACTGAATGTAAAAAAGATCAAGCAGAAGCAAGGAAAGTTATTTAGAAGGCAAAGAAGACAAAATGGAGAGTTTTTTGTGATTCAATGGGCAGAACAACTCCTATAGCTAAGGTATGGGGAATGATTAAGAAAATGAAGGGAAATAGACCAGAGAGAACATATCCAGTTCTAAAACATGAAGGAACAGCAGTAACAAATGAGGAAAAAGTAGAAGTAATGGCAAGAACATTTGCAAAGATCCATAGTTCAGATATCAATCAGACTTATTCCAAAAGTAACACTATGATATAATATGGATAAATAGATAGATAGATAGATAGATAGATAGATATGAAAAGGAGTAATAGCATTATTGGTTTAAAGGTCAATCTAAATGAAGAACATTCATTATATATATATATAAACACTTTTATTTGGGTGTGATTAATTATTTCACAGTCCTAATTTATTTATATTTACATACATACTTTTATAATATGAATATTACTGTTATAATAAAATATGAAATGCTGACAAAAAAGGCTTATTGTGTGGAAACCTCTTGGTGTAGAAGCATAATCCAGGTTTCAAATTAAAGGTAACACTTTGAAGTTTCATGTAGACTATTCGGATTATATATCAGGAGTAATTACACAAAGGTTCCTATTTTTAATCCATTATAAAAGTGAAATTTATTTGCTATTAAAATTGGTACAATAGTCCCCTTCACAAGTATATATAGATGTAGCATGTTGAAATCCCCACCTACACTACTGTGATGGTATACACATGGAAGACAGAGATTTAAAAAATGACCCAAAAAACATAGCTTGGCTAATGCCCTTTGAAAAGGACGGTTTTATTGAGCTTCTGTTGCATGTTGTTGCTCTGTAAGCTAAGGTTAGTTATTTTGGCAATTTGGTGCAGCCTTAACTTAAAAAACAAGGACACAACCAACGTTAACAGCGTTTGGTGGTGGCTGTCTATGCCATACTGTGTTTCTCCGATGTGCTCTCTGAGCACAAACACATCCTCTGACCCTATCCACTTCCTTACAATGTACACGACCTCTAGCACTTTGATGGCCTGTGATCGTCTGGTACATGAGGTCTGACGAATGACCCACTCTGCTGCCCTGACTACCATCACTGTGCCTTGTGATGGAATCACCAGACCTCCATTGTTTTTTAACTTCAGCAGGTGGTAGCTCTGGTCCTTGATGGCAGATGCAGCATCTGTTACCAAGCTGGCACGGCAGACATCACAGGACAGCTTTTTCAGAGCCCGTCGCACAACAAATCCTGAAATAAGAGTTGGTATATTAAAATAATTTATAATAACCATGGGGAAATTAAGGGAACATTTATCTTTTTGGACCATTGTGAGATTGATTTCCCTCAAATTTACACCAAAGATTAATTGTCATACAATCGTTATTGGTGTCAGTAAAACCTATATAATTGACCAGTGGTCTCAGGCTTGATAACTTGCGCAAGTAGCCGTGATGCACAACTATGCTGCATGATTAAGTCATTTTTCGACAAGAAAATCTGCAATTTCGACATGTTCAAGCATCAAGAATTATAGCCACGTTCATAACGTTTGTAAGAAACCAAACTGTTTGTAAATCCGTCAAGAATTCAATGAGATAAGAGTATTTGTGTTCGTGCTGATCACTCACCTTACATTAGGTACCACAGAGCACGCCAGAAAGCTTGTCTGAGGCAAGATGGCCGCCGGTGATGACGTTTGAGACTACGCCGTAAGACATCTAGCCTTTATTATGGATATCTATGGTCAGAATGCTCTCTATGGTACTTGTGTAGAGGGTTGTGAGGATGGGCGGGGGCTGTTGGGCTCTCCTCATCCTCCGCAGGAAGTACAAGCGCTTCTGTGCCCTCCTCACCAGATGTGGTGTTTACAGACCAGGTGAGGTTGTCCGTGATGTGCACCCCGAGGAATTTGGTGCTGCTAACCACCTCCACAGCTGAGCTGTTGATGAGTTTGTGTCAACTGCGAACTTCATGATGTGATTGGGGGTGAACCTGGGGGTGCAGTCGTGTGTCATCAGAGTAAACAGCAGGGGGCTGCGGACACAGCCCTGAGGGGAGCCCGTGCTGAGGGTGATGACATCAGAGGTGGTCTGTCAGACCCGGACCGACAGTGGTCAGGAGGTGAGGAAGTGATGTGGGGTGTGCTGAAGCCCAGATGTTCCAGTTTTTCAACCAGATGCTGTGGGATGAGGGTGTTGAACGCTGTAGTCCAGGAACATGCTCAAAGGGGGCGGAGCGTAGACGGGCTTGGAACCCGTTAATAACTGCTTGCAGTTCTAGTTTATTATTAGGGTTCCTATTGTTTTTCTAGTGTTTTTAAATTATTTATTATTATTATTATTAGCCGTTCGTCTGCTCTGTGAGCAGAGAACCCTATTGTTTTTCTAGTGTTTTTAAATTATTTATTATTATTATTATTATTATTATTATTATTACGGGTAATTATTATTCTCCGCTAAAACGCGTTGGGCGGCCCATGCGGATTTGTAACGAACCTATTGAATCAGGTATCCAAGTACAGAATGTGCACCGCTACTCAAACCCAGAAATTCAGACCCCTCAACAACTAGGGGGCGCTATAACAAAGGACAATGCGTTTTGTTCTATATCCACCAAACTACTGGTCCCACACTCAAAAACTTCACATCACTTTGTTTATTGGATGATTCTGCAAAATAAAGGGAATTGGCACACCCTTCGTTTCCCAGCTAGTTTTCCCGCTACATGGCTACAAAGGTTAAACCTTTTTTGTTAAACTCCTCCTACATTTTTTATGCAATCCGCGCAAAACTCCATATATAACCGCGTAATGGACAAATAAAAAAAGTTAACACGGCGGATTTTTGAATTTTGACTTTTTCGAAAAGTAACGCTAAAATAAGTGATTGTTAGCTAGTTAGCTCTAAATGTAATTGCTGATTATTCTAAAACCATAACAGATTTTGACATGTCCTTCATAACCCATAGTCCAAATAAGATTTTGCACATGTGACCCGCGTTTGAGGATCGTCCATCACTAGGGGGCGCTGTGTTGTCAAGAAATCTACTACGCAAGAATGGCTGATCGGATTTTTACAAAACCTTCTTCATCCCCTTCCAGTCATACCCCTGAACTCAGGTATTAAATATGGTAATAATTAAAACAAGTGGGCGGGGCCTATTTCCAAAAGTGTTAAAAAACCTGGAGAATAATAAAAACAATAAAGTAAAGAATAAAAAATGCTTTAAAATCAATTTTTTGATCCCAGATTTTCAGGATGTATTCCGTGAATAAGGTGTAACAATTCTCTCACTGCATGTATTGTTTTTTTTTGAAGTGCTACACTCTGAATTTTTAAAAGTTTGTAAAATGGAGAAATCAATGTATTTTCCACAAATATTGTTCAACCCCCCAAAATATGGCCTCTATTTGTAAAGCACATGCAGAATAAACATGGATTTTAGTTTGGTAAAAATCCAGGCGAGTTTGACCAATTTACAAGACTTTGAAAATAAATGGTACAAGACTATAAAGTTTAATATTTTATTTCTCTGAATCCATTTTTTTAATGACCATAAAAAATATCCTGTGTTTAGATAAAGCACTCTTTGAGATCCATGAATATTTTCAGAATTTTAGAGCAAACCGTTGATTATTAACGAATTTATGAAGTTTGTGATCAGTTCACAGCTCTCCTCATCCAGCGCTCTGACTCCACAGCTGTGAACAGGGCGGCCATTTTGCCCATATTTGGGCACATCACAGGAAGTGATGTCACAGCGGCCATCTTAGGTCAGACAAAGCTGCGCTCAGAGAGAATAAAAGTCAATTCAGGAAAATGTACTTTATGTTTCAGACACTCTGAATCCGGTGAATTCTAACCCGATTTCCAGCTAAATCAACTGACTGAAAACGTCACCCCTTTAGGGGCTACATGGGACCAATTGATTGAATTAAATGATTGTCTAACTTAATAAATAATTTCGGTTTTTGTATTGAAAGTAAGCAAACTTCCAGAGCTACGTCCCAAGGAGCCAGACTTTTACTCCGCTTATTATCCTTTTTATCCTGGGGAATTACCTTCAATAAGTAAGATTTTATGATAGATAATCCTCATGCTTTAACACAATATGTGCTAATGGGTACAGGGATGGAAGTAGAGAAAAGTACATTAAACACCAAAAACAAACAAAATGGTCCTAAATTACTGGATAGACATGATTTGTGGGGAGGGGGGGGAGCCCGTGCTGAGGGTGATTAGGTTTTTTGTTGATTTCTTTCCCCCAGATCGCGGTTTGTATTATATCATTTTTAAATGCTGTTATGAGCACCTTTGCTCTCACCTGTCTGTATATAGTTTTGCTCATATGTGTCATGTTTCGGACGTATTTGGCCCACATGCAGAGAGACACCTGGGACAACAATGAGCAGTTCAAAGGTTTTATTTACAGGAGCGGAGTTGGCTGATCTCTGAATCTAAGAATCTGGGTTCAAGGCTGAACGGAGCCGCGGTGAGACGATCTAGGGAGAAAAACAAGAGGTTTAGGTTGGGTTGCGGTGAGGGGAATAATGGACTGAGGGGCGGGGCGCTTACCACAAGGCTCGGGAACCGGACCGGGGGAAGTGGAGCGGAGGAGGAACTTAGCGCTTTCAGCTCAGATGGAGGTTGGTGACTGAGCGACGGTGAGCTGCAGGAGCAAGGAGGGGTCCGAGCAGCGCCCGAGGTGGTCGAAGACAGCCGGTGGAATCTGGTGAGTCTGACTGACTGGTTTTCATCCGAAGTCTGGCAAGTCAAGTGCATAGGCGCCACGGCTGGATCAAGGCACGGGGAACCACTGATGCTAACACTCTGGCATCCACCGGCTGTCTGAGCGCTGACTCGCAGAACGAGCCGCAGGTGTGCGTGCCCCGCCCACCAGTCAGCTGCAGTCACCTGTGGAGAGAGCAGCGGGGACAGCGCCAGCAGAGAACTGCATGGTGCTGTCTGCTAAGTTCTGACAATATGTAGATAATTGCTGTTGTCTGTAGATTGGTGTCTGTGTATATAGCTTATATATATATATATATATATATATATATATATATATATATATATATATATATATATATATATATATATATATATATTTGTGTGTATATTAGATTAATATTTAACTGCAAAATGTGTAAGTGCGTGTACATTTTTCATCCAGTTTGACTTCAGTTTAAATAGTTTTGGTTCTGAATAAATATGTGTAATCTGTCTGAAAGGTCACGATCACTGGGAACATATGATTAAAATGAGATCTGAGGTGCCTCCTATTCATTTTGACAGCAGCTGTCTGATCTGTGGTCTGACCCAAGATGGTCACCCTGTAGGCACGTCAGCCTAGTGGCTGGCAGCGTCCAATGGGGCGTCTACGTATATAATGTCTATGTTTCTAAGCGGAGCAGAACCTGAAGAGGGAGGAATTGGAATTTGAAATCAGAAAAGCTCAAATTAATAAAGGAAGTATTGTAGCAGTGTTTTTGGATATTGAAAATGCATATGACATGTTGTGGAAAGAAGGTTTATTAATTAAAATTATAAAGATGGGTATTACAGGTAGGATGTATTGGTGGATCAAAGATTTTCTAACTTAAAGACAAATACAAGTTCAAATAGGTAATTATCATTCTGAGAAATATACACACACACGCACACACCCCCTCCCCCCCACACACACATACACACAGGGTCCGAAATTAACTCGCCAGTTGCCAAATGCAAGTAAATTTCCCGTTTGGCGAGTGAATTTCAGAGGGCAAAACAAACAATACATTTATATAAATGTATAATTCCAGCTGTTGCTAAAATTTTAATAAGAGTCCACAGCCCTTAACTCTAAAGTCATTGTTACCAAATGTCTATCAGGGAATACTTGAAAATTGTTGTTAACTTGTATCTAACTGAATGGATGCACACATCGCAATGTCCTGCTTTGGATTCTAAGCATGTGGTGCGTTCAAGAACTTCACTCAACATAGGAATTTGCAAATTCGAGGATTATCTTTTGTACAGTAATATCTGTACAGCCTAAATTGACTCAGAAGTAAATCTATGGTTTAGCACTACAATACAAATATACAGTCAATTTATCAACATCCCACAGTTCTTAATTCTTCTAGTTCAAACATACTTCACTTAAATTTAAATTATGATTTTTCATTAACATTAAACGAAACAGTAGACATTTTAAACCTCATTTCCATTCGAGTCATTTAGCTTTAGGCTCAACATATATTACTGTATTAAAGATAATCCCCGCATGTGCAAATTCCTACGTTGAGCAAGGTACTTGAACTCATCACATACGCAGCAGTCAGACTGTGAAGGCCCATTCATACCTCACGTAAAAGACGGATACGGATACGTGTGGAGTGTTTCATACGTTCTAACCGTCGATTTCGTCCGTACTTTGACACGAAAATTGGGAGCTTACGATTACGGACGCAACGGATCAATACGGAGCAATACTACCGGAAATGGTGGGGGCGCTATTGAGTTTGTAGTACAAAATGTCAACAAAACCACGAAGAAGGTTGTAATTCTGGGTTTTAAACAATGGCGGGATTCGAGGAACAATTTGCGGAGCTTGTCCGCAACTACCCACACATATGATGTGTCGTGTCCGGGGCACAGGGACAAACAAAAAGTTTACTTAAGGAGCAAATACAACAAAATCACGTCTTGGACCGTCGCCATGTTTGATCAGTGACGAATCATTGGCGCCCAGCACTGCCACCTAGAGGACATATTGGTTATTGCGCACCTCAACGGATGGAGGTATGAAGGAGTCAACGGATAGAACGTACGGACAGAAATACGGACGTGTAGGCCAAACGTAGGGTATGAATGGGCCTTGATTCAGTCAGACATTTCTCTGGTGTTCTGCGCTGGGTTTCGTCCATACAACTGTAAGTTATCATGTTTATGTGTATTATACTCTGTTTGGGGTCATGTTAACCCCTCGTTTTTATTGAGAACTTAGCAGTAGTTTTTCTCTTTGTAGTGTGGAGTCTAGTTACCTACAAATGAGCAACTTGATGTTAGCAGCTGCTTAGCATTAGGCTTGTAGCTCTGTTGTGGTTAGCAGCTAATTAGCAATCGGCTCAAAACTCTGTGGTGTCGCTCCACTGAGCTATATTATACACTAGAGTGCTAATCATAGACATTATAAACGTAGACGCATCGTTGGGCGGGTTCTGCCTATGCTGGGATGCGTCAGAGCGTCCGCCATGTTAAATGTGGCAAATCTGCAGTTACTCAGTCACTTAAACAGTATCAGGGGGACTTTAATCTCACAATATACTTTGTATTCGTAATATTTTTATTTTTGTAATATTACAAGTTTATTTTCGTATCCCTTTAACTTCATTCTCCCGACTTTATACTCGTAAAGAATAAAAATAATTAAAATAATCTCACCTGGCCCTATTACTCCAGGAGTGAAACAATTCTGCAAACTGTGACTATTCTGGAAATTTTCCCTCTTAATTCTCATAACATTACCACTTTTGTCTTTTTTTTTTTTATTTTTTTTTTAAACTTTGTCCTAGGTTTTTTTTTTCCCTCATATTAGTAATTTTACCTCTTTAATACTCCCCCAAAAAGTCTGTTCCTAAAGGTTCACATGTGATACGGTTTTATGAAATAATGAAGACCACAATGTTTAGATTTAACAAATTCATCCTTATATTCATAACACATATACACACACAAATATATATATATATATATATATATATATATATATATATATATACACACACATATACATATATATTTATATATATATATATATATATATACACACACATATACATATATATTTATATATATATATTTATTTATTTAGAAACATATAGATATAGATATGTATAGACAGCTATAATCTTGACCTATAGTGATATATAATCACACAGCTATTTATTTGGCTTATTTATAATACTTGAAAATCTATATATGCACATCTATGTCTAAATACAATAGTCTGTACTGTATGCAAGCTAAAAACCTTGAAAAAGAATGGTCTTGCACAGCTTTTTCCTAGTGTTGCCACTCTGCAGCTTTAGTGTGTCCAGTTTTGCAGCATGGTGCAGCCTTTTGCAGCATGGTGCAGCCTTAGTTTATAGAAGGCAGATACAAGTAGTGAAATCAGCCCGAATACATTTCCATGCAGCACAGGAATGAGGCATCTTCTCTGATCCACGTTCACTACAACAGAACTTAACTTGCCACATACAATATGGCGGTGACGTTGATGTGCGAACCTGCGCCTAATGACGCGTCTACGTATATAATGTCTATGGTGCTAATAGCCCGCTGTTAGAACAAGTCGCTTTGAAGCCACCAGCCGCCATATTGGTACTCCCTATTTTCCCCCAGTAACTAGGGAGAATGTGCGCTACAGCATCGAATAACGAGGATTTTCTCATGTTCAGAGGGGGCTTAAAATTTGAAAATGTCAAATGCCGTATACTTTTATGCTATGTTCTAAAACTATCAAGTACTGAGAAAGTCATGTGCTGAAATATTTTCCATTTTATTTATTTAAATATATATAATAATAATAATAATACATTTAATTTATACTGCACTTTCCATCAAAAGATCTCCAAGTGCTACAGGTAAAAATTAAAAAAAGCATAAAAAAATTAAAAAAGCTTTTTTAGAAGAAAAAAAAGAATAAAACATCTAAAGGGGACCAAAAGCTTTGCTAAAAAGAAATGTTTTAAGGCCTTTTTTAAAACACTCAGTGGATTGAGGTGCCCTCAAGATGTCAGGGAGGGCATTCCACAGATGCGGGGCAGCAGCACTACATGCCCGATCTCCCATTGTCCTGAGTCTGGTTCTGGGAATGTGGAGGAGGTTTGAGTGAGTGGAGCGAAGGGAGCGGGTTGTCTTCTGTGGGCTGATAAGGCGGGGGCATGTCCATGGATGCATTGATGTGTGAGGAGGGAAACCTTGAACTCAAACCTGGTGGAGATGGGAAGCCAGTGTAGTGAATGGAGGATGGGGGTAATGTGCTCATGTTTCCGCACTCTCATCAGGATCCTAGCTGCAGAGTTTTGAAAATACTGAAGCCTCTGCAGACTTTTTCTAAGGATCCCAATGAGAAGTGCGTTGCAATAGTCCAGTCTGGAGGAGACAAAGGCATGAACCAGCTTTTCTGCGTCTGGGAGGGAGAGAATGGGACGAAGTTTGGAAATATTTCGGAGGTGGTAGAAAGAGGTCTTGCATAGGTGATTTATATGTGCTTCAAAAGTGAGTTGGGAGTCCATTTTTGCACCAAGATTTCTAACTGTTGATGAAAGCGGGATGTTAGTGCCAGAAAAGGTGATGCTGGTTATGGATAATGATTTGGTTTGATGAGGAGTTCCAACCAGGATGGCTTCGGTTTTTGCTCCATCCATACCTTTATCTCCTCCAGACAGGTGGTGAGTTTTGATGGGGATGACTGTGAGGGTGGGGTGTCAGCTGTGACATTTACATAGAGCTGTATGTCATCAGCATAGCAGTGGAATGAAATATTGTGGCAGCTGATGATTTGGCCAAGAGGAGTGAGGTAAAGGATGAAGAGGATGGGGCCAAGGACTGACCCCTGGGGGACACCACATGTAACTGTGTGTGGATGTGATTTGGAGTGTCCCAGGGAGATGTATTCTGTCCGGTTTGTGAGATATGATCTGAACCAACTGAGAGCAGTGTCATTTAGTCCAGTAGTGAGGTGGAGCCGGTTTAAGAGAATGCCGTGGTCGACAGTATCAAATGCAGCAGAAAGGTCAAGAAGGATGAGGAGGGATATATAAAACATTTATAAATATATAAATAACATACAAACACATATATGTATACATATATATACATATACACATACTTATACATATACACATACTTATATATATATATATATATATATATATATATATATATATATATATATATATATATATATATATATAGGGCTGTCAAAATAACGCGTTAATTTCGATTAATTAATTTAAAAAAATTAACGGATTAAAAAAAATAACGCAGATTAATCAATGTCGTATAGGGGTTTTCAATAGGTGAGGCGTGCCTCCCCTGGGGGGCGCCAAAGAGTCACAGGGGAGGCACATGAAGACAGAGAAGAAGACAGCGCTGCCGCTCAACTCTGTGAAACAAAAGTAGCGATATCCGTGCCTTCTGTTTGAGCGCGCAGGAACCAATCCAAGCGCACAGTGAAACAACTCAACGCTCAAAACCGGTCTGGCACGGTCTGAAAAACTCTTCTCAACCCGCTGTCCTCGCGGTGAGTTCCATCTCTGCTCGCGCGCTACTTTGCTCGCGCACACCTGCTCGTTTCACACTCAACACCAGCTGTGCACTCGCTCGGCTGTTAAAGCCAATCACGACTGGGGGTTAAAGAAGACAGAGCAGAGACACAACAAGACAGACAAAGAAGCACAGAAGCACACATTGATCCAGTAATCTGTTCTACATTAGATGGTAATAGCGGGTGATCTGTCTTCTCTGGATGATGTCACAGTTAACAGAACGTCAGATCAGGTGTACCTACTATGAAGAAAAAAGAGAGAGCAAAAAGTTAAAAGATGAAATGACAACAGTCATTTCAATGTAATGCAATGCAAAACTGCATTGCATCTACTTTTTTAAGACAAATGCAAGAAAGTAATACATATTATGACATGCTTAATTGGAAGGGAGTGGGGAGCAGATAGATGGTGCTGCTGTAGAAGGTCGTGAGGATGGGCGGGGACAGGTGCGCTCTCCTCATCCTCCGCAGTAAGTGCAAGCGCTTCTGTGCCCTCTTCTCCAGTGACATGGTGTTCACAAACCAGCTGAGGTTGTGTGTTATGTGCACCCCGAGGAATTTATTGCTGCTGACCACCTCCACAGCTGAGCTGTTAATGAGAAGGGGAGCATGGCGAGGCCATTTCTTCCTGAAGTCCATGATGATCTCCTTCGTTTTCTCCACGTTCAGGATCAGTCCTGGTCCTGGTCGTTGTCGTCTCTAATCAGGCCCACCACCGTTGTGTCGTCTGAAAACTTCACAATGCGATTGGTGGTGAATCTGGGGACGCAGTCATGTGTCATCAGGGTGAACAGCAGGGGGCTCAAGACACAGCCTTGAGGGGAGCCCGTGCTGAGGGTGATGACATCAGAGGTGTTCTGTCTGACCCGGACCAAATGAGGTCAGGAGGTGAGGAAGTCTAGCAGGCAGTTGCGAAGGGGTGTGCTGAAGCCCAGATGTTTCAGTTTTTCCGCCAGATGCTGTAAGATAATGGTGTTGAACGCTGACCTGAAGTCCAGGAACATGCTCAAGGGGGCGGTGCGTGGGTGGGCTTGGAACCCGTTAATAACTGCTTGCAGTTCTAGTTATTATTATTATTACGGAATTAAAACGCGTTGTGCAGCCCACGCAGATTTGTAACGAAACAATTGGATCAGGTATCTAAGTTCAGAACGTGCGCCCCTACTCAAACCCACAAATTCAGACCCCTCAACAACTAGGGGGCGCTATAACAAAGGACAATGCGTTTCGGCCTGTAACCACCAAACTACTGGTCCCACACTCAAAACCTTTATATGACTTTGTTTATTGGATGATTCTGCATCAAAAAGGGAATTGGCACACCTTTCATTTCCCAGCTACTTTTCGCGCTTCATGGCTACAAAGGTTAAACCTTTCTTGTTAAACTCCTCCTACATTTTTTGTGCGATCCGCGCAAAACTTCATATATAAGCGTGTAATGGACAAATAAAAAAATTTAACGCGGTGGATTTTTGAATTTTTACTTTTTCGGAAAGTAACGCTAAAATAAGTGATTGTAAGCTAGCTAGCTCTAAATGTAATTGCTGATTATTCTAAAACCATAACAGATTTTGACGTGTCCTTCATAACACATAGTCCAAATAAGATTTTGCACATGTGACCCGCGTTTGAGGATCGTCCATCACTAGGGGGCGCTGTGATGTCAAGAAATCTACTACGCGAGAATGGCTGATCGGTTTTTTACAAAACCTTCTTCATCCCCTTCCAGTCATAACCCTTAACTCAGTAATTAAATATGGTACTGATTGAATCAAGTGGGCGGGGCCTATTTCCAAAAGTGTGAAAAAAACCTTCAAAACTTCAAAAAATTACCAAAAATCCATTTTGTGGTGTAACGATCTCAGATTTTCAGGATGTATTCCTTGAATAAGGTGTAACAATTCTTTCACTGCATGTATTGAGGTTTCTGAAAGTTGCACACTCTGATTTTTTAAAAGTTTGTAAAATGGAGAAATCAATGTATTTTCCACAAATATTGTTCAATCCCAATAAAAATGGCCACTATTTGTAAAGCACATTCAGACTTAATGTGTACTTCAGTTTGGTAAAAATACAGGCGATTTTGAACTATTTAAAAGACTTAGAAATTCACATGTGCAAGACTATAAAGGTTAATATTTTTTTTCTCTGAAACGCTTTTTTCAATGGGCGTTTAAAAAATCACATAGTTAGATAAAGCACTCTTGGACATACGTGAATATTTTCAGAATTTTAGCGCAAACCGTTGATTTTTACCGATTTAATGAATTTTATGATCTGGTCACAGCTTTCACCATCCAGAGCTCTGACCATCCAGAACTGTGAACAGGGCGGCCATTTTGCCCATATATGGGCACATCACAGGATGTGACGTCACATCCCGTGATTTTCTAAGCGGAGCAGAAACTTGAAGAGGGAGGACAGCTTTTAGAGTTTTGAAAAGAACATAATATTTAAAAAAAATATTGAATGTAAAAAAGATCAAGCAGAAGCAAGGAAAGTTATTTAGAAGGCAAAGAAGACAAAATGGAGAGATTTTTGTGATTCAATGGGCAGAACAACTCCTATAGCTAAGGTATGGGGAATGATTAAGAAAATGAAGGGAAATAGACCAGAGAGAACATATCCAGTTCTAAAACATGAAGAAGGAACAGCAGTAACAAATGAGGAAAAAGTAGAAGTAATGGCAAGAACATTTGCAAAGATCCATAGTTCAGATATGGATCAGACTTATTCCAAAAGTAACACTATGATATAATATGGATAAATAGACAGTTAGATAGACAGTTAGATAGATAGATAGATAGATAGATAGATAGATAGATAGATAGATAGATAGATAGATAGATAGATAGATAGATAGATAGATAGATAGATAGATATGAAAAGGAGTAATAGCATTAATGGTTTAAAGGTCAATCTAAATGAAGAACATTCATTATATATATATATAAACACTTTTATTTGGGTGTGATTAATTATTTCACAGTCCTAATTTATTTATATTTACATACATACTTTTATAATATGAATATTACTGTTATAATAAAATATGAAATACTGACAAAAAAGGCTTATTGTGTGGCAACCTCTTGGTGTAGAAGCATAATCCAGGTTTCAAATTAAAGGTAACACTTTGAAGTTTCATGTAGACTATTCGGATTATATATCAGGAGTAATTACACAAAGGTTCCTATTTCTAATCCATTATAAAAGTGAAATTTATTTGCTATTAAAATTGGTACAATAGTCCCCTTCACAAGTATATATAGATGTAGCATGTTGAAATCCCCACCTACACTACTGTGATGGTATACACATGGAAGACAGAGATTTAAAAACATAGCTTGGCTAATGCCCTTTGAAAAGGACGGTTTTATTGAGCTTCTGTTGCATGTTGTTGCTCTGTAAGCTAAGGTTAGTTATTTTGGCAATTTGGTGCAGCCTTAACTTAAAAAACAAGGACACAACCAACGTTAACAGCGTATGGTGGTGGCTGTCTATGCCATACTGTGTTTCTCCGATGTGCTCTCTGAGCACAAACACATCCTCTGACCCTATCCTCTTCCTTACAATGTACACGACCTCTAGCACTTTGATAGGCTGTGATCGTCTGGTACATGAGGTCTGACAAATGACCCACTCTGCTGCCCTGACTACCATCACTGTGCCTTGTGATGGAATCACCAGACCTCCATTGTTTTTTAACTTCAGCAGGTGGTAGCTCTGGTCCTTGATGGCAGATGCAGCATCTGTTACCAAGCTGGCACGGCAGACATCACAGGACAGCTTTTTCAGAGCCCGTCGCACAACAAATCCTGAAATAAGAGTTGGTATATTAAAATAATTTATAACCATGGGGAAATTAAGGGAACATATATCTTTTTGGACCATTGTGAGATTGATTTCCCTCAAATTTACACCAAAGATTAATTGTCATACAATCGTTATTGGTGTCAGTAAAACCTATATAATTGACCAGTGGTCTCAGCCTTGATAACTTGCGCAAGTAGCCGTGATGCACAACTATGCTGCATGATTAAGTCATTTTTCGACAAGAAAATCTGCAATTTCGACATGTTCAAGCATCAAGAATAATAGCCACGTTCATAACGTTTGTAAGAAACCAAACTGTTTGTAAATCCGTCAAGAATTCAATGAGATAAGAGTATTTGTGTTTGTGCTGATCACTCACCTTACATTAGGTACCACAGAGCATGCCAGAAAACTTGTCTGAGGCAAGATGGCCGCCGGTGATGACGTTTGAGACTCCGCCGTAAGACATCTAGCCTTTATTATGGATATCTATGGTCAGAGTGCTCTCTATGGTACTTGTGTAGAGGGTTGTGAGGATGGGCGGGGGCAGTTGGGCTCTCCTCATCCTCCGCAGGAAGTACAAGCGCTTCTGAGCCCTCCTCACCAGATGTGGTGTTTACAGACCGGGTGAGGTTGTCCGTGATGTGCACCCCGAGGAATTTGGTGCTGCTAACCACCTCCACAGCTGAGCTGTTGATGAGTTTGTGTCAACTGCGAACTTCATGATGTGATTGGGGGTGAACCTGGGGGTGCAGTCGTGTGTCATCAGAGTAAACAGCAGGGGGCTGCGGACACAACCCTGAGGGGAGCCCGTGCTGAGGGTGATGACATCAGAGGTGGTCTGTCAGACCCGGACCGACAGTGGTCAGGAGGTGAGGAAGTGATGAGGGGTGTGCTGAAGCCCAGATGTTCCAGTTTTTCAACCAGATGCTGTGGGATGAGGGTGTTGAACGCTGTAGTCCAGGAACATGCTCAAAGGGGGCGGAGCGTAGACGGGCTTGGAACCCGTTAATAACTGCTTGCAGTTCTAGTTATTATTATTATTATTATTATTATTATTATTATTACGGAATTAAAACGCGTTGTGCAGCCCAAGCGGATTTATAACGAACCTATTGAATCAGGTATCTAAGTACAGAATGTGTGCCTCTACTCAAACCCAGAAATTCAGACCCCTCAACAACTAGGGGGCGCTATAACAAAGGACAATGCGTTTCGGCCTGTAACCACCAAACTACTGGTCCCACACTCAAAAACTTCACATCACTTTGTTTATTGGATGATTCTGCAAAATAAAGGGAATTGGCACACCCTTCGTTTCCCAGCTAGTTTTCGCGCTACATGGCTACAAAGGTTAAACATTTCTTGTTAAACTCCTCCTACATTTTTTGTGCGATCTGCACAAAACTTCATATATAAGCGTGTCATGGAAAAATAAAAAAAGTTAACACGGCAGATTTTTGAATTTTGACTTTTTCGAAAAGTAACGCTAAAATAAGTGATTGTTAGCTAGCTAGCTCTAAATGTAATTGCTGATTATTCTAAAACCATAACAGATTTTGACCTGTCCTTCATAACACATAGTCCAAATAAGATTTTGCACATGTGACCCGCGTTTGAGGATCGTCCATCACTAGGGGGCGCTGTGATGTCAAGAAATCTACTACGCAAGAATGGCTGATCGGATTTTTACAAAACCTTCTTCATCCCCTTCCAGTCATAACCCTTAACTCAGGAATTAAATATGGTACTGATTGAAACAAGTGGGCGGGGCCTATTTCCAAAAGTGTGAAAAAAACCTTCAAAATTTCAAAAAATTACCAAAAATCCATTTTGTGGTGTAACGATCTCAGATTTTCAGGATGTATTCCTTGAATAAGGTGTAACAATTCTCTCACTGCATGTATTGAGGTTTCTGAAAGTTGCACACTCTGATTTTTTAAAAGTTTGTAAAATGGAGAAATCAATGTATTTTCCACAAATATTGTTCAATCCCAATAAAAATGGCCACTATTTGTAAAGCACATTCAGACTTAATGTGTACTTCAGTTTGGTAACAATCCAGGCGATTTTGAACTATTTAAAAGACTTTGAAATTCACATATGCAAGATTATAAAGGTTAATATTTTTTTTCTCTGAAACGCTTTTTTCAATGGGCGTTTAAAAAATCACATAGTTAGATAAAGCACTCTTGGACATATGTGAATATTTTCAGAATTTTAGCGCAAACCGTTGATTTTTACCGATTTAATGAATTTTATGATCTGGTCACAGCTTTCACCATCCAGAGCTCTGACCATCCAGAACTGTGAACAGGGCGGCCATTTTGCCCATATATGGGCACATCACAGGATGTGACGTCACATCCCGTGATTTTCTAAGCGGAGCAGAAAGTTGAAGAGGGAGGATAGCTTTTAGAGTTTTGAAAAGAACACATAATTTAAAAAAAAATATTGAATGTAAAAAAGATCAAGCAGAAGCAAGGAAAGTTATTTAGAAGGCAAAGAAGACAAAATGGAGAGATTTTTGTGATTCAATGGGCAGAACAACTCCTATAGCTAAGGTATGGGGAATGATTAAGAAAATGAAGGGAAATAGACCAGAGAGAACATATCCAGTTCTAAAACATGAAGAAGGAACAGCAGTAACAAATGAGGAAAAAGTAGAAGTAATGGCAAGAACATTTGCAAAGATCCATAGTTCAGATATGGATCAGACTTATTCCAAAAGTAACACTATGATATAATATGGATAGATAGATAGATAGATAGATAGATAGATAGATAGATAGATAGATATGAAAAGGAGTAATAGCATTAATGGTTTAAAGGTCAATCTAAATGAAGAACATTCATTATATATATATATATATATAAACACTTTTATTTGGGTGTGATTAATTACTTCACAGTCCTAATTTATTTATATTTACATACATACTTTTATAATATGAATATTACTGTTATAATAAAATATGAAGTACTGACAAAAAAGGCTTATTGTGTGGCAACCTCTTGGTGTAGAAGCATAATCCAGGTTTCAAATTAAAGGTAACACTTTGAAGTTTCATGTAGACTATTCGGATTATATATCAGGAGTAATTACACAAAGGTTCCTATTTCTAATCCATTATAAAAGTGAAATTTATTTGCTATTAAAATTGGTACAATAGTCCCCTTCACAAGTATATATAGATGTAGCATGTTGAAATCCCCACCTACACTACTGTGATGGTATACACATGGAAGACAGAGATTTAAAAAATGACCCAAAAAACATAGCTTGGCTAATGCCCTTTGAAAAGGACGGTTTTATTGAGCTTCTGTTGCATGTTGTTGCTCTGTAAGCTAAGGTTAGTTATTTTGGCAATTTGGTGCAGCCTTAACTTAAAAAACAAGGACACAACCAACGTTAACAGCATATGGTGGTGGCTGTCTATGCCATACTGTGTTTCTCCGATGTGCTCTCTGAGCACAAACACATCCTCTGACCCTATCCTCTTCCTTACAATGTACACGACCTCTAGCACTTTGATGGGCTGTGATCGTCTGGTACATGAGGTCTGACGAATGACCCACTCTGCTGCCCTGACTACCATCACTGTGCCTTCTGATGGAATCACCAGACCTCCATTGTTTTTTAACTTCAGCAGGTGGTAGCTCTGGTCCTTGATGGCAGATGCAGCATCTGTTACCAAGCTGGCACGGCAGACATCACAGGACAGCTTTTTCAGAGCCTGTCGCACAACAAATCCTGAAATAAGAGTTGGTATATTAAAATAATGTATAATAACCATGGGGAAATTAAGGGAACATATATCTTTTTGGACCATTGTGAGATTGATTTCCCTCAAATTTACACCAAAGATTAATTGTCATACAATCGTTATTGGTGTCAGTAAAACCTATATAATTGACCAGTGGTCTCAGCCTTGATAACTTGCGCAAGTAGCCGTGATGCACAACTATGCTGCATGATTAAGTCATTTTTCGACAAGAAAATCTGCAATTTCGACATGTTCAAGCATCAAGAATTATAGCCACGTTCATAACGTTTGTAAGAAACCAAACTGTTTGTAAATCCGTCAAGAATTCAATGAGATAAGAGTATTTGTGTTCGTGCTGATCACTCACCTTACATTAGGTACCACAGAGCATGCCAGAAAGCTTGTCTGAAGCAAGATGGCTGCCGGTGATGACGTTTGAGACTCCGCCGTAAGACATCTAGCCTTAATTATGGATATCTATGGTCAGAGTGCTCTCTATGGTACTTGTGTAGAGGGTTGTGAGGATGGACGGGGGCAGTTGGGCTCTCCTCATCCTCCGCAGGAAGTACAAGCGCTTCTGAGCCCTCCTCACCAGATGTGGTGTTTACAGACCAGGTGAGGTTGTCCGTGATGTGCACCCCGAGGAATTTGGTGCTGCTAACCACCTCCACAGCTGAGCTGTTGATGAGTTTGTGTCAACTGCGAACTTCATGATGTGATTGGGGGTGAACCTGGGGGTGCAGTCGTGTGTCATCAGAGTAAACAGCAGGGGGCTGCGGACACAGCCCTGAGGGGAGCCCGTGCTGAGGGTGATGACTTCAGAGGTGGTCTGTCAGACCCGGACCGACAGTGGTCAGGAGTTGAGGAAGTGATGAGGGGTGTGCTGAAGCCCAGATGTTCCAGTTTTTCAACCAGATGCTGTGGGATGAGGGTGTTGAACGCTGTAGTCCAGGAACATGCTCAAAGGGGGCGGAGCGTAGACGGGCTTGGAACCCGTTAATAACTGCTTGCAGTTCTAGTTATTATTATTATTATTATTATTATTACGGAATTAAAACGCGTTGTGCAGCCCAAGCAGATTTATAACGAACCTATTGAATCAGGTATCAAAGTACAGAATGTGTGCCTCTACTCAAACCCAGAAATTCAGACCCCTCAACAACTAGGGGGCGCTATAACAAAGGACAATGCGTTTCGGCCTGTAACCACCAAACTACTGGTCCCACACTCAAAAACTTGATAGCACTTTGATTACTGGATGTTTCTGCATCAAAAAGGGAATTGGCACACCTTTCGTTTCCCAGCTACTTTTCGCGCTACATGGCTACAAAGGTTAAACCTTTCTTGTTAAACTCCACCTACATTTTTTGTGCGATCTGCGCAAAACTTCATATATAAGCGTGTCATGGACAAATAAAAAAAGTTAACGCAGCGGATTTTTTAATTTTTACTTTTTCGAAAAGTAACGCTAAAATAAGTGATTGTTAGCTAGCTAGCTCTAAATGTAATTGCTGATTATTCTAAAACCATAACAGATTTTGACATGTCCTTCATAACCCATAGTCCAAATAAGATTTTGCACATGTGACCCGCGTTTGAGGATCGTCCATCACTAGGGGGCGCTGTGATGTCAAGAAATCTACTACGCAAGAATGGCTGATCGGATTTTTACAAAACCTTCTTCATCCCCTTCCAGTCATAACCCTTAACTCAGGAATTAAATATGGTACTGATTGAAACAAGTGGGCGGGGCCTATTTCCAAAAGTGTGAAAAAAACCTTCAAAACTTCAAAAAATTACCAAAAATCCATTTTGCGGTGTAACGATCTCAGATTTTCAGGATGTATTCCTTGAATAAGGTGTAACAATTCTCTCACTGCATGTATTGAGGTTTCTGAAAGTTGCACACTCTGATTTTTTAAAAGTTTGTAAAATGGAGAAATAAATGTATTTTCCACAAATATTGTTCAATCCCAATAAAAATGGCCACTATTTGTAAAGCACATTCAGACTTAATGTGTACTTCAGTTTGGTAAAAATCCAGGCGATTTTGAACTATTTAAAAGACTTTGAAATTCACATGTGCAAGACTATAAAGGTTAATATTTTTTTTCTCTGAAACGCTTTTTTCAATGGGCGTTTAAAAAATCACAAAGTTAGATAAAGCACTCTTGGACATACGTGAATATTTTCAGAATTTTAGAGCAAACCGTTGATTTTTACCGATTTAATGAATTTTATGATCTGGTCACAGCTTTCACCATCCAGAGCTCTGACCATCCAGAACTGTGAACAGGGCGGCCATTTTGCCCATATATGGGCACATCACAGGATGTGACGTCACATCCCGTGATTTTCTAAGCAGAGCAGAAACTTGAAGAGGGAGGATAGCTTTTAGAGTTTTGAAAAGAACATATAATTTAAAAAAAAATATTGAATGTAAAAAAGATCAAACAGAAGCAAGGAAAGTTATTTAGAAGGCAAAGAAGACAAAATGGAGAGATTTTTGTGATTCAATGGGCAGAACAACTCCTATGGCTAAGGTATGGGGAATGATTAAGAAAATGAAGGGAAATAGACCAGAGAGAACATATCCAGTTCTAAAACATGAAGAATGAACAGCAGTAACAAATGAGGAAAAAGTAGAAGTAATGGCAAGAACATTTGCAAAGATCCATAGTTCAGATATGGATCAGACTTATTCCAAAAGTAACACTATGATATAATATGGATAGATAGATAGATAGATATGAAAAGGAGTAATAGCATTAATGGTTTAAAGGTCAATCTAAATGAAGAACATTCATTATATATATATATATAAACACTTTTATTTGGGTGTGATTAATTATTTCACAGTCCTAATTTATTTATATTTACATACATACTTTTATAATAGGAATATTACTGTTATAATAAAATATGAAATACTGACAAAAAAGGCTTATTGTGTGGCAACCTCTTGGTGTAGAAGCATAATCCAGGTTTCAAATTAAAGGTAACACTTTGACGTTTCATGTAGACTATTCGGATTATATATCAGGAGTAATTACACAAAGGTTCCTATTTTTAATCCATTATAAAAGTGAAATTTATTTGCTATTAAAATTGGTACAATAGTCCCCTTCACAAGTATATATAGATGTAGCATGTTGAAATCCCCACCTACACTACTGTGATGGTATACACATGGAAGACAGAGATTTAAAAAATGACCCAAAAAACATAGCTTGACTAATGCCCTTTGAAAAAGACGGTTTTATTGAGCTTCTGTTGCATGTTGTTGCTCTGTAAGCTAAGGTTAGTTATTTTGGCAATTTGGTGCAGCCTTAACTTAAAAAACAAGGACACAACCAACGTTAACAGCGTATGGTGGTGGCTGTCTATGCCATACTGTGTTTCTCCGATGTGCTCTCTGAGCACAAACACATCCTCTGACCCTATCCTCTTCCTTACAATGTACACGACCTCTAGCACTTTGATGGCCTGTGATCGTCTGGTACATGAGGTCTGACGAATGACCCACTCTGCTGCCCTGACTACCATCACTGTGCCTTCTGATGGAATCACCAGACCTCCATTGTTTTTTAACTTCAGCAGGTGGTAGCTCTGGTCCTTGATGGCAGATGCAGCATCTGTTACCAAGCTGGCACGGCAGACATCACAGGACAGCTTTTTCAGAGCCCGTCGCACAACAAATCCTGAAATAAGAGTTGGTATATTAAAATTATTTATAATAACCATGGGGAAATTAAGGGAACATTTATCTTTTTGGACCATTGTGAGATTGATTTCCCTCAAATTTACACCAAAGATTAATTGTCATACAATCGTTATTGGTGTCAGTAAAACCTATATAATTGACCAGTGGTCTCAGGCTTGATAACTTGCGCAAGTAGCCGTGATGCACAACTATGCTGCATGATTAAGTCATATTTCGACAAGAAAATCTGCAATTTCGACATGTTCAAGCATCAAGAATTATAGCCACGTTCATAACGTTTGTAAGAAACCAAACTGTTTGTAAATCCGTCAAGAATTCAATGAGATAAGAGTATTTGTGTTCGTGCTGATCACTCACCTTACATTAGGTACCACAGAGCACGCCAGAAAGCTTGTCTGAGGCAAGATGGCCGCCGGTGATGACGTTTGAGACTCCGCCGTAAGACATCTAGCCTTTATTATGGATATCTATGGTCAGAATGCTCTCTATGATACTTGTGTAGAGGGTTGTGAGGATGGGCGGGGGCAGTTGGGCTCTCCTCATCCTCCGCAGGAAGTACAAGCGCTTCTGTGCCCTCCTCACCAGATGTGGTGTTTACAGACCAGGTGAGGTTGTCCGTGATGTGCACCCCGAGGAATTTGGTGCTGCTAACCACCTCCACAGCTGAGCTGTTGATGAGTTTGTGTCAACTACGAACTTCATGATGTGATTGGGGGTGAACCTGGGAGTGCAGTTGTGTGTCATCAGAGTAAACAGCAGGGGGCTGCGGACACAGCCCTGAGGGGAGCCCGTGCTGAGGGTGATGACATCAGAGGTGGTCTGTCAGACCCGGACCGACAGTGGTCAGGAGGTGAGGAAGTGATCAGGGGTGTACTGAAGCCCAGATGTTCCAGTTTTTCAACCAGATGCTGTGGGATGAGGGTGTTGAACGCTGTAGTCCAGGAACATGCTCAAAGGGGGCGGAGCGTAGACGGGCTTGGAACCCGTTAATAACTGCTTGCAGTTCTAGTTAGGGTTCCAAGCCCGCAGCGCAGGCGAACGGCTATGCCGTTCGTCTGCTCTGTGAGCAGAGAACCCTATTGTTTTTCTATTGTTTTTAAATTATTTATTATTATTATTACGGGTAATTATTATTCTCCGCTAAAACGCGTTGGGCGGCCCATGCGGATTTGTAACGAACCTATTGAATCAGGTATCCAAGTACAGAATGTGCACCGCTACTCAAACCCAGAAATTCAGACCCCTCAACAACTAGGGGGCGCTATAACAAAGGACAATGCGTTTTGGCCTATAACCACCAAACTACTGGTCCCACACTCAAAAACTTCACATCACTTTGTTTATTGGATGATTCTGCAAAATAAAGGGAATTGGCACACCCTTCGTTTCCCAGCTAGTTTTCGCGCTACATGGCTACAAAGGTTAAACCTTTCTTGTTAAACTCCTCCTACATTTTTTATGCAATCCGCGCAAAACTCCATATATAACAGCGTAATGGACAAATAAAAAAAGTGAACGCGCCGGATTTTTGAATTTTGACTTTTTCGAAAAGTAACGCTAAAATAAGTGATTGTTAGCTAGCTAGCTCTAAATGTAATTGCTGATTATTCTAAAACCATAACAGATTTTGACATGTCCTTCATAACACATAGTCCAAATAAGATTTTGCACATGTGACCCGTGTTTGAGGATCGTCCATCACTAGGGGGCGCTGTAATGTCAAGAAATCTACTACGCAAGAATGGCTGATCGGATTTTTACAAAACCTTCTTCATCCCCTTCCAGTCATACCCCTGAACTCAGGTATTAAATATGGTAATGATTAAAACAAGTGGGCGGGGCCTATTTCCAAAAGTGTTAAAACACCTGGAGAATAATAAAAGCAATAAAGTAAAGAATAAAAAATGCTTTAAAATCAATTTTTTGATCCCAGATTTTCAGGATGTATTGCGTGAATAAGGTGTAACAATTCTCTCACTGCATGTATTGTTTTTCTTTGAAGTGCTACACTCTGAATTTTTAAAAGTTTGTAAAATGGAGAAATCAATGTATTTTCCACAAATATTGTTCAACCCCCCAAAATATGGCCTCTATTTGTAAAGCACATGCAGAATAAACATGGATTTCAGTTTGGTAAAAATCCAGGCGAGTTTGACCAATTTACATGACTTTGAAAATAAATGGTACAAGACTATAAAGTTTAATATTTTATTTTTCTGAATCCATTTTTTTAATGACCATAAAAAAAATCCGTGGTTAGATAAAGCACTCTTTGAGATCCATGAATATTTTCAGAATTTTAGAGCAAACCGTTGATTATTAACGAATTTATGAAGTTTGTGATCAGTTCACAGCTCTCATCCAGAGCTCTAACTCCACAGCTGTGAACAGGGCGGCCATTTTGCCCATATTTGGGCACATCACAGGAAGTGACGTCACATCCCGTGTTTTTTCTAAGCGGAGCAGAAACTTGAAGAGGGAGGATAGCTTTTAGGGTTTTCTAAAGAACACATCATTTAAAAAATTTTATTGAATATAAAAAAGATCAAGCAGAAGACAGGAAAGTTATTTAGAAGGCAAAGAACACAAAATGGAGAGATTTTTGTGATTCAATAGGCAGAACTAATATAAAGGACTGATAATACTAATATATTCCCCATACCTATAGCTTAGGTATGGGGAATGATTAAGAAAATGAAGGGAAATAGACCAGAGAGAACATATCCAGTTCTAAAACATGAAGAAGGAACAGCAGTAACAAATGAAGAAAAACTAGAAGTAATGGCAAGAACATTTGCAAAGATCCATAGTTCAGATAATTTAACAGAAACGGGAAAATTTAGGAGAGAGCAGACAAGAAGGATAAATGATTTTATTTTAGAAGGTGAAACAACTCCAGGAAATGTCATGGATGTTTATTTTTCTATGCAAGAAATGAAGAGAGCGATATTTAGATCAGGATTAACAGCACCAGGAAAACATCAGATATGCTATATTATGTTAAAAAAACATAGGGAAACAAGCTGAAGAAAAACTTCTAGGTTTATATAATAAGATTTGGAAAGAAGGAAGATTACCTTCTAATTAGAAGGAAGCAATTATTGTGCCAATTATTAAACCAGGAAAGGATCCAACAAACCCTTTAAGTTATAGACCAATTGTACTTACTTAATGTTTAGGAAAGATTATGGAGAGAATGATAACAGAAAGGATTACATATTATGTAGAAAGTAAAAGACTGTTGTCTTCATGTCAAATTGGATTCAGAAAAGGAAGTACAATGGATCCAGTTGTGTGTTTGGAATCAGATATTAGAAAAGCTCAGATTAATAGGGAAGTAGTAGTAGCAATATTTTTTTGATAATGAGAAAGGATATGACATGGTATGGAAGGATGGGTTGCTTATAAAATTATAT
Organism: Fundulus diaphanus; assembly: GCA_037039145.1. NCBI lineage: Eukaryota > Metazoa > Chordata > Actinopteri > Cyprinodontiformes > Fundulidae > Fundulus > Fundulus diaphanus. The sequence goes on from CM073139.1 coordinate 8,020,476, forward strand.
AAAATGGGCATAACAGGAAGGGCTTATAATTGGATTGAAGATTTTTTGTTTAATAGTTATACAGGTACAGATGGGAGTAACAAAATCTGATAAATATAAAATTGATAATGGAACTCCACAGGAAAGTATTATCAGTCCTTTATTATTCTCAATTGTAAGTAATGAACAACTGACAACAGCTTAATCGGTAAGTGTATCTGTCGCTGCTCCTGCAGTTAATTAATGAATTATTTCCACCTGTGGCCACGTCACCTGTCAACGTGTATTCCCTCACTGCCAGTAACTTAGCTGATAAACCAAACAGGGATATCCTCATGATTTGCTATTAGCTCAGGCTAATTTAGCATGATACACTTTTTCTTTTCTTTTTTTTTTTAACAATGGTCGGAATGTGAAACAGTGTCCCGCATTTTAATGGGTCTGATTCAGAAAAAGGGAAAAAATTCCACCTGAGCTTTTCTGTAACAAAGAAGGCAGAGCTGCATCGGCTGTCAGTCAATAAGCAGGGGACACCTGTGAAGGGAAAACCATTTCAGGTGACTATCTCTTGAAGCTCATTAAGAGAATGCCAAGAGTGTACGAAGCAGTAATCAAAGCAAAAGGTGGCTACTTTGAAGAACCTAGAATATAAGACATATTTTCAGTTGTTTCACACTTTTGTGTTAAGTATATAATTCCACGTTTTAATTCATAGTTTTGATGCCTTTAGTGTGAATCTACAATTGTCATAGTTATGAAAATTAAGAAAACTCTTTGAAGGAGAAGGTGTGTCTAAACCACCTCCTCCATTACCATCTGGTACGCTGGTGCCACCGCCAAAGACAAGAGCAGACTGCAGCGTGTCATCCGGTCTGCAGAGAAGGTGATTGGCTGCAATTTTCCATCTCTCCAGGACCTGTAAGCCTCCAGGACTCTGAGGCGTGCAAAAAAGCACAGAAGCACACATTGATCCAGTAATCTGTTCTACATTAGATGGTAATAGCGGGTGATCTGTCTTCTCTGGATGATGTCACAGTTAACAGAATGTCAGATCAGGTGTACCTACTATGAAGAAAAAAGAGAGAGCAAAAAGTTAAAACATGAAATGACAACAGTCATTTCAATGTAATGCAATGCAAAACTGCATTGCATCTACTTTTTTTAGACAAATGCAAGAAAGTAATAAATATTATGACATGCTTAATTGGAAGGGAGTGGGGAGCAGATAGATGGTGCTGCTGTAGAAGGTCGTGAGGATGGGCGGGGACAGGTGGGCTCTCCTCATCCTCCGCAGTAAGTGCAAGTGCTTCTGTGCCCTCTTCTCCAGTGACATGGTGTTCACAAACCAGCTGAGGTTGTGTGTTATGTGCACCCCGAGGAATTTATTGCTGCTGGCCACCTCCACAGCTGAGCTGTTAATGAGAAGTGGAGCATGGCGAGGCCATTTCTTCCTGAAGTCCATGATGATCTCCTTCGTTTTCTCTACGTTCAGGATCAGTCCTGGTCCTGGTCCTGGTCCTGGTCGTTGTCGTCTCTAATCAGGCCCACTACCGTCGTGTCGTCTGCAAACTTCACAATGTGATTGGTGGTGAACCTGGGGACACAGTCGTGTGTCATCAGGGTGAACAGCAGGGGGCTCAGGACGCAGCCCTGAGGAAAGCCCGTGCTGAGGGTGATGACATCAGAGGTGTTCTGTCCGACCCGGACCAACTGAGGTCTGTTGGTGATGAACAAAAAGTTAAAAGCTGAAATGACAACAGTCATGCAAAACAGGAGAACAGTAGACTGGAGAACAATAGAACTCAGTAGAGTGAGAAATATAGGCCCTGATGTCCTCCAGTAGCCTAAGCAGCATAACTATATGGGTAGCTCAGTGTAACATAAGCCACTCTAATTATAAGCTTTGTCAAAAGGGAACGTTTTAAGTCTAGTCTTAAAAGTAGACAGGGTGTCTGCCTCACGGACCAAAATTAGGAGTTGGTTCCACGGGAGAGGAGCCTGATAGCTAAAGGATCTGCCTCCCATTCTACTTTTAGAGACTCTAGGAACCACCAGTAGACCTGAAGTCGAGAGCAAAGTGCTCTGTTAGGAACATACAAGGTAATCAGAGGTCTGATATATGATGGAGCTTGATTATAAAGAGCTTTATATGTTAGAAGAAGAATTTTAAATTATATTCTTGATTTAACAGGAAGCTAATGAAGGGAAGTTAAAATAGGAGAAATATGATCCCTCTTGTTTATTTTCATCAGAACTTTTGCTGCAGCATTTTGGATCAGCTGAAGACTTTGAATTGCATTTTGTGGACTTCCTGATAGTAAAGAATTACAATAGTCCAGCCTTCAAGTAACAAATACATGGACTAGTTTTTCAGCATCGCTCCTGCACAGAATATTTGTAATTCTGGCGATATTCCCGAGGTGAAAAAAGGAAACTCTGGAAACCTGTTTAATATGGGATTTAAATGACATGTCTTGGTCAAAAATAACACCAAGATTTTTTACTTTATTACCAGAGGCCAAGTTAATGTCATCCAGATTAAGTGATTGATGAAGAAGTTTATTTTTTGAGGACTCTGGTTTAAAGATTATAACTTCTGTCTTGTCAGAATTTAAATGCAGAAAATTTAAAGTCATCCAGGTTTTGATGTTATCAAGACATGACTGCAGTCGAAGTAATTGATTGGATTCATTAGGATTTATGGATAAATAAAGCTTAGTCTCATCAGCATAACAGTGGAAATGAATCCCAATCTGTTTGTTAATTTTGCCAGTTGGAAGCATATATATAGTAAAGAGAATTAGTCCAGGCACTGAACCCTGTATAGATATATAAAGATATATTCTATAAATCCACTGGGTTCATTAAATCCATATTCAAAACACGATTTACTACAAGCTTACTAACTATAGCTGAAGGACCTGTGTACATATTAGTTTTATTTTTACTGTTATACTGCTTGATTTATATCACCCATTCAATGTTATAATAATAGATTTATATAAATGTATAATTCCAACTGTTGATAAAGATTTAACAACAATAGTCCACATCCCTTAACTCTTAGGTCATTGTTACTAAATGTCTACCAGGGAATACTTGAAAATTGTTGTTAATTTGTGTGAAAGTAAATGGTTTAGCTCCACAATACAAATATATAGTCAATTTATCAACAGTCTACTGAGGCACTTCAGCCTCCTCACCACACAGAGAGACAGCTGGTCACAATGCTCTTTATGGTGCTTCTGTAGAAGGTCGTGAGGATGGGCCAGGACAGGTGGGCTCTCCTCATCCTCCGCAGGAAGTACAAGCGCTTCTGTGCCCTCCTCCCCAGTGACGTGGTGTTCACAGACCAGGAGAGGTTGTGCGTCATGTGCATCCCGAGGAATTTGGTGCTCCTGACCACCTCCACAGATGAGCTGGTGATGAGCAGTGGAGCGTGGTGAGGCCGGTTCTTCCTGAAGTCCACGATGATCTCCGTTGTTTTCTCCACGTTCAGGATCAGTCCTGGTCGTTGTCGTCTCTAATCAGGCCCACCACCGTTGTGTCGTCTGAAAACTTCACAATGCGATTGGTGGTGAATCTGGGGACGCAGTCGTGTGTCATCAGGGTGAACAGCAGGGGGCTCAAGACACAGCCTTGAGGGGAGCCCGTACTGAGGGTGATGACATCAGAGGTGTTCTGTCTGACCCGGACCAAATGAGGTCAGGAGGTGAGGAAGTCTAGCAGGCAGTTGCGAAGGCGTGTGCTGAAGCCCAGATGTTTCAGTTTTTCCGCCAGATGCTGTAAGATAATGGTGTTGAACGCTGAACTGAAGTCCAGGAACATGCTCAAGGGGGCGGGGCGTGGGTGGGCTTGGAACCCGTTAATAACTGCTTGCAGTTCTAGTTATTATTATTATTATTACGGGTAATTATTATTCTCCGCTAAAACGCGTTGGGCGGCCCATGCGGATTTGTAACAAATCAATTGGATCAGGTATCCAAGTACAGAATGTGCACCGCTACTCAAACCCAGAAATTCAGACCCCTCAACAACTAGGGGGCGCTATAACAAAGGACAATGCGTTTACGCCTGTAACCACCAAACTACTGGTCCTACACTCAAAAACTTGATGGCACTTTGTTTATTGGATGATTCTGCAAAATAAAGTGAATTGGCACACCCTTCGTTTCCCAGCTAGTTTTCGCGCTACATGGCTACAAAGGTTAAACCTTTCTTGTTAAACTCCTCCTACATTTTTTGTGCAATCCGCGCAAAAATTTATATATAAGCGTGTCATGGACAAATAAAAAAAGTTATCGCGGCGGATTTTTGAATTTTGACTTTTTCGAAAAGTAACGCTAAAATAAGTGATTGTTAGCTAGCTAGCTCTAAATGTAATTGCTGATTATTGTAAAACCATAAAAGATTTTGACATGTCCTTCATAACCCATAGTACAAATAAGATTTTGCACATGTGACCCGCATTTGAGGATCGTCCATCACTAGGGGGCGCTGTGATGTCAAGAAATCTACTACGCAAGAATGGCTGATCAGAATTTTACAAAACCTTCTTCATTCCCTTCCAGACATTGCCCTTAACTAAAGTATTAAATATGGCATTTATTGAAACAAGTGGGCGGGGCCTATTTCCAAAAGTGTGGAAAAAAACTTGAAAACTTCAAAAATTCACCTAAAATCACTTGTGTGGTGTAACAAGCTCAGATTTTCAGGATGTATTCCTTGAATAAGGTGCAACAATTCTCTCACTGCATGTATTCCAGTGTTTGAAAGTGCCACACTCTGTTTTTTTCAAAGTTTGTAAAATGGAGAAATCAATGTATTTTCCACAAATATTGGTCAATCCCAATAAAAATGGCCTCTATCTGTAAAGCACAGCCAGAATAAACATGTCTTTCAGTTTGGTAAAAATCCAGGCGATTTTGACCAATTTACAAGATTTAAAAAATTAATGATACAAGATTATAAAGTTTAATTTTTTTTTCTCTGAATCCATTTTTTTAATGACCATCAAAAAAATCGTGTGGTTAGATAAAACACTCTTGGACATTCATGAATATTTTCAGAATTTTAGAGCAAACCGTTCATTTAATAGGAATATTTATTTAGATAGTTTGACAAAAACCTATTGTAAAGAGCTTTTCAGAAAATTAAGCAAGGGCTCCATCTCGTGGCTTGTTTTTGCAACTACAACAACTCTTACCATTAATAGTCTAAGGGGTATACAATTAAAACTTAGAAGTCCACTTCAATAATTTTGTATGTATATATGTATGCATCATGTGTATATATATATATATATATATATATATATATATATATATATATATATATATATATATATATATATATATATATTTATATTTATTTATTTACACTAATGCTTTAATGTGGCGTTGTATGGAATACATTTAAAAATTCCAACAGAGGACAGGATTTGATCATGGATGGATCTCTACAAACACACACACATATTTATTCTAGCAATAAAACATGATAGTAAACAATTATGGAATACACTGAATAATATATTAAGAGGAAATAGTAAATCAATTCCAGCTTATTTAGAACATGAAGGTGATTTTTTTACTAGACCAAGTGATATAGCAAATCATCTTAATGATTATTTCATGAACAAAATAAACAAACTAAAAGATACCACACAGCCATACAAGACAGAGTTATCAAATACACTAATAAATAAGATGATGAAAGACAAAACCTGTAGCTTTAAATTCAAGAGTGTAAGTGTTTCTAAAGTGGAATTACTTCTGATGAATTGTAAAAAAACCCACCTGGTGTAGACTACCTTGATCATATGTTGCTTAAACCAATAGTTGCTATTATTGCTCCTATTATTGCTCATATAATTAATTTGTGTTTCATGCACAATATATGTTTGCAAGAATGGAAAATATGTAAAGTAGTGCCAATCCCTACAAATAAGAAAATGCCCTTTTCTGGATCAAACAGTAGACCAATAAGTTTATTACCAATTCTTGATAAAATAATGGAAAGAATTGTTTATGAACAGATTCAATCTTATTTTAAGAATAATGATTTGATTACGTTTCAGCATGCATATAGAGAAAAACACTCAACAGCCACTGCCCTGACTCAGATGGTTGATGACTGGTTCAAGGATATGGAGGAGAGAAAAATAATAGGTGATGTAATGCTTGATTTCACTGCAGCATTTGATATCATTGACCACAAATTACTGTTAAAAAACTGGAGTATTATGGCTTTTCACAAACTGCATTATTATGGATGAAAAGTTATTTGTCGGATAGAAGACAACTAGTTTATTTTAATGGCAGTTTTTCAAATGTAAGGGCTGTGGGACACGGGGTGCCTCAAGGAAGTTGTCTTGGGCCGCTCCTGTACACAATCTTTACAAATGATCTTCCATCTGTTTTAGAAAAGGCAAGCATCTCAATGTTTGCAGATGATTCCACCATATATTTAGCAGAAACTAATATTACTGAGTTAAATACAAAACTACAAAGAGAGCTACAGTTAGTGGTGGACTGGATAAGGAGTAACAAATTGGTTCTCAATGTATCTAAAACTACCTGTTTAGTGGTTGGAACTCCTTTTTCTTTACTTTCCAAACCGAAACTTGAACTCACCATAGAGCAAAATTCTGTGGATCAAAAACAAGAGGCTAAACTGTTGGGAGTGATAATTGATAATAGATTGTGTTGGGATAGACATGTTCAGAACTTGTTAACTAAAATGGGTAATAGTTTATCGGTCATTAAAAGGTGTTCAAAATACTTTACACCGCAGGTTGTTACACAAGTACTTGATGCTTTGTTTTTTTCACATCTTGATTATTGCTCAGTGGTTTGGTCAAATACTTCATCAATTAATATAAAAAAACTACAAGTAATTCAGAATAAAGCTGCACGTGTTGCCCTTTCATGTGGGTTTAGATCAAATGTGGACAAAATGCACGATAGTCTTTTATGGTTAAAAGTTAAAAACAGATTGGTGTATTCAGTAATGGTATTTCTATATAATGTTATAACAAATAAAACGCCTTTCATTTTATATACAAAACTATCCTTTAGTAATGATACACATTATTATCCAACAAGACATGCAGTAGGAGGTAGTTTTATTTTACCTAGAGTTAAAACAAAATCAATTCAACGTTCAGTTAGGTACAGGGCAATGTGTGAATGGAATTCACTCTCAAAGACTATCATACAACAAAACACTCTCTATGGTTTCAAAACTGCACATAAGAAATATTACCTTCAAAGAAATTTGGATAGTTAATGTTAATTTTATTGAGGAGATATTGTGTAGGGTTCTTGTTAGCTAGTTCTTTGATATAGATCTATCTGGAGTAGCAAAATTTTATGTTAATCATGTTTATTTATGTTACTTTTTAATGATAAAAGGTGTTAAATGTAAATATGTATTACATTTTGTGTAAATGTCTTGTATGCATAGTGTGTAATGGGATGTAATACATTGTATTGTCACGTGGAAGACTGAAGGACCCCAGGAAGAATAGCTTTTAGCTGATGCTGAAGCTAATGGGGATCCTAATAAAACAAACAAACAAATATATCTATCCGTCCATCCATCCATCCATTTTTTGACCCGCTTAATTCCTCATGGGGTTGCGGGGCTGCTGGTGCCTATCTCCAGCATATAGACCAGTTCACGCGTGACGTCAGCGCTACATCCGGGTCCTGCGGGGTAGACAAAAAGCACAGCTGCTCTCGTCTACTACATGACAAAACGGGTGATTTCGAGCGTACTTTTAGTTAGTTTATTTTTGGAATCTAAACAATGCCTACGACTTGTTGTGCTCCCGGTTGCACAGGGAGGCATTCCCAATCGTTGGATGTACGTTTCTGTCGTTTACCGAAGAAAGAAATGGATATTTTCAAAAGAGCGCAGGCAGACACTCCCAATGGACTGGGGGAGACATCAGACTACGACAGAATTTGCAGCCTACACTTCATCTCCGGTAAATACAACTTAATTCTGCTCTAGTCATTGTTCTACTTAAATAGCGGCGGAGGGGAGGTGGCGATCGCTACAGGGGCCGGAGAAGCCGCTTCTGCTGCTGCTACAGCAGCCGCTTCTGCTACCGCTACCGCTTCTACCAGCAGAAGCGGCTGTCTGGAGCAGCAGCCGCTCTATTACGCCCCCGTTCACGGGCGCTAGTACTTCTGTGTTTACGCTGCAATGTCGCCGACACCCCCACCCATTTTAAGAAGACAAAAACACCAAAATAATCCGTAGTGAACAATTTTTTTTAACCTACCGGACGGGTCCAGTGGTTTCATGCTTTCATGCTCTCTTGTCTGTACTGGCCTGGGTCCAATGTAATTCTCCCTGCGCGGTGGGAGACTCGTTTTGAGGAAACTATGGTTGCAGCTCACTGTCTGCCTTGCTGTGGTTACAGAGAGGTGTCTGTTTTGTAGAATAAATCATCCGCCGATGAGTTATTGATCCGGAAAAGCCGAATCTGTGAATATCTTTCTAACTTTACCGAAGTATAAGGCAGCTGTATGTCGCGGTACGGACTCTTGGCCAGCATTTCACAGACTGGCTCCGTCCCTTCAGGCTTTTGCTGTGTGGATCTGGCAATCTGATACCATCAACCATCAACTTACTCTTAAAACGTTATCTAAAGAAGAAAAATACGTGGAGAACTCGTCAGTTTCTCTGTTTGCGTCCGTAATTGTGTTCGCCTTTTGCCTACCAATCCGGTGCGCATGCGCGAAAAACCCGCATCAAAACAATAACAATTAACTGGTCTATATATATATATATATATATATATATATATATATATATATATATATATATAAATATATATATATATATATATATATATATATATATACTATGTGATTTTTATATATATATATATATATATATATATATATATATATATAGGATCGGGGCTGCACAGTGGCACAGTGGGTAGCGCTGTTGCCTTGCAGCAAGAAGGTCCTGGGTTCGAGTACACCCCTGGGTCTTTCTGCATGGAGTTTGCATGTTCTCCCTGTGCATGCGTGGGTTCTCTCCGGGTACTCCGGCTTCCTCCCACAGTCCAAAAACATGACTGTTAGGTTAATTGGCTTCTCCAAATTGTCCTTAGGGTGTGAGTCTGTGTGTGAATGGTTGTTTGTCCTGTTTGTCTCTCTGTGTTGCCCTGCGACAGACTGGCGACCTGTCCAGGGTGTACCCCGCCTCCCGCCCAGTGAACGCTGGATATAGGCCCCAGCAACCCCCGCGACCCCATGAGGGATAAAGCGGTTTGGAAAATGGATGGATTTAGGATCACTCTTAACAGACTGTTCCTTCAGAGCCAAATCTGCGAGGAGGTCAACTAACTGCAAGCTAACTGACTCAGAAGTAAATCTATGGTTAAGCACTACAATACAAATATACAGTCAGTTTATCAACATCCCACTGTTAATTCTTCTAGTTCAAACATGCTTCATGTAAATTAAAATTATGACTGTTCATTAATATCAAACTAAACAGTAGACATTTTAAACCTCGTTTACATCTAAGTTAAATAGCTTGAGGCTGTACATGTGTAAATTCCTACGTTGAGCGAGGTACTTAAACCCATCACACACGCAGTATTTGATCCAGTCCGACATTTCTCTGTGTTCAGAGCTGGGTTTCGTCCATACAATGGATGATGAAGGAGAGTATTGGATGAGGGTGTTGAATGCTAAAGTCCAGGAACATGCTCAAAGGGGGTGCGGCGTAGGTGGGCTTGGATGAGGGTGTTGAATGCTGAAGTCCAGGAACATGCTCAAAGGGGGCGGTGCGTGGGCTTGGAACCCGTTAATAACTGCTTGCAGTTCTAGTTATTATTATTATTATTACGGGTAATTATTATTCTCCGCTAAAACGCGTTGGGCGGCCCATGCGGATTTGTAACGAATCAATTGGATCAGGTATCCAAGTACAGAATGTGCACCGCTACTCAAACCCAGAAATTCAGACCCCTCAACAACTAGGGGGCGCTATAACAAAGGACAATGCGTTTTGTTCTATAACCACCAAACTACTGGTCCCACACTCAAAAACTTCACATCACTTTGTTTATTGGATGATTCTGCAAAATAAAGGGAATTGGCACACCCTTCGTTTCCCACCTACTTTTCGCGCTACATGGCTACAAAGGTTAAACCTTTCTTGTTAAACTCCTCCTACATTTTTTGTGCAATCAGCGCAAAACTCCATATATAACCGTGTAATGGACAAATAAAAAAAGTGAATGCGCCGGATTTTTGAATTTTGACTTTTTCGAAAAGTAACGCTAAAATAAGTGATTGTTAGCTAGCTAGCTCTAAATGTAATTGCTGATTATTCTAAAACCATAACAGATTTTGACATGTCCTTCATAACCCATAGTCCAAATAAGATTTTGCACATGTGACCCGCGTTTGAGGATCGTCCATCACTAGGGGGCGCTGTGATGTCAAGAAATCTACTACGCAAGAATGGCTGATCGTATTTTTACAAAACCTTCTTCATCCCCTTCCAGTCATACCCCTGAACTCAGGTATTAAATATGGTAATGATTAAAACAAGTGGGCGGGGCCTATTTCCAAAAGTGTTAAAAAACCTGGAGAATAATAAAAGCAATAAAGTAAAGAATAAAAAATGCTTTAAAATCAATTTTTTGATCCCAGATTTTCAGGATGTATTCCGTGAATAAGGTGTAACAATTCTCTCACTGCATGTATTGGTTTTTTTTGAAGTGCTACACTCTGAATTTTTAAAAGTTTGTAAAATGGAGAAATCAATGTATTTTCCACAAATATTGTTCAACCCCCCAAAATATGGCCTCTATTTGTAAAACACGTGCAGAATAAACATGGATTTCAGTTTGGTAAAAATCCAGGCGAGTTTGACCAATTTACAAGACTTTGAAAATAAATGGTACAAGACTATAAAGTTTAATATTTTATTTCTCTGAATCCATTTTTTTAATGACCATAAAAAATATCCTGTGGTTAGATAAAGCACTCTTTGAGATCCATGAATATTTTCAGAATTTTAGAGCAAACCGTTGATTATTAACGAATTTATTAAGTTTGTGATCAGTTCACAGCTCTCCTCATCCAGAGCTCTGACTCCACAGCTGTGAACAGGGCGGCCATTTTGCCCATATTTGGGCACATCACAGGAAGTGATGTCACAGCGGCCATCTTAGGTCAGACAAAGCTGCGCTCAGAGAGAATAAAAGTCAATTCAGGAAAATGTACTTTATGTTTCAGACACTCTGAATCCGGTGAATTCTAACCCGATTTCCAGCTAAATCAACTGACTGAAAACGTCACCCCTTTAGGGGATACATGGGACCAATTGATTGAATTAAATGATTGTCTAACTTAATAAAAAATTTCGGTTTTGCATTGAAAGTAAGCAAACTTCCAGAGCTACGTCCCAAGGAGCCAGACTTTTACTCCGCTTATGGGTGCGCATATAAAAGGACACCAGGAACCAGATCCTGGGGAATTACCTTCAATAAGTAAGATTTTATGATAGATAATCCTCATGCTTTAACACAATATGTGCTAATGGGTACAGGGATGGAAGTAGAGAAAAGTACATTAAACACCAAAAACAAACAAAATGGTCCTAAATTACTGGATAGACATGATTTGTGGGGAGGAGGGGGGGAAGCCCGTGCTGAGGGTGATTAGGTTTTTTTGTTGATTTCTTTCCCCCAGATTGCGGTTTGTATTATATAATTTTTAAATGCTGTTATGAGCACCTTTGCTCTCACTTGTCTGTATATAGTTTTGCTCATATGTAGATAATTGCTGTTGTCTGTAGATCGGTGTCTGTGTATATAGCTTATATATATATATATATATATATATATATATATATATATATATATATATATATATATATATATATATATATTGGAAGAAAGAGAGAGAGATTTATGTTTATAATTTGTGTGTATATTAGATTAATATTTAACTGCAAAATGTGTAAGTGCGTGTACATTTCTCATCCAGTTTGACTTCAGTTTAAATAGTTTTGGTTCTGAATAAATATGTGTAATCTGTCTGAAAGGTCACGATCACTGTGAACCTTTAGATGGGGATTCAATATTTCTGTAGATAAAACAAAGGTTTTGTTTTTTACAAGGAAATAAGTTTCTGAAGAAATAAAGTTACAAATTTATAGATATGACTTGGAAAGAGTAAACCAATTTAAAGTTTTTGGTATATGGTTGGATGAAAGGCTTACTTGGAAAGTTCATATTGAGAAGATGATTGATAAATGCAAAAGAGTTATAAATGTTATGAGGTGTTTGGTCTGGAATGAGTGGGGAGCTGAGAAGAATGCATTGAAATCAATTTATACAGGTTTGATTAGGTCTGTTTTTGATTATGGATGTAATGCTTTTGGTTCAGCATCAGTATCCTTACTTAAAAATTGGATATTGTTCAGTATCAAGCATTGAGATTATGCACAGGGGCCATAAGAACAACACCAACAACATCAGCATTACAAGTAGAAATGGGAGAAATGCCACTACAGTTGAGGAGATTACAATTACTTTCCACTTACTGGTTTCGGTTAAAGAATCATTGTGAAACTCATCCATGTCAGGAAATTCTAATACCAAGTTGGGAAAAAGGGAAGAAAAAATTAAATTCTTTTGGATGGATAGCAGATTCTACTATAATAGATCTTGAACTATCTCAAACAAATGTTAGTAAAACAGTTATTAGATCATTACTTCATCCATCTATGTTGCCTGAAATTGATACGGATCTAACTTTGTTTTATGAACAAAGAGGATATTTCAGATTCAATTATGGTTCAACAATATATAGACAAAGAATATTATGGATATGTAAACATTTTTACGGATGCTTCAGAAGATTCACATAATAGGAATGGTGTTTCGTTTGTAGTCCCACAATTTAATTTTAAACCAGGTAAAAGAATCAGTGATGAAATTTCAATTTGCACAGGAGAAATGTTTGGTATCATGTTGGTAAAGATCTTAGGATGGATTGAAGAAATTACACCATTAAGAAGTTTAGTTTGCTCTGACTCAGAATCATATTCATTTAAACACAATCATTCAAACAGTAGACCTGATTTATTAGTAGAAATTCAGAAATTATTATTAATAGTTTATTTTTTATGGCTACCTTCTCATATTGGAATAAAGGGGAATGAGATGGCAGATGAATATGCAAAAAAAGAAAGTAAATGTTGTCTAATTGATATGATAGTTCCATTTAGTAAAGGTGAAATAAAATCAGTAATTAAGAAAAGGATTAAAGCAAAATGGCAGAAACAGTGGGAAGAAGAAAGAACTGGAAGATGGTTTTATTATCAAAGAAAAGTGGGCTTTATGAGAAACACATCAAGGAAAAGAAAGGAGAAAATGGTGATATCAAGATTACGCTTTGGTCATGCAGGTTAAAATAGCATGTTATTTAAAATAGGGAAAAATGCTACAGGAAAATTTAATTTTTCTTTTGAAGAAGAAACAGTGCAGCATTTTAGATTATTTTGCAGTAAATATGTAATTGAGAGAAATTAATTGGTAAATAGATTACAAAACAGTAAATTAAAGTTAAATATAAAATACCTTTTAGACGTGGACTGTAAATCAGAGGGTTATTCTTTATTATTGAGATTTCTCAAAAAGACTGATTTGATAAAGAGTATTTAGGTTTTTTGTTTTGTTTTGTTTTTCTTGTTTGTGTAGTAATAGTAGGATATTGGACTAGTTCAATCCCGATCCACACTCCATTTCAGTTGTTAGCAGTAATGCACCAAAAGTTGTTTGCCAGCCCCCATAAAACACAAGAAGAAGAAGAAGAAGAAGAAGAAGAAGAAGAAGACTTTTGACTTTTAACAAAACTTTATTAACAAAAGAGATCAAACAGTTAAACAATTTAGTTAAAAACAAGTGTCATTTATATAAAATACTTAAATAAGGAGCTTGTTAAATTTAAGCTCTCCTCTTTCAGACACTAAACATAAAATCTTGTTAAAACCCCACAACTGCATAAAAGCCTCCATGTTCTGCGTGGCTCTGTGGAAGTGAACTCCAGCCGAATCCTGGCTTTCATGTTGTACTTCCACAGAGCCACAGCATCAAGGTGAGGTCCCCCCTGCAGTCTGTCTCTACGGGACAAATAAATAGCCATTTTTGCCTTACTGATTAAAATGTTTAAGAGTCGGGCCTTTGCCTTATTACTTTTGTTTTGGCACACTCATCCAATAAATAAAGAAGTTGTAAAAACAGTGCCAAAAAGACTAAAAACATTCGTTAAAAGGCTAAAAACGGTCTTTAGTCTTGTGCAGTCCATAAAAACATGAAAAACATTTTCAGACAGACTGTAGAAAGGACACTTGTTTAAAATACCCTGATTAATAACCGATAAAAACGAGTTTGTAGCGATGGCACCATGTAAAATTCTCCATTGGAGATCACCGGTTCGCTTCTTAATTGGAAGCTTGTTTAAAGTCCTCCATGGGGGTGCTCTACCAGCAAGTTTATCCGTCCATACACAGACTGTGCGGTTCTTGAGGTGTCTTTGAGTCATTACAGACTCCATAAACAGTTTTCTGGTCCATAGTGAATAAAACCACCAAAAGAAGAAGAAGAAGCAGTAATCCCTCCCTGGAGCATACCTGAAACTACAGTAGATTTGACATGGTTAGAAAGGAAAAAAGAAGGTAATATTAATCATAAACTGATACAGGAATATGTTAATAGTTTTTATGGCTATATTCAAATATATAAAGATGCATCTAAAAGTGTGAGTGATGGGTTAGGTATTGCATTTTATGTTCCAGATTTCAATATCAAAGTAAATAAGAGAATAAATAATGAATTGGCTACTAGAACATATAGTGATGTATTGTAAGAAATATGAAGAAGAAAGAAGGAATTTGGTTAGAGATCTTAATAAGGAGAAACTTAAATTTTGATATCGTAGATATTCTGCAAAAAAGTAAAAAAAATAAATGTTATAAATATTTATTTAAATATTTAATAACAGGAATAATTAGAAAGATTTACCATTTGTAAATTAATATTATAGATATAGACATATAGATACATACATATAAGTATATTTGGCAATAGGGCCATTTTGCCCCAAACTCCTCACCAGTTGGTGGCGGTAATGCACACCGGAAAGCTGTTTGCCAACTGCCAATAAACACAAGAAGAAGAAGAAGAAGAAGAAGAAGAAGAAACCGGAAGCCGACGGCCGTTATAAGGTGAAGGTGAAACCTCTCGTTTCATTCTACAGAGACAACATCTGAGCATTAAGGATTATCCAGCCTTGAGCATAAGAAGAATCAGCATTTCTGAAGGTTGTTCAAAGAACGTGGAACAATTGTAAAGGTAAGTGAATTTGATCAATATTATAGTCTGCAATTGTCACGTAGTGCATGTTACGATCGGCTTTTACTGCTGCCGTTTTAATGAAAAAATCTTGCAGGTTGCACAGCTAAAACAAACTTTTTAAAGACAGAAAAAATATTGTTGTGTTGTTGCTTAGATATTTTCTTTCTGATACGTAGGGAGGTATGGTAGATTTTTCGGGTCCGTTCCTCGTTCCAAAACACCGCGTGTTGGTTTGTAAACAAAGCCTCACCCTTCCCCCACTCCGACACAACGCGGTAAAGCCGGGCGTACACTGTACGAGTTTTTGCCCTTTTCGGGCCGATTCTTCAGTCGTGCGGGCATTTTTTGAATCGGGCCGAATTTCAGCTTGATCGTAGAGGGGACTGGCTTCTCACGCCTACCTCCCGATCAGGAATTGGACGATCGGTGAAAATCAAACATGTTTGAAATTCAGTCGGCTGTCGTGAGGTTTTCGTGAGCGCATCCTGCTGTTCAAGCAGAGCTACGAGGGGGCGCCCTCCCCTCCTCTCCGTCCCCGCCAGCGGAGGGAGGTGAGCGGGCGTCCCTGAAGCAACCTCCGCCCGGTGTTGGGGAGGGCGCGCCGTCCGGTCCGCGCAACGTGCTGGCCGCCTGTTTCGGCACTCCTCCGCGGTCCGCGCAACGTGCTGGCCGCCTGTTTCGGCACTCCTCCGCTCGCGGGGGGGGGGGGGGGGGGCGGGCGGGCGACCTGTCGTGCCGATGCGTTTCCTCTCTCTCCCCTCCGTTCCCCCGACGCCCGGTGCCTCCTGCGGGCCTCGCCAGAGCTGGGCTCGAACCCCTGCTCTGGGTCCCTGTCACCTACCGTCGCTCGCCTGTCTCTGCCACCACAGCGAGCGGTCCCAGAGGGGACACGACATACAGTGTGAGCAGTCCGAGCGCCGCGCCGCACAGATCTTGAGCATTGCACTTTTTAAACCCCGCGGTTCCGTCGCACAGTTTGAGATGTATATAAGTACCACGACTGAAAAACTTGTACACTGTATGCCCGGCTTAAAGGCTACAAGGTTTAGTTGGTCTGAGTTGAAGCGTTTTTAACTTGTAGCAGCAATGCTGTAAGTTGGAGCTTTCTGTGAAAGTAAAGTAACTTCTAAAATAATGTGAAGGTTTAAAGCTTGAATATCTGTTTGGTTAATTAAAATATGGCCCGGTAGTCATAGGCAGTAGTCTGAGTAGCGGAGGCAGTCAACATGGCGGCCACCGAAAAGTAATACGTCATGACGCCCAAGCCCTATTCAAAAACTCCTCGGCCTTGTTCTTGCTGGAGGTCAAACAGGCTCCCGGCCTGTGTTTGTTTTAATTCCAAACCTCCCGCTGTTTTCCCTGCCAAATTAGAGGTGAACTAATTCGGCCAAATATGTTGATGTTTGGTTGAATTCTTATTGTGCTGTATAAATCAATTAATTGTTTTTGGAGGTGAAGTTAATAGTTTACTGAGTTAAACAAATTCAATTTGTCATCAGTTTGTTAAAGGTTACATTTTTACATGAACATCTCAGAGTATTAACCTTAAGACATTCATCTTTAAAGCTTTGCTTCACACTCTCGAGCTTGTTAGTATATAGGAGAAATATTTAAGTGTGAGGATTGTGTTTAATTCGTCTACTACCACATGTTTCAGTGTGGTGAAGAAAAGCTTAAATTTTAATATTTAAGTTATTAACTTCAATTAGGACAATGCACATTCATCAACATGTCGGTTTAAAGCAACAATGTCCCCCAGTTTTACAGTGGATGGGGATTTCCTTGTTACAGTTTTTAAAACATTTGACCTCCACTTAGCTATCTGTGGTTGCAGGCCAACAGGTTGTGGTAGACTTTCAGGTACCTGTGGTTTTGGCCCATCTGCTGGCCCAGGTAGCTGCAGACTGAAGTTGTTGTAGTTTATAGTATGCTGATCTTATTTTTCTTTATTTTTAGATGCCTCGCGGCAAAGGTTTTCGCCGTACACAAGCCTTTAAAAGGAAGATGGAAGACCCCAAACCACTGGATGTCGAAATCAAAGTTCAAGAAAGCACGTTTGTGGCTTGTATGTGTGTTTAATAGATACTTGTGACATTTGTGCTTTGGTTGCATACTGTTGATTTAACAAGCTTAAACTAAAATATTTGTTGTTGAAGGTCAAGGAACAGGAACGCGGCATAGAAGTAGACCTTGGCCGACCTCTTCTGCCAACAATACCTGCAAACTGGTCATTCCACCAGAATCAAAAGACAAGAAAGTAGGTTTATTTTACACATAAATTGACTTAATAATAATAATAATAATAAGCAGTGTTATAATACTATTTTGTATTTCTTTTAGTTTGTCTTTCTTATAGGAGACTCTCATCTAAGGGCTATTGTGGATGGATTTGCTCCTATTAAAGAAGAGAGTCTTTACTTTGGTTTCTTGGCCGTCCCTGGAGGAGCAGCGTTGGACCTGAGAACCGAAATCTTGAATGCTGTGATACCACGAATGCCTGATTTAGTCTGTTTGTTAGCTCCAAGCAACACTTTGAAGAGAAGCACCGTTGTCAGTGAAGCTGGGAAACAGTTTAAAAAGCTCCTAACAACTGTTTGCACACTTTTTCCGAAGGTAAGCTGTTGTGTTGGTTTATGATACAAATTTGTAAGCAGTAATTTGGTAACAAAAAATACAAGTATATGTAGCACCATAAATACATGCAAGTAAAACAATTGCTTGACATTTTTAATAAAAACATGCACTCTATATAACTTAAGTGTTTAAAGGCATGGGTATGATTTAGTGTTCTGTAAGGTTCTCATAACAATACCATAAATATAAGTGTTTATAAGATTTTTTTAGGGACTGTTAAGTAATTTCCTACCATATCTTTTTAAAGGTGTTTGTGTTGGATTTCCCTCCAAGACTTAACATGGATCCTCAGGTTCAGTCTCTTTTACGACAAGAATTCCACAGAGTATCGGTGCAATTGGGTAAATACTGACAATATAGCCTTTTGCTTTGTAAAAATATCACATTTTAAGTATTTCTGAATTAAATGCCTCAATTTGTAACTTACTATTTTAAGAAGTATTTAACACTTGTCTATTTTCTGCATTTCAAGGTGTGTCATACAAATCAGTTGCTGAGCTGTTTCCAATGAGAAAACTGCACCTGTGGAGCAGAGATGGGGTAATGAATTCAAAAAGTTTCATAAAGTATAACTTTAACAAAATTAATTGATTATTAATATGTACCGTTTTTATTTTGTTAAAAGGTACACCTAAGTGACGATGATGGGATGAAAATCCTAAATAAAGCGATATATGAGGCCTCACATGAGCAGATTCACAAGCCAACTGCAGAGACGGAGGTGATGCCCGTCAGGTCATGCTCTCCTCCAAAGTTGCTTGAGCAGGTTCCCAAGCCAACTGCTGAAAAAGTCTCAAAGTTGCTTTGTACACCTGAGGTTCCAGTTGTGGCACCACAAAATCCCTTTGAATGGAACATTGTCGGATCTCACAATAAGGTAAAGTAGTTTACTGTTTTTCACTTAACATTTGAATGTATTATAAATATTTATTTATTAGATTTATGATTGTCATTCTTTTCTGCCAAACTATAGACCTTTCCAACTTCAAGTAAACAAGAAAGCTGTACTTCGCCAAAGAGAGTACTCCATTTAAAGGTTAGTATTTGTAAAACATTTTTATTTAACCGTCTTCTTCCTCTTATCCACGGTCGGGTCGCAGGGGTAGGAGCTTCAATAGGGCCAGCTCCTCCAGGGGAACCCCAAGGCATTCCCAGACCAGCTGAGAGACATAGTCCCTCCAGCGTGTCCTGTGTCTTCGTCTGGGTCTCCTCCCGGTGGGAGGAGCTCTATGACTGAGCTCCTCACCCTATCTCTGAGGGAGAGCCCAGACACACTACAGAGAAAACTAATTTCGGCCGCTTCTACCAAGATCTTGTTCTAATTTTTATTTAAACTTTTTAATTATATTCTTAATGAAACCATAAGGTGTAATAAACTGTTTGCTATTGTTTACAGGTGGAAGAACAAATGGAGTTTTCTGTGGAGCTCAATCCAAAGTGGTTTGATGGTGAAATGCTGGAAATTTTGGGGGATGGCAACACACCAACTTTTGGAGATGCTTCTATTGCGCCATTTCAAAAAACAAAGGTAATACTGATGGGGAGTGGTGTTTTGTTAATATGTGCAATGTGTTAATATGTATAATGTATAATTTTGATCCCAAACATTTTTGGCACTGTCTTTAAATGAATTGGCTATTAAAATTTGAAGGAATGCCATGTATTAAAAAAGTATAAATTATTGACAAGACTTTTAATCATTTAGAACAAGGAATATAACAAAGTAAATCATATTTTTTTTTCTTTTGTAAAGTGAAATTCATGTCTATTTCATTTAGACATAAATACTTTAATGTTATGTGATGTATTAACTCACTATATCTATGACATGTATACATATTTTTGTTTCACTTTCTAAATTGGCTACTAAAACATGAAATTATTCTTCACTTCTTCTGAACTTTAGGCTTCTCCAACTTCAAGCCAACATCAAAGCTGTGCTTCACCAAAGAAAGCACCACATCTACAGGCTAGTATTTGTTAACCTATTTAAGATTGTCAATTGTTTCTCAATGAAATCATGTAATAAACTGTTTCCTATTATTTACAGGTGGAAGAAGAATTTGAGCAGTTTTCGGTGGAGCTGAATCCAACTGCACCATTTCAAAAAACAAAGGTAATCCTGTTGTGTTAACATGCATAATGTATACTTTTGGTCCCAAACACATTGTTGGCACTGTTTTTTTTTTTTGTTTTTTTTTTTTTTTTAAATTGCCTGTTAAAATTTGAAGGAATGTCATGTCTGAAAAAAGCAAATTGTTGAGAAGACGTCTGATCTTCTAGAAAAAATATTATAATGAAGTAAAGAATATTGTTTTTATTTATATGTATTTGTTGATTTAGCCATAAATACTTTAAGCTTCAATCATGGGTTGTCTCACTGTATACATGGATACATAGTGTTTCACTTCTAAATTGGCTATTAAAACATTAAACTACTATGTGAAACGTTTTAACTTTGTGTTTAACTTGATTCACACAAACAGCAAAGAAGTTAAATAAACTTCTTATCACAACTCTAATTGTACCCTTGTGTTTTTGTATTAGGGCTGTGACAGACTAGTGGCTGGTGGGGAAACTGTCACCAAAAACGGTAAGAGAAGTCTTCCTGATCACACGCTAATTACAAGAGGTTCATTTCACCAGGGCCATGACTACTTTGGTTCAAATAAATCAAAACAGTGTGCCACCAATAGTACTACTGCTATCATGACTAATGCCATTCACAATGCAAGAACCTGGTCAACAAATGATATTGATAGACTGTTGATAAATGGTGATAAAATGTACACTTTCATGAAGCAGCATGACATGATTAGTGATGTCAATGGTAGTGGATACGTTTTTGTCAGGGAATTACCCACAAAATACACATTGGACGGAAACACATTCACCCTACAATATTTAGACACATTTACTGGACATGTTAACATCCAAGAATATGATCGGGATCTTGCCAATGTTGCTATGCCTCTAGATAAGGCTTTACAAAGAGCACTCGATGACAACGACGCCTGCCTAATCACAATTATGAATAGCACATGTGCAGTTTTGAAGCATGAGTCTGGGTTTTCGGTCTTTGATCCACATGCACGCGGTGATGATGGTGGTCTGGATTTAAATGGCTCCAGTATTCTTGCACACCATGCCACAGTTGATTCATTGAACATGCACATCACAAACCTAGTTCAGTCTTTATGTGGTGATGATAAGCTGCATAATGCATACCACTTGTTTGAAGCTACTGGTGTTAAGGTTGTTAGTGATGGAACATTTTCTGCTAGGACTGGTGGAATGGATACTGACAGTGTAGCATTGCATGACAGTTTTGCAAATATAGCAAGCCCAGATGAGAATATGCACAGTGTTTCTTTGGAACCAGGTCATGTAACTGAAGACTCTGTGAAGATAGTGTCTCAAAGTAATTGCAACAGCCTCACATTTAGTCCACTGACACTGACTGAAAAAAGGAGAATATGCACAAAGCTTAACCTTGTCCCAAGTTTTCAGGAAGAGAAGACTGTTTCCAGCATTACTTTAGATCAACCTGTGCCTTGTGCCGCCACAAGTATAAGGTCAGATGGGAATTGCTTTTTCCGTGCTCTGTCCTATGTTTTTAGCGGATCTGAAGAAAAGCATAGGTGTGTTCGTTATGCTATTGTAAAACAGATGCTTGCAAATCCAGAGATGTACTCAAAAATTATTAGACCTCAGTACACATCTGTGCAACAATATGTAACTGCTTCAAAAATGAAGTATGTGGGAACTTGGGCCACTGAAGTGGAAATTCAGGCGGCGGCAGATTTCTTTCATGTGGACATATACACATATACTTCCGAAAAATGGTTAAGATATCCTTCCAACAACACAGATGGCCATTGCAAGGGACTCTACCTTAATCATTACAACAATTGTCATTATGAACCCATAACCTGTGTAACAGATAAAGTCTCTAATGAGTGTATCGGTTTCACTTCATGTCATGTAAAACACCATACCATTAACAAAGACAAAATCACAAGCTGTAAAAAAGGGGATACAAGAGAAAAAAGACAAAAGAGAAAGAGGTACAATTTGGATGACTTACACCGACAGATCAAGAAGACTAAAATCAAGGACTGTTATGACAAAGACCAAGACTACAGAACTTACATGCAACAACAGAGTGTTAAGAACTATGCAACAAAACCAGATTTCAAAGAAAAGGTTAAAAGGTCCAGTAGAGATAAGCATGCTAGTGACCCTAGTTTTCGGGAACACCTCAAACAATACAAAAAACACAAATATGCCAATGATCCTAAGGTTAGGGAAAAGGTCAAACAATACAGCAAAAACAGGTATGCCAATAATCCTGGGTTTCAGGAAAACATGAAACAGTACAGCAAAGATAAATATGCGAATGATCCTGAGTTTCAGGAGAACGTGAAACAGCACAGCAAAGATAAATATGCGAATGATCCCGAGTTTCAGGAGACCGTGAAACAGCACAGCAAAGATAAATATGCGAATGATCCCGAGTTTCAGGAGACCGTGAAACAGCACAGCAAAGATAAATATGCGAATGATCCCGAGTTTCAGGAGACCGTGAAACAGCACAGCAAAGATAAATATGCGAATGATCCCGAGTTTCAGGAGACCGTGAAACAGCACAGCAAAGATAAATATGCGAATGATCCCGAGTTTCAGGAGACCGTGAAACAGCACAGCAAAGATAAATATGCGAATGATCCCGAGTTTCAGGAGACCGTGAAACAGCACAGCAAAGATAAATATGCGAATGATCCTGAGTTTCAGGAGAACGTGAAACAGCACAGCAAAGATAAATATGCGAATGATCCCGAGTTTCAGGAGAACGTGAAACAGCACAGCAAAGATAAATATGCGAATGATCCTGAGTTTCAGGAAAACGTGAAACAGTACAGCAAAGCTATAAATGTATATAAATATAAACATCAAACAGACTTTAAAGAAGCTGTCAAACAGAGAAGCAAAGACCATTATGCATCCATGAGTAAAGAATCTAAATTGGAGATACAAGCCAAGAATGTTGAAAGGTATAGAAACAATTCTCCCCATCGTAAACGAATAAAACTTTACCACAAGGAATTGTATAATATCAGTATCGATCATGCTATATCTATTAAAGATGCTGTTATTAAAAGAAGGAATACTATATTCCTCCAAAAACACAACATAGACTTTGTTATCAATCAGTTTAAGATAAAAGTCCAGTCAGGTCCAACCTATGTCTGTTGTGTTTGCCACAAGTTATTGTTTAAACATCAAGTTGTAAAATGTAACTTAAACCAATACAGAAAAAGTGCTTTGGCAGAATCTGTAGCAAAGAAATGCATCACTTATACATATGTCCACACTTGTGGAAATTCTTGTGAAGTAAATTGCCATCTGCAAAAAACCACTGCAAGCATGTTATGGATTTGTCACACCTGCAATAACAAAATTCTTAGAGGTGTAGTACCAGAAGACAGTGCTGTAAATAATCTCCACCCAGATCCTATTCCTGAAGAACTTGATGCACTAAATTCATTAGAACAACATTTGATTGCACAACACATTCCCTTTATGAAGCTTTTAGCTTTACCAAAGGGAGGCCAAAACGGGGTTCATGGGCCTGTGACATGCGTGCCATCAAGCAGTGATGCTGTTTGTAATATTCTTCCAAGATTAGATGATCAAGATCTGATGATTAGAGTTAAACTAAAACGTAAACTAACATTCAAGGGTCACTATGAGTATCAGTATGTGAACACGCAAAAAGTTCATAATGCTCTGAACTTTTTAAAAGCCCAGAACAAGTGGTACACTGATGTACATATCAACAACGAGTGGTCTAATCCGTTGGAAAAGGTTACAATTGAAGAGGCTGGCCAGCCTGCTTGTGCCTCTGGGCCTGGCCAGCCTGCTTGCGCCTCTGGGCCTGGCCAGCCTGCTTGCGCCTCTGGGCCTGGCCAGCCTGCTTGCGCCTCTGGGCCTGGCCAGCCTGCTTGTGCCTCTGGGCCTGGCCAGCCTGCTTGTGCCTCTGGGCCTGGCCAGCCTGCTTGCGCCTCTGGGCCTGGCCAGCCTGCTTGTGCCTCTGGGCCTGGCCAGCCTGCTTGTGGCTCAGTTGATGTTCCAGAACATTACACTGATAACCAGCACCATGGAATGTATTTGGATACATGCTTGCAACCTGTTGACATCGCACAAGAAATTCTGGACAATCACTTTGAAAGTATTTTATCTGTTGCTCCTGCTGAAGGAAATAGCCCTGTAAGATTGCTAAGTGACATTGCTAATGAGGCAAAGTGTTTTCCTGTCCTTTTTCCAAAAGGAACAGGCACATTCCACGAACAGAGAGATCACAGAATTACACTTGCTAAATATCTAAAAAGCAGAATATTAAATGCGGATGGCAGATTTGGAAAGAATTTGGAATATATTTTCTATGCACAATACTTGTCTGAAATTAATCAAGTGGTTTCCAATGTATCAATAGCTTTGAGAAAAGGATATCAGGGACAGCATAACACTGATGTTGCGTCATCTTCATCTAACAACCCAGACTTTTTGAAAGACCTCTTAAACTATGATATGGGCTACAAGTTTTTGAAACCAATTAGAGGCACACCTGTATTTTGGCAAGGAGTTCAGAAGGACTTGATGGCCATGGTGAGAACTCTTGGAATTCCCACATTCTTTATGTCATTTTCTTCTGCTGATTTCCGCTGGCCAGAATTTATGGAAGCATTTATGTTTGCAGACAATGTCATAGGCAATATTGCTGACATGGAATGGACCCAAAAGTGTGACTTGTTAAAAAATAATCTTGTAACAGCAGCTAGAATGTTTGACCATAGGTTTCATTGTTTGTTAAAAGAAGTCATAATGTCTCCAGCTCAACCTATTGGAAAGGTCATTGATTACTTTTACAGAGTAGAATTCCAGCAACGTGGCAGTTGTCACACACACTGCCTTTTTTGGGTGGAGTCACCTAAAATTGGTGTAAACACCAATGAAGAAGTTATCACATTTATTGACAAATATGTGACTTGTGAGCTTCCACCTGAAAGTGACCCCATGCATGAAGTTGTCTCTAGTGTTCAGATGCACAGCAGAAAACATTCTAAAACGTGTAAAAAGATGGGCACACCATGTAGGTTCAATTTTCCTAGACCACCTAGTAACCAAACCTTTATTTCAAAACCACAGCCAAATGTCTCTTGTAAAAATTCAAAAAAAACATCAGCTAAAAAACAAAACCAGCCTAACAACACAGATCAGCAACAACTACAAAGTCTAGCGCCACCAGATGAAACCGTGGTTGCCAAACAAATGATGGCCAAAGTTAAAGAAGCACTGACAAATGAAAATGCAACCTATAACACCATTGATGATCTTTTCGATTCCATTGGCGTCAATCAATCAATATTTGAAAAAGCTTATCAATTAACTGCACACAAACTAAGTGTTGTCCACAAACGCAATGTAAATGATGTGTGGGTTAATCAATACAATAGAGACCTTCTTCGTTGCTGGAATGCAAATATGGACATTCAATTTGTCTGTGACGCCTATGCCTGTGTGGTTTATATAATTTCATACATTTCAAAAGCTGAAAGGGAAATGGGTTTATTGTTAAAACATGCCCAGAATGAAATAAAAAATCAAGGTAATTTGGCAGCAAAAGAATCCCTAAACAAGTTGGGCAGCATATTCTTACACAACCGAGAGGTTTCTGCTCAAGAAAGTGTTTACAGAGTAACAAACATGAGATTGAAAGAAGGATCAAGGAAAGTGGTTTTTGTGCCAACAGGAGACAACATTGTTAAAATGAGCCTTCCACTCAGTGTAATACAGAGCAGGGCTCAAAACCTTGACCCAACCAATAACCAGATATGGATGACCAATATCACAGATAGATACAAAAATAGACCCAAAACACCTGAATTTAGAGACATGTGTTTAGCAACCTTTGCCTCTGAATACAGATGTGTTCCCAAAAGTCAAAAATCCTCTGTTATATCACTTGATAACAAATGTGGCTATGTTCAAAAAAGGACCAGGTCAGATGCAGCTGTTGTCAGATATGCTCGTTTCTCCCCAACACAAGAGCCTGAAAAACATTATCAAAGCTTGCTTCAGTTGTTCTTGCCCTATTACTCAAATGATGAGATTAAACCATCAGATTTTTTAACTTTCCAAGAGTTTTATACTGAAGGTTCCTTTACAACTGCTTCCAAACAAATACAACCTGTCAAAGATGTTGTCGAACATAACAGATCAAAATTTGAAATTAAAGCAGAGGAATTGCAACACTGTCAAGATCATGTCGAAGACCATGGATTTCAGGAGGATGGTTGGGCTAACTTGTGTCCTGAGTCTGAATTAGATCGACTGGAATGCCAAGCAGAAAGTGCTTTAAACAACAATAAAAACCCTGATGAAAGGGAAGAAATTCCAGATCTTGAACTAGTAGAAAAAACACCTTTTGCAGTAGAGTTCAGAAAGCAAAACATCACACACGAGGAAGGCCAATCACTCATGCGTTCTTTAAATGAACAACAGGCTGAAGTGTTCTACAAGATACGACAGTGGTGCGTTGATAAGGTTAATGGAAAAAACCCTAACCCATTTCATGTTTTCATTTCTGGAGGAGCAGGTACAGGAAAGTCGCATTTGATAAAGGCGGTGTATTATGAATCAAACAGAATACTTGCACGACTATCAGACTATCCAGATGATACTCATGTTTTGCTAACTGCTCCAACTGGTGTTGCTGCATTAAACATAAATGCAACCACAATACATAACAGTTTTGCAATAGGTAACCAAATTTCCCTACCATATCAACCATTAAGGGAAGAGAAAATAAATACATTGAGAGCCAACTTACACAATTTGCAGATACTAGTCATAGATGAAATCTCAATGGTTGACAACAAGATATTAACATACATTCATGGTAGACTGCGACAAATAAAACAATCATCAGACTTTTCACCTTTTGGTAATGTTTCAGTGATTGCTGTCGGAGATTTTTTTCAGCTGCCACCTGTCAAAGGGAAGCCTCTTTACAAAGAAGAGGCTGGCTTCTGCTTATGGCATAACACTTTTACCCACATTGAGTTAACTGAAATTGTTCGACAAAAGCATCAACAGTTTGCCATGACACTAAACCGCATTAGGAAACACAAAAAAGGCATGAAGCTCAATGAAAATGACGAAAGACTATTGAAACAACGTGAAACAGGTACGTCTGACTTTACAGAAGACCTTCACATTTTTGCAACAAATTCTGACGTGCATACCCATAACTTTAACATGCTGCACAAGATTTGCACAGACATTGTTCAAATTAAAGCACAGGACTTCAAAAAAAATCAGCAAACAGGTACTTGTATTAGATTATCTCAAACACAAGCTACTCATGAAAACACATATTTGGAAAAACTATTAAGTGTTGGGACAAAAGCTAGAGTGATGCTGATCAAAAACTTGGACATTTCAGACGGTCTGGTTAATGGAGTGTTTGGTACTGTAATTCAAATCAAGTTTTCTGAAAAACGCATTGCACATACGATTTATGTACACTTTGATGACAAGAGAATAGGCACAAAACTGAGACATAAATTCCCCTGTTCTGATCCAGAACTTAAATATGCAACTCCAATACATCAAGATGAAGACAAATTGGCATACACTGGAGGCATTAGAAGACAGTTTCCATTACGACTTGCTTGGGCATGCACAATTCACAAGGTGCAAGGCCTAACATTAGACAGAGCTGTGGTATCATTCAAAAAAATCTTTGCTGCTGGCCAAGCTTATGTAGCATTAAGTCGAGTCAAATCAGTTGACAACCTTGTCATACAAGATTTCAAACCCACTGCAATTTATGCAAAGCCTGACATAGAAGACAATCTAAAAGTAATGACTAGCTTCATTAGCCCTTCATTAAACCCAGTACCCAACAGCAATCTATCTATCAGTCTACACAACATCCAAGGGTTACCAAATCATATAAAAGATCTTAAAAGTAACCTTAAGATGTTGGATACAGACATAATATGTCTAACAGAGACATGGCTTGAAGACAATAAACCACTCAACTTTGTAGAAATGCCAGGTTGGATATTCAAACACAAAACAAGATCCCAATCATACATTGACACAGCTAACACTTGCAGCTTGAAAAATAGAAATCATGGTGGTATTGGTGTTTTCTACAAAAATACGATTGCTTGCAATGTTCTTGATGTACAGTATGACGATTTAGAAGCAATTGTATTTAATCTACAACCTCATGACTACAACGTGTTACTGTTGTACCGTCCACCATCATATAACATCTCTCATTTTAAGATGCGCTTGGGTAGTGCTTTAAGCCTTTTCGATACCCTTTCTGGACCAAAGATAGTTCTGGGTGACTTCAATGACAATGCTCTGACTTCTAATTCCATACTGGATTTCATGGGTCAAAGATTATACAATCAAATAGTAACCACACCAACAACTGACGGTGAGACTTTAATCGACCACATTTACATTAAGGACTTTGGTCCAACAACAGTCAGTGCTACAGTTATACCGACATACTACAGCTACCACAACAGCATCTTCATGACTTTCATTTGACCAAAAATAATCTTATATTTTAGATATGCAGAAAGCCCCCCTTTTTTTAGATCATTACTAAAAAGGTAAAACGCATATCATGAAGTTCTGATACATTCAACCTCAGACCCATAAAACAAAAATATAACTGTATTCACTTTTCTAATATCTTCAACAACAGTCAATATTTTTTGTGCTCCAAAAACCTTATTGACCTGAATGGATCTGCCTACCAATTCTATCATTGATAATAAATGCCAACCTATGATAAACACACATAATGGAAGGAACAGAACAACAGAGAAGAAACACCAATTCAATTAACCAAAAAAATGCCATACATGGATACAAAATAGGTATGGATAATCAAGAACAAGGGTCCCCTAAGACCAACTTGCATACATTACATAAACAAATTACTTCAGTCACATTTGCTTCCACAGGTTTTGATAACTCTTGATTTTTGTTTGCTTTATTTTTGTATATTGTATTCGCATTTATGCTTTTTTTTTTCTAAACTTCATTTTTGTTCTGCACATTTGTGTTAATTTTTTTTACTTCAGTCTTTTTTTGCAACTTTTTTTAAGTTTGCAAATGTATCGTTTTGTGCCACATTTTTGATTACTTAAAATTTACACTTTTTTCAATCTTTTTACAGATTGAAATCTTTTGTATACTTGTTCTCATTTATTTAAGACAACTTTTGACAATCTAATTTTTTTCCCCACAATTTTTTATTTTTTCCAAATTTTATTATTGATTTTTGTTTTTGTTTAATTGCTTTTTAATTTTCAAATGTTTTGCATGTTTACAGTGATGCTTTTTCCAATTTGGGTATTTAAGTTTTTTTAGAAATGTTTTGTTTATTTTAAAGCATCTCCTTACCAAGTGTATATAACAACTTTATGGTAAAAGTCATATGTTGTTCCACTGGTAAAAGCAAAACTGTTCGGCTCTCAATGGCAATCAGACAACAATTCTAACTGCCACCATGCCAAACAGGACACAGGAAAAACGGAATTTTGCTCAAATGTGTTAAGTTTACTTGTATCTTTTACTGAATTATTTTTTGTGCTTCTTTACATTGTTTTTATTGTTTTCAATAAAATTGTGGTGAAACAAATACACAAATTTGTCCTCATTGATATTCTGTGCACAATAACATTTCCTGACAATGTATTTACCAAAGGCTTTGTCACAGTGATCAAAATGTAAACAATGCAGGAGACAGTGTGTAGAAAAATGTTCAACTGTTGTTTATGTACAAAAATTATGCAAAAGGCATTTGTCCAAAAATGAGTTAACGTTGTGTATTTTTTTTAAAAGGATAATAAAAGTTGGGCAACATTGGTAATAAGGAAAATGTGCAAAGTGGTGTAGAGTTCAGTTTAGAGTTTAACAGTACAACAGACTGATGGCAACGGGGAGAAAGCTGTTGCAGAACCTGGTGGACCTGTAGTGGATGCTGCAAAACCTTTTCCCATTCCCACAGTCCACGGTGGGGGTGTGAGGGGTCTCCGATGATATGTGCTTGGGACATGCAGCGCTGGGATGCAATGTCCTTAATGGAGGGGAGAGAAGCCCCGATGATCCCTTCTGCTGTCCTCACCACTCTCCACCAGAATCTGTGGGATGAGGGTGTTGAACGCTGAAGTCCAGGAACATGCTCAAAGGGGGCTTGGAACCCGTTAATAACTGCTTGCAGTTCTAGTTAGGGTTCCAAGCCCGCAGCGCAGGCGAACGGCTTTGCCGTTCGTCTGCTCTGTGAGCAGAGAACCCTATTGTTTTTCTAGTGTTTTTAAATTATTTATTATTATTATTATTATTAGGGTTCCAAGCCCGCAGCGCAGGCGAACGGCTATGCCGTTCGTCTGCTCTGTGAGCAGAGAACCCTATTGTTTTTCGTCTGTTTTTAAATTATTTATTATTATTATTAGGGTTCCAAGCCCGCAGCGCAGGCGAACGGCTATGCCGTTCGTCTGCTCTGTGAGCAGAGAACCCTATTGTTTTTCTAGTGTTTTTAAATTATTTATTATTATTATTATTATTATTATTATTATTACGGAATTAAAACGCGTTGTGCAGCCCAAGCAGATTTATAACGAACCTATTGAATCAGGTATCAAAGTACAGAATGTGTGCCTCTACTCAAACCCAGAAATTCAGACCCCTCAACAACTAGGGGGCGCTATAACAAAGGACAATGCGTTTCGGCCTGTAACCACCAAACTACTGGTCCCACACTCAAAAACTTGATAGCACTTTGATTACTGGATGTTTCTGCATCAAAAAGGGAATTGGCACACCTTTCGTTTCCCAGCTACTTTTCGCGCTACATGGCTACAAAGGTTAAACCTTTCTTGTTAAACTCCACCTACATTTTTTGTGCGATCTGCGCAAAACTTCATATATAAGCGTGTCATGGACAAATAAAAAAAGTTAACGCGCCGGATTTTTGAATTTTGACTTTTTCGAAAAGTAACGCTAAAATAAGTGATTGTTAGCTAGCTAGCTCTAAATGTAATTGCTGATTATTCTAAAACCATAACAGATTTTGACATGTCCTTCATAACCCATAGTCCAAATAAGATTTTGCACATGTGACCCGCGTTTGAGGATCGTCCATCACTAGGGGGCGCTGTGATGTCAAGAAATCTACTACGCAAGAATGGCTGATCGGATTTTTACAAAACCTTCTTCATCCCCTTCCAGTCATAACCCTTAACTCAGGAATTAAATATGGTACTGATTGAAACAAGTGGGCGGGGCCTATTTCCAAAAGTGTGAAAAAAACCTTCAAAACTTCAAAAAATTACCAAAAATCCATTTTGCGGTGTAACGATCTCAGATTTTCAGGATGTATTCCTTGAATAAGGTGTAACAATTCTCTCACTGCATGTATTGAGGTTTCTGAAAGTTGCACACTCTGATTTTTTAAAAGTTTGTAAAATGGAGAAATAAATGTATTTTCCACAAATATTGTTCAATCCCAATAAAAATGGCCACTATTTGTAAAGCACATTCAGACTTAATGTGTACTTCAGTTTGGTAAAAATCCAGGCGATTTTGAACTATTTAAAAGACTTTGAAATTCACATGTGCAAGACTATAAAGGTTAATATTTTTTTTCTCTGAAACGCTTTTTTCAATGGGCGTTTAAAAAATCACAAAGTTAGATAAAGCACTCTTGGACTTACGTGAATATTTTCAGAATTTTAGAGCAAACCGTTGATTTTTACCGATTTAATGAATTTTATGATCTGGTCACAGCTTTCACCATCCAGAGCTCTGACCATCCAGAACTGTGAACAGGGCGGCCATTTTGCCCATATATGGGCACATCACAGGATGTGACGTCACATCCCGTGATTTTCTAAGCAGAGCAGAAACTTGAAGAGGGAGGATAGCTTTTAGAGTTTTGAAAAGAACATATAATTTAAAAAAAAATATTGAATGTAAAAAAGATCAAACAGAAGCAAGGAAAGTTATTTAGAAGGCAAAGAAGACAAAATGGAGAGATTTTTGTGATTCAATGGGCAGAACAACTCCTATGGCTAAGGTATGGGGAATGATTAAGAAAATGAAGGGAAATAGACCAGAGAGAACATATCCAGTTCTAAAACATGAAGAAGGAACAGCAGTAACAAATGAGGAAAAAGTAGAAGTAATGGCAAGAACATTTGCAAAGATCCATAGTTCAGATATGGATCAGACTTATTCCAAAAGTAACACGATGATATAATATGGATAAATAGATAGATAGATAGATAGATAGATAGATAGATAGATAGATAGATAGATAGATAGATATGAAAAGGAGTAATAGCATTAATGGTTTAAAGGTCAATCTAAATGAAGAACATTCATTATATATATATATATAAACACTTTTATTTGGGTGTGATTAATTATTTCACAGTCCTAATTTATTTATATTTACATACATACTTTTATAATAGGAATATTACTGTTATAATAAAATATGAAATACTGACAAAAAAGGCTTATTGTGTGGCAACCTCTTGGTGTAGAAGCATAATCCAGGTTTCAAATTAAAGGTAACACTTTGACGTTTCATGTAGACTATTCGGATTATATATCAGGAGTAATTACACAAAGGTTCCTATTTTTAATCCATTATAAAAGTGAAATTTATTTGCTATTAAAATTGGTACAATAGTCCCCTTCACAAGTATATATAGATGTAGCATGTTGAAATCCCCACCTACACTACTGTGATGGTATACACATGGAAGACAGAGATTTAAAAAATGACCCAAAAAACATAGCTTGGCTAATGCCCTTTGAAAAAGACGGTTTTATTGAGCTTCTGTTGCATGTTGTTGCTCTGTAAGCTAAGGTTAGTTATTTTGGCAATTTGGTGCAGCCTTAACTTAAAAAACAAGGACACAACCAACGTTAACAGCGTATGGTGGTGGCTGTCTATGCCATACTGTGTTTCTCCGATGTGCTCTCTGAGCACAAACACATCCTCTGACCCTATCCTCTTCCTTACAATGTACACGACCTCTAGCACTTTGATGGCCTGTGATCGTCTGGTACATGAGGTCTGACGAATGACCCACTCTGCTGCCCTGACTACCATCACTGTGCCTTCTGATGGAATCACCAGACCTCCATTGTTTTTTAACTTCAGCAGGTGGTAGCTCTGGTCCTTGATGGCAGATGCAGCATCTGTTACCAAGCTGGCACGGCAGACATCACAGGACAGCTTTTTCAGAGCCCGTCGCACAACAAATCCTGAAATAAGAGTTGGTATATTAAAATTATTTATAATAACCATGGGGAAATTAAGGGAACATTTATCTTTTTGGACCATTGTGAGATTGATTTCCCTCAAATTTACACCAAAGATGAATTGTCATACAATCGTTATTGGTGTCAGTAAAACCTATATAATTGACCAGTGGTCTCAGGCTTGATAACTTGCGCAAGTAGCCGTGATGCACAACTATGCTGCATGATTAATTCATTTTTCGACAAGAAGATCTGCAATTTCGACATGTTCAAGCATCAAGAATTATAGCCACGTTCATAACGTTTGTAAGAAACCAAACTGTTTGTAAATCCGTCAAGAATTCAATGAGATAAGAGTATTTGTGTTCGTGCTGATCACTCACCTTACATTAGGTACCACAGAGCACGCCAGAAAGCTTGTCTGAGGCAAGATGGCCGCCGGTGATGACGTTTGAGACTCCGCCGTAAGACATCTAGCCTTTATTATGGATATCTATGGTCAGAATGCTCTCTATGGTACTTGTGTAGAGGGTTGTGAGGATGGGCGGGGGCAGTTGGGCTCTCCTCATCCTCCGCAGGAAATACAAGCGCTTCTGTAACCTCCTCACCAGATGTGGTGTTTACAGACCAGGTGAGGTTGTCCGTGATGTGCACCCCGAGGAATTTGGTGCTGCTAACCACCTCCACAGCTGAGCTGTTGATGAGTTTGTGTCAACTGCGAACTTCATGATGTGATTGGGGGTGAACCTGGGGGTGCAGTTGTGTGTCATCAGAGTAAACAGCAGGGGGCTGCGGACACAGCCCTGAGGGGAGCCCGTGCTGAGGGTAATGACATCAGAGGTGGTCTGTCAGACCCGGACCAACAGTGGTCAGGAGGTGAGGAAGTGATGAGGGGTGTGCTGAAGCCCAGATGCTGTGGGATGAGGGTGTTGAACGCTGTAGTCCAGGAACATGCTCAAAGGGGACGCAGCGTAGACGGGCTTGGAACCCGTTAATAACTGCTTGCAGTTCTAGTTATTATCGTCTGCTCTGTGAGCAGAGAACCCTATTGTTTTTCTAGTGTTTTTAAATTATTTATTATTATTATTATTATTATTATTATTATTACGGAATTAAAACGCGTTGTGCAGCCCAAGCAGATTTATAACGAACCTATTGAATCAGGTATCAAAGTACAGAATGTGTGCCTCTACTCAAACCCAGAAATTCAGACCCCTCAACAACTAGGGGGCGCTATAACAAAGGACAATGCGTTTCGGCCTGTAACCACCAAACTACTGGTCCCACACTCAAAAACTTGATAGCACTTTGATTACTGGATGTTTCTGCATCAAAAAGGGAATTGGCACACCTTTCGTTTCCCAGCTACTTTTCGCGCTACATGGCTACAAAGGTTAAACCTTTCTTGTTAAACTCCACCTACATTTTTTGTGCGATCTGCGCAAAACTTCATATATAAGCGTGTCATGGACAAATAAAAAAAGTTAACGCGCCGGATTTTTGAATTTTGACTTTTTCGAAAAGTAACGCTAAAATAAGTGATTGTTAGCTAGCTAGCTCTAAATGTAATTGCTGATTATTCTAAAACCATAACAGATTTTGACATGTCCTTCATAACCCATAGTCCAAATAAGATTTTGCACATGTGACCCGCGTTTGAGGATCGTCCATCACTAGGGGGCGCTGTGATGTCAAGAAATCTACTACGCAAGAATGGCTGATCGGATTTTTACAAAACCTTCTTCATCCCCTTCCAGTCATAACCCTTAACTCAGGAATTAAATATGGTACTGATTGAAACAAGTGGGCGGGGCCTATTTCCAAAAGTGTGAAAAAAACCTTCAAAACTTCAAAAAATTACCAAAAATCCATTTTGCGGTGTAACGATCTCAGATTTTCAGGATGTATTCCTTGAATAAGGTGTAACAATTCTCTCACTGCATGTATTGAGGTTTCTGAAAGTTGCACACTCTGATTTTTTAAAAGTTTGTAAAATGGAGAAATAAATGTATTTTCCACAAATATTGTTCAATCCCAATAAAAATGGCCACTATTTGTAAAGCACATTCAGACTTAATGTGTACTTCAGTTTGGTAAAAATCCAGGCGATTTTGAACTATTTAAAAGACTTTGAAATTCACATGTGCAAGACTATAAAGGTTAATATTTTTTTTCTCTGAAACGCTTTTTTCAATGGGCGTTTAAAAAATCACAAAGTTAGATAAAGCACTCTTGGACTTACGTGAATATTTTCAGAATTTTAGAGCAAACCGTTGATTTTTACCGATTTAATGAATTTTATGATCTGGTCACAGCTTTCACCATCCAGAGCTCTGACCATCCAGAACTGTGAACAGGGCGGCCATTTTGCCCATATATGGGCACATCACAGGATGTGACGTCACATCCCGTGATTTTCTAAGCAGAGCAGAAACTTGAAGAGGGAGGATAGCTTTTAGAGTTTTGAAAAGAACATATAATTTAAAAAAAAATATTGAATGTAAAAAAGATCAAACAGAAGCAAGGAAAGTTATTTAGAAGGCAAAGAAGACAAAATGGAGAGATTTTTGTGATTCAATGGGCAGAACAACTCCTATGGCTAAGGTATGGGGAATGATTAAGAAAATGAAGGGAAATAGACCAGAGAGAACATATCCAGTTCTAAAACATGAAGAAGGAACAGCAGTAACAAATGAGGAAAAAGTAGAAGTAATGGCAAGAACATTTGCAAAGATCCATAGTTCAGATATGGATCAGACTTATTCCAAAAGTAACACGATGATATAATATGGATAAATAGATAGATAGATAGATAGATAGATAGATAGATAGATAGATAGATAGATAGATATGAAAAGGAGTAATAGCATTAATGGTTTAAAGGTCAATCTAAATGAAGAACATTCATTATATATATATATATAAACACTTTTATTTGGGTGTGATTAATTATTTCACAGTCCTAATTTATTTATATTTACATACATACTTTTATAATAGGAATATTACTGTTATAATAAAATATGAAATACTGACAAAAAAGGCTTATTGTGTGGCAACCTCTTGGTGTAGAAGCATAATCCAGGTTTCAAATTAAAGGTAACACTTTGACGTTTCATGTAGACTATTCGGATTATATATCAGGAGTAATTACACAAAGGTTCCTATTTTTAATCCATTATAAAAGTGAAATTTATTTGCTATTAAAATTGGTACAATAGTCCCCTTCACAAGTATATATAGATGTAGCATGTTGAAATCCCCACCTACACTACTGTGATGGTATACACATGGAAGACAGAGATTTAAAAAATGACCCAAAAAACATAGCTTGGCTAATGCCCTTTGAAAAAGACGGTTTTATTGAGCTTCTGTTGCATGTTGTTGCTCTGTAAGCTAAGGTTAGTTATTTTGGCAATTTGGTGCAGCCTTAACTTAAAAAACAAGGACACAACCAACGTTAACAGCGTATGGTGGTGGCTGTCTATGCCATACTGTGTTTCTCCGATGTGCTCTCTGAGCACAAACACATCCTCTGACCCTATCCTCTTCCTTACAATGTACACGACCTCTAGCACTTTGATGGCCTGTGATCGTCTGGTACATGAGGTCTGACGAATGACCCACTCTGCTGCCCTGACTACCATCACTGTGCCTTCTGATGGAATCACCAGACCTCCATTGTTTTTTAACTTCAGCAGGTGGTAGCTCTGGTCCTTGATGGCAGATGCAGCATCTGTTACCAAGCTGGCACGGCAGACATCACAGGACAGCTTTTTCAGAGCCCGTCGCACAACAAATCCTGAAATAAGAGTTGGTATATTAAAATTATTTATAATAACCATGGGGAAATTAAGGGAACATTTATCTTTTTG
The DNA here is from genome assembly GCA_037039145.1 of Fundulus diaphanus. Lineage (NCBI taxonomy): Eukaryota > Metazoa > Chordata > Actinopteri > Cyprinodontiformes > Fundulidae > Fundulus > Fundulus diaphanus. The sequence continues at coordinate 8,057,742 of CM073139.1, forward strand.
GACCATTGTGAGATTGATTTCCCTCAAATTTACACCAAAGATGAATTGTCATACAATCGTTATTGGTGTCAGTAAAACCTATATAATTGACCAGTGGTCTCAGGCTTGATAACTTGCGCAAGTAGCCGTGATGCACAACTATGCTGCATGATTAATTCATTTTTCGACAAGAAGATCTGCAATTTCGACATGTTCAAGCATCAAGAATTATAGCCACGTTCATAACGTTTGTAAGAAACCAAACTGTTTGTAAATCCGTCAAGAATTCAATGAGATAAGAGTATTTGTGTTCGTGCTGATCACTCACCTTACATTAGGTACCACAGAGCACGCCAGAAAGCTTGTCTGAGGCAAGATGGCCGCCGGTGATGACGTTTGAGACTCCGCCGTAAGACATCTAGCCTTTATTATGGATATCTATGGTCAGAATGCTCTCTATGGTACTTGTGTAGAGGGTTGTGAGGATGGGCGGGGGCAGTTGGGCTCTCCTCATCCTCCGCAGGAAATACAAGCGCTTCTGTAACCTCCTCACCAGATGTGGTGTTTACAGACCAGGTGAGGTTGTCCGTGATGTGCACCCCGAGGAATTTGGTGCTGCTAACCACCTCCACAGCTGAGCTGTTGATGAGTTTGTGTCAACTGCGAACTTCATGATGTGATTGGGGGTGAACCTGGGGGTGCAGTTGTGTGTCATCAGAGTAAACAGCAGGGGGCTGCGGACACAGCCCTGAGGGGAGCCCGTGCTGAGGGTAATGACATCAGAGGTGGTCTGTCAGACCCGGACCAACAGTGGTCAGGAGGTGAGGAAGTGATGAGGGGTGTGCTGAAGCCCAGATGCTGTGGGATGAGGGTGTTGAACGCTGTAGTCCAGGAACATGCTCAAAGGGGACGCAGCGTAGACGGGCTTGGAACCCGTTAATAACTGCTTGCAGTTCTAGTTATTATTATTATTATTATTACGGAATTAAAACGCGTTGTGCAGCCCACGCGGATTTGTAACGAAACAATTGGATCAGGTATCTAAGATCAGAACGTGCGCCCCTACTCAAACCCAGAAATTCAGACCCCTCAACAACTAGGGGGCGCTATAACAAAGGACAATGCGTTTCGGCCTGTAACCACCAAACTACTGGTCCCACACTCAAAAACTTCACATCACTTTGTTTATTGGATGATTCTGCAAAATAAAGGGAATTGGCACACCCTTCGTTTCCCAGCTAGTTTTCGCGCTACATGGCTACAAAGGTTAAACATTTCTTGTTAAACTCCTCCTACATTTTTTGTGCGATCTGCACAAAACTTCATATATAAGCGTGTCATGGAAAAATAAAAAAAGTTAACACGGCAGATTTTTGAATTTTGACTTTTTCGAAAAGTAACGCTAAAATAAGTGATTGTTAGCTAGCTAGCTCTAAATGTAATTGCTGATTATTCTAAAACCATAACAGATTTTGACCTGTCCTTCATAACACATAGTCCAAATAAGATTTTGCACATGTGACCCGCGTTTGAGGATCGTCCATCACTAGGGGGCGCTGTGATGTCAAGAAATCTACTACGCAAGAATGGCTGATCGGATTTTTACAAAACCTTCTTCATCCCCTTCCAGTCATAACCCTTAACTCAGGAATTAAATATGGTACTGATTGAAACAAGTGGGCGGGGCCTATTTCCAAAAGTGTGAAAAAAACCTTCAGAATTTCAAAAAATTACCAAAAATCCATTTTGTGGTGTATTGATCTCAGATTTTCAGGATGTATTCCTTGAATAAGGTGTAACAATTCTCTCACTGCATGTACTGAGGTTTCTGAAAGTTGCACACTCTGATTTTTTAAAAGTTTGTAAAATGGAGAAATCAATGTATTTTCCACAAATATTGTTCAATCCCAATAAAAATGGCCACTATTTGTAAAGCACATTCAGACTTAATGTGTACTTCAGTTTGGTAACAATCCAGGCGATTTTGAACTATTTAAAAGACTTTGAAATTCACATGTGCAAGACTATAAAGGTTAATATTTTTTTTCTCTGAAACGCTTTTTTCAATGGGCGTTTAAAAAATCACATAGTTAGATAAAGCACTCTTGGACATATGTGAATATTTTCAGAATTTTAGCGCAAACCGTTGATTTTTACCGATTTAATGAATTTTATGATCTGGTCACAGCTTTCACCATCCAGAGCTCTGACCATCCAGAACTGTGAACAGGGCGGCCATTTTGCCCATATATGGGCACATCACAGGATGTGACGTCACATCCCGTGATTTTCTAAGCGGAGCAGAAACTGGAAGAGGGAGGATAGCTTTTAGAGTTTTGAAAAGAACACATAATTTAAAAAAAAATATTGAATGTAAAAAAGATCAAGCAGAAGCAAGGAAAGTTATTTAGAAGGCAAAGAAGACAAAATGGAGAGATTTTTGTGATTCAATGGGCAGAACAACTCCTATAGCTAAGGTATGGGGAATGATTAAGAAAATGAAGGGAAATAGACCAGAGAGAACATATCCAGTTCTAAAACATGAAGAAGGAACAGCAGTAACAAATGAGGAAAAAGTAGAAGTAATGGCAAGAACATTTGCAAAGATCCATAGTTCAGATATGGATCAGACTTATTCCAAAAGTAACACTATGATATAATATGGATAGATAGATAGATAGATAGATATGAAAAGGAGTAATAGCATTAATGGTTTAAAGGTCAATCTAAATGAAGAACATTCATTATATATATATATAAACACTTTTATTTGGGTGTGATTAATTATTTCACAGTCCTAATTTATTTATATTTACATACATACTTTTATAATATGAATATTACTGTTATAATAAAATATGAAGTACTGACAAAAAAGGCTTATTGTGTGGCAACCTCTTGGTGTAGAAGCATAATCCAGGTTTCAAATTAAAGGTAACACTTTGAAGTTTCATGTAGACTATTCGGATTATATATCAGGAGTAATTACACAAAGGTTCCTATTTCTAATCCATTATAAAAGTGAAATTTATTTGCTATTAAAATTGGTACAATAGTCCCCTTCACAAGTATATATAGATGTAGCATGTTGAAATCCCCACCTACACTACTGTGATGGTATACACATGGAAGACAGAGATTTAAAAAATGACCCAAAAAACATAGCTTGGCTAATGCCCTTTGAAAAGGACGGTTTTATTGAGCTTCTGTTGCATGTTGTTGCTCTGTAAGCTAAGGTTAGTTATTTTGGCAATTTGGTGCAGCCTTAACTTAAAAAACAAGGACACAACCAACGTTAACAGCGTTGGTGGTGGCTGTCTATGCCATACTGTGTTTCTCCGATGTGCTCTCTGAGCACAAACACATCCTCTGACCCTATCCTCTTCCTTACAATGTACACGACCTCTAGCACTTTGATGGGCTGTGATCGTCTGGTACATGAGGTCTGACGAATGACCCACTCTGCTGCCCTGACTACCATCACTGTGCCTTCTGATGGAATCACCAGACCTCCATTGTTTTTTAACTTCAGCAGGTGGTAGCTCTGGTCCTTGATGGCAGATGCAGCATCTGTTACCAAGCTGGCACGGCAGACATCACAGGACAGCTTTTTCAGAGCCTGTCGCACAACAAATCCTGAAATAAGAGTTGGTATATTAAAATAATGTATAATAACCATGGGGAAATTAAGGGAACATATATCTTTTTGGACCATTGTGAGATTGATTTCCCTCAAATTTACACCAAAGATTAATTGTCATACAATCGTTATTGGTGTCAGTAAAACCTATATAATTGACCAGTGGTCTCAGCCTTGATAACTTGCGCAAGTAGCCGTGATGCACAACTATGCTGCATGATTAAGTCATTTTTCGACAAGAAAATCTGCAATTTCGACATGTTCAAGCATCAAGAATTATAGCCACGTTCATAACGTTTGTAAGAAACCAAACTGTTTGTAAATCCGTCAAGAATTCAATGAGATAAGAGTATTTGTGTTCGTGCTGATCACTCACCTTACATTAGGTACCACAGAGCATGCCAGAAAGCTTGTCTGAGGCAAGATGGCTGCCGGTGATGACGTTTGAGACTCCGCCGTAAGACATCTAGCCTTAATTATGGATATCTATGGTCAGAGTGCTCTCTATGGTACTTGTGTAGAGGGTTGTGAGGATGGACGGGGGCAGTTGGGCTCTCCTCATCCTCCGCAGGAAGTACAAGCGCTTCTGAGCCCTCCTCACCAGATGTGGTGTTTACAGACCAGGTGAGGTTGTCCGTGATGTGCACCCCGAGGAATTTGGTGCTGCTAACCACCTCCACAGCTGAGCTGTTGATGAGTTTGTGTCAACTGCGAACTTCATGATGTGATTGGGGGTGAACCTGGGGGTGCAGTCGTGTGTCATCAGAGAAACAGCAGGGGGCTGCGGACACAGCCCTGAGGGGAGCCCGTGCTGAGGGTGATGACATCAGAGGTGGTCTGTCAGACCCGGACCGACAGTGGTCAGGAGTTGAGGAAGTGATGAGGGGTGTGCTGAAGCCCAGATGTTCCAGTTTTTCAACCAGATGCTGTGGGATGAGGGTGTTGAACGCTGTAGTCCAGGAACATGCTCAAAGGGGGCGGAGCGTAGACGGGCTTGGAACCCGTTAATAACTGCTTGCAGTTCTAGTTATTATTAGGGTTCCAAGCCCGCAGCGCAGGCGAACGGCTATGCCGTTCGTCTGCTCTGTGAGCAGAGAACCCTATTGTTTTTCGTGTGTTTTTAAATTATTTATTATTATTATTATTATTATTATTACGGAATTAAAACGCATTGTGCAGCCCAAGCGGATTTATAACGAACCTATTGAATCAGGTATCTATGTACAGAATGTGCGCCTCTACTCAAACCCAGAAATTCAGACCCCTCAACAACTAGGGGGCGCTATAACAAAGGACAATGCGTTTCGGCCTATAACCACCAAACTACTGGTCCCACACTCAAAAACTTCACATCACTTTGTTTATTGGATGATTCTGCAAAATAAAGGGAATTGGCACACCCTTCGTTTCCCAGCTAGTTTTTGCGCTACATGGCTACAAAGGTTAAACCTTTCTTGTTAAACTCCTCCTACATTTTTTGTGCAATCCGCGCAAAACTCCATATATAACCGTGTAATGGACAAATAAAAAAAGTTAACGCGGCGGATTTTTGAATTTTGACTTTTTCGAAAAGTAACGCTAAAATAAGTGATTGTTAGCTAGCTAGCTCTAAATGTAATTGCTGATTATTCTAAAACCATAACAGATTTTGACATGTCCTTCATAACACATAGTCCAAATAAGATTTTGCACATGTGACCCGCGTTTGAGGATCGTCCATCACTAGGGGGCGCTGTGAGGTCAAGAAATCTACTACGCAAGAATGGCTGATCGGATTTTTACAAAACCTTCTTTATTGCCTTCCAGGCATACCCCTGAACTAAAGTATTAAATATGGTAATGATTGAAATAAGTGGGAAGGGCATATTTGCAAAAGTGTGAGAGTAGGGAGTAGCAAGATGGCGGCCAGTCACTAGGAGAGGTCACTGGCGGCCATCTTGCTACTCCCTTCTCACACAGAACCCCATAGCATTTGGTTGCAACAACAAGCAGTTTGGCTGTGTGAAAACGTTTCACAGGTAATTTTACAGTCAGTGGATATTATACTTACTATACAAATTACTTTTGTTTAGGTAACACTTTATTTGTGCCTAAGATTTACATGATACTGTCATAAACAGAGGCTGCACAGTGAAGCAGTGAGTAGTGTTGTTGCCTTCTGGGTTCAAATCCTCCTGGGTTTTTCAAATTCTCCTGGGTCTTTCAAATCCTCTGGGTCTTTCTGCATGGAGTTGAATAGAATGTTCTACCTGTGCATGCGTGGGTTCACTCCGGGTACTCCGGCTTACTCCCACAGTTCAAAAACATGACTGTTAGTTTAATTGTCCTTAGGTGTGAGTGTGTGCAACAATGGTTGTTTGCCCTGTCTGTCTCTGTGTTGCCCTGTGACAGGTTGCCGACCTGTCCAGGGTGTAACCCGCCTCTCGCTCAGTGAACGCTTAATATATATATATATCCTCCTGAGAACCAAAGAAAAAAAGTGTGTTACAATTTCTTTTTTTGTGTGATTTCCCATGTATTTGGACCTAAAAAAACACATTACAATTTTAATTTTTTTAAATATATTTTTAATTTAATTATATTTAATTAATTTTATAGCATGTCCACTGTGGAGGACAACAGGACAATTTGCATGGGGAAATAGAACAGGCTTTAGAAAATAAAAAAATGAAAAAAGATTGTCTTGAAAGTGATATTTACCTAAGAACTTTGACATTTGATAAAAACAAATAAAATTCTGTAACTTTTTTCTGTTGTTTGATACTTGCAACAGAAAAAATACATGTATTTAGTTCAACAATAAACTATAAGACATAGAACTAAGCAGTTCTGCATTTCATCTTCCTCTGGATATTTTAGCTGTGATAATCCTGTCTGACTGGGCAATGGCCTGTGAATGGGATGATTTGCTTATCAATGCACACTTTGTCACACCTTGGAAGGCTGAGACAACCTTGCCTCACACGGTCAAGCAATGGTCTGACTCTCCAAAGAATGTCTGACTTCTTTGTCTCTTCAGTCACATCCAGGTCATTCACAATCTTAAGTGAGCTTCTTAGCTTGTAGAACCTGTCCCTTGTCATCTTCTTGCTAATGACTGGTAGCCTACTTTGTTTTTTTTTTAGCCCAAAAAAGCCAAAAACTTCAAATGCATTTTGTTTTTTAGCCCAAAACAAAATGTTCTGGGCTAAAAAACAAAATGCATTTGAAGGATGCAAGTACCCGGTTCGATCCCCAGTGCCTACATTCAGGGTCCCTGAGCAAGACCCATAATCCCTGATTGCTCCCCGGGCGCCGCACATGGCAGCCCACTGCTCCCCAAGGGTGATGGGTTAAAAGCAGAGAACAAATTTTGTTGTAATGTAGGTTTCAATGTATGTTTCAATGACAATAAAGATGATATTACTATTACTACTATTACTAGTAGTATTCAGAGACACTCCTGTAGTTTGCAGCTGTCTTTGATTTGTAAAAGCTGCCAGATCTTCAAAGATTTTGTCATCGATGTACTGTGAAAAGTACTGGATTGGACTCCAGTATTCACAGATTTTAGGATCATTGTGATAGGCAGGAAGCTCAGGTAGCACAGGTGTGAATCTATTATAATGGGATGGGATGAGGGAAAAAATAAAGTTTACAAGTTAATAAAAAAAACTTCATTTTTTACACATCAATTTTGATTAATGCCATAATTTCAATGTCATGGGTATAATATTGACCAATCTCACGAGCATTTCTTTAGGCAACGTGCATACATTTAACATCTGTTATAAAGACTACAAACTCTACAGTAACATGATAATAAAAGTTAAAACATTAGCTTGAAACTAAGTAAAACATACAAGTTTGTCCTGGCCCACAGAGGACGACGACTTTCCCGCTCCCTCTCTGGCTCTTACTCTGTCTCATCAGATTCTCCTGCATTTTCTTCCTCTCCTTCTTCGTCACTATCTTCCCCTATCACAGGCTGATACTCATTCTCATCCTTTTCCTCATCTGACAGCTCCAAATCTGAATCTCCCTCTATTATCTCGTACTGAATCCTCTCTGCTTCGCTTCTGTCTCCTACAACAATGTGCAGTCATTAAATAAATTAAAATGGTCCCGGTGTCCACTACAGTTGACATTCATTAAATGACTGTTATTTCAAAACATAAATAATTAAAGTGTTTTCAGATGTAATAATATTGTTGATGACACATTAATAAACAAGAATATATATAATTATCATGGTAAAAATAGCAATAGATAAAGAATATTTGACTTACCTTTCCATAAAATGTGGTTTTTATTATGGCGACCATCTTGTGAGGGGAAAAAAGTAAAGTTCCTAGCTTGCAAACCTATCACATGACACATCACTGGAAAGCCCAGGATGTCCTCTACAGAACACTATAGGGCTTGATAGGGTATCTCCAGATACTTAAGGGAAATACAGGTGGACAAAATGTCCACTACAATGGACATAAATGAATGGGCCGGTCTCAGTGTGTATATACATATATACACAGAAAGCTATATACACGGTAGACTGTGTGTTAATGTAACGCAGAAGGTCTGGAGATGCTACGTTGGTGTAGCTTGTAGGACCTGAACAGGGGAGAGAGGCAGAGTCAAGTGTCACGGGGCCTCTGGGCCGTGTTAATAAGGCTGGTAGCGGATGGGAAAAAACTATTTTTGTGTCGTGAGGTTTTGGTCCTGATGGACCGCTGCCTCCTGCCAGAGGGAAGTGTCTGAAATATTTTGTGACTGGGGTGTCACAAAATCGGCCACAATCTTCCCTGCACGCCTCAGAGTCCTGGAGGCTTACAGGTCCTGGAGAGATGGAAAATTGCAGCCAATCACCTTCTCTGCAGACCGGATGACACGCTGCAGTCTGCTCTTGTCTTTGGCGGACTGCCAAAGACAAGAGCTTCTTCATCAATTAAGTGATTGATGAAGAAGTTTATTTTTTGAGGACTCTGGTTTAAAGATTATAACTTCTGTCTTGTCAGAATTTAAATGCAGAAAATTTAAAGTCATCCAGGTTTTGATGTTATCAAGACATGACTGCAGTCGAAGTAATTGATTGGATTCATTAGGATTTATGGATAAATAAAGCTTAGTCTCATCATCATAACAGTGGAAATTAATCCCAATCTGTTTGTTAATTTTGCCAGTTGGAAGCATATATATAGTAAAGAGAATCAGTCCAGGCACTGAACCCTGTATAGATATATAAAGATATATTCTATAAATCCACTGGGTTCATTACATCCATATTCAAAACACGATTTACTACAAGCTTACTAACTATAGCTGAAGGACCTGTGTACATATTAGTTTTATTTTTACTGTTATACTGCTTGATTTATATCACCCATTCAATGTTATAATAATAGATTTATATAAATGTATAATTCCAACTGTTGATAAAGATTTAACAACAATAGTCCACATCCCTTAACTCTTAGGTCATTGTTACTAAATGTCTACCAGGGAATACTTGAAAATTGTTGTTAACTTGTGTGAAAGTAAATGGTTTAGCTCCACAATACAAATATATAGTATATTTATCAACAGTCTACTGAGGCACTTCAGCCTCCACACCATACAGAGAGACAGCTGGTCACAATGCTCTTTATGGTGCTTCTGTAGAAGGTCGTGAGGATGGGCCAGGACAGGTGGGCTCTCCTCATCCTCCGCAGGAAGTACAAGCGCTTCTGTGCCCTCCTCCCCAGTGACGTGGTGTTCACAGACCAGGAGAGGTTGTGCGTCATGTGCACCCCGAGGAATTTGGTGCTCCTGACCAACTCCACAGATGAGCTGGTGATGAGCAGTGGAGCGTGGTGAGGCCGGTTCTTCCTGAAGTCCACGATGATCTCCGTCGTTTTCTCCACGTTCAGGATCAGTCCTGGTCCTGGTAGTTGTCGTCTCTAATCAGGCCCACCACCGTTGTGTCGTCTGAAAACTTCACAATGTGATTGGTGGTGAATCTGGGGACGCAGTCGTGTGTCATCAGGGTGAACAGCAGGGGGCTCAAGACACAGCCTTGAGGGGAGCCCGTGCTGAGGGTGATAACATCAGAGGTGTTCTGTCTGACCCGGACCAAATGAGGTCAGGAGGTGAGGAAGTCTAGCAGGCAGTTGCGAAGGGGTGTGCTGAAGCCCAGATGTTTCAGTTTTTCCGCCAGATGCTGTAAGATAATGGTGTTGAACGCTGAACTGAAGTCCAGGAACATGCTCAAGGGGGCGGGGCGTGGGTGGGCTTGGAACCCGTTAATAACTGCTTGCAGTTCTAGTTATTATTATTATTATTATTATTATTACGGGTAATTATTATTCTCCGCTAAAACGCGTTGGGCGGCCCATGCGGATTTGTAACGAACCTATTGAATCAGGTATCCAAGTACAGAATGTGCACCGCTACTCAAACCCAGAAATTCAGACCCCTCAACAACTAGGGGGCGCTATAACAAAGGACAATGAGTTTTGGCCTATAACCACCAAACTACTGGTCCCACACTCAAAAACTTCACATCATTTTGTTTATTGGATGATTCTGCAAAATAAAGGGAATTGGCACACCCTTCGTTTCCCAGCTAGTTTTCGCGCTACATGGCTACAAAGGTTAAACCTTTCTTGTTAAACTCCTCCTACATTTTTTATGCAATCCGCGCAAAACTCCATATATAACCGCGTAATGGACAAATAAAAAAAGTTAACGCGCCAGATTTTTGAATTTTGACTTTTTCGAAAAGTAACGCTAAAATAAGTGATTGTTAGCTAGCTAGCTCTAAATGTAATTGCTGATTATTCTAAAAACATAACAGATTTTGACATGTCCTTCATAACCCATAGTCCAAATAAGATTTTGCACATGTGACCCGCGTTTGAGGATCGTCCATCACTAGGGGGCGCTGTGATGTCAAGAAATCTAATACGCAAGAATGGCTGATCGGATTTTTACAAAACCTTCTTCATCCCCTTCCAGTCATACCCTGAACTCAGGTATTAAATATGGTAATGATTAAAACAAGTGGGCGGGGCCTATTTCCAAAAGTGTTAAAAAACCTGGAGAATAATAAAAGCAATAAAGTAAAGAATAAAAAATGCTTTAAAATCAATTTTTTGATCCCAGATTTTCAGGATGTATTCAGTGAATAAGGTGTAACAATTCTCTCACTGCATGTATTGTTTTTTTTTGAAGTGCTACACTCTGAATTTTTAAAAGTTTGTAAAATGGAGAAATCAATGTATTTTCCACAAATATTGTTCAACCCCCCAAAATATGGCCTCTATTTGTAAAGCACATGCAGAATAAACATGGATTTCAGTTTGGTAAAAATCCAGGCGAGTTTGACCAATTTACAAGACTTTGAAAATAAATGGTACAAGACTATAAAGTTTAATATTTTATTTCTCTGAATCCATTTTTTTAATGACCATAAAAAAAATCCTGTGGTTAGATAAAGCACTCTTTGAGATCCATGAATATTTTCAGAATTTTAGAGCAAACCGTTGATTATTAACAAATTTATGAAGTTTGTGATCAGTTCACAGCTCTCATCATCCAGAGGTCTGACTGCAGAGCTTTGAACAGGGCGGCCATTTTGCCCATATTTGGGCACATCACAGGAAGTGACGTCACATCCCGTGTTTTTTCTAAGCGGAGCAGATCTTGAAGAGGGAGGAAAGCTTTTCTAAAGAACACATCATTTAAAAAATTTAATTGAATATAAAAAAGATCAAGCAGAAGACAGGAAAGTTAGTTAGAAGGCAAAGAAGACAAAATGGAGATATTTTTGTGATTCAATAGGCAGAACAACCCCTATAGCTTAGGTATGGGGAATGATTAAGAAAATGAAGGGAAATAGACCAGAGAGAACATATCCAGTTCTAAAACATGAAGAAGGAACAGCAGTAACAAATGAAGAAAAACTAGAAGTAATGGCAAGAACATTTGCAAAGATCCATAGTTCAGATAATTTAACAGAAACGGGAAAATTTAGGAGAGAGCAGACAAGAAGGATAAATGATTTTATTTTAGAAGGTGAAACAACTCCAGGAAATGTCATGGATGTTTATTTTTCTATGCAAGAAATGAAGAGAGCGATATTTAGATCAGGATTAACAGCACCAGGAAAAGATCAGATATGCTATATTATGTTAAAAAAAACTTAGGGAAACAAGCTGAAGTAAAGCTTCTAGGTTTATATAATAAGATTTGGAAAGAAGGAATGTTACCTTCTATTTGGAAGGAAGCAATTATTGTGCCAATTGTTAAACCAGGAAAGGATCCAACAAACCCTTTAAGTTATAGACCAATTGTACTTACTTCATGTTTAGGAAAGATTATGGAGAGAATGATAACAGAAAGGATTACATATTATGTAGAAAGTAAAAGACTGTTGTCTTCATGTCAAATTGGATTCAGAAAAGGAAGTACAATGGATCCAGTTGTGTGTTTGGAATCAGATATTAGAAAAGCTTAGATTAATAGGGAAGTAGTAGTAGCAATATTTTTTGATAATGAGAAAGCATATGACATGGTATGGAAGGATGGGTTGCTTATAAAATTATATAAAATGGGCATAACAGGAAGGGCTTATAATTGGATTGAAGATTTTTTGTTTAATGGTTATACAGGTACAGATGGGAGTAACAAAATCTGATAAATATAAAAATGATAATGGAACTCCACTGGAAAGTATTATCAGTCCTTTATTATTCTCAATTGTAAGTAATGAACAACTGACAACAGCTTAATCGGTAAGTGTATCTGTCGCTGCTCCTGCAGTTAATTAATGAATTATTTCCACCTGTGGCCACGTCACCTGTCAGCGTGTATTCCCTCACTGCCAGTAACTTAGCTGATAAACCAAACAGGGATATCCTCATGATTTGCTATTAGCTCAGGCTAATTTAGCATGATGCACTTTTTCTTTTCTTTTTTTTTTTAACAATGGTCGGAATGTGAAACAGTGTCCCGCATTTTAATGGGTCTGATTCAGAAAAAGTGAAAAAATTCCACCTGAGCCTTTCTGTAACAAAGAAGGCAGAGCTGCATCGGCTGTCAGTCAATAAGCAGGGGACACCTGTGAAGGGAAAACCATTTCAGGTGACTATCTCTTGAAGCTCATTAAGAGAATGCCAAGAGTGTATGAAGCAGTAATCAAAGCAAAAGGTGGCTACTTTGAAGAACCTAGAATATAAGACATATTTTCAGTTGTTTCACACTTTTTTGTTAAGTATATAATTCCACATGTTTTAATTCATAGTTTTGATGCCTTTAGTGTGAATCTACAATTGTCATAGTTATGAAAATTAAGAAAACTCTTTGAAGGAGAAGGTGTGTCTAAACCACCTCCTCCATTACCATCTGGTACGCTGGTGCCACCGCCAAAGACAAGAGTAGAGTGCAGCATGTCATCCGGTCTGCAGAGAAGGTGATTGGCTGCAATTTTCCATCTCTCCAGGACCTGTAAGCCTCCAGGACTCTGAGGCGTGCAAAAAAGCACAGAAGCACACATTGATCCAGTAATCTGTTCTACATTAGATGGTAATAGCGGGTGATCTGTCTTCTCTGGATGATGTCACAGTTAACAGAACGTCAGATCAGGTGTACCTACTATGAAGAAAAAAGAGAGAGCAAAAAGTTAAAAGATGAAATGACAATAGTCATTTCAATGTAATGCAATGCAAAACTGCATTGCATCTACTTTTTTTAGACAAAAGCAAGAAAGTAATAAATACTATGACATGCTTAATTGGAAGGGAGTGGGGAGCAGATAGATGGTGCTGCTGTAGAAGGTCGTGAGGATGGGCGGGGACAGGTGGGCTCTCCTCATCCTCCGCAGTAAGTGCAAGCGCTTCTGTGCCCTCTTCTCCAGTTACATGGTGTTCACAAACCAGCTGAGGTGTGTGTTATGTGCACCCCAAAGAATTTATTGCTGCTGACCACCTCCACAGCTGAGCTGTTAATGAGAAGTGGAGCATGGCGAGGCCATTTCTTCCTGAAGTCCATGATGATCTCCTTGGTTTTCTCTACGTTCAGGATCAGTCCTGGTCCTGGTCCTGGTCGTTGTCGTCTCTAATCAGGCCCACCACCGTCGTGTCGTCTGCAAACTTCACAATGTGATTGGTGGTGAACCTGGGGACACAGTCGTGTGTCATCAGGGTGAACAGCAGGGGGCTCAGGACGCAGCCCTGAGGAAAGCCCGTGCTGAGGGTGATGACATCAGAGGTTTTCTGTCCGACCCGGACCAACTGAGGGCTGTTGGTGATGAAGTCTAGCAGGCAGTTGCGAAGGGGTGTCCTGAAGCCCAGATGTTTCAGTTTTTCCGCCAGATGCTGTAAGATAATGGTGTTGAACGCTGAACTGAAGTCCAGGAACATGCTCAAGGGGGCGGGGCGTGGGTGGGCTTGGAACCCGTTAATAACTGCTTGCAGTTCTAGTTATTATTATTATTACGGGTAATTATTATTCTCCGCTAAAACGCGTTGGGCGGCCCATGCGGATTTGTAACGAATCAATTGGATCAGGTATCCAAGTACAGAATGTGCACCGCTACTCAAACCCAGAAATTCAGACCCCTCAACAACTAGGGGGCGCTATAACAAAGGACAATGCGTTTACGCCTGTAACCACCAAACTACTGGTCCTACACTCAAAAACTTGATGGCACTTTGTTTATTGGATGATTCTGCAAAATAAAGTGAATTGGCACACCCTTCGTTTCCCAGCTAGTTTTCGCGCTACATGGCTACAAAGGTTAAACCTTTCTTGTTAAACTCCTCCTACATTTTTTGTGCAATCCGCGCAAAAATTTATATATAAGCGTGTCATGGACAAATAAAAAAAGTTATCGCGGCGGATTTTTGAATTTTGACTTTTTCGAAAAGTAACGCTAAAATAAGTGATTGTTAGCTAGCTAGCTCTAAATGTAATTGCTGATTATTGTAAAACCATAACAGATTTTGACATGTCCTTCATAACCCATAGTACAAATAAGATTTTGCACATGTGACCCGCATTTGAGGATCGTCCATCACTAGGGGGCGCTGTGATGTCAAGAAATCTACTACGCAAGAATGGCTGATCGGAATTTTACAAAACCTTCTTCATTCCCTTCCAGACATTGCCCTTAACTAAAGTATTAAATATGGTATTTATTGAAACAAGTGGGCGGGGCCTATTTCCAAAAGTGTGGAAAAAAACTTGAAAACTTCAAAAATTCACCTAAAATCACTTGTGTGGTGTAACAAGCTCAGATTGTCAGGATGTATTCCTTGAATAAGGTGCAACAATTCTCTCACTGCATGTATTCCAGTGTTTGAAAGTGCCACACTCTGTTTTTTTCAAAGTTTGTAAAATGGAGAAATCAATGTCTTTTCCACAAATATTGGTCAATCCCAATAAAAATGGCCTCTATCTGTAAAGCACAGCCAGAATAAACATGTCTTTCAGTTTGGTAAAAATCCAGGCGATTCTGACCAATTTACAAGATTTAAAAAATTAATGATACAAGATTATAAAGTTTAATTTTTTTTTCTCTGAATCCATTTTTTTAATGACCATCAAAAAAATCGTGTGGTTAGATAAAACACTCTTGGACATTCATGAATATTTTCAGAATTTTAGAGCAAACCGTTCATTTAATAGGAATATTTATTTAGATAGTTTGACAAAAACCTATTGTAAAGAGCTTTTCAGAAAATTAAGCAAGGGCTCCATCTCGTGGCTTGTTTTTGCAACTACAACAACTCTTACCATTAATAGTCTAAGTAAGGGGTATACAATTAAAACTTAGAAGTCCACTTCAATAATTTTGTATGTATATATGTATGCATCATGTGTATATATATATATATATATATATATATATATATTTACACTAATGCTTTAATGTGGCGTTGTATGGAATACATTTAAAAATTCCAACAGAGGACAGGATTTGATCATGGATGGATCTCTACAAACACACACATATCTATTCTAGCAATAAAACATGATAGTAAACAATTATGGAATACACTGAATAATATATTAAGAGGAAATAGTAAATCAATTCCAGCTTATTTAGAACATGAAGGTGAATTTTTTACTAGACCAAGTGATATAGCAAATCATCTTAATGATTATTTCATGAACAAAATAAACAAACTAAAAGATACCACACAGCCATACAAGACAGAGTTATCAAATACACTAATAAATAAGATGATGAAAGACAAAACCTGTAGCTTTAAATTCAAGAGTGTAAGTGTTTCTAAAGTGGAATTACTTCTGATGAATTGTAAAAAAAAACCACCTGGTGTAGACTACCTTGATCATATGTTGCTTAAACCAATAGTTGCTATTATTGCTCCTATTATTGCTCATATAATTAATTTGTGTTTCATGCACAATATATGTTTGCAAGAATGGAAAATATGTAAAGTAGTGCCAATCCCTACAAATAAGAAAATACCCTTTTCTGGATCAAACAGTAGACCAATAAGTTTATTACCAATTCTTGGTAAAATAATGGAAAGAATTGTTTATGAACAGATTCAATCTTATTTTAAGAATAATGATTTGATTACGTTTCAGCATGCATATAGAGAAAAACACTCAACAGCCACTGCCCTGACTCAGATGGTTGATGACTGGTTCAAGGATATG
The DNA here is from genome assembly GCA_037039145.1 of Fundulus diaphanus. Taxonomy (NCBI): domain Eukaryota; kingdom Metazoa; phylum Chordata; class Actinopteri; order Cyprinodontiformes; family Fundulidae; genus Fundulus; species Fundulus diaphanus. Next base: position 8,074,006 of record CM073139.1, read on the forward strand.
GAGGAGAGAAAAATAATAGGTGATGTAATGCTTGATTTCACTGCAGCATTTGATATCATTGACCACAAATTACTGTTAAAAAAACTGGAGTATTATGGCTTTTCACAAACTGCATTATTATGGATGAAAAGTTATTTGTCGGATAGAAGACAACTAGTTTATTTTAATGGCAGTTTTTCAAATGTAAGGGCTGTGGGACACGGGGTGCCTCAAGGAAGTTGTCTTGGGCCGCTCCTGTACACAATCTTTACAAATGATCTTCCATCTGTTTTAGAAAAGGCAAGCATCTCAATGTTTGCAGATGATTCCACCATATATTTAGCAGAAACTAATATTACTGAGTTAAATACAAAACTACAAAGAGAGCTACAGTTAGTGGTGGACTGGATAAGGAGCAACAAATTGGTTCTCAATGTATCTAAAACTACCTGTTTAGTGGTTGGAACTCCTTTTTCTTTACTTTCCAAACCGAAACTTGAACTCACCATAGAGCAAAATTCTGTGGATCAAAAACAAGAGGCTAAACTGTTGGGAGTGATAATTGATAATAGATTGTGTTGGGATAGACATGTTCAGAACTTGTTAACTAAAATGGGTAATAGTTTATCGGTCATTAAAAGGTGTTCAAAATACCTTACACCGCAGGTTGTTACACAAGTACTTGATGCTTTGTTTTTTTCACATCTTGATTATTGCTCAGTGGTTTGGTCAAATACTTCATCAATTAATATAAAAAAACTACAAGTAATTCAGAATAAAGCTGCACGTGTTGCCCTTTCATGTGGGTTTAGATCAAATGTGGACAAAATGCACGATAGTCTTTTATGGTTAAAAGTTAAAAACAGATTGGTGTATTCAGTAATGGTATTTCTATATAATGTTATAACAAATAAAACGCCTTTCATTTTATATACAAAACTATCCTTTAGTAATGATACACATTATTATCCAACAAGACATGCAGTAGGAGGTAGTTTTATTTTACCTAGAGTTAAAACAAAATCAATTCAACGTTCAGTTAGGTACAGGGCAATGTGTGAATGGAATTCACTCCCAAAGACTATCATACAACAAAACACTCTCTATGGTTTCAAAACTGCACATAAGAAATATTACCTTCAAAGAAATTTGGATAATTAATGTTAATTTTATTGAGGAGATATTGTGTAGGGTTCTTGTTAGCTAGTTCTTTGATATAGATCTATCTGGAGTAGCAAAATTTTATGTTAATCATGTTTATTTATGTTACTTTATAATGATAAAAGGTGTTAAATGTAAATATGTATTACATTTTGTGTAAATGTCTTGTATGCATAGTGTGTAATGGGATGTAATACATTGTATTGTCACGTGGAAGACTGAAGGACCCCAGGAAGAATAGCTTTTAGCTGATGCTGAAGCTAATGGGGATCCTAATAAAACAAACAAACAAATATATCTATCCGTCCATCCATCCATCCATTTTTTGACCCGCTTAATTCCTCATGGGGTTGCGGGGCTGCTGGTGCCTATCTCCAGCATATAGACCAGTTCACGCGTGACGTCAGCGCTACATCCGGGTCCTGCGGGGTAGACAAAAAGCACAGCTGCTCTCGTCTACTACATGACAAAACGGGTGATTTCGAGCGTACTTTTAGTTAGTTTATTTTTGGAATCTAAACAATGCCTACGACTTGTTGTGCTCCCGGTTGCACAGGGAGGCATTCCCAATCGTTGGATGTACGTTTCTGTCGTTTACCGAAGAAAGAAATGGATATTTTCAAAAGAGCGCAGGCAGACACTCCCAATGGACTGGGGGAGACATCAGACTACGACAGAATTTGCAGCCTACACTTCATCTCTGGTAAATACAACTTAATTCTGCTCTAGTCATTGTTCTACTTAAATAGCGGCGGAGGGGAGGTGGCGATCGCTACAGGGGCCGGAGAAGCCGCTTCTGCTGCTGCTACAGCAGCCGCTTCTGCTACCGCTACCGCTTCTACCAGCAGAAGCGGCTGTCTGGAGCAGCAGCCGCTCTATTACGCCCCCGTTCACGGGCGCTAGTACTTCTGTGTTTACGCTGCAATGTCGCCGACACCCCCACCCATTTTAAGAAGACAAAAACACCAAAATAATCCGTAGTGAACAATTTTTTTTAACCTACCGGACGGGTCCAGTGGTTTCATGCTTTCATGCTCTCTTGTCTGTACTGGCCTGGGTCCAATGTAATTCTCCCTGCGCGGTGGGAGACTCGTTTTGAGGAAACTATAGTTGCAGCTCACTGTCTGCCTTGCTGTGGTTACAGAGAGGTGTCTGTTTTGTAGAATAAATCATCCGCCAATGAGTTATTGATCCGGAAAAGCCGAATCTGTGAATATCTTTCTAACTTTACCGAAGTATAAGGCAGCTGTATGTCGCGGTACGGACTCTTGGCCAGCATTTCACAGACTGGCTCCGTCCCTTCAGGCTTTTGCTGTGTGGATCTGGCAATCTGATACCATCAACCATCAACTTACTCTTAAAACGTTATCTAAAGAAGAAAAATACGTGGAGAACTCGTCAGTTTCTCTGTTTGCGTCCGTAATTGTGTTCGCCTTTTGCCTACCAATCCGGCGCAAAAAACCCGCATCAAAACAATAACAATTAACTGGTCTATATATATATATATATATATATATATATATATATATATATATATATATATATATATATATATATATATATATATATAGGATCACTCTTAACAGACTGTTCCTTCAGAGCCAAATCTGCGTGGAGGTCAACTAACTGCAAGCTAACTGACTCAGAAGTAAATCTATGGTTAAGCACTACAATACAAATATACAGTCAGTTTATCAACATCCCACTGTTAATTCTTCTAGTTCAAACATACTTCATGTAAAATAAAATTATGACTGTTCATTAATATCAAACTAAACAGTAGACATTTTAAACCTCGTTTACATCTTAGTTAAATAGCTTGAGGCTGTACATGTGTAAATTCCTACGTTGAGCGAGGTACTTAAACCCATCACACACGCAGTATTTGATCCAGTCCGACATTTCTCTGTGTTCAGAGCTGGGTTTCGTCCATACAATGGATGATGAAGGAGAGTATTGGATGAGGGTGTTGAACGCTAAAGTCCAGGAACATGCTCAAAGGGGGTGCGGCGTAGGTGGGCTTGGATGAGGGTGTTGAATGCTGAAGTCCAGGAACATGCTCAAAGGGGGCGGTGCGTGGGTGGGCTTGGAACCCGTTAATAACTGCTTGCAGTTCTAGTTCTTATTGTGCCTTTTATAATCAACTACAATATTTTCTTATTAAAGTCAGGAAACAAAGATTTCTCTTCCAGGGTCGAGACAGCCACGCCCCCAACCACGCCCCCCGAAAATTAACATAATCTCACTCTTAATTTTTGATAAAAATTGAGGTCTGGTCAGGATTAATATTTTGGCCGGTAAAAAATATGCCTGGCCGATTGATTTTTACATCTACCGGCCAACTTGGCCGGTGAATCAGGAAGTTAATTTCGGACACTGCACCCAGGACCTCTCCTCAGGGCCATAACCTGTCCAGTCAACAAGGTACTGTATGCCACGACCCCGACGCCGAGAACGCAACAAGCGATTCACAGTGAAAGCGGGAGCCCCATCAATAAGACGGGCGGGTGGCGGGGGTCTGGCAGGAGGGCACAACCTGGATGTCAGAACAGGTTTAAGCCTGGAGACGTGGAAGGTGGGGTGTACCCGTAATGATGGAGGTAGTCTCAGGCGTATAGCTGCTGGGTTTATGATCTTGGCAATAGGAAATGGGCCCACAAAACGAGGTGCCAGTTTACGATTCTCCACTTTAATGGGCAGATCCTTAGCCGAAAGCCACACCTTCTGTCCCACTACGTATCTAGGGGCCTGGGAGCGGTGGCGGTTAGCATTGAGGGCATATACTGCTGCCGTCTTGCAGAGAGCCGCTCGAGCCTTTCTCCACACTCTGAGACAGCGGCGTGCAGATACATGGGCAGCAGGAACTTGAGTTAACCTCTCCTGGACAGAGAGAACCGGTGGCTGGTAACCATAGACAACATGAAATGGGGACAGACCTGTAGCACTTGACGGTAATCCATTTAAGGCATACTCTACCCAAGGTAAGTTCTGGAACCACTGACCAGGAGCATCTACACAAAGGATGCGCAGCTTGGACTCAACCTCTTGATTGATCCTCTCTGTCTGGCCATCAGTCTGGGGGTGAAAACCTGAAGACAAACTGATGTCAACGCCAAGAAGTGAGCAAAATTCACCCCAAAAACGGGAGACAAATTGTGGTCCTTTATCAGACACAATGTTAAGGGGAATTCCATGGAGCCTGAATACTTCTCGAGCCATCACGTCCGCAAGATCTGGGGCAGACGGCAACTTGTGAAGGGGTATAAGATGGGTCATCTTGGAAAACCTATCTACAACAGTTAGCAGAACCGTGTTACCTTGGGATGAAGGCAGAACCGTCACAAAGTCCATGGAGATATGGGACCATGGTCGGTGTGGAATGGGCAAAGGCCTCAGAAGACCTGCTGGAGGACGACGGGAGGGCTTAACTCTAGAGCAGGTGGAACATGCAGTCACAAACTCATGAGTATCCTTTCTCAGTGTGGGCCACCAAAACCCCGACTGCACCACTGCCAGTGTCTTGGTAATACCTGGATGACAGAACAGTTTAGAGCTATGACAGAATTGAAGGACCTTCGATACCATGTTTTCAGGAACAAACAGAAGATTCTTGGGACATTGATCTGGAGGTGGTTGAGTCTTATGACCTTTCTTGAGTAGTCTTTCAATCCTGGTTAGAGCCAACCTGGTCTTGGAGGGGAGTATGTAGTCATGGACCTCAGATTCAGAAGAATGAACAGACGATTGATAAACTCTTGAGAGGGCATCTGGTTTAACGTCCTTGTTACCCGGCCGGTAGGCAGGGTAAAATCAAATCTGTTGAAGAACAATGCCCACCTCGCTTGGCGAGGATTCAGTCTCTTGGCCGATTTGAGGTACTCCAAGTTCTTATGGTCTGTCCATACCGTGAAATGTGCTGATCCTTCCAACCAATGCCTCCATTCCTCCAGTGCTAATTTGATAGCCAGGAGTTCTCGGTCCCCAACATCATAGTTCCTCTCAGAGTCTGAGAGACGACGAGAAAAGAAGGCACATGGATGTAACCTGGCATCATCTGCATACCGCTGAGACAAGACGGCACCAACACCAGTATCTGAAGCGTCCACCTCCACCACAAATGGTTTTGAAGGGTCAGGAAAACGAAGGATGGGGGCTGAAGTGAAAATACCCTTAAGCTTGTCAAATGCCTCTTGGGCTTCTGCAGACCATTTAAACCGAGTCTTAGTTGAGGTGAGTTTGTGAAGAGGGGCAGCAACAGAGCTGTAGTTCTTGATAAAGCGCCGATAAAAATTTGCAAAACCAAGAAACCTTTGAAGCTCCTTAACACTAACTGGTTCTGGCCAGTCAAGGACAGCCGACACCTTGGAGGGGTCCATGCTGATTTTACCTGGAGCTATGACAAAACCCAGGAAGGGTACAGAAGACTGATGAAAAGCACACTTCTCTGCTTTAACGAAAAGTTTATTTTGGAGTAACCTAGAAAGGACCTCACGAACATGTTGAATATGGGAAGACAGGTCCTTAGAGAAAATCAAAATATCATCAAGGTAGACAAAAACAAATCTATTAAGCATGTCCCTTAGGATGTCATTGACCAAAGCCTGAAAGACTGCAGGGGCATTTGTGAGCCCAAATGGCATCACCAAATATTCATAGTCCCCCGAAGGGGTGTTAAAGGCTGTCTTCCATTCATTGCCCTCCCTTATACGAACCAAATGGTACACATTTCTTAGGTCTAGTTTTGTGAAGACAGTGCATCCTTGAAGGAGCTCAAAGGCTGATGTCATGAGGGGAAGAGGATACCTATTCTTGATAGTGATTTCGTTTAGGCCGCGATAATCGATGCAGGGTCTAAGAGACCCATCTTTCTTGCCTACAAAAAAGAACCCGGCACCTGCCGGGGAAGAGAACTCTCTAATGAGTCCAGCTCTCAGGTCATCTGAAATGTAACTGTCCATTGCCTCCCTCTCAGGTCCAGAGGGAGAATATAGTCTGCCCCTAGGAGGGGTGGATCCTGGTCGAAGTTCAATGGCACAATCATGATGTCTGTGGGGAGGCAGAGAGGTGGCTTTAGATTTGTTGAATAGTTCACACAGATCATGATATACCTCCGGGACCATAGACAAATCTGGGTAATCATGGTTAGCTTCAGAAGATGACTTAATGGCACGAGCTTCTCTCAGACAATCCGAGTAGCAGGAAGGACCCCAAGTCTGAACCTTACCCGTGGTCCAATTGATGACTGGATTGTGTCTTATGAGCCAGGGTCGTCCCAGAATTACTGGAATCTCTGAAGACTGTGCCAGGAGGAACGTGATCCGTTCGAGGTGGTTGCCTGAAATTAGTGCAGACAGAGGTTTAGTCTTGTGGGTTATTTTATCTATTTTATGACCATCAGTGGCAAAATTCTCATGTGGGATTTCAAGGGGCTCCACCTCCAGATGTAACTTGTGAGCAAGCTTCATGTCAATAAAGTCCGCATCTGCCCCAGAGTCAATGAGAACAGGGAACTCCTCCTGAGAGATTTCAGGGAATTGGATGGTGCACAGATTGTGAGGAGGATTCTTGGATCTTAAGATAGGACTCAGTAAAGACCCCCTCTGCTTTACTGAGTCTGTCCTTTTAACAGACAACCAATGGCACGATGATCCTTCTCTCCGCAGTAGAAGCACAGGCGATTTCTGAACCTTCTTTCTCTTTCTTCAGCAGAGAGCCTGGTCCTACCCAATTGCATGGGTTCCTCAGGGCAGACTGCAGGAGATGCAGGGGCTGGGGGTATACTGCGTGGACTGACCTGGACGGTGGGGACCCTTCTTTGATAGTAAATGGACCTCTCTCTTCTCCTTTCACGAAGGCGTTGATCGATCCGAGAGGCCAACTGTTCCAAACCCTTGAGACTCTTGGGAGGATCACGAGTGGCAATCTCATCCTTAATATCGTCTGACAGGCCCTGATAAAAAGCATCAAACAAAGCCTCCTTGTCCCAAAGACATCTGGATTTTAAGGCATGAAAATGAATGATATAGTCATTCACTGGTCGAGACCCCTGTTTGAGAGTAAACAATCTCCTGGCAGCCTCCCTCTCAGGCCGGACCGGATCAAAAACTCTCTTCATCTCATCAGAAAAATCAAAAAATTAGTCACAGCTGTCAGAATCATTCTCCCACTCAGAAGTGCCCCACTGCTTTGCCTTACCTGATAGTAGTGAGATAGTATAGGCCACCTTGGCACGTTCAGAAGGGAAGGCCGAGGGCTGAAGTTCAAAAATCAGAGAACACTGGGTCAAAAAAGGCCTGCACTGTTCAAGATCCCCATCAAAACGTTCTGGGGAAGGAATCTTGGGTTCAGAACAAGCAGTTGCTGTGGGTGTAACAGGAAGTGGGGCAGGGCGTCTGTCAGAAGACCCAGCCTGAGTCTGAGAGGTCTGAAGATTAGAAAGTCCTTGTAAAATCTCCTGAACACTTCTCTCTAGGCCAGAAATAGAACCTTCCACCTTTAGACACCAATCTTGATTTGGCTGTGGGTTCATATTGGCGAGATCGTACTGTCACGTCTTTAGTAAGGAGCAGAACCCAACACACAGCCAAAACAACGATTGAGTTAAATATTTATTCTTTGTAAATAGACAAAGAGAGGGTGTGGGAGTAATCCAGTTTAAGACGGGAGACTCTGGTGGATCAGGTGTTAGCAGTCCAGCTCCAACAGGGCAGGGACCAATTGAGATAGGGGGTCTTGAGGTCTTGGGGAAGTTTGCAGTTTGCTGGGTCCAAGCGTCCAAAATCCAACAGGCTTGAGGTCCATAAACAGTCCAGGGTCATACAAAGAAGATCACTCAGGCAAGGCGTTTCAAGAATCCGTAGGGCTTAATCAGGGTCAGAGTTAGGCAAAAGTTCAGCAACATACAGGGAAAAAAGGCTCTACTCACTCCAAGAACAGGTGTAGGCAAAAGCAGTGGTCAGGGACAGGCAGGGTCGAAGAACAGAGAAAACTTGATCCATGAGACAAGGCTTGAACGCTGTGGAAAGGCAGACGATCTCGCACAGAGCAGGTGAGAAACATGTGTTTAAATAGGGAACAGCCCAGGTGAGAATAATCATCAATTAGCAGTGGAGGGAGAGAGTAGCAAAAACATGGCAGGACTAAAATCATGACACTTTGTTTCAACTCAGCATTAATCTCTCTGCTGCAGGCACCCCAGCACTTATCGGTGCCTTCCACAACATAAAACATGACGGACCCTGTTCATTTCTCCTGGTCCGTCCGCGGCCCGCGAACCTAAGTTTGTTGACATTTTCCCAGATTCCGCAGCTCCATAATTCGAGTTTTAATAATTTTCATCGGGGCATCTGGAGCTTCCAGCATAACACTAAGCATAGCTGATCGATAATGCTGTAGAGCAGTTCTGTTCTTTTTTTTAAAAAATGTTTCAAACAAATGTTTAATTCTCTGCCAAAAATCGAGCAACTTTTCCTAATTTCTAACCTGTCTCCTGCGCTTAATATACTGTTTTACTAAACATTTTAACAAAATCTCACCTTAATAACCGTTTTTTTTTTTTACATAACTGCTTTGACCAGCTGTTTGCACGCAGAACACTCTCCTGCGCGGGGGGGAACATAAAAACTTCAATCTGTCCTCCCACTGATATCCATGCTGAATGATTTTCAGGAATATCCTGATTAATTACTCCCCCTATGCTGAACACTTACTTGTTTCTCGAGGGTTAACTCAAAACTCCAGTAATTTTCCACCGTAAGTCTCTTACGCTCCGGAACTATTCTCAGCTCCCTAATACACATTAATCTACAGTACACACACGGATTTACACACAAAGTCTCATTTACACACACACTCCGCGGATTCAAGCACACTCCTTTGCTCATTCACACACAATGAACCCATGTTAACCGACAAGATATGAAAAAGACAACATAGACAGCTTGCGCGCAGAGTCTGCGACACTTTTTTCCTACGGAACTTTTTGTTTCTTTCTTGTTACCACAGACACCCTAGCTACAGCTTTCCTGCAACACTAGTTATCTATTCCAGCTGGTGACTCAACACTTTCATATGCTGTCGACACAGCGACTCAGCAGATTGTAGCTCTATTCTTTTAACTGCTGAGTTTTTAATTGTTGGCCGGCTTCTGTTTCCATGCAGTGGAACAGATCAAACGCCACTACAATCCGGCCGCCGGAACCTTTTTCTTTTTTTTTTTTGCACTTCAATTTTCTGCAACATTGCCAATAAGTCTTTGGGTCCCGCTGTCTACGGAGCATCCCATGGTTCCGGTTTTCTCCACTATCGCGCAAACACAGCGCTACCTCTGCACAATGAAAGGGTTCCCATCTCAGTACTACCTTCACTTCCATATTTGTATATTGCAGTCTCTTCTCAATCCTGCCGACAACGCCAAAATGTTTTATGAAATTTTTATTCAGATTCGGAAGAGATCGGCAAACACAAATAAGAACTCAAACACTGTTTCTGTTAGAATATAAGGCCCACATTTATTATTCCCCACAGAACACAGAAACACAAAACAGCAAGCACTTCGCACACGCAAAGTAGCAAGCACTTAAAGCTGACAAGCTTTCAAACAGGCGTGTTGTTCCTTCTCTTACCATGGTTAGGACTGGGAAGTCGGTCAGTCCGGTTAGAGCACAATCCACGCGGCCGGGCGTCCAAAACCCACGGCAGACTTCAACGACTGAGGGCGGTCCCCTCCTTTTTATACCAATAAACAAAGTATCAGATGGGAGCGAGAGTGGCCACTTCTCCCTCCCATCTGAGTTGTTCGTCCCGTTTCCAAAACAAAAAACGTTCCCAGCATCTCAGCAGTGTGTGAAGCAAAATAATATTGCAAACTCAGATAATAGCGCAAATATAAGCAAAATAAGGAATACATAATCAGTCTTTCCCACAACACATTGTCATAAGTTCCCACCACAAGTTAAAACTAATTATAACACAATAACACATGTGGTTCTTAGTTTCATGTGAACTCAGGTGCGAACACCACAACAGCAATAATCAATGTGTGAACTGGCCAGTCCTCTCTCTTATTTAACTGACCAGTCTTCTCATTTATATATCAAAAGTTAAAACAAGTTCTAAAACTGAGCAGGTTTTCCCATAATACATTGTTAAAGAGCAAAAATAATTCTTTAATATATCAGGGGGTAACGCCGGGGCGCGAGGGAAGAGGAACATCTAAAATTCCAGGAACAAGAACAGAGGGTGTCCTAACACGCCAAGGAACAAGAAATCTAAACACCAGGAGACAGAGGTGCGCTAGGCAGCGACAGACCGGAAGCGCCAGAGGGCACAGACAGCGACTTGGGAGCGCCGGAGGGCTCTAGCGGCGGCTTGCGTGCGCTGGCCAGCGACAGACCGGGTGCACCAGAGGGCAGAGCGCCGGAGCTGGAACGGAGTCTCTGGTGGTGAACTGAGATGGAACAGAGTTACTGGCTGTGGACTGAACAGGAGTTGAACCTTTATGGACCGGCGAGCAAGAGCAAACTGAGGTGATTTTAAATAGTTGTGTCAGCAGGTGAAATGAGTCCAGGGCTAATTGCAGTCTGACAGGTGAACCCAATCAGGCTGCGCTAGAAAGGGAGGAAGCAGGAAGGCTCAGAATGCAGCCTACAGGTTGCATCCTGACAGCGCGAAACAAAATAACAGCACGATCGATCTGAGAATATAAACAAAACATCACATGTGAACTCAGAGCGCGATCAGCCTGGGAATATAAACAAGATTTATGTAGATTTCTCTTCAGTATAGTTGCCAAACTTACTCAGAGTCACAGCTCCGTTGATCCATCCATTCCCTTAGCTCTTAGCAGTAATGACTTTATGGGATTCTTCATAAATAAAATTGATTCCATTAAAAATAAAATAATTGGTATCCTCCCAAACATGATTACCTTGTCCACAGTAAGTGAGGCAGCGTTGGAGGAACCTTTAGAACCTGCGCAGTGTCTGAACTGTTTACAGTGTCTGAATCTAAAATTCTTGAGAAAGTAGTTGCTAATCAACTTTGTGAACATTTACAAAGTAATGACCTACTTGAGGAGTTTCAGTCAGGCTTCAGAGCTCATCATAGCACTGAAACAGCTCTGGTGATGGTCACCAATGATATTCTCATGGCCTCAGATAATGGATTTGTGTCTGTACTTGTCCTGTTAGATCTCAGTGCTGCATTTGATACAGTTGATCACAATATTCTCCTACAAAGACTTGAGCATACTGTAGGGATTAAGGGGAAAGCATTAGGCTGGTTTAACTCTTATATATCGGACAGATTCCAGTTTGTTCATGTTAATAATAAATCTTCTTCAAACTCTAGGGTCACTTGTGGAGTACCACAGGGTTCAGTCCTTGGACCAATTCTCTTTACTATATATATGCTTCCGATTGGCAAAATGATCAGACAGCATGGGATTAATTTCCACTATTATGCTGATGGCACTCAGCTATATTTATCCATAAATCCTGATGAATCCATTCAATTACTTCAACTGCAGTCATGTCTCGATGACATCAAAAGCTGGATGACTTTAAATTTCCTGCACTTAAATTCTGACAAGACAGAAGTTGTAATCTTTGGACCAGAGTCCTCAAAAAATAAACTTCTTAATCAACCACTTAATCTGGATGGCATTAACTTGGCCTCTGGTAATAAAGTAAAACATCTTGGTGTTATTTTTGACCAAGACATGTCATTTAAATCCCATATTAAACAGGTTTCCAGAGTTTCCTTTTTTCACCTCCGGAATATCGCCAAAATTAGAAACATTCTGTCCAGGAGTGATGCTGAAAAACTAGTCCATGCATTTGTTACTTCAAGGCTGGACTATTGTAATTCTTTATTATCAGGAAGTCCACAAAATGCAGTTCAAAGTCTTCATCTGATCCAAAATGCTGCAGCAAAAGTTCTGATGAAAATCAAAAAGAGGGATCATATTTCTCCAATTTTAGCTTTCCTTCATTGGCTTCCTGTTAAATCAAGAATAGAATTTAAAATTCTTCTTCTAATGTATAAAGCCCTTAATAATCAAGCTCCATCATATATCAGAGCTCTGATTACCCCGTATGTTCCTAACAGAGCACTTCGCTCTCAGACTGCAGGTCTGCTGGTGGTTCCTAGATTCTCTAAAAGTGGAATGGGAGGCAGATCCTTTAGCTATCAGGCTCCTCTCCTGTGGAATCAACTCCCAGTTTTGGTCCGTGAGGCAGACACCCTGTCTACTTTTAAGACTAATCTTAAAACTTTCCTTTTTGACAAAGCTTATAGTTAGAGTGGCTCATGTTACCCTGAGCTACCACTATAGTTATGCTGCTATAGGCTTAGGCTACTGGAGGACATCAGGGCCTATTTTTCTCAGTCTGCTGATTTCTACTGTTCTCCAGTCTATTGTTCTCCAGTTTTGCATTGCATTGCACTGAAATGACTGTTGTCATTTCAGCTTTTAACTTTTTGCTCTCTCTCTTTTTTCTTCATAGTAGGTACACCTGGTCTGGCGTTCTGTTAGCTGTGACATCATCCAGGGAAGACAGATCACCCGCTGTTACCATCTAATGTAGAACAGATTACTGGATCAATGTGTGCTTCTGTGCTTTTTTGTCTGTCTTGTTGTGTCTCTGCTCTGTCTTCTGTAACCCCCAGTCGGTCGAGGCAGATGACCGTTCATACTGAGCCCGGTTCTGCTGGAGGTTTTTCCTTCCCGTTAATGGGGAGTTTTTCTTTCCACTGTCGCTTCATGCTTGCTCAGTATGAGGGATTGCTGCAAAGCCATGGACAATGCAGACGACTCTCCCTGTGGCTCTACGCTTCTCCAGGAGTGAATGCTGCTTGGCGGGACTTTGATGCAATCAACTGGTTCCCTTATATAGGACATTTTTTACCAATCTGTATAATATGATTGAATTTGACTTTGTAAAGTGCCTTGAGATGACATGTTTCATGAATTGGCGCAATATAAATAAAATTGAATTGAATTGAATTGTTGCCATGGGCGTGTTTACCTGCTAGATGTAACTGCTGTGAAACAATCAGGAAATAACTTTTTATTTCTCTGATTAATAACATCTTTATGGAGCGCTCTGTTGTTACTCTGTGCTGCTCTACCAAAGTGTCTCTCTCTCTCTCACAAATCAAATTAAACTTCTTCATGTCTCTATTTATTTGTGAGTCAGTCTCAGATTTAGAAGCTGGTACATGAAATAAACAAAGTCATAACACACACAGGTAGATTATCAGAGTTTAGTCCGTAAACCCACTTGAAGGGTCTCTCCTTCAGAGACGTTTCAGGTTGTGGAGGTTTGACCGATCTGAGCATCTCTTTCTTTCTCTGGTTCCAGGCTGAGCCACCAATGCCCCTGAAAATCTTCAGGATTTTGTTGTGGATATTTTGTATAACTTTACTGCAATTTAATTCAAATTATGTTCTAATTTTATTTCCATAAACTTTGTTATGATGGTTGAGTTGTAACTGCAACTGCAATTATTTCTTTTATTTTTTTTTTATTTTTTGAAGATTGGGGGTGACCCAGTTGGGACACGGAAGTTTGTGAACTGCTGCTCTAGAGGAATAGGGTCATTGGTTGGAGGGGGCTAAAGATCCTTTTGTTGTCTGGACAGATCATAAGAATCTGGAATACCAGAAGGTTAAACCCAAAACAAGCTAGGTGGGCCATGTTCTTCTCCAGATTTTGTTTCTCCCTATCTGCCTGAGAGTGTTCGATTGTCTGTGTCCAGAACTGAGATGGAACAGAACGTTTGGGATGCCCACCAGAACTTTCCTGTCCCTGAGGCGTGTCCTAAAGAGAAGTTGTTCGTGCCTGATCACTTGGTCCCTCAGGTACTTAATCTCTGTCATAATTCTCTGATGACCTGTCATCCCGGATTGAAAAAGACGTCTGAGGTTGTTTCGACCCAGTTCTGGTGGAGTTACATGGCTAAAGATATAAAGGAATATGTTTCAACCTGCTCTGTCTGTAATTCTTCTAAGAATTCTAGAAGACCTCCCTCAGGATTTCTGCATCCCCTGCCTACTCCTTCACGCCCATGGTCTCACATTTCCATGGATTTCATCACCGGTCTGCCTGCATCTGCAGAGAACACAGTTATTCTCACCACATTCGACCGGTTCTCTAAGATGGTTCACCTGGTTCCCCTTCGTAAGTTGCCTTCATCTAAAGAATTAGAGGAGATTCTGGTCCATGAGGTTTTTCACCTTCATGGCATCCCAGTCGACATAGTGTCTGATCGAGGTCCTCAGTTCATTTCCAAGTTTTTGAAAGAATTCTGTTCCTTAATGGGAATAAATATCAGTTTGTCTGCTGGTTTTCTTTTTTTTTTTTTTTCAGTGTCCTGTCTAGCAATGTGGCAATAAGAATTGATATCTTAATGCCAAATAGAGCTCGACAGATTTTACTTTCACAAGTGGAGCAAACAGCTTTCGCCATAATGCTCCGCTTGATTTGTGCGTGTAAATAGCTTTATTGTGATTCCTGCAGGGAGAATTTCAGATTATGTGGACACTACAATGGGAAAGTAGGAGAGTAAAAGAAAAACAAGAAGAGAAGAAAAAAAAAGAAAGAAGAGGTGAAAGAAAGAAGAGATAAAAGGAAGAGAATGATAAAACGTCCTCTGTCTGCTCCATCACCTGGAAAGAGATACAGAAAGAACAGCACAACCAACAGACATAAAGCAACAGATACAATCGTGTAACACCTTGATACCATTGCTAAATCATATGTATTATTATTTAAGCTGACATGTGTAATGTGATACCTAAAAAAGAAAGTAAAAGAAAGTAAATAAATGAATTATAGCCTTTCTGTATATAAGTGAACATTTAATACCTGGGACCCGGCACCTGTGGGAGTTTGTGAGAGTGCACTAGTTTAGGTGAAAATTTATCCAGAAGGAAATAGTTCGATAGTGATTGTGGAGAACCGAAGACCCACCTTCCCCGAGCACAGAGGCAGGAGTCAGGGGACCCGTAACCCCGGACTCCCAAAGGGGCCCCCAAAGCAGTGCGCCCGAGAGGGGCCTTCACAGGAAATCTGCAACCTCCCCCCCCGAGGAAAGGCAGGGTCCCCAGCCGCCCCCTGGGGGGCCAGGCCCCGCGAAGCCACCGCCGGAATGGGCCGGCGCCCACCCGGGAACCCGCCCCAAACCCGAGGACCGTCAAAGCGCCAGAGGGCCAAGGCGCCTGCCAACGCAGCGGAGGAGGGCAGGACGTGGGGGGATGGGCTCCGCACCTATCGGAGACTTGAGGTGATCTTGGGAGAGGGAGCGGACCGGACCCGAACCTGGAAAGAAAAAAAAATAAATAAATAAAAAAAACAAAAAAAACCTCATTCACACCATCCCTCCCTTGTGCCCCACTCGCCGCACTCAGACACAAAAAAAAAAAAAAAAAAAAAAAAGGACGCTGTACACACATTCCCACATAGCATTCACATCCAAAAATCCCAAGTGGGGGGGGTCACCACAATTCAACAATACGACTGCCTGTGCCCGACCCCCGGCCCCGCCCCCGGACCAGGCGCCCCCCCGGACCAGGCCCCCCAAAGAGGGGGGGCCGACACGACCCGTACGGGCCACCCGACCAGAGCCCCCCTGGTCGGGTGTCTGCTGGTTTTCACCCTCAATCTGATGGCCAATCGGAGAGAATGAACCAGGAGTTTGAAACAAAGCTTCGAGCCATTTGTAGACAGAACCCAGAGAAATGGTTGCAGAACCTATTGTGGGTTGAACATGCCATGAACTCTTTTCCTTCCAGTACCACTGGGCTGTCTCCTTTCTACGTGGTCTTTGGCTATCAACCTCCTGTCTTTTCTATTAAGGACAGAGAAGCTAGGGTCCCTTCAGCACATGCAGCTGCCCTAAGATGTCAACGAGCCTGGAGAAAGGCTTGACGCGTAATGTCTAAAATGTCTCAGTGTTACATCAGGTCTGCCAATCGCTGCAGAATCCCAGCTCCTACCTATCTCCCTGGACAGAAGGTCTGGCTCTCTACAAATAATCTGCCTCTACAAGTTGACTGCAAGAAGCTGGCTCCCAGGTTTATTGGTCCATTTCCAATCTCCAAAGTCATTAATCCAGTTTCTGTCCGTTTCCAACTACCTTGTAATATGAAGATTCACCCTACATTTCATCTCTCCAGAGTTAAGCCACTTGCCCAGTCACGCTTCAAGCCCGCCTCCGGGACCCCTCCTCCCACCCGGCTTCTGGATGGAGAACCTGTTTACACTGTCTATCACATTATGAGATCTGGTGCAAAGCAGAATATAGTCATTCCGTTTGCTCCGACCACAAACAACACCTGCTTGGAGAACAACTTCAAACTCAGCCTTCGGCTTGTGTAATCATGCCCTAGAGCAGGGGTCAGCAACCCAAAATGTTTAAAGAGCCATATTGGACCAAAAAAACAAAAAACAGATCTGTCTGGAGCCGCAAAAAATTAAAAGTCTGATATAAGCCTTATAATAAAGGCAACATGGGCTGTGTCTATATTAGCTATGTTAGCCTACTATCAAATGGCTAAGTAGGCTACAAATACATAATGAGCATTCATGTTTTTTATTTTCCCTGCAGCACATCCTGGAGAGAATAAAGCACTACTTGACTATACTGCTGTATGATGAGGCTTTAAATTTAACTTCCATAACAATATTAACAAATTATATTTCATTGCATTGATGAATAATGAAGAAATTAGTTTTTTATGTAATTTTTATTTTGAGGTTTCGAAAAAACAACAATGGAACATGCACAATAGGCCTCCTATAACTTCAGACCTCGCCATGGAAATAAAGTGCAGTTATCTTTAATGCTCACTAACACAACAACCCCCTCACCCCGTGCCCCTTATTTGGGGAACAGAGTGCAATAAAACAGCAGCCCTTTAAAAAGGTAACGTATTTAAAATAAAACAATAGAGTTTTAGCTTAATTTCTGAGCATTATCCTCTTCTCTTTGGTTTTGTGCAAATTAGGCCGTGGGCCACAATCTGTAGGATGACTTTCCTATGAACTGTCAGGGGGCAACTTTTTTCCACTTGGATCAGTTGCTACAGATAGCAGTGATCTCAAAAAGCCAATGTTCCCATCCTGGGGATTTTTCCACGCAAAAAAAAAACATATCAGTTATTTCAATAACTCACACCATCCCATTATTAATTGCATATGTTGAATATAGCCAATAAATGATTTAGTTGAGTATGTTTAAACATAAAAAAACTTAACCATACCTGAATAAACTTCATCATGATTGGCTGCCATGTCCTTTCAATGCTTTTTGTAATCAATGCGCCCTCCCCACTTCCCCCTTTTGTGTTGAATTAGTGAAGTGTGAGAAAACAGCTTTAATTCTCCATCAAATAACTCTCATATCAAGCCAACTCACTTTTTCAGCAGCAACAGCATTATTTCTTATGGTTAAATATTCTCCATATGCCTTCATTAAAAAATTCTAATTCCACTCGTGAGAAATGCGCACTTTAAGGCTTATTTTCAGTCGTTGCCATGGTGAAGCACGTTATCTGCGTACCATTGATCAGGGCTTTTTTCATGCTCGTGCTCGCGTTGAAGTCATGGTTGGTTGGACACTAAGTTTAGTAACCTGACTGATATCACCTGTTCTGAAACCGAAAACCAGAGTATGACAGAGGGAGGAAGAACTACTCAGAGCAGCAGCTTTCTACTTAGGGGAGATCGGCCATTTTTTTCTGAAACGGGCCCTGAACAAAGACGCACACCGCAACCTGTCCAACTATGAAGGCGTCTGCCCCACCCATCAATCAGCAGTGCGCTCTGATCAGCACCTGGCGCTCACAGAGCGTGACTGTGTAACACCGTTTCACCAGAGTTGCAAAATGGTACAAAATAAAATTATTTTGTTTACAGTTCAGCTTGGATTTTATTTTCTGCGCAGCATAGATTTGTTGTGCGCTGTTACAACCCGGCTCAAATAGCCGCAACAAAAACAGGGAGGACACGGCAAACAAACGATTTTAGCCCTTCAGAGGCATTTATTAAATTAATGAATAACGCGCAGCAGCCCAAGATGTGCTCCCTCCGCCTGGTCTTCTCTCGTTCTTGGTTGGCCTCGGCTGGTCCCCTGGATCAATCCTAGTCCTCCGTGGCACACTGGAGCTTCAGCAACGTCTACGACCAATGGTGCGCTGAGCTTCGGACACCTCTTCATGGGTAGACTGCCGCTCCTTAAAACCCATCAGCTAGCCACGTAATTGGAAGCACCTCCCACAATCAAGGACCTGCATAAAAAACAATTACCGGCCACTTGCTCACAGCAGGGCCGTCACACCCCCGCCCATAAAAAACCAGGTTCCCATATGGAACCCTGCTCCAGCCTAAATTCCCTACAATGTGTGAAGCAAACCCAGCCACCACTAACATGTTGCTCTTTCCATGTGTTCGAGTACACCACCACGTCGTCCAAGTAAACCACACAACCGGTCATGTCACCAACCCCTCTGTTCATTAGTCACTGCTACTTACTGTAACTTTTCAAGCTGTATGCGAAACGAAATTTCGTTCTGTACACACTCTGTGCATAGAAAATGAAAAATAAAGTTGTCTAAGTCTAAACGTCGCCGGTGCATTTCTCAGACCAAATGGCATTACAGTGTAAGAATACAAGCCTGTAGGTGTAACAAATGCAGACACTTCCCGTGCGCGCCTTGTCAATGGCACCTGCCAGTAACCCTTTAAGAGGTCAAATTTACTAACAAAATTAGCAGAACCGACCTGGTCGACGCAATCCTCCATTCTCGGCAATGGAAAACAATCTGGTTTTGTAATAGCGTTAAGTTTTCGAAAATCTGAGCAAAAACGCAGAGTGTTGTCAGATTTGGGGACCAGAATACATGGTGATGCCCAACTGGACATACTCGGTTCTGCAATCCCATTACAAAGCATCTACTTCTGCAGCCAAATGCTTGCGTTTTTCCAGATTCACTCTATAAAATCGTTGTTTTATTGGTTTAGCATCTCCCACATCTACATCGTGTTCAATCAAATGTGTGCGACCTGGCGTGTCTTGTTGTATTAATCTTTGCCCTACAGCCACAGTGACCTGTTGCCTCTCGGACGCAGGGCCAGGAGACAAGATGTCTGTGTATGTAATCCACTGTTACAGAGTTCAAGGCCGAATGCTGCTGCGTAAACACTGTACGGCTGGCGATTGTCTAGGATAGACTGTCTTTGTTTTGTCTCCTGCCAAGGCCACGGTGCAGTATTAGGGAGAGGCGAAAGCGAGGTCGGGCAGAGACAGGGGCAGATGCTAGGCTGCAGCCGTGTGGTGCGGATACTTTGTCCATGTAATGCTCTGCTCTGTTTCTCAATAAAGTGCTGGAACTTATCACACCACCGTCTACTTCTTCAGCAACTCAGGGAAGTCAGTTATCTGCTCAGAATTCCCATAACAGTCTGAAAATAGACAGGGAAATTATCTTATCAACTCTGCTAACTGTATAGCACGAACTGCAGGTAAGTGAACCAACAACGTGTCCAACTTACCTAAAGTTTCAGAGTTTTTAAGACACCCATGAATCAGAGCGCTATCCAACCCATCCGTGTCGCTGTCATTCCCCACAGGCGACAGTGCGCTGTCCATGGTGCTAAATGTCTCACTCCTGCCAGCAAATCTGTTTACAGCACACGCGAGTGTGGCATCATTACACTGTGGCTGAAATGAATCAACATCACAAGCATAATATGGTTTTAATATGTTGACGTGACACAACTGGGTTTTCTTTCTTCGCTCTGGCATGGAAATTAAATAGTTCTGATTGGAAACCCGCTCCAGAACTGTATATGGACCAGTAAATTTCGCCTAAAAAGGAGAAGTTATGACTGGACACAAAGCCAACACTTGATCACCCGGCAGGAATGTGCGCACCTCAGCACGCCGATTAAACAGGCTTTTCATTTTTTCCTGCGCCACACTCAATTTCTCTTTAACGAATTCCCGTGCCAGATACAAGCGTCTTCTGAAACCATTTACATAATCCACCAAATTTTCTGGTGGAACAGGCTCTTTCAGCCCGTCCGCCACCACAGCCAATGGACCTTTCACGACGTGTGCAAAAACCAGTTCATCCATCCATCCATCCATCTTCTTCCGCTTATCCGGGGTCGGGTCGCGGGGGTAGCAGCTTCAGTAGGGAGGCCCAGACGTCCCTCTCCCCAGCCACTTGGGCCTGCTCCTCCGGGGGAATCCCAAGGCGTTCCCAGGCCAGCCGAGAGACATAGTCCCTCCAGCGTGTCCTGGGTCTTCCCCTGGGTGGGACGTACCCGGAATGCCTCACCAGGGAGGCGTCCGGGAGGCATCCTAACCAGATGCCTGAGCCACCTCAACTGGCTCCTCTCGACGTGGAGGAGCAGCGGCTCTACTCTGAGTCCTCCCTGGATGACTGAGCTCCTCACCCTATCTCTAAGGGAGAGCCCAGACACACTACGGAGAAAACTCATTTCGGCCGCTTGTATCCGGGATCTCGTTCTTTCGGTCACGACCCAAACTCGTGACCATAGATGAGGGTAGGAACGTAGATCGACCGTTAAATCGAGAGCTTGGCCTTTTGGCTCAGCTCTCTCTTCACCACAACGGATCGGTACAGCGGCCGCTTCACAGCAGACGCCGCACCAATCCGCCTGTCGATCTCCCGCTCCATCTTCCCCTCATTCGTGAACAAGACCCCAAGATACTTGAACTCCTCCACTAGGGGCAGCACTATACCCTTTTCCGGTTCAAGACCATGGTCTCGGATTTGGAGGCACTGATTTTCATCCCGGCCGCTTCGCACTCTGCTGCGAACCGCTCTAGTGAGAGCTGTAGATCACGCCCTGATGAAGCCAATAGGACCACGTCATCCGCATATAGCAGAGACGCAATCCTAAGGCCACCAAAACGGATCCCCTCAACACCTTGGCTGCGCCTAGAAATTCTGTCCATAAAAGTTATGAACAGAATCGGTGATAAAGGGTAACCTTGGGGGAGTCCAACTCTCACTGGAAATGAGTTCGACTTACTGCCGGCAATGCGGACCAGACTCTGACACCGGTTGTACAGAGACCCTTATTAAAGGGCCCGGTACTCCATACTCCCGGAGTACCCCCCACAGGATCCCTCGAGGGACACGGTCGAATGTCTTCTCCAGATCCACAAAACACATGTAGACTGGTTGGGCAAACTCCCATCACCCCTCCAGGATCCTGCTGAGGGTGTAGAGCTGATCCAGTGTTCCACGGCCAGGAAGAAAACCACACTGCTCTTCCTGAATCCAAGATTCGACTATCCGACGGACCCTCCTTTCCAGAACCCCTGAATAGACCTTACCAGGGAGGCTTAAGAGTGTGATTCCTCTGTAGTTGGAACACACCCTCGGGTCCCCTTTTTTAAATAGGGGGACCACCACCCCAGTCTGACAATCCAGGGGAACTGCCCCCGATGTCCACGCGATGCTGCAGAGCCGTGTTAACCAACGCAGCCCCACAACATCCAGAGCCTTAAGGTACTCAGGGCGAATCTCATCCACCCCCGGGGCCTTGCCACCGAGGAGCTTTTTAACCACCTCGGCGACCTCAGCACCAGAGATGGGAGAACCCGACCCAGAGTCCCCAGGCTCTGCTTCCGCAATGGAAGACGTGTTGGTGGAACCAGTTCATTTGGGCTAAACCCAGTGCTTTCCTGGGTTACTTCCCTGGCGGCCAGCATCAGCCAAGGCAGTCCTTCCTCCCAGTCACCTGCCAGTTCTGTACAACAAGCATGCAAAAGAGACTTCAAAGACTGGTGGAAGCGCTCTAACGCCCCCTGACTCTCTGGATGATAGGCTGTCGCTTTATTGTGTCACACCCGTAATTGTTTCAGTATCTGGCTGAACAAATGTGATGAAAAATTTGTTCCCTGGTCAGACTGTATTACTTTAGGGATGCCAAACACCGAAAAGAACTGAGTGAGCGCACCTACAACTGACCTAGCAGTTATTGTACGTAATGGATACGCTGCTGGATATCGTGTAGTTTGACACATCACAGTAAGCAAATATGATGAACCAGCCTTTGAGCGAGGTAACGGGCCCACGCAATCTATTATCAAATGCTCAAATGGCTCGGATGCAGCAACAATTGGCCCTGGGGAATACACCATCGGGGCCTGCAGCTTTGCCGGAGTGGAGTCTGGTCAGCTGTCTTCTCACCAGGTCAGGAGTGAAGGACACTGTAGAGGTAACAGTAGGGGGAGGGGTGACGTCCTCAGGTTGTGGAGGACATGATGTGAAGCAGGGGGAGGGGTGGAGTCGGTGGATGTGGATTGAGGTGGTGAGGAGCAGACAGGGGGTCTGTAAGAAGGAGGAGTGGGGGAAGGTGGAGTGGTCGTTGTAGGGAAGCCAGCAGCAGAGAGTTGTGGGGGATGGGCCGCAGTATCAAACCTATTGAAAAATTAGGTTCAGGTCATTGGCCCGGTCCACGCGTTCATTTCCCCAATTTACTGTGATATCACCAATGAAAGCAAAATATTCGGTCCAAGAACTGTTGAATCCTCTGTTCTCCTCAGCTATCTTTCTCTTTTTCCCTTTGGGAGCCATGGCTCATCACACACCCACCAGTTTGTTTACAACAGCGACCCGCCTGGCGCGTCGCAGCTTATGACGCAAATCTCCATTGACAGATATTTTGAAATGTAATATGTATTCTACACATTTTACATCATTGGAAAACATTGAGAATGTTTGTATCGTGTTTTCCTGCTACAGAACCCACACTATAATGGAAAATATATTTTCCCTCTCATCTTTTTCCATTTTCATACATTTTTAAAAAACCTCCAGGGAGCCACAAGGGTGGCGCTAAAGAGCCGCATGCGGCTCTAGAGCCGCAGCTTGCCGACCCCCGCACTAGAGCATCCTGTGCAATAGAGAAGATTTGTCTGGTCAGGGCAGAGACTGATATGAGAAACCTGTCACTGTGAAAGGTGATGACAATGGTTATAAACTGTAACAGGCTAGAAGTGCATAGAGCTCAAAAGAGGGAAAACATCAGCAGCTGGATTATGCGTAAAGAAGCAGTGTGAACCCGTGTGTGCTTCAAGTGTTGCAGCTGAGGAAAAAAATGTCGGACCATATAGGCTTGATGAAACTCAGCCTCATTCATCAATGAGGTTATAGACTTACATTGATAAACAAACCCGTAGATTAATGATAATTGGTAATGTTTTCAGGGCAGGGCACATCACACTCGACAAGACGGGAAGAGAAGAGACGTTCTGGCAGGGATGAGTTGGCTGAAGCAAGTATATGTAAGCACATGAACAGGTGACCAGAGTTGACAGTAATTACTGGCAGCAGGTGGAGTTGATGTGGGCTACTTGACTGGTGACTGTACTGATGGGTTTGTGGCTGGTGGCTGAGAGGTGACAAACAAAACAAACAAAAACCTAAATCATGACACTTCTGTTTGCAAAACAATCATATTTACCCCTTTCTATAAACTAATAATATTCTCAACTCAACGTTATTTATACAATCTAAAAACTAGTAATTCAAAATACAATAATAAGTTAAAGCCAGCAAAATGCTAAATAAAATGCAGATCCACATAAACAACTAATAAAAACTTAAAAAGCTAACATCTCAAATGGGGTTGAAGCCCAAAAAGATCTGTTTTAAGGGAACATTAAACACAGAAAGTGAAATGGCCTACCTCATATGTAAAGCTACTTGAATCTAGAGTTTTGTGCAACGACAGAGAAAGTGCGGTTACATCTTTGCTCTTCAGATGACTAATAAAAACTTATCTGCACACCTGAGCAAACTAGAGGGAGTGTGCATACAAAGCAGGTCTGACACATACTGGAAAGCAAGGCCATGCAAATTTTTAAAAACAAAAGAATTTTAAAATCAATCTGAATGTGAAACTTGAGAAATGTGTTCTTGTTTTCTGGTAGCAGTTAAAAAAGAGCAGTATCATTTCAAACCTGCTGCAGTCAAGCCACTAGAGTTTTATTAAGCCCAGAGTAAAGTGCAGTGCAGTAATCTAAGCAAGTTGTAATTAAAGCATAGATTATAATCTTTCGTCAGATGTCTCTATTTGAAAAAGATGGATCAGACCACAGATTTTAACTGTGCATCAAAGTTAAGATTACAGTATTTTCAAGTCTTACACCCAGGTTTGTAGCAGTATGTGTCAGATAAGGTCCCAGGTCAACACTGATGTTAGAGACATCAATGTGCCTAAACAACATTAACTTTGTTGACATCCATGATTTCTGCAATGCCTTTGAGAAGTTTTTTTATAGCAACTATTTTCCTCTTTAGTGTCATAAAAATCTGTCTTCTGCCTAAAAAAGATGGCTGAATTGTAATGAACGGAGGCTGGACCCAAGATTCAGCCAGGACAAGGTCAGTGACGTTTGAACAAGACTTTATTAAAAAGTGTGAGCATGGCAACTCGGAGGGCTACTGTTCGCGCTTGGACTGGAAACCCCTGGAGGCAGAGACAACAGGTTAGTGATCTGTAGGACGCAGCGCATCTCTGTGCAAAGGGCTAGATCACTAACCTTGATTTAGAGGGAACCAGGGCTCAGAGTGCCGACTTGTGGCTGGAGAGTGGGGTCGGAGTCAGAGGTCCGGGTGTCAGTGGGGCTTTGAGAGATGCTGGCCGGGAGGCAGCAGGCAGGCAGACAGACAGGTCATGTGGAGCTTTCCGGGTTCGTGGTCCAAGAGCAGTCTGTGGTCGAAGCCAAGAGAGCGGAGGTCCTGCGGCAGTATAGAGGGGCAGTCCAGAGGCGAGGTCAAGGTCCAGTCCGGGTCCGATAACGGGCTGGGCTCGGAGGGACACAGGGGTTAGTCAGGCTCAGTTACTCACGGGCAGATAGGGTCGGGCGCACAGGCAGGCAGTCCAGGTCAGGCAGAGTCAGGGGTCCAGAGGCAGGTCCGATCAGGTTTCCAGGCAGGCGGACAGTCAGAACGGGGTCAGGCAGGCTCGGTAACAGGAGGCAGAACAGATCAGGTTTCCAGGCAGGCAGACGGAATCAGAACAGGATCAGGCAGGCTCTGTAACAGAAGGCTGAAACAGGTCAAGAAACAGACAGGCAGGCAGGTTGATAACAGAGAACGCTAGATTGGGATTACCAGGATGGCACAAGACAATCTGGCACTGATGGCTGGTCTGAAGGCTGGTTATATGGTGGTGGAAACAGGTGGAACCGGTGAATGCTGATTGCAGGCGGGGTGGAGCTCAGCAGGTGTGCCGAGTGACTGATCAGACCAGTATCAGTGCCGAGATCATCACATGAATACTGGTATAACTGACTCCAACGGGACAGGGTAAAGAGAGAAGAGGAGGAATCCAAGAATGGAGCCGAGAGGCACTCTGCATGAGTGGAAACTACTTTATTATTTTATTCAGTGATTATTTGTAGATTTGGGGTCTCTGTCATTTGATCCATTCATGCGGGTCTATCTAGAAACAAAATATATTTTACAATTATAAAGCAGACAGTTGGGATGGACTCAGGAAGGTGGAGATTTTTGTTGCAGCAGACAGAATTTTTGGAGATGAGTGATAATCAGAGCAAATTGTATTTTCTTCAGAAATCTGGAAATGACCACAGAGTCGTTTACTTGTTTAGAAGGTGCGATATTGAACGTAAATGTTGTGAATGGGGATCAAACAGACGTGATTCTCCTCATATTAGGCAGTCTTGGTATGTTGAAACAATCACAGGAAAACAGTTGTGTTTTAACCAACTAGCTGAACAATAAAGTGTTGACACTCGTCTTTCACTTTTTAACAAAAGTAATGCATCTCTACTTCCATGAGTAGATGTCTAGTCGGTTAAAAATTAGAAATTGTTGACTGGAACCACTCTTCCAGCGTCCAGCGAAACCGAAGGACTAAAGCCTCCACCGCGCTCTGAAGATTACCATAATCTCACTCTTAACTTTCCATAAAAATTGAGAAGTCTGCATTAATGCTACCACCGAGTCAATGCAACAACCGTTTGTTTTAAACATACTGCTTGTTTTCGTTCCACTCTGCCATTGTTCGATAGTGCTATAAGCGTTAGTACATCGTTAATAGGAAAGATTAATATCAATTTAATGTGTTTTGTGTAACTTTAGGATTAACCCATCAAGCGACTAATCGCTACAGCGCCTCCTAGCTTCCCGGAGGAATAATTGCATTAATAAAATAGAGTGTCCTAAAGGCTGAGCAAATCACTCTTTAAAATGTTATTTCATCAAATAATGTTTTGTTTAACTTAGGATTTTAATTGTGAATGGGTTGAAACACATACCAAATGTTCTAAATTAGCTAGTTTGATCTCATTCCATATTCTTTGAGATGAACTTTGATTATCTAACTTGGACCTGCAGTGAACCAGGATTCACTGAATCACACTGATGATGGTTTTCAAATATTTTATTTGTCTTTTTGTGTGTGCATTGTTTCTTAGCTTCTTTTTATCTTAATTTTGCTTAGTAGTTTTGTCAGGGTGCAATTCTGCCTACTGCACCCTGAGCCTTTCCAGCAC
The DNA here is from genome assembly GCA_037039145.1 of Fundulus diaphanus. Lineage (NCBI taxonomy): Eukaryota > Metazoa > Chordata > Actinopteri > Cyprinodontiformes > Fundulidae > Fundulus > Fundulus diaphanus. The sequence goes on from CM073139.1 coordinate 8,100,718, forward strand.
CTTCCTTCTCCCGCCCAGCTCTGTCTCCACTCCACTAATCATCTGCACCTGTTCAGCCACTAATCATCCTGGACTGTTTTCACCTGCAAGCCTCACTACTTAAACCCTTCTCAGTCAGCTCTTCTCCGCCGGTCTGTCTTCAATCTTCTGTTGCACCTCAGTCAGAGATTTTCCCACGTTTGGCTGAGCGTCAACTCTCCCTAGTCTGACAAGCCAGAGATTTCCCACGTCTGCTTGCCAGAGTTTCCCGCGCCTGTCTGCACCTCCATGGGTTCTCCCTGCACTGGTGCTGATCCTCCTGCTGCTCCAGTGTTCCTGTGCTCCAGGTGATCTCTCAGCTGTGCTCCTAGTCCATCTGCAGCCCCTGCACCTCCAAGAACTCTCTCAGCCGCACAGTTGGATCTACTGCAGCCCCTGTGTTCAAGAACTCTCTCTCCGCTGCTCTCCTGGTTGTTCTGCAGCCCCACGTCCAAAGAACCTTCTCGGCTGCACCTCTGGTTCAACAGCAGCCCCCTGCACCTCCAAGAACTCTCTCTACTGTGCTGCTGGTTCTCCTGCTCCAAGTCACCTCTCTGCTGTGCTGTTGGTCCTCAGCGCAGCACCCACAGCTCTCCAGCTCTCTCCAGTCCTCCAGCTCCTGCACTCTTCACTCACCAGCTCCAATCCTGGTATTGACTCTGGTTCTCTTCCTCCACTAAACCAAAACCTTCAATAAACTCTCTTAACAAAGCTCTGTGTGAGGTGTGTGTGTTCGGGTTCATCAGGACAAATCATGACAAGTTTTAGTTAAGCTTCACTAACCTAGTAGAGAGGATTTGGTGATTGAAATATAGTGTTAATTCAGATAAACAGCATTCTATAGTGCTGTTCTCTGGATGTTAATTATATTTCTGTAAATAAATTCTTGAACTTGATGAGAAGTTGTCACTTAATTATTCCAATTGTGTGCAGTTTGGTGTTAAAAGAATGCCAGTGCTTGAATCTTCCTTTCAACTTTTCTCCTAATATCAGATGTTTGGAATGATATTCACTGGACAATACCTAACAGACTGAAAGTTATTTATTACACATTAAATAACTTAAAACAGTGCATAATTGCTCAACACCACCATTGCCACATGCTTGCTCAGGATGAGGTATTGCTACAAAATCAATGATTACTCGCCATTGATTGGGCTTACTTACACTAAAAAGATTTCACCAGTTGGAATTATAAACTAAATTTGACTGAAATGTATTATAGTTAAGATGGTAATAGGTTTGCATGACTGGTTTGTTTTGGACTGATTTGATTATATATTTCTGCATATGAATTAGATCTTACTTTCAGTGTCTTTCATTTAAATTTATTTCGAATTGGCTCTCTTAAAGGGGACATTTCATGTCATGAACGGGGACAGAAGGACCCAGTATTCAATTCAAAAAGACAAATGATTTATGATTTAAAGATGGTTTATTAAAATTAGGCTGGCAAGACAGGAACAGGCAGGCTCGGTGGTCAGAATAACAATCCAGGGTCGGTACACAAATACGCAGACTGGCTAGGAGAAGACAGGAAAAAAAATATAGTAGAACCCTTTCAACAAACTCGAAACCCCGCCCACATTCCAAAGTGACAGGCGGAAGTCCCGCCCCACTTCCGGTGGAAGTCACGCCCCGGAAGTCCCACCCCGGAAATCCCGCTCGGAAGTCCCGCCGTCCCAATGAGACAACTTTAGAGGAGGAATAGAGTTTTCCCCCCTTCTCACTTAATATAAACCCCTTTACGACCCTCCTGCATTTTAGACGTCTCCATAGTGATAGAATCCTTTTCAACATGGCCCCCAGTAAGAACCAAGCTTCAACCTATCATTTCTGAGACACCTGTCACGATATACCACGATCAGACTGGTGTCCGGCGAGGTCAGCAGACCCCTTGCAAGGGTGCGCTGTTTTTGTGCAGAACTCAGATGCCCCCGACCCAAGCTCTGCAAGAAGAATGGTCTTGGAACCGTATGGAGCCCGCGGAAAATGGGGGTCCTTGTTCAAGTATGAAACCAGGGATATTTGTCTGTATCAGCTGGATAAAGGAGCCAACAAACTGCAACCTATACACCCCATGGGCATGCTAACGTCAAACGATTGGGCTCTTCTGAAACTCGTCATGCTCCGCAGACTAGACCCGGAAGAGTCGAATGCAGCAGCAGGCCCCGCTGTGAAACAAGGAACCGAGGATGGAATCTTGGATTAACCCGCCGCTAAGCGCAGCAAGCAGGAACAGCCTCTCCTGAACGAAACTGACATAGATTCAAGAAATAGGATCTTCTCAGCTACTTGCCAGTCAAAGACAGGGGTTACAGGTCGATGGTCTTTTCGTGCAAGTCTCAGAAAGGCTCAAGATAAAACAACGTTGGTTATTTTCGTGCTTGAGTATTATAATTCTGACTGCGGTGTGTTCAGGACATTGTTAGCCATTCCGTTTGATGCATGGCGTGACAAGATTATTGAAGTAGCAGGCCGGATTTCAACGCTGTTTCGCGACTGCCGCAACTGGAAAGACATTTTGGCAGTCAAAAAAACACTCTCTTTTTAGACCCACCCCTCACAACAGCCAATACCACCCCTTCAACGTTAACCACGCCCTTCTGAGTATAAAGAAAACAACCAGGCATCATATCTCATCCCCTTGATACAAAATGTATCAAGGGGATGAGATATAAAAAAGCGCACCGTGCAGGGAGTCAGACAGGTCTTAGTACGTTGGAAAAATTGCCGGAGAAATTCAACAGCGGGGTGAGAGCAGATGACCTGCATGATGTATAAAACAAAGGGCTACTCACTCAAACTCGACAGTGCAAACATGGACCGCATAACTGAGGACGAGGGATTTTACCTGACGCTACCCTCCAACGCTACTCTCAATGTCTTTAAGGATAATGACATATCGAGTTTCCGTGTGGATTTAGCCAAGCATATCAATTTACAAGGTCAGTGGCAAGTGGCTTTGACAGAGGCTTCTTATCATAATAATAATAATAATTGAACTTTATTGATCTCACAATGGAGAAATTTACTTCTGCATCTTAACCCATCCTCTTAGGGAGCAGTGGGCTGCCACTGTGTGGCGCCTGGGGAGCAATCGGGGGTTAAGGGTCTTGCTCAGGGACCCAGAGTGCAGGCTGTGTGGATTGAACTGGGTACTTGCTACCTTCTCAAAGCACAAGCACACTGCAACAAAACAAAATGCTGGAACCTTTAGGGCGCAGGAACCTTTAGGGTGCAGGAACATTGTGAGCGCAGGACCCCTTGTGAGTGCAGGAACCCAGTGAGCGCAGGGAGGGCGCCAGAACCTTATGAGCGCAGGACCCTCTGAAACCGCAGGAACCCTTAAGAGCGCCGGAACCTTCGAGAGCGCCGGAACCTTCGAGAGCGCCGGACCCAGACGAACCAGAGGTGGGCGTCGCGGACGGCAACCCCGGCAGACGAACCAAAGGCGGGCGTTGCGGACGGCGACCCCGGCAGACGAACCAGAGGCGGGGCGTCGCGGACGGCGACCCCGGCGAGATGAACCGGAGGCGGGGCATTGCGGACAGCGATCCCAGCAAGACGAACCAGAGGCGGGGCATCGCGGACAACGACCCCGGCGAGACCTCGGACTGGGGAAGCGGAGCAGAATCCTGCCAGCTTCTGCACTAAGCTCTGTGTGTGCTCGGGTTCATCCTTTGGCCGGCTCGTACTGTCATGATTTGTCTTGGATGAACCCGGACACAGCACGCACACACAGAGCTGGCTTCGAGAGTTTATTGCAACAACGGTTAGTGGATGATGAGAGCCAGAGTCAGTTTACCAGACGGAGTAGTAGGGTGCAGGAGCTGCTGACGTGAACGAACCGGCGCAGACAGAGCAGGATCTGGAGACGGACAGGAATTAGACAGGCGTGATGTTCGGATGACTGAAGACGACCAGGAACAGACTGAGGTGAGTATTTATATACTCACCTCAGTCTGTTCCTGGTCTGTCTTTTAGCGGGATTCACCTCGATGTTGTCCACATTCAGCTGGATGCCCTGATTAGGTCTGTAGTCTGCTATATACTTTAACCTGCTCTCCTCATCCGTCGCTTCAGCCGGGAAGCCCGAAGCATCCTGCTTACCCTTGAGAAAGGTGTGGATATATGGTTTTAAGATTGAACTGCTTTGTTTCTCAAAATGCCAAACCTCTGTGATTTTTGCAATGCGGTAACCATGTTCTAATGCTTTGCAAAACTCGACACTGACCCATACACCTGTCAACGCTCTCTCTTCATCGGAGTGGGTGCAGGGACCTGTCTGGCAGTTAATTTCAGAGCATGCATGGCAGAGAGTGAACACCATTTTACCGGCAGATGTCTTGTACGGCAAAAAAGGAGTCGTTGCGGGGGTCGTCAAAATCCTTGCAAATGATCGTGGGATGACCGAGGGGGTAGGGGAAGCTGGAATTCACATATGGGTACAGCGATGTAAAGTCGACATAGTGCACCGTTTCCTCGTCCCCAGCCGTGTACCTCAGTCTGAGAGCACACGTCCTGCCACCGAATAACACTTCTCGCGGAGAGAGAGGCTTTGACATGTTCCAGAACCTTTTGACACCTAAGTGCAACGCTTTCAGTTCGGCCTAATCGTGTTCCCACATAACCTCTAACTGTACACCGTAAACTGACTGCAAAAACCTGGCTCTCTCAATGGGAGCTGAGTGGAGCACTTCAAAGCAAACACCCCTGAGAGGACAGATGTGGTTGGGCAGAAAGCAGGTGGGACACCCTTGAAAAAAACACCCATTGAACTCAAACGCAATTTTTACGCCATTCACGTCTGCGTACCCGTCGACATAATAAGGGCCGATTTTCTTTTTTAGCGCATGCTGAATGTCTATGCCCCTGTCCTAAGCTAACCATTCCAGCCACTGAATGGATGCGTTCGAAAATGTCTTACACTGGCGCCTGTAGTCGACCGGTGAGGATATGGCTAGAAGGTTAGGAGGAAGGAAATTGGATGTGAAAACCTTAATGCAGGCTGAGGCAATTGTGATGCATTTAAAAGGATCCACGTTTGTCTTTTTAAAGAACTCTTCCCTGAATTTCACACATCACTCAACATCATTTTGACAATAATAAAGAGCTTCTTTCTGAAAGTCAAAGGATTGCTTGTACGCCTGGTTTTACCAGCTGTTAAATCGCTCCTGTTCTGTGGGGTTCATGTGTTCTAGTGCGTAGAAGCTGGGGGGAGGGAGCGGGCCTATATTCTTTAAATTGTTTTCAGAGGAGAACGAGTGGGGGAAAAAACCCTTTACTGTGATCAGTCAAGCCTAACGCTTTTGGCATGTCACTCAGTTTCATAGCAAGGAATGAAAGGCTATCAATGAATTTCAGACCATAATCAGGTTCTGTAAAACAGAGGATTTTGCTACCTTGCGCGATCAGGGATGGTTTAATACCTAACTGGACCATCACACTCAGAATTAAGTAAGCGTCGTACCCGTGGCTAAAAATGTGTAACCCCTGTAGCAGGGTTTCCTGAACTGAAGCAGAAATTCCCTGATGCAGTTCAGCCCGTAAGCGTGCCAAACATGTCCTTTCAATGTTTTGGTACAGACGAGAAATGGAATGTGCACACCGCTCTGATTCGTACAAGATTCGAAATCATAAAAAACAGTTTATCAATAAGCCTCTCGATCGGTAAGGCTAGGTTGAATGTAGCACTGATGTTCGTTTAACGTTACATCAGCACCACAAGGCACCTTCTCATGACAGACCGTGCATTTTATCAAGCAGTCGTGACACCTGCTCTCTCTGCCTGCTGATAGATAATATCGTTTTTTACACACAGGACAGAATTTGGTTGTCTCGCAATTACGTTTCCCGAGTTTAGGTTTCTCCCTGGGGTCTCTGTGTTTATCAAAGCAAAATTAATTACGACAGACACGGTTACAATCTGCGCAGTGTACAGGGCGGTACTCTTGGAGAGTATAGCTCGGATCGTGGCATACAGAACAACGACCCTTACAGTTATGCCTGTTGATGTTATCATAACCGGTAAAGCAGTAATTGCAGATGTGTTTTTCCCCGGTAAAACCCGCCAGGCTTTTTATTCCGTAATAATGGTGTCAGGGTTTAGTTTTACCTGCCTCACCGTGGACAGTTCCAGAACTTTCCATCATTCATCCAGCCCAGTTCCCCTCCCACCATTGATTCATGCCACCTGCTGTCACTAATCAACTGGGACTGATACCACCTGTCTACCCTCCTATATACAGGGGTTGGACAATGAAACTGAAACACCTGGTTTTAGACCACAATCATTTATTAGTATGGTGTAGGGCCTCCTTTTGCGGCCAATACAGCGTCAATTCGTCTTGGGAATGACATATACAAGTCCTGCACAGTGATCAGAGGGATTTTAAGCCATTCTTCTTGCAGGATAGTGGCCAGGTCACGACATGATGCTGGTGGAGGAAAATGTTTCCTGACTCGCTCCTCCAAAACACCCCAAGGTGGCTCAATAATATTTAGATCTGGTGACTGTGCAGGCCATGGGAGATGTTCAACTTCACTTTCATGTTCATCACACCAATCTTTCACCAGTCTTGCTGTGTGTATTGGTGCATTGTCATCCTGATACACGGCACCTCCTTCAGGATACAATGTTTGAACCATTGGATGCACATGGTCCTCCAGAATGGTTCGGTAGTCCTTGGCAGTGACGCGCCCATCTAGCACAAGTATGGGGCCAAGGGAATGCCATGATATGGCAGCCCAAACCATCACTGATCCACCCCCATGCTTCACTCTGGACATGCAACAGTCTGGGTGGTACGCTTCTTTGGGGCTTCTCCACACCGTAACTCTCCCAGATGTGGGGAAAACAGTAAAGATGGACTCATCAGAGAACAATGCATGTTTCAAATTGTCCACAGCCCAAGATTTGTGCTCCTTGCACCATTGAAACCGACGTTTGGCATTGGCACGAGTGACCAAAGGTTTGGCTATAGCAGCCGTGGATATTGAGCCTGTGGAGCTCCTGACGGACAGTTTTGGTGGAAACAGGAGAGTTGAGGTGCATATTTAATTCTGCTATGATTTGGGGAGCCGTGGTTTTATGTTTTTTGGATACAATCCGGGTTAGCACCCGAACATCCCTTTCAGACAGCTTCCTCTTGCATCCACAGTTAATCCTGTTGGATGTGGTTTGTCCTTCTTGGTGGTATGCTGACATTACCCTGGATACCGTGGCTCTTGATACATCACAAAGACTTGCTGTCTTGGTCACAGATGCGCCAGCAAGACGTGCACCAACAATTTGTCCTCTTTTGAACTCTGGTATGTCACCCATAATGTTGTGTGCATTGCAATATTTTGAGCAAAACTGTGCTCTTATCCTGCTAATTGGACCGTCACACTCTGCTCTTATTGGTTCAATGTGCAATTAATGAAGACTGGCCACCAGGCTGGTCCAATTTAGCCATGAAACCTCCCACACTAAAATGAGAGGTGTTTCAGTTGTTATGCCAGAAGATGGTTGAATATGCTTATTATTATTATTAATTATAATTTGGCATTATAATTTAAATAATAAATCATTCAACTCAAAATTCCGCTACAACAAAATATAGTTCAAATGGTGGTGATGTTAGCTATAAGCTTGTAAGTATTTATACCATTAATGCATTAGTTAATTTGCTGTTATGAACTCATTTATGCTGGGATAAATGATCTGGTCGGACTTGTGACCGACGAGGTTTATCCGGCAGGCTGTGAGAACCCCAATGTAACTGCAATTAGAGTTTAAATCCTTATTCGTCTATCACCATCCAATGATATTGTCTCTGTATTAATGTCAGATGTTAACTCCAAAGGAGGTTAGCTCTGATTTCTGAATAACCATACAACTATGAATTGGATTGAACACAAAACAATGTCTATTCCGCAGTGGTGTTTTATTGAACCAAAAGCAATTCCCTGTTACAGTAATTCTCTGATTCAACGACTTTGGAAATCTTACTCACTACTAACTAACACGCAAAATATATATGGAGATAAAAGAATAAACAAAACAAACAAAACGAAAGGAAAGAAAAACAAATGGATTAAAATGAGCGGTTGCAACTCTTAGTTCAGCTCACGGTTGTTTAAACCACATTCAGAACATCGGCATTTGACATAGCATTGACAGACAGAGCAGCTGTGGGAGTCCTACCGGACTCTTTGATGCCTTACAAAGCTATCAGCTAAGCTACCTACAGTGCAGTCATCCGACACCCTCCCAAGATGGCGACTATGATGACGTATGCTCTGCAAATTTGCGTGAAGCGTGAGGGGAGGTCTTAATGATGTCACCGCGCTTACGCTAAGGTGAGGTGGTACCTCGCTCCGAGAGGGAGTGGTTTACGCTCTGGTTCAAAGAGAAACCGCGAACTAAGATTCAAACAAAGCGATCAAATTCTCTGATAAGGAGAAGCAAAAGAGAAGGGGGAAAAGCATGGAGGAAGATGAAAAGAACTGAAACAGTGACCCACGGCGGGGTTATAGATAAACCACAATCAACACAGCAAAATCAAATGTAAAATGCATGCACATACAAAGAAAATATTCAGAAAAATAATTCCAACTTCGTCGTGGAATAAAAGCATTAACCTAAGCCTACAAATTTCTACGTCTGCCCAGGCACTTCTAAACACCCTGTTGGTGAGACAGAAATAAAAGGGGAGAACCCGTTACTTTGAGGTGGTCCGGAGTGAAAGTCCCGGCTTCGGTCCGGAGCGCTCCGGATCACGCGACGTCCTGAACGCGTCTTGACGACCGCAGGGTCCGCAGGCTGCAGCGGGGACCAGACTGAGAGAGTTCCTTCGTCTTTCTCTCTCTCTCTGGGCTCCTAGACGCTTGTTGGGCCAAACAACGCGTCGTCCTCTCTCGATCACTGGGAGATTAGGCGGCTTCCAGTATTTGATCAGAGGGAATTAAAGGTACCTTTTTGAGTCGACCTCCTGTCTGCACAGGGAATGGTTTTGCTTCGAAAAAAATCTCGGTCCAGCGAGAAACTCGAGCACGTGGCGTGGGATTACCCCAACGGAAACAGCTGTGTGTGTGTGTGTCTTCTCGGTTGGCAGGGCGCCAGGGAAGAAGGCCGATTGCGAGATGCAACCGAGTTTTATCAACTTTACCCTAGCAACGTTATCGGTTGCTAGGGCGCCGGCCATTTTGGGCCGCGTTGCATGATGGGAGTTGGTGGCCATTTTGACCACCATGCATCATGGGAAATGCAGTCTGTCACGTCCTGACATGGCACAACATACCCCCCTTTAGCTTTGAAGAGTGGGATGCTGGTCACAGTCTTTAAAGCTACAACCAAGTCCATTCTGGCGTGACGAAGATCCGTTGTGCATGAGTGGAACAACCTAATAGTCTTTCTAGTAGTCCTTCGGGATTCATGCAGTTCAGTTCATCATCCAAGAGGAAGGGAAAAAAACAAAGCATTTATTGTGCCTGGGTCAGTGACCTAGCCTGGGCAGACTAAGCTATAGCTAGTAATGTCTATTGGCTAATAAGGCAAACAATAAGTAAATAAAAAAAAAGAGAAAATGCAAACTTCACAATCACCATTGTCAATACATTCATTGGTCATCAGGTTTGAACTTTGAACCAAAGAAAGGAGAGAGGGAAAAGGGAAAGGAGAGAGACAGCGGTTCGTAGTCTAATCAGCTTGTGGCCTTTGAGGAGCTGATGTTACGAACCTGGGGGCGACGAAGGTGAGGGTGTCAATCCTGGTTTGCAACTGTTTGATCTGCTTGTATGCTGCATATGCCATCGCCGTAGTGATGGCCCATCCAAATACAAGGAGAACCACAATAATGGTCATAATGTGAGTGTCGGTCGACTCTGTAGCTCTGGGGAAGCGAAGCAGAGGGACCGAGCTCAACTCTGATGGAGTGAGACTGAATTTAATCAGCTGGGTGCCTGCAAGTAAAAGCTGTCTTTCAATGCCGACATCAATGCTGAAATTGTATCTCTTAAAGACATCTATTATTTCAATCTCTGAGTCATATTTGTCAACGTCAAGGTGATGCAGAACCATATTTCCAATGTGGACTACCGCACCTTGAGGTGGGGAACAGAAAATGGTTTGGTTGGGCAGTTTTAGTCTAGTAACTGTGTCGTGCTGCTCGTAAGATAACAGGGCTTCTGCCTCTGGGGTGCTAACGAGCCAGCGGTTACCTGCCCGCTCAATTTTGGTTTCCACACCTGCATCTTTAAGGGTCATTCTAGCCTGACAGTTTTGTTCAGGGGATTCATTCCTTAGACCACACAGGTAATTGGTAACGTCTCTGATAAATGGGTTGCTTGGGCATACCCAGTGGATGTCCTTGGTTTTGGTACACAAATCCAAATTAGGAACTAAATAAAGTTTGGGGTCAGCATCATGATAGGCTAGCATCGAGGGGGTTTGTAGGTGTACGTGGGTCTCACCTTGCCAAAAACCGACATTCAATACTGATTTGAGCCTATACACGTTAGCTCTTTCAATGATGGGAAGGTTTAGCATAAATCCTATCTCCAAGTTGTCAGGATTTACAAATATTGGAATTGCACTACCTAGGCTGTAAGCCAGGTGTGTTTGTGGTGGTTGCAGTGCTTCACTAGAGGCAGATTTGAGAACCTTTTCAACCAAATCTACTGGTACCAAGTACGGAGGAATCCGTCCTTCAGCGAGGCTATTTACGGATGAGCTAACCTCTCGAGTGAGGTCCTTCATTAAATCTCTAACAACCTGAGTATACATCATGTCATTCTTTACCACTTCTGTGAGCGTTTCCAAAGAAATGCATGGTGTTATTTCTGAGTGTGAATTTATAGACGTGAAGTTATGTATGGACATTTGTTTTATTAGTGCACGTTTAAAATGTCCTGATTGAACATGCACTTGTCCTGTTTAATGCTATGCATTGTTCTCTTCGGCAGGGGCGGAGTTAGGCTCCGTTCCCTGTGAGGAGAGTTTGGTGGACGGTTTAATTTGGTTCGCATGAACCCATTTGTGCTCCGGACTTTGCACGCTGGCCTCTAGGTTCTTTTGAGCCCACGTGAAAGTCGTTTGGAGATGGTCTTTTAAATCAGCGACGCACTGGTGTGCCGTGTAGACGGTTGTCACACTGACGTCTTCGGGCTGGTAGATGAGATTCAGGGGAAGTGTCATTTGTCTCCCTGTCATCATCTGGAAAAGTGTCACCCCTGTGGAGCATGGTGAGGTAGAGCGGATTAGCATTAGGACCAAGGGAAGCTTTATGTCCCAGTCCCTGCCATGGCTGCTGGCATGTTCCCTTAACATGCTGACCACGGTGCAGTTCATTCGCACCACCTGTCCCAATGACTGTGGGTGGTAGGGGATGTGGAATTTAACTTCCACGCCCAACATGTCGAAAAGCGCGGTCATGATGTTTGACGTAAAATGCGTTCCTCTGTCCGAGTCGATAGGCAGGGGAAGGCCCCACCGGCTGAAAACGCGATTTAGCAGCAGGGCTGCTGTGGTGACGGCGGTGTCGTTCGGTGCCGGCAAACATTTGACCCATTCTGTGAAGCTGCCTGTTATTGTCAAAAGATATTTGTTATCTCTTGACGATTTGGGGACTGGACCGATCCAGTCAGTCTGCAGATGTGACCACAGAAATGTAACCCCCCTTCGCTGAAGCAGGGCTCGGTCTAGCGGTCGTGTGGGTTGTAACTGGCAGCAGGTTAAGCAGCCTTGTACATACTCCTGGGTGTCCTGGGCCGTTGAAGGCCGGGACGCCACCTGTAGGAGAGTTTTCAGATTAGCTTTGCAGCTTCTGTGTCCTCTTACTGGTGAGTCATGGACGAGTGTCAATGTGATCCCAAGTTCGTTTGAATATTTGGGCTGAATGGGCTGAAACTCATGGAGTAGCTCTTTAAGTGCTGTTCTCTCTGTTTCAGTGGTCAGTGCATCAGCTTGTTCCAGCTGCTGCATAATTTCTGTTTTGAAACCAGGGCAGGGCTCAGTGGATGAGTCCTGGTTCTCTGGTTGATTTGGTGCCGGTTCTGTTGGGTTGGTTTCTATCGCATACCCCAACAGGTTTCCTCCAGCGTCAAGCGTAGCACCACAAATGGATCCAGCAGGCCGAGCTTCATGTCGCCTGGTTTGGATCATGTTGGAAGGAAAAATAAACACTGTGTCTGGAGAGTCCTGTCTGCCGGTCAAGGATGAGGGCAGGTCTCTAATGACGGGAATGCTCAGCTCAAAGTCGTGGAAAGAGCTTTCGATGAGCACCCCAAGGGGTTTCTTCGCCACCACTTGGATCGGCATGTGGGTTGGATTCTCCACTAGAAGGTAAGCTGAGCGGTTGTTCAGCTCAAGCAGGGGTGTGCCCCGGATGACCAGGTTGGATTCCTGGAAATAAGAAAGGGGTTGGAAGAAAACCTGTGTGTTCTGTATTTGTTGTCCTTTCAGGATGGCTAATCTAATAGGTACACCTGCAGTCTGTGGTGGTATTAGCATGTTTGTTTCGCTAGCCACCTGGCAAGCCTGTGGGATTGTTTGCCCTGATCGCATGACTTCAGGGGTGCCCAGGAAGGAACTTGGGGTCACGTGAGCCTGAGCCCACAGGACCTGATTGCAAGTGTCCAGCTGTGCACCTAGCCGTACCAGAAAATCAGCACCAACAAACACTGGAGGATGTAAATTCTCCACGATGCTGAAAGGATGAGGGAGCTGTCTTGTGCCAATCTGTGCATAAAGTATGCACACCCCCGTTGCTTTCAGAAGCCGGCGAGGCCAGTCTGCTGAGAGCAAATAGTGGCTGTGTTTTGTTTCAGTCAGGTGGGGCTTTCCACGGCACAGAGAGCTGTACAGATCTCTGCTGATCGCAGATTTCTCTGACCAAAGAGCCAGCAGCACGTCTGGCATGAATGTGCTTTCCAGGTGCACACCTTCGGCCACTCTGGGGTTATAGGGTTCAACTCCAGAGTGTTTAAGTGAGCAAAGGAAAGATGTGTGGCTGCAGAGAGAAGTTCTCTGATCGCTAAGAAGCGGTGGTGTGTCAGAGGATTTGGAAATCGGCTCTGTTGAAGGCAGAAATGGTGCTAAGAGTTCTTTGGGCTCTTCTGAGCAGGTCACCTGGTTGATAGGGACGGACGGTCCACTTCCAGAAGTAAGAGGCTTGGGAGTCCCCACCTGGGCCCAAAGATGACCATGATGGCAGTCAATGAGTGGAGCTAACCTGTTCAACAGATCCTGACCCACAAGAAAAGGTTCTGTGTCCAAAGTACAGATGTAGATGGGGTGAACAAGGGTCATGTCACGGAAAGTGATGTCTAACCACGCCCGTTTGGTGATGCATGACTGATCCTGAGTGTAGCTGGTGATGCCCACGTTACAGGTCTCCACCTGTAACGGTTTCCCAAGGGACACCATAGCTCTGGTCACCTCATCGAACAAGTCTGAGCACATTAGACTGATCTCGGAACCTGTGTCTAAAAGAGCATTTGCTGTGACACATCCTCCTATAACTGTCGAGCAGTATAAGCGATGCGTGTTTTCACGATGGTTTAGTTCACCTAAAAACCTTAAAAAAGGGGTTTTCTGATCACCTGCTGATGGGATCTTAGAAGGTTGTTGGTGAATTTTTGGTTGGTTCCCCCACTTAATCAGATAAACTCTGTTAGAAGGGGGAGCCTGGTCCACGCCTAGTCATGCTGACGTGGGTTTTGGGCCTGGTTTCCCAGGAGGGTCGGCAGGATTGGATGGTGGCGAGGATGGCTGCGGCGCGATCTGACGCACTGTGTCAGCTAGCAACCTGCGAAAAGTCTCCTCCATCTCCTTTCTCATTGACTCCTCCATGCGCAGGTTCCAGCCTTTGTTGTCATGTGTGCCTTTCTGCTTTTCCAACCTGTCAGTTTGCTTACCGTGTCGGGCTGGATCCGGCCTGTGCCATTTTTGAAACCTCTCACCTTCCATGCTGTCATGCTGACCTCTCCTATCATGAGAAGCTTTCTTCTGCTGCGGTTCAAAACCGTGTTGCTTCTTGAACCCAAATCTAGTTTTAGGTTTAGAGGGAGGCATCTCATGTCCCTCCAGACCTAACCTCTTTTCTGGTTCGATCTGAATCTGTAGGACCTTTTTATCACTGTCGGCTCCTTTGTTGGGCCGGACACGTGTTTCCCATGCAACCTGCGCGTATTTCCTGATTTCCTGCATGGTAAGTCTCTTGGTTCTACAATGCATGGTAACCTCATAACGCACGCTTTCATGAAGATTATGGAGGAACAAAGATTTGAAAGTGTGGTCTTCCTCCAAGCCGGGAGCATTTCGTCCCTGAAAGTAAGCAGCCCGTAAACGGCGGTAATACTCCTTGGGCGCTTCAGTTCTCTTTTGCTGAATTGCAAAAGCTCCAAGAGTCGCAGAAGCTGGGTCTGTGAACACAGAATATTCTTCTCTTAAAGCCTGACAAAGAGCTGAGTAACGGTCACGTGTAGCTGGAGGGAGGCTTTCTATGAAAACATGGACACTTCTGGACGTGGTTTTCCAGATAAGCTTCAATTTTTCTCGAGCCGAGGGGCTATATAAGTCTAGCAGACAGCGCTCTACCTCTCTGAGATAGTCATCAATGGTGGATTCTGTATTGCTAGGATCAAAACGCTCTATGTCTCGGGCCAGGGACTCAAGCTGACGCATCCGCAGTCCCTGTTCAGGGATCGGGGCTGGTCCATCTGAGTCCTCTCCTGACGACTCCTGTCTGCGGTAACCACGATAGCAGGGGGGCTCTGGTTCTGACCACCTACCTGGCATCGGCGGCCGTTCGTGGGACGCCGGGGGACCCTCCCTGTCATGAACTCTTGTCCGTGGACGCAGTTCAGAAGAGTGGGGTTTACCTGTGTCCCAGGAACGGTGCTCCCGTCGCCCTGGTGGGGGGAAAGGATCATAGCAGACAGTGTCAGGGGTCAGGTGGGAAGCAGGTGTTTTCCCATGATTTGCATCATGTGCATCAGTCCTGATTGCCACCGTAAGTTGTTTAGGCATTTCTTTCCGTATCACACTGCTATATCTGTCCTGACCTTCGCTTACCCCTCGCTCAGAAGGTGTCTGAGGGCCCAGTTCATCCAATGTCCTCCAGGTGTGATCCCCATGTTTTCCCTCAGATCCTTCTGGCTGCAAGCTAATGAGATCCTCCTCTCGCTCCTCTGTGAGATGACAGCTGCCCTGAACACTTCTCTGTTCTAGCTCTTTGATTCTTTCCTCAGCTGAGATCCGCATCTCAACCTCTCTGTTACGCAGATCGGTCTCTAGCGTTAACCTTCGGTGGTATAACGCAGATAATTCACCAAAAACATCTGCTACCAATCTATCCTTTGGCTTGCTTTGAACCTCCTCCACCAATTCCTGAATTTTCCTCTCACAGTCCTCTATGTTAAACTGATTTAAGCGGTCTTGGTCCTCCGGTGTCATTTTAAGCAGTGAGCTAATGACACCCTGAGCCTCCATTCCAATGGAGGATTGTGGACCTTCAGCTCCTTTGACTGAAGAACCTTTACTATCCATTCTTTGTTAGCTATGGATAGCAGCACAACAACTGTAGCTCAGCACTACACAACAACAACAATCAAATAACAACACTGTAGTTTAGCTCAGCGCTAAACAACAGACAACAAACAACGCTGTATTCTAGCTTAGCACTAAGCAACAACGCATACACTTTAGTTTAGCTCAGCGCTAAACAACAACTGCTAACAACAACTGTTAAGTGGCTTCACTAACTGTCAACAGCGACTCGCACTACGACTGACACTTTACTGCAGGAAGTGTGGTCAAATACGTGCGTTTAATTAGGCTGCGCAGGGGAAAATCAACCCTGCGACTTACAACTCCTATGTTTAGGAACGGTTAATATGCTTGTTTAACTTTGAGAATATTAACTGTGAGTGACATGGACCACTAACCTTTCGGCCAGTAATTAAGTGATAAAGCTGTGGTTTTGTTTGTGATGCAAGTTATTTAAGAACAGGTGCTCTACACATGTGTGGAAAATAGCAAAGTGTTTGGAACTTCAGAGGTGGCAAAGAATGACAGTTAAAAACCGCTAAATTGCAACCTTAGTTTCAAAATCACAGATCAACTTTGACCACTTATGATGAGCAGAAGGGGGAAAAGAAAGAAAAATAATTTAACAAAAATTAAAAGTTTAAAAAAAAAAATTCAAAGGAATAAAAAAAATTATAATAAGTTGACAAAAATTATTAAAAGGAGTAACCATAAAGAAAGTTTTAAGAAACTGACATTCAAATATCCATTCAGGGAAGCCGAGTGCTTTCACCTGAATTTTTAACCGTGACTGCAACTACCTATCCTGGCCACCAGATGGAGGCAGGGTGCCCTTCACTTTTGGGAAGACTGAGCTGTAATTACACACAATGTCCAGCAGATGGGGAATCGTTTCCCTCATCAAAACAATTATGATGCAATTACACACACGTCCACCAGATGGAGGCAAGGTCTCTCTTTTCAAAGCAGAACACGACACAGGAGATGACTGATCAGTAGCAGGCGCTGGAGGCGCTGTACGTTCTAGTCAGTTCAGTCTAACTAACTCCAGGTTTAGAAATCAATATTCAAACCTCAGGTTAACAACCTCAAACCACCACAAACACGTACATATTTAGTAGGAGTACTTCCTTAATCAATTATGACTGAATAGCCCTTTTGGCAAGGTGAGCAGTCAAAATGCTGGAATGTAGATTGTGTTCATTAAATTCATAAGTTGCTGGTTATTCAGTTTAGTCTAAAGGAACGCCAAATAAGTAGACTAGCCCACCCGGGCACACCAGTAAATGTTATGCCAGAAGATGGTTGAATATGCTTATTATTATTATTAATTATAATTTGGCATTATAATTTAAATAATAAATCATTCAACTCAAAATTCCGCTACAACAAAATATAGTTCAAATGGTGGTGATGTTAGCTATAAGCTTGTAAGTATTTATACCATTAATGCATTAGTTAATTTGCTGTTATGAACTCATTTATGCTGGGATAAATGATCTGGTCGGACTTGTGACCGACGAGGTTTATCCGGCAGGCTGTGAGAACCCCAATGTAACTGCAATTAGAGTTTAAATCCTTATTCGTCTATCACCATCCAATGATATTGTCTCTGTATTAATGTCAGATGTTAACTCCAAAGGAGGTTAGCTCTGATTTCTGAATAACCATACAACTATGAATTGGATTGAACACAAAACAATGTCTATTCCGCAGTGGTGTTTTATTGAACCAAAAGCAATTCCCTGTTACAGTAATTCTCTGATTCAACGACTTTGGAAATCTTACTCACTACTAACTAACACGCAAAATATATATGGAGATAAAAGAATAAACAAAACAAACAAAACGAAAGGAAAGAAAAACAAATGGATTAAAATGAGCGGTTGCAACTCTTAGTTCAGCTCACGGTTGTTTAAACCACATTCAGAACATCGGCATTTGACATAGCATTGACAGACAGAGCAGCTGTGGGAGTCCTACCGGACGCTTTGATGCCTTACAAAGCTATCAGCTAAGCTACCTACAGTGCAGTCATCCGACACCCTCCCAAGATGGCGACTATGATGACGTATGCTCTGCAAATTTGCGTGAAGCGTGAGGGGAGGTCTTAATGATGTCACCGCGCTTACGCTAAGGTGAGGTGGTACCTCGCTCCGAGAGGGAGTGGTTTACGCTCTGGTTCAAAGAGAAACCGCGAACTAAGATTCAAACAAAGCGATCAAATTCTCTGATAAGGAGAAGCAAAAGAGAAGGGGGAAAAGCATGGAGGAAGATGAAAAGAACTGAAACAGTGACCCACGGCGGGGTTATAGATAAACCACAATCAACACAGCAAAATCAAATGTAAAATGCATGCACATACAAAGAAAATATTCAGAAAAATAATTCCAACTTCGTCGTGGAATAAAAGCATTAACCTAAGCCTACAAATTTCTACGTCTGCCCAGGCACTTCTAAACACCCTGTTGGTGAGACAGAAATAAAAGGGGAGAACCCGTTACTTTGAGGTGGTCCGGAGTGAAAGTCCCGGCTTCGGTCCGGAGCGCTCCGGATCACGCGACGTCCTGAACGCGTCTTGACGACCGCAGGGTCCGCAGGCTGCAGCGGGGACCAGACTGAGAGAGTTCCTTCGTCTTTCTCTCTCTCTCTGGGCTCCTAGACGCTTGTTGGGCCAAACAACGCGTCGTCCTCTCTCGATCACTGGGAAATAAGGCGGCTTCCAGTATTTGATCAGAGGGAATTAAAGGTACCTTTTTGAGTCGACCTCCTGTCTGCACAGGGAATGGTTTTGCTTCGAAAAAAATCTCGGTCCAGCGAGAAACTCGAGCACGTGGCGTGGGATTACCCCAACGGAAACAGCTGTGTGTGTGTGTGTCTTCTCGGTTGGCAGGGCGCCAGGGAAGAAGGCCGATTGCGAGATGCAACCGAGTTTTATCAACTTTACCCTAGCAACGTTATCGGTTGCTAGGGCGCCGGCCATTTTGGGCCGCGTTGCATGATGGGAGTTGGTGGCCATTTTGACCACCATGCATCATGGGAAATGCAGTCTGTCACGTCCTGACATGGCACAACACAGTTTCATTGTCCAACCCCTGTATATGCTGCTGGTTCTGCTGCTTCTCAAGACCCAGTGCTCCAAGAACTCTCTCTGCTGTGCTGCCAGCTCTGCCTCCACCCCAGCGGTCTCTCACCTGCTCTGGAGGCGTCCTGGCCCCACAGCGCAGCACCTGCAGTCCTCCAGCTCTCTCACCATCCACCTGCTCCATCCCGGTAAACACTCTCTGGTTCTCATCCTCCACAGCTCATCATCTTCGATACAAGTTCTTAAAACGTGGCTCTGTGTGTGGCTGAATTCGGGTTCAAATCCACAAATCCTGACAGAACGAACCAGCCAAGATGAACCTGTCACTCACACGGACCCTAGAGTCCATATTCAAAGAGCTGAGGGGACTGCCGGCAGACACATGTGCCACCCTCGACCTGCCATGGATTCGGTTAAGTGCAACAGGGGTATTGTGGGACCAATGGAGGGACAAGACTACACTCCTGTCCAACCAGGGGATAATCGGCTTTGCGGAAGAGGTCGAGTGGATCAAGGCGACTGCTCGTGCCGAGACCCTCTACAGGCCGCCACCACCCAGACCTCCTCTCACCCGTCTGTCTGCCCCATCAGCTGCTCCCACCGCTGCCCCCGCCGTCACTCCCGCTGCTGCTCTTGCCGTTCTTCCTGCTGCTGCTTCCATCGCAGCTCCCGCCACAGATCCAGCGTCAACTCCTTCCACAGCAGCCGCCGCTGCTGCTGCTGCAGATCCCGCCGCTGCTGCTTCCATCGCACCCCCCACCACATATCCTGCCTCAGTTCCTACCGCTGCAGCCGCCGCTGCTCCCGCTGCCTCATCTCCAGCAGCAGCCTCCACCTTGCCGCCCGGCTCCTCCTGGCGCAGACGCCGGGCTCGCCGGCACCAGATCTCTCCCGAGCCCCAGCCAGACGGCGCTTCTACAGCCGCACCTACTGGGGCCGACGTCACCTCTCTCTCCGTGGTGAGTCAGTCTGGTACGGTTGTTGCTGCAGCTCGGGTGAGTCTGGCCAAAGTCAAATTCAATCAGATTATACAGATTGGTCAAAAACTTTCCTAAGGAAACCCAGTAGATTGCATCAAGTCTTGACAAGCAGCATTCACTCCTCGTGAAAGCGCAGAGCCAGATGGACAGTCTGCATTGTCCATGGCTTTGCAGTAATCCCTCATAGGAGGAAAACTCCCCTTTAGCAGGAAGGAACAACCTCCAGCAGAACAAGGCTCAATGTGAACGGTCATCTGCCTCGACTGACTAAGGGTTAGAGAAGACAGAGTAGAGACACAAAAAGACAGACAAAAAAACACAGAAGCACACATTGATCCAGGAATCTTTTCCACGTTATATAGTAATAGCGGATGATCTGTCTTCCCTGGATGATGTCACAGCTAACAGAACGCCAGACCAGGTGTACCTACTATGAAGAAAAAAAATGAAAGGGAACAAAAAGGTAAAAGCTGAAATAACAACAAGCAATGCAAATTGGAGAACAGTAGAACTCAGCAGAGTGAGAAAAATAGACCCCGATGTCCTCCAGCAGCCTAAGACTATAGCAGCATAACTATAGAGATAGCTCAGCGTATCTAAGCCACTAATAACATTTGAGTTTAATCTAACCGATTTCTCCACCCCCAAAAGAGGGTTCCATTATAGTAGATCTTTATCGGATAATGCTGTATCAAAACTTAAAGAGTCTGTCCCCCTCTTAATATCCTCAGTATTGCAGAAATGCCCTGTAGATGGCAGCAATGCTGTTTCTTCCCATTCACAAATAGATACATTTGCTAACAGTGTGACTTCCTCATTGCGTTCTGCATTAGATAATGTAGCTCCCTTGAAAAAGAAGGTGATAATTCACAGGAAGCTGGCTCCCTGGTTTAATTCAGAGCTGCGTTCCTTGAAGCACAATGTTAGGAAATTGGAGAGAAAATGGCGCTCTACACACCAAGAGGAATCCTACTTAATCTGGAGGGACAGTCTATTGTTGTATAACAAGACCCTTCGCAGAGTTAGAGCAGCATATTTTTCATCATTAATTGAAGAGTATAAAAATAATCCTAGATTTCTCTTTAGTACAGTTGCCAAACTTACTCAGAGCTGCAGCTCTGTTGATCCATCCATTCCCTTAGCTCTTAGTAGTAATGATTTTATGGGATTCTTCATAAATAAAATTGATGCCATTAAAAATAAAATAATTGGCATCCTCCCAAACATGATTACCTCATCCCCAGTAAGTAAGGCAGCATTGGAGGAATCTTTAGAACCTGCGCTGTGTCTGAACTGTTTAGAAGCAGTAGAGCTTTCTGAGCTATCTAAAATCTTAGCTTCATCTAAACCTTCTACCTGTATGTTAGACCCAATCCCAACCAAGTTGTTTAAGGAGGTATTCCCTTTGATCAGTGGTCCTATTTTAGACATGATTAATCTATCCTTAGTAAATGGATATGTACCACAGGTTTTTAAAGTAGCTGTTATTAAACCTTTACTTAAGAAACCTTCTCTTGATCAAGATGAGCTAGTAAACTACAGACCTATATCTA
Source organism: Fundulus diaphanus (assembly GCA_037039145.1). Taxonomy (NCBI): domain Eukaryota; kingdom Metazoa; phylum Chordata; class Actinopteri; order Cyprinodontiformes; family Fundulidae; genus Fundulus; species Fundulus diaphanus. Next base: position 8,121,889 of record CM073139.1, read on the forward strand.
ATCTTCTTTTCTTATCTAAAATTCTTGAGAAAGTAGTTGCTAATCAACTTTGTGAACATTTACAAAGCAATGACCTACTTGAGGAGTTTCAGTCAGGCTTCAGAGCTCATCATAGCACTGAAACGGCTCTGGTGAAGGTCACTAATGATATTCTCATGGCCTAATGGACTTGTGTCTGTACTTGTCCTGTTAGATCTTAGTGCTGCATTTGATACAGTTGATCACAATATTCTCCTACAAAGACTTGAACATACTGTAGGGATTAAGGGGAAAGCATTAGGCTGGTTTAAATCTTATCTGTCGGACAGATTCCAGTTTGTTCATGTTAATAATAAATCTTCCTCAAACTCTAGGGTCACCTGTGGAGTACCACAGGGTTCAGTCCTTGGACCAATTCTCTTTACTATATATATGCTTCCGATCGGCAAAATTATCAGACAGCATGGGATTAATTTCCACTGTTATGCTGATGACACTCAGCTATATCTATCCATAAATCCTGATGAATCCAATCAATTACTTCGACTGCAGTCATGTCTTGATGACATCAAAAGCTGGATGACTTTAAATTTCCTGCATCTAAATTCTGACAAGACCGAAGTTGTAATCTTTGGGCCAGAGTCCTCAAAAAATAAACTTCTTAACCAATCACTTAATCTGGATGACATTAACTTGGCCTCTGGTAATAAAGTAAAAAACCTTGGTGTTATTTTTGACCAAGACATGTCATTTAAATCCCATATTAAACAGGTTTCCAGAGTTTCCTTTTTTCACCTCCGGAATATCGCCAAAATTAGAAACATTCTGTCCAGGAGTGATGCTGAAAAACTAGTCCATGCATTTGTTACTTCAAGGCTGGACTATTGTAATTCTTTACTATCAGGAAGTCCACAAAATGCAATTCAAAGTCTTCAGCTGATCCAAAATGCTGCAGCAAGAGTTCTGATGAAAATCAACAAGAGGGATCATATTTCTCCAATTTTAGCTTCCCTTCATTGGCTTCCTGTTTAATCAAGAATAGAATTTAAAATTCTTCTTCTAACGTATAAAGCCCTTAATAATCAAGCTCCATCATATATCAGAGCTCTGATTACTCCGTATGTTCCTAACAGAGCACTTCGCTCTCAGACTGCAGGTCTGCTGGTGGTTCCTAGAGTCTCTAAAAGTAGAATGGGAGGCAGATCCTTTAGCTATCAGGCTCCTCTCCTGTGGAACCAACTCACAGTTTTGGTCCGTGAAGCAGACACCCTGTCTACTTTTAAGACTAATCTTAAAACCTTCCTTTTTGACAAAGCTTATAACTAGAGTGGCTCATGTTACTCTGAGCTACCTTTATAGTTTTGCTGCTATAGGCTTAGGCTACTGGAGGACATCAGGGCCTATTTTTCTCACTCTACTGATTTCTACTGTTCTCCAGTCTACTGTTCTCCAGATTTGCATTGCATTACATTGAAATGACTGTTGTCATTTCAGCTTTTAACTTTTTGCTCTCTCTCTTTTTTCTTCATAGTAGGTACACCTGGTCTGACGTTCTGTTGACTGTGAAATCATCCAGGGAGGACAGATCACCGACTATTACCATCTAATGTAGAACAGATTACTAGATCAATGTGTGGTTCTGTGCTTTTTTGTCTCTCTTGTTGTGTCTCTGCTCTGTCTTCTGTAACCCCAGTCGGTCGAGGCAGATGACCGTTCATACTGAGCCCGGTTCTGCCAGAGGTTTTTTTTTCCCGTTAATGGGTGGTTTTTCTTCCCACTGTCGCTTCATGCTTGCTCAGTATGAGGGATTGCAGCAAAGCCATGTACAATGCAGACGACTCTCCCTGTGGCTCTACGGTTCCCCAGGAGTGAATGCTGCTTGTCGGGACTTTGATGCAATCAACTGGTTTCCTTATATAGGACATTTTGACCAATCTGTATAATCTGACCCAATCTGTATAATATGATTGAACTTGATTTTGTAAAGTGCCTTGAGATGACATGTTTCATGATTTGGCGCTATATAAATAAAATTGAATTGAATTGAATTGAACTATAGCTATAAGATTCAAAGGAAAGTTTTCAACATAGTCTTAAAAGTAGACAGGGTGTCTGCTTCATGGACCAAAACTCGGAGTTGGTTTCACATGAGAGGAGCCTGAGTGCTCTTCTGAGGCCTTCCTCTTCTTCTCATAGATTTGTAAGAGAGTTTGCTTCTTGCAACTCTTAGCTATTTTCAAAATATATGGTGAAAGCAGTGGAGCTATAACGAATGGCTGAAACTGAAGCTCCTTGGATACGTAGACACTAGAAGTGTGCATGCGTTAAGAGGAAATTAGGAAGGAACGAGCGGTCACATTGGGTCATCAGGTGAACACATCACAAAGATCGCCATGTGGGACAGCTGATAGATAAGATGACATCCCCGGAACTCGAAGCCGAAAAAGATTGTCCACTATACCTTAAAGAGACTGCACCAAAACTTGTTGCTCTCAGAGGCACCTGAGATGCACTGTGCTCCTGGCCTTGCAGACTGACACTTCCCACCCATCTTTTATTCAGCTGCTGCCTGGCTAAGGGCTCCTCCAGACTGGCTGTGCCTTTAGGCAAGCCCCGGGCTTCATAGCTCAACAAGGCCTCTGGAGTGAAGATCTTTGCTCAGCCGCTGCCCCTGGATACACAGATTTTAACACACACACACACACACCCTAGAAAGATACAGCAAACACATGTTCACTCCCATCATGCCACCTTTAGATTTTATTCATACATCTAATAATTAATTTATCATAGTTTTCTATTTTTCCTTTTTGCACACAGATGCTAAGGACATGGGAAGACAGCCCTTTAAGGTGAGAGGTAGATGTTTGATTAAAATTATCTTTACAGACAAATGTGCTTCAGATGGATAAAACCGAATGTGGTTTTAAAGCAGTCAGGAGGTCATAAGAGGGTTATCACTGCAAAAAGGAACAAAAAGTAAGTAAAGTCTTTCTTGAAATTTGTGTTTTTGTCCTTGATATGAGCAAGTAAATAAGACTATTTGCCAATGGAATAAGATTTTTTTTACTTAAAATAGGAATAAAAACATCTACAGCATCTTATTTCAAGTGCAGTATATTTCATTTTCTTATTGTAGGGGTCAGAATACCCATTCCATTGGCAAATAACCTTATAACCCTAACCCTGCTCAGATCAAGGACAAATACATTAATTACAAGAAGAATATACTTACTTTTAGTTCCCTTTTTGCAGGGTATTGTCCATATTTTGGGATAAGGATCATGTTTGACATGCTTTCCTTTTCCTCTCCCTCTCCAGGGGTTTGCAGAAAGAACATACACCTACAGCCTTTTTATGTATGTACACGCACTTCTGCATTTGATAGAGAAAGATTGCTTAGCCCTGCAAGAAACTCCAAACAGAAAATCTCTTAGTGCCTGGTTGGTTAGAAATACTTCCAGGTTGCCGCAAGGTCAGCAGGAAGAATACAGGAAGTATTAGTCTCACAGCTGTGTCCATATATTACTAAATGGTAAACACTAAAACACAGTTGTTTTGGGACAATTTACCATTGCTCAGAGACAAGTAGTTGAGTAAGGTAAAGGAAGAGCAAAAAAAAAAAACAGCAACAGAAATGAGTTATTGTAAAATGTCCATCTCCTCTTACAAAAAAACATTTTGTTTATTTAAAATGTGATGTGAAACATATGTCTGCACCTCTGTCGTCTTCAGGATATTAACATTTATTGTGTTCTAGCAAGCATATGTTTTCTGACACAGCTCTTTCTAGTGCCATACTGTCTGTCTTTACGGCACAATAGCAGCCAAAATAGCCTCTCTGTTGCTGTTTGAAGGAAAACATGGAAGAGCATTAGTGGAAGCTTATTCCCCGGCTCATTTGGAATCCATGGATGAAGATGGTTTTAAAAGGTGGATTCTGTTAAAAGAAAAAAGAAGTCTACATCTCCAATTTACTTCTTCAAGGTTTCTATTTATACTTGCGGTAACATTATTATTCTCATTGGAATAATACCTTCCAAGTGACTCGGCGAGTCAAACAAAAAAATAGGGGTGGGTGTTCTTTTCTTATTGTTTTGTTGTGGAATTGGCTGGAAAAAAACAGGAATTGTATTGTTTGAACTTCACTCGGCCTTGATCCAAAGGAGACCGAAGAACCTTTTTTTTTAACTCAACGTGAAATCTTCACTGCTTTGTATTGCAATTGCTCTGAAAGAATCAAGATCTTTCACATTTCTTGGCATGCTTGGTAAAGAAGTGTAAAAAGACTTTAAATAATTGTGTCTATTACTGAAGTAATAAGTCTAACAGGAAATATTAAGAAATAACCAAATTTTAAGTTTTTTTATAGAATCCTTCTTTACGAAACAATTGTGTCTTACAAAAATCACCATTGCCAAAATTATTGGCACCCCTGCATATTATTCCATTTGTCTAATCCATGTTTCAAAATGTGAAAGAAAATACTTTTTTCAAGTAAGGCAAGTATATATTGATCGTTATGAATCATAAAATGTTTGTTTCTATATATATTTACTTGTTTTCATTTAATTGGGGAGGGCTTTGTAATTTATTATTCAACCGTTTTTAGACTCATGACACGCTGCCTCCTTACGCACCGCACGCAAGGTCGGAGGTCATATGTTGTCATAGTCCCCATCTTGGGTGGGACACCGAGTAGCCCGAAGCTTTTAGCCATAGGCTGTTGTGAAGTCATGCTAGCTTAGCTACCGTTAGCCAAGTGCTACCTTGAAGCCAGACTAGAAAGACTTAGAGGCTAACCGTGCATGAACATTGCTAGTGGCTAGTTTTGCCAGAAGCGTTCCCCATCTTAGCTTCAGGTCTGTTTTGGTACACTAGTTTTGATACCTCAGAGCTATTTAGCTAATGTTCTTTCAATGCTGTTACTTCAAAGTGCAGACATGTTGATTGTGATGGTTAATGTTGACGTCAATAAGATTCATACCCAATTGTGAATTGATTTAAGCATTACTACCTCTCAATTAATCTATTTTGATTGACTTTATTTTCATTTGTTTTCTTTTCATGTTCTATTGAGTAGTGAGTAGTGTTTTCAAGTGTTTTATTAAGCAGAATAATTGCTGTAACAGGGAATTATTAGTTTAATAAATAACAGCTTGTGAAATATATTTACAAAATAATATTTTGAGTCAGAAATTGAATGGTCTCTATGACTTACCGAGTTATCTTCTTTTGAGTTAATGACTGAATAAACTAAGACATTTTCATTGGTTTGTGATGAAGGAGTGTGGATTAAAACTTCAATTGCAATTAAAGCCGCAAGCGGCGTCGATCGGCCCTCGCAGCCAAGCGCCGCTCTGGCCTATTGGCCACCGCTGGGGTACGCGCACCGCCCGCCGCCAGCCACCGCAGAAGCTGTCACGCTTTTTCCCCGCCCGTCCACCAGGCGATACACACGAACGCGTTCAGCCACACTCCCCCATGACTCACAAAAAAATCTTGTGCAGATCGGTTGATGCAGCGAGGTGATCCAGCCGACGGATTAACCTGGGGGCGCAACAAAGTCAAATTACATTTCAAAACTGTATTTTGACCCACCTATGGATTTTCCTATTTTGTTCATATTATTTTGTTTGAATGCTGCTTGTCAAGGTTTTGATGCAATCAACTGATTCCCTTATATAGGAGTCTGTATAATGTAACCCAATCTGTATAATCCGATTGATTGTGTAAAGAGATGACATGTTGGTGCTATATAAATAAAACTGAATTGAATGAATTTGTCTTTATATAAAACACACTGAGTTGCCTCTTGGTATGACATGCACTATATAAATAAAAATGCCATGCCATTATTCATGTTTTTATTTGGTCAATAGGGCGGTACAATACCCGCGTAATTAGTTTGACCCAGTAGATGGAGGGGATTGCGTTACTATTACATTATCATATTAGTTGAAACAGTTCTCCAAATGATAATATGATTTGTTGCAATACTTCTCACTAGAAGTGACGCTAGAAAAGTCTAGCGTCCAGCAAAATCTAAGACAGGCTTGCAAACATTAAACGAATGATAAAACATGTTCTTTTGCCATTGTGAAAACCTTTTCATTAATAAAATATTAAGTGTAAAAAATGGCTGTAGCACAGTAAATAAACAGGGTGGAAGCCAAAAAAAAACAATGATGTCCATGTGAATTACAAAATAATGACGCATTTTTTTAAACAAATAAAAGTCTGAAAAAGTAATTGTTTCTTGTCTGGCTTGTAGTATTTTAGCCTTGTTTGACCAAATGACCTTTCCAGCTATTATATCAGCGTAAAGTATCATCTGAAAGGGCCAAACGGTTTTACAACAGAAGATCAAAAAGTTATTTCTTTCAGGCCCCCGCAGCAGCCCCGGTCCAGCCAATTAATTACGGATGGATGGGACGACCTGCCTCCACTAATTCCTATCCATTACTCCCAAGCACCAGCTCCAGCATCTGCACCTCGCTGCCCCAGGGTGCCACCACCAGCCAGAGCCCCATACGTGGAGGAGTCCAATCTGTGGGACTTTTTCTATGGGGACAGGGACGACCTGTTCCCCAGCTGGACCGTTCCCATCCATGGAGGTGCGTCGCACACCACGGTTTCTGCCCCTTCGCCGCCGGCCTCATCAGAGGATCCTGGTCTGCCGGCCGACGAAAGACCCCAACCTGCTCCGCCGGCCAGCCAGTGTCCTGCTCCGCCGGCCAGCCAAAGTCCTGCTCCCGCTTCGCTAGTCACACCGGGAGTCCCTGATGCGCACGCCACGGCCAAAGCCTGCGTGGGTGCGCACGTCTCGCCAGCCATCTCAGAGGTTTCCACTGCACACGCCACGGCCCAAGCCTGCATGGGTGTCTTTATCCCAGCTCCGCCGTCCTTCTCCAAGCTTCCATCTCTGCCGGCCATCTCCAAGCTCCCAGCCCTGCCGGCCGCCGAGAGCAAAGACCCGCCGGCCGCCGAGAGCAAAGACCCGCCGGCCGCCGATGGTGCTGCTCTGCTTCAGCCTGAGGCCTCCGAGGTTCCTGAGTCCTGCGAGGGGGTCCAGGAGGACCCGCCTTCTCTCTACCTTCACGAGTCCTGCGAGGCGGGCCAGGAGGACCCGCCTTCTCTCTACCTTCCCGAGTCCTGCGAGGCGGGCCAGGAGGACCCGCCTTCTCTCTGTGTTCCCGAGTCCTTCGAGGGGGGCCAGGAGGACCCGCCTTCTCTCTGTGTTCCCGAGTCCTGCGAGGGGGGCCAGGAGGACCCGCCTTCTCTCTGTGTTCCCGAGTCCTGCGAGGGGGGCCAGGAGGACCCGCCTTCTCTCAATGTTCCCAAGTCCTGCGAAGGAGTCCAGGGGAACCCGCCTCTGGTCAAGGCTCAAGAGTCCATTGGGTGTCGACCTGCTTTACTGGCCGACAAAGGGCCTGCTCCGCCTCAGACTCGGGTCCTCTGCCGTCGGGGTCGCCCTCCTCGACGACCGCCACCTGAGATCATGCTGCCTCGCTGCCGGCTGGCTCTACCTCGCCGGGGTCGTCCCCCGCGACACCTGCCTACGATTCGGCCACGGCGAGGCCGTCCTCTGCGAAGACCGCCACCACAGACCCTGCTATTCCATCGCCGGATGACTGCGCCCCGCCGAGGTCGTCCTCCTCGAAGTCCGCCACCAGAGACCTTGCTGCTCCGCCGCCTCCCGCGTCCAGGCCATCCTCTGCCAGCTCATCTGGTCATCAGCCAAGCAGCAAGCCACCGCCAGAGCCCTCCGGCGAGACCAAGTCGCCGTCTGTGCCCTCTGGCGCACCTGAGTCTTTGCTGCCAGCGCTCACAAGCTGTCGCCAGAGCCCTCCGGCGAGACCAAGTCGCCGTCTGTGCCCTCTGGCGCACCCGAGCCTTTGCTGCCAGCGCTCACAAGCTGTCGCCAGAGCCCTCCGGCGCAACCAAGTAGCCGTCTGTGCCCTCTGGCGCACCCGAGCCTTCGCTGCCAGCGCTCACAAGCTGTCGCCAGAGCCCTCCGGCGAAACCAAGTCGCCGTCTGTGCCCTCTGGTGTACCCGAGCCTTCGCTGCCAGCGCTCACAAGCTGTCGCCAGAGCCCTCCGGTGCAACCAAGTCGCCGTCTGTGCCCTCTGGCGCACCCGAGCCTTCGCTGCCAGCGCTCACAAGCTGTCGCCAGAGCCCTCCGGTGCAACCAAGTCGCCGCCTGGGCCCTCTGGCGCTCTTAAGTTCCCGAGTTCCACGTTCCCGAGTTCCACATTCTCAAGTTCCCGAGTTCCACGTTCTCAAGTTTCCAGCGCTGTCAAAGTTTCCTGAGTTCCAGCGCTGTCAAAGTTTCCTGAGTTCCAGCGCATACATGGCTCGCAGGTATCTTTGTTGGACACTAACCCCCTATCCGTGCCTCCCACCGCCCGTCCTGGGTGGGTTGTTCCTTTTGGGCCGTCTGGTATCCGGCCTTGAGGGGGGGTGATGTCAGGGTGCAATCCTGCCTGCTGCACCCGGAACCTTCCTTCTCCTGCTCAGTTCCACAAATCATTCTCACCTGTTAAACCTTCAATCAGTCAGAACTTAGTCCACCTGCAAACCTCTCCATATAAACCCACCTCCGTCTCCTGTTCACCGCCAGTCCATCTCGTCTTCTTCACACGAGTGCCTCGCTACCTTCCTCATCAGAAGGACTCACGTCTTCGCTCCCTGCTGCTGACCGCATTCCTCCCTCGCAGCTCCACTTGGATCCAGCTCCAAGACGCTGCCCCGCTTGGATCCTGCTCCAAGCCCAGCTCGGGTCCCGTCCCGAAGCTCACCTGCCGGCCTTGTGTCCCGTCGCAAGGTTCTGATTCGGATCCCGCTCCGAAGCTCTCCGGCCAGCCCTGGGTCCCGTCCCAAGGCTCTCCAGCGGTTCTTCAGCCTCCTTCCCGTCTGACAGCTCCTGCCTTCCTCATCCACTCGCTCCACCCCGGTAACGGACTCTGGTTTCCTTCCTCCATAACCATTCAACCCTCAATAAACCTTCTAAACGAAGTTCCGTGTGTGGTGTGTGTTCGGGTCATCGTGACAAATCCTGACACAAAGTAGTTTTTAAATGTCTTTTAAACATATTAAACATATTCGGGGCAGAACAAAGATCTAGAGAGAGTAAAGCAATTTAAATTCTTAGGAGTATGGTTTGATGAAAAACTATCCTGGACATAGATAATGTTTTTGAAAAATGTAAAACGATACTTAATATATTGAGATGTTTAATTTGGTATGAATGGTGAGCAGATAGAAAGCTATAAGATTAGTTTATATAAATCTAATTAGATCTACAACTGATTATGGAAGTATAGTGTATGGATCAGCATCGGAGACAATACTTAAAAAATTGGATATCATACAATATCAAGCATTGCGTTTAATAACAGGAGCAATAAGGACAACTTCAACATCAGCTTTACAGGTGGAAGTGGGTGAAATGCCGTTAGGACTGAGAAGAATACAACTGTCATTAAATTACAGGGTTAATTTGCAAGGACACGATCAAATCCATCCTACAAAGGTAACTTTACATTCCTGCAGTGAAAAAGAAAAGGTTCATAATAAGTCATTTGGTTGGACAATTATTCAGAAAGCAACAGAATTAGGATTAAATCATTGAAATATTAGTCCAACAGTACCATTATCAATAACACCACCATGGATTTTACCTGAAACAATAGTAGATTTAACAATATTGGAAAAGAAAAATAGAGATAAAATGTATATAGGTAATTCTATAATAGTGGAGGACACCCTGTCTACTTTTAAGACTAATCTTAAAACTTTCCTTTTTCCATCCATCTATCCATCGTCTTCCTCTTATCCAGGGTCAGGTCGTGGGGGTAGCAGCTTCAGTAGGGAGGCCCAGACGTCACTCTCTACAGCCACTTCGGCCAGCTCCTCCGGGGGAATCCCAAGGCGTTCCTAGGCCAGCACAGAAAAATAGTCTCTCCAGCGTGTCCTGGGTCTTCCCCGGGGCCTCCTCCCGGTGGGAAGTGCCCGGAACACTTCACCAGGGAGGCGTCCAGGAGGCATCCTTACCAGATGCCCAAGCCACCTCAACTGGCTCCTCTCGACGTGAAGGAGCAGTGGGTCTACTCTGATTCCTACCCGGATGACTGAGCTCCTCACCCTATCTCTAAAGGAGAGCCCAGACACACTACGGAGAAAACTAATTTCGGCCGCTTGTATCTGGGATCTCTTGGTTTCGGTCACGACCCAAAGCTCGTGACCATAGATGAGGGTAGGAACGTAGATGGACCGGTAAATCGAGAGCTTTGCCCTTTGGCTCAGCTTTCTCTTCACCAGAATGGATCAGTACAGCGCCCGCTTCACAGCAGACGCACCAATCCGCCTGTCGATCTCCTGCTCCATCTTCCCCTCATTCCTGAACAAGATACTTGAACTCCTCCACTAGAAGCTGGCTCTTGGGACTTTCCTTTTTGACAAAGCTTATAGTTAGAGTGGCTCATGTTACCCTGAGCTACGTCTAAAGTTATGCTGCAATAGGCTTATGCTACCGGAGGACATCAGGGTCTATTGTTCTTCAATTTTGCATTGTTTGTTGTCATTTAAGCTTTTAACTTTTTTTGTTTTCTCTCTTTTTCTTCATAGTAAGTACATCTGGTCTGGCATTTGTTAGCTGTGACATCATCCAGGGAAGACAGATCACCTGCTATTACCATCTAATGTTGAAAAGATTACTCGATCAATGTGTGCTTCTGTGCTTTTTTGTCTGTCTTGTTGTGTCTCTGCTCGGTCTTCTGTAACCCCCAGTCGGTCGAGGCAGATGCAGGTTCATACTGAGCCCGGTTCTGCTGGAGGTTTTTCCTTCCTGTTAATGGGGAGGTTTTTTTCCCCTGTTGCTTCATGCTTGCTCAGTATGAGGGATTGTTGCAAAGCCATGGACAATGCAGACTACTCTCCCTGTGGCTCTACGCTTCTTCAGGAGGAAATGCTGCTTGTCAAGACTTTTATGCAATCAACTGGTTCCCTCATATAGGATTAAAGATTAAAAACTTCTTTCCTTTAAAGGCCAGCTAAAGATATGTTAAAGCTGCTTACAATTATGTTTGACTGTGTATGAATGGTTTGGTAAAATTCTGCCATCTAGTGTTTAAAATTATAACTGTTTTTCCTTTAAAACACAATTCACGTTAAAAAATTGTCAAAATAATATGGTAGGACATAGCAAAAATGTTTTTGATAACTTTTGATCCTCTATGTCTGATGAATTTTTTTGAGTAACTTTGAATGCCATAACTGTAACGGTTTAGGAGTAGTTTCATCAAATTTGAAAGTGATAGCTTAAAATGCCTAGGACTAGTTTGTTAAAGTTCGAGGCAAAAACCGCCAATATTTTACCCTTTGACCCAAAATGGCAGACTTCCTGTGGGTTTTAGAGCATACCCACAAGAGACTTTTTTTCATAATTTTAAAAAAGCTACCTAGGTAAAAAATTTCAGCTTTCTACGTGTTACGGTTCTGCCCAACTCACTCTAGTTGGCGCTGTTGAGCGGGTTTGCCACACCCGTTTTCAATTACACTAAAATCATGCGATTTCTCACGGGGGACAATTTTGGGTACAGTTTGGTGAGTTTTCATGCATGTTTAGGCCTCCAAAAAGCCGTTTCAAAAGTCCCAAGAATAAATAATAATAATAATAATAATAAAATCTGCAGTTACAATAGGCCTTCTTAGCGCTTAGCTGCTCGGGCCTAATAATAATAAAATCTGCAGTTACAATAGGCCTTCGCAGCGCTTAGCTGCTCGGGCCTAATAATAATAATAATAATAATAATAATAATAATAATAATAATAATAATAATAATAAAAAAATCTGCAGTTACAATAGGCCTTCGCAGGGCTTAGCTGCTCGGGCCTAGTAATAATAATAATAAAATCTGCAGTTACAATAGGCCTTCGCAGCGCTTAGCTGCTCGGGCCTAATAAAAGCTGCAGTTACAATAGGCCTTCGCAGCGCTTAGCTGCTTGGGCCTAATAATTAAAGCCGCAAGCGCCGTTGATCGGCCCTCGCAGCCAAGCGCCGCTCCTGCCTATTGGCCACCGCGGGGGTTCGCGCACCGCCGGCCACCAGCCACCGCAGAAGCTGTCACGCATTTTCCCCGCCCGTCCACCGGGCGATTCACACGAACCCGTTCGGCAGCGCTCCCCCACGACTCACAAAAAATCTGGTGCAGATCGGTCGATGCAGCGAGGAGTTACAGCCGTTGAATAATGATAATGCATTTGGCCACCGGGCCGGACCGCTGGGGTTGTAAAGAGATGACATGTTGGAACTATATAAATAAAATTGAATTGAATTAATTTGTCTTTATATAAAACACACCGAGTTTCCTCTTGGCATGACATGCACTATATATATACATTTGACCTAATAAAATACATTATTCATGTTTTTATTAGGTCAAATGCAATAATAGATTGTATTTTACGTATCAGATACATAATACACACACACACACACACACACACACACACACACACACACACACGATATTATACGTAATATAATAACCATTATAACAATTTAAGAAACTAGTTATATATCAAAAAAGAACAGAAAAAACATGGTCCATCATGTGGGAAGGAGGGACCTGTTGGACCTTTCTATTGCATCCCCTGTCCCTTGATCTGATCAGCCATTTCGACACTGCCCTCTCCAAATCCTTCCTGGTGATCTGTCTGGTTAATATGTTGTTCTTTAAAGCTCCTGCGGGAAACATATGTTATGGTCACTTCATATGTACCAACACAACTCTCAACTAGAATTGTAAAGTCAACTATGTTAAGGTGAAATTTACCAAAAAATGATCAGTTTTATATCAATTACCCAAGGTTTTTCCAAGGTAATTTTGGGTGAAGTATCCCTTTACATAATTGACTTTACAAACCTGCAAACGTCAGAATGAACTGGGAAAAAGCTAAGAAAAAAAGATCAAAATTCAATGCTGACTGGCCAAGGCTGTCACATTTTTTTTATTTCTTTCTAAAATCTGGCTTTATTAAATTGCCCATAACAAAATTACAAACCAAGGAAAAAATACAAAATGTAATATTTTTTATAAGAACAGCTGTTGACTGGAAGATCTGTGCAAGAAAATCTCGAAAACATTTCTTATATGATAACATTTCTGGAGCACCTGTTTTGAGGGGACATTTATGTCCTTAAGGTGAGGGTATTATTGACCTTAGAAAATCAAATTCATAACATACATAAATTTCCCTCGACAGACACAAATATCCTAAAGTTACTATATTACAGTTATTATCCATTATGCACTTACCAAATATGACTTCAAACAGATTTAAAGTCCTGAATTCCTACTTTCCATTCCAGCCCACAAAGTTGTACTGCCTTGACAGGCCATAGTCCATGATGAAGAACATCATACGTGTTGTGGCCTCATCCACAGTCCTCCCACCAATGTCTGACACTGCTGTGACCTAAGGGTAGGGCTGGACGATAATTCAATAACAATATATATCGATCGATAGACGTGTGGCGCAATAGAAAAAAATAGGGTCGATAATACTTACTTCGATAGAGAGTTTTCCTTCCTTCCTTTCAGCCTATCATATTAGTTGATGCTACAGTCACTACTTCCTCTCGACCAATCGTAATCGCGGACCCAGGCACGCCGTCACAAAGCGCCGCCCTCTCAAACCACAACACAGAGCACGTGAATATGTCGCAGGAAGTAGCGGCGGAGGAAACGGTCCCAAAACGAGGTTTTACTAGTTCGCCAGTCTGGCGGAAATAAACCACAGTGATTTGTAAAACTTGCAAGGAACCGGTAAAAACAAAGTCTGGTAACGCAACTAACTTGTTTCATCACGTAAGCCGCTGACACCCGCAGCAGCGCGAGCTGTGCAGCCCCGCGCGACACAGCTCACACGCGCAGCAGCGCGAGCCCATTCAGCCCCGCGCTGCTGCGGGTCTTAGGAATCTTATGGAACTTCTTCCAAAACAAAGCAGGTATAGCAGCTAAACTGGGCTCCCTTCTTTGTGATAAAATGAAAAAGCGTCCAAGCGGCGTAAGGATATCACGCATGCAGTAACATGCTTCATAGTGATTGATACGTCTGCAGCTGAAAAACCTGGCTTCAAACAATTACTCGCCACTCTTGATCCGCGATATAAAGTTCCGGGACGCAAGTTTTTCTCTAACAGCGCTCCCTAAATTGTGCAACGAGTGCCGGGAATCAGTGCAATATGAGCTGCAATCTGTGTCTTCCCATGCCACAACCTCAGACCTCAGCCCTGCGTCAGCCTCTCAATTGACTAGAAATAGAATGGACCCTGAGGAGCAACTAGTGTACTATTCCCACCTAAATAGGCTATTTTATTTATTTATTTGGTATATTTATTTTGGTAATTTTACTGGTCACTTTAGTTTATTCTTTGACATTATTTAATAACATAACTCAGGTCTCTTAAGTTATTTTTCTTTAAAATAAATTCTGTTATGGTTAAAAAAGTTGGTTAAATAAAGATTTAATTTGAATTCTGTGTTTGTGTTCTTTATTAAAATTAAATAATTTAGCAATATCATAAAATGTCCAGGCAGAGCTGCACATAAAATATGGTTTTAAATATTTTCAATAATTATCGATATTGATCAATATGCATTTTTTTTATCGATAAGCTTTTTTTCTATATTGTCCAGCCCTACCTAAGGGGGAACAAAAACAGTTCAAAGCTAATTCATTTTTATAGCTCACAGGAGTATTGTTGATTAATCTATTGATTATTTTAACAATTAATTGATTGGTTGCTATAATAATAAAATGTTAAAGAATTTTGAAAAATGTCAGTGTTTCCCAAATCTCTTGTTCTGTCAACAAAACATGGAGATACTCAGTTTATTGCCATAAATGAGCAAAGAAAACAGAAATATTCACATTTATGAAGCTGAAATCAGAGATGTAGGACTCTTTTGTTGGGTGTTCACGTCAATAATAAGCTGGACTGGACTCATAACACCGACGCTCTGTATAAGAAGGGCCAGAGCCGCCTCCATCTCCTGATTAGGCTGAGGTCCTTTGGAATGAGCAGGCCCCTGCTTAAGACTTTTTATGACACTGTGGTGGCCTCAGCCCTTCTCTACGCTGTCGTCTGCTGGGCCCCAGGCAGCGCAGAACGGGACACAATGAGGCTGAATAAGCTGGTGAGGAAGGCCACTTCTGTCCTGGGCTGCACTCTGGACTCAGTGGAGGAAGTAGCTGAGAGGAGGGTGTTGTCCAAGTTCACATCCATCATGGACAACACCTTCCACCCCCTGCACCAGACTGTAGAGGAGCTGAGCAGCTCCTTTAGTGCCAGACTTAGACACCCTGTCTGTAAAAAGGAGCGCTACCGCAAGTCATTCACTCCTGCTGCTATCAGATTATACAATGCTGCACTGTAACTGTAACCAATGTGCAATAATCTATGTAATTCACTGTGCGATAACCCGTTCAATAATCCTGAAAGAAGTGACTTCTGCTGCTATCAATAACTGTAACCACAACTGTTATAACTTTGGGCAATAACTAATGTGCAATAATCCATTTAATACACTGTGCTATAACCTGTGCAATGATCCGGAAGAACTTCTGCTGCTATCACCAGGTGAATATATGTCAGTACACGTGTATGTAGACATATGTATGTGTGCATATATATATATATATATATATATATATATATATATATATATATATATATATATATATATATGCGTGTGTGTGCAGGTGTATATGTATATGTGTGTATATGTATGTATATATATATATACAGGGGTTGGACAATGAAACTGAAACAACTCTCATTTTAGTGTGGGAGGTTTCATGGCTAAATTGGACCCGCCTGGTGGCCAATCTTCATTAATTGCACATTTGTTTTATGAAATTTTTATTCAGGATCGGGAGAGATCGGCAAACACAAATAAGGACTCAAACACTGTTTCTGTTAGAATATAAGGCACACATTTATTATTATTCCCCACAGAATACAGCACATTAAAACAACTAGCTCTTCACACACGCAAAGTAGCAAGCATTAAAGCAACAAGCTTTCAAACAGACGTGACGCTCAACAGATTCTCAGAATCAGCTCTTACCATTGACACGAACTGGGAGCCCTCAGTCCTAGGTTAAGATCAGCGTTCACGATGCCGGTGTCCACACACGAACTCACGGCAGACTCTCCGGGCTAAGGGCAGTCTCCTCTCTATATACTTGTAAATAAAAAGTCAGGTGTGGAGTGAGAGTGGCCATCTCTCCCTCCACAGCCGCCCTCCTTTCCAAAACATGTTCCCAAACAGAACCCGTTCCCAGCATCTCAGCAGTGTGCGAAGCAAAACAATAGATAATAAAGCAAAATAAGGAATACAGAATCAGTCTTTCCCACCACAAGTTAAAACAAGTTATCTTAGTTTCATGTGAACCCAGGTGCGAACACCACAACAGCCATAATCAATGTGTGAACTGGCCAGTACCAGTCTTCCCATAATATCAAAAGTTAAAACAAGTTATAAAACCGAGCAGGTTTTCCCATAATACATTGTTAAAGAGCAAAAATAATTCTTTCATATATCACTCCACCCCTTGGTCTTTGACAATCCTAATTTTGGGAAAACCTAATTTTAGAAAAACTGTCCCCAAGGTCTATTTTAAAGTTTATTCTTTCCGTCCCAAAACCACTTTTGATTATACAGGTGCAAACATTACATAAGGTTAACACTATAATAACAATAATGAGCAAAAGCAAGGGAGGTACTACATAGTTTCGAGCAGTAAAAGACATTCCATTAAAAATGTCCCACCAATGATGTGCAGATGATTGCACCATTAACTTAGCCGCATAAAGAACCTGTCCTTGGACCATAAATGTAGACACCTTTAAGCTGGAAATGTTGGACCTGTGTGATTCAATTAAGCGATTTAGTTCCGTAGACTGATTCAATGCGCATTTGAACCAATCCAGGGAGATGGTGAAATTGGTTAATTGATAGGTCACGTTATTCCAACTTCAGATGTATACATCAAAACACCCAACGAAAGGCACCTGAGGTAATTGAGGATGACTCTTTATTGTTTCTCTATCTGGTTCATGAGTCCAATCACATAACACCTCGTCTCCAGTTAAACATGGGTTAAGATGTCCTTGTTGTAGCATACATACCATTTCCTTTATCAGCAGTCTCTCATAGATCCAGGTCATAGGTGTAGTTTGTCTGTGGGCCAAACCAATCACCATCCAGTTTCAAAAACCAATACCCCTGTACAGTCACTACGGGCAATATATAATAACGACAGACAGTAGTACTATTGGTAACATCATATTGTGTCCAATGTCCTTCACACATAGTAGCATTACTATAGGTCTTCTGTGGTTCTAGTTGTAACCAACTTTTACTACTAATGTTCCATAGTTGTCTCCATTCCTGGAAATTTCCGATAATAACCACACGCTTAAATCGTTCTTGTTGCATGTGAGCGTGCATCATTTGTACGTTACATACCGTCCAGTTCAAAGCTATAGAAATGTTCGTAAACACTTCTGCTGTCGTGTTCCACATCTTTAATTGCCAGTTCAGTTCTTTAAGGAAGATCTTTGCAGTTTCCTCCTGTGATGTTACAACAGTAGGCATCCACAATCCAATCTGATGAACAGCTCTTGATGCATGCTGTCCAGTGTTTAATAACATAGTTCTTGTTACTTTATTGTCAAAAGTGTTGGAAACACTTAACACAGTACCTGTTCCACCAAGCAAAGTGTCCCACCATGCACGTTTCGTCCTAGTGCATGTCGGCAGAGGAGAAAAAAAAAAACAAAACAAAAAAAACTTTCCAGTGAACTTTAATTGTTATCGTCGATTGTGCCATTTGTTGACAAGTGTGTGCAGCAGGTGCAATTTGAGTGTCTGTGTTCTTAGTAGAGTTCGGCAGTACATATATTGAAAAAGCAAAGGCAATCCGATTAGTAACCCAAACCTCCGATGAGGTCAAGTTCGGGGTCAGCTCCTTTGTGCCGTCGTCCTCACACGCTCGTTCTGCAAATGATTCATGTTGGCACAAACCTCTCCTTGAAACCACTTTAACGGTACATCCCTTGGAGATCACCGGTATGTTTCTTTCATCAAAACATCCATCACAAGAATATATGGGGCATGAGCTGGTAATGTTGCTTATTACGCATACGTGCCATCGAGAGCATGTGTCGTCATCCTGGATTCCGTCACGCATGCTGTCCTGCCATCCTAGTTGATACGGCTGAACCACTTCTTTCAGGATCCGGCCTGGTGTTTCTGCCCAACAGAGGTGTGCCAGCAGGACCATGGCAGCGAGGACACGGAGGATGATGGCCCCAAATCCTGCACCAGCCTTGTGGTGCCTCCCACGGTTTGGGACGTCCGCCATCGCGCTGTCCCTCAGGTCGTCCAATCAGCAGATCCCACCGAAACATGGATCTGAAATCAAAATTAGTACTGCTATAAGACAAAGAATTTGATTAGTTTTCTCTTACATAAAATTTATCCATTTTTTTTTCCTGAGTAAAATACTGACACTGTTGCATCACTGCCTTGTGAAATGATTTCAGCTGGTCTAGGTGGACCATTTTCTTGTCTCACCTAAACTTTGGCTCCTGGTTTATCTGTTGAGCCAAACCCCCCTGTTCCTCTTACAGTGATGTTAGTGGGGGCAGCCACCCCTTAAACCTCTGTCATTACACAGGGTTTCACTAGTTTTTCTTCTTTCTCAATTACCAGGGATTTTCTCCTTGATAATCCCCATCAATCACTTCAGCTTGTATTGTCATTAACAGCTGAGGCCTGCAACTGTACAGGCCCGGACATCATCTTTCCCAATTACACAGCTTGTTGTATGACTTTCTTAGCCAAAATGCTCTTTGCTTCTTCCCACATAAAATTTTCTTTTTCAGACACTTTTCAGAATTGGAATGACCACATCCTTGTGCCATAAAATGATAAATTCTAGTCAATAATGCTGAAATATTTTTAACTCCTGTATTACGCATTCACATATACATTAATACATTTTCCATTCAGATAAGATCACAAGTTTGATTGTTCATTTATTTTTACCCTCTCATACACACATATAATCCTGAGCGGTTTCTCAGTTTGTCAAATGCAGAGACAGTAAGTCTGCCCCTGGAGCAATTGGCCAATTATTCAATTGGGCCACTGCTTGCATCAATTTAGGCTTCCAATCTGTTAAATCATGATTATCAGACACATTTTTTTTCAATATAACTGCCTTGACCAGCTGTTGTTTGCACGCAGACCGCTCTCCTGCGCGGAAAAAAAACAACAACAACATACAAACATAAAAACTTCAATCTGTCCTCCCACGAATTTCCATGCTGCACAATCCTAGTTAAACTCCATCAGATCCGTCAGATCAGGGTACATGTTGCTCCTCCTTCTATCTTTGTTCTTTCTTTTCCTTTTTTTCACTCTCCTTACTTTCACATCTTTGCCCGAGGATTCCTCAGACTCTGACACCTCAGTCTCAACCACCTTAGCAGCTTCTCTGCCCACAACAGACTCAGATTCTTCAGCAGGTTGAGCCGATGGTGTGGGATGAATTGCCTCTCGCAACAGCTGAATCAAAGAATTTAATGGGTCCAGCTCAGCACCAAATCCTACACAGTTAACTTTTAAGCCTCTCCTTTGACACATCTGTCTCAACTCATCAGTAGGTAATGCGTGTATCTCTGAAGCAGGCACCCCAGCATTAATCAGTGCCTTCCACAACATGTTACGTGGTGGACCCTGTTCATTTCTCCCCCGCTCCCTTTGCGGCCTGCGGACCGGAGTTTGTTGAACTCGTGGTCTGCATTCCTCCTGCTCGCCCCATTCTCCCAGATTCCCCAGCTCCATGATTCGAGCCTTAATGGTTTCCATCGGGGCATCTGGAGCTCCCAGCATCACAGTAAGCATAGCTGCCCGATAATGCTGTGGGGCAGTTTTAATCAACTGATCTCTCACCACCTTCGGAACAGCCACTTGCTGATATCCAGCCACCATCCCCACTGTTAACAGATCACGCACACACAGCCTCGTCAGCCTCTGCACACACTCCTTTAATGTTAACCATGGTCCAGAGATTTCGGGCCAATCAGATACATTGGGACATGTTGCTCGTACTGCCTCAGACCACACGTCAAACAATGATCTCGCCTGATCCCCCAAATTTCTCGCTTCTTGCCTATAATTAGCATTTACATTCCCATCAGTGCTCAGACCACCAAATGCCATGCCATCTCCGTGATCTATTTCAATCTGTTCTGCACCTTCATCCAGCAGTCGAGCCACCCATAGATCAGTGGGTTCGCCCGGATGCTGCCTTAATTTTTTAGTGATATGAGCAACTTCATCCTGCGAGTAATCTTCTGTTATGGTCCGTGACACCGCCGGCGGCTGCGGCTGTTCCACCCATTCCATAACAGGTTGTCCCGCAGCATCAAGTACATCATTACCTTGAGCATCTATCCGCTGCCGGAAGGCTGCAGGTATATGCTGCTGCTCTCTCCTCCTTCGGACGACGGGTTTAACCCCCAATGGAGGGAAAGGACGTGGATCTGGAGGACCTCCAGAATCACTGTCCTCCTCATCGTCCCACATATTACCGTCCCAGCTCTCGGGATCCCACCCAGACCCCAATCCAGCTACAAACGAACGGACTTTTTTCAGAGGAAAACTGCGGGGTTTTTTCCAATGTTTTTTCCTTGTTAACACAGACACCTGGGCCACAGCTTTTTCTGCAACACTGGTCATCTGTTCCAGCTGATAAGTCAGCCTTTGCACATGCTGCCGGTACAGCGACTCAGCAGACTGCAGCTCAGTCATTGCCTGTCTGTCTTTTAACTGCTGAGATTTTAATTGTTGGCCAGCTTCATACTGTATTTTCCACGCTGTAACACAGATCCACAAGCGCCTCTGTAATCCGTCCACCGGAGCCTTTTTTTGCACCTCAATTTTCTGCAACACTTTCAATAATTCTTCGGGTCCCGCTGCCTCCAGCGGGCCGCTCCACGGCTCCGGTCTGCCCCCACCATCGCGCAAACACAGCGCTATCTGCTTAGAATGAGGAAACTCCCATCCGGGAACTACCTCTTCCCTCTGAATTTTCTCATCAGAGTTCTTATTTCTCCTTTTAAACATATTTCTAAACATATTTGTGTATTGTAGTCTCTCCTCCAATCCTGCCGACAACGCCAAAATGTTTTATGAAATTTTTATTCAGGATCGGGAGAGATCGGCAAACACAAATAAGGACTCAAACACTGTTTCTGTTAGAATATAAGGCACACATTTATTATTATTCCCCACAGAATACAGCACATTAAAACAACTAGCTCTTCACACACGCAAAGTAGCAAGCATTAAAGCAACAAGCTTTCAAACAGACGTGACGCTCAACAGATTCTCAGAATCAGCTCTTACCATTGACACGAACTGGGAGCCCTCAGTCCTAGGTTAAGATCAGCGTTCACGATGCCGGTGTCCACACACGAACTCACGGCAGACTCTCCGGGCTAAGGGCAGTCTCCTCTCTATATACTTGTAAATAAAAAGTCAGGTGTGGAGTGAGAGTGGCCATCTCTCCCTCCACAGCCGCCCTCCTTTCCAAAACATGTTCCCAAACAGAACCCGTTCCCAGCATCTCAGCAGTGTGCGAAGCAAAACAATAGATAATAAAGCAAAATAAGGAATACAGAATCAGTCTTTCCCACCACAAGTTAAAACAAGTTATCTTAGTTTCATGTGAACCCAGGTGCGAACACCACAACAGCCATAATCAATGTGTGAACTGGCCAGTACCAGTCTTCCCATAATATCAAAAGTTAAAACAAGTTATAAAACCGAGCAGGTTTTCCCATAATACATTGTTAAAGAGCAAAAATAATTCTTTCATATATCAACATTGAACCAATAAGAGCAGAGTGTGAAGGTCCAATTAGCAAGGTAAGAGCACAGTTTTGCTCAAAACATCGCAATGCACACAACATTATGGGTGACATAACAGAGTTCAAAAGAGGACAAATTGTTGGTGCACATCTTGCTGGTGCATCTGTGACCAAGATAGCAAGTCTTTGTGATGTATCAAGAGCCACGGCATCCAGGGTAATGTCAGCATACCACCAAGAAGGACGAACCACATCCAACAGGATTAACTGTGGACGCAAGAGGAAGCTGTCTGAAAGGGATGTTCGGGTGCTAACCCGGATTGTATCCAAAAAACATAAAACCACGGCTCCCCAAATCACGGCAGAATTAAATGTGCACCTCAACTAAAATAAAGTTCTTAATCAATCACTTAATCTGGATGGCATTAACTTGGCCTCTGGTAATAAAGTAAAAAATCTTGGTGTTATTTTTGACCAAGACATGTCATTTAAATCCCATATTAAACAGGTTTCCAGAGTTTCCTTTTTTCACCTCCGGAATATTGCCAAAATTAGAAACATTCTGTCCAGGAGCGATGCTGAAAAACTAGTCCATGCATTTGTTACTTCAAGGCTGGACTATTGTAATTCTTTACTATCAGGAAGTCCACAAAATGCAGTTCAAAGTCTTCAGCTGATCCAAAATGCTGCAGCAAGAGTTCTGATGAAAATCAACAAAAGGGATCATATTCCTCCAATTTTAGCTTCCCTTCATTGGCTTCCTGTTAAATCAAGAATAGAATTTAAAATTCTTCTTCTAACGTGTAAAGCCCTTAATAATCAAGCTCCATCATATATCAGAGCACTGATTACCCCGTATGTTCCTAACAGAGCACTTCGCTCTCAGACTGCAGGTCTGCTGGTGGCTCCTAGAGTCTCTAAAAGTAGAATGGGAGGCAGATCCTTTAGCTATCAGGCTCCTCTCCTGTGGAACCAACTCCCAGTTTTGGTCCGTGAGGCAGACACCCTGTCTACTTTTAAGACTAATATTAAAACTTTCCTTTTCGACAAAGCTTATAACTAGAGTGGCTTATGTTGCCCTGACCTACATATGGGGATGTGCTTCTATGGGCTTAGACTACTGGAGGACATCAGGATCTATTTTTCTCACTCTATCGAGTTCTACTGTTCTACAATTATGCATTGCTTGTCATAATTTCTGCTTAAAACTTTTTGTTCTCTCTCTTTTTTTTCTTCATAGTAGGTACATCTGGTCTGTCGTTCTGTTATCTGAGACATCATCCAGAGAAGACAGCTCACCTGCTATTACCATCTAATGTAGAACAGATTTGCTTCTGTGCTTGTTTGTCTCTCTTGTTGTGTCTCTGCTCTGTCTTCTGTAACCCCCAGTCGGTCGAGGCAGAGGACCGTTCATACTGAGCCCGGTTCTGCCGGAGGTTTTTCCTTCCCGCTAATGGGTGGTTTTTCTTTCCACTGTCACTTTATGCTTGCTCAGTATGAGGGATTGCTGCAAAGCCATGGACAATGCAGACGACTCTCCCTGTAGCTCTACGCTTCTCCAGGAGTGAATGCTGCTTGTTGGGACTTTGAAGCAACAACTGGTTCCCTTATATGGGAAATTTTTGACCAATCTGTATATTATGATTGATTTTGACTTTGTGAAGTGCCTCGAGATGACATGTTTCATGAATTGGTGCTATATAAATAAAATTGAATTGAATTGAATTGAACTCTCCTGTTTCCACCAAAACTGTCCGTCAGGAGCTCCGCAGGGTCAATATACACTGCCGGGCTGCTGTAGCCAAACCTTTGGTCACTCATGCCAATGCCAAACGTCGGTTTCAACGGTGCAAGGAGCGCAAATCTTGGGCTGTTGACAATTTGAAACATGTATTGTTCTCTGATGAGTCCACCTTTACTGTTTTCCCTACATCCGAGAGAGTTACGGTGTGGAGAAGCCCCAAAGAAGCGTACCACCCAGGCTGTTGCATGCCCAGAGTGAAGCATGGGGGTGGATCAGTGATGGTTTTGGCTGCCATATCATGGCATTCCCTTGGCCCCATACTTGTGCTAGATGGGCGCGTCACTGCCAAGGACTACCGAACCATTCTGGAGGACCATGTGCATCCAATGGTTCAAACATTGTATCCTGAAGGAGGTGCCGTGTATCAGGATGACAATGCACCAATACACACAGCAAGACTGTGTGTATTGGTGAACTTTAGTTTAACTCAACATGTTAAACAGCCAACACACAAACAGGGACATATTTTAGACTTGATCATCACCAAAGGTCTAAAAATTTCACAGGTCAATGTAACTGATGTTGCCCTATCTGATCATTTTTCTGTTACCTTTGAAAGCTTCATTTCCAGTGACTCATTTAGCCAAAGGGACATCGTAAGAAAACGCACCTTTAAGGACAATGCCGCAGAAACTTTTATTCAAGCTTACTCTGATACTTCAACCTTGGGCTGCAACTCAGTAGATGAGCTAGTAGATAACTTTCATTCTAAAGTCTCAGACATCATAGACTGCATTGCTCCAGTTAAACTGAAAGTTCTTTCCGGGAAGAAAAACATCTCCTTGGAGAAATGCTCCAGCAGTTAGAAGTGAAAAAAGGGAATGTCGGAAAGCAGGTGGAGAAAGAACAGACTCCAGGTTCACTACGACATCTATAAAGAGAGACTTTACAGATACAACTTACAATTGAAAAATGCAAGAGAATCTTTCTTCTCAGAGATCATCAAGAAAAACATTAATAATGCTCGCGTCTTATTTTCCACAGTTCACAGGCTAACAAATCCTCCTGTGTCAGTGGCTTCCGAACTCCACTCCACCAGGGCCTGCAATGAATTTTCTAACTTCTTTACTGAAAAAATCCTAAAAATTAGAGGATCACTTTGTACTACCATATCAACACCAGAACCAAAGCTGTATTCAGCAGGAACTACTTCTGACAAAATGTCCCATTTCAGCCAAATAAACCACAAAAGCTTAGAGCAGATCATTCAGCAGCTAAGTTCCTCCTCCAGCTGCCTTGATGTTCTACCCACAGCTTTCTTTAAAAAGGTTTTACCTGGCATAGCGTCTGATTTGACTCAGATAATAAACACGTCCCTTCTGTCAGATGTTTTCCCCCAGTCCCTAAAAACAGCAAATATCAAACCACTGCTGAAAAAGAACAATTTAGACAAACTACTATTCCAGAACTACAGGCCCATCTCAAACCTCCCCTTTATCAGTAAGATTATTGAAAAAGCCGTATTTCAACAATTAAACACCTTCTTAACAACGACCAGCCGCTTTGACGTTTTCCAGTCTGGCTTCCGTGCTCACCACAGTACAGAGACCGCCCTTATTAAGGTGTTTAATGACATCCATATAAATACAGACTGTGGAAAAACCACCGTGCTGGTACTATTGGACCTCAGTGAAGCATTCGATACTGTCGATCACTCCATTCTGTTAGAGCGCCTGGAGAACTGGGTCGGCCTCTCTGGTACATCACTCCACTAGTTTAAATCCTACTTAAAGGACAGGGACTTTTTTGTGTCAGTAGGTAACTTTACATCCCAGACGACAAAAATTACATGTGGGGTTCCCCAAGGGTCCATCCTGGGTCCCCTCCTATTCAATATCTATATGCCCCCCCTAGCTCAGATAATAAAAAATAACAACATCAGCTACCATAACTATGCAGACGACACACAGCTTTACATCACCATGTCACCAGGTGACTATAAACCAGTTCAAGCACTGAGTAAATGCCTAGAAGAAATCAATGCCTGGATGTGCCAAACTTTTCTTCAGTTGAATAAAAACAAAACAGAAGTAATAATTTTTGGACCAATAGAGGAGAGATCAAAAGTTAGCACACAGCTTCAGTCGCTTCAGCTAAAAACCACTAATCAGGCCCGAAACCAGGGTGTAGTGATGGACTCAGACCTGAACCTTCAAAAGCATCTAAAGACAGTTACAAGGTCGGCTTTCTATCACCTGAGGAACATTTCCAGGATTAAAGGACTAATGTCTCAGCAGGATCTGGAAAAACTAATCCATGCGTTTATTTTTAGTAGAATTGATTACTGCAACGGTGTTTTCACAGGTCTGCCTAAAAAGTGGATCAGACAGCTGCAGCTGATCCATAACGCTGCTGCCCGCGTTCTCACTAAGACTAAGAAAGTAGAACACATCACCCCAGTTCTAAAGTCATTACACTGGCTCCCTGTATCTCAGAGAATAGACTTTAAAATACTTCTGTTAGTCTATAAATCCCTAAAGGGCTTAGCACCTAAATACATCACAGACTTGTTATCAGCGTATAAACCCTCCAGACCACTCAGGTCCTCTGGCTCCAGCCTTCTCTGCATACCTAGAACACGAACCAAACACGGAGAAGCAGCATTTAGTTCCTATGCTCCACTTATCTGGAACAAACTTCCAGAAAACTGTAAAAGTGCGGAAAGCCTGAGTTCCTTTAAATCGAGATTAAAAACACATTTGTTTAAAATTGCCTTTGAATGTTCAAGTTAAACTGTTTTACTGTTTTTAAATGTTCTTTTTTTGTTTATACATTCTATCCCTACTTGCTTTTATTCCTATATTTTAATCATGTAAAGCACTTTGCATTGTCTCTGTACTGAATTGTGCTATATAAATAAATTTGCCTTGCCTTGCCTTGCCTTGCCTTGCCAAGACTAGTGAAAGATTGAACATCTCCCATGGCCTGCACAGTCACCAGATCTAAATATTATTGAGCCACTTTGGGGTGATTTGGAGGAGCAAGTCAGGAAACATTTTCCTCCACCAGCATCACGTCGTGACCTGGCCACTATCCTGCAAGAAGAATGGCTTAAAATCCCTCTGACCACTGTGCAGGACTTGTATATGTCATTCCCAAGACGAATTGACGCTGTATTGGCCGCAAAAGGAGGCCCTACACCATACTAATAAATTATTGTGGTCTAAAACCACACTGTAACAAATTGCTGTATAAAAACGGCCAAAACTGAACAGTATCATACTGTTTCTATTGAAAACGGTACTGCACCGTGAAAAACAATGCATTCTGGGCAATTATTACTGTTTTTAATAAAATACTGTAATATACTGTGAGTAGCATTGCATTTTGGGAATTATGTTAGATTCAACGGCAAGGAGACTCTCTTTAAACAGAACGCTACTGTATTTCTCAAGAAGACACGTCGTTGTGACATGTGGAAGCAACCTCTAGAATTTTCTTTACATGGACAATCCATTTGAATCCTGCATTTTATGAGCCAATCCGGTAAGTTGGAGCATGATTTATTTGTCAGATGATGTTATTATTGTCATTTTTAAGCAGACTGTAGCTGTTTGAAAGTTAGCTTAGTTAATCTGTCATGCTGTTATAAGGAAGCTAGCATAATATTTTTTTGATATATCTTGTAGATAAGAAGGTAAATAATTAAAGTAATCCGTTTTCATTGTTACTTAGTTATTTTTTGATGATTCATATTTACAAATATTGACATGTTTGGAAGCTCTTTTTCTTTCTTTTGTGCAATTTGACTTGAATTGCTATGATTAGCTGCTAAAGTGAAATTGGTGAATGGAAATCAACTGAGAATTTGGAGTTTCACAAAGTTGACTTGGCAGAAAACTGTTTAAATGTTATGCTGGTGTCTCTTTATTGTATTTAACTCTTAACATTCAAAAGTTTGTCTTCACTTACATCCCCAAAGTGTACCTTTTGTGTGTATTTTGCAGAAAGTGTAGTCTGTTGAAGCAGCAGAAAATATTTCACAAACATTTTCAGTACCTTCCATAAAGTTGATGTTAAACCAGAACAACTGTAAAGTGTGTGACAGACAAAGTGATTTTTGTCATTGTTGATAATCCTGTGTTTTAATTTTTTATCTAAAAATGTTTCCATGCTCCATCTGTGCCAATGATTGTGCCACTGCATTGGCCTATGTTAGGCACATGAGAATTCATAGGAATATTCCAAACTTAATCTTTAAGTGTCCCTGGACGGACTGCAAAAGGACATTCCACAAATTTGCAGCTTTTAAATCACATGTTTACAGACATCATAAAGCAGGGCACATGGTTAGGCCAGGATGTGGTACAACTGAACTAACATGCCATGTTGACTTATGTAATGTCACTAGTGAAAATTTGAGCTTTTTCTTTTCTCATCTGAAAATGCACATCAAAGAAGGGAAAACAGTTAGATGTCCATTTAGACAATGTGAAAAGCAGTTTCGAGTGTTATCCACATTCTCATCACATATGTCTAGAAAACACAGGCACAGTTCTGAGGATGGTCTACTTGGTTCTGTTGTGGGAGCTTCAGTTGTAAAACCAGCTACTTCTCATGGCTGTACTGAAGGGGACCAGTTGAGTGATATGGATCTTACTGTTCCTAGTGATGCATGCAGTGAACAGTCAGATGTCTGCCCAGAAAATGTTGATGCCACACATTTTTTGAAAAATTTAGCCCTCTTCTACCTTAAACTACAAGCTAAGTTGTTGCTTCCGTCCTCTGTTATCCAGTCAATTCTTGAAGGTTTTCAAGAAATACATGATATCAGCCAGTCACACATGCTTTTCAAACTTAGGGAAGAAATGGTTGCACTTGGAGTCTCAGAAGCTGACATAAGAACAGTTATTGATGTCCTGAAAACTGAAGATTTATTGAGGGCTTGCAATACCAACATACTGAAAACTGACCAGAGAAGAAAATCTGTGTTTAAAAATAGCTTTAATTATGTTGAGCCAGTGCCTATTTGTCTAGGTCAAAACGAGACAGGCAAAGAATGTTTTGCTCAGTATATCCCAATCAAGCAAACTATTGAGTCCCTCTTTAACTGTGAGTCAGTGAGGGAGCAGTACAAAGAAGTACACTCCGGTGCTCCATCTGATGATGTTTTTCAAGATGTGTGGGATGGTGCTAATATTAAGGAGAACTTGTTGTTCAAGTCAGAAACCTCATCACTTGGTTTGATCTTATACCAAGACTCCTTTGAAGTGGTAAACCCATTAGGGTCTGGCAAGAAAAAACACAAGATACTTGCAGTCTACCTCACTCTTGCTGATATTTTGCCCCAGAACAGATCAAGCATTGATCACATGCAACTTGTTCTTCTTTGTAAAGAGCAGGATTTCAAATATTTTGGTCAAGATTTAGTCATGGGTTCCCTTGTAAAAGACCTGAAAGATCTTGAGGACAGTGGCATTAAAATGCCAGATGGAACTTTATGCAAAGGAACCTTGTGCGCCATTGCTGGTGACAACCTTGGTTCACACAACATTGGGGGCTTTGTTGAGAATTTCAGTCGGAGCTCACATTTCTGTAGGTACTGTAAAATTGACAGAAAATCATTTGAGTCTGATCCTCTTTCCAAGGGTACTAATCGAACTGCACAGTCATACAAAGATCATGCTCAGAGCAGTGATGGAGATTCAGCTGTAAGTGGAGGTGTCAAGTTTGACTCCGTGTTCAATGATCTGAAATATTTTCATGTATGCCGGCCAGGATTACCACCTTGTCTTGGCCATGATCTTTTTGAAGGGAATGTATCATCTGATCTTGCATTGTTTGTAAAGCATCTTGTCAAAGTAAATCAGCTGTTTACTTATCTTGAGTTGAATGGAATAATAAATCAATTACATTATTTTGGTAATGATGCCACCAGCAAACCTTGTGAGGTTAATCCCAACAGTGAGAAACTTTGTGGCCATGCTGGGCAAAACTGGTGTTTGCTAAGAATGTTGCCAGTCTTGATTGGGAAGAAAATAAAAAGCCCAGCAAATAATGAAGTGTGGCAACTGATTTTACAACTCAGAGAGATTGTGGAGTTAATCTGTGCACCTGGTATTTCGACTGGTCAGATAGCAAGTTTAAGAGTGCTTATTGATGAATATTTGTATTTCAGACTACACATGTTTCCTGATTACCCCATGAAGCCCAAGCATCATTATCTCTGTCATTATCCAGAGCTTATTTTGCATTTTGGACCACTCATTCGTTTATGGACGTTAAGATTTGAGAGTAAACATACATACTTTAAACAATGTGCAAGAAAGCTGCACAATTTTAAGAACCTTTCCTCAACTCTTGCTGAGAGACATCAGCTTCTTCAGGCTTTTCTGAGTGCAGGTGACTTTTTCCCACCGGCTGTTGTAGTTGAGAAGGGTACAGAATTTGTGTTGGAGGACTACAATGATGACATCAGAGAATCAGTTGCACGTCACACTTTTGAATCTGAAAACACTCTCATTGCCCATGAGGTGAATGTTAAGGGTACAAAATACAAAAAGAATATGGTCGTTGTGATTGCTGATTGTGAGGAGGGATACATTGTAGGAAAAATTAAAGTAATACTCATCCATAGAAATTCAGAAGTGTATTCCATCAGTGAAAAATTTCTTGCTGTTCGTCTCCCTGAAATGGGTGTTTATTATATTTTTCAAAGTTATAAAGGCTACTGCTGTGTTAAACAAAATGACTTGCTTGATTACTATCCTTTGACTGAGTACACTGTCGATGGCATGGAATTACTAGTTCTTCATCATGCTATCCTCTTATTGTAGATCAATGTCTACCCTACGTGAAGAAATCCAGAGCATCATCCTCAAGGCATTGCCCAATCTTTCAGAGGAAACTCAAAGTATACTTATTTCAAGATTTCAAGGTTCTGGATTGGAGTCAAAAGGGTACTTGAAATATGTCCAACAAGAAGACATGGCTGACCTCTTGCCTGTTATTCAGCTCCGGAAACTGTTGGATGCATTTAAATCAGGTAATGCTGAAATGTTCAGTAGCCATAAGCTTGTGGTAAATTTGTGCAATTTTCCTTTAATTCAATCTTTTTCCTAAATCTCTGTCTTTATATAATCATTGACAAACTTTTCTTTGATTTAGAGACAGAAGTAGTCATTCTAGATCTCCAGAGTCTTCCATGCCCCACACCACTGTCCAGCCCATCACTGCTAGAATGTAGTTTGCCACCATCCAGCCCATCAACTTCCTTGTCTGACTTGTCTGACTGCAGCACTCCAAGCAACAGCAGTTCTCCATTCCTCCTATCCAAAACTTGGCCAGAAACATTCCAAGTCCCTTGGGACAAAATGCCACCGGAGGTTTGTTCGGCCATTGCCAATAAAAAGAGACCAACCCCCGCAGAGCGGCGCCAGATGGTGAGAGTACTCGTTGATGAAATGAGGAAATATGAGGCTAACCCCACACGTTCTCAGTGTCTCACGGTTTGTCGAAATATTGTGAGGCAGTACCCCCAGAGTTTTGCCGATGTTTTTGCAGATGGCTCACTTATGGCAGGAGGTTATACTTCATTGCTTATCCAAGTAAAAACCCGTATTGAAAATTTAAATTGTGACAGTAACTTTGCACGCCACCGTGCTTCAAGGTCTTCTGGGTCGAGCTCTGGCTGCAAGAGGGGGCCCACTGACTCATATGGATGCACCAGATTTCAGCCAGAACTTCCACCGGAAGAGACTGATGACACTATTGAACAAAAACGCCAAAGGTTGGAGGAGATATATAGACAGGAAGGTGCACGTGGCATTGAAAGAGCAGAGGTCAGTAGTCTTATGGAGATCACATTCTGTCTACAACGTCGCCATATTAACAGAATTCCAGCTCCTGCCATTGAGGATCTCAGACGTGACTGGCCATACCTCTTCCATCAGAGGTGCATCTATGCTCATTTTCAGCTTCTAACAGACCTTAATGTTTTGCGTCTCCTTGAGCTTTCCATGGAAGAATGTGGGAGAGCAATCATAGGATACTTCCAAAGCAAATCCACAAACAAAGCGACTTTTTCTCCGGATGAAGATACTGAGGTGGCACTTCATGTTGTCCAGCTACTGATGGCCCATTTTAAAGAGAGCACAGATGGCCTCATCCTTTCCACAGATGTTAGTTTTGTTAATTTATTTTCATTATATTTATTCTGATATATTTCACTGAATTGTTGACATCTGAATTCATCCTGAGGAACTAATGTTCTTACTGAAATTTCTTTGTTCTTTACAGTCATCTGCCACAGTGACTGATGTTGAGAAGACCTTCAACCTGCCTTTAACACCACGCCTGATACTACTCTGTGAGTACACTGTTAACTGACATGACTATATTTGTTTTTCAGTGACTATATTTATTTTTCAGTCCTTGAATTATAATACAACCAGACATGACAGAAAACAGGTCACCATACCTCAAAGAATTTTCGGAAAAAATGTGTTCTGCAGCCCAAAGTGAGTATTTAGTGTAATCAGTGTACAATTGTCTACAAAACACACAAAAAAGCTTCTGGTTGATTATTTTGTTTTTTTTGGGGGGTCAAGCATAACATGCATTCTATTACAATTCCATTCAAAAAGCCAAAGATCAAACAATTTGACAGATGGAAAAATTACAATTTTGTTTAAAATTAATTCCATAGAAAAATAAATAAATAAAATAATCAAGGTAAGTTGATCACAAAACAGCTGTCAAAGATAACCTACAAATTTGTATCTAGTTTTCCCAAGAGTTCACGATAAGCTAAGTGGCAACAGAGATCACTTATGGTTAGGTCAATATCAACTTTGCCTGTAGAAAGTTCTTTTTTTTTAAGATTTAGCTCATATGTTCTTAGGTTGTCAGTAGAAATCTTAAGAAAGATGACCTAACTGGAGAATGAATAAAGATGGCCATAACCTTGCAAAGAAAAACAAAAAAGGTTTTGATTTATTTGTATTGCATGAAACACAATATCTTTAAATGAATGTTCTTTTACAAATAATGGTACAGGTAATTTGTAGAAGTCACAATACTTGTTATAATTTTTTTAATTTTATTTTTTAGGTGGAAAAGACCGTGTGACTGCTGGGCACTGGATGATCAGTCTTGAGAGCCATATTGTATGTGAGGGCATTCAACCAACCTTTGTGACCGGGCTTGCTGCACTGTTTTCAATGTACTACATCTTTAATCTACAATATCAAGAAGAGGCTGCTTGTACACTTGAATTCATCCAGAGGTAAGGTTTGTGTCCGCCTGTCCGTCTCCCCCTTTTCCCTCCTAGCACACCTTAAACCCTAACTCCTTAAGCATCATATGCTAATCTGAAATTACTGCATTTTCAGGCGCTTTCTTGATATCAACCCTGAAAGAGGGACCAAGGCCAGCTGTGGCAAGATCGTCTCCAAGAGGACAGGAAAAACTGTTCAAAAGAAGTCGGTCACTGTCAACCCCCGTGTTTCAACTCTGCTAAAAAACCTCATGGACTTCGAGTGGAATTTCATATAAGTTAGTGAGAACTTTCTAACCAGGCTATAAATATTGTTGCCTCTCCGCGCAAAAACAAACAAACAAAAAAAAAACTATACAGGCATGAAGGCAACTTATCCCTGAACAGGAGTGTTCTTGAGAGATTTTTTTTGGTTTAAAGGTCAACATAATCTTAGACATCTCTTTTAATTTATAGTATAAATTTTGTTAAGGCTCCCACTTTCTGTTCTTCAGATGTAATTATGTAATTCTGACCATACAAGCACAATGTTTAACTTATCTTGGCAGTGTGTTGTCAAATATCGTTTCATTGTTTTATCATTTGAAGTTGGAGCTATGATTTTGCCCTAAAGAAAATTCAAGTCTAAATGTTTCATTTAAATTTTTATCAAACTAAAATTGGCACTTTTTTTCTATGCTTTAGATTGAAAGTTAAATGTTTCATTTGTTTTATGTTGCATCATATTGTTCCTCACTTCCACTAAAAGTTGTATTTTGTATTGAAAAAGTAGTGTGATGAGTTGTACAATGCATTATTTCATAATTTCTTTCATACTTATTTTATTTCAGACTAATCAAAATAAAGCATGAATTGAATAATTCATGCTTTATTCAAAAACTCTTTAAATCAGTTATTAAGAAATTTATTTTACAAAATAGATGGTGATTTTCTTGCTGTTTTTCCAGAATACGACTTACTTTGGACAGTTTACCCTCAACATTCTTATAGAAAAGGTTTAGATTTTAAGGCACACATACGTTGTCGTTTCAAAACCTTCTTCTTTATTATGTGGCCCACTAAAGACTGTGTATGAGTCAATGTTTGAGTTGGTGCTTTTCTTTCCCAAATAAATGTTGGTTGACATGATGGAGCTTACATTTTCTAAGTGTTTTTTTATGTTTCTATTTTGTATTGGAAATTTACAGTAGTAAGCTGTATGTGAATTCAACAGTAATGATACCATAGAAAAACTGTAAACTACTGGCAACACAGCTGCCAGTAGTTTACTGTAAATTTGATAAAAACAGCAATGTGCTGTAATCAAAAGATTTCTTTTGTAACAGTAATATACTGTAAAGTTGATTACAGTAAGGGTACTGTATTTTTACAGTATAATGCTGGCAACCCTGCTGCCAGCATTATACTGTAAAAATACAGGGCAATTTGTTACAGTGCAGGTGTTTCAGTTTCATTGTCCAACCCCTGTGTATATAAGATAAGATAAGATAAGATAGTCTTTATTGATCTCACAATGGAGAAATTCACTCGTCACATCGGCTCATACAAGAAGGTGCAGAGTAGGGAAGGTGCATTCAGTTATATACAATGAATCTTCATATATACAATGGATCAAAAAGAATACCAAAAAAAATACAAAAAAGGAAATAGGAATGGGCATATGATGTCTCATTTACATTCTTAGTGGTCTATATATATATATATATATATATATAAACATATCTATATACTTAAATATATACATATATCTATGCGCCTAAATACATACGTACCTACGCGTATATATGTGCATATACATTGTATACATTTGTACATACATACATACATGTGTGCTGACTTATTATATATATATATATATATATATATATATATATATATATATATATATATATATATATATATATATATATATATATATATATATATATATATATATATATATATATATATATATATATATATATATATATATATATATATATATATATATATATATATATATATATATATATATATATATATATATATATATATATTATAAGGGCTGGGCAAGTTAACGCGTTAATTTCGCTTTAATTCATTAGACTATTAACGGCGATATTTACTTTAACGTGGGTTAACGCATGTTGTTCACATGCTTTTATTTTGTGAAGGTCTGTTGCTGCGGTGTAGGGGTTTGAATCAGAACAGTAGGTGGCGATAATGCACCAATAACCTCGCTGTCAGCCAAGCCTCGGATTCAAAGAGGAAGCAAGGGGCTGGCCGTAAAAAAACAAAGCCGACATGCGGAAGGCGGTGTTTCCCGCAGGAATTTGCTTAGGCGAGGCGATGAGTTGGTGAACGGAACAAGTTTTGTGCGGAGCGGAGCGGGGGGGTCTGCATCGACGCCGTCGGTGAAGTCGCTTCTCGCTTCAAAGTATCGATGTGTTTTTGCCTGTTTTTTCCCTGCCATTCACTATATGCACGCGAGAAAGCAACAACAAAAAAACGCGTGTTAACGTCAAATAACCATGCAAGCATATCGAGTTAGCAAGCATTTCAGTTTAAAGTTCTTCCAGCATCGAATATGACAGAAACAAGTTAGTTGTAACCACTGCCAAGTTAAACTTTGGTATTGAACATAAAATGGTAATGCTGCTCCCTGCGGTTACCTCAGAAATTGCCTGTTTTTGTAATGAATCGTGGAGATAGAACCCAAATGTGAGCCAGACACGGAGCTGAGTGTTGAAAAAGGGGTTTAATAACAAAATCCAGGAGACAAAAAAGGGAAACATACGGGATTCAAACAGGACCAGACATAAGCTAAACTAACTCAAAAAACAGGAGGGCAAAGAACAGATCAGACACGGATTAGCAGACGGGCAGGTAAAATAACAGAGGTTAGGAAGTGCTTACCGCAAGCTGACGGGAGGGAACTACACAAGACATACTGGCAACAGACAAATAACTAAGGTGGGCTTAAATAGGTGACGGAACAGGGGAGCAGGGCGGGACTAATTAACAAAAACAGGTGGAAGTGATAAAAGGAGCACACTGACTGATGGACAAAAACCCTAAGGTAGAAAATAAGACCAAATAGACACCAACAAAACGAGGATCCAAACAAGACAGAATCTCAAAACAACCAGACAATCAAAAACAGGAGAGAGGAGGAAAACTAAAAATAATAGCATAAGCCAGAACTAAAACCGGAATATTACAGTTTTTGGTAGATTTTTTCCCCATAAAGAGAATTCCCTGTCAGTGGCAATAAGCTTTAATTTATTATTATTGCTATTTTTTGTTTTACATGTTTAAGTTGAGCTTTACACTAAATATGTGTTACTGATAAGTGCTACAAATGTTACAACACTTTTGTTCATATGGCAGCAGAACATTAAAATAAAAGTGCTCTTTACACTACTTTTGAATTCATTCTTGGAGTTTGTAAATACAATGCGATTAATCATGATTAATCAGGCAAATTATGCGATTAATCGCGATTAAATATTTTAATCGTTGCCCAGCCCTAATATATATATATATATATATATATATATATATATATATATATATATATATATATATATATATATATATATATATACAGACACCGATCTACAGACAACAGCACTTATCTACATAGGAGCAAAACTATACAGACAAGTGACAGCAAAGGTGCTCATAACAGCATTTAAAAATGATATAATACAAACCGCCATCTGGGGAAAAAAATCAACAAAAAAAACTAATAACGCATCTTAGAATCAAATACATTACAAAATCATAGCAAAACCA
This sequence comes from Fundulus diaphanus, assembly GCA_037039145.1. Taxonomy (NCBI): domain Eukaryota; kingdom Metazoa; phylum Chordata; class Actinopteri; order Cyprinodontiformes; family Fundulidae; genus Fundulus; species Fundulus diaphanus. The sequence goes on from CM073139.1 coordinate 8,158,625, forward strand.
AAAATACTGTATAATATTTTACACCCCCCCCCCCATAAATCATGTCTATCCAGTAATTTAGGACCATTTTGTTTGTTTTTGGTGTTTAATGTACTTTTCTCTACTTCCATCCCTGCTACCCATTAGCACATATTGTGTTTATGCCGGAAAAACTGTAACTGTAAAGCATGAGGATTAACTATCATAGAACATTACTTATGGAAAGTAATTCCCCAGGATCTGGTTCCTAGTGTCCTTTTATTTGCGCACCCATAAGCGGAGTAAAAGTCGGGCTTCCTTGGACGTAGCTCTGGAAGTTTGTTTACTTTCAATACGAAATACGAAAATTTAGACAATCATTTAATTCAATCAATTGGTCCCATGTAGCCCCTAAAGGGTGACGTTTTCAGTCAGTTGATTTATCTGGAAATCGGGTGAGAATTCACCAGATTCAGAGTGTCTGAAAACATAAAGTACATTTTGCTGCATTGACGACGGGTCGTCTACGTATACATGTCTGTGCTGGTAGCCAGCGGGACCCGGATGTAACAAGAGCCTTGCTCGCTAGCCTTAAGGCGCTAGCATTAGCGCTAATAGTAGCGCCTTAAGGCGCTAGAATTAGCCGCAGAGCTGAGACTCCTCATCCCACCTCAAGTTGTGGTGGGGGATATTACCATAGATATCCATAATAAAGGCTAGATGTCTTACGGCGGAGTCTCAAACGTCATCACCGGCGGCCATCTTGCCTCAGGCAAGCTTTCTGGCGTGCTCTGTGGTACCTAATGTAAGGTGAGTGATCAGCACGAACACAAATACTCTTATCTCATTGAATTCTTAACGGATTTACAAACAGTTTGGTTTTTTACAAACGCTATGAACGTGGCTATAATTCTTGATGCTTGAACATGTCGAAATTGCAGATTTTCTTGTCGAAAAATGACTTAATCATGCAGCATAGTTGTGCATCACGGCTACTTGCGCAAGTTATCAAGGCTGAGACCACTGGTCAATTATATAGGTTTTACTGACACCAATAACGATTGTATGACAATTAATCTTTGGTGTAAATTTGAGGGAAATCAATCTCACAATGGTCCAAAAAGATAAATGTTCCCTTAATTTCCCCATGGTTATTATAAATTATTTTAATATACCAACTCTTATTTCAGGATTTGTTGTGCGACGGGCTCTGAAAAAGCTGTCCTGTGTCTGCCGTGCCAGCTTGGTAACAAATGCTGCATCTGCCATCAAGGACCAGAGCTACCACCTGCTCAAGTTAAAAAACAATGGAGGTCTGGTGATTCCATCAGAAGGCACAGTGATGGTAGTCAGGGCAGCAGAGTGGGTCATTCGTCAGACCTGATGTACCAGACGATCACAGCCCATCAAAGTGCTAGAAGTCGTGTACATTGTAAGGAAGAGGATAGGGTCAGAGGATGTGTTTGTGCTCAGAGAGCACATCGGAGAAACACAGTATGGCATAGACAGCCACCACCATACGCTGTTAACGTTGGTTGTGTCCTTGTTTTTTAAGTTAAGGCTGCACCACATTGCCAAAATAACTAACCTTAGCTTACAGAGCAACAACATGCAACAGAAGCTCAATAAAACCGTCCTTTTCAAAGGGCATTAGCCAAGCTATGTTTTTTGGGTCATTTTTTAAATCTCTGTCTTCCATGTGTATACCATCACAGTAGTGTAGGTGGGGATTTCAACATGCTGGCAACATATAAACATATAATGCTGGCAACCCTGCTGCCAGCATTATACTGTAAAAATACAGGGCAATTTGTTACAGTGCAGGTGTTTCAGTTTCATTGTCCAACCCCTGTGTATATAAGATAAGATAAGATAGTCTTTATTGACCTCACAATGGAGAAATTCACTTGTCACATTGGCTCAATAGTCAGTCAATAGTCAGGAGTAGGAAAGGGTGCATCAGTTATATACAGTGTATCTTCCTATATACAGTGGATCAAAAAGAAAATGAAAAAAAAGAATAAAGGAGAAATAAAAAAATACAAAAGAAATCGGAGTAGGCAGGTGATGTCATGTGTACTTCCCGGTTATATACACATATATATATACATACATATATATATACATACACACATATATATACATACATATATACATACACACACACATTCACTTGGTGATAGCAGCAGAAGTTCTTCCGGATCATTGCACAGGTTATAGCACAGTGTATTAAATAGATTATTGCACATTATTTATTGCCCAAAGTTATAACAGTTGTGGTTATATAGAACAGATTGCTGGATCAATGTGTGCTTCTGTGCTTTTTTGTCTGTCTTGTTGTGTCTCTGCTCTGTCTTCTGTAACCCCCAGTCGGTCGAGGCAGATGACCGTTCATACTGAGCCCGGTTCTGCTGGTGGTTTTTCCTTCCTGTTAATGGGGAGGTTTTTTTCTGCTGTTGCTTTATGCTTGCTCAGTATGAGGGATTGTTGCAAAGCCATGGACAATGCAGACGACTCTCCCTGTGGCTCTACGCTTCTTCAGGAGGGAATGCTGCTTGTCAAGACTTTTCTGAAATCAACTGGTTCCCTTATATAGGATTAAAGATTAAAAACTTCTTTCTTTTAAAGGCCAGCTAAAGATATTTTAAAGCTGCTTCCAATTATGGATGACTGTGTATGAATGGTTTGGTAAAATGGTGCCATCTAGTGTTAAAAATTATAATAGCATGGCTTGGGGCTTACTGTTTTAATGCGTTTTTAATGGTTTTCCACAAACTTGATTTTTGCGGTGCTATAACGAAGGCAAATATGGATATTTCTTCAAACCTTTGATAACTTTTAATCCCCAATGTCTTAACTCCACGCTGAAAAAATTTGAAAGTGATAGCTTGAAATGCCTAGGAGGAGTTCGTAAAAGTAGGAGGCAAAAACCGGCAATATTTTACCCTTTGACCCAAAATGGCCGACTTCCTGTGGGTTTTAGACACTGAGCTATATAATACACTGGAGTGCTGATTTTGCCGAAAAAGTGAAGTCACCGGCCGCCATCTTGCTACTCCCTACTCCCCCAGTATCACAACGTAAAAATGCCGACGTGTGTAGCATTTGCCTGCAACAATAAACAGTTTTCTGGCTGTGGGAAGACATTTCACAGGTAATTTTACAGTCAGTGGATGTACTAACAGTATCAAGTACAAAGAGAATCCATATATACGCCGATTTATCCTGTAGTTTAGTCTGAAGCCTAACATTAGTGTCGCTATCTCGGACCGACTTCATTAGATTGACTGAGTTAGTAATTGACATTATTTCTAAAGTTAAAAAATAGATGGAGAACATCGAAATTAATTAACTGTGAAAAGTCAATGTAGTAGATTAAATCGATGATGCTGTCATTGTTGTAGTGTTTGGTACGTTTCTCATTAGAGAAAGCAATGTGTTGAAATATTTTGCATGTTATCTATATATGTATGTGTGTATACATCTATCTATCTATCTATCTATCTAGATAGATAGATAGATATATACACACACATATATATACACACACATGTATATGTATATACACACATATATATATATATATGTATATACACATATATATATATATATATATATATATATATATATATATATATATATATATATATATATATATATATACACATATGCATACACACGCTGTGTATGTAATGCATAGATATACATGTACACTTGTATGTGATTTTTCTAGTGTAGAAACTGAAGCTCTGTGGAGTGCTTAAATTGGTTATCAATTTAGCTCTATTTTAAATCTATGTCAAATTTAAAGGCAAATGCACAGGCACAGCATAAAAGTATATTTCATTTGACATTTTAAAAGTCTTAAGCCCCCCCCTGAACATGAGAAAATCCTCGTTATTCAATGCTGTAGCGCACGTATTCCCTAGTTACTGGGGGAAAATAGGGAGTACCAATATGGCGGCTGGTGGCTTCAAAGCGACTCGTTCTAACAGACGCGATTAGCACTCCAGTGTATTATATAGCTCAGTGGCTTTAGAGCATACCCCCAAGAGACTTATTTTCATTATTTTCCATGTTCTACCTGGGTAAAAAATTTCAGTTTTCTATGTGTTACGGTTTGGCCCAACTCACTCTAGTTGGCGCTGTTGAGCGGGTTTGCCACGCCCGTTTTCAATTACACTAAAATCATGCGATTTCTCATGGGGGTGTCATGCTGCAGCCTTGCTTGCTGCACCATGGACATTTCAGGGCACTATTCACCCTCCATACATCCCACTCTCCTCTCCACCTCAGTAATCATCTACACCTGTCAGGCTCTAATCAAGCCAGAACTCATCTCACCTGTCATCCTCTCTATTTAAGCTGCCTGCATTCATTCCTTCCTTGTCGTTTGGTTCTGTTGGTTTCTGCTCTCATCTGCTCATGACTGCTCACCTCACCTGTTCTTGTCAAGCCCGAGTTCCCTTCATCTCCGCCCGCCTGCTGTGGTTCTGGTTCCGATCTCACTCCGGTCCTGCAAGTATTCACCTAGTCGTGCTGCTTAATCCTGCTGGTCCAGTCCTGGTTCTCAAGTCTCCATTCTGCCGTGCTGCTCTCAAGTTCTGGTTCTCTAGTCTCCATTCTGCCGTGCTGCTGGTCCTGCTGCCTCCATGCTCTGGCTCCGTCCAGCTAGCCTGCTCCTGCCACTAACTGCCTCCTGCTCCCGTCTGGTCTGAACTCTGGTCTTCATCATCTACAATTCATCTTCTTCAATAAACTCACAAAACAGAACTCTATGTGTGTGGTTGTGTTCGGGTTCATCACAAAAATATGACAGGGGGACAATTTTGGGTAAAGTTTGGTGAGTTTTCATGCATGTTTAGGCCTCCAAAAAGCCGTTCCAAGAATAAATAATAATAATAATAATAATAATAATAAAACCTGCAGTTACAATAGGCCTTCGCAGCGCTTAGCTGCTCGGGCCTAATAATAAAACCTGCAGATACAAAATCTGGTGCAGATCGGTCGATGCAGCGAGGAGAAACAGCTGTTGAATAATGATAATGCATTTGGCCACCGGGCCGGACTAAATCGTTTGGCGGGCCGGATTCGGCCCGCGGGCCGTACGTTTGACACCCCTGGTTTAAACATTAGTATACCAATTTAATTAAAGGTATTTTACTAGCTGTTAATCGAGCTTCATGTAAAAGTTAACAAAACCTTTTTAGTTATTTAAAGTTAATTGTTATTTCATGTGTTTAAGGGTTTCGTTTCTTGCATTAAGACAGTCTTCCGCTTATCCGGGGTTGGGTCGCGGGGGTAGCAGCTTCAGTAGAGAGGCCCAGACGTCCCTCTCCCCAGCCACTTGGGCCAGCTCCTCCGGGGGAATCCCAAGGCGTTCCTAGGCCAGCCGAGAAACATAGTCTCTCCAGCGTGTCCTGGGTCTTCCCCTGGACCTCCTCCCGATGGGACGTGCCCGGAACACCTCACCAGGGAGGCGTCCAGGAGGCATCCAAACCAGATGGCCGAGCCATCTCAACTGGCTCCTCTCAACGTGTAGGAGCAGCGGCTCTACTCTGAGTCCTCCCCGGATGACGAAGCTCCTCACCCTATCTCTAAGGGAGAGCCCAGACATAACCTGACAACAGCCAGCTGTATATCGCTCCGCCTAGCTCCACTCACATACATCTGGGACACTGCCGATAGAGAATGATTTCTCCAACCAATTTTATGGTCTGGCCAATCAGGACGCAGGGCTGGAGTTTCATATATGTGACGTAGTGGAGACGCGACCATGACGTGAGACTGTTTTGATAGCAATGGCGGCTCGTCGAGGAAGCAAGCGTTAGCATTGATGCTGCTATTTCTACCGTGTTGTCCAATCTACCTAATATTGTTTCATTAAAAGAACATCAGAGAACGCCTCTGAAGGCTTTTGTTGGTGGAAACCATGTTTTCGCCCTTCTCCCGACCGGATTTGGCAAGTTTTGTTTTCCGGGGCCAGCGGACGCGCAGACGCGGACGCGCCCCGGAGCGGTTAGCGGTTAGCGCTAACCATGTTAGGAGGCCTTTAGTCCTCAACGCGGTCGGCCCGGAATCGACTCCGACCCGCGGCGCTTTGCCGCCTGTCTTCCCCCCTCTTCCTGTCAGCTCACTGTCAATAAAACGCGTGCCACTAGAGCCGCAAACACATTATTATTATTTTTTTTTTTTTTTTCCTGCGTCGCTATCATTAGCGTCACGGGTTAGCTTCGGTGTGAGTGGTTGAAATAGCACGTCAATAAAGATGACAGACAAGTGGCTTATCCAATCATATGCAAGAATTTTTGATAAGGCCCAGCCTTCTGTAAATGCAATTCCTATGGCGGAGTCCCAGATGTATGTGAGTGGAGCTAGGCGGAGCGATATACAGCTGGCTGTTGTCAGGTTAGCCCAGACACACTACGGAGAAAACTCATTTCGGCCGCTTGTATCCGGGATCTCGTTCTTTCGGTCACAACCCAAAGTTCATGACCATAGATGAGGGTAGGAACGTAGATCGACCGGTAAATCGAGAGCTTCGCCTTTTGGCTCAGCTCTCTCTTCACCACAACGGATCGGTACAGTGCCCGCTTCACAGCAGACGCCGCACCAATCCGCCTGTCGATCTCCCGCTCCATCTTCCCCTCATCCGTGAACGAGACCCCAAGATACTTAAACTCCTCCACTAGAAGCTGGCTCTTGGGACTTTCCTTTTTGAAAAAAAGCTTATAGTTAGAGTGGCTCATGTTACCCTGAGCTACCTCTATAGTTATGCTGCTATAGGTTTAGGCTACTGGAGGACATCAGGGCCTATATGTCTCACTTTACTGAGTTCTACTGTTCTCCAGTCTACTGTTCTCCAGTTTTGCATCACTGTTGTCATTACAGCTTTTAACTTTTTGTTCTCTCTCTTTTTTCTTCATAGTAGGTACACCTGGTCTGGCATTCTGTTAGCTTTGGCATCATCCAGGGAAGACAGATCACCCGCTAATACCATCTAATATAGAACAGATTGCTGGATAAATGTGTGCTTCTGTGCTTTTTTTGTCTGTCTTGTTGTGTCTCTGCTCTGTCTTCTGTAACCCCCAGTCGGTCGAGGCAGATGACCGTTCATACTGAGCCTGGTTCTGGTTCTGCTGGAGGGTTATATGTTGTATTCAGTGATCGCCTGTATGCCTTGCCACATCCTCGTGGTGTTGCTGGTGTCATGCAAAAGATCCTGGATTTTCTGACTGTGGTTCCGCTTTGCTAACCTGATGACACGGTTCAAGTTGGCTCTCGTTGTCCTCAGTGCCTCCTTGTCACCAGACTTGAAGGCTGAATTCCATGCTCTTAGCACTTGTCAAACATCCTCAGTCATCCAGGGTCATTGGTTGGCTCGGGTGATGATGTTCTTTGTGGTGCTGATGTCCTCAATGCATTTGTTGATGTAGGCTGACACAGTCATGGCATACTCAACGTTGATCTTGTTGTCATATGTTGCTGCAGCTTTGAACATGTCCCAGTCAGACCACTCAAAACAGTCCTGGAGTGCCTTCATGGCCCCCTCAGTCCACACCCTCGCCTGCCTCACTGTAGGTTTAGCTCTGATCAGCAGGGGCCTGTATGCAGGAATTAGCATTACAGAAAGGTGGTCTGAGGAGCCGAGGTGGGGGCGGGGGGGCTGCTCTGAATGTGTCTTTTATATTTGTGTAAACTAAGTCCGTCAGGGTGCAATTCTGCCTGCTGCACCCTGAACCTTTCTAGCACCTTCTTCCTTCTGCCCTGCTCCGTCTCCCTCCACTAATCATCTACACCTGTCAGTTTATAATCAGCACGGACTCATTCCACCTGCCAGCCTCTCCATATAAACCCTCCTCAGTCAGCTCCTCACCGCCGGTCCGTCTTCAATCATCTGATGCCCTCAGTCAGAGATTCTCCCACGTCTGTCTGAGCGTCATCTCTCCCTAGTCTGGCAACCAGAGATTTTCCCACGTCTGGTTGCCAGAGTTCCCCTCGTACTTCTGCCTGCCTGAGGTTCCTACTCATGTGTCTCAAGAACTCTCCCCACTGCCCTGCTGGATTTACTGCAGCCCCTGTGTCTCTAGAACTCTCTCTGCTGCCCTGCTGGATTTACTACAGCCCCCGTGTTCCACGAACTCTCACCAGCTCTGAAGGCTTCCTGTCTCAGCAGCACAGCACCCGCAGCTCTACAGCTCTCTCTGGCTCTCCAGCTCCCTCTCCAGTCCTCCAGCTCCTGCATTTGTCATTCACCTGTTCCATCCTGGTAACAGATTCTGGTTTCCTTCCTCCACAACTCATCTTAATCAATAAAACTCATAAAACGAAGCTCTGTGTGTGTGGTAGTGTTCGGGTTCATCAGGACAAATCCTGACTAAGTCTAGAGTGTTCTCTCCCCGAGTAGCAAAATCCACCTGTTGGTAGAAATGAGGGAGAACAGTTTTCATATTGGTCTGGTTAAAATCCCCAGCAATGATGAAAACACCCTCTGTGTGTGCAGATTGCAGCTCGGAGATAGTCCGATAGAGAACACTCATAGCCTTTTTTGTATTAGCGTTGGAGGCAAATAAACAGCTGTGATGCTAACAACAGTGAACTCTCTAGGTAGGTAGGAAGGTCTGCAGTTAACAGTCAAAAGCTATATGTCCGGAGAGCAGAAGCTGGCGGCTGATTTAGCGTTTTTACACCAGTTATTGTTGATGTAAACACACAGCCCGACCCCTCGGGACTTACCGCTAAGACAGCTGTTTCTATCGGCGCGGAAAGTAGCGAGCCCCTCCAGGCTAACAGTGTTGTTCAGGATCAATGAGGTAAGCCACGCCTCCGTCAGGATGAGAGCGCAACAGTTGCTCAACTCCCTCTTTGAAGAGTTCAAGTTGTAGATGGTCTATTTTGTTATCCAGTGAGCAGACATTGGAGAGCAGGATGGAAGGAAGCGGCGTTCTGTTGGGGTTTGTTTTCAGCTTAGCTATTAGCCCGCCTCAGCAGCCGCGCTTCCACCGCTGGTCACACCACCTACGCTTGCTCCGCCTCCGACGTGTGCTGCTCCGCGAGTCCGCTGCATCATGGGCCTCTGGGACTTGTGCCCGAAGCACTCCGAAGCGACTTAAACGGTCGCGAGTAGTTGTAGTTACGAGTCCAAAAACACTTGATGACCATAACTCCAGCAGGCACTGACGGTCAAGTACTGATCTACCGGGTCGATGAATAGTTTGGTGGCATATTTTTGTAGAAAATGCCACAAGTTGTCGGGAGCTGTACGCAGCTACAGCATCTCAGGGCGTAGCCGGTGGTGGTGTTTGTCTTAGTTTGCGTTTGACTCTCTGACCCTACCGCCCATCTCTGGTCCACGCGGGCTATGGCGTGCGCTGGCGGAGCCTCCCTCTTTGGGTGGGTTTATTATACATCTGACATTTTCCTTTATAACATGCTCACAACACACATATATGTAGGGCATTAATTGTGGGTGGGGATAATACATTGGGGGGGGGGGGCTTATTGTGTAGGTCTCACACCTGTTGGCTTCCTCTGTCCCCACTTGCATTTAGACATTGAGGGATCTGGGTTGGGTACATCGGGGGTGCACTGGCACCTGCTACCTTCCGGAGGGGTGTGGACTGTGGACTGGCTCCTCCTTTTTGGCCCTCCCAGTTTTAAACGCACTTGAGAACAACATGCAACAACACAACTTTGGAGCAGGTGGAGGCAGGCTCAGGTCTTTTTCACACCCCTGTTCTCCGATTGCCACCCAGAGTCCAGGGCCTGGAGGAGGAACGGGCCACCTGATCTTGGCTGGCGGTGGACATTGGGTCTGGGTTGCTGGCTTGGACTGGCCCTTTTGCTCTCTGCTGGACTATGGTTGGTAGGGGAGGGCTAAGGTATGGAGGGCAGGGTGTGGGGGAGGTAGAACCTCAGGGTTTGTGGGGCGACTCTAGTTGCTTAGCCCGTTCGGTTATGTTGGCCACATTTCAGGGTGGATGGCCCGTGGGTCATCTGGTCTGGGACCAGTATGGGGGGTTAGGTCTGGACCGGGTAGGTGAGGTTGCGGTGGTAACCCCCCTCCACCCGATCTTGATGTTAGGGTTCACCTCCCGGGTCCATTGGCTGGATACCCCTCTGGGGTGCCGATGCCTGGACCTGGGAATATAGGTTATGTGTGGTGAGTATGAGTGTGTGTACTGCTTCCCCCTTTTTTTGTAGGAGAGTTTGCATGTGCTGCGATAGACTCGCGACCTGTCCAGAGTGTACCCCGCCTCTTGCCCATTGACAGCTGGAGATAGGCACCAGCACCCCTCGCAACCCCATAAGGGATAAGCGTGTTAGACAATGGATGGATGGATAGATGGATGGTTGGATGGAGTTTGCATGTTGGGCACTAGGGTAGGAACAAGTGAATGTGACTGTGTACATAGTTTTCTGTTTGTCTATTTATCAGGGTGTGTTTGACCTGCCCCTGCTCCTGGGACATCTCATATTTCCACTAAGTGTGGAGCACATCCCCCATCCTGCTCCCCTCTGTTGGCTGGCACCTCTGCCTGCTGGTGTGTTGGTGGTCCTCGTTGTCCGGGGCTGAGTGCTTGGGCGCTCCTGGCGGCTGCTTCGTGGGGCCTGGCCCCCCTGTGGCTCTATCGGGGCCTCCGGAGGGGTGGGGGCGGAGTGCCCCTGGGCCTCAGGTCCTTGGGGCTCATGGTTGGATCCGCTCCGGCATAGCTGGCTGCCGGCTGAGCCCACGGGCTCGTCCCGCGGCTCTCGGGGCTTTGCTGTTGTGGCTGTTGGGGAGTTTCCTGGGGCTCGTCTCTCCTCCTCCCTCAGGTGGGGGAGGCAGTTTTCCCTGTGTTGGCCCCTCGTGGGAACCTTTGCTGTGGGAGTCCCTTCGGGCATCTGGGGTTTTGGTTCCCCTGATGTCTGCCTTGGTGCTCTGGGGAGCAGGTCTTTGATCCTCACAACCACTATTGAGCATTTTTGTAACACTTAAAGGTGCTTGGATTCAGGTACTTCCAGATACACTTCTATACAAAAATCCCCTATTAATATCTTTAGCTGTCACTTCCGGATTAAATAATACTGTATAATCTTCAACCAACTGAATGCTGGTGAGAGTGTGGACTATGCCCTGCAGACCACACCCATAGTTTTTTTGGGCCTGCATTGCATTAGACTAATACTGGGAAGATGTTCATCGAACGGTAAAGGAAATACTAGACTTTGATGTAACATATACATGTATTACGTTTTACTTAGGTAATTTGGATCCAAACCTGTCTTAAGCAGAAAAATATCTTCTTGAAATTTTCATGGTTGCAAGTAAAAAAGCAATTACCAAGCGATGGCTTACCAAAGACCTCCCAAATATAAACCAGTGGTTTACCATAGTGACAAGCTTTCAGTCTATGGATCGCTTAACCTTTTAACTAAGGTTTCAAAAACAGAAGGTTGATGCCCTATGGGAGAAATGGACCACCTACCTCATGTTAAGGGATGATATTTGACAATAGCCAATTTTGTGGCGCTTGTCTTTGTTTACTCTTATTGCATATACATTTGTTACACCTCTTTTATACCCCAGTTTATTCTCTGCTTTTGTTTTTCCATTGTCATCATTTTTATTATTGTCTGTTACTTATTCAACTTTTAAAAAACTGAACAACAAGTAAAGTATATAAAACAATATTGAATATTCTTCAATGATGTTATCAAGGTGTTGTTTCTTTGTACCTGTAATACTTTATCAGTTGATTTTGCTGTTCTTTTTATATCTCTCTTTGCAGGTGAAGAATCAGACTCAGGGGATGATATATTGCGCTCTCACTTTTCTCTCTTCTTTTCTCCCTTTAGGCATTTTGTCTCATCTGTTTCTCTACATTTTTCCTATTCTATCTTCCTATTTCTCTGTCCATTTAACATGAAATTGTCCCAGCATAAATTCTAATAAACCTTCTTTTATATATAAATCAAGCGGAGCATTATGACGAAAGCAGTAAGGATCCACTTGTAAAATCTGTTGGGCTCATTTTGGCATTAAGACAACAATTCTTATTGCCACATTGCCAGACAGGACACACACAAAAAAGACAATAACTTGTTTTGCAAGCTTGCTGTATGTAAAAACTTAAAATTTTCTTACTCATAAAAGTTGTTTTCAAACAGCCAAACTAAGAATACTAAATTATTGACTTATTGTGCAAGAATGCTTGCTAGTGCAACTAAGTGAATGTATTTTGTAGGGTTTTGTTATGTTGAGGTGGTGATGGGCCCAAAATGCAGATAACCAGACGTAGCTGAAGGAGCAAAATTACTGTTTATTTGGAGTTGAAGGAAAAAGGTGAGGTAGAGGTGGCGTCTCCGGACGCAGAGGCAGGTTGTGGAGGCAGGCAAGCTCACAGTGGGTAGCAGCTGGAGGTGAGGGAGGTGGAAAGTGTGGCTGGGTTGTAGGAAGCCTGATGTGGAGCTGGAACCTAGAGATAGAGAGCACAAGTAAGGTAACCATGGACAATCTCTAGTGGTAGTAATGGTGGGTTTCTCGAGAAGAACACTGGCCGATCTACCAACAAAGCAGAGACCATCTGGCAGCAAGCACACAGGAGGCCAGGCTCTAAATACTGCTCCAGATGAAGATAGGTCTCAGGTGTGTGCAGCCAGCCCCTCCACAAGCCACTCCTATCGAAGAGACAGCACACCCAAACCACACCCACACAGTTTCACACACCACAGGTTTGTTGTTTTATATATATATATATATATATATATATATACACACACTACCGTTCAAAAGTTTGGGGTCACATTGAAATGTCCTTATTTTTGAAGGAAAAGCACTGTACCTTTCAATGAAGATAACTTTAAACTAGTCTTAACTTTAAAGAAATACACTCTATACATTGCTAATGTGGTAAATGACTAGTCTAGCTGCAAATGTCTGGTTTTTGGTGCAATATCTACATAGGTGTATAGAGGCCCATTTCCAGCAACTATCACTCCAGTGTTCTAATGGTACAATGTGTTTGCTCATTGGCTCAGAAGGCTAATTGATGATTAGAAAACCCTTGTGCAATCATGTTCACACATCTGAAAACAGTTTAGCTCGTTACAGAAGCTACAAAACTGACCTTCCTTTGAGCAGATTGAGTTTCTGGAGCATCACATTTGTGGGGTCAATTAAACGCTCAAAATGGCCAGAAAAAGAGAATTTTCATCTGAAACTCGACAGTCTATTCTTGTTCTTAGAAATGAAGGCTATTCCATGCGAGAAATTGCTAAGAAATTGAAGATTTCCTACAACGGTGTGTACTACTCTCTTCAGAGGACAGCACAAACAGGCTCTAACCAGAGTAGAAAAAGAAGTGGGAGGCTGCATTGCACAACTGAGCAAGAAGATAAGTACATTAGAGTCTCTAGTTTGAGAAACAGACGCCTCACAGGTCCCCACCTGGCATCTTCATTAAATAGTACCTGCAAAACACCAGTGTCAACATCTACAGAGAAGAGGCGGCTGCGGCATTCTGGGCTTCACGGCAGAGTGGCAAAGAAAAAGCCATATCTGAGACTGGCCAATAAAAGAAAAAGATTAAGATGGGCAAAAGAACACAGACATTGGACAGAGAAAGACTGGAAAAAAGTGTTGTTGACGGATGAATCCAAGTTTGAGGTGTTTGGATCACAAAGAAGAACGCTTGTGAGACGCAGAACAAATGAAAAGATGCTGGAAGAATGCCTGACGCCATCTGTTAAGCATGGTGTAGGTAATGTGATGGTCTGGGGTTGCTTTGGTGCTGGTAAGGTGGGAGATTTGTACAGGGTAAAAGGGATTCTGAATAAGGAAGGCTATCACTCCATTTTGCAACGCCATGCCATACCCAGTGGCCAGCGCTTGAGTGGAGCCAATTTCATCCTACAACAGGACAATGACCCTAAACACACCTCCAAATTGTGCAAGAACTATTTAGAGCAGAAGCAGGCAGCTGGTATTCTATCGGTAATGGAGTGGCCAGCGCAGTCCCCAGATCTGAACCCCATTGAGCTGTTGTGGGAGCAGCTTGACCGTATGGTACGCAAGAAGTGCCCATCCAACCAATCCAACTTGTGGGAGCTGCTTCTGGAAGTGTGGGGTGCAATTTCTCCAGATTACCTCAACAAATTAACAGCTAGAATGCCAAAGGTCTGCAATGCTGTAATTGCTGCAAATGGAGGATTCTTTGACGAAAGCAAAGTTTGATGTAAAAAAAATCTTATTTCAAATACAAATCATTATTTCTAACCTTGTCAATGTCTTGACTCTATTTTCTATTAATTTCACAACGTATGGTGGTGAATAAGTGTGACTTTTCATGGAAAACACAAAATTGTTTGGGTGACCCCAAACTTTTGAACGGTAGTGTATATATATATATATATATATATATATATATATATATATATATATATATATATATATATATATATATATATATATATGGTGTAGGTGTTTATTGTATTAAAGTTATAGTGGACAATGTTTTTCAGCTTCGAGTAATGGGGGGATCATCTTATCTATTGGTGTTCCCACAGGCCAATCATTGTGACGTTCTCACCTTACACCATTATGCATGCTTATTCCTTGCTAGTTTCTTCTTGCCGGTTGTGTTTATGCATCAAGTGAGCTTATGTTTCAGCTGTTCATAGTGGCACCGCTGCTCTCTCTGTATACTTAGAAAAGGGCTGCGAGTCACAACAAGCAAACTGTCTTACAAGTTTTTGAGGAGAAGAGGAAGGCCTCAGTAGACAGATGTAAGACCAGAGTGGATTTGGAAGATTCTTTCACCTGATCTCCTTTAAGGAGCAGAAGAGCAGGTAGGATGGTCTTGCACAGTTATTAAAAAACAATAATTTGGGCTTTTCTTACCTACATTTCCAATAAAATTGTCCACTATACCTTTAAATGACAGAATTTTGAAAACTTTGATGTGCACTTTGTAATATTTAAAATTAAAAGTTTACATTTTACATTTTTGTCAGTGTCGGATTCAATTTATGTGATGAAACCTGTTCTGAGGCAACCTGACCCTAGCCAGACGGATGTCGCTCCGCCTAGCTTCACTCACATCCATCTGGGACATCTCCCATAGAGAGTGATTTCTCCAACCAATTTTATTGTCTAGCCAATCAGGACGCAGGGCTGGAGTTTCATAGATGTGACGTAGTGGAGAAGCGACCGTGACGTGAGACTGTTTTGATTTAGACAGCAATGGCGGCTCGCATCGAGGAAGCAAGCGTTAACATTGATGCTGCTATTTCTTCCGTGTTGTCCAATCTACCTAATATTGTTTCATTAAAAGAACATCAGAGAGCGGCTCTGAAGGCTTTTGTTGGTGGAAACGATGTTTTCGCCCTTCTCCCGACCGGATTTGGCAAGTTTTGTTTTCCGGGGCGCGTCCGCAGCGGAGCGGTTAGCGCGAACCGTATTAGGAGGCCTTTAGTCCTCGACGCGGTCGGCCCGGGATTGACTCCGACCCGCGGCGCTTTGCCGCCTGTCTTCCCCCCTCTTCCACCCTCTTCCTTTCAGCTCACTGTCAATGAAACGCGTGCCACTAGAGCCGCAAACACATTAAAAAAAAAAAAAACCTGCGTCGCTCTCACAGCGTCACGGGTTAGCTTCGGTGTGAGTGGTTGAAATAGCACGTCGATAAAGATGACAGACAAGTGGCTTATCCAATCATATGCAAGGATTTTTGATAAGGCCCAGCCTTCAATAAAGGCAATTCCTATGGAGAGGTCCCAGATGGATGTGAGTGGAGCTAGGCGGAGCGACATCCGTCTGGCTAGAGTCAGGTTAGTTCTGAGGCCCCTTTGGAATGTTTTGCCTGGGGCCTTAAGAGATCCTTGAAGTGCCACTGCTCTCAAGGACTATAGTCTGAGACCACTGCTCTAGGTAAAGGACAACCCAGTTTATTGAGACTATGTAAAGTCAAAGGGGAACACTTTCTCTGAGTATTTAAGTCATGGAACTATCAACTGAATTGTATAGCCTGTAACAGTATTTAATAGTTTCTCCTTGAACGTTATGATAGTTATGACACATAACTATTTCTCCCTACCTTGTCCCTAATTTACTGTAATCCTGGTTTAATAATGACACATAGTGTTACACTTGCAAATATAACTCAGTGTCCAGTCAGTTTCAGGATTCCTCCTGAGTGCATCTGAATTAGAGAATAGCTTCCATGAAGGATTTCTTCTAAGTACAGCACTGTGATGAGAGGCGGAGGGTGGTTGAAGACAGCTTCACTCTCTCCCTCTTGTCTCTTTTTATCTTTCTCCCTTTCTTCCTCACCTTTGCTCATACCACCCACCCACACACACAAATGCATACATATACATGCCACTTCTCCAGGAAGCAATCAAGTCCTTGTGGAGAGGTTGGAATAGTTCATATTAACAGTGCACTCTGAGTGGTTACTTGAGTCAGGAGGTCATGTCTTAGCTACCACCCACTTCTTGCCCCTAATCATCCTTCATTACCTTATTTGCACACGCGTCTAAGCATGTCGAGGTTTGTGAGTTTTCTTCTACATGTTTTTTTGTTTTCCTGCATTTTTATAAATCTATTTTCTTTCTACTTGCACTTGTCTCCACATAAATATTTGCATATTCGTATTTGCATATGAATACTGTACCTGCCAACATGTGTTTTAGTGGAGCATCTTTAAAAACCACCAGTGCCAAAGGTTGATGGAAGAAATTAGATGAGGCACAGACAGGGAGATTAAGGAGGTGATGGGTGAGATACATGATGGGAGGGAAGGAGTGGTTTTAGGAGAGAAGCAATGAGAGGGGGAGACCCTGTCAAAGGAGTGCCATAAAGGAGAAATGGAGAAAGAGCTCTTGAGAGAAGGAGGATGGTAATTACTTAAGCGCTTTCTCTGTCGATGTCTTTGAACTTTGTATGAGTCTTGTGGTTGATCACAAGTTTATCATGGAATATGTTTAAAACACTACATTATTGTTTTAATGGAAAATTCATGCCAAATTAATTAAATAAAATCCAATAATTCAGCTAGATCTACTGCTTCTTTTTAGCAAATAACTACGTAGTATGATGTTGCTGTTCTTTAAGACTGCATCACCAGTCATTATCATTCAATAATACCCTATCATTATGTGGATAAAATGTCCACGTAATGATAAGGGGAGTCTTAGTGATAGAGAATGTATAAAAACATACATTCTTTATACTCGGTTCCAAGTGCTTAACTATACCTTAAGTAGCTTGAAAACTGATTTAAAGTTACCCTACTCTAATCCCAGTCACAAGAGGGCCTAGCATCTTTACTAAGTTTAGAAGATGTCAATTTCTTTTATCTCTCTTTTTATTAGCAGAAGGCCATCTAAATACTTAAGCTCACCAGCCTGAGGTCGGAATACTGGAAATCTACTAAAACATTCCAAAAAGAGTAAAAAACAAACGCCAATTTGGGAACTACTAAAACATATTATATCTGCTCACAATAATGGATTAGTGAGGGGTGGTGCATGGTGTGGCAGTAGCGTAGATACCCCTAGAGGTAATCAGCCATCGACATGGCTGTCCTGGATTCAATGCTTGGCTTTGAACCGTTTCCTGCATGTCTTCCCCCTTCCCCAATCTCGCTGTCAATTTCCTGTCTACTTACTTTGAATGAAGGCCACTTGGGCCAGTGAAAATTGAAAGAACAAAATGATAATCATAATGGTTTGGGCTCTTAAGGGGAGTATCCCATGTCACAGTAGAACCCATTCTGCAGTACAGATCACAGTCATGCTATCATTACTGCAGATACAAATCCAGTTTGTCTTTTTGTCCCTTACTCCATCCTGCCATTACTTATGAACAAGACACCAACCTATTCAAAGTCCTCTGCTCTCAGCAATCCAAAGGAAGTAGTCCACCATTTTCTGTTTGGGAATCCATTTTCTTTACACTTGGATGTTAATTGCACCAGGGCATTCTAAAGGTTATGACTTGAAAGCAAAACTCACATGTACCTGATAAGTAATCTTCCATGACCCATTTAGCAACTCCATAAAAGTAAAGACTTGGCCCAATGTTTCACTACTCAGAATCAGAATCAGATATACTTTAATAATCCCAGAGGGAAATTACTGTTTCAGTACAACCGCCATAACATACATCACAAACAATTCAGGGGGAGACGATTTACTGAGGCCATGCTGCCAAGGACACCGCCTTACACGGTGCCCACAGGGCGCTGCCATTAACTCTGTGGAAAGATAGGAGCCACACTAGGAAGGGAGAGGGAAAAACACATATATCACACTTTATCCTATTACCAGGATACAGTTTGAGATATCAAAAACCTCAGCACGAAAAGCACGAATAAGACGAGACACATATTAACATTGGAGACTTGTCGCGTGTAAGTTCATGAGATAAATGTGCGTCAGTAGTGTGTGCATGTTGTGTGGATTTTTTTATGTCCATGAATGCCGTCCAGCAGGCAAGTGTCCTTGATGTTGGAAAGTTTTTCTCACTCGCGCCACAGCTTAACGCATCCACAGATGTCCGCGGGGGAGGAGGGAGCGGGGGGGAGTAGTTCTGGGCCATCTTGCCATAACATCCAGGGTAGTTTTAGATAGTGGGAAAGCCTAATTAAAATACACAATTTGTTATGAGAACAAGCTGTACCAACTTTTCCATCAGCTTTAAGAGTCATTTCATCGCTGGCTCCACGGATCCAATATTCCGAATTTGTTGGGCTTTTTCGAGTTTCACGTCTAGATTTTATCCCATTTCGCCTCTGAGTTCAACCACCGTATCCAGCCTGCGTTCCAGCGCATCCAACTTACAGCGTAGCTCGTAAGTTTACTGCTGGGAAAAGGAAACTGCTGCACCTGAATCCAAGGCTTGACAAATGGTTGGAGACTTAGTAATAAATTAGTTTAGTAAATCTTTTTAACAAACAATAAATATAAAAAGATTTTATATTTATCCTCAAAACTCAGATCATCAGTTGACAGCACTGAAGTACAGGCTAAAATAGGATAATGCCCTTGTCAAAAGGATGCCAAAGTACACCTTGATTTATTGAGACAGAGACTAAGAACTGAGAAAAATAGAATGAATAGAGATGAAGAAGTGATGGATGATGGCAGTGTTGAAAGGAAAAGACAGAGTGACTGATTGAAAGGGAGGGAGATCAGAAGAAAACAGCAGGTGATGGAGCAAAGACAATGCCAGAGGATCATGTGTGAGCTGCGTGGCAACTTGCTGGTATGGAGATAGAAATATGTCAACAAACTGTGAGGGTGTGTTTTAGAGTGAAGGCGTTAAATTTGACGTCTGTTCACAGATGATGCAATATTCTCTCATTCACAACAGGAGCAAGAAAAACTACTCTGATCTGCCTTTTTTCCACCCATGCTCTTCATCTGTCTCTCACCAATCCTTCTCTTTTATGCTTAGCAGCCTGTTCTCTTACAAAGGCTTAAAAAATGAAGTCAAGAGGATTCAGTCTCCAACTGGAGAAGCATCTTGCACAAAGGCAGGGGTGGGCCAGCTTGCTGAGAATTTTTTCCCTTTCTGTTGGAGAGAAGAAGTTTGAAGGACAAGAAACTACACTGAAAAAAGTGAAAAGACTGTGTCATTCCTTCAAAGTGCATTTTTAAACTGGTTTAATGAAAAACCATGGTTTCCGTTTTGAATTTGATTTTTCCAGTTTGTTTCAAAGCAAACGACACTCCCCCTGGATAAAATTAAATAAAACAACTCTAAATAAATGGTATTTTCACTTCCAATTTGAGGTTTTCTTGTCACGTGACAGCGTGACGTCACATCAAAACCGCATTTTCTGACTTTGCAGTCAGCCATTACTGCTCCCTCGCATTGAAGGCGTCGACCGGCTGTCGTCCGCGGAAACTCTTTAAAACAAGGTAAGAATTCAAAATTGGCATGTTTTAGCGGTAATGTAGGGTTGCTATGCATATTATTAGTTACAGGAAGGACAACTAAAATTTTAAATATTGTCTGTGTTTTCTGCACTAATGCTAACCTAGCTAAACCGAGCTAAACCAGGTTTGCACTTATTTGCTTGCAGGGAGCGATGCTTTCTTTGCTTTTTTTGACAAGTGCTAAGTTAATGTTGTTAATAATATTGATCAGTCATGCCAATAATACGCGCTTATCCTCATCATTTAGTGTGGTAAGGCGCATTTAATCGTATAGCTTTAATACAGCGAGCGGGATTTTTTTTTTTTCTTAAGAAGCGGGAGGCGGTCCCTGCAGTTTCTCCTGCAGTAGAGGTTAGGGTTAGCGAAGAGGGTGGAACTCCGCGATAAGAGTCCTAACATTTAGGGTAAGGCGGACAACTTATTAAAACTTATGTGACAAATTGTGTATTTTAATTAGGCTTTCCCACTATCAATGTAACCCGTTGACAAGAGAAAAGTTTTGTCTACCATGTCTCTCACCCCCCAGCGTTTTTTACAGCCAGACGCAGTTAGGGAGCTTGTTGTGTGACTGTTATGATGCTGGGTTTCAATGTTCACCGTTATTAGGCCCGAGAAGCTAAGCGCTGCGAAGGACTATTGTAACTGCAGGTTTTATTATTATTATCATTAGGCCCGAGCAGCGAAGCACTGCGAAGGCCTATTGTATCTGTAGTGTTAATTATTATTAGGCCCGAGCAGCAAAGCGCTGCGAAGGCCTATTGTATCTGTAGGGTTAATTATTATTATTATTAGGCCCGAGCAGCTAAGCGCTGCGAAGGCCTATTGTTTCTGTAGTGTTTCTTATTATTATTAGGCCCGAGCAGCTAAGCGCTGCGAAGGCCTATTGTATCTGTATTGTAAATTATTATTATTATTCTGCCCCCCTAAAGAGGGGCCTTTTTGGGGGCTTTATCATACTCAAAAACTCACCGAACTAGGCGGATGCATGAAGACTGTTTAAAATTTTTATATTTTAAGGTCAACACAAAAATCTGTCATGCAAAACTGGAGAACAGTAGACTGGAGAACAGTAGAACTCAGTAGAGTGAGAAATATAGGCCCTGATGTCCTCCAGTAGCTTAAGCCTATACCAGCATAACTATAGAGGTAGCTCGGGGTAACATGAGCCACTCTAACTATTAGCTTTGTCAAAAAGGAAAGTCCCAAGAGCCAGCTTCTAGTGGAGGAGTTCCAGTATCTTGGGGTCTTTTTCAGGAATGAGGGGAAGATGGAGCGGGAGATCGACAGGCGGATTGGTGCGGCGTCTGCTGTGAAGCGGGCGCTGTACCGGTCCGTTGTGGTGAAGACAGAGCTGAGCCAAAAGGCGAAGCTCTCGATTTACCGGTCGATATACGTTCCTACCCTCATCTATGGTCATGAGCTTTGGGTCGTGACTGAAAGAACGACATCCCGGATACAAGCGGCCGAAATGAGTTTTCTCTGTAGTGTGTCTGGGCTCTCCCTTAGAGATAGGGTGAGGAGCTCAATCATCTGGGGAGGACTCAGAGTAGAACCACTGCTCCTTCACGTCGAGAGGAGCCAGTTGAGGTGGCTCTGGCATCTGGTCAGGATGCCTCCTGGACGCCTCCCTGGTGAGGTGTTCCGTGCACGTCCCACCGGGAGGAGGCCCAGGGGAAGACCCAGGACACGCTGGAGAGACTATGTCTCTCTGCTGGCCTGGTAACGCCTTGGGATTCCCCCAGAGGAGCTGGCCCAAGTGGCTGGGGAGAGGGACGTCTGGGCCTCCCTACTGAAGCTGCTACCCCCACGACCCGACCCCGGATAAGCGGAAGACGATGGATAGATGGATGGAAAAAGGAAAGTTTTAAGATTAGTCTTAAAAGTAGACAGAATGTCTGCCTCACGGACCAAAACTGGGAGTAGGTTCCACAGGAGAGGAGCCTGATAGCTAAAGGATCTGCCTTCAATTCTGGGTTTAGAGACTTTAGGAACCACCAGAAGACCTGCAGTCTGAGAGTGAAGGGCTCGGTTAGGAATTAGGAAAGTTGGTATACAACATACGCATGTGGAATATTGCTAAAGTGTTACTTTAGCAATTTGCAATTGCTAAAGTGTTACTTTTATATTACTACTTTTGGGTGTGTATCCACAAATTTAACTGTCAAACTTTCATAAAAGCTGTCTTAATGCAAGAAACACATTAAATAACAATTAACTTTAAATAACTAAAAATGTTTTGTTAACTTTTCACATGAAGCTGGATTAACAGCTAGTAAAATACCTTTGATTAAGTTGGTATACTAATGTTTAAACCAGGGGTGTCAAACGTACGGCCCGTGGGCCGAATCCGGCCCGGCGAATAATTTAGTCCGGCCCGGTGGCCAAATGCATTATCATTATTCAACGGCTGTATCTCCTCGCTGCATCGACCGATCTGCACCAGATTTTTTGTGAGTCGTGGGGGAGCGCTGCCCAACGCGTTCATGTGTATCGCCCGGCGGACGGGCGGGGAAAATGCGTGACAGCTTCTGCGGTGACTGGCGGCCGGAGGTGTGCGAACCCCCGCGGTGGCCAATAGGCCAGAGCGGCGCTTGGCTGCGAGGGCCGATCGACACCGCTTGCGGCTTTAATTAGGCCCGAGCAGCTAAGCGCTGCGAAGGCCTATTGTAACTGCAGATTTTATTATTAGGCCCGAGCAGCTAAGCGCTGCGAATGCCTATTGTAACTGCAGATTTTATTATTATTAGGCCCGAGCAGCTAAGCGCTGCGAAGGCCTATTGTAACTGCAGATTTTATTATTATTATTATTATTATTATTAGGCCCGAGCAGCTAAGCGCTGCGAAGGCCTATTGTAACTGCAGATTTTATTATTATTATTATTATTATTATTAGGCCCGAGCAGCTAAGCGCTGCGAAGGCCTATTGTAACTGCAGATTTTATTATTATTAGGCCCGAGCAGCTAAGCGCTGCAAAGGCCTATTGTAACTGCAGATTTTATTATTATTAGGCCCGAGCAGCTAAGCGCTGCGAAGGCCTATTGTAACTGCAGATTTTATTAGGCCCGAGCAGCTAAGCGCTGCGAAGGCCTATTGTAACTGCAGATTTTATTATTATTAGGCCCGAGCAGCTAAGCGCTGCGAAAGCCTATTGTAACTGCAGATTTTATTATTATTATTATTATTATTATTAGGCCCGAGCAGCTAAGCGCTGCGAAGGCCTATTGTAACTGCAGATTTTATTATTATTAGGCCCGAGCAGCTAAGCGCTGCGAAGGCCTATTGTAACTGCAGATTTTATTATTATTATTATTAGGCCCGAGCAGCTAAGCGCTGCGAAGGCCTATTGTAACTGCAGATTTTATTATTAGGCCCGAGCAGCTAAGCGCTGCGAAGGCCTATTGTAACTGCAGATTTTATTATTATATTATTATTAGGCCCGAGCAGCTAAGCGCTGCGAAGGCCTATTGTAACTGCAGATTTTATTATTATTAGGCCCGAGCAGCTAAGCGCTGCGAAGGCCTATTGTAACTGCAGATTTTATTATTATTATTAGGCCCGAGCAGCTAAGCGCTGCGAAGGCCTATTGTAACTGCAGATTTTATTATTATTATTAGGCCCGAGCAGCTAAGCGCTGCGAAGGCCTATTGTATCTGTAGTGTTAATTAGGCCCGAGCAGCGAAGCGCTGCGAAGGCCTATTGTTTCTGTGTTGTTTCTTATTAGGCCCGAGCAGCTAAGCGCTGGGAAGGCCTATTGTAACTGCAGATTTTATTAGGCCCGAGCAGCTAAGCGCTGCGAAGGCCTATTGTAACTGCAGATTTTATTATTATTATTAGGCCCGAGCAGCTAAGCGCTGCGAAGGCCTATTGTAACTGCAGATTTTATTATTATTATTAGGCCCGAGCAGCTAAGCGCTGCGAAGGCCTATTGTAACTGCAGATTTTATTATTATTATTATTATTATTATTAGGCCCGAGCAGCTAAGCGCTGCGAAGGCCTATTGTAACTGCAGATTTTATTATTATTATTATTATTATTATTATTAGGCCCGAGCAGCTAAGCGCTGCGAAGGCCTATTGTAACTGCAGATTTTATTAGGCCCGAGCAGCTAAGCGCTGCGAAGGCCTATTGTAACTGCAGATTTTATTATTATTATTATTATTATTATTATTATTAGGCCCGAGCAGCTAAGCGCTGCGAAGGCCTATTGTAACTGCAGATTTTATTATTATTATTATTATTATTAGGCCCGAGCAGCTAAGCGCTGCGAAGGCCTATTGTAACTGCAGATTTTATTATTATTAGGCCCGAGCAGCTAAGCGCTGCGAAGGCCTATTGTAACTGCAGATTTTATTATTATTATTAGGCCCGAGCAGCTAAGCGCTGCGAAGGCCTATTGTAACTGCAGATTTTATTATTATTATTAGGCCCGAGCAGCTAAGCGCTGCAAAGGCCTATTGTAACTGCAGATTTTATTAGGCCCGAGCAGCTAAGCGCTGCGAAGGCCTATTGTAACTGCAGATTTTATTATTATTATTATTATTATTATTATTAGGCCCGAGCAGCTAAGCGCTGCGAAGGCCTATTGTAACTGCAGATTTTATTATTATTATTATTATTAGGCCCGAGCAGCTAAGCGCTGCGAAGGCCTATTGTAACTGCAGATTTTATTATTATTAGGCCCGAGCAGCTAAGCGCTGCGAAGGCCTATTGTAACTGCAGATTTTATTATTAGGCCCGAGCAGCTAAGCGCTGCGAAGGCCTATTGTAACTGCAGATTTTATTATTATTATTATTAGGCCCGAGCAGCTAAGCGCTGCGAAGGCCTATTGTAACTGCAGATTTTATTATTATTATTATTATTATTATTATTATTATTTATTCTTGGGACTTTTGAAACGGCTTTTTGGAGGCCTAAACATGCATGAAAACTCACCAAACTTTGCCCAAAATTGTCCCCCGTGAGAAATCGCATGATTTTAGTGTAATTGAAAGCGGGCGTGGCAAACCCGCTCAACAGCGCCAACTAGAGTGAGTTGGGCCAAACCGTAACACGTAGAAAGCTGAAATTTTTTACCCAGGTAGCTTTTTTAAAGTTATGAAAAAAAGTCTATTGTGGGTCTGCTCTAAAACCCACAGGAAGCCTGCCATTTTGGGTCAAAGGGTAAAATATTGACGGTTTTTGCCTCGAACTTTAACGAACTAGTCCTAGGCATTTTAAGTTATCATTTTCAAATTTTTTCAGCGTGGAGATGAGACCTTGAGGGTTAAAAGTTATCAAAGGTTTTATGAAATATGCATATTTGCCTGAGCTGTCGCATTGCAAAAATCAGGTTTGTGGAAAACCATTAAAAACGCATTAAATCAGTAAGCCCCAAGCCATGCTTTGTCTGAGAATTATGAAACTCGGTAAGCAGATGTAACTTCTCAGTCCCTACAAAAAAGTCTCTTGGACCAATTGTGTAAACCCTAAAGAAAGTCAATTAATTTTCATCAAAGATGTCATTTTGTCATAAAAACGGGTATTATTTTTGACCACAAGATGGCAGCATAATACTTTGAACCTCTGATTTACCCATGTCTATTCTTAATCACTCTTACTTTTATTTATCGACTCTTTAGCTTTCTTATCAGCCATTTAATTACCTTTCACTCCTATATGTGCAGGAACCCAAAGAAACACAGCTGATAACCCCATCATCTGAATATGATATAATATTTGTTGAATTACTAATAAGATATCTGGACGGCTTTCTGAATGATTTCTTTTTAAACTGATCAATGATGAACTTGAATCTGAACATATGACAGCTCTTAATGGTCTCACTTCCTCAATCCATTCTACAGCAACTAATAATGCAATAATTTCTGCCGTATAAACAGATATTCCTTCATTTAATTTCTTCCCTATATGCAGTTTAAACTCTGGAATTATTACACCTACTCCAGTTTGTCGTAATTGCTTTTTTGATGCATCCGTATACATTTTTACATTATTATAAAACTGTTCTATATATTCCTCCACTATTATAGAATTACACATATACATTTTATCTTTATTTTTCTTTTCCAATATTGTTAAATCTACTATTGTTTCAGGTAAAATCCATGGTGGTGTTATTGATAATGGTACTGTTGGACTAATATTTAAATGATTTAATCCTAATTCTGTAGCTTTCTGAATAATTGTCCAACTTCATTATGAACCCTTTCTTTTTCACTGCAGGAATGTAACATTCATACCCAACTAAACATCTCAATATATTAAGTATCCTTTTACATTTTTCAATAACCTTATCTATGTGCACTTTCCAGGATAGTTTTTTTTATCAAACCATACTCCTAAGAATTTAAATTGCTTTACTCTCTCTAGATCTTTGTTCTGCCCTGAATATGTTTAATATGTTTAAAAGACATTTAAAAACTACTTTGAATTGTTAATATACCGTTCTCTGTTTTAAATGAATTTGCGGTGCTTTTATGTTGAAAATCTTCCAAACCGGAAGTAGGAAGTAAAGACGCAAACAAGAGGAAGAGAGCATGTGTGCATCGTCTCAGGGCAGCAACAATGCAGTTAATCTCCGAAAGCAATGGTTGTAAGTGTTGCTCATTGTTTACAGATTCGATAAGATATGTTAATATCTTTTATGGTTATTTTGTGTATAAAAGCAACGGTAGAATGTCGTGGTCTGTGTGACAGCAGAGTGTGTGTGTTTACTTGCTAATTTGCCACTTTTCTAGCCGGCTGTGAAAATACCTGTTGAGTTAATATTAAGCAGCTGATACTTTGATACGTTAATACTGATATTTACATGGCTGTTTATTAAGCCATTTTTTTTGTATCTTTCTTTTCTAGTTTTACACTGGATTCAAAGCAGTCAGAAATGCTGACTAAATGTGTAAGAAGATAATAAAGGAGCAAGCCGCTCACTTCCTGGCTCTTGAATAAGAGCCAGGAAGAGCCTACAATATATTTAACATTCCTTCTACGTTTCCAAATAGCTCCGTCATCAGCAAACAATGAACAACCCAATTCATTTTCTATTTCTTTAAGTGCATCATTTATCATAACTGAAAATAATAAAGGACTGATAATACTGCCTTGTGTGGTTCTTTTTAATTTCTCCCTGAAAGACTCTTACCAACTCTTACCTGTATTATCCATTCTGGCCTCTGGAAATAAAGTAAAAAACCTTGGTGTTATTTTTGACCAAGACATGTCATTTAAATCCCATATTAAACAGGTTTCCAGAGTTTCCTTTTTTCACCTCCGGAATATCGCCAAAATTAGAAACATTCTGTCCAGGAGTGATGCTGAAAAACTAGTCCATGCATTTGTTACTTCAAGGCTGGACTATTGCAATTCGTTACTATCAGGAAGTCCACAAACTGCAGTTCAAAGCCTTCAGCTGATCCAAAATGCTGCAGCAAGAGTTCTGATGAAAATCAACAAGCGGGATCATATTTCTCCAATTTTAGCTTCCCTTCATTGGCTTCCTGTGAAATCAAAAATAGAATTTAAAATTCTTCTTCTAACGTATAAAGCCCTTAATAATCAAGCTCCATCATATATCAGAGCTCTGATTACCCCGTATGTTCCTAACAGAGCACTTTGCTCTCAGACTGCAGGTCTGCTGGTGGTTCCTAGAGTCTCTAAAAGTAGAATGGGAGGCAGATCCTTTAGCTATCAGGCTCCTCTCCTGTGGAACCAATTCCCAGTTTTGGTCCGTGAAGCAGACACCCTGTCTACTTTTAAGACTAATCTTAAAACCTTCCTTTTTGACAAAGCTTATAACTAGAGTGGCTCATGTTACTCTGAGCTACCTTTTATAGTTTTACTGCTATAGGCTTAGGCTACTGGAGGACGTCAGGATCTAATTTTCTCACTCTATAGAGTTCTACTGTTCTTCAATTATGCATTACGTGTTGTCATTTCTGCTTTAATTTTCTGTTTCTCTCTTTTATCTTCATAGTAGGTACACCTGGTCTGGCGTTCTGTTAACTGTAACATCATCCAAAGAAGACGGCTTACCCGCTATTACCATCTAATGTAGAACAGATTACTGGATCAATGTGTGCTTCTGTGCTTTTTTTGTCTCTCTTGTTGTGTCTCTGCTCTGTCTTCTGTAACCCCCAGTCGGTCGAGGCAGATGACCGTTCATACTGAGCCCGGTTCTGCTGGAGGTTTTCCTTCCCGTTAATGGGGAGTTTTTCTTCCCACTGTCGCTTCATGCTTGCTCAGTATGAGGGATTGCAGCAAAGCCATGTACAATGCAGACGACTCTCCCTGTGGCTCTACGCTTCTCCAGGAGTGAATGCTGCTTGTCGAGACTTTGATGCAATCAACCGGTTTCCTTATATAGGAACATTTTTGACCAATCTGTATAATCTGACCCAATATGTATCAACTGGTTTCCTTATATAGGAACATTTTTGACCAATCTGTATAATCTGACCCAATATGTATAATATGATTGAACGTAACTTTGTAAAGTGCCTTGAGATGACATGTTTCATGATTTGGCGCTATATAAATAAAATTGAATTGAATTATTGCATTTGACCTAATAAAAACATGAATAATGTATTTTATTAGGTCAAATGTGTGTATGTATATATATATATATATATATATATATATATATATATTAGTGCATGCCATGCCAAGAGGCAACTCATGTGTTTTATATAAAGACAAATTAATTCAATCCAATTTTATTTATATAGTTCCAACATGTCATCTCTTTACAACCCCAGCGGTCCGGCCCGGTGGCCAAATGCATTATCATTATTCAACGGCTGTATCTCCTCGCTGCATCCACCAATCTGCACCAGATTTTTTGTGAGTCGTGGGGGAGCGCTGCCGAAAGGGTTCGTGTGAATCGCCCAGTGGACGGGCGGGGAAAATGCGTGACAGCTTCTGCGGTGGCTGGCGGCAGGCGGTGCGCGTACCCCAGCGGTGCTTGGCTGCGAGGGCCGCTCATCGCCGCTTGCGGCTTTAATTATTATTATTATTTATTCTTGTGACTTTTGAAACGGCTTTTTGGAGGCCTAAACATGCATGAAAACTCACCAAACTTTGCCCAAAATTGTCCCCCGTGAGAAATCGCATGATTTTAGTGTAATTGAAAACGGGCGTGGCAAACCTGCTCAACAGCGCCAACTAGAGTGAGTTGGGCCAAACCGTAACACGTAGAAAGCTGAAATTTTTTACCTAGGTAGGTTTTTTAAAATTATGAAAAAAAGTCTCTTGGGTGTATGCTCTAAAACCCACAGGAAGTCTGCTATTTTGGGTCAAAGGGTAAAATATTGGCCGTTTTTGCCTCAAACTTTAACGAACTAGTCCTAGGCATTTTAACCTATTACTTTCAATTTTTTTCAGCATGCAGTTAAGACATTGACTTTTAAAAGTTATCAAAGGTTTTATGAAATATGCATATTTGCCTGAGCTGTCGCATTGCAAAAATCAGGTTTGTGGAAAACCATTAAAAACGCATTAAATCAGTAAGCCCCAAGCCATGCTTTGTCTGAGAATTATGAAACTCAGTAAGTGCATGTAACTTCATAGGCCCTACAAAAAAGCCTCTTGAAGCAATGGGCTACCTCCTACAGGAAATCATTCATTTCTCATCAAAGATGTCATTTTCCCATATTTTTGGGTGTTACATTTGAATAAACTACTCCTAAACCGTTACACTTATGGCATTCAAAGTTACTCCAAAAAATTCCTCACACATAGAGGATCAAAAGTTATCAAAAACATTTTTGCTACGTCCAACCATATTTTTTTGACAATTATTTATAACATGAATTGTGTTTTGAAGGAAAAAACATTTATTATTTCCAACACTAGATGGCAGCAAACCCAAATGTTTGGGCGTCATCTGTAAGTCACGGTACATATTTTACCAAACCATTCATACACATTCGTCCAAAAGTGGAAGCAGCTTTAAAATATCTTTAGCTGGCCTTTAAAAGAAAGAAGCTTTGAATCTTTAATCCTATATAAGGGAACCAGTTGATTGCATAAAAGTCTTGACAAGCAGCATTTCCTCCTGAAGAAGCGTAGAGTCACAGGGAGAGTTGTCTGCATTGTCCATGGCTTTGCAACAATCCCTCATACTGAGCAAGCATGAAGCAACAGGGGAAAAAAACCTCCTTCATTAACATGAAGGACAAACCTCCAGCAGAACCGGGCTCAGTATGAACGGTCATCTGCCTCGACCGACTGGGGGTTACAGAAGACAGAGCAGAGACACAACAAGACAGACAAAAAAAGCACAGAAGCACACAGTGATCCAGTAATCTGTTCTATATAACCACAACTGTTATGACTTTGGGCAATAACTAATGTGCAATAATCTATTTAATACACTGTGCTATAACCTGTGCAAGGATCCAGAAGAACTTCTTCTGCTTTCACCAAGTGAATATATGTCAGTACATGTGTATGTAGGCATGTGTATATATATATATATATATATATATATATATATATATATATACACACACACTATTGAGCCGACAAGTGAATTTCTCCAATGTGAGATCAATAAAGACTATCTTATCTTATCTCATATCAAGACTTAGATTTGCCCACACAGGATTAGATGGTACATTATTCAAAATAGGGAAGCATAACACTGGCATATGTAAATATTGTGAGGAACAACAGACAGTTGAACGTATATGACACACTGTGAGAAAAGTTCATAAAGATCAAGAGAAGAAGAAGACTTCCCAACAGCAGGGGGCGCACTCCAACAATCTGAAACGTGTCCGTTTGCCTGAGGAAGAAGTCCGTGATGTCACAGCTAACAACATTAGCACCACACATTGGAGAATTTAGGAGGGGAAACAGACAAACAGGTAAGGCTTTTTGGATTATATATGCATGTAGTGTAATATCCCCCACCACAACTTGAGGTGGGATGAGCAGTCTCAGTTCTGCGGCTAATTCTAGTGCCTTAAGGCGCTAATATTAGCGCTAATGCTAGCGCCTTAAGGCTAACGAGCAAGGCTCTTGTTTACATCCGGGTTCCGCTGGCTCAGAGCCTTTCTCTCTATGGCTCTGCGTTTGCTACCAGCACAGAGATGTATACGTAGACCAAAAGTTATGATCGGTGTTCAATCATAACTTTTGGAAGAACATCTCAAACTGGCCACAGATGCATGAATGAAAGCAGTGGTGGTCAAAGGTTTTCTTTGGGTTTATGCGAACCAGCAAGTCAGGAAGTGGAGCGGATTGACCATCTGACAACAACTTCCCTCGGTAAGCGTTTCTGTCGACAGACACACTGTCGCTGCTCCAGTTAATTAATGAATTATTTCCACCTGTGGCCATGTCACCTTTCAGCGTGTATTCACTGGCTTCCAGCAACTTAGCTGATAAACCAATCAGGGACCTCCTCAATATTCGCTGTAACGCTTTATTTAAAATTCGAAGAGTAAAGGCTAATTTACCATGACGCGCATTTGTCCCGCATTTGACAGGGTCCGATTTGGAAAAAGTTAAATAATAAATTAAATAATTTCACCTGCGCTTTTCTGAACAAAAGAAGGCAGAGCTGCAGTCAGAGCGGCTATCAGTCAATATGCAGCAGCTCCACCTGATGAGCCGCTGCGCACCACGACACTCTTAATAAAATGACAAGGATTTTGATTTGTACAGATTATTAAGGAAACGACGTAAAAAAAAAAACTGCAGCTACAACATGGACTGGAGAGCGGGTTCTAACTGGGTGAGGCCAGAGGTGATTCTCAGAGAGCTTTTATGAAGTAATTTTTTTTATTTTTACACACAGTTGAGCGACACTGCAGAAGCAAGTCGTACTAGAAACCACTGAACAAGCCTCCTGTCTGTGGATCTATGGACTCATTTTACTCCAACCCCAAAACATCTGCCAAACAGAGTACTGCAGCCAAGATTAACTTCAACAATAACTTTACGAAATACATTAACATTTTGCTTATTAAAAATGTCCATATTTAAAAGCAAGTTATGTTTTTTTCTGATAAACTTTGAGCAATTTTATTAAACTTTTTAAAAAATTAACATCCCATCCTTCATCGATTTATACCGGCTTTTCCCTACAGGTGTGACGTCAAGCCGTATCTGATGGGGAAACGCAGCTCGGCGTCACACGGGGTCGTGGGGGGTGGGGGCTCGTCCATCCTGGACAGGTTGCCAGTCACAGGGCAACCTGTCCTGTGACACATACATATGCCTACATACACATGTACTGACATATATACCTGGTGATAGCAGCAGAAGTTCTTTGGATCATTGGACAGGTTATAGCACAGTGTATTAAATAGATTATTGCACATTAGTTATTGCCCAAAGTTATAACAGTTGTGGTTACAGTTACTGATA
This sequence comes from Fundulus diaphanus, assembly GCA_037039145.1. Lineage (NCBI taxonomy): Eukaryota > Metazoa > Chordata > Actinopteri > Cyprinodontiformes > Fundulidae > Fundulus > Fundulus diaphanus. Next base: position 8,190,881 of record CM073139.1, read on the forward strand.
GCAGCAGAAGTCACTTCTTTCAGGATTATTGCACGGGTTATCGCACAGTGAATTAGATTATTGCACATTGGTTACAGTTACAGTGCAGCACTGTATATTCTGATAGCAGCAGGAATGAATGACTTGCGGTAGCGCTCCTTTTTACAGACAGGGTGTCTAAGTCTGCCACTAAAGGAGCTGCTCAGCTGCTCTACAGTCTGGCGCAGGGGGTGGAAGGTGTTGTCCATGATGGATGTGAACTTGGACAACACCCTCCTCTCAGCTACTTCCTCCGCTGAGTCCAGAGTGCAGCCCAGGACAGAAGTGGCCTTCCTCACCAGCTTATTCAGACTCATTCGGTCCCGTTCTGCGCTGCCTGGAGCCCAGCAGACGACAGCGTAGAGAAGGGCTGAGGCCACCACAGAGTCATAAAAAGTCTTAAGCAATAAACTGAGTATCTCCATGTTTTGTTGACAGAACAAGAGATTTGGGAAACACTGACATTTTTCAAAATTTTGTAACATTTTATTACTATAGCAACCAATCAATTAATTGTTAAAATAATCAATAGATTAATCAACAATGGAAATAATCTAGACCCAGAGTTTGTCTTTGCATCGTGTTTACTCCTGTAAGATATAAAAATTAATTAGCTTTGAACTGTTTTTGTTCCCCCTTAGGTCACAGCAGTGTCAGACATTGGTGGGAGGACTGTGGATGAGGCCACAAGACGTATGATGTTCTTCATCATGGACTATGGCCTGTCAAGGCAGTACAACTTTGTGGGCTGGAATGGAAAGTAGGAATTCAGGACTTTAAATCTGTTTGAAGTCATATTTGGTAAGTGCATAATGGATAATAACTGTAATATAGTAACTTTAGGATATTTGTGTCTGTCGAGGGAAATTTATGTATGTTATGAATTTAATTTTCTAATGTCAATAATACCCTCACCTTAAGGACATAAATGTCCCCTCAAAACAGGTGCTCCAGAAATGTTATCATATAAGAAATGTTTTCAAGATTTTCTTGCACAGATCTTCCAGTCAACAGCTGTTCTTATCAAAAAAATTACATTTTGTAATTTTTCCTTGGTTTTTAATTTTTTTATGGGCAATTTAATAAAGCCAGATTTTAGAAAGAAGTAAAAAAATGTGACAGCCTTGGCCAGTCAGCTTTGAATTTTGATCTTTTTTTCTTAGCTTTTTCCCAGTTCATTCTGACGTTTGCAGGTTTGTAAAGTCAATTATGTAAAGGGATACTTCACCCAAAATTACAATTTAAATCTTGGGTAATTGATATAAAACTGATCATTTGTTGGTAAATTTCACCTTAACATAGTTGACTTTACAATTGTAGTTGAGAGTTGTGTTGGTACATATAAAGTGACCATAAGATATGTTTCCCGCAGGAGCTTTAAAGAACAACACATTAACCAGACAGATCACCAGGAAGGATTTGGAGAGGGCAGTGTCGAAATGGCTGATCGGATCAAGGGACAGGGGATGCAATAGAAAGGTCCAACAGGTCCCTCCTTCCCATATGATGGACCATGTTTTTTGTGTTCCATGTTCTTTTTTGATATATAACCATTATAACTAGTTTCTTAAATTGTTATAATGGTTATTATATTACGTATAATATCGTATGTGTGTGTGTGTGTATTATGTACCTGATACGTAAAATACAATCTATTATATCTATTATCTATTATAAGTAAGGCAGCATTGGAGGAATCTTTAGAACCTGCACAGTGTTTGAACTGTTTAGAAGCAGTAGAGCTTTCTGAGCTATCTAAAATCTTAGCTTCATCTAAAACTTCTACCTGTGTGTTAGACCCAATCCCAACTAAGTTGTTTAAGGAGGTATTCCCTTTGATCAGTGGTCCTATTTTAGACATGATTAATCTATCCTTAGTAAATGGATATGTACCACAGGTTTTTAAAGTAGCTGTTATTAAACCTTTACTTAAGAAACCTTCTCTTGATCAAGATGAGCTAGTAAACTACAGACCTATATCTAATCTTCTTTTCTTATCTAAAATTCTTGAGAAAGTAGTTGCTAATCAACTTTGTGAACATTTACAAAGCAATGACCTACTTGAGGAGTTTCAGTCAGGCTTCAGAGCTCATCATAGCACTGAAACAGCTCTGGTGAAGGTCACTAATGATATTCTCATGGCCTCAGATAATGGACTTGTGTCTGTACTTGTCCTGTTAGATCTCAGTACTGCATTTGATACAGTTGATCAAAATATTCTCCTGCAAAGACTTGAGCATACTGTAGGGATTAAGGGAAAAGCATTAGGCTGGTTTAAATCTTATCTGTCGGACAGATTCCAGTTTGTTCATGTTAATAATAAATCTTCCTTAAACTCTAGGGTCACCTGTGGAGTACCACAGGGTTCAGTCCTTGGACCAATTCTCTTTACTAAATATATGCTTCCGATCGGCAAAATTATCAGACAGCATGGGATTAATTTCCACTGTTATGCTGATGACACTCAGCTATATTTATCCATAAATCCTGATGAATCCAATCAATTACTTCAACTGCAGTCATGTCTTGATGACATCAAAAGCTGGATGACTTTAAATTTCCTGCATCTAAATTCTGACAAGACCGAAGTTGTAATCTTTGGGCCAGAGTCCTCAAAAAATAAACTTCTTAACCAATCACTTAATCTGGATGGCATTAACTTGGCCTCTGGTAATAAAGTAAAAAACCTTGGTGTTATTTTTGACCAAGACATGTCATTTAAATCCCATATTAAACAGGTTTCCAGAGTTTCCTTTTTTCACCTCCGGAATATCGCCAAAATTAGAAACATTCTGTCCAGGAGTGATGCTGAAAAACTAGTCCATGCATTTGTTACTTCAAGGCTGGACTATTGCAATTCGTTACTATCAGGAAGTCCACAAACTGCAGTTCAAAGCCTTCAGCTGATCCAAAATGCTGCAGCAAGAGTTCTGATGAAAATCAACAAGCGGGATCATATTTCTCCAATTTTAGCTTCCCTTCATTGGCTTCCTGTGAAATCAAAAATAGAATTTAAAATTCTTCTTCTAACGTATAAAGCCCTTAATAATCAAGCTCCATCATATATCAGAGCTCTGATTACCCCGTATGTTCCTAACAGAGCACTTTGCTCTCAGACTGCAGGTCTGCTGGTGGTTCCTAGAGTCTCTAAAAGTAGAATGGGAGGCAGATCCTTTAGCTATCAGGCTCCTCTCCTGTGGAACCAATTCCCAGTTTTGGTCCGTGAAGCAGACACCCTGTCTACTTTTAAGACTAATCTTAAAACCTTCCTTTTTGACAAAGCTTATAACTAGAGTGGCTCATGTTACTCTGAGCTACCTTTTATAGTTTTACTGCTATAGGCTTAGGCTACTGGAGGACGTCAGGATCTAATTTTCTCACTCTATAGAGTTCTACTGTTCTTCAATTATGCATTACGTGTTGTCATTTCTGCTTTAATTTTCTGTTTCTCTCTTTTATCTTCATAGTAGGTACACCTGGTCTGGCGTTCTGTTAACTGTAACATCATCCAAAGAAGACGGCTTACCCGCTATTACCATCTAATGTAGAACAGATTACTGGATCAATGTGTGCTTCTGTGCTTTTTTTGTCTCTCTTGTTGTGTCTCTGCTCTGTCTTCTGTAACCCCCAGTCGGTCGAGGCAGATGACCGTTCATACTGAGCCCGGTTCTGCTGGAGGTTTTCCTTCCCGTTAATGGGGAGTTTTTCTTCCCACTGTCGCTTCATGCTTGCTCAGTATGAGGGATTGCAGCAAAGCCATGTACAATGCAGACGACTCTCCCTGTGGCTCTACGCTTCTCCAGGAGTGAATGCTGCTTGTCGAGACTTTGATGCAATCAACCGGTTTCCTTATATAGGAACATTTTTGACCAATCTGTATAATCTGACCCAATATGTATCAACTGGTTTCCTTATATAGGAACATTTTTGACCAATCTGTATAATCTGACCCAATATGTATAATATGATTGAACGTAACTTTGTAAAGTGCCTTGAGATGACATGTTTCATGATTTGGCGCTATATAAATAAAATTGAATTGAATTATTGCATTTGACCTAATAAAAACATGAATAATGTATTTTATTAGGTCAAATGTGTGTATGTATATATATATATATATATATATATATATATATATATTAGTGCATGCCATGCCAAGAGGCAACTCATGTGTTTTATATAAAGACAAATTAATTCAATCCAATTTTATTTATATAGTTCCAACATGTCATCTCTTTACAACCCCAGCGGTCCGGCCCGGTGGCCAAATGCATTATCATTATTCAACGGCTGTATCTCCTCGCTGCATCCACCAATCTGCACCAGATTTTTTGTGAGTCGTGGGGGAGCGCTGCCGAAAGGGTTCGTGTGAATCGCCCAGTGGACGGGCGGGGAAAATGCGTGACAGCTTCTGCGGTGGCTGGCGGCAGGCGGTGCGCGTACCCCAGCGGTGCTTGGCTGCGAGGGCCGCTCATCGCCGCTTGCGGCTTTAATTATTATTATTATTTATTCTTGTGACTTTTGAAACGGCTTTTTGGAGGCCTAAACATGCATGAAAACTCACCAAACTTTGCCCAAAATTGTCCCCCGTGAGAAATCGCATGATTTTAGTGTAATTGAAAACGGGCGTGGCAAACCTGCTCAACAGCGCCAACTAGAGTGAGTTGGGCCAAACCGTAACACGTAGAAAGCTGAAATTTTTTACCTAGGTAGGTTTTTTAAAATTATGAAAAAAAGTCTCTTGGGTGTATGCTCTAAAACCCACAGGAAGTCTGCTATTTTGGGTCAAAGGGTAAAATATTGGCCGTTTTTGCCTCAAACTTTAACGAACTAGTCCTAGGCATTTTAACCTATTACTTTCAATTTTTTTCAGCATGCAGTTAAGACATTGACTTTTAAAAGTTATCAAAGGTTTTATGAAATATGCATATTTGCCTGAGCTGTCGCATTGCAAAAATCAGGTTTGTGGAAAACCATTAAAAACGCATTAAATCAGTAAGCCCCAAGCCATGCTTTGTCTGAGAATTATGAAACTCAGTAAGTGCATGTAACTTCATAGGCCCTACAAAAAAGCCTCTTGAAGCAATGGGCTACCTCCTACAGGAAATCATTCATTTCTCATCAAAGATGTCATTTTCCCATATTTTTGGGTGTTACATTTGAATAAACTACTCCTAAACCGTTACACTTATGGCATTCAAAGTTACTCCAAAAAATTCCTCACACATAGAGGATCAAAAGTTATCAAAAACATTTTTGCTACGTCCAACCATATTTTTTTGACAATTATTTATAACATGAATTGTGTTTTGAAGGAAAAAACATTTATTATTTCCAACACTAGATGGCAGCAAACCCAAATGTTTGGGCGTCATCTGTAAGTCACGGTACATATTTTACCAAACCATTCATACACATTCGTCCAAAAGTGGAAGCAGCTTTAAAATATCTTTAGCTGGCCTTTAAAAGAAAGAAGCTTTGATTCTTTAATCCTATATAAGGGAACCAGTTGATTGCATAAAAGTCTTGACAAGCAGCATTTCCTCCTGAAGAAGCGTAGAGTCACAGGGAGAGTTGTCTGCATTGTCCATGGCTTTGCAACAATCCCTCATACTGAGCAAGCATGAAGCAACAGGGGAAAAAAACCTCCTTCATTAACATGAAGGACAAACCTCCAGCAGAACCGGGCTCAGTATGAACGGTCATCTGCCTCGACCGACTGGGGGTTACAGAAGACAGAGCAGAGACACAACAAGACAGACAAAAAAAGCACAGAAGCACACAGTGATCCAGTAATCTGTTCTATATAACCACAACTGTTATGACTTTGGGCAATAACTAATGTGCAATAATCTATTTAATACACTGTGCTATAACCTGTGCAAGGATCCAGAAGAACTTCTTCTGCTTTCACCAAGTGAATATATGTCAGTACATGTGTATGTAGGCATGTGTGTATATATATATATATATATATATATATATATATATATATATATATATATATACACACACACACTATTGAGCCGACAAGTGAATTTCTCCAATGTGAGATCAATAAAGACTATCTTATCTTATCTCATATCAAGACTTAGATTTGCCCACACAGGATTAGATGGTACATTATTCAAAATAGGGAAGCATAACACTGGCATATGTAAATATTGTGAGGAACAACAGACAGTTGAACGTATATGACACACTGTGAGAAAGTTCATAAAGATCAAGAGAAGAAGAAGACTTCCCAACAGCAGGGGGCGCACTCCAACAATCTGAAACGTGTCCGTTTGCCTGAGGAAGAAGTCCGTGATGTCACAGCTAACAACATTAGCACCACACATTGGAGAATTTAGGAGGGGAAACAGACAAACAGGTAAGGCTTTTTGGATTATATATGCATGTAGTGTAATATCCCCCACCACAACTTGAGGTGGGATGAGCAGTCTCAGTTCTGCGGCTAATTCTAGTGCCTTAAGGCGCTAATATTAGCGCTAATGCTAGCGCCTTAAGGCTAACGAGCAAGGCTCTTGTTTACATCCGGGTTCCGCTGGCTCAGAGCCTTTCTCTCTATGGCTCTGCGTTTGCTACCAGCACAGAGATGTATACGTAGACCAAAAGTTATGATCGGTGTTCAATCATAACTTTTGGAAGAACATCTCAAACTGGCCACAGATGCATGAATGAAAGCAGTGGTGGTCAAAGGTTTTCTTTGGGTTTATGCGAACCAGCAAGTCAGGAAGTGGAGCGGATTGACCATCTGACAACAACTTCCCCCGGTAAGCTGCCTACAGACACACTGTCGCTGCTCCAGTTAATTAATGAATTATTTCCACCTGTGGCCATGTCACCTTTCAGCGTGTATTCACTGGCTTCCAGCAACTTAGCTGATAAACCAATCAGGGACCTCCTCAATATTCGCTGTAACGCTTTATTTAAAATTCGAAGAGTAAAGGCTAATTTACCATGACGCGCATTTGTCCCGCATTTGACAGGGTCCGATTTGGAAAAAGTTAAATAATAAATTAAATAATTTCACCTGCGCTTTTCTGAACAAAAGAAGGCAGAGCTGCAGTCAGAGCGGCTATCAGTCAATATGCAGCAGCTCCACCTGATGAGCCGCTGCGCACCACGACACTCTTAATAAAATGACAAGGATTTTGATTTGTACAGATTATTAAGGAAACGACGTAAAAAAAAAAACTGCAGCTACAACATGGACTGGAGAGCGGGTTCTAACTGGGTGAGGCCAGAGGTTATTCTCAGAGAGCTTTTATGAAGTAATTTTTTTTATTTTTACACGCAGTTGAGCGACACTGCAGAAGCAAGTCGTACTAGAAACCACTGAACAAGCCTCCTGTCTGTGGATCTATGGACTCATTTTACTCCAACCCCAAAACATCTGCCAAACAGAGTACTGCAGCCAAGATTAACTTCAACAATAACTTTACGAAATACATTAATATTTTGCTTATTAAAAATGTCCATATTTAAAAGCAAGTTATGTTTTTTTCTGATAAACTTTGAGCAATTTTATTAAACTTTTTAAAAAATTAACATCCCATCCTTCATCGATTTATACCGGCTTTTCCCTACAGGTGTGACGTCAAGCCGTATCTGATGGGGAAACGCAGCTCGGCGTCACACGGGGTCGTGGGGGGTGGGGGCTCGTCCATCCTGGACAGGTTGCCAGTCACAGGGCAACCTGTCCTGTGACACATACATATGCCTACATACACATGTACTGACATATATACCTGGTGATAGCAGCAGAAGTTCTTTGGATCATTGGACAGGTTATAGCACAGTGTATTAAATAGATTATTGCACATTAGTTATTGCCCAAAGTTATAACAGTTGTGGTTACAGTTACTGATAGCAGCAGAAGTCACTTCTTTCAGGATTATTGCACGGGTTATCGCACAGTGAATTAGATTATTGCACATTGGTTACAGTTACAGTGCAGCACTGTATATTCTGATAGCAGCAGGAATGAATGACTTGCGGTAGCGCTCCTTTTTACAGACAGGGTGTCTAAGTCTGCCACTAAAGGAGCTGCTCAGCTGCTCTACAGTCTGGCGCAGGGGGTGGAAGGTGTTGTCCATGATGGATGTGAACTTGGACAACACCCTCCTCTCAGCTACTTCCTCCGCTGAGTCCAGAGTGCAGCCCAGGACAGAAGTGGCCTTCCTCACCAGCTTATTCAGACTCATTCGGTCCCGTTCTGCGCTGCCTGGAGCCCAGCAGACGACAGCGTAGAGAAGGGCTGAGGCCACCACAGAGTCATAAAAAGTCTTAAGCAATAAACTGAGTATCTCCATGTTTTGTTGACAGAACAAGAGATTTGGGAAACACTGACATTTTTCAAAATTTTGTAACATTTTATTATTATAGCAACCAATCAATTAATTGTTAAAATAATCAATAGATTAATCAACAATGGAAATAATCTAGACCCAGAGTTTGTCTTTGCATCGTGTTTACTCCTGTAAGATATAAAAATTAATTAGCTTTGAACTGTTTTTGTTCCCCCTTAGGTCACAGCAGTGTCAGACATTGGTGGGAGGACTGTGGATGAGGCCACAAGACGTATGATGTTCTTCATCATGGACTATGGCCTGTCAAGGCAGTACAACTTTGTGGGCTGGAATGGAAAGTAGGAATTCAGGACTTTAAATCTGTTTGAAGTCATATTTGGTAAGTGCATAATGGATAATAACTGTAATATAGTAACTTTTGGATATTTGTGTCTGTCGAGGGAAATTTATGTATGTTATGAATTTAATTTTCTAATGTCAATAATACCCTCACCTTAAGGACATAAATGTCCCCTCAAAACAGGTGCTCCAGAAATGTTATCATATAAGAAATGTTTTCAAGATTTTCTTGCACAGATCTTCCAGTCAACAGCTGTTCTTATCAAAAAAATTACATTTTGTAATTTTTCCTTGGTTTTTAATTTTTTTATGGGCAATTTAATAAAGCCAGATTTTAGAAAGAAGTAAAAAAATGTGACAGCCTTGGCCAGTCAGCTTTGAATTTTGATCTTTTTTTCTTAGCTTTTTCCCAGTTCATTCTGACGTTTGCAGGTTTGTAAAGTCAATTATGTAAAGGGATACTTCACCCAAAATTACAATTTAAATCTTGGGTAATTGATATAAAACTGATCATTTGTTGGTAAATTTCACCTTAACATAGTTGACTTTACAATTGTAGTTGAGAGTTGTGTTGGTACATATAAAGTGACCATAAGATATGTTTCCCGCAGGAGCTTTAAAGAACAACACATTAACCAGACAGATCACCAGGAAGGATTTGGAGAGGGCAGTGTCGAAATGGCTGATCGGATCAAGGGACAGGGGATGCAATAGAAAGGTCCAACAGGTCCCTCCTTCCCATATGATGGACCATGTTTTTTGTGTTCCATGTTCTTTTTTGATATATAACCATTATAACTAGTTTCTTAAATTGTTATAATGGTTATTATATTACGTATAATATCGTATGTGTGTGTGTGTGTGTATTATGTACCTGATACGTAAAATACAATCTATTATATCTATTATCTATTATAAGTAAGGCAGCATTGGAGGAATCTTTAGAACCTGCACAGTGTTTGAACTGTTTAGAAGCAGTAGAGCTTTCTGAGCTATCTAAAATCTTAGCTTCATCTAAAACTTCTACCTGTGTGTTAGACCCAATCCCAACTAAGTTGTTTAAGGAGGTATTCCCTTTGATCAGTGGTCCTATTTTAGACATGATTAATCTATCCTTAGTAAATGGATATGTACCACAGGTTTTTAAAGTAGCTGTTATTAAACCTTTACTTAAGAAACCTTCTCTTGATCAAGATGAGCTAGTAAACTACAGACCTATATCTAATCTTCTTTTCTTATCTAAAATTCTTGAGAAAGTAGTTGCTAATCAACTTTGTGAACATTTACAAAGCAATGACCTACTTGAGGAGTTTCAGTCAGGCTTCAGAGCTCATCATAGCACTGAAACAGCTCTGGTGAAGGTCACTAATGATATTCTCATGGCCTCAGATAATGGACTTGTGTCTGTACTTGTCCTGTTAGATCTCAGTACTGCATTTGATACAGTTGATCAAAATATTCTCCTGCAAAGACTTGAGCATACTGTAGGGATTAAGGGAAAAGCATTAGGCTGGTTTAAATCTTATCTGTCGGACAGATTCCAGTTTGTTCATGTTAATAATAAATCTTCCTTAAACTCTAGGGTCACCTGTGGAGTACCACAGGGTTCAGTCCTTGGACCAATTCTCTTTACTAAATATATGCTTCCGATCGGCAAAATTATCAGACAGCATGGGATTAATTTCCACTGTTATGCTGATGACACTCAGCTATATTTATCCATAAATCCTGATGAATCCAATCAATTACTTCAACTGCAGTCATGTCTTGATGACATCAAAAGCTGGATGACTTTAAATTTCCTGCATCTAAATTCTGACAAGACCGAAGTTGTAATCTTTGGGCCAGAGTCCTCAAAAAATAAACTTCTTAACCAATCACTTAATCTGGATGGCATTAACTTGGCCTCTGGTAATAAAGTAAAAAACCTTGGTGTTATTTTTGACCAAGACATGTCATTTAAATCCCATATTAAACAGGTTTCCAGAGTTTCCTTTTTTCACCTCCGGAATATCGCCAAAATTAGAAACATTCTGTCCAGGAGTGATGCTGAAAAACTAGTCCATGCATTTGTTACTTCAAGGCTGGACTATTGCAATTCGTTACTATCAGGAAGTCCACAAACTGCAGTTCAAAGCCTTCAGCTGATCCAAAATGCTGCAGCAAGAGTTCTGATGAAAATCAACAAGCGGGATCATATTTCTCCAATTTTAGCTTCCCTTCATTGGCTTCCTGTGAAATCAAAAATAGAATTTAAAATTCTTCTTCTAACGTATAAAGCCCTTAATAATCAAGCTCCATCATATATCAGAGCTCTGATTACCCCGTATGTTCCTAACAGAGCACTTTGCTCTCAGACTGCAGGTCTGCTGGTGGTTCCTAGAGTCTCTAAAAGTAGAATGGGAGGCAGATCCTTTAGCTATCAGGCTCCTCTCCTGTGGAACCAATTCCCAGTTTTGGTCCGTGAAGCAGACACCCTGTCTACTTTTAAGACTAATCTTAAAACCTTCCTTTTTGACAAAGCTTATAACTAGAGTGGCTCATGTTACTCTGAGCTACCTTTTATAGTTTTACTGCTATAGGCTTAGGCTACTGGAGGACGTCAGGATCTAATTTTCTCACTCTATAGAGTTCTACTGTTCTTCAATTATGCATTACGTGTTGTCATTTCTGCTTTAATTTTCTGTTTCTCTCTTTTATCTTCATAGTAGGTACACCTGGTCTGGCGTTCTGTTAACTGTGACATCATCCAAAGAAGACGGCTCACCCGTTACTACCATCTAATGTAGAACAGATTACTGGATCAATGTGTGCTTCTGTGCTTTTTTTGTCTCTCTTGTTGTGTCTCTGCTCTGTCTTCTGTAACCCCCAGTCGGTCGAGGCAGATGACCGTTCATACTGAGCCCGGTTCTGCTGGAGGTTTTCCTTCCCGTTAATGGGGAGTTTTTCTTCCCACTGTCGCTTCATGCTTGCTCAGTATGAGGGATTGCAGCAAAGCCATGTACAATGCAGACGACTCTCCCTGTGGCTCTACGCTTCTCCAGGAGTGAATGCTGCTTGTCGAGACTTTGATGCAATCAACCGGTTTCCTTATATAGGAACATTTTTGACCAATCTGTATAATCTGACCCAATATGTATCAACTGGTTTCCTTATATAGGAACATTTTTGACCAATCTGTATAATCTGACCCAATATGTATAATATGATTGAACGTAACTTTGTAAAGTGCCTTGAGATGACATGTTTCATGATTTGGCGCTATATAAATAAAATTGAATTGAATTATTGCATTTGACCTAATAAAAACATGAATAATGTATTTTATTAGGTCAAATGTGTGTATGTATATATATATATATATATATATATATATATATATATATATATATATATATATTAGTGCATGCCATGCCAAGAGGCAACTCATGTGTTTTATATAAAGACAAATTAATTCAATCCAATTTTATTTATATAGTTCCAACATGTCATCTCTTTACAACCCCAGCGGTCCGGCCCGGTGGCCAAATGCATTATCATTATTCAACGGCTGTATCTCCTCGCTGCATCCACCAATCTGCACCAGATTTTTTGTGAGTCGTGGGGGAGCGCTGCCGAAAGGGTTCGTGTGAATCGCCCAGTGGACGGGCGGGGAAAATGCGTGACAGCTTCTGCGGTGGCTGGCGGCAGGAGGTGCGCGTACCCCAGCGGTGCTTGGCTGCGAGGGCCGCTCATCGCCGCTTGCGGCTTTAATTATTATTATTATTATTTATTCTTGGGACTTTTGAAACGGCTTTTTGGAGGCCTAAACATGCATGAAAACTCACCAAACTTTGCCCAAAATTGTCCCCCGTGAGAAATCGCATGATTTTAGTGTAATTGAAAACGGGCGTGGCAAACCTGCTCAACAGCGCCAACTAGAGTGAGTTGGGCCAAACCGTAACACGTAGAAAGCTGAAATTTTTTACCTAGGTAGGTTTTTTAAAATTATGAAAAAAAGTCTCTTGGGTGTATGCTCTAAAACCCACAGGAAGTCTGCTATTTTGGGTCAAAGGGTAAAATATTGGCCGTTTTTGCCTCAAACTTTAACGAACTAGTCCTAGGCATTTTAACCTATTACTTTCAAATTTTTTCAGCATGCAGTTAAGACATTGACGTTTAAAAGTTATCAAAGGTTTTATGAAATATGCATATTTGCCTGAGCTGTCGCATTGCAAAAATCAGGTTTGTGGAAAACCATTAAAAACGCATTAAATCAGTAAGCCCCAAGCCATGCTTTGTCTGAGAATTATGAAACTCGGTAAGTGCATGTAACTTCATAGGCCCTACAAAAAAGCCTCTTGAAGCAATGGGCTACCTCCTACAGGAAATCATTCATTTCTCATCAAAGATGTCATTTTCCCATATTTTTGGGGGTTACATTTGAATAAACTACTCCTAAACCGTTACACTTATGGCATTCAAAGTTACTCCAAAAAATTCCTCACACATAGAGGATCAAAAGTTATCAAAAACATTTTTGCTACGTCCAACCATATTTTTTTGACAATTATTTATAACATGAATTGTGTTTTGAAGGAAAAAACATTTATTATTTCCAACACTAGATGGCAGCACACCCAAATGTTTGGGCGTCATCTGTAAGTCACGGTACATATTTTACCAAACCATTTATACACATTCGTCCAAAAGTGGAAGCAGCTTTAAAATATCTTTAGCTGGCCTTTAAAAGAAATAAGATTTTAATCTTTAATCCTATATGTAGGAGCGCAAATGCATTGATTGGGTAATTAGCGTTCATGTCTTTTTAAGGGGGGAACTTTTCTTTGATAGGTAGGTTTTCCACCCGGAAGGGGAAAACAGTTTTTGACCGCAAAAAGATAAATACAAGCAAGCAAGTCTGCTTTATATGTTGTCTGGAGATGTGTTCATGTATGATGGACATTTGATATGCAAAGAGGAAAATAAATGGACGAAGCGTTCAACATGCCCTGACGACTCGGACTCTAATTCATCCCAAAACGGTAACAATAAGCGCGTCAACTCTATTACCCCGATGCAGCACCTCAGTGGCTTAAAGTATTGGCTTGGCCGCTACAAAACCAGTCAAAAACTGTTTGTGCATCTTCACGAACTGTGCATAAGTAAAGATACGTGTTTCTGCATGGTTGATGGTGGTGATTGCGCAAGATAAGACTGGGCTGGAGGTTACGTGTTTGGAGTGGAGCATCAGCTGATCGAACTCAGCTCACCTGAGGTGACGTCGGACAGGATAGACATCGGTGAGGACGCAGTTGATCAGCTCGGCGCTGGATTTGAACAATCATTCGTCTGGATTAGGTATGTGTAGCGCTACCACCGATATGATGGCCATCTAAATATAGTGTGCACACATAAGGGCGTAATTCCAATGCATCGGTTGCTGAAGTGGATGAACAATTAATTTTGAATCAACAAACTGTTGCCATCTGTGGACTGTCGGACTTTAATTATGGAGGATTGCGCGGCTAAAATGGATAAACATTTTAGCCGAGGGAACCAGTTGATTGCATTAAGGTCTTGACAAGCAGCATTTCCTCCTGAAAAAGCGTAGAGCCACAGGGAGAGTAGTCTGCATTGTCCATGGCTTTGCAACAATCCCTCATACTGAACAAGCATGAAGCAACAGGGGAAAAAAAACTCCCCATTAACAGGAAGGAAAAACCTCCAGCAGAACCGGGCTCAGTATGAACGGTCATCTGCCTCGACCGACTGGGGGTTACAGAAGACAGAGCAGAGACACAACAAGACAGACAAAAAAGCACAGAAGCACACATTGATCCAGCAATCTGTTCTATATAACCACAACTGTTATAACTTTGGGCAATAAATAATGTGCAATAATCTATTTAATACACTGTGCTATAACCTGTGCAATGATCCGGAAGAACTTCTGCTGCTATCACCAAGTGAATATATGTCAGTACATGTGTATGTAGGCCTATATATATATATATATATATATATATATATATATATATATATATACAAGATCGGCTTTCTATCACCTGAAGAACATTTCCAGGATTAAAGGACTGATGTCTCAGCAGGATCTGGAAAAACTAATCCATGCGTTTATCTTTAGTAGAATCGATTACTGCAACGGTGTTTTCACAGGTCTGCCTAAAAAGTGGATCAGACAGCTGCAGCTGATCCAGAACGCTGCTGAACGCATCTAAATACATCACAGACTTGTTATCAGTGTATCAACCATCCAGAGCACTAAGGTCTTCTGGCTCCAGCCTTCTCTGCGTACCTACAGCCAGAACTAAACAAGGAGAAGCAGCATTTAGTTCCTACGCTCCACTTATCTGGAACAAACTTCCAGAAAACTGTAAAAGTGCGGAAAACCTGAGTTCTTTTTAATCAAGATTAAAAACACATTTGTTTAGGACTGTTTTTGACTGTTCTAGTTAAACTGTTCTACTGAAACAGCATTAGTTCAACTTTTTTAGTCCAGCTGTTTATTGATGTCTACATTTTCTGTTTTCTTTTCCTGTATTTTAATCATGTAAAGCACTTTGCATTGTCTCTGTACTGAATTGTGCTATACAAATAAATTTGCCTTGCCTTGCCTTGCCTTTATTTATTATATATATATATATATATATATATATATATATATATATATATATATATATATATATATATATATATATAATGTGTGTGTGTGTATGTATGTATGTATGTATATAACCGGGAAGTACACATGACATCACCTGCCTACTCCGATTTCTTTTGTATTTTTTTAATTCTTACTTTTTTTCTCATTTTCTTTTTGATCCACTGTATATAGGAAGATACACTGTATATAACTGATGCACCCTTTCCTACTGCTGACTATTGACTGACTATTGAGCCGATGTGACAAGTGAATTTCTCCAATGTGAGATCAATAAAGACTATCTTATCTTATATCAAGACTTAGATTTGCCCACACAGGATTAAATGGTACATTATTCAAAATAGGGAAGCATAACACTGGCAGATGTGAATATTGTGAGGAACAAGACACAGTTGAACATATATGACACACTGTGAGAAAAATTCATAAAGAACAAGAGAAGAAGAAGACTCCCAACAGCAGGGGGCGCACTCCAACAATCTGAAACGTGTCCGTTTGCCTGAGGAAGAAGTCCGTGATGTCACAGCTAACAACATTAGCACCACACATTGGAGAATTTAGGAGGGGAAACAGACAAACAGGTAAGGCTTTTTGGATTATATATGCATGTAGTGTAATATCCCCCACCACAACTTGAGGTGGGATGAGCAGTCTCAGTTCTGCGGCTAATTCTAGCGTCTTAAGGTGCTACTTATAGCGCTAATGCTAGCGCCCTAAGGCTAGCGAGCAAGGCTCTTGTTTACATCCGGGTTCCGCTGGCTCAGAGCCTTTCTCTCTATGGCTCTGCGCTGGCTACCAGCACAGACATGTATACGTAGACCAAAAGTTATGATCGGTGTTCAATCATAACTTTTGGAAGAACATCTCAAACTGGCCACAGATGCATGAATGAAAGCAGTGGTGGTCAAAGGTTTTCTTTGGGTTTATGCGAACCAGCAAGTCAGGAAGTGGAGCGGATTGACCATCTGACAACAACTGCCCTCGGTAAGCGTGTCTGTCGATAGACACACTGTCGCTGCTCCAGTTAATTAATGAATTATTTCCACCTGTGGCCATGTCACCTTTCAGCGTGTATTCACTGGCTTCCAGCAACTTAGCTGATAAACCAATCAGGGACCTTGTAATGTGCGATCAGTGTTAAACTAAAATGTATGACATCATAGTGTTGGTTATATGTCCTGCATTGTCCAGGTTGTGGTTGGCCTTGTTTGTTCATATGATTAATTTATACTGAAGGTGACAGGGAGCCAGTGGAGGTAATGTTCAGATGTGAAGTAGATGATGTAAAGATGTAAATTGCTGTCTTTTGTACTAGTTGGAATTTATGGAGGTTTTCTGGAGGACAGGGAGGGAAGGGAGCTGACAGTGTAAAGTGGACTGTGGACCAGTTTGGTTAAAGTGTTAAGGAAGAACTTGATGTTCCCGATATGAAAGTTAACCAGGTTATGTTATGGATGTGGACAGTGGAGGAGAGGATGGGAGGCTGTCCAGGAAGACACCAAGGCTCTGAAGCTGAAAGGTGGGACAGAGACATGAATGGTCAGTGGATATTGTAAAACTACCAGATTTGGTTAAAGTTGACTCTGCACAATAAGCAAGTGAGGTAACTAATGTGGCATTATTTCCACGGTCCCGGGAATATATGGGCTGACTAGGATTTTTTTTCCGGCAAACTGATTATTTTAGCTTTAACCCATGACGTAGACGCCCCGTCGTCGGGTGAGAGGCGTGCCGACAGAGCGGCCATCTTAGGTCAGACCAAGCTGCGCTCAGAGAGAATACACGTCAATGCAGCAAAATGTACTTTATGTTTTCAGACACTCTGAATCCAGCCGTGGATATTAACCCTGTGGAGCTCCCGACGGACAGTTTTGGTAGAAACAGGAGAGTTGAGGTGCACGTTTAGTTCTGCCGTGATTTGGGGAGCCGTGGTTTCATGTTTTTTGGATACAATCCGGGTAAGCACTCTAACATCCCTTTCAGACAGCTTCCTCTTGCGTCCACAGTTAATCCTGTTGGATGTGGTTCGTCCTTCTTGGTGGTATGCTGACATTACCCTGGACACCGTGGCTCTTGATACATCACAAAGACTTGCTGTCTTGGTCACAGATGCGCCAGCAAGACGTGCACCAACAATTTGTCCTCTTTTGAACTCTGGTATGTCACCCATAATGTTGTGTGCATTGCAATATTTTGAGCAAAACTGTGCTCTTACCCTGCTAATTGGACCTTCACACTCTTCTCTTATTGGTTCAATGTGCAATTAATGAAGATTGGCCACCAGGCTGGTCCAATTTAGCCATGAAACCTCCCACACTAAAATGAGAGGTGTTTCAGTTTCATTGTCCAACCCCTGTATATATATATATATATATATATATATATAAATACATACATATATGCACATGTACTGACATATATTCAGGTGATAGAAAGCCGATCATGTAATTGTCTTTAGACAATATATATATATATATATATATATATATATATATATATATACCTACATACACATGTACTGACATATATTCACTTGGTGATAGCAGCAGAAGTTCTTCGGATCATTGCACAGGTTATCGCACAGTGAATTAGATAGATTATTGCACATTGGTTACAGTTACAGTGCAGCACTGTATAATCTGATTGCAGCAGGAATGAATGACTTGCGGTAGCGCTCCTTTTTACAGACAGGGTGTCTAAGTCTGGCACTAAAGGAGCTGCTCAGCTCCTCTACAGTCTGGTGCAGGGGGTGGAAGGTGTTGTCCATGATGGATGTGAACTTGGACAACACCCTCCTCTCAGCTACTTTCTCCACTGAGTCCAGAGTGCAGCCCAGGACAGAAGTGGCCTTCCTCACCAGCTTATTCAGCCTCATTCTGTCCCGTTCTGCGCTGTCTGGAGCCCAGCAGACGACAGCGTAGAGAAGGGCTGAGGCCACCACAGAGTCATAAAAAGTCTTAAGCAGGGGCCTGCTCACTCCAAAGGAACTCAGCCTCCTCAGGAGGTGGAGGCGGCTCTGGCCCTTCTTATGCAGAGCGTCGGTGTTATGAGTCCAGTCCATCTTATTATTGACGTGAACACCCAACAAAAGAGTCCTACGTCTCTGATTTCAGCTTCATAAATGTGAATATTTCTGTTTTCTTTGCTCATTTATGGCAATAAACTGAGTATCTCCATGTTTTGTTGACAGAACAAGAGATTTGGGAAACACTGATATTTTTCAAAATTTTGTAACATTTTATTATTATAGCAACAAATCAATTAATTGTTTAAAATAATCAATAGATTAATCAACAATGAAAATAATCTAGACCCAGAGTTTGTCTTTGCATCGTGTTTACTCCTGTGAGCTATAAAAATGAATTAGCTTTGAACTGTTTTTGTTCCCCCTTAGGTCACAGCAGTGTCAGACATTGGTGGGAGGTCTGTGGATGAGGCCACGAGACGTATGATGTTCTTCATCATGGACTATGGCCTGTCAAGGCAGTACAACTTTGTGGGCTGGAATGGAAAGTAGGAATTCAGGACTTTAAATCTGTTTGAAGTCATATTTGGTAAGTGCATAATGGATAATAACTGTAATATACTAACTTTAGGATATTTGTGTCTGTCGAGGGAAATTTATGTATGTTAGGGTTAGGGGAAATACAACCCCACCTACAAACAACCGCACCTGGCTTGATGGAGAAACCAGGAGAACAGCTGAGCATCTTTACGACAATGCACTTTTACTTTCGCCCTCTGGGGGGAGCCTCGCTGGAAAATCAACCCCGGTTGCATAGTATACCTTTAACTGGGACTAGTTTGTTGTCAAGTATTAATTGAGGTAACGGCAGTATACCTGTATGAATTGAAATTTAAATCTTGCGCTCCAAGCAAATAAGCACGCACACACGCGCTAGCAATCAGAAAGAGGAAAGGCGGGATTTAAGGCAGTACAACCAATGAGAGTTAAGTTTAAAAAAATGCACAGAGCACAGTCACGTGTGCTGCCGATTTAAAGGGGCAGGCAGTCAGACAGCGGCAGCAGCAGCCGCGGAGCTGCGAGAGGAGAAGAAGGGAAAAGTGAGGCACGTTATGTGGATCATGTAACCGTGCCACGGTAACTGTGGCAATTTAGATCTAAATTATTTTTATTTTGGACATGCACACACACACACACATAAAAAAACACTGACAAAAGGGCACTTTGGGCATCAAGGGGCAAAGGGGCAGGTGACCAAGCCCCCCGCCCCCCTCTGCACGTCCCTGCTGTTAGCTGTGATATCACGTCTTTCTTCCTCAGCCAAACCGGCGCCTTTCAGTTTTTTTCAGGTGCGCCCCCTGCTGTCGGGAAGTCTTCTGCTTCTTCTTTTTCTTTATGGATTTTTTTTGCCGGTTGGCACGCAACCAAATGGTGCATTACCGCCACCAACTGGTATGGAGTGTGGATCAGAATTATTTATACTAAACAAAACAAGTCACAATCAAATTAACAAAACAATATAAACAAAACCAAAAAAAGATTTCAAATCCTCTCAATTACATTTATTAATCTAAGATAATGAAAAATAATCACATAACAATTATCTCTGGAGTTTTTCTAAGTATTTCTATTAAATCAAATTGTATTCTTTTCCTTTTTAGATTTTGGACCATTTCTCTCCTTTCTCTTTCGTACTTCCTACAGTATACCATAACGTGTTCAACTGTCTCTTGTTGCTCACAATATTCACATCTGCCATTGTTATGTTTACCTATTTAGAATAATGTATTATTTAATCCTGTGTGCCCAAATCTAAGTCCTGATATAATTGTTTCTTCTCCTATGTTCTTCCCTGCCCATCTCATTTTTCCCACTCTCCTCTGGATCATGTAAAACCATCTTCTGTTCCTCTCTTCCTCCCATTGCTTTTGCCACCTTTCCTTCATCTTCTGTTTAATTATGCTCTTTATTTCCATCTTACTAATTTTAACTGACACATCAATGTCTTTTCTTGTTGTAGCCTCCTTTGCAGCCTTATCTGCCTTTTCATTTCCTTTAACTCCCATGTGTGCTGGTACCCACAAAAATATGACTGTAATGTCCATCATTTGAATTCTGTATAATGTTTGCTGGATTTCTATCAAAATATCTGGTCTACTGTCTGAGTGTTTTATCGGTAAACTGATTAGTGATGAAGATGAATCTGAACAAATAATCACTCTCAGAGGTCTTATTTCTTCTACCCATTGCATTGCAAACAAAATTGCTAACATTTCTCTTGTGTATACTGATATATTATTACTTGTCCTCTTTCCTACTGTAATATGAAACTCTGGAACAATAAAAGATACTCCTATCTTGTTATCTAAACTTTTTTGATGCATCTGTGTAGATCTGAATGAAACTAGTAAATATTAATATATTCCTGTATTGTATTTGAATTTAAAAAAAAAACCCTGACCTTATTTCCCTTTCGTAATAGTGTTAGATCTACTTTAGCTTCAGGTAGTATCCAAGGTTGTACTGCTGTCAGTGGTACTGTTGAACTGAACATTAAATCAGTTAATTCTAATTCCATTGCTTTTTGTCTAACTGTCTACCCAAAGCTTCTTCTCTCCCTGTTCTCCATTTCCCAACAAGATGTTAAAGTGGTCTGTGCTGGATGATCTTCACTATGACCCTGTAAATTAGCCCAATAGTTTAGAGATAACTGAATTCTTCTCAATGTCGGGAAGTCTGAACAACAACAACTCTTAATGCATCACGTGACTTTTGGCACAAATTTACCGCAGCGTGGGTGGGATTGTATCGTAGTCGAGCAGAGGCTGTTTTGTGCGAGCAGAGACCATTTTGTACTCGAGGAAAACTTATAAATGATATTTTGAGCGCAAGGTAGGCGGACAGTTTGCAAAACAATTTTTTTGTGTGAAACATATCTTTTTGTGTGCAAAACAAGTTTTATTTGTGTGCAACAACCTTTCAGCTGAAGACTTTTAACTGCATTTCAACCAGTAAAATAATGTTTAAACCAGGGGTGTCAAACGTACGGCCCGCCGAACGATTGTATCTCCTCGCTGCATCGACCGATCTGCACCTGATTTTTTTGTGAGTCGGGTGGGGGGGGGGTGGAGCGCTGCCGTACGGGTTCGTGTGAATCGCCCGGTGGACGGGCAGGGAAAATGCGTGACAGCTTCTGCGGTGGCTGGAGGGAGGAGGTGCGCGTACCCCAGCGGTGCTTGGCTGCGAGGGCCGCTCATCGCCGCTTGCGGCTTTAATTATTATTATTATTCTGCCACCCCAAAGAGGGGCCTTTTTGGGGGCTTTATCATATTCAAAAACTCACCAAACTTGGCGGATGCATGAAGACTGTTAAAAAAATTTATATTTTAAGGTCAACACAAAAATCAAAAGAAAAATGCCTCAACGGCGCCACCTAGCAATTTGCTATTTGCTATTCACTTACTTCATCCTAGAGACATGAGATTTGGTACAGTGGTAGAGCTCACCAAGACGCTCAGAATTTACAATTAATGTCATAGTGCAAGTATCACATGAAGTTGGCCATTTTAGATTTAAGGTCGTATTTTGACCTCATTTTTGACGTTTACAGCATTGGTATTTGATCGAACTCTTCCTAGGGATTTCGAGCGAGCGGCTTGAAACTCGGTCTGTCTGATCATAAGGCATGGCCAATTAAAAGTTATCAAAACGGTGAGTTTTTGAGCATGTTGAAGGGGCGTTAGCA
This sequence comes from Fundulus diaphanus, assembly GCA_037039145.1. NCBI lineage: Eukaryota > Metazoa > Chordata > Actinopteri > Cyprinodontiformes > Fundulidae > Fundulus > Fundulus diaphanus. Next base: position 8,212,930 of record CM073139.1, read on the forward strand.
GGGGTCAAAGGTCACCTACTCGCCACAAAAATAAAACTGTTATATCTCCTACACAGAAACACACAGAGGCACCAAAGGTTCTGTGATTGATCATCATCTGGTCTTCTAAAATATCCAATGGTCAAATGATGACATCACTTAGGCCACGCCCCCTGACAACAGGAAGTGTCATGTTTTATTGTTAACAGTCGCTAAGTTACCCCTCTGAGCTAATTAACATGAAACTGTGTCCAGAGACAGAAGACATGTTGGTGTGTTGTGGATTCCAGCCCCAAGTGGATTCGATGGAGCAGGGGAGCGTGGCGGCGTGGCGAAGTCACCTCAAATGCCGCTGCCATACGTTTGGCTCTGAATTCCACAGTTTTGGGCCGAGCTGCTTAAAACTCACTTGGATGAATCCTTATCCACCCCCCGACAGGAATCCATAACAAACGTTGGTGGGCGTGGCCCAATTTCTCTATAGCGCCCCCTAGAATATTTTAAATGATCAGCCCCAAGCCATGCTTTAAGCTATTCAATTCAATGCAATTCAATTTTATTTATATGGCACCAATTCATGAAACATGTCATCTCAAGGCACTTTACAAAGTCAAAATCAATCAGAATATACACATTGGATCAGATTATACAGATTCCTATATAAGGGAACCACTTGATTGAATCAAAGTCTTCACAAGCAGCATTCCCTCCTGAAGAAGCGTAGAGCCACAGGGAGAATCGTCTGCATTGTCCATGGCTTTGAAGCAATCCCTCATACTGAGCAAGCATGAAGCGACAGCGGGGAAAAAAACTCCCCATTAACCGGAAGGAAAAACCTCCAGCAGAACTGGGCTCAGTATGAACGGTCATCTGCCTCGACCGACTGGGGGTTACAGAAGACAGAGCAGAGCCACAACAAGACAGACAAAGAAGCACCGAAGCACACATTGATCCAGTAATCTGTTCTACGTTAGATGGTAATAGCGGGTGATCTGTCTTGATGATGCCACATCTAACAGAACGCCAGACCAGGTGTACCTACTATGAAGAAAAAAGAGAACAAAAAGTTAAAAGCTGTAATGACAACCGTCATGCAAAACTGGAGAACAGTAGACTGGAGAACAGTAGAACTCAGTAGAGTGAGAAATATAGGACCTGATGTCCTGCAGTAGCCTAAAACTATAGCAGCATAACTATAGAGGTAGCTCAGGATAACATGAGCCACTCTAACTATAAGCTTTGTCAAAAAGGAAAGTCCATCTTGGGATCTTATTCAGGAATGAGGGGAAGATGGAGCGGGAGATCGACAGTCGGATTGGTGCGGCGTCTGCTGTGAAGCGGGCGCTGTACCGGTCCATTGTGGTGAAGACAGAGCTGAGCCAAAAGGCGAAGCTCTCGATTTACCGTTTGATCTACGTTCCTACCCTCATCTATGGTCATGAGCTTTGGGTCGTGACCGAAAGAACGAGATCCCGTATACAAGCGGCCAAAATGAGTTTTCTCCATAGTGTGTCTAGACTCTCCCTTAGAGATAAGGTGAGGAGCTAAGTCATCCGGGGAGGACTAAGAGTAGAGCCGCTGCTCCTTCACGTCGAAAGGAGCCACTTGAGGTGGCTCGGGCATCTGGTCAGGATGCCTCCTGGACGCCTCCCTGGTGAGGTGTTCTGGGCACGTCCCACCGGGAGGAGGCCCAGGGGAAGACCAAGGACACGCTGGAGGGACTATGTCTCCCGGCTGGCCTGGGAACGCCTTGGGATTGCCCCGGAGGAGCTGGCCCAAGTGGCCGGGGAGAGGGACGTCTGGGCCTCCCTACTGAAGCTGCTACCCCCGCGACTCGACCCAGGATAAGCGGAAGACGATGGATAGATGGATGGAAAAAGGAAAGTTTTAAGATTAGTCTTAAAAGTAGACAGGGTGTCTGCCTCATGGACCAAAACTAGGAGTTGTTTCTACAAGAGAGGAGCATGATAGCTAAAGGATCTGCCTCCCATTCTACTTTTAGAGACTCTAGGAACCACCAGCAGACCTGCAGTCTGAGAGCGAAGTGCTCTGTTAGGAACATACGGGGTAATCAGAGCTCTGATATATGATGGAGCTTGATTATTAAGGGCTTTATACGTTTGAAGAAGAATTTTAAATTCTATTTTTGATTTAACAGTAAGCCAGTGAAGGAAGGCTAAAATTGGAGAAATATGATCCCTCTTGTTGATTTTAATCAGAACTCCTCTTGCAGCATTTTGGATCAGGACTTTGAACTGCATTTTGTGGACTTCCTGATAGTAGTAAAGAATTAAAATAGTCCAGCCTTCAAGTAACAAATGCATGAACTAGTTTTTCAGCATTGCTCCTGGACAGAATGTTTCTAATTTAGAAGGTGAAAAAAGGAAACTCTGGAAACCTTTTTAATATAGGATTTCACTGACATGTCTTGGTAAAAAATACCACCAAAATTTTTTACTTTATTACGAGAGGGCACATGTGGAATATTGCTAAAGTGTTACTTTAGCAATATTTCCAATTGATAAAGTGTTACTGTTACAGTATTTCTTTTGGGTATTTATCCATCACTTTACCTGTCAAATGTTCATAAAGCTGTCTTAATACAATGAACAAAACCCTTAAACACATGAAATAACAATTAACTTTAAAGAACTAAAAAGGTTTTGTTAACTTTTGACATAAAGCTGGATTAAAAGCTAATATTAAATTAAATTAAATTTTATTTATATAGCGCCAATTCATGAAACATGTCATCTCGAGGCATTTTACAAAGTCAAAATCAATCATATTATACAGATTGGTCAAAAATTTCCTATATAAGGAAACCAGTTGATTGCTTCAAAGTCCCGACAAGCAGCATTCACTCCTGGAGAAGCGTAGAGCTACAGGGAAAGTCGTCTGCATTGTCCATGGCTTTGCAGCAATCCTTCATACTGAGCAAGCATGAAGCGACAGTGGGAAGGAAAAACCTCCAGCAGAACCGGGCTCAGTATGAACGGTCATCTGCCTCGACCGACTGGGGGTTACAGAAGACAGAGCAGAGACACAACAAGAGAGACAAACAAGCACAGAAGCACACATTGATCCAGTAATCTGTTCTACATTAAATGGTAATAGCGGGCGATCTATCTTCTCTGGATGATGTCACAGTTAACAGAACGTTAGACCAGGTGTACCTACTATGAAGAAAAAAGAGAGAGAGCAAAAAGTTAAAAGCTGAAATGACAACAGTCATTTAAATGTAATCCAGAGACAGAAGACGTGTTGTTGTGTTGTGGATTCTAGCCCCAAGTGGATTTGATGGAGCAGGGGAGCGTGGCGACGTGGCGAAGTCACCTCAAATGCCGCTGCCATACGTTTGGCTCTGAATTCCACAGTTTTGGGCCGAGCTGCTTAAAACTCACTTGGATGCATCCTTATCTACCCCCCTGACAGGAATCCATAACAAACTTTGGTGGCCGTGACCTAATTTCTCTATAGCGCCACCTAGAATATTTTAAATGATCAGCCCCAAGCAATGCTTTAAGCTATTCAATTCAATTAAATTTTATTTATATAGCACCAATTCATGAAACATGTCATCTCAAGGCACTTTACAAAGTCAAAATCAATCAGATTATACAGATTGGGACAGATTATACAGATTGGTCAAATAAATTCCTATGTAAGTGAACCAGTTGATTGCATCAAAGTCTTGACAAGCAGCATTCCCTCCTGAAGAAGTGTAGAGCCACAGGGAGAGTCGTCTGCATTGTCCATGGCTTTGCAGCAATCGCTTATGCTGAGCAAGCATGAAGCGACAGCGGGAAAAAAAACTCCCCATCAACGGGAAGGAAAAACCTCCAGCAGAACCGGGCTCAGTATGAACGGTCATCTGCCTCGACCGACTGGGGGTTACAGAAGACAGAGCAGAGACACAAGACAGACAAAAAAGCACAGAAACACATATTGATCCAGTCATCTGTTCTACATTAGATGGTAGTAGCGGGTGATCTGTCTTCCCTGGATGATGCCACAGCTAACAGAATGCAGTCGTCTGCATTTTCCATGGCTTTGCAGCAATCCCTCATACTGAGCAAGCATGAAGCGACAGCGGGGAAAAAAACTCCCCATTTACGGGAAGGAAAAACCTCCAGCAGAACCGGGCTCAGTAAGAACGGTCATCTGCCTCGATCGACTGGGGGTTACAAAAGACAGAGAAGAGACACAACGCAGCTGTTTAGAGCATTGAGCTTGGGTCCCAGATGTTCTGAGTTCAACTCCCACAGACTGCCACTCTGGGTCCCTGAGCAAGACCCTTAACCCCTGATTGCTCCCCAGGCGCCGCACAGTGGCAGCCCACTGCTCCCCAAGGGCATGGGTTAAAATACAGAAGTGAATTTCTCCATTGTGAGATTAATAAAGTTCAATAAAGTTCAATTAATATTATAACTATAGAGGTAGCTCAGGGTAACATGAGCCACTCTAACTATAAGCTTTGTCAAAAAGGAAAGTTTTAAGCTTAGTCCTAAAAGTAGACGGGGTGTCTGCATTACGGACCAAAACTGGGAGTTGGTTCTACAGGAGAGGAGCCTGATAGCTAAAGGATCTGCCTCCCATTCTACTTTTAGAGACTCTAGTAACCACCAGCAGACCTGCAGTCTGAGAGCAAAGTGCTCTGTTAGGAACATAAGGGGTAATCAGAGCTCTGATATATGATGGAACTTGATTATTATGGGCTTTATGCGTTAGTAGAAGAATTTTAAATTCTATTTTTGACTTAACAGTAAGCCAGTGAAGGAAGGCTAAAATTGGAGAAATATGATCCCTCTTGTTGATTTTCTTCAGAAATCCTTCTGCAGCATTTTGGGTCAGTTGAAGACTTTAAACTGCATTTTGTGGACTTCCTTATAGTAGTAAAGAATTACAATAGTCCAGGCTTCAAGTAACAAATGCATAGACTAGTTTTTGAGCAGTGCTCCTGGACAGAATGTTTCTAATTTAGAAGGTGAAAAAAGGAAACTCTGGAAACCTTTTTAATATGGGATTTCAATGACCTGTCTTGGTCAAAAATAGCACCAAGATTTTTGACTTTATTACCAGAGGCCACATGTGGAATATTGCTAAAGTAATACTTTAGCAATATTTCCAATTAATAAAGTGTTACTGTTACAGTATTTCTTTTGGGTGTTTATCCACCAATTTAACTGTCAAATGTTCATAAAAGCTGTCTTAATGCAAGAAACGAAACCCTTAAACACATGAAATAACAATTAACTTTAAAGAACTAAAAAGGTTTTGTTAACTTTTGACATAAAGCTGGATTACCAGCTAGTAAGATACCTTTGATTAAATTGGTATACTAATGTTTAAACCAGGGGTGTCAAACGAACGGCCTGCGGGCCGTACGTTTGACACCCCTGGTAATATTTTACCGAATAATTTAGTCCGGCCCGGTGGCCAAATGCATTATCATTATTCAATGGCTGTATCTCCTCGCTGCATCGACAGATCTGCACCAGATTTTTTGTGAGTCGTGGGGAACGCTGCCCAACGCGTTCGTGTGTATCGTCCGGCGGACGGGCGGGGAAAATGCGTGACAGCTTCTGCGGTGACTGGCGGCCGGCCGTGCGCGAACCCCCACGGTGGCCAATAGGCCAGAGCGGGGGTTGTGGCTTGCGGGCTTGCGGCTTTAATTATTATTATTCTGCCCCCCTAAAGAGGGGCCTTTTTGGGGGCTTTATCATACTCAAAAACTCACCAACCTTGGCGGATGCATGAAGATTGTTTAAAAATTTTGTATTTTAAGGTCGTCACAAAAATCAAAAGAAAAATGCCTCAACGGCGCCACCTAGCAATTTTCAAAGGACCCTTTGCTATTCACTTACTTCATCGTAGAGACATGACATTTGGTACAGTTGTAGAGCTCACCAAGACGCTCAGAATTTATAATTAATGTCATAGTGCAAGTATCACAGGAAGTTGGCCATTTTAGATTGAATGTCTGATTTTGACCCAATTTTTGACGTTTATAGCATTGGTATTTGATCGAACTCGTCCTAGAGATTTTGAGCGAGCGGCTTGAAACTCGGGCAGTCTGATCATAAGGCATGGCCAATTAAAAGTTAGCAAAACGGTGAGTTTTTGAGCATGCTGAAGGGGCGTTGGCAGGGGTCAAAGTTCACCTATTCGCCACAAAAAATAAAAGTGTTATATCTCCTACACAGAAACACACAGGGGCACCAAACTTTCCGTGATCATCATCGGATCTTCTACAATATCCAATGATCAAATGATGACATAATTTAGGCCACGCCCCCTGACAACAGGAAGTGTCATGTTTTGCTGTAAACGGTCGCTATGTTACCCTTCTGAGCTAATCAACATAAAACTGTGTCCAGAGACAGAAGACATGTTGGTGTGTTGTGGATTCCAGCCCCAAGTGGATTCAATGGAGCCGGGCGGCGTGGCGAAGTCACCTCAAACGCCACTTTCATACGTTTGGCTCTGAATTCCACAGTTTTGGGCCGAGCTGCTTAAAACTCACTTGGATGCATCCTTATCCACCCCCCACAGGAATCCATAACAAACTTTGGTGGGCGTGACCTAATTTCTCTATAGCGCCAGCTGAGCTGTTGATGAGCAGTACATCACAGACAACCTCACCTGGTCTGTGAACACCACGTCACTGGTGAAGAGGACACAGAAGCGCTTGTACTTCCTTCGGAGGATGAGGAAAGCCCACCTGCCCCCGCTCATCCTCACGACCTTCTACAGAAGCACCATAGAGAGCATTCTGACCAGCTGTCTCTCTGTGTGGTGTGGAGGCTGCAGCGCCTCTGACTGGAAGAACGTGAGGAGAGTGGTGAGGACAGCAGAGAGGTTCATCGGGGCTCCTCTTCCCTCCATTAAGGACATTTCATCCCAGCACTGTGTGTCCTGAGCCATCAGATAACATCATCAGAGACCCCTCACACCCCCACCATGGATTGTTCTCCCTGCTGCCCTCTGCAAAGAGGTTCCGCAGCATCCGCTGCAGGTCCACCAGGTTCTGCAACAGCTTTTTCCATGCTGCCATCAGACTGTTGAACTCTTGAACTCTAAACTGGACTCTGCACCAAATTTGCATCTTTATTTGGCACTACCAACGTTGCCGAACTTTTATTATCCATTTAAATAGTACACAACTCAACGTTTACTGCATTTTTTGCACATATTATTTGCACTGCACGATACGTTGGCATACAATGCCTTTTTGCACCATTATTTAAACAATAGTTGAACAATTCTCTGCATACTGTTCTTGCACACTGTTTTTCTTGCACTGTTACATCTGATCACTGCTGCACTTTATATTGTATTGTAATGCTGCCTTATTCCACCTTAAATCCCATTACAGTGTCATAAGCTGTATGCAACAAAATTGCGTTCTGTACGCACTCTGTACATACAAAATGATAATAAATTTGTCTAAGTCTAAGTTATTACCCTCCAATCCACCCACCCACCCTCTGGATGTCTGGGGGAAAAAAAGCTCTGAACCATGCAAACCCCTGTTCCCAGAATCAGCATCGAGAAGCCCAACAACCAGGACAACACGGAGCTGGACACCAAGCCCTCCAACCACCCCCCCACCCCAGTGGAAAGAATAAGTTTTTTAAACCCACCCCAACACTAACATTCAAACAACGCCCACTCCACATATGATAATAGACACCCAGGCTGGGTACACCCTGCCCCCTCCCTACCATCCCCACCACTAGCAGACTGCACTCCCAGAAGGGGAGAGCATCTGCCATGAGATGTTATTGTCCATATCCCCGTCCCAGCTCGACAGGCCCGAAGGCCCTCCAGCACACCAGATGCCCCAGGTAGGGCCAGACACCCGGGCATACACTGGCCCAAACCTCCAGCGACATACTCCACAGAACCCAAGCCCCCGAGGCCCCTCAAGGACACCTGCCCAAGGATGACACACCCCAGGAACCCAGAGCCCCGGACCCACCCCAGACCCACACAGCAGCAACACAACTACCAGGCGAGTAACCCATGTCTGCCGGAGCAGAACCCCCCAAGAGCATCGCAAGCGGCCACCGGAGGCCCTCCAAGACCCGCCCAGGTGGGGGTCACAGATACTGGTTCCGGAACTACCAGACACCCCACTCCAGGCACCTCCCAGAGCCCCAAGACCCAGGCACCCCTTGAATCAGCCACCATTCCCTACAGGACACATCCAACAGCCACTCACTTCCACTAAGTGATGGAGCCAATCAAAGGATCCCAGAGAGATTGATCTGATGCGGAGGCAGATACTGTCTTAAGACTAATGTGATCCAACAAAAGATCTCTATACTTATATAGATATTGAAATTTTTTTTTTTGCTTTTCCAGTTCATGATGATAGTTTTCTCTGTTATACATAAGCAGTGAAAGCTAAGCAAACAGATTATTTTTCCAAAGTGCTTTTATCCAGGTTACACAGCAAGGTAACAGGTCGAAGGTGAAATTTTACAACTCAGGCACTTTGACAAGTCCTTACATATCTGTACCCAGAACCTCTGAACAGGTGTACATAACCATAGTGCATGAATATAATTCTCAGGAATATTGCCTGTGCACTGTGAACCTATCCTGAATAATCTTTGACCGGTATAGTGTACTCTGTGAAGGATTTTGTATTGCATTAGTTGTAATTTCAGGTTTCTAGTCATTTTGAAAGTTCTTAAACATATCTGAGCCCAGGAGTTTTGTTTAAAGCTGACTGATAAATCCTCTTCCCATTTCATAATAGGAAGAGAAATTGAATCATCTAGTTTAGACAGTGTCATGTTTAATTTAGACTAGTTTTGGGGGGTTTATATCCAGGAACTCTAATACATTTATTGGAATTTGTAAACCACTTTTTGTCAGGGTTCTCTGTATGTGCCTGCTCTAACTCTGCTCCTCAGGTGTGTCTAGTTGGTTGTGGGGGCGTGGTCCACACCTGCAGCTCGTTGGAGGAGGCTTCCTCTGGCTCGTCTTTTGTATTTGCACATTTCCTAATAAACTGTTTAAATCTATCTGCTGTCGCTTGGTCGTATCTGCATGTGGGCAAAACATCTGAAAACCAGGACAGAAGAAGGCTCTGGCCAAGCAAGCCCAGCAGATGCATTCGGGTGGCAGATAGCTGCTCAGCAGGAGCAGCTGCACTCTCTGGGGTTGGCTGTAAATTCCACCCAGGAACAGCTCCAGATAGTAGCAGCGCAGCTTAGCCAACTAACCCACACCATAACTTCCGCGTTCTCGCAGCCCGTCAATCAAGCGCCAGACACCCCGCCTTCTACGGATCCGCAGGTTAGTCCTCTGCCGCCTCCCCCCGAAAGCTCATCACCGAGTCCGGAGAAGTTCTCTGGTGAGAGCGGGGATTGTGGTGGATTTCTATTCCAATGTAAACTAGTGTTTAACCGTTCACCTCAGACTTTTCCCTCCGATCAGATTAAAATATCTTATATTCTTCGTCTTTTGTCCGGTAAAGCCCTTAGATGGGCGGAGTCCCGTTTCCCTGACTGTCAGTCATTTGATTGTTCCTTCCAGGATTTTGTCACCGAGTTTAAGACGTTTTTTTCTGCTGAATTAGATCCTGTCCAGCAGTCTCGTAATCTGTTATCTTTGAAACAGCGCGGACGCCGCGTATCTGATTTGACGGTGGAATTCCGTACTCTAGCCGCTGCCGCGGGTTGGGATTCCAAGCCGTTAAAGGCAGTATTTTTTCAGGCTCTAGACGAGGCCCTAAAGGATGAATCAGCACGGGTTGAGGAACCTAGTGCTTTTGAAGATTTCATTGCCTTAGCTATTCGTTTAGATACCCCATTGCGTAGCCGGAACCGGGCCCCTACGGATAGGATCTCGCGGACCGGTGGATCAGCTGTGTCTCGCAGTAAGTCACCGCGACCAGCTGATACCTCACCGCCACCTCCAGAGCCTATGCAGATAGGAAGAGTTCATTTAACTCAAGAAGATCGACAACAGCGTTTTTCAGCTAATCTGTGTCTTTATTGTGGCGGTGAAGGACACTTCGTCAAGAACTGCACCGTTCGACCAAAAGAGGGAGTCCGCCGCTTGTAATGGGGAAGTCGGCGGACGAGATTAGTTGTAGACCCCATAGTTCTGTTAGGAGGTTTCCTGATTCCCGGTTCTGTTTACCCGTTACCTTGCTTTTTGACCATGATAGCCTGGAGGTTTCTGCTCTGGTGGATTCTGGTTCAGATTTTAACCTAATCGATCAGCAGTTAGTTACTCAGCTCCGTGTCCCGATCGTGATACTTCCTAAACCGTTAGAGGTTTCGGCTTTAGATGGTCAGAATTTGACCCACATTACTCATCAGACTAAGCCCCTCGAGGTTATTGTATCAGGAAATCACCGGGAGCAATTATCCCTTTTTGTGTTTCCCTTAAAACGTTCCTCGGTTGTGCTAGGCGTGGCGTAGTTAACAGTTCACAACCCTGTGATTAATTGGGCCGAGTCCCGGCTCGAGTCGTGGTCTCCTGCTTGTCACTCACGGTGTTTGCATTCAGCTCGTCCGGTTTCTCGCTCCCCAGTTTCACCATCCTTCCTGGAGGAGGTTATTGATCTCTCTCGTGTTCCGCAGGAGTACCACGATTTCAAGTTGGTTTTTAGTAAGGATCAGGCCAGTTCACTCCCGCCTCATCGCCCCTATAACTGCGCCATTGACTTACTGCCTGGAGCTCCACTACCAGTCAACCGCCTCTATAACATCTCGAGGTCTGAACGTCAAGCGCTTGAGAAATACATTAGCGAGTCGCTATCAGCGGGTCTGATCCGTCCATCTTCTTCCCCTTTGGGTGCCGGCTTCTTCTTTGTCGGTAAGAAGGATGGTTCCTTAAGACCTTGTATTGATTATTGGGGGCTAAATCAGATCACCGTAAAGAACAAGTACCCCCTTCCGTTACTTTCATCGGCTCTTGAACCAGTCCAGAATGCGAGCATCTTTACTAAGCTCGAGCTTCGCAATGCTTACCATTTAGTTCGGGTGAGGCAAGGAGATGAATGGAAGACAGCTTTTAAGACACCATTAGGGCATTTTGAGTATTTAGTCATGCCTTTTGGATTATGTAACGCCCCAGCTGTGTTCCAGGCTTTAGTGAATGACGTCCTTCGGGACTTTTTGAATGTTTTTGTTTTTGTATACCTGGACGACATTCTTTTTTATTCCAGCAACCCCGAACAACACAGACAGCACGTTCGTCTCGTGCTTCAGCGGCTTTTAGAAAACCGCCTATTTGCTAAGGCCGAAAAATGTGACTTTCACCAGTCATCTGTCTCTTTCCTCGGGTTGATATTAGAGGGAGGTCAGGTTAAGTCAGTCTCTGAAAAGATAAGGGCTGTAGTGGAGTGGCCCATCCCTGAGTCCAGAAAGTAACTTCAGAGGTTTCTAGGTTTTGCCAATTTCTATCGTTGGTTTATCAGAAATTACAGCCAAATAGCATCTCCCCTACATGCCCTTACCTCCACCAAGGTCCCGTTTGTCTGGGGACCTGAAGCAGAGGCCGCTTTTGAGTTGCTTAAATCTCGTTTTTCCCAGGCACCCATCCTTGTACATCCCAACCCCCAGAAACAGTTTACTTTAGAGATTGATGCCTCCAATACTGGAGTAGGCGCTGTTTTGTCCCAGCTCTCCGAGACAGATACTAAGCTCCACCCTTGTGCCTTTTTCTCTCGGCGCTTGTCGCCTGCCGAGCGTAATTATGATGTTGGGGATCGTGAACTACTGGCTATAAAGCTAGCTTTGGAGGAGTGGCGGCACTGGCTCGAGGGGTCCGAGCAGCCCATCATCATTTGGACTGATCATAAGAACCTCTCCTACCTACAGTCTGCTCGCCGCCTTAACTCCCGACAGGCCCGCTGGTCATTATTCTTCTCCCGTTTCAACCTCTCTATCACCTACAGACCCGGATCCAGAAACATTAAACCAGACGCTTTGTCTCGCCAGTTTGCTCCCCCTGAGCAGGAAGGGGAACCAGAATGGATTCTTCCTCCCTCAACTACGGTTGAAGCCCTTCATTGGGACCTGGAGGATAAGATTAACCAGGCCTTACGACTCGACCCAGACCCTGGTACGGGTCCTGCGGGTCTTAAATATGTGCCTCAGGCTGTTCGCCCTAATGTTTTGCAGTGGTGTCATGATTCTAAGTTTTCGGCCCATCCTGGGATTTTTAGGACTCAGTCCCAGGTCTCTCGACATTTTTGGTGGCCATCTTGGTCCAGGGACGTACGTGATTATGTGTTAGCCTGCCCAGTCTGTGCCCAGAACAAGCCGTCTAATCAGCCCCCCGCTGGTCTGCTCAACCCACTTCCCATTCCCAAACGACCATGGTCCCACATTGCAATAGACTTTATCACCGGTTTGCCCAAGTCTCAAGGAATGTCCACTATATTAACCGTCGTCGACAGATTCTCCAAGGCTTGTCATTTAATCCCCATCCGTAAATTACCCAACGCCTTGCAGACCGCCCAGCTCCTCATTCGACATGTCTTCAGGTTACATGGCATCCCGGTCGACATACTCTCTGACCGGGGTCCCCAGTTTGTGTCTCAGGTCTGGCGACATTTCTGCTCTGCCCTCGGCGCCCGTTATACCCTCACCTCTGGTTATCACCCACAGACTAATGGACAAACAGAACGCATGAACCAACAGTTGGAAACCACCCTTCGCTGCCTTACATCGACTTCCCCCACAGACTGGAATAAGTTTTTGCCCTGGGTTGAGTACGCTTTAAACTCCCATGTCTCCACATCCACAGGTCACTTCTCATTCGAGGTTTCCCTTGGTTACCAACCTCAACTCCTACCTACTGATGAGCTTAGGATTCCCTTCACATCTGTTAATGAGTACATTGCCCGCTGTCAAGAGATCTGGAGGACCACCATCACCGCTCTTATCCACCCCGCAGGGTAGAGTAAGAGGTTCGCCGACCGACATCGTAGACCAGCTCCCCAATATTACCCCGGTCAGAGGGTGTGGCTCTCCTCCAGGGACGTACTCTCCAACCCGTCTGCTAAGAAGCTTGCCCCCGGTTCTCTGGGCCTTACAAGATCGACGCCGTCATAAGTCCCACCACCGTCCGTCTTCGCCTGCCGCCTCACTCTCGAGTGCACCCGACCTTCCACGTCTCTCAGATCAAGCCTGTCATTGACAGCTCTGGGAGGTGCCTGGAGTGGGGTGTCTGGTAGTTCCGGAACCAGTATCTGTGACCCCCACCTGGGCGGGTCTTGGAGGGCCTCCGGTGGCCGCTTGCGATGCTCTTGGGGGGTTCTGCTCCGGCAGACATGGGTTACTCGCCTGGTAGTTGTGTTGCTGCTGTGTGGGTCTGGGGTGGGTCCGGGGCTCTGGGTTCCTGGGGTGTGTCATCCTTGGGCAGGTGTCCTTGAGTGGCCTCGGGGGCTTGGGTTCTGTGGAGTATGTCGCTGGAGGTTTGGGCCAGTGTATGCCCGGGTGTCTGGCCCTACCTGGGGCATAACTCTGCTCCTCAGGTGTGTCTAGTTGGTTGTGGGGGCGTGGTCCACACCTGCAGCTCGTTGGAGGCAGCTTCCTCTGGCTTCTTAAGCAAGGCACTGACAGATGGAAGACGCCAGAGCCTTAAACCAGTCGTGGTACGACATGGCCTCTGACCAAGCCTTGGAAACCTGTTCGTGAGTCTTGTACACACAACTCTGACTAATTTTGACTCTCCTGTTTTTGTCATAGTTTTTGTGCTGGATGCACTTACCTGCCTTGACGTTCTGTCCCAGAAGGTTCACCAGTATCACAAGGCTCAGATTCTGTTCTGGCGCTCCCCCTCTTACTCACTGGAGGTTACCCAGCTGGGCTCAAGGTCCCCTACCCGGATACTTGTGTTCCCACTTCAACTCTGGTCAATCCATCTGTCACTCGACCCAGCGGAGGCTAGCTCCGGATTCCTCGTCAGCCACTGCTGCCGCCCTCCAGCCACTAGCCACCTACTCCATCTAGAACAGGCTCACAGGGTCTCCCCGACGCTCACTCCTTCGCCGTTAGGTCCGCCCGGCTAATGGGTAAGCATAGCATGTTCTGACTGGTACTGGATTCTAGCCGACGATCTAACTACTCCGTTCTCTTACAGTCTCCTCCGCCTCGACGTTCAGACCTCGCAGCTGCAGACATTATTTCGTCTTTTGTATTTGCACATTTCCTAATAAACTGTTTAAATCTATCTGCTGTCGCCTGGTCGTATCTGCATGTGGGCAAAACATCTGAAAACCATGACACTTTTAATGAGCATAAATTAATTTTTATTATAGATTTAATTTGTTGATATTCTAAGAATTTATTTTTTATTAATACCATATTGTATATTTAATCTATCAAATGTGATAAACTCAGTTCCTTCAAATACAGGTTCCGGGTATTCAATACCTTTATTCTTCCAATATGGAAAGTTTATTTTTTTGTAGGATGTCAGGATTATTCCAGATGGGTGTACAGCTGCATGGGATAAGTGATCACTCCATCTTTTTAAGAAACTCCCACAATGATGTCAGAGAAGAGCTGATGTTGATATTTTTAAAGCATGCATGCCGTTTTATATTTGAGCTAATAAATGGCAAATCAGAAATCTTGATATCATCACATATTTTATGTTCGGTATCTAGCCAGGGCTCATCTAAGGGATTATGTTTTTTCTGTTTTGAGATGTATTGTAGCCTATTTGCTAAGAAGTAGTGATGGAAGTTAGGCAGATCTAGTCCCCCTCTGTCTGTAGTCTTCTGTAGCGTCTTTAAGCTGATGGGGGGGGGGGGGGGTATCTTTTCCACGAAATTTGGCTGAGGCAGTCATTTAAAGGGGAAGTCCGGTCAACAAGGAAAAATCAGGGGACCATTAGCTATAACTAAAACTAATACGTTCGTGGTTATTTAATGAACTTATCTTTAATCAATAAGAAAATAAAAACATAAATTGTCGTCTGGATCGCTGTGTATGGAGGCCGCCCTTACTGCCCATATTTGGGCAGTAAGGGCCATCTGACATCACATCCTGCGACGTGGAAAAGCGGAAGCGGCGACAGCATTTCTCCCCGCTTTCCATGCAAAGTCAATAGGAGCCGTTCTACACAGCTGCGATCATCAACAATTATTTCGGATTTTCCAGAGGACTTCACCATTGACATTCGCAAGAGCTATTGTTACAGCAACAATGCCCACGTGCATGGCCATTGGATGTTCCAACACAACTGGTAAAAGTGGAAAAAACATTGCTTATTTCAACTTTCCGATTCATGAGCCACCGGGCTCGTCGCTGGATTGCCAATTTGAAGAGAGTGGATTTCCCATCTAACTTCTGGCCAGAGAGAAACCACGTCATATGCAGCAACCATTTCGACAAGAATGTTTTGAACATGACATGAGAGCGAGGATTTTCGGTAAGTTATTTTTTATTTTTTTATTTTTTATTCAGAATTTGCGGGGATGGTATCCCTCCGCCCCAGCATGTGCTGGAACACTTTTATATTTTAATATTTATACAATAATGATCACCTGCTCTATTTACTACGGGGCAAATATAACTCAAGTCACTTCAGCGCGATCTCTCTTCCACCGCTGCGCCGGTAAAACCGTGCTGCAGAGGAGCGCGCGCGCGCACACACACGCGTATATATATATATATATATATATATATATATATATATATATATATATACTGTAGGACCCGACAGAGTTTGCACTGGAAATAAGTCCGGTTTCTGTCAAGAAACTCTTCTAAAAAAATCCATATCGCTATCAGATGATAATAGCTCCACGGAACTCCCATCACTGTCACTAAGTACTTCATCACTCTCTGCTTAGTACAGAGCACCAGTTGTCGCCATCTTGGAAAATAGTGCGTCGTGACAGTGTTGGGACTTGCTAAACAGCGGGTCCGCTGAGTGACGTCACAAAATGGGAGGTGACAGTACTATTCTTGAACAAGATGGGTTCCTCCACATAAACATGATTAAATGAAAATTATTCTTAATTAAAAAAACTTATAATTTATTATACAGTATATAGTAGTTTTATATTTAAAGTACTTTCAGCAGTTTGATTTCTGATTTTGACCGGACTTCTCCTTTAATTATAAGCCACAAGTAGGGATGTTATGGGATGCGCTTAGGCTTCGAGGTGTGTTGAGTAATGGAGGGGGCATTTCCATAACACGTGTATCGAGGCTTGCTTCATTTAGGGGAGGAGCCGAAAATTATGACAGCCGAAGCCTCGCTACACAGCCGTACCACGTGACTGATTTGGGAAGCGGTTCAGATTGCCTGCGAGTTTTGACTGGACCTCAGTATTCAGTCAAAATATGGAAGTTTGTTGGAGAGTTGCGGTCAATTCAGATTTTAGAATTTTCATAGTTTGGAGACAGTTTGTAAAGTTTAGGTAAGAGGAGGATCTTGGAAAATAAAGGGTGAGGAGATGATAGAGGATATCGCCAGCCATGAAGAGGAGGATTTCACCTTTGTGGGGATATTTGACTTGATTTCTCCCAATAAGGTAAGGTAAATTTAACACTCTTTGGATTCATTAGATTTGCTGTATTGTCACTGATTATTTATAGATGAGATGCGGCTGGCCCACAAACTGACATTCTTTAATAACTGAGAAGTTAAACATCATTGGAGGGTGCCTTTCTTTGCTGCCGTCATTTTATGAAACCACTGCTGAGCTGTCTGCAGAGGAAAATGTTCTGCCTCCAAAGTGGTTCCCCTCATGAAAATGTTAGAGCAAAGTCCGCCTCCTTCAGGAGGAGATGACAAAGCCTCTGCAATCACATTAGAAGTTGGAGACTGGTTTATTTTAATCTCCTTACCTTAAAGAGAAAGACCAAACAGACACAGTATAAGTTTCATAAGCTTTTGCAACAGGTGAGAGAACTTCACACCAAAGTGTCTCTTTTTCTACTCCAAAGATGCTCCCTATTGCAAGCTTCTTTATTTCATGCAAGCAGGATGCGCTCCATTGTTAGCGCGGCAGGAAGACAATTTCTTATCTGGACTCAACAGCTGTGTGAGTGTAACCCACCAAACCATTGTGGGCTGACCTGTGGGTGCAGTTTCACAAAACACTTCCCTTCAATATGAGAACTGCTGAGACACATCTTTCACACTTCCAGTACTTAATATAGAGGAATGTTAAACACACTACATAAAATGATAACATAGATTATGCGAATAGTAATAAAACCTTAACAGAGACCATCTTATCAGGCAACTACGGGAAAAGCTTCAGATTTTGCAGACCATGAGCAGCCTATTCCTAGCTACCTTGCTTGCCTCTAGATTCAAAGTCATAGGTTTTGGTTGACTGCATGTTTTATGATATTTTGAGTTTTTATAAAATTTTGTTCTTTTTTTTCACTGTATATAGTTGTGATTATTGTAATTGCATTTTCTTAATGAAATGCTTTAAAAAACTGGTGTTAAAAAAATAACCTATTTAAACCAAAAACTGTTGAAAGAACACTTATTTCCAAATTGCACAAGTATTCAGTGCCCTCTTCCAAGATGCACAAGTACGTTAACTGTCTGTTTAAGCCCATTCCATTTCATTATAGTGTCAGAAAAACATACAGAGCCAGCCATATAAAATTGTTCTTAGAAAAAATATACACAGAACATATTAAAAAATATATATCTTACTATACACAAGTGATAATCATTAGACACATTAATGGGTTTTACTTATTAATGATAATTTCCAAGGGCCCAAAAGGATACAAATAGAGGCAAGCTTCATTATATAGCTGACTGTGATTATGCATTCGGCAAGTAGATGGTTTTGTGTGCAAATGAAGCCTTGTGAAATGAACCCTTTCCTGAACCAAATGGCTCAGGTGGTTCAATGCCTCATGAGGCCTCATCTCACCATCACCAGTCTCAACAGTACACTCACCACTGTTGTGTTAAATTTATTTTCTTCCACTTTGTCTTTTCTGTCTTTTTTCACTTCAAAAAGGATAACTTCTTTTAATGTTGATGTAGTTGAGGCTGTTGTGCAGCCTGGGACACGTGCTCATGTTTTTTTCCTTAAGAATACGCAATTTCTGTTAGAGGGATGGGGGAAGGGCTCCGGCAGGGACTCTGAGAACCGTGCTGTCAATGCGACTTTTCTGCTGTTGTGGGTCTGGACTGGTTCAAAGTTTTTTTGCCTCCTGGGGGCCCCTGGTCGCCCAAAGCAATTGGCTGGCCTGCCAAAATGGCACCCAGCACCCCAGCTTGAAGGTTGGTGTTCTGCAACTTTTAGATGTATCTCTGTTTCAACATACCTTACTCAAATATTAGCTCATTGTTGTGCAATGCTTAGACGCTATTTAATGTGTAAAAATGACTCATGGTCTGTTAGAGAATGCTAGGGCTAAACTCACTCTTTCATTGTCCAAATAACAAAGCCAATTGAGCTGAAATTCACTGGACATTACCTAACAGCAAACTCTGCACACATATGGAATAAATGAGTGACAATGGCCCAGTCCCAATATTCGCCCTCCCACCCTTGCGCCCCTCAAATGCACGTTCCCGCTGAGGGTGGAGCTACGAGGTGAAAATATTTTATCTAAAAAACCTAAATGCATACTGCCACCTTAAATATATATTATTATATATTAATATTTGAACTTTAAAATGTCTGAAACCACCGAGTAATGTTTTACATGTCGATTTATTGAGTTTGTTTTATCTGAAAGTGAAAAAGTAAGCAACCAGTTTTGCTTCCTGTGTGCGATGTTGATTTTTTTTACCTATCAGCAGCTGTTGATGAAGTTGTAAAAATACAATGAAGAAATTGTCATGTCTTTCTTAAGATGTTTGACCCACATGCAGATCACACCGGGAGACCAGAGCAGCTTTAGATGTTTATTAGCGCACAGAACAATGGGATCACATGTAGATTGCTCAACTGAGCGTGGCCAAGGGAAAAACGGGAGGAGTGCTCAGAGATCTGTGGATGGAAGATGAAACGTTAGGTGACGGTTTTTACTCGAGATCGTAAAACCTATGGATGGTGAAAGCTTACCGCGGAGGGCAGAGGCCGAGCCGGGGGGAGTGGAGTGGAGAGCGCGGCCCAGCGAACTACCTCCAGCAGCTGACTGAGTGACAGGTGGGCGGTCCGGTGGAAACGGGAGGGATTCGAGCAGCGGTGGCGGGAGGAGGGGTCCAGGGACAGCTGAAGGAACCAGGCAGTCCAGTGGGAGAGGGTCCTCAGCCCGGCTCACTGATTCTTGGGAATTTGCATAAAACAGGTTTTAATTTTGAAAATAAAAATTTTGTTAAATTACAAAA
The DNA here is from genome assembly GCA_037039145.1 of Fundulus diaphanus. Lineage (NCBI taxonomy): Eukaryota > Metazoa > Chordata > Actinopteri > Cyprinodontiformes > Fundulidae > Fundulus > Fundulus diaphanus. Next base: position 8,232,217 of record CM073139.1, read on the forward strand.
TCTGAAGGTATCACTGCATGAAAAGTGTGATTTTCGTCACTATGCGGCACTGTAGATTGTCGTGGAAGTTCAGGTTAACGGCTGTTCACGGTAATTTGCAGGCAACACCGAAAACTGCCGTGAATTGTCAGAAATTGACGTGGGCCTTGCTTGGCGTGGTCCCCCCATGACCCCCCCTCCTCCTAATTCTAGGGGAGGCTTTAACATGTAAATGAAAATGCTGTGAGCTATACAAATGCAAATCAGGGTTGCAGGGGGAGTTTACCCATGTCTCGCATTCAACTCCTCTTCAACTCCTCTTGGACGCAATCTACAACTTTCAGCCAGTCCGCAGACTGACGAGAAGAAACTGCTGATTGCTATCAGTGGACTGTCTCATATGAGTCAGTCGGTACTGAAGAAATGCCAAGAGCGTGGAAATGTTCAAGTCAGAAGTTTTGGTTGGGTCATTCAGGTTAAAGTAAATGAAATGGGGTTTAATGAACTAAAAATAAGTCCCACTTTAATGGAGAGGTATAGTGAGGATTTAACTATATACAGATGCATCTAAACTAACTGATAAAAGAATGGGTGTTGCTTATGTCATTCCAAAATTAAACATTAAAGTTGGAAAAAGAATGAGTGATGATTTAGCAGTTTACACAGCGGAATTGATTGCTGTGTGGCTAGCTTTGCTTTGGGTGGAGGACAATAGCTTCAGATTCCAGCTCAGCTTTAATCAGTATTAAAACATTTCAGTCAAAATCAAGGCAAGACATTGTGTATGATATACTGCAAGCTGCAAATAATCTAATAAAGTCAGGAATTAATATAACTCTGGTATTGTACCAGCTCATATAGGAGTAATAGGAAACGAGTTAGCAGATAAAAGTGCTAAGCAAGCAGCTAGACATTCTAATATAGATGTTGAAGTGCACTACAGCAAAGAAGAAATTAAAAGTATGGTCAAAAACATAGTTAAGGGTAAATGGCAAACATTATGGGACGGTGGGCAGACTGGAAGACAGTTCTATAACATTCAGAATAAAGTGGGAAAGAGCAGAAATACAATCAGAAGCAAGGAGGAGGAGGATGTATTTTCTAGAATGAGGTATGGACACACACGTCTAAATAAAACTTTGTTAATAATGAAGAAGCATGCTGATGGCAACTGAATTCTGTGGTAGTCCAGAGACTATAGAGCATGTTATTGTACACTGTAATAAATATCAGGAAGAAAGACAAAGACTAGTCTTACAATTACAAGGAGAACAGATGAGGCTAAACTTAGAAGAAATTCTGCAAAAAAAACACAGGGGAAATGAGTGTAAACTACGTAATTGGCTTCCTGAGGAATACAGGACTAATAAAAAATAATTTAGTATGATCTTTTTGTTTGTTTTGTTTTGATTGGTTTGTTTCGTTATGTTTGTTTGTGTGTTTGTTTTATTTTTTTGCAACCTATTAGGGAAGGTTAGACTCCAGTACCACACTCCAGTCCAGTTGGTGGCGGTAATGCACCATTAAAGTTAGTTGCCAACCACCATAAAAACCGAAAGAAGAAGAAGAAGAAGAAGTGGACCGTCTCGTCAGCTAATAGTGCCGATATGAATGAGCGGTTCACTTAACTGCAGAATTCGGTAAACTCCAGGTTGCTGTCCATAGAGGACAAGTTGGCGGCTCTGCAGTCGAACAACTGTGCGGGAGAGACTAACTCCAAGAAGAGAAGACGGGTGCAGAATCCCAAGCTTTGGTAAGAATATGTTCGGTGACTGCTAGCTAAGCTAAAAGTAGCCTAGCCTACAACCAAATCTAAGATTAGCCTAGTAGCCTTGCAAAAGAACAATCTTTATTAAAGTGTATTTTCATTTACAGGAAGCAGTATGCCGTCTTCACAACTCGGAGACAAATTGCAGGCGCTATGAACCGGAGCGAGGCGGTGGCCTCCTATTTGCTCGGAGCTATGTCTGCAATTCCAGATTGACACGATGTTGATAAAGACGACATTATCTGTAAGTGACTTGTTTTTACTGCTTCTCCTTCCTTGTTTAATGTTATTGTGACTTGCGTTTGATTTTTATTCATACCACTTTCATTTAATTATTTTCCAGCCTGGCGAAGAAGATGGCGTTGTTGGCGTGGCTCTGGATGGATTGGACGGCCGCCGCCATTTCGTAGGCCGGTGTTGTGCGCAATTCTGTTTCCCCCGTGTCGGGAGCGCACTTTGCAGCCGTTTTCCCGGCGCTTCTAGTTGATTTCTCGGTAAAACAAATCCTATAATCATGTCAAGGTTGTAACATTCAGTTTAATCGGCAGCTGTTTACAAAATTGTAAAATAAAAATAAACGGTCTTTCAGACATCTCCCGAAAACTTTGGGAAATAAAGAGCAAATGTTTTTAAATTCTCAAAAATTATGTGTGATAGCATGTAGTATACTAGAAATTTCCTTAATCCAGTAAACTGTCATATTTTATATTACAAAGGGATGTACTGGGAAGTCTACACTCTTGTGTTTTCAGGAAGTCTTAGGCTGTTTCTCAATTCACGAGAACGCGCTCGCATTCTCGTGAATTGAGAAACAGCCATAACAGTGTTTCCCGCAGGAATTTGGTTATGCGAGGCGGGGGGTTGTTGGACGACACGTTGCCCGCGGACCGACTCGCGGAGCGGGGGGGGGGTGGGGGGAGACGACGACACGTTGTCCGCGGACCGACTCGCGGAGCGGGGGGGGGGGGGGTTGTTGGACGACACGTTGCCCGCGGACCGAATCGCCGGGGGGTATCCATGTGTTTTTTCCCTGCCATTCACGCACGCGCGAAAGCAACAACAACAAACCGCGTGTTAACGTCACTTTTTTTTTTTTTTTTTTGGGAATGTTGGCGAGGCGGTAGCGTGAGTTTGGCGAGGCGGCCGCCTCGCCAAGATAGCGCTGCGGGAAACCCTGCATAATGTTTGTGTCCTGCTATCAGCCATCCCATCCTCCTCTTTCAGCAATGTAAAATCATAAATACACAGTAGGTGCTGGAATAGTGTTTTATGGCTTACTTTTATTTGTCAGGTTAAAGTGACAAAAGTTGGAAAAAGACCGTTTATCTTGCCATTTATAACACAATACAGCGTAAGAAGACATAGTTTGTTTATTTGTATTCTACAATTTTGTAAACAACTGCCGATTAAACTGACTGTTACAACCTTGACATGATTATATGAGTTGTTTTACCGAGAAATCAATTAGAAGCGCCGGGAAAACGGCTGCAAAGCGCATTCCCGACACAGGGGAAACAGATTTTCACGGGGGAACAGAATTGCGCACAACACCGGATCTCTCTGAACTCTGTGTGAAGCTGCAGTCCCGGTTAGAGGCGACGCCGAAGTACAGAGCCACGCACAGTAGGCGTCTGCACATCGGACCTGCCTCAGAAAGAACGCCGCCAGCAGTTACCTACAACCCCGAGGAGGCAAACGGACAGTTCACGGGGTTGTAATTTTTGGATCCTCGCGTTGTATATAGTTGTTTGTTTTAATAAAGCTCTTTCTTTGCATAAACATCTTCCTGGCAAATGTTCATTTCCTGTATAAATTCATTCATGTCCTTGATGGTAGCCTAATAATAGTGTAGTAGCTTACATAGGATAACATGAATATACAGCATAATATGAATGAATAAATAAATATATATATAATAAATATATATAAATATGTAAATAAGTTATTGGGGATCTGCCAACCAATCAGGAGTGATTTTACTTGTTTGAAAGAAGTGGTTCCATCCAATACTCAGTAAGAACATTCAAGCCTGGCTTGGCCACGTGTGGTTTTGCTGCCAATCAGGAGCGATTTTACTTATTTAAAAATAGTGGTTTCAGCCAATACTGAGTAGGTTATTCAAGCCAGACCTGGCCAGCCGCGCGGGTTCGCTGCATTCATATGCTAATTAGGGCCATTAGTACAGCTGATCGCTCTCCACATACGTCAGAGTCCGGTTCCGACAATTTGTGGCACTGAAAACGGCAACAAGCACGGGTTGCAAATTGTCGTTAACTGCCGAAAATGAGGGAGATCTGCGGTAGTTTACGGGGACGAAAATCTCACTTTTCATGCAGTGTATATTGTTATAGACCAAAGTCTTGGCTGTTCAGCAATGTACCGGTGCAACCTCCTCAGTTTGTATTTTTTTCATAAAATAGGCATTTTTCCAGTTATTACTTTGTTTTTGTCAACACCATCAGACACAATAAAAAGCAAATAATTTTTTATTTATTTGGTCTAATATGTATTTAGAGTTTTTAAATCATTATCTGGCATTGTTAGTACACATATATGCTGTTAAATGTTGAATATTTATTTTGTTAATTTTTTATACTGTTTCACATGTATTCCTTTAAAAGATCTAACATCATACAACGTTTACTTTAAGCCTAAATAGAAAAAGTAATGTTTTTTTATTTAACAAACATATTTTTGTATTAAAAGAGACTATTACTTTAATGCCAGAACAGCACTGAAGAAACATATTGTAAGCATATTCATTTAAAACAAATAAAAAGCCCTCTCACGGTGGTGATACTAATCCTTTTTTTTAATTTTTTTATTTATTTAATTTTTCTTATTTTTTTCCCCCCAGTGTCCTGTCTAGCAATGTGGCAATAGGAATTGATGTCTCAATGCCAGATAGAGCTCGACAGATTTTGCTTTCACAAGTGGAGCGAACAGCTTTCGCCATAGTGCTCCGCTTGATTTATGCATGTTAATAGCTTTATTATGATTCCTGCAGGGAGAATTTCAAATTATATGGACACTACAATGGGAGAGTAAAGGAGGAACAAGAAGAGAAAAAAAGAAAGAGAAGAGGTGAAAGAAAGAAGAGAAAAAAGGGAGAGAATGATAAAACGTTCTCCGTCTGGTCCATCACCTGGAAAGAGAGATGCAAAAAGAACAGCACAACCAACAGACATAAAGCAACAGATACAATCGAGTAACACCTAGATGCCATTGCTAAATCATATGTACTATTATTTAAGCTGACATGTGTAAAGTGAAACCTGAAAAAAGAAAGTGAAAGAACATAAATAAATAAATAAATTACAGGCTTTCTGTATATAAGTGAAAACTTAGTACCTGGAACCCTGCACCTGTGGGAGTTTGTGAGAGTGCACTAGTTTAGTTGAAAATTATCCAGAAGGAAATAGCTCGATAGTGCTTGTGGAGAACCAAAGACCCGCCTTCCCCGAGCACAGAGGCAGGGGTCAGGGGACCCATAACCACGGACTCCCGAAGGGGCCCCCAAAGCAGGGCGCCCGGGAGGGGCCGACACATGATATCTGCAACCCCCCAAGGAAAGAGGAGAGACGACCCCGAGGAAATCCCCCAGCCACCGCAATGCCGACGCCCCCAAGAGCCGCAGGGACGAGCCCGTGGGCCCCGCCGGGAGCCAGCCCCGCTGAAGTGGTCCCGGCCATGGGCCCTGAGGGCCAGAGGCCCCAGGGGGCCCCGCCCCCATGGCGGGTGCCCCGGCCGCCCCCTGGGGGGCCAGGGGCCAGACGGATGATGGTTTATTGGGGATCATTGAAAATAAATAATTAATTCTAGGTAGTACCATAATTTTTATTGAAGCTACCCTATCCATAAGTGAAATTGGAAGCGATTTCCATCTTTTAAGGTCCTCTTCTATCCTGTTTAAAAGTGGGGTGTGGTTAAGTTTTAGTAAATCCGTTAATTTAGACGACACAGTAATACCTAAATATTTAATATTTCCTGATTGCATTTGTAAATCTAGGGAGTTTTCGAGAGAGCAATTAATTGACAGTACCGTAGATTTAGACCAGTTTAAAGAGTGATCTGATACTTTAGAGAAAGATTCTAGTATTCTAATTACTTGTGAAAGAGAATTATTTGAATGCTGGAGATAAAGTAATACATCATCCACGTATAGACTAATCTTATGCTCTATTTTCATGCATTTTATACCTTTTACAGCTTTTGTTTGTCTGATTGTTGCTGCTAGAGGTTCTATAAAGATGGCAAAAAGTGATGGAGAAAGAGGGCATCCTTGCCTGGTGCCCCTCTGTAGACAAAAACTGGAAGATATTTGATTATTTGTCCTGACACAGGCTGTTGGAGAACTGTATAAAATTTTTAACCAATTTATGAAAAAATTGCCAAAACCGAATTTATGAAGAGTAGCGAATAAAAATTTCCAGTTTACTCTATCAAATGCTTTTTCTGCGTCTAAAGACATTATATTGGTTTTAATGTTTTTACTGTAGGAATAATCAATTAAATTAAGTAATCTGCGTGTATTTGTGGATGACTGCCTTCTGCTGATGAAACCAGTTTGATCTGGATGTATTATGAGAGGAGTTACTTTGTCTAATCTTTTTGCAAAAGCTTTACAGATTATCTTAATATCCACATTAATTAAGGATATGGGACAATAACTGGTGGGCAACATAGGATCTTTGTCTGGCTTAAGCAGAAGGCTGATGGTGGCAGAATTCATATTAGCTGGAAATCTGCCTTTTTCCTGTATTTCCTGCAACATTCTGTGGAACGTTGGTGCCAGAATATTCCAGAACTCTTTGTAAAACTCAGTAGGGAATCCATCTGGACCTGGAGCCTTTTTATTAGGCATGCTTTTAAGAGCTTCCTCGGTTTCAACTGTTGTCAGTGGGGAGTCCAGTGTCATTCTTTGGTTATCTGATAATTTAGGAAGTGTAATTTTATCCAGAAATTGCTTGATATCATTCTCTGATGGATTTATCTGTGGCGTGTATAAAGATTTGTAGAAATCGCGGAAGGTATTATTTATACACTCCGGTTCACTTACTGTATCACCAGTTGAATCTGTAACGGCAAATATAGTAGTTTTCTCCTTATTTATTTTAAGCTGATTAGCTAGGAAGCTTCCTGACTTATTGCCATGTTCAAAATTTTCTATTCGAAGTCTTTGTATTAGAAATCTATTTTGCTTTTCAATATAGTGGTTTAGTTCTAATTTTACTTCACGGATTTTACCTAACTTTCCTTCTTCTTGAGAAGATTCTAGTAACTTAAGTTTTTCTTCTAATTGCTGAATCTTTTTGTTTTCTTTTTTCTTTTTATGAGATGAGAAAGAAATTATTTTACCTCTCATCACTGCTTTTCCAGCTTCCCACAATATCGATGGCGATGTACCTGGTTGATCATTGTATTCCAAGTAAGAAGCCCACTGTTCTTTGATGAATTTTATAAATTCTTCATCTTTAAGCAGTGATGTATTAAATCTCCAGCTTTTGTTTTGTGGGATTAATTTTTTATTAATTAAGGTGAGAGTAACAGGAGCGTGATCACTGATAGCAATAGGATGAATTACCGTCTCTGAAACTTCCGACAGCAGTGAGCTGCTTATTAGAAAGTAGTCCAGACGAGAGTACGAATGGTGAACATTTGAGAAAAAAGTATATTCCTTACCATTAGGATGAAGAGATCGCCATGCATCGCAAAGACCAAAATCACTCATGTATTGTTTGACTACATTTACTGACTGCCAACTACGCTGAGTCTCTGTTGTATTCAACCTGTCTATATCGTTATTTAAACCAAAGTTGAAGTCACCTCCTATAATTAGTGAACAATCCCCGTGTTTTGAAAGAGCAAGGAAGAATTGGTGGAAAAACGAGGGGTCATTAACATTTGGACCATATATACTGACAATACATAGCTTCTGGTTATGGATAGCTATTTTAATTATTATGTATCTACCTTCAGGATCTATAGTTTTGTCTAATATTTTAAAACTAACGTTTTTGTGGATTAAGATTGCTACACCTCTCTGTCTAGAGTTATAGCAGGCCGCAAACACATCAGGGAACTCAGGTGAATTAAGCTCACTTGCATTTGTAGCTGATTTGTGGGTTTCTTGCAATAAGACAACATCTGCCTTTAATCTAGTAAGCTGGTTAATGATCTTCAATTTTTTTCTCTCTGGTGCCAGCCCCATGCACATTCCATGTCACAAACTTTACATTCGCCATAGGTGTGAGTGAGAAGTTAGAAGGTGCATGCCCTCGAGAAAATAGTCATACATAGACCCAGGTAGCATCATATGATGTGCTTGTGATTGTCTGATGAACAGGAAAGAAGCAGACAAATAAGATAGAAATACACAAAGAAATAAGAAAGTGCAAAGAGTAAGAGAATGTGAAAAAGAATAAACCATAGCCCGTGCCTCGTGTACCCAACCATACCAACGTGCTCTTGAGCTGTGCGTGTATTTCATTTATCACTGTGTACCGATCTGTGCACCTTTTTTATTTATTTATTTAAAATCAGTGAAACATACTTTAAATCCACCTGTGGTGTAACTAATAAGGCCAAGGGGTGACCTTCTGATCTCTGAACAACTGTCCATTGATATAAAGTCTGTCAACCGATATGGTGGCTTTAACGCTGTCCATCATGTATTTCTTCCTGATTGGGAACAGTACTCGCCTGCGATCTAGGATTTCCTTAGGAAACTGATCATTAACACTAAAGTCTGTCCCTCTCAGTTCCCTGCCGCAACTTCTAACAAATTCTTTTTGTTTATAATGCTCAAATTTAGCTACAATCGGGCGAGGGCGGGTTTTGTCGGGTTTCTTACCTCCGAGCCGGTGGACTCGATGAAAAGTGATGTTTTTTACCTGTTCCGCCGGGATTTTCAGCTGGACTGTATGTCCAGAATGGATTCCTTCATTTTCTTATTTTCGCCGGAAAGCTGGATAATCCCTTCGGTCAACTCCGTAACCTTCCCCCTCAACGCGTCATTCTCAGTCAAGGCTGGTAAGTTTCTTGTCGATGGATTCCAAGATATCACTGAAGTTCCTGTCGGGAGACAGAGTAGAAGATGATGACGCGCTGGTAGAATTAGAACGAGTGCGCTTAAGTGACGGTGTGTTAGCAGCCGTAGGCTTCTGGGCCTTCCCCATCACGATGCTATCAAAACACTCGTCCAGGTAGCACTCCAGGCTCGTCAAGGTCTCTTCGTCCAGTTTGTTCCCTCGTAAAAAATTAGACAGTTGTAAATGTTTTGGCTTTTACTTTGTATTATTTTCAGTTATTGGTTCGTTCTTACCTTAGCGTGTTTGATTTTGAATTACATGAACGCCTCCATTTTACTTACGCACAGCTCTTGCGAGATCTCAGCCGCTCATCTCGTCACTCCACTTTCATAAACCAGGAGTTGCTGACAGAACCAGACTTGAGATGCAGATGGAGCACACAAGAACTGCAAACACCACGGCGGCGGAGCACAAGTGAGGTGATGAGACAATCTGGCCGAGGATCGTCCATCACTAGGGTGGATGCTAATCTGACGGTGGTGACAGTGGCCTCGTTACAACATACAATTCCAAACTGTATACAACTCAAGTCAATGGCTTCTTGCTTATTACCTTTATTTAACTATTTAGTCCAAAAAATAAAAATCATGAGCACTGTGACAAACATTTTTCAAGGAATATAAGGTACAATTAAGCAATATCATTTTTAAAAGTACCCCATCCCCATATCATCAAATATCAAATCATCATAGTAAAAAATAAAGTAATTATCAGTAGGAACAATGCATCACTGACATCATCTTAAACTATCGTCTAGTGTCCCCTACTCATAAAATAATACATTATATTGTTCTGTAAACTGGGATATTACAAGGGATATTGTATACTATGTGCTACGTAGGTAGGTAGTAGGTGCACTATGTGCATCCCAAATGACGTAAGCCAAATGAACATGGCAATATAGTGAATTGAGAGAGAGGGAAGGCACACCTCATCCCCTAGGGTTGTACGATATGGAAGAAATATAGGGGGAATTACATAAATAAAAATATAAAAGAGGTTAATGAAACATTACAGATCAACAATTATATTCTAGCCTCCGTTGAGGACCATTTGTAGGTTTTTGTCACCACCGCCAGTCAGAAAACCTGACGGTGGTGACGTCTGACGGTGGTGACAAAAACCTACTCTTTCACATGATATGCATGAGTTGTTCACATTAGCCATCTTGTTTCCCCTCTGTTGCTAGCTACTTTAGACCTCTTCTTAAAAAGTAAACATTTATGTCATAATCTAATCTAATATTTTCAAAATAATAGTAAATATTGTTCAAAACTCACTGTTTGTAGTTTTAAATACATATTACAATGTACTCTTTCATTTGGTAAAGATATTATTCAATTCAGTTATTAGGGTTCCAAGCCCGCGGTGCAGAAAGAACGGGCTATGCAATGCATAACCGTTCGTCTGCACTGCAGTGCAGAGAACCCTATTGTTTTTCATGTGTTTTTAAATTATTTATTATTATTACGGGTTATTATTATTCTCCGCTAAAACGGGTTGTGCGGCCCATGCGGATTTGTAACGAACCTATTGAATCAGGTATCTAAGTACAGAACGTGCACCGCTACTCAAACCCAGAAATTCAGACCCCTCAACAACTAGGGGGCGCTATAACAAAGGACAATGCGTTTCGGCCTATAACCACCAAACTACTGGTCCCACACTCAAAAACTTCAGATCACTTTGTTTATTGGATGATTCTGCAAAAAAAAGTGAATTGGTACATCCTTCGTTTCCCAGCTAGTTTTCACGCTACATGGCTACAAAGGTTAAACCTTTCTTGTTAAACTCCTCCTACACTTTTTGTGCAATCCGCGCAAAACTCCATATATAACCATGTAATGGACAAACAAAAAAAGTTTACGCGGCGGATTTTGAATTTTGACTTTTTCGAAAAGTAACGCTAAAATAAGTGATTGTTAGCTAGCTAGCTCTGAATATAATTGCTGATTATTCTAAAACCATAACAGATTTTAACATGTCCTTCATAACCCATAGTCCAAATAAGATTTTACACATGTGACCCGTGTTTGAGGATCGTCCATCACTAGGGGGCGCTGTGATGTCAAGAAATCTACTACGCAAGAATGACTGATCGGATTTTTACAAACCCTTCTTCATCCCCTTCCAGTCATAGCCCTGAACTAAAGTATTAAATATGGTAATGATTGAAACAAGTGGGCGGGGCCTATTTCCAAAAGTGTGAAAAAACATTGAAAACTTCATAAAATTACCAAAAATCAATTTTGTGGTGTAACAATCACAATTTTTCAGGATGTATTCCTTGAATAAGATGTAACAATTCTCTCACTGCATGTATTGAGGTTTTGGAAAATTGCACACTCTGATTCTTTAAAAGTTTGTAAAATGGAGAAATCAATGTATTTTCCACAAATATTGTTAAATCCCCAAAAAAATTGCCTATATTTGGAAAGCACACGCAGACTAAACATAGATTTTAGTTTGGTAAAAATCCAGGCGATTTTGACTTATTTACAAGACATTGAAATTTAAATGTGCAAGACTATAAAGTTTAATTTCTTTTTCTCTGAAACGCTTTTTTCAATGGGCATTTAAAAAAATCTCGTAAGTAGATAAAGCACTCTTTGAGAGCCATGAATGTTTTCAGAATTTTAGAGCAAATCCTTGATTTTAAATGAATTTATGAATTTTATGATCTGTTCACAGCTCTGACCATCCAGAGCTGTGAACAGGGCGCCCATTTTGCCAATATATGGGCACATCACAGGATGTGACATCACATCCTGTAATGTTTCTAAGCAGAGCAGAAACTTGAAGAGGGAGGAAATGTGATTATTGTGGAAAATATGAAACAGTAGAACATGTTATATTAGAATGTAATAAATATGAAGGAGAGAGAAGATATATGAGGAAAGAGTTTAATAGTATTAAGGAAAAGGTTAATTTATTAGATATTTTGAGGAAGCATTTGGGGAGTAAACATATACAAATAGTTATTCAATATTTAAAGAAAACTAAATTATATCATAGAATTTGATTATAGAAGGTGTGAATTATATAAATGAGTAGAATATTAAGGTATATAGATAGACATGGATAGATATAGATATATTGATAGATAGACCATTAAGAACCCCACTCCATACCAGTAAGTGGCGGTAATGCTACTAAAAGTTTGTTGCCAACCGCCATAAAACACCAGAAGAAGAAGAAGAAAAAGAGACTGCAGAAGGGAGCGGTTGGGAGGAAGACGTGATTGGAAGATTGTGAACGTAGCAAACAATCGAAGGCGGTAGGGTTTGATTTTGGTGGATCGCATAAACTGTTCATTGACTGTAGCAACATGGCTTCTACATCAGGAGGAAATAGTGGTAATGAAATGGAATGGATGATTTCAAGATCATCACGAATGAAAAGAGCGATTAGGAAGAGACAAGAAAGGGCAAGAAGTTGGTCGGAAGAAAGTGAGGCAGGAGCAGAAGTTAGCAAACGGTCAAAAACAAACGAACGGGCGAGTTCACGAGAAATGGATGACTTAAACATAGCAGAGGAATTTGAATTAATGGTGGAATTTAAGGAAGAGGGTGGATTTATTCACCCGATAAAGCTGACTAAAGCAATAGAGGAAGAAATAGGGAAAATCAAAATGGCTAGAATCATGAACAACAGAAAAGTGCTAATTCATGCTGTCAGTGAATCACAACAACAGAAGATAATTAAAATCAAAACCCTGATGGGGGAAAGGATTAAAACATATATTCCAGGAGCTTTAGCAAGGTTGAGGGGATTAATTTGAGGAGTTCCAATTGAAATGACAATGGAGGATGTGAAAAAAGAAATTAGAGGAGGGAAAATAACAGATGCCACCAGGATTAAAAGTAAAAGAGATGGGGAACTTAAAGATACAATGACAGTGATTCTTCAATTTGAAAATATCATGCCAGAAAATATCCAGCTGGGATGTGGAGGTCCACATGAATTTGGAAAATGTGATAAAGATGCTAAGGTCAAATGTTGTAACTGCGGAGGAGAACACAGCGCAGTATATGGTGGATGTATTGTACAAAGGGAAGCCAGAGAAGCTCAAAGAATCAAAATAACAGAACGAGTTTCATACGCTGAAGCTTTAAAAAGAGTGAGGAAAGATAGCACAGGAGGAATGAGTTTGGGAGAAGCAGGTCAAAGAAACTCAGCTTGGAATACAAAGCAAAGGCAGATTTATCAAAGACAAACCTTGGTACCAACAACAAATATTCAAAATGCATGTTTGCATAAATGTAGAGTAGATGAAAATACAATGGTGGTGAAAAAAGAAAACTTTGTAGCATTCATGTGTCATATTGTTAATGTCACAGTACAAATGAAGAAGAAAAGTGATAAAATCCAAGCAATTGTAACAGCTGGAAGGTTTTTAGATATGAAAGAAATCCAAGCAGATCAGATCCATACCATTTTGAGTACCACTGAAACAACAGAGAATGTTCAGGATTAGGATCCTAGCTGTTATAATGGTTTTACATATTCTTCAATGGAATGCCAGAAGTTTCATAGCCAATGGACAATAATTTAAAAAGTTTGTTTATGAATTAGAAATAATTCCAGATATAATATGCGTTCAAGAAACATGGTTAAAACCTAATCTAGATTTTAAGATTCCTGGATATAGCATAGAAAGACAAATCAAAGAAAAATCCAATGCATAAAGAATTAGAGTGTGTTATTATAGAAATATTTAATGTAAGAAAATATGGAAATATTAAAATTATTCATTATTATAATCCATGTAAAACTCTTGAGTGTGATATATTTAAGGAGATAGCAGGGAAAATACATAGAAGAGAAATATGGTGTGGTGATTTTAATGCCCACAATTGTCTTTGGGGTAGCAGAAAGACAGATCATAATGGTAACATAGTTCAAGAAATAATGGATGAAAGGTCATTAGTTTGTCTTAATAATGGAAAAGGTACAAGAGTAAATATACATAAAAATACAGTTTCATGTCATGATATTACATTAATATCTGATTGTCTTGTTAGTTCATGTGAATGGGATGTCAACTGGGAGTCTACAATAGGGAGTGATCATTTTCCAGTAAGTACAATAATTCATGACAATATAAACAGGCAAGAAGATTTCATATTAACAAGATGGTGCTTTAATAAAGCTAATTGGCAAAAATTTTAAATTAATTGTGAGAAAACCAGTTATATGGTTACATTAAAAGGCAACATTGAAGAATGTGCAACACAGATAACAGAACATATTTTAAATGCAGCAAGTTATAGCATACCAAGAATAAAAATAAAAGGTAAGAAAAAGGTAGTTCCTTGGTGGAATGATGAATGTAGTAAAGTAGTTAAGGATTGTAACAAGGCATTTAAAATATTACAGAAAAGTCTAACAACCGCAAACCTTATTGAATATAAAAGGAAAAGAGCAATGGTTCGTAAAACCATTAAGGAAGCAAAAAAGAAAACATGGAGAGAATATTGTTCCTCAATAGGTTCAGAAATAAAATTACAGAATGTTTGGTCAATGTTTAGGAAAATGACGGGGAAAATGAATGATGTTAAAATACCAGCATTAGTTAGACGTCAGGAGATATTAGTTTTAAATAAAGATAAGGCAGATTTATTAGGTGAGACATTTGCTGCAGTTCATAATGGCGATCATCTTACAGATATTCATAGAAGGCAGAAGATACAAAAACTTGGAAGTCATAAAAATATATTGGGAAAATGTAAAAAATGTATATCAACATTAGACATGAATATAACTATGAAAGAAATTAAAACAGTATTGAAAGGGACAGGATATTCAGCTCCAGGGGAGGATCAATTGTGTTATTCTATGTTTCGACAGATACCGGAAGTAACATTGAAATTAATATTAAAATTATTCAATAAAATATGGAAAGAAGGTTTAATACCAAATAGCTGGAAAAGGGCAACAATTCTACCGTTTAATAAACCAGGGAAAGATCCTATGAGTCCAAATAATTATAGACCAATAGCTTTAACTTCTCATTTAAATAAATGGATGGAGAAAATTGTGGTCAGTAGATTAGGGTTTGTTCTTGAACATAAGCAGCCCTGAGGGAAGCCCGTGCTGAGGGTGATGACATCAGAGGTGTTCTGTCCGACCTGGACCGACAGAGGTCAGGAGGTGAGGGAGTCTAGCAGTTGCGAAGGGGTGTGCTGAAGCCCAGATGTTCCAGTTTTTCCACCAGATGCTGTAGGATGATGGTGTTGAACGCTGAACTGAAGTCCAGGAAAATGCTCAAGGGCACGGGGCGTGGATGGGCTTGGAACCCGTTAATAACTGCTTGCAGTTGTAGTTACTTTTTGTTTTTTTAATCAAGTTGAAATGATTATCTCCTATCCAGGGACAACTGATTTTGTAGGCAATGGGCCAGCATATAATCATTAAATTAATAAAAAATAAATAAACCTTTAAAATAACCTTACATATGTGCAAAGGACCCCCTGATTATAAGCTTGATACTTTTTATTCATGAAAATGTTATTTATTTCCAACAGAATTAACACTTTTCTTAGTGGGACATGTTTTTGCCAAAGTTTCAAGAATCAGTGTAATACCAAGGGAGCGTCGGGTAGTTATTTGGGTAACGAAGACGGGTCTGGAGTGGGATTCAGTGAGAGGTCGGCGGGAACTTGACTTGAAGACATCGGAGCTCGAGGAGACACTTAAGAGGTTCCAAGGACGAGAGACAAACCTGAAGCACAGGAGACTAGAGTTAATCGAGGGAACGAGAGAATTGTCAGAGGACAGCGGCCAATTCGGCATACCACACAGGTTAACGCTCTGGCGTCCTTCAGCTGTCTGAACGCTGATCTTATAGCGCTGTAGCATGCAGCAGAATAGGCCACAGGTGTGTTTTCCCGCCCACTTGTCAACTCGAGTCACCTGCGAAAGGGAGAGAGAAGGAAAAAGCAGCGCCGGCGGAGAAAAGCGCGACGCAGCCTGCTGAGCCCTGACAGAAATGGTCATGAAAGATATCAAATGTCTTTATTGATTTTTATTTACTTATTTTCTGTAATAAAAAGTCACATCAATATGCTATCGTAAATTTATTTTGTGTATATATTTAACAATATTATTTTACATTCATTTCTCATTTGTGGCAATACCCGTTATGCCCGTTATGTTATGCCCAATCCTCTCAAATTTCGGTTCCTGCACTTTATTCCCCTAAAATTGCAACAATTGCTTGTTGCAATTTTAATCATTTTTAGCACTAAAGTTGGCAAAAACGGTGACAGTCCTGTCATTGTTGGTGTCGCAGTTATGACACAGAGGCGAAAGTCGATGACATAACCCGTACTGTCCCAATTCTCCATCTTTTGCAGGCTTGTGACCTGTACACTCAAGCCCTTAAGTGCACTTTCACCAGGTGCACACTTCATAGAAGTGTTTAGGGTTTAGTGCGAGTATTGAGACAGGGTCAATGTCTCCTTGGGGAAAATAATTTAATAACAGAAATGCCCATACTGGCCCATACAGACATCATTAATACTGCTGAGTTAACATAATATTTCAATCAACAACTCTTCTTTATTAGGCTAGTGAAATTTAACTAAAACGACAAAGTAAAATTAAGATTAAAGAACGTAAAGAACTATGTACACACAAAAGGACAAACCAAAATGGTTGAAAACCATCACCATAAAAAATATTCAATTAGTTTCAGAATTCAGTGAGGATCTTTAAGTTAGAGAACCAAAGTTCACCTTCAAGAATTTGGAATGAGGATAAATTAGTTTAACTAATTTAGAACAACATCTATTATGTGTTCAACCCATTCACAATGCAACTCCAAGTTAGATTAAAAAAAATTGAGAAAATATTTTAAAGAATGATTTTGTCTCAATCCTAAGGTATATGGTTATTTATTAGTTTTTAGGTTCCTTGGATTGTACATCATTTAGTTAGTGTTTGTCTTGTGTGTAACTTACCTGTGTTTCACATCCTTCTAGTTTCCTACTGACCAGGCGTCCGGCTTTAGACCA
This sequence comes from Fundulus diaphanus, assembly GCA_037039145.1. Classification (NCBI taxonomy): domain Eukaryota; kingdom Metazoa; phylum Chordata; class Actinopteri; order Cyprinodontiformes; family Fundulidae; genus Fundulus; species Fundulus diaphanus. The sequence continues at coordinate 8,249,073 of CM073139.1, forward strand.
GACAGTCCGGATTTTCAATGCCCTGTCCTCCGTCCGGTGCAGCATCAAGCCGGACTCGTATTTGTCCTCCTTTTTGAGGCATTAGGGTTGAAGAGTGGATTTTTTTCATCTCTGCTGGGCTGCAGCACAATATCCAATCATAGACTATAAAAATCGATCCAACGCAGTAACATATCTGGTCTAACAAATGATTGGCTATGAGGGGTGCCAGTGTCAGATGAATATCTTCTTGGTTCTTGGTTAGAAAAAGTAAACAAGGGTCCACATGCTGCTACGTCATACGACATTGACAGAAAGTTAGCATCATGCCAAAACCATGTTTAATTCTGAATGTACAAAAGAGCATGAATTTATAACAAAAAGAAGTCAAGACTCATTTCGTGGTTTCTGCACACTGTCAATGCAATGTTGACGCGCATTAAGGGTAAAGCTGCAATTGAACGGCACGTGGGTACGGATAAACCATGGGTTAAAGTTCTCCGTCGCTGCAACGGATTTCCGTCAATTGGAAAATGAGAGCAAATATTAGTCCACTTGCTTCTGTTTAGACTTTTTAGTCAAGGTTTTTAACTGAAGCTCAATCAATTAGACCTGGCAGAACCAGGGCATTAACCAATCAGAAAGAGAGTAGGGCGGGTCTTTGCAAAGCGGACATTTGCCAGTCTAAGGTTTGTCGGTGTGAAGCGCTAACTCAGGGTAATTTAGCATGACACGCTTTTTCTTGAAGATGGATATTGACTGTTGACAGTGATGTTAAGGCGATGGGCTTGGCTGAGAGAAATGGACGAGAATGGGAAGATTGTCGGTTATGATGCAAAAAGCTTGCCAGGCATGTTTATGTGAGTAATATGCCACCAAATACGTCTCCTCTATACATGTGAAACAGCTACAGAACGGAGGCACCTGTATCCATGGACGACCGTGTGTGTAACCAGAAAGTTCATATATGTGCTTTTATAGCTGAGCAAGACCTGTCCCTCACAATGTCTCACCCTCTTGTTGACCTGATCAAGTTGGTTGCTGAAGATCAGAGAGCACTTTCAAGACTGTCAGTATCAAATGCACATGCCTCCTATCACTGCGCTCCCGGCATTGTTGTCCAGTATAAAACGGAATAGTCGGCCAAACTGAAAAGAAGGGGTTTTGTTTAAATACAGATGAGTCAACAAATGCGAACAGAATTATTAATTTAATGGTCCAATACTGTGATGATGACTTGGGTAAAGTGTCAGCATCTGGCCTCCAGAAAGGTCAATATTGCAGATGCAGTAACTGTCACAGGTTGGATAAAAATGAATTTAATATTACACAGAAAAAAATTATAGTCTATCATTTGTATGATACAATTATAAAATCTGTCAAACTAGCAAATAGCTTGAAAGAATTCAATTTGAACATGTTAAAGGCTAGATTAGTTTTAAATCACTTTCCTGAAAGCAAACAGGCTTAAATTGGAGGCAACCACACTTTCATTCAGTTCTTTCTTTATCAATTCTGATGGCTCGCACTTGAGCAACCTACAATTGGTGCTCTGCTGTTTTTAAGGACATGGAGGCGATGACCAGGATAACTGAGAATTTTTACAGGTATCACTTTCCTGTTGTCTTCAGTATTTCAGTAGTGTAGTTTGTCAGTGTTCACCTTTTATTGTAATATAATATTTTATTTATAAGCCTCTTAAGTTCACCCTATGGATAAACATGGTATGCTGGTGAAGATTCTCAGTCATCCAGGTCATGGTCATTCCAAAAAAAAGTAAAAAAACAAAGCAACTGGACTTGTTTTCCGTAGTTTGAAGACGTTTCGCTTCCTATCCTGGTCCACTCCTCTGTACCAAACAACCTCTCCACAGACGCATGGCTCAACACAGGAGAGCTACCTCCTCAGGACAAGACTCTGCTGTCCACCTACACCTTAAGGACAAAGGACACTCTTTGGAGGACCAAAATGTTCACATTTTGGAAAAAGAAGACAGATGGTTTGAAAGGGGTGTGAAGGAAGCTATCTACGTTAAGAGAGAAAAACCAACCTTAAACAGAGGAGGGGGCCTTAAGTTGCAACTCTCAAAAACTTACAATACAGCTATAGGATTAATTCTGGCCAATCATCACCTCAATTCTCACCCTCATACGAGTGATCAAAACATCGCTCCCTTAAGCCAGGCCAATAACAACCCTAACGACTCCTCGTTACAGAGGAGTGGACCAGTTTCGGTTCAATCTGCTGGTTTAATGGCTTTAACGACCGCCCATTACTAAGGGGTGGAGCTGTTTCGGTTGAATTTCCATGTTATCTAAGCCATTACAAGGCCTTTGTTGGGCAGTAGCATAAAGCATGTTACTCCACATTACTCCAGACGTTTTGAATTGAGAAAGCTTCCTGGAGAGGAAGCGAAACGTCTTCAACTATGAAAAACAAGTCCAGTTGCTTTGTTTTTTTACTTTTTTTGGAATGACCATGACCTGGATGACTGAGAATCTTCACCAGCATCTTTCTATAATTATTAACAAATAAAGTGATTTCTACCAAGAAATCTGCAACAAGATCATTTATGTATATAAAAAAATGATAAAGGTCCTAGTATGGATCTTTGAGGATCCCCATAATGTATTACATTTTATTTGGATTCATAACCTGTCAGGGTTCTGCGGGCTGGGCCCGATCAGGGTCCAACAATTGTTCTCCCTCTCTTCCCGCAGGTGGTCATTGATGAGCAGGGAGGCACAGAGCAGCAGGTGTTCGGCGTTAAGCGGCCCTCGTGGGAGTATTTAAGTGGATGGCTGCCAGCTCAACACCGCCAGAGTGTTAACCTAGTGTGGTACACCTCAGTTGGCCACTGTCGGATGACAGCCCTCTCTCCCTTCGCTAACGCTGTGTCTCCTATGTCCCAGGTTGCCTCAAGCTTCGGATGCCATTCCGCAGCGCTTCCCGTGCTCAAGCTCCTGACAATTTATCCCGCCGATTCTTCCCCGCCGATCCCCAGCTGGCAGCCGGCCCAGGACTCATCCAAGCCTTTGTCAGCCGGACCCTGCCCACCCTCCATCTTTCGGCCTTCCTACCTCAAAGCCACCTGTGTTCCCTGTGCCCGTAGAACCCATAAGCCGCCATCCCTCTGGCGAATTCCCTGCGCCTCTCGGTAAGCACACACTGGTGGATTCGCTTCCCGAACCCACCATTCACTCTAATCTTGTCCTCTCATCCTAGAGCCAGACGCTTCATCGCCTCTGGAGTTAATCTGACGCCCCACCGTCCCTCCTTCGTTCCCTGAGCTCACAGTAACCTGACATCCCGTTGTCTCCCTTTGTCCCCAGAGCTCTCTAGTTTCCAGCGTCCCGCCGCCCTCGGCGGTTTCCCGTCTGACTTTTCTAAATAAAACCCGCTAAACCTTGGCTTGTTCTCCCGAGTGTTTCTGCATGTGGCCTAAACACCTCAAAACCATGACATTACCATTTATAGGTACATACTGATTTCTGTCTGTAACGTAACTGCATAACCATTTATGAGCATCTCCATGAAAGCCATACTTATATAATTTACTCAGCAATATTTCATGTTGCACTGTCCCAAAAGCTTTTAACCGATCTAAAAACACACCTACTGTATATTCATTGTTGTTTAGAGCTGTACATATTGGATCTGTAAGTTTAATAAGGGCCATGTATGTGGAAAAATTCTTTTGAAAATTATTTTTCCATACTGATAACACTATTACATTCAGTTAGATGTTTAATCATTCTTTGGTAAGTAAGTTTTTCTAAAATGTTTGAAAACATGGTAATATGGAAAAGGGACGATAACTGGTAAAAGATATGTGATCACCACATTTAAACAATGGACCTTACCAGAGGGGCCGCTTTTCATTGGCTGTTGCCCATTCTACGTCATAGAGTGGCTACAACGTGCGAAGAAGTCTCACAAACACAAGCTAATGTAGTGCTAGACTACTACTGTACTAGCATACCGGCATAAAGTTTTCGAATCAACAATCGAAAAATAATGGTTCTCCATTGCCAAATCAATAATAAACGCATCCATCATGAACACCTTTTAGCTAAGTACAACATAACGGCAGTACTGATACAACTTTACACCTTCAAGACCGTGAAGCCTGTCTGCTACACAGTCTTACGTTAGCTAAACAGATCAATGTCCAACGTGTACTGTATCTGACATACACTAAATATTTTATTTTAGCAGAAAAGGCTTTGGACGAAACTGTTCCTCGTGTTAGCCACTCTAGCACCAAGTACAGCGTATCAGGCTAGCCACACAAACATTTGCCAACAAACCACAGGAATTATCCACTGATTTCAAAAGTAACAGACAAAACGATGAATGCAAAACTTACCCAGTCTTGCAAGAACAATAGGCATCAGTTATCTTGTCCACATCTATATTAATGCTGAGGGTGTGAGGGTCTGCCGTTTTCCTCATCGACCGAAAGCATTTTGCTGTGACGTGCACAACTTTGGAGGCATCGCGTGGCTCAAATACCTTTAACTCATCCAAAAATGATGACATGAACTTGTTAATTCCTCTGTCCATTGTTGTAGATGATATTTGTTCAAAATCAGGCAGAAATGACGCACTAATCGAGTCGGGAATACTCCGTAAAGAATCAGTCCAAGTGGAAGACGCCATGTTTACATAGAAACTTCCATAGAATTAAAGCGCCGCGAGGCTTTGTTTGTGAGACTTCAGATTTTTTAGGTCAGTTGTGGGCGGAGCTTGGTAAGGTCCATGGAATAACTTTAGGAACTTTAAAATCAGCAAGAATAAGTCCAGTTTTCATTGAAAATATAAATATGAAGGTTAGTGGCTTACTTAATGGAGTCAGACTATGCAACAAGAAGGTCCTGGGTTCGAGTCCTACCCTTGCCCTCGGTCTTTCTGCATGGAGTTTGCATGTTCTCTCTGTGCATACATTGGTTCTCTCCGGGTACTCCAGCTTCCTCCCACAGTCCAAAAACATGACTGTTAGGTTAATTGGCCCCTCTAAATTCTCCTTAGGTGTGAGGGTGTGCTAGAATGGTTGTTTGTTCTGTTTGTCTCTGTGTCGCCCTGCAATAGACTGGTGACCTGTCCAGGGTGTCTCCCACCTCTCGCCCGTGGCAGCTGGAGATAGGCACCAGCACACCTCGCGAACCCACACGGGATAGGTGTGTTGGATAATGGATGGATGGAATGGATAATGTCAGGAGGATCAAAATTATTTAAAGTTGGGGAAAAGTATTTATATAATTTAAAGGATTAACTTTTGTACTTTTTAATCTACTGGCTAAAGTGCCACTTATATTTGAAAAGAAATCACTAAACCAACAAGCAATTGCATAAGGATCAGATAGAGTAGAATCCCCATTAATAAATATTTTTGGGACATTTTACAAAGGCCTTTTTTCCTTTGAAGTAGCTGATTGATAGTTATCCATGTATTCTTAATATAATTTGCAGATTTAGAAGACTGATCATTATAGTATATTTTCTTTGCTGTTCTCAAAAGATGTACAAATATATGTTTATATGATTTGTAAGTAGCTAGATTTAGTGTACCAGATGAAATATATTTTCTGTACAATTTGCTTTTTTGTCACTGAAGAATTTTGTTATCCAAGTGTAAACCAGGGGTTATGTTTCCTCCTCCTATTAGCACGGCAAGTTATTAGTGGGAAACATTTGATAAAGCATTGATTAAACAATTCCATAAATTCAACATAAACTAAATTTAGGTTATGCTCTTCATAAACTGCATCAAAAGAAGTTGTCTCTAATATTTTTTCATTTCCATTGTTGAGTTCATTAAAATTTGTATAGGTTTGAGGTGCTGTATTTTTAGTTTTCCTATTGTTTTCGAGAACTACAATGTGAAAATTTGGAAAGTGATCAGTTACATCTGCAAATATTATTCTAGAATTAATTTTAAACCTAAAGTTGTTAAACAATATGTTATCAATTAATGTTGCAGATTTTCCTGTTACTCTTGTGGGTTTAGTGATCATGGAGAAAAGTAATTTGTATTAAGAATATTTACAAATTCCTCTGTCGGAGCATGAGTTTCTCTCTTGAATAGAATAATATTGGATCTTTGGATCTGAATAGACGTCTAACGGGACGGACCCCTCACCTAGATGATACAGTGTGGCCAGCATTGAGCCGAGACATCCCAATACCAAAGAAAAAACAATGAGCACCTGGAGCCGACACGATTGCATCTTCCTTAACTCCAGTACCAAGGGCTAATCAGCCAGCTTGAGCCATAACACTTCCTGCCATGTCTCCAACTGGAAACCCACTGAACTTCGTTGGAATTCCTCTGAAAAACAGGTTTACTGCTCTTCAGCAGAAGCCTATGGCAGACACCTCTCCTCCAAATATCAACAAGAAGTATGAGACAAGATCTACACAACCACCTCCTAATGTGACCCAGAAACCAAAATGTATGCAAAAAATTGCTTTTGTTGGAAATGCAGCAATTAATGGAATTGATCACCTTTGCAGTACAAAGAGAACTGAGGTCATCTGCTTCCTGATGTAACAGAAAAACTACCCTCATTAGCTACTGATCAGCCAAACGTTGAGAATCTTATCATACATATTGGAGCTTATGACCTGGCCAAGCAAAAATCAGGAAATTCTGAAAAATTACTTTATTCATCTTCTAAGCACAGTCAGAAGGCTGAAAAATAAGGTGTTTATCAGTGGACCACTACCACAAGCTGAACGTGGTGATGAGAATTACAGCGACCGCTTATGATTAATACATGGCTTATTAAAGAATGCTCCGCCAGCTCTGTGAACTTTATTGACAAACATAAGACTTTCTGGGAGCGCGACCATCTTTTCAGACACAATGGAGCTGGCCTAAGTCAAGATGGGAATAAAACTTTCACTGCCAATATTTTCAGTGCTGTTAACAACAGAAAGTCATTTATCCAAGCACAAAGCCAGCAGATGCACACTATTCCAAAACAGACCGATAAGCGGCCGTCTCACAGAACTCCAGCTGGAAATGCAACCACCCTCGTCGGCTCCCCCTCCACCCCATCAACACCGACAGGGAACCCTCAGCGCTTATCGGAGGATGGGTCTCCTTAAGGCCAGGGCAGTTCAGAAGTTTCACCTCCTGGGATGATGTTTCTTAACTTTAGTGACAAAAAGGACTACCATGTATTGTTAGGTAGTTTTTTCCTTAGTCCCCAAAAGGCATGCTATACTCCAAAAGAACCACCGTGGTCGGATTTCTCAGGATTTCTTCCACTTTGCATATCTGAAGTCTAAATCATGGGACCATGTTCCTCCAGAATGTGCCTAGCCCCTCCACAGTACAATACAAGAGAATACCTCTTTGGATCATTAAAAGAAAAATAACAGAAACCAGCAAAATTAAATCCAATGGCCTATATTCAAATCTTAGAATAATCCCCGTCTAAAGCAACCTCAGACCAAGTCACTAAGACTGGTTCTGCTAAATATAAGGTCATTATCAGCAAAAGGACTTCTGGTTCATGATTTCATCACTGAATAAAATATTGATGTTATGTTTTTATCTGAAACAATGGTGGATGACAATAATGAATCACCTGCACTAATTGAATCAGCACCTCCTAACTACAATTTTTAAGTGAAAATAGAAAACAAAAGAAGGGTGGAGGGGTTGCTACAATATTTCATGATTTATTACTGCCCTCGTCAAAGTGTTCAATGACATCCACATAAACACAGACTGTGGAAGAACCACACTGCTAGTTCTGTTGGACCTTAGCGCAGCATTTGCCACTGTAGACCATGATATATTATCAAACCGACTGGAGAGCTGGGTCGGATTCTCTGGTACAGCACTCAATTGGTTCAAATCCTACCTAAAGAACAGGGATAACTATGCATATGATACACAACTCTACATTACGATGTCACCAGGTGTCTCTGAACCCATCCATGCACTAAACAGATGCTTAGAACAAATCAATGCATGGATGTGCCAAACGTTCTCCAGCTGAACAGAAACAAAACTGAAGTTATTATCTTTGGACCTAAAGAGGAACGAACTAGAGTCAGCACGCAGCTTCAGTTATTACAAATACGAACAGGCCAGTGATCAGGTGATCATAGTGATCAGGCCAGAAAATCTGGGTGTAGTCATGGACTGAGACCTGAACCTTCAAGGGCAAATAAAAACAAAGTCAGCATTCTACCACCTGAAGAATATTTCCAGGAATAAAGCACTGATGTCCAAATGAGATGTAGAGAAACTCATGCAGGTGTTTATTTTTAGTTGCATTGATTAATGCAACGGTGTCTTCACAGGTCTACCAAGAAAGTCACAGCTGCAGCTGCTGCTGGATGCTGCTGCTCGTGTTCTCACTAAAACCAGGAAGATAGAACACATCACCCCAGTTCTAAAGTCCTACACTGGCTCCCTGTAACTCAGAGAATAGACTTCAAAATACTTCTGTTAGTTTATAAATCACTGAACGGCTTAGCACCAAAATACATTAAAGACCTGTTGTTGCTGTATCAACCCTCCAGACCACTCAGATCTTCTGTTTCTGGTCTACGCTGCATACCCAGAAGCAGAACTAAACATGGAGAAGCAGCATTTAGTTCCTATGCTCCACAAATCTGGAACAAACTTCCACAAAACTGCAAATCAGCCAAAAGACCCACCTGTTTCGAGTTGCTTTTGGCCCATAGTAACAGGGCAATTGACCAACATATTAGATGTGTATTGATGTTTTCACTTGATACAATTTAATGTTTGTTACTAGTCTCACAACCAGTGACCGTTTTAATATGTTCTAATGCTTTTATGTTTTTATTTTGTAAAGCACTTTGAAATGCGTTATTGCTGAAATGTGTTATGCAAAAAAAAGTTGATGTAACTTAACCAAACTTTCTGAAACGGGGGCCTGGTCACCTGAACACTGTTTTAGTTTGCTTCTTGCTCTTCTTCCTAGGCCCCCTCTGCCCACCCTGTATCGGAAAGTTTTTTTGTTTGTTTTGTTTTCTTTGACTCCTGTAGGTTATCAAGTAGGGGAATATACCATTATGCACTACTAATATACCGTTATGAATATACCGTTATTCATAATATGAATAAAATGAAAAGAAAATGAGATGAATTGTATAATTTTGTCTCCAAACAGGTATTTTATTGAAAACAATAATTATCAATCCCAAACTGTCTTAAACTGTACAAAAACGTAGGTGTAGGTACAAGTGGCTCAATGTCAGGGTTACCCAGACTGTGCCACATGTCCTTGCTGTCATCAGGCATAGGTGTAGCCTGACTAACCTGCTTTGACACTTTTTTCCCTCTTCCTGTTGTTTGGATAAGCTGCCATTTGTCCTGTCATTGTCATAGTTTGAGTTCTGTCTTAGTTTTAGTTTCTGTCATGATTTGGGTTTTGTTTTGGTTTAGTTAGTGCCGGCTGCCAAGGGTCCTGCGCCGTCTCCGTCCTCAGGGACGCCCGCCGGACATCCTGACATGCCGGGGCCGTTCTCTGGGACTCCCGCCAGACATCCTGACACGTCGGGGTTGTCCGCCGGGACGCCCGCCGGACCTACGGACACGCCGGGATCGTCCACCGGGATTAAAATACTTCTGTTTGTCTATAAATTCCTGAATGGCTTTGCACCTAAATACATCACAGACTTGTTATCAGTGTATCGACCCTCCAGACCACTAAGGTTGTCTGGCTCCAGCCTACTTTGGATACCTAGAACCAGAACCAAATATGGTGAAGCAGCATTTAGTTCCTATGCTCCACTTATCTGGAACAAACTTCCAGAAAACTGTAAAAGTGCTGAAAGCTTGAGTTCTTTTAAATGAAGATTAAAAACATATTTGTTTAGGATTGCCTTCGACTGTTCTAGTTAAATTGTTTTACTAAAACATAATTAGTTCAGCTTTGTAGTCCAACTGTTTTTAATATTTGCTTTTAGTTTCTATTCACCCATGTTTATTTTGTTTCTACATTTTAATCCAACTTGATTTTATTCTGTTTTATTTTCCTATATTTTAATCATGTAAGGCACTTTGCATTGTCTTTGTACTGAAATGTGCTATACAAATAAATTTGCCTTGCCTTCTGTTTATACCTGCCTCCACCCTCTGATCAGTGCCAGATTATTACAAGCCTTTGGTGAGTCTAGTCCAGCGTTCTCAGTTTATGTGTTTGCCTGTAGATATGAACCAATTTTTCCTCTGGATATTCTGAGCCAGTCTGATCCCTGAATTGCCTGTTTTCCTGCCCGATCTGACTGCCTGCCTGTTTTGCCTGACCCCTGCATGTTATGTCTGCCTGCTTGTTTTAGCCTGACCCCTGCCTGATCGGACTGCCGGCCTTTTGTTGCCTTACCCTGTTCTGTCTCTGGACTAGCGGAGCCTGCCTGACCCCTGTCTGTTTATTCTGCCTGCCTGTGTACCGAATCGGACCTGCTACCTGACCACCGAGCCTGCCTGACCTTGTCTAGCCTGTAAGCCTGCTCGTGTATCGAACCTGGACCTGTTTCTCGACTATGAGCCCGGATTCGGCTCTGGACTGTCCTGCTCTTCTGATTACCCAGTTTTTGACTTGGAACTGTCATCGACCACGAACTCTGTCTTGTCCTGATTCTGCCTGTCTGTCATCCCAGCTCCTACCCTCAAATACGTCCTTTAATAAACCTCCTTTAAATCACAACCTGATTTTCTGGCTGAATACTGGGTCCTCGGTCTCAGTTCATGACAGCATAATCTGGCCCTAAAATGGACTCATTGCCAGACAGCTACATGAACCCATCACCTGCTCAGGAATTACGTTCCAGATTAAAGATTATGATGAACACGTAGGCGCTATTTGCAGCAGAGGAAGATATTGGACGCTTACCAGAAGCCGTCTTGGGAGCTTCGCTCGACGGTTCCGGGTAGGGGATTTGCCCTCCCGGTATCGGTCCAAGATGCCATGTCTGCAACAACAGCACTGCTTCGCAGCCTCCCTGCTGTCGTAAGCACCGATGCACGGCCTTCAGCTCTGTCTCTGTTTCTTCTGCGGTAAATCCAGTCACCAAAGCTATTTCGCAACCAGTTCAAGCCGCAGAGTTTTCCCATTTTCCTTCAGCGCCACTTACAAGGAGTTAGAGAATAAATTTAGAGTGTTTGTACCCATTATTAAGCATCTGAGAGAGTCAGTGTTTAGTAATTATTCGCCAGCTCTGGAGGCAAAGTTAAAGGAAGCGGAGGGGAACTACAGAATAGCCCTCAGGACATTCTATAACCATCCTTCATCACCTGCTGCTCAGAAGTCTGCCAAGTATGATCCGGTGTCCATCACCGAGTGCCGGCTGCCGTCTCAGATTCTGTTCTCATCACCGAGGTTCTGGTCGACGCCTCGGAGGCGGCTGCCACCGCTGAGGTTCTGGTCGACGCCTCGGCTCCCATCAGCTTGGGTGCTACTCTCGCCAGTCCGCCAGTCAGCATGGGTGCTATGCTCACCAATCCGCCAGTCAGCCTGGGTGCTAAGCTCGCAAGTCCCCCAGTCAGCCTGGTTGCTATGCTCGCAATTCCGCCAGTCAGCGTGGACGCTACGCTCGCCAGTCTGCGTGGGTGTTGCGCTTGCCAGTTCTTCAGTCTACGTGGGTGTGACACTCACTGATCCTCCAGTCTGCGGGGATGTGGATTTGGCGAGGAGGGGGTCCAGAGTCTTCGCTCCAGAGTCCTGTGAGGAGGGGGTCCAGACGGGCCCGCCTCCGGTCTGCGAGGAGGGTGTCCAGACGGGTCCGCCTCCGGTCTGCGAGGAGGGGATCCAGGTGAATCCTCCTTCTGTCTTTGCTCCAGAGTTCTGTGAGGAGGGGACCTAGGTGGGTCAGCCTCCGGTTTGCAAAGACGGGATCCAGGTGGATATGCCTCGAATCTTCATTCCACAGTCCTGTGAGGAGGGGGTTCAGACGAGCCCGCCTTTGGCCTGTGAGGAGGGGATCCAGGGGGATGCACCTACGGTCTGCTACTCAGGGCCTCAACTAGAAGCCAAGCATCAGGGTCCTTATCGGGACACCAAGCATCAGGGTCCTCGTCGGGACGCCAAGCATCAAGGCCCTTGTCGGGATGCCAGGCGCCTTTAGAGGCCAGTAACCAGGCGCCTTCAGAGGCCAGTAGCCAGGCACCGTAAAAAGCCAAGCTTCAGATTAGCTACTGGGTTAACTTTAGGGGTGGTCAGCTCTGTCATCGACGCCTGCCTAGGGGCCTGCATCGTCGTCGACGTCCGCCAAGGGGCCTGCATCGTCGTCGACGTCCGCCAAGGGGCCTGCATTGTCGTCGATGCCCGTCAAGGGGTCCGCATCGTCGTTGACTCCCGTCAAGGGGTCTGCATCGTCGCTGACACCCGCCAAGGGGCCTGCACCGTCGACACCGTCAGTCAGGGGCCCTGCTCTGTCAACGCCGCCCATCAAGGGTCCTGCTCCATCGCTGGCCACCAAGGGTCCTGCTCTGTCGCCGGCTGCCAAGGGTCCTGCGCCATCTCCGTCCTCAGGAACGCCCGCCAGACATCCTGACACGTCGGGGTTGTCCGCCGGGGCCGTTCTATGGGATGTGCGCCGGACACCTGACACGCGGGGGCCCGCCTCAGGGAAGCCCCCAGAGACTGATTTGCCCTGTTTGGGTTGTTTTTTGTGGGTTATTTTTTGTGGGTTGTTTTTTGTGGGTTGTTTTTAGACTCAAGCCCTCCGTCCTAGGCCTCCCTCCACTCTCCCTGGCTGGGTTGTTTTTTGTAGAGGGGGGGGTTCTGTCAGTTCTGTCTTAGTTTTAGTTTCTGTCACAATTTGGGTTTTGTTTTGGTCTAGTTTTGTACTTCTCTTTATTTAAACAGTTCGTCAGTCAATATTCAGTCAGCTCAGTTCACCTGCCAGTAATCAGCCAGCTCACTTCACCTCTCAGTCACAACACAATCTGTTTGCCTGTCACTCCCGTCACCAGTCACGAGCTCTACCTCTCGCACCATCCTTCCTCAGATCAGCCTCACCTGTCACCTGTTAATTAGAGTTTCACCCACATGCCTTTCAAGAGGGGGCTTTAAAGTTTCTAAAAAAAAAAATTTTTCACAAATACTTTTTGTAAACACACAAAATGAGATTTAAAGATCCACCCGAGATGTCGGATTCTGACAGAAATATGCAACAGCACGCAGCGTTTTTTTGTCTCATCCCCTCATGACTGGTATTGGTGGAAACTAGAGGCTTTTACCTTTCCAAAAAGGGGTTGGAGGTCATTGCCTGACCATTCCCGGTGACACAATTTCCGTGCGTAACACAGGCATGCTCCATGTGTAACATTTCTGCATTGAATTCTGATCGCTTTACACATGGTCGCAAGCGCAGATTGCAGCATTTGTTCATGAATCTCTTCAGTGTTGATTATTTTCTCTTGTGATCATCAAATATAACAATGGTACAGAAGAAGAAAATGACTTTGGGAAGCTTTGGAGGAAATTTGGCAGATTATTGAGGGAGACGTTGAAGAGTCTTCAGACAGTAGCTTGGATTTTGAAATGGAAGAAGATAAGGAAATCCTTCTGAGAGATCCGGTTCACGAGTAAATTGCGCTATAACTTTTTATTTCCAGCTGACTTACATTACATGTCTGCTATTTCAGAAAGAGGGCACATGAATACAGTTGGAAATAATGATTTTATAATCAGAAAATTTTGGAGCAAAGGAACCACATGTAATGTACTGTATATGGAATTGATTCATGGAACATTATAAAGCTTTTAGACTATCCACACTTTACCAATACACGTTACTCTTAGAGCATAACAGAATATATTTTTTTATTTTTTCTGACTATTTTTGTGGTACAGTTGGAAAGAGTATCTTGTAATCAGAGAACTCCACTATGAATTCCAAGGAGGTAAGTGTGTCCCGAAGTAGAGGTTGGCGGCAGCAGTGTAATTGGTAATGTTCTTCCTTGTGGAGCAGCTGAACATTGGAGGGTGTACAGGCTGGTGAAAGTGAGGCTTATTCTGGGATTGCAGCAGCAAGAAATCACGGGGAATGACAATGATGACCTGGAAGTGAGGATTGGAACCAGTAGACAACAGCAGGAGGGGTCCAGAAGAGCCAAGACTTGGAGTATGTAAGAAGAAGACAAGGAGTGGTAAGCAACAGAGGAATCAAGGTGCATCAAGGAGCATACAACGAAGCCCGTTTACCACTGTGTGAGTTAACCAACTGGCGTCTTTATCCAGGTCTTGATTTGCTCTTAACAAGTTGCACTTGTCAGCCTGCAGCACCTGTCACACCCTGCATGAAGAAGAGAAAAACACATGCACCACACACTGCTTCTGAAGACACAACAGTATGTGGCATTGATTCAAGGATGGTTAAAAAGCTTTTACATGATCCACAGCATTACTACATTTTTTATGTTATCTGGCTATGATATATAATTTATTTTCTTATAATCAGATAACTTTGTAATAAACTACTTTTTCTATATTTTCACAGGAGGACATCACAGGACCATCTGGAACACAGAAGACCCTGCCCCCTGCCACTTCAGCTGAGCCTTTATCTTCTTTAAGGTAAGATGTCTATACTATATATATAATAGATGAGTCATAGCTGTGTCAGAAATATGTTCCTATGATTATTACAAGTCAGTGTTTTCTAGTGTGGTTTTTAGATAAAATGTATTCTTCAACATATATTTTATTGATTCTACAGTGACAATGGTGACGAAGATGAGTTGTATCAGCCACCTTCCAGGCAGCTAAGGTCAGCCTCAAGACCTGGGAAGCGCCAGGTTCTGTCTGCCCCAAGACAGAGGGCAGCTCATCCAAACCAACAAAAAGAGGGGAAAAAAGTGTCAAAGCAGGTTAGTCAGGCTACACCTCTGCCTGATGACAGCATGGACATGTGGCACAGTCCGTGTGACCCTGACATTATGCCACTTATACCTACATTTAAGTTTTTGTACATTTTAAGACAGTTTAGGATTGATAATTCTTGTTTTCAATAAAATACCTCTGTTTGGAGACAAAATTATACAATTCATCTCATTTTCTATTCATTTTATTTTGTATTATGCTGTGCACAATGGTACAATTTGATGAAACACAGAGTATGACCAAAGGCTTTGTAATATGCTGAAGGTGTCCTACAATGGAAATCTGCACTTTTATCTGACCAGATTCCCCTTTAGGGGGGGGGGGGGGAGAAACACATTTGGCACAGTTTTGTCCAATTCTGGCACAGTTGTGCCAAAATCACATTTCCGCCTGGCACACTGCCTACTAAAATGTTTGTAGAACAAATATCCTTCAACTGATTCAGTCCAGATTTGTTGCTGTTGTAGTCAGGATGTGGATCTGTAATGTCTGAGGCTTCTCTTATATTTTCAAAGGGGTTTTCATGGTGTTTTATACTGTTCATTTTAGAAAAAATGTAGGTGAGGCTCAAAGATTTAGATTTTTTATTTGTTTAATCACCTATAAATCCAACACCGTGACATTTGCAATAGTGGTTCTACCAGGAAAATCTTCTTTAATGCCTTTGTGTGATACAAAAACTAACATTTACTTTTCCACTTTATTACTTTGGAGCTGTACTTTATTTAAATGACATGTAATTTCAGACAAAAATTGCTCCTGAACCCTCTGGGCTTAAGGAGTTAACCATACTCACCTGTTTCTACCTAACTTGCTCCACCTGCGCTCTCCAGGATTTAAACTACTTCACAACTCACCAGAGTTGTCAGATTGTCTAAAGATCCATGTGGAAGAATCCAGCCCTCTGAATTGAAGTCAAGCCAAGCCAAGCAAAAATTATCACAATCTTACTTTCTGCCTTCCTGACCTCTGCTCTTTTCCTGTTCCAAGCCAGGATTCTACTACTCTGACATATTTAATGGTTTATGACCCTCACCTGTTTTCACGGCTAAACAAAGAGTGTTAAATGTTTCTTTTGGTGTGTTGGCTGAGTATTTTGGTCCAAAGTTTCCTTTCCTGTTACAGGAGAAACCCACAACAGAGCCCTGGAGAGAGGTGTGGAAGCCGGGGTAATCCTCGACTAGGCTCAGGAGATGAAGTGGGATGTGAGTCAACCTGGGCACCCTCATTAGAGAATTTATTAACAGAAATTTCAAGCTGCTTTTCCTTCTACCACTCAGAGAACTCAGCACAGGAATATCAAGCTACTTCAGTGGAGCTGAGGAAAGTTGAACAGGTGATTCATGCAGTGAGGAAGATGGAGAAAGGAATGCAGATAGAAGTGATGAGGACTTAACTAGAGGCAAAAACAGATGCAGGCAATGGGCTAAATGAGGACCCACAGGTGAATAGGATGTACTTAATTACCTAGTGGCTCTGGCATAGGGAAATTCTGGGGAAGACAGCAAGGAACACAGGGGAAAAAAATCTAACAGGATATAAAAAAAGCTATGAAGAAATAACACAAAAGAATGAACTAATGAGGAAAGAGGAACATAAGGAAAACCAAAACACCTAACACTTAGATCATAACATAAACTGTATTAGATTCAAATATCCAAAGATTATTTAATGTCACCATGTATTACTGTGGTAATTTCTTTTTGGCCACCCTGCCTATGAGTAGACATAAAAAAGACAAACAAACAAACTAACCTGCCATGAAGAAGGGTTACAGTTTTTTTTTCTCGTTAAGGCATTCAAAAGATAACAAAAAAGAAACTGAAGATTCAAAAATTTGTATGAACTAAATGTCCTTCATGAGTCACAGATAACAAATGAGATAATAAGGTGCATTTGTGCAATCAGGATTTGAGGCTTCATTTACAGAAATGTGCATTTAGATATTCTGAGATAGTAGTGTGCAAGTAGGCAATAACATTAAATTCATTGTAACGTATGATGGGCTAGTAACAGTGGGGTGATTTTAACGTGCTGGACTGCAGTCTTCCATCAGGAGGCGATAGCCCTCACAGCTCTTGGGAAGAAGCTGTTTCTAAATGTATTAGTTTTCTATTTGAGGCTTCTGTATGAGGTAAGATCACTGTCAAAAGAAACTTGTGCATACAAGGACAGTTGTGTGCATATTAGTCAGATATTGTGCATAACAAACATTTGTAAACTCATAATAATTGAAATCTTGCTCAATACATACAACATACAGTTTAAATAGTTACAACTTCAATAACTAATAAATACAAATTTCAAGTTTAAATTTGTGCTTCATTCCTTATGAACACAAACAGCAGCGGCTGTTTGAGAATACGGATTTTTCCTTTGAGAATACGAATTCACAACAGTGGTCTGACGTCACGGTTTCCAAGGCTGGTTAATGGAGCATAGAGCGCGAAGATAGGAGCCGCGCATGCGTACTATATGTTCTTTCAACTTAGTAGTGCCAAGGTGACGGACCAGGAAGCTGCGGAGCAAAGCCAGGTAATCTTTAACATTTGTAACTTAAATCTTTATTTCTGTAGTTGATATTCAGACATCTAACTTTATTGACCTTTCCGTTAGGTACAGTTAGCGGATATCCTAAACACGGCACACAGTCTTGTGTCATTGTTAAACCGAAGGTTAGACTCTTCAGGGACTGTGAGGCCAGTTAGACAAGAAAGTGAAAGACAGTCTGTTGAGGGACAGTCGAGGCAAGGGTTAGCCTAACCCTTACCCTAACTTTCAATGTTTTTATGAAGGAGTTTGAAAGTTTTTCTTCTAAAAAAACAAAAACTGAATTATTGATGCGTATCTTCTGATTTATATATTCAAACACAATAATTAAAGTTTTTCATCAAGAACCATAACGACATACAGCTCCATGAACTATTAAGTTATAATCTGTATTGAAATGAGTAAAAAGAATACAATCAAATACAGATGAATAGCTGTGCAGAGAAATTACATTTCATATATGGTAAGTAGCCAAAAATGGTGACATCAATGTAGATTTTTATTAAATTTGCAAAGGTAGGATACAACAAATAGTCATATTTTCACAACAGGTGTGTTACTTAAATGCTGTCGCTTGTTTCTCAGTGATCTTCAACATACTGAATCATTGACACAAAAATGTCCTGTCCATATGATTGAGAAGGTGCAAGTGGATTGATCATGGTTGTCACAGCTTCCATTGCATTTGGAGACAGAGGACAGTCAACTTCTGGGACTTGAACTCCAGAGGGTTCTTCACTGACACCATCAAAGGTTTCCCAGTCAGTTCCAAAGAGCTCTAGGCTCTATAAGCAAAAATCAATGACTTCTAACTGCCAGGAACACATAATGTGCACAAAACAAATGCAGAGTGTTGGACAACTCCAGAAGTCCATGCTCCTCCAGATTGTGAAGTACTTCGTAGTAGAGATGAGTTACACTGGTCCACACGTCTTGCCATAGGCGCTCAATTCTTAATAGAGAATTATATTTTAAATAAAGAAAAGCAGAAGGTCAAAGAGCAAAAAAGCAAGTGTTTTCCACTTGACTCCTGACATTTCTTTCCCCTCTGAATTCTGATAAGTCAGAACCCAGAATTTTTCTTCGCACGTGCTTTCATAAACTAACCATTAAAAACGTTCATTTATGTTATAATAGCATTGCTAAAAATGTGACTTCTATTGATCACACACCTGCCTTTTTTAAGAAATGGATATTATATATTGGTTGCTTTATTCACAGACATATACATAATACCTTTGATTGTGTACACTTTTGCCAGCTATAAAACTCCCTCTTCCCGTTCCTTTTACACTGAACATGGCTTCAGCTACTGCCACGTTTTCAACTCCTTCATCGCCTCTTACCCTGTAACCACAGATATGTAATTTACATAAATACACTATGTCTGAAATCTATATTACACACACACACACATACATACATACATACATATGTCATACATATATTTGTTTGTCGTTGCTTGCAATAATATATATATATATATATATATATATATATATATATATATATATTATTGCAAGCAACGACAAACAAAGCATCAACAAAAAAAACTACCTGGAAGGCCAACCATAGTTTTCCACAGCTTTTAGAAAGAATGTAAGAGCAGTGCTTGCTCTGTTGTTTGTTGCAGGCTCCAAGTACATAATCTGTAAAAATTAAAGGCAAACATGTTAATATTGAATATATACTATGTCATGGTAGGCTTGATATGTTTTGCCCACATGCAGAAAACACTCGGAGAAACAGGTAAATAGAAAAGGATTTATTTTAACTAAGGAACACAGAGGAGACTCAGCTTCTGTGGGACAGAGCTCGAACGGGGCGTCAGGTAGGCGGGAGACCGGGTAATCTAGAATGACAAGAGGATCAGTAGACTGCAGGAGGGGACAACAGGAGATGTGCTGCTGAGCAACGCTTACCACCCAGTGGGGAGACCAAACCGGGGAGGTGGTGATGTGGACTCGATGTTGGCTTGGAGATGGCGTCACAGGTGTCCGGGAGTCCGGGGTATGGAGGCGGCAGTGGATCTGAGCAGCACCGAGGTATTCAGGTATCCAAGACAGCGAGAGGAACCAGCTTGTGTCCAAGGGAGGTCTGGGTCCTGAGGGATGTAACCAGACTGGGAGGAACTCAGAGGAATCCACGAGGGGAACCAACTTGAGAGGATGAATGTGAGATCTCGAACGAGGAAGCCACGAGAGGGAGGCGTCGGGACACGGGGAGGAACCTGAGAGACACAGAGGTAAGATCCTTTAACAACTATGGGTCGATCGAAAAGCTAGAGGCCGAAACTGGTTTGCATACCACGACGGTAACACTCTGGCATCCTCTCGCTGTCTGAGCACGGTTCTTATAGTGCTGCCTGGTACTGCTCAACAGCCTGCAGGTGTGTGGGCTCCGCCCACCCGTCAACTACGAACACCTGTGGAGACAGCAGCAGAGCAGGCAGCAAGCTGCACAGCCCTGCTGACCGAGTCCTGACATACTATATTACCAAAAAGACGAAAACATATCATTATGATGTACCTTTCTAGAGAACCCATGTATTGCTCCAAATATGACGATGTTATACCTTTAAAAGAGAATTTTACATCATTCTATCCAATTATGTTCATAAGAAACCCAATATCTTGGTAAAAAACAAATGTTACCTTATAAGCTTATGATTTGTGTCTATATGTACTAAGGACAAATGATGTGGTACAGAGTATGTCCTTCTGATGATGCACCCTAGCTGCAACATTCTTTGTAAAACTCCAGCTCCATCAACTCGGTGCATTGAGTCTTTGATCCGTTTCCACTGCACTCTGTGACCCTCTGCTTGAAGGCAACCCTTTACCATCCGATATCCAGCATTAGGTAATCTGTTCTTTATTGATAATACAGCATTGTCAAGTTCGCTGTCAGATAAATTGCTGTAGGAAGATCTTGTTGATAACCCAAGCTCATGCATGCGTCTGAAAATAGTAGATATGCTGACTCCAAGCTGGTTTGAAATACATGACACTGGTAGGGCCATGTCTATTAAATGAACCAAAAGGTCTTCAGAAACTTCTAATTTGGGTCGCCCTCGTCCACTTGAAACTTCTGTAGTAAGAACGCAATGTTCTTCGTGAGAAAAGGTGTCATGGATCTTTCTTTGAAGGGTTAAAATACAACCCATAACATCCATGGGTATATCAAGAAGAGTTGATGCAGATGTTAATATAAACACCTCCTGATTTACAGTATATTGGAAATAATCCAAATCCAAATGTGGCTGGTCTAGAATCTCATAAATTCTTGAGAGAAGGCGTTCCATTAGATGTCTCTGCAGTGGTTCCGGCAAACATAAAAATTGACTAGTTACTTTTTATACAGCACATATTCAATACTTTTTTTTCATCTTAGGGTTGTGAATGAATACTGCTAGATCAAAAAAAAAAAGATTGAATAAAACTTAAAAAGTCAGGAATCGGGAAATAAATGTGTAATTTTACATGAAAAATACTGTTTGTTTATGTACTTGTATGGCTGAGCTAATATCTGTTCACAGATTGTTATAAAGACAGATTCAAAATACACGACAAAATGTGGATGGCTTTTTATTATATTAATATAGAAGTAATTTGTCAAAGTGTAGTCTGGCATAAGTAGATAATTTTATTTCTAACCTGTGTTACAAATAACAGGTTGAAGTTAATTTTAGAGGTGTTAAATAAAAAATTCAAATAATGCTGTATTTTTACCATATTGTACAATTTTTTAAAACACTACTTGTTGGTAATTGGATTTTTGTTTTAAACTCAATCATTGAAAAACCGATGATTATGTACTTAGATTTTATACTTTATAAACGAAAAAGCAGTCTTTCTCCAACCAAAAGTTTGTCACCATTGCTAACTATGTCCTGTGTAATCTGCTGCAGCTGAAAGTTCGTCCAATGCTGTACTAACCTCCTGGAGAAAGGTTTAATGTGCAAAAAACACTAGAAGCTAAAGTAAACAGTGACACTTTCGAATCATCATTACAGACTATAAGCTGACACCTGATTTAAAACCAGTTTGCTTTTGTTTTTAAAGCCCGGTTAGCTAAAAACAACTCTTACTTTCGTTAACTATAATGTATCTGTTCACCCTATTTAAGATGAAACTGGTTAAATTCCTTTTTTAAAAGAAATCAGCCAGCCTAGGTTCAATAATAGAAAATGTGTGCAGTATACTCCAGCGAGATGAGAGCGCAGAGTTGCCTTGGCAACGGTGGCAATCTATTTTTGGAGTATAAAATAAAACACAATAATTATCAGTTTATCAAAAAACTGTTTTTAAAACGAAAATCAAATGACCCAAAAGTACAAGTAACTTTTATGAAAACATGTTGCCTGGCTTTGCTCCGCAGCTTCCTGGTCCGTCAAGTTGAAAGAGCGCATGCTGCCCCTGGTATAACTAAGTTGAAAGAACATATAGTACGCATGCGCGGCTCCTATCTTCGCGCTCTGTGCTCCATTAACCAGCCTTGGAAACCGTGACGTCAGACCACTGTTGTGAATTCATATTCTCAAAGAAAAAATCCGTATTCTCAAACAGCCGCTGCTGTTTGTGTTCATAAGGAATAAAGCACAAATTTAAACTTGAAATTTGTATTTATTAGTTATTGAAGTTGAAACTATTTAAACTGTATGTTGTATGTGTTGAACAAGATTTCAATTATTATGAGTTTACAAATGTTTGTTATACACAATATCTGACTAATATGCCCACAACTGTCCTTTTATGCACAAGTTTCTTTTGACAGTGATCTTACGTCCTACTTCTGAAGCGTTTACCTGATGGGAGAGGGGCAAACAGTGCATTGCCTGGGTAGGTGGGATCAGTGGAGATGCGTCTGGCCCTTCTTTGGGCTCTGCATAAATTGAGTCCGGATCCTGCAGACAGCATCCCACAATCCCCTGTGCTGTTCTCACTACCCGTGCTAAGTCTTTCCTCTCCTAAACTGTGCTGCTCTCATACTACACAGTTATGCTGATACATAACATATTATCTATGATAGCTCTTTATAAGTTCTTTAGCAGTTTAGTAGAAAGTCCAGTCCTTTTCAGTTTCCTGAGGCAGAAGAGCTATTGTTGGGCCTTCTTCACTAGGTGGGAAGTGTTCACAGTCCAGGAGAAGTCTGAAGGGATGTGAATGCCCAGGAATCTAATGCTGTCCACACGCTCCACCACTTCCCCCTGTATGTAGAGAGGTGCGTGTTCAGTCCTGGACCTCCTGTAATCTGTTATTACCTCCTTGGTCTTACTGGTGTTCAAGATCAAATTGTTCCTGGAACACCACTGTGTGAGATTGCTGACCTCATCCCTGTAGTGGGACTCATCATTGTTGGAGATGAGACCCACTACAGTGGTGTCATCTGCAAACCTCACCACTGTGTTTGTGGGATGGATAAGCAGAACAGTCCTGGGTGAAGAGAGCAAGGCAGAGGATACAACCCTGCGGCGTTCCTGTGTTGAGGATCAGTGGAGCAGATGTGTGTTTCCCTATCCTCACCACCTGGGGCCTGTTGGTGAGGAAGTCATTGATCCAGGATCAGAGAGGTGTGGATAATCCAAAGTTGTGGAGCTTCAGAGCCAGCCTGTCAGGGAGCACGGTGTTGAATGCAGAGCTGAAGTTCATGAAGAACATCCTAACATAAGTGTTGGGATGCTGCAGATGAGTGAAGTGCTGAGTGAAGTGCTAATGAGACAGCATCCTCAGTTGAGCGATTCTCTCTGTAGGCAGGCGGCCCAGGCCAGCAGGGATAGCATCCTTGATGTACTTTAGGAGGATCCTCTCGAAGCACTTCATGATGACGGGGGTCAGAGCGATAGGACAATAATCATTGAGGTAGGTAATGATTGGTTTCTTGGGGACAGGAATGATAACAGACGATTTCAGACAGGCATGAACCGTGGAGAGCTGCAGGGAGAGGTTGAAGATATCCAGAAAGACCCCTGCTAGCTGGTCAGCACACGATTTAAGCATCCGACCTGACACCATGTCTGGATCTGCAGCCTTGTTGGTGTTGACCTTTTTCAGGGAAGAGGTCACCTGGTGGAATGCAGGACGAGAGGCTGATGGTGCTCCTCCGGCTGTGGAAGAAGTTCAGGCTCCCTGCTGGTTGGTGAGTAAAAGCGTGCGAAGTAGCTGTTTAAGGGGTCAGAAAGAGTCATTGCTCAGCCGCTGGTCGCTTCGCTTGTGTTCGCTTGTGTTTCTGATGCCCCTCCACATGTCGCGTGGATTGTTGCTGCGGAAGTTGTCCTCTATGCTCTGCTCGAATCTGTGCTATGCCTTCTGGAAGGCTTTTTTAAGTTCACCTCTAGCCCTGCTGTACGCCAGTCTATCTCCAGATCTGAACGCTGCATCCCAGACCTTCAGTAGGGACCGCACCGAGCTGTCCACCCATGGTTTCTGGCTAGGAACACTCTGACTGTTTTCGTGGGTAGGACAGCATCATTTTATTATAACAAATATATGACCAAACATTGTCATTTGACCAAGAAATGCAACACAAAGATATTACTGTAACGTTTCTGGCACTGGAGCTGATCTAATCTTTACTCAGCACACCTGTTTACTCTCCACCCCGTCTGCAATTAGCCTTCAGTGTTTTCACCTGTTATCATCTCTATTTATACTCCGTTCTGATCAGTCTCCAGTGCCAGAACGTCACTCCTCTCCCGTTCACTCTCATGCCTGGGGTAAGAGCATTGCAGCCTGAGTTTGATTTTTCTGTTTGTTTGCCCAACATAATCTGTCCTGTTTTTGAGTCTGTCTCAGCTTTTTGCCTTTTGTCTGCGTCTGGAGGACCCATCATCTGTGCAATAAATCTTTTAGCATCAGCTCCATGTCCGGCTTATATTGAGTTCTTCTAAATCATCACAGTACGTTCTGGCCAAATGAACTCTCTGCCGAGACGTTTTCTCCTTCCTGGAGGAGCTATGCTTGTTCCAACCAGCGCTTCACTCACCTCCCACAGTTTAATCAGTCGCTCACCGGACTTCTGTCAGTCCTCCTCACCGCCGTTCCACCCGGATCCGTTTTTTTTTCTGGAGATCGAAGAGGAGGTGGTGCGGGAGCTTCGCCCGGATCTTTTTCCGGAACCGGCTCAGCTTCCCTCTCCTAACATGGAGACGTCAGGGTCGCCACCGGCTTCAGCGGGTCCGTCCTGTCAGGAGGCATCTGCCTCCTTGCGAGGTCCGCCGTCTCGCCGCTGAAGGAGGAGACGTTTACCTGCTGTTCTTCCGTCCACTATTACCGCGCACCGGGTCGAGGAGCCAGCTCGGGCTTTGTCTGTGGCCGAACCTCAACCACAGGCCACTTCCTGTTTGACAGAACCCGCTCTTTCTCCTCCCGCGTTGGAGTTGCCCACAGCTCCCCCTGGTGGTGTTAATGACTCTGAGTATGTGCTCCTGGAGAGTAAGATAAGGACGTTTGCACCCATAATTAAACGCCTCAGGGAGGCTCTTCTCAGTCATTATTCAGAGGAGCTGGAGAAAAAATTAAAGGAGGTTGAGGGACATTATAGGTCAGCCCTCCAGGCTTTCTACAGCCGACCTAAACCTGTCCCCGAGGGTCTGGAAGACGCCTCGGCCCCTAGGTCTGTCCCCGAGGGTCTGGAAGACGCCTCGGCCCCTGAGTCTGTCCCCGAGGGTCTGGAAGACGTCTTTTTTTTTTTCTTGACTTGTATATTTGGTTGTGTGTTATTTTTCTGACTCTGGCCCTCCGACCTGTAGCCCCCTCCACCCGCCCGGTCTGATTTTTGTTTTGTTTTTCCTTAGACTTTGGAGGGCGTCTGGTATCCGCCCTTGAGGGGGGGGCTCTGTAACGTTTCTGGCACTGGAGCTGATCTAATCTTTACTCAGCACACCTGTTTACTCTCCACCCCGTCTGCAATTAGCCTTCAGTGTTTTCACCTGTTATCATCTCTATTTATACTCCGTTCTGATCAGTCTCCAGTGCCAGAACGTCACTCCTCTCCCGTTCACTCTCATGCCTGGGGTAAGAGCATTGCAGCCTGAGTTTGATTTTTCTGTTTGTTTGCCCAACATAATCTGTCCTGTTTTTGAGTCTGTCTCAGCTTTTTGCCTTTTGTCTGCGTCTGGAGGACCCATCATCTGTGCAATAAATCTTTTAGCATCAGCTCCATGTCCGGCTTATATTGAGTTCTTCTAAATCATCACAATTACTATAAATAAAGAATTTTAAAATCCTTTACAACAGAAACAAAATCTAAATGCCATTTTATATAGGCAAAATATTTGCAATAAACTGTAATCAACCAGTGTAAAATGAAGTAACAAAGAACACAAACTAAATGACAAAATCAGTACAAACAACTATGATGGCAAGCGTTTTTATTTTTTTTCAAACTTTTTACACTTACAGCCAGCGTAGCTCTTTGCCTTGCACACATCTTTGCAGCTTATGCTGCAATTGTTTTATTTTAAGTTGAAGTTGAAGTTTTATTTTAATACAGCTTCTTTGTAACTGGCATTACCTCCTTGTTTCAGGTTGGAACACTTTTGGGTACTGATGGCCCAGGCCCAGAAAGAAAGAGTAGCCTAAACAAACACTGTCAA
This sequence comes from Fundulus diaphanus, assembly GCA_037039145.1. Classification (NCBI taxonomy): domain Eukaryota; kingdom Metazoa; phylum Chordata; class Actinopteri; order Cyprinodontiformes; family Fundulidae; genus Fundulus; species Fundulus diaphanus. The sequence continues at coordinate 8,275,077 of CM073139.1, forward strand.
TGCTCTTTGACACATAACTGTCAAATTTCTCACCCTATTCTACTTTTATCTTGCCTGGAAAAATTAAGATAGGCAGTCACAAATTGATAAAGATGATCGTATTTCATCTGTCCTTCGCACACATTATGAAATCAATTTCTTACGAAGGTTCACAATTTTAAGAAATGTTAGGGCTTTATGTGTTTATTTGGTAAATTAAACATACAAACTGCAAAACAGTCCAACAGACCGCCATGGCCATTCTCGTGGTGACTCATGTACTTTTTGCTTTGCTTGGTTTCTGTCTGACATAGTGTGGTTATTAATTTAAAAGCTACTACCTGTTGGCAGTTGGATGCCTCTGCGTCCTGTCTGGTCCTAGTAAACAAGCCAGAGACATGGTTTACAGACATTCAGCTGAAACTATTATAATACAATTGTGGGAAAAAGGAAAGAGAAAGAGCCTTGAATGATCATTACATTAGTAATTAGGTGCACTCCCATGCAATGGGTTGTACACCTCCTCACATAACATCAGTGGAAAATGTGTCACCACAAGTGTCATCTGATTGTGTAATAGCATGGTGTCCAAGACTAAGTGAGCATGCTGCCCCTGGTATAACTGACCCCTTTTCCTTTATAAGGCCCCTTTGTCCATATCTGGTTGTGTCAAATCTGTGATGTTCACAATGCCTGTGAATTATCTGTTATTTTCCTAATAACTGCTTTCAACAACACCAGCAACCTGTACCTATATATAATATCTAACATTGATATTATTGTCTTCATCCTATTTGTATTTGGAGTTGTTAGTTTTGTACATAATTTTCAAGTGTTTTTTTAAATACATTTTAAGGGAGTTGAGGGACTTCAGATATGCTTTTTCTGATCCAAGATGGTGCTTTGGATAGATGTCGTTGTACTAGCGTGGTAGTGCATGCTTTTTTTCTGTGTTTATTGACTTTGCTGCTATTCGCCAGTTACATTCACCAGTGGGAAATCCTTACTATAAGGTTAACCTCTTTAGGCATTTTTCCTGTTTCAGTAGTCCACACTTTATCCAAGCAGAGACTCTATTTGGGATTTCCCTGATATGTACATGAGGCAAAAAAGCAGCTACACTCATGCTACCTTAATGAGGACCCCACTCCTGTTCAGCATACAGCTTGGCATATATCTGATCCCTGGCAAGCAGAACAGATAAGCAGCTGCTTCTCAACTAAAAAAACTCTGAAATTCACAAATGTGCTCCCCTCTGTTTCAAAGAAAACTGGATCATTGAACAAATCCTGAACTGCACACTATTGATACCAACATTTCCGTTTTTTTAAGTGCAATGCAGTGTGAAACTCTGGAGGAAAGAGAGAGGACGATGAATTTGCTCTTTAATGTTGGTGTATCAATATCATAGTGTTAAGACCCTCGTGGAGCCTTATGACTATCTTCCTGGCAGGAGCTGGTGAGGCTGCTTCCCCCTCACAAGGCCAATCAGAATCTGGCATATTCCAGGGGCGTGTGCTCTCTCTGCTGGTCTTTTCCTTTAATAGAAATGAGTGGACTACTTGAGTGTAATACTCCTTAAGCTTGGAAATGGCACAACTCTCTTTTGCCAGATCCAGGGCAATAGGGATTCTTCATACAAATAGGAGGTAGATCATGTGGTCCATTAGAGGAGTGAGAACCACCTGGAGTTTAATACACTCAAGATTGTAGAGATGACGGTGGACTTGTGTCACAACCACTCCCCTTCTTACCATTCTCAACAACACAATGTCTACTGTGGATTGCTTCAAATTCTTAGGATCTGTCTTTTCTCTAACCTGACTCCGCCAGATGGATTTGCTCCGCATATCCATCTGGAAACCTTCCGTTGAAGTAATTTTGGGAAGGGGCGAAAATACTGGTTAGCTGATTGGCCTATGTTGGTGATAGACGGGCCAAATAAACCAATCAGATCAACGAAGCATATGACGTACTAACAGAGCGACGACGAAAACACAACCACAAGCCAGGCTACTCTTGCTGCTGCAGGTAAAGGCTCGTTAGGTCAGCAAATAGGCAACATGTCGGCAAAGGATATTTGCCGTTTATGTAAAGATAATTTGCGAATAAAAGGCACAATTTCAGGTGCCCGGTCCATTAGGACCTAACAGATAAAACTTGCTCGATAGCCACGCTAACGCTAGTTTCATCGGCTGAAGCCGCCATGTTCTTTAGACTGAACTGTCGTGCTTCTCGATGCGTCACACCTCAACCCACCTCAAAGCCAACGCTGATTGGACGTTCGTTTGGTGAACTGCTCCAAATTTTCTTTAACGGAAAGTAGCCAGACTGATCTGCGAGTGAAACCTTGAAAGCTCACGAGATCAGGATGGTCTCACGAGGCTACCTTTTCTCAGGATATGAGGTGATCCTTACACATGGACAAGGTCTGTAAGGAAGCCCAGGAGAAGTTGTATGTGCTGCTGCAACTTAAAAAGTACAACCTGCATGAAGTGCTGGCGGTCCTCTTCCACCTTGCCACGATGTAATATGTATGTTATATATGTATCCGTCTGGTTTGGCTAAGCCAGAAAACAGACCTGAGTCAGCTTCTGAGGGTTTTCATTTTTTTTGTCCACTAAGGATGCTTATTTTTACTATTTATACTATTCACTGATTACAGATTCTTAAAAGTAAGTTTGGAATTTTTGAAAACTTAAGGAAGAAAAAACAAAAATCAGAATTTCGATTATTAGTTTTCTTAAAAACTCAACAGAATTTGTGTTGTTCTTGTGAGCTGGATGTATTATTACACCTATATTCAGGATTGAAGACTGCAGATAACGCTGTAAAAGTAGGGTACTGAAAGGTGCTGAAACTAATGAAAAATTAAAAAAGGGGAGCAAGAAGAAATAGACAGGAAGCAAGAACCTGGAATTCAAAGGAGAAGCAAGGCGAGAAGCCAGGAGATGAGGGCAAGGATGGTAAAAGAGATAGAGGTGAGATGAGAGGAGGGATAGCAAAATGGACGCCTGAAGGACACGTGTACTTCGATAACAGATGCCATCAGAGAAGATGCTATCGCTTCTGCTATCGCTCAGCACCACACACTGTTAATGGACAGCAAATGGAGTAAAAGCTCTGTGTGTACAGTGTTTTCCATAAGCCAGCATATACATGCCTCCTTTAATAATAGCACCATACACAGCTTGAATGGTTCGACTCTGGAGCCTCTTCTGCTTTACAATTTCACTTTTTACTTGCACTACATCTGTCTTTTCCCTGCCGAACCTGCTTTCAAGCTATTATGTGGCTATTATATCACAAATGACTCATTACAGAGAACAAGGGAGCGACCAAGAGAGGAAGAGGGGATAGAATTATCTAATTGAATGAAATCATTTCTCCAAGTTGGCAAACTGGTTCAAGTGTTATTAAGTTGTTCACGGGTGCGCATTAGCTCTCTGCGTCTCTTAGAAAATGTCAGCAGTGGCGGGTAACAAAAGAAAATTGTCACTGGCTTGATGTGTTCAAGGGCTCGTGAGAACCTTTTTGTGAAAACACATGCACATACACACATCCATCAGCCAACCACACAGACAGATGGGTCATCAATTCTCTAATTGTCTGATTGGCTGAAATCAGCAGCTGACGATGCACCGGGCAGTTAGATGACACATTCAGGTTCTTTGGATGTACACAGGGAATTTTTTGTTTTCCTTACATGATAAAATGTGTTTTTGCATAACTGGGAAAAGTGGAAACATTTAAAGTAAAACATAAAGTAGGAAGACACTTTTTATTTCTCTATTTAATAGGAAGTCACAGAGAACAGCAGTGTGTGTGTGTGTGTGTGTGTGTGTGTGTGTGTGTGTGTGTGTGTGTGTGTGTGTGTGTGTGTGTTATGTTGTCCATACAGAGAACAGAGCCAAAACACATTAGGGCACATCTGTCCACTCCATACCCACTCCCCTCACCCCTCATTCCTATTCTGAAGAGCTCCCTCTCCTTGTCTTTCAATCCATCCAAAATGTTGTCTTCAATGAATGATTCTGTGTCAAGTGTCTTTGTTTTCTATAGAGGACATTGGCCACGTACATTTCTGATGTTGGTCAAGGTATTTATTAGCAACTTTGAATTTGTTTGGAATGCATAATCATTTATGGTCTTAAACTTTAATGTTTTTTTCACTTACACTGTCTCATGCACGAGAGTTGGCAAATGAAATGGCAGATTGGACTTGAGCAGGTAGAAGGTATGTTCTATGTTGGAAAACAAAAAATAAGGTAAAGATACCAACAAAAAATAGTTTTCTAGCTACATAAATAGCTAAGACCCTTCTTTACATTCTTTCTTTAAATAGTTATTAAACATCTTTAGCTGAAATAATTCCTTTGAGAGCCTTCCTGTAAATATTTACCAGTCTCTGAAATCAGTTGGACAAAGGTTTGGCCCACTCCTCAATTTCAACTGTAAGAGATTTGAGGGCTTGCATGTACAGCCAATTTCAAGTTACCCCATATGATTGCAATAAGGTCAGGATCTCAGCTTCGTCTTGACTTTTGAATTTCCAATTGTTCATTCTCAACCAGTCATTTGTGGATTTTTGGTATGTCTTCTGTGATTGTCATCCTGGAGGGCCCAGTTCAGTTTCAGCTTTTAACAGACAGACTCACATTTTCGTCAGTCATCCTCTGACTCATGGTAACACTTCCACCTCCATGCTTCCCAGATGGTATCTTTAAATAACCACACTATGTCTTAACATGTCCTCTATTTTGGTGTCTAGATAATTCAGTTTTAGACTCATCTGTCCAAAAAATATCCTGGTGGTTGTCAACATTCTCTTTGATAATTTCTCTCTAACTGTAATGGGCAGCAAATCAGAGAACTGGATATTTGAGCCAGACACGGTGTTGAGCTTAAAAGGTTTATTAATAAATAAAACAGAAAACAAACACTGGGTGATGGCAGGCAAAAGTCCAGAAAGGAGCAGGCTCCTCACAGCAGGAGATGGCAGGCAGACAAGGCTGGAGGCAGAGAGCATGTCCCTGGGGGGAGCTAGGGCTCATACATGGGTTGACAAGCTTGACAAGACAGACAGGAAAAAAGGGCTAGGTAGAATCGTGGTCAAACCAGGTTGTCTGACAGTCGACCCTAAGGATGCCCGCAGGACTCTAGGTGGTCGTTAACACCTCAGGCAAAGGTAAGGGCACCTGACGAATGGCCTAAATCTGGAAGGCTGGACCCCTTGCTGAAAACTGGCAGGCTTGGTCTCCGGGCAGAGCTCAGCATCAGACGTGACCTGGAGCTTGGCGTCCAACATGAGCGGTGAGTTGTGAATCCCTACAGGGCTCAGGGAGCTTGGAATCCCTGTGGGGCCCAGAGTGCTGAGGTCATTCGGTGAGCTCATAATGAACCTCAGGACCTGCAGGCAACCCCACTTGAGAGCCCTTGTCGATAAACTCAGGAACATAGATTGGAGGCGGATCCACTTGAACACCCTCATAAATGAGCTCAGGAATGTAGACTGAGGTGGCTCCACCTGAACACCCTCCTTGGGTGTTCAGGTGTAGCTTCAACCCTCCATGACGAGACCAGGATGTGTATATTAATAAATTAAACATAAAAACACTGGATCATGGCATGCAAAATTACAGAAAGGAGCAGGCTGCTCAAAGGAGGAGATGACAGGCAGATAAGGCTGGAAGCAGAAAGCAGGTCCGGGAGACAGGGTAGGGTCATTTATGGGTTGGCAGGCAGGAGAAGGCAGACAGGAACAAAGGTCAAAACAGTCCATAGTTGTGTCGAGAGTCAGAACGCTGTTTAGGTATCCAATGAGGGCAAGGCAAAACAGAAAAATCCAGGAACAAGAACAGGGTCAAAAACATACTATGCAAATACTAACACTGGATGGCAACTCACACAAGACCTGAAGACAATCTGGCAGAGAATGGCTGTGAAAGGCAGGTATTTAAAGATGTGCAAACAGGTTAAAGTAGTGGTGGTAATTATGATAACGGAAAGCATATCCACTCACTCTAATTAATGGAGTGGCACAGAACAGAATGTGGAAAAATAGCTAGCTAGCCCAAAATAATTACTTAGACTGGAAGCATCACTCTTACAGCTAATAACACCACAATGTTGTGCCAAGATATTAAGGCCATGATGAGGGAATGAATGAAGTCAGATTGAATTCTGAACATGAACCATGGAGGAGGGACCAGAATGAATTCCACCACCCTGCTGTAAACCCAGACCTCTCCTCACAGCAGGGTACATGCTACAGACCACTCCCACAGACAGGGGGTCAGAGCACTTCTGACCAGACCCTCACTTCTCTCAGACCACTTCTCCCTGGAGCACGCCAGGACTTCCACTGTGCCTTCACCTTCTTCCTGCCTAGGACAAAGGAAGAGGGAGACGGGCCTGAACCACGATGGGCCCTCCCAGGGCCTGAACGACGCACAAGCCATCAGCTGGGAGAAATCTCTCTTCGCCCGGGAACATGACCGGGCAAATCAGAGTTTTGTCTGCTGTCTTAACTTCAGCGTCAGGCGCAGGAGGAAGAAATCCCTCCGTCCCAAAAACAGCTTTGTTTATTTCTCTTCAGCTGTTACAGGAAAGGTGACTTGAGATGGCGTGGATCAGCCTCCTTTACCCACTTCCCACGCTGAGAGAAAGAGGGAGCTGAAATAGAGCCCAGGTCTCCGATCCCGACCACGCTGTCGGTTAGCCCATAAATGCATGGCCGCAGTTTGCTGCTGAAAGACCAACGATTTTCCCTGATTTTCAGCGCTCCTTCCTTGGATGGCCAAAGTGGACCGAACTCACGTGAGGCACCAACAGGTTGGACAGAGAGACCCAAAGGCAAAGGTTACATGGTCATTGGAAAATGTTTGTGCATTGCGTTGTGCATGGTGGTTAAACAATGAAAGAGCTAATGGAGATAGCTCATTGCTAGCATTCGGTACCATGTCATTGTCGAGTGTGTTTTTATGGTTATAACCAGTGTCCAAAATTAACTTCCTGATTCACCGGCCAAGTTGGCCGGTAGATGTAAAAATCAACCAGTCAGGCATATTTTTTACCGGCCAAAATATTAATCCTCACCAGACCTCTCAATTTTTACCAAAAATTAAGAGTGAGATTATGTTAATTTTGGGGGGGCGTTGTTGGGGGGCGTGGCTGACTTGACCCTGGAAGAGAAATCTTTGTTTCCTACCTTTGATAGGAAAATATCAAGTTTATTATAAAAGGCACAATATGAATTAACAGATTCACATCCAGGCAATAAAAAACACTACAGATTATCATTATTCTATCCATGTTGGTCTCATTTGTGAATGAGGCAGAGTTTCATCAAGCCTATACGGTCCAACATTTTTCCCTCAGCTGCAACACTTAAAGCATGCAGGGGTTTGCGCTGCGTTTTTACGCTGATCCAGCTGCTGGATAAACAGTGGGGAAAATGCATAAATGAAGACTGTAAAGGACTCCTTTAGAGGAGAGAGAAGGAAAAATGGGTCTGAGCTAAAGCCCCTGATGTTACAAGTTCCTTAAAATGACCCTTAAAAGGCTGCACCTAAATTACATGTAACGTAATTTTGCGCACCTGAATTCAAGCGCAAGGAACCACGCCCACCGAAGCACCACTGGTTCTGTGTCGTTAAAAACAAAAGAGCATGAAACACAGCTACTGACTCTCTCGTGTGGAAGGACATTAAACGTAGTGATTCACGCTGATAAAAGCACCTGGCTCTGAGAGGGCGGGGGGGGGGGGCACAGTATGAGTGGTGAAGCACAGAAACACAGCGCACGTAGTTAAAAAAATGCAGAATAAATAAGAACGAAATTTATAAACAGACTAATTGGCGTTTTAGACTGTATCTGTATTTAGACTGCAGAAGGCAGAGTTTAGACTGAGCTCTGGATGGACAGAGCTGTAAGCTGTAATCCGCAGCCCAGATGGGTTTTGTTATTTTTAATTTATTTGGTACAAACATTTACTCGCCATGTGGCGGCTAGCCCTCTGAAATTCACTCACCAAACGGGAAATTTACTTGCATTTGGCGACTGGCGAGTGTTAATTTCGGACCCTGGTTATAACAAACGTTATCTCCACCACGGTTTCATACATTGATAGGACATTAATGTTTACGTTATCCAGCCCACTCATTATGACTAAAATAAAAGCCGAAGCTTTTAAAGTCAGCGCCGAAAATCCGCTAGCCAAAATGCTATTTAGCTCCTGGTTACATCCGGTTCCGGACTTTCAAAGGAGCTTGTTTTAAAGCATAAGGCTTGTTTGTTTCGCTCCACTGTCATTCGGTAGTGCTATGAGCCATATTACCGCATTGATGTGGAATATTAATGTTGATTTAAAGGCGTTTGATTAACTTTAGGAGTAACCGATTTTGGCGACCTATCGCTAGAGCGACCCCTAGTGCCTGAAGGTAGAATCGCATTAATAAAATCGTCCGTTCATAAAGTTTAAATGATTTTACTGAGCAAACCATTCTTTAAAATATTATTTCCTCAAAGTAATGTTTTATGTAATTCAGGATTTGCATTGTGAATGGGTTGAAACACATACCAAATGTTGTTCTGAATTAGTGAAGCTAATTTAACCTCAATTCACATTCTTTAACATGAACTTTGGTTCTTTAACTCAAACAAAATGTTATTTCATCAAATAACATTTTGTTTACTCAGGATTCGCATTGTGAATGGATTGAAAACATGCCGAATGTTGTTCTAAATTAGTTAAAGTACTTCTTGATTGTGAGATTATACAAGTTGCTATATATTAGAAAGTTCATATATTATTATGACCCGAGGAAATGTTTTTTAAAAATTCGATGACAAAGTGGATTTTTAAGGCTTTTTATCGCAAGGCTCATAAAAATGTTGCGCCGGGTGTCACGTGACCGATGACGTCATTCGTTGACAAGCGTTGATCTGTTGACATTGCAACAAGTTACTTCCTGGTTGCAAACTCGCTTTCTCAAACACAAATAGACAGATTAAACATGGCTAAAAAGTGTGTCGCGTGTGGTTGGTCAAATACCAACAAGGATAATGTCTCCTTACACACATTTCCAAACCCGAAAAGTCCCGCAGGTGAGAAAATCCTTGCTGAATGGAATCGCCAAGTAGCCGGTAGCCTCTAAACTTTCGCTTCAGACGCAGCGTTGCCTCACGAGTCCTGAGCGGAGTGTTTCTCCCACTCCAGCCGCGACAATCCCTGAGCGGCCTGAGCCCAGAGAAGCTCTCTGCGCTCAATCAGAGTCCACCGAGCTCTCTGCTGATGTCTCCTTCTCTCCTCATCACGCAGTGGGAGCGGAGAAATCTGGCTGTCATCACAGCAGTCTGCTGTGAAGCGACGTGTTATCCACACTGCCTCTCAGCCCGGCCCTGCTACCCCGCAGAACCCTGAGGCGTTTAAAGCCATGGTGGTGATAGACCCACAGCCCTTTCGGTTCGGAACCCACATGCCCCCCCCCCTCCCCCCCCGGAGAATATGAGCGCCACGGCGCAACAGATAAATGCGCGTCCGCTCACGTCCAGATTATTAAGTAAAATTCCGGGAACACATAATGTTGAGACACTGTGGTTTGTGCTGAATGTACATCTTTTTCTTTTATGTGCTGTTTTGCCGGATTTCAGCTGTCATAAACGATGCCAGGCAATCGGGCTTCGACGAATTGTTTCCGTGTTTACGTCCGATCAGCCAGAACCGCGATTATAAGCCCCGATTCCAATTATACACCAACAACACATTTCGTTTATTCTCCTAAAATGTTTTTCTCAGACTTACCCGAATCGTAACAGACGCTTGCGCAGTCTTTCGTGTTAAAATCATCACTTTGTGAATCCGCATTTGAACTTATGGTTGTGTACTCCATTGTAGTATCTGTAGCGTAGCCTGAGCTACATCAACAAACTACGTCATTATACCACGTGACCCAAATTGTGGATTTTCAGCCTAGCGGTCAGCGAGGGACAATTTTTAGTCCTTAAAAAAACCTTTAATGGCGCAATCACGATCTTAATGCCACATTTTTTGAAAATATGGTCACTAATGCATGTATTTCCGAGTTGGTTGATCTCAGAATCAAAAAGTACTTTAAGCTAATTTAACTCCATTCCATGCTTTTTGATTCAGATCTGCAGTGAACGGGATTCACTGAATTATTCTGATTATGATCAACCACTCTGTTTTGTCTTTTGTGTACCTTTGCATGTAAATAGTTCCTTAGCTTAGCTTCTTTTTATCTTCATTTTGCTTAGTAGTTTAGTTAAGTTTCACTAGCCTAGTAGAGAGGATTTATTGATTGAAATATAGTGTTAATTCAGATAAACAGCATTATATAGTGATGTTCTCTGGATGCTCATTTAATTTCTGTTAATTACTTCTTGAACTTGAAGAAGTTGTCACTCCTTTATTCTATGTGTGTGCAGAATTTGCTGTTTAAAGATCGCTAGTGCTCAAATTCATCCCTTTCAACCATTGTCCTGATATCAGCTTAAGAGCTGATCATCACCAGACAATACTTAACAGTTATTTATTAAACATTAAATAACTTTAAACAGTGTATAATTGCACAACAACGAATAAGATTATAATGTTGCCATTGAAAACATTAATAAATACAGAATTATGGATTTAATGAAAAGTATGTTAAATACCTGCTTAAAGGTTGATATTTTCAAAAGGGACTTTTGAGGGCCTCATTAGAACGATATTCTAATTTATTTTATAAGACTGTATGTTCTAATCATGAGTTCCTGATGTGATACTCCTGTATATGAACATTTTGTACAGCTCTCATTGTTGCTAAAGTCGACATTAAACCATATGTCCAAATAAATAAAAAGAGACAGACTTTGACTTGATGTTCAGTTTTTGTTCAACTTGATTATATGTATGAAAAGTAGTTAATATATTGTAGAATTTCAGTAATGTAGCAGTTTAGTGAAAACTTTTCATTCAATTCAAATTTATTTATATAGCACCAATTAACAACACGTCATCTCAAGGCATTTACAAAGTCAAATTAAATTATATCATCAGACCACTTTGACCACACTGGACACTGCCTCTCTCCCCCATTCAGGACTTTCATTTCATTTCATTTCAAAGTTTACTTGGTAGGGACAGACACACATCGACATAGACAAACTGAACATTACAGCAGTCCCATGTTGGCGTCATAGTGCAATAGTTACTGCTAATTCGCAGCATTTGTCCCTAGATGGGCTTTTTTAAAAAGTGCCACTAAAAGTTAAACTAATAGTCATTTAAAATAGCACAACATAATATTGACAACATCTAAAAACATACAGTAAAATATAGAAACATCAAAAATGATTACAGTTCTGTTTTTGGCATAACCAGAGTTTTGTTTGTTTTTTAAATATACTAAAACTGGTTATAGACTTTAAATCACCAGGAAGTGCGTTCCACACTACAGATCCTCTCAAGAACAAAGCACTTTGAGCAAAAGTGGTTCTGCGAAAGGGGACCTTACAATTTCCCTCAGAAGCCGCTCTAGTGGATCTGCTATTGACCTGCAGTCTCTGTATGCAATTACTCAATGGTGTAGGTGCATGTCCATTTAAACACTTAAAAATCAGTTTTAAAAGATTATAATTTATAAAATTAGGAAAGTCTAAAATGCAAAATTTAGCCAAAATATGACAGTGGTGAAATCTTATTGGCTTTTGATATAAAACCTTTAGAGCCCGATTATAAAGACTTGCCAATGGTTTAAGGATGTTTTGAGCTACAGTCTGAGACCAGACTGTAGCTCCATAATAGTGTGAGAGGATCATGGAGTTTAAAAAGATCTCAGCACAGTGAAGTTTTAAGCAATTCCTAATTATTTTATAACAGTTTATGTGAGATCTAACAGTTTTGCTGATTTTATCAACATGGCTCCTAAAATTTAACTGAGCGTCCAGAATTATTCCTAAATATTTTTCTTGTGGTACTTGCTCAATAGGGACCCCATTTATCTGAATATTCAAAGACTGTAATGACATTTTCTTAATTGAAAAGCAAATACACTTAGTTTTCTTTGTGTTGAGAGTTAAGCAAGAGTCATTTAGCCATGATGATAATCTCTGCAAGCTGTTCTGAAGTTTTTCACTGACTACAATACAGTTTTTGTCCGATGTATAAATAATGGTTTCATCAGCATACATTTGCAGGTTAACTTCTGGACAAATTTCAGGAAGACTGTTAACATACAAACTAAAGAGGACTGGACCTAGGATAGTTCCTTGTGGGATCCCAGTTACTATTTTACGAAATACAGATTTACTGTTATTAATGACGACACATTGTTCACGATCTTTCAGATATGATTGGAACCAAGACAATGATCGTTCCGAAAAATGAAATGATGAAAGCCTTGAGATCAGTAAGTTGTGATTCACCGTATCAAAAGCTTTTTTCAAGTCAAGGAAAACTGCACCAGTGATTTGTCCCCTGTCAAGTGTTTGTTTAACCTTTTCAAGCAGCAGACTTATAGCTGTCTCTGTGGAATGATTATGTCTGAAGCCAAACTGAAGGTGATGCAGAAGATTGTTACTTTCTAAATACAATAGTATTTGTTCTAAAATAATTTTCTCCATCACTTTTGACATGACCGGAACAAGACTTATTGGCCTCTAGTTATTGATTTCATGGGGACTTCCCGCTTTGAAAATCGGTTTCACCAAAGCTTTTTTCCATGCATCGGGAAATTGCCCAGTTCTGATGGAAATATTAAAACTATGTGGGTTAAAGGTTCTGCTAAAATATTGCTATATTTTTTTTAAAACATAGCGTCTAAATTATACATATCCTTTGCTTAAGAATTGCTTAAGCTATTAATAGCTTTTTGAACATCAGAGTAATTAATTTCCTTTATCTCGAACAAATCGGAACACTTTTTGTTAGGTTTTATACCATGTATATCCACTGGGGCTGGTAGGAACTTTGATGCCAGATCTTTAACTGAGGAGAGGAAAAAATCATTGAACATTGTTGCTAGCTGAGCAGGGTCAGTTATGATTTTTCCTGCTGCTGCAAGTTCATATTTTTAATTGGTACATGCATTGGGATTCAGTAAACTTTTTAACTGTTTCCAGATCGTCTTACCATTCCCTCCTGCTTCTGACAGAACATTTATGTAATATTTAGCTTTAGATTTGTACATTTCTTTAACTACTCTGTTCCTCAAACTTTTAAAAAGTAGCCAATCTGTGGTCCTTTTGTTATTAAGAAAAGATTTTAAGGTGTAGTCTCTCGTTTTCATTAGCTGCCGAATGTCGTCCGATACCCATGGTAGCTGTGTTTTTCTTTGTCCCTTCCTTAGAGTTTTAAGAAACCTATTCATAGTATTACAAACATTGAGAGTATATGTATTGCAGCAATCATTTATCTGATTCTGATCTTACAAGCTTCTGCTTTACATTAACGCACAGTCTACTGTGTGTATATAGCTTCTGTATATATATCTATTCTATCTTATTTTATTTTGTCTGCACCATCAACACCAAGTCAAATTCCTTGTAAGTGCAAACCTGCTTGGCAATAAACTTGATTCTGATTCAGACAGGTTGCTCAAAAAGTTTCCTGTCTAGGGAAACCCAGCGGATTGCATCAAGTCTTGACAACAAAGTGAGAGTAAGCTGAACGTGGGTGAAATGGCTTGAATTCAGCTTTTGACACAATTTAGAGAAACAAGTGTATTATTTCCTATAAGATTTACACACTTCTGTGCAGACACCCTCACATACTTTTTAATGCAATGTATTATGAGTTAATGAGGGTATGAGTAATTTGATAATAACAGTTGACTAATTAATTGTGCAATCGAGCGAGTCGATTTTTTTTTTTTTGTAGAAATAAGGAGCGAACTGTGGACAACCTGGGATGACTTTTCTCTGCCAGTGGAAGGACAAGGTGCAGAGCCTTTACTAAGCAACAGCTCCTCTAGCGTGTGCACAACAGAGCATGGTAACAGACCAGCATAGCATCCATGTAAGTTGACCATTCACATATAAAATATAATTTACCTGAGACGTCTCCATTTATGTCAAAGATAACAAAGAAAAGTTTTATGATAAAGCCATATTCCCTCCGGAGGATTGTCAATTTTCAATTCAATTTAATTCAATTATATTTAAATAGCACCAGTTCACAACACATGTCATCTTAAGGCACTTTAAACAGTCAAATTCAATTATATCATACAGATTGGTCAAGAAGTTTCCTAAGAAACCCAGTAGATTGCATCAAGACAATCAGCATTCACTTCTCATGAAAGAGCGTAGAGCCACAGTGGACAGTCGTCTGCATTTTCCATGGCTTTGCAGCAATCACTCATACTGAGCATGCGTGAAGCGACAGTGGAGAGGAAAACTCCACTTTAACAGGGGGAAAAACCTCCAGTAGAACCAGACTCAGTGTGAACAGTCATCTGCCTCGATTGACTGGGGGTTTGAGAAGACACAAAAGCACAGAAGCACATATTGATCCATGAATCCTTTCTATGTTATATGGTAATAGCGGATGATCTGTCTCCCATGGATGATGTCACAGCTGACAGACCAACAGACCAGGTGTACCTACTACTATGAAGAAAAAAAGATAGAGAACAAAAAGTTGAAATAAAACAACAAACAATGCAAATTGGAGAATAGTAGGAGAACTCAGCAGAGTGAGAAAAATAGACCGTGATGTCCTCCAGCAGCCTAAGCCTATAGCAGCATAACTACAAAGATACCTCAAGGTAACCTAAGCCACTCTAACTATGAGCTTTATCAAAAAGGAAAGTTTTAAACCTATTTTTAAAAGTAGACAGGGTGTCTGCCTCACGGACCAAACCTGGGAGTTGGTTCCACAAGAGCATATATATAGTAAAGAGAATTGACCCGAGGCCTGAACCCTGTGGTACTCCATAAGTGACCCTAGAGTTTTAATAAGATTTATTATTAACATGAACAAATTGGAATCTGTCAGACAGATAAGATTTAAGCCAGCCTAAAGCTTTTCGCTTAATGTCTACAGTATGTCCAAGTCTTTCTAGGAGAATATTGTGATCAACTATATCGAATGCAGCACTGAGATCTAACAGTACAAGTACAGACACAAGTTCATTATCTGAGGCCATGAGAATATCATTAGTGACCATCACCAGAGCTGTTTCGGTGCTATGATGAGCTCTGAAGCCTGACTGAAACTCCTCAAATAGTTAATTACTTTGTAATTGTTCAAATACTTGATTAGCAACTACTTTCTCAAGAATTTTAGATAAGAAAAGAAGATTAAGATATAGGTCTGTAATTTATTAAGTCACAAGCTTGAGGCACATGTTTAGTCTTACACACGTTGAGGGTGTTGAGGGCGGGGCTTGCAGTTCAAACTCAGCTGTTTTCCTCACTATTGGTTTGATTTTGTGCAGGATCAAGTATGGTTCCTTTAAGAAGATCTGCCTTGAACTTTTTGGTTTCTGTTTGAGTCAGGATTTTCCACTCTTATAAGAACTATTTACTGAAGCATATTCAATTCGATTTTATTTATATAGCGCCAATTCATGAAACATGTCATCTCAAGGCATTTTACAAAGTCAAGTTCAATCATATTATACAGATTGGGTCAGATTATACAGATTGGTCAAAAAATTTCCTTTATAAGGGAACCAGTTGATTGCAAGTCCCGACAAGCAGCATTCACTCCTGGAGAAGCGTAGAGCCACAGGGAGAGTCGTCTGCATTGTCCATGGCTTTGAAGCAATCCCTCATACTGAGCAAGCATGAAGCGACAGTGGAAAGAAAAACCACCCATTAACGGGAAGGAAAAACCTCCAGCAGAACCGGGCTCAATATGAACGGTCATCTGCCTCGACCGACTGGGGGTTACAGAAGACAGAGCAGAGACACAACAGGGGAGACAAACAAGCACAGAAGCACACATTGATCCAGTAATCTGTTCTACATTAGATGGTAATAGCAGGTGAGCTGTCTTCTCTGGATGATGTCACAGTTAACAGAATGTCAGACCAGGTGTACCTACTATGAAGAAAAAAGAGAGAGAACAAAAAGTTATAAGCAGAAATGATGACAAGCAATGCTTAATTGAAGAACAGTAGAACTCAATAGAGTGAGAAAAATAAATCCTGATGTCATTCAGTAGCCTAAGCCTATAGAAGCATAACTATAGAGGTAGCTCAGGGTAACATAAGCCACTCTAGTTATAAGCTTTGTCAAAAAGAAAAGTTTTAAGATTAGTCTTAAAAATAGACAGGGTGTCTGCCTCACGGACCAAAACTGGGAGTTGGTTCCACAGGAGAGGAGCCTGATAGCTAAAGGATCTGCCTCCCATTCTACTTTTAGAGACTCTAGGAACCATCAGCAGACCTGCAGTCTGAGAGCGAAGTGCTCTGTTAGGAACATACGGGGTTAAGCAGAGCTCTGATATATGTTATGTTTATGGCCTGTCAACTAGTGTTTTGTGATTTCATTTCCCTCTCCCTCCTGCTCTGATTGTTCATTTGGCCCTCCTGTGCTGCTTCTGCTCAGTCCAATTACCACTTATTCCCCCCACCTGTTTGCCAGCCTTCTTAAGCAAGCCTCTGACTAGTTGACAGCGCCAGATTGTCTGAAAGCCTTGGTTAGTAAGCATCCAGCACTTTCCTCTGTCTGTTTTCCTGATCCTGACCTGTTTTTGCCTCCTGATTTTTTGAGCATGCCTAGCCCCTGTCGGACCTGTTTTTTTGTGCCGTCTGGATCTTAGACCTGTTTCTGTGCCCTGACTTTGCTCCTGGATTCTGTTTTGGATTCTCTGGATTTCTGATCACCCGGCTCTGACCCTGGACCCTCTCTGACCACGAATATCTGCCGAGCCCCAGTGAGACGCCACTCTCTACCACCCAAAGTTTCTGGATCTGAGACACCCCACCAGGATATAAGAGAAGGTTAGTGGCTTTCAATCTGAACTTTCAATCTGAACTGAATCATCCATCACAGCCACTAACCTGTTCTCTCCCCTCCAGAGGCTCTGGTTTCCCCGATCCCGAATACCTGCAGAGTTTCTACAATAAATCTTTTAAAGTAATTTCCTGTTGTGTTCTGGTTGTATCTGGGTCCTCATTCCGAATCATAACAGTACAATCTGGCCATAATGGACCCAACACCAGCACAACAGTGGCGAGCCGGTGTAGATGACTCTATTGCTCGGCTCAATGCAGGTATGATCGAAATAATTTCCTTATTGCGCAACATGTCTAGTCCCAGTCATACCCAGGCTTCTCCACAGCCTGTTAGCTCTCCTGCAGTTCCAGTAGCTACCACAAGAGAGCCAAGTTTGTGTCCTCCAGAGGTTTTCAGGGGAGATGCTGATCAGTGCAGAGCTTTTCTCACTCAGTGTGAAATTCATTTTGAACTCCAGCCCTCATCGTTTCCCACAGATCGGTCAAAAGTGGCTTATGTAATTTCTCTTCTCTCAGGCAAAGTCAAGCAGTGGGGCACAGCAGAGTGGCAGAATGATTCCCTTTGCACCTTTTCCTATTCTGTTTTTGCTAAGGAGCTCATCAGAGTATTTGATCCTGTTCTCCCAGCCAGAGAAGCCGCCAGAGGTTTACTCTCACTCCAACAGGGGTCCAGGTCAGTCACGGCATACATCATTGATTTTCATCTTCTGGCAGCTGATAGTTCCTGGAACCATGAAGCACTAATGGATGTATTTCGGCATGGTTTAAATGAGGACATTAAGGATGAGCTTGCTACTCGTGATTTCCCAAGATCTCTGAAAGAGTTGGAGGATTTGGCTGCTCGTATTGACTTGCGTCTTTCTGAAAGGAGAGCGAGAAGTTATAAGGGGAGGCAAGTTATTTTTTCCACAGGAGCCAAACCAGACACCCAGTTTAAAACTGTCTCATCTCCTCCTACCAGTGAACCCGAACCCATGCAGTTGGGTAGACTGAGGCTATCAGCAGAAGAACGCATTCGTAGAAAGCAGCAGAATCTATGTTTCTACTGTGGAGGAAAGGGTCACAGAGCCGTGGGGTGTCCGTTCAAAGGATCAAGCTCAGTAGAAGGGGAGGAGGTTCTACTGAGTCAAAGCCGGTCCTCAAGCTCCTCAAACCCCCTGATGTTCCCTGCTAACCTTTTAGTCTCCTCTGCCTCTCATCAGGTCTCCGTGTTCATTGACTCCGGAGCTGACACAGAGTTTATGGATGAGTCTTTTGCCAAGAGACATAACATCAGACTCATTCCTGCTCCTGCATCCCAGAATATTTTGGCCCTGGATGGGCACCACCTCAATCAGTCACATCAGATAACAGAGAACGTCGGCCTAGCTCTAGGGGGTAACCACAAGGAGGAGATCTCCTTCTTAGTTATTCAGTCTCCTTCCATTCCTGTCATTTTGGGAGCTTCATGGCTACGTAAGCACAACCCCCATATTGACTGGAGGGCCAAGGAGATTCTAGGCTGGTCAAGTTCTTGTTCTGCCTCATGTCTGTCATCAGCTTGTATCCTCTCCACTCCCAGTAATCAGATTGAAGAGACCTATCCTGATCTTTCCAAGGTTCCCCTAGTCTACCACGATTTAAAGGAGGTTTTCAATAAGTCTCGAGCCACTGCTCTCCCTCTCCACAGGCCCTATGATTGTGCCATTGATTTATTACCTGGAACATCCCCCCCTAGGGGGCGCCTTTATTCTTTGTCCGCCCCTGAACACCAGGCCATGAAGAACTATGTAGAGGAGTCACTTAAGGCAGGTATTATCCGGCCCTCCTCCTCCCCTGCTGGAGCTGGTTTCTTCTTTGTGGGCAAGAAGGACGGTTCTTTAAGACCATGCATAGATTATCGGGGTCTTAACGAAATTACAGTCAAGAACCAGTATCCTCTTCCCTTAATGGACACTGCATTTGATCAGATTCAAGATGCTAAGATTTTTACAAAACTAGATCTGAGAAATGCCTACCATCTTGTCCGTATTCGAGAAGGAGATGAGTGGAAGACCGCATTTAACACTCCCACTGGTCATTATGAATACCATGTCATGCCTTTTGGCTTAACTAATGCCCTGGCGGTCTTCCAGGCCTTGGTTAATGATGTCCTTCGTGACATGGTGGGACAATTTGTTTATGTATACCTGGATGATATTCTCATTTATTCACCAGACTTGGAGTCACACCATCACCATGTCAGGGCGGTTCTCCTTCGCCTTCTCCAGAATCATTTGTTTGTGAAGGCTGAGAAGTGTGAGTTTCACACAACTCGCACTGCCTTTCTTGGTTTCATTATCTCTCCAGGCAATGTCATAATGGACCCTGCCAAGGTCTCTGCTGTTTCTGGATGGCCTACTCCTTCAGATCGCAAACAGTTGCAAAGGTTCCTTGGTTTTGCCAATTTTTACCGCCGTTTTATTCGTGATTACAGCCAGATTGCTGCTCCTCTCCATGCTCTGACGTCTGTTAAGGTCAGGTTCTCCTGGAACGAGCAGGCTGAGAAGGCTTTCTCTCGTCTCAAGGCTCTGTTTTCTTCAGCCCCAGTTCTCCGGTCCCCTGATCCTCAAAGACAGTTCATTGTAGAAGTTGATGCATCAAGCACTGGGGTAGGAGCCGTTCTTAGCCAACATGCTTCTGACAACCGGCTTCACCCCTGTGCTTATTTCTCCAGATCTTTGTCCTGCGCTGAACGCAATTATGATGTGGGGGACCGGGAACTACTAGCCATAAAACTGGCCCTTGAGGAGTGGCGGCACTGGTTGGAGGGGGCCAAGGAACCGTTCATTGTCTGGACTGACCATAAGAACTTGGAACACCTGAAATCTGCTAAACGGCTAAATCCCAGACAAGCTAGGTGGGCTTTATTTTTTGGCCGTTTCAATTTTTCCTTATCTTACAGACCAGGGACGAAGAACATAAAACCAGACGCACTTTCCAGGATTGAGGAGAGTTCTGGATCAGAGGTCAGTGGTACCAAGGAATTTATTCTTCCTGAGTCAGTGCGACTAGCAGCCACCAGACTGGAATTGGAGAGGGAGGTTAGAGATGCCAACCGAAGTCTTCCTACCCCTGAGTCATGTCCCAGGGGTCGACTCTTTGTTCCTGAGAACCTAGTAGCCAAGGTGATCAAGTTTTGCCACAACTCCCGTCTATTTTGTCATCCTGGTATGGTCAAGACTCTGAAATTGGTTCAAGCGCAGTTCTGGTGGCCATCTCTGATCAAAGATGTCAAGGACTTTGTCTCATCCTGCACTCTGTGTTGCCAGGCTAAGCCGTCTCGCCGTCCCCCTTCTGGACTGTTGCGGCCACTACCTATCCCGCCACGTCCTTGGTCCCATCTCTCTATGGATTTTGTTACTGGGTTGCCTCCCTCCAATGGATTTTCTGTCATTCTTACTGTTATTGACAGGTTCTCTAAGATGGTCCATCTCATCCCCCTGAAGAAGCTCCCCTCGGCCAAGGAGATGGGAGAGATCTTGGCCAGGGAGGTGTTCCGGTTACATGGGCTCCCCTCCGATATTGTGTCGGATCGAGGTCCCCAGTTTGTCTCTCGTTTCTGGAGAGAGTTCTGCTCCATGTTGGGCGTCTCCATCAGTCTGTCCTCCGGCTTCCACCCACAAACAGATGGTCAAACTGAAAGGGCAAACCAGGAGATGGAGACCAAGCTCCGTGTCCTGTGCGGGTTGGACCCATCCAAGTGGTCCCACAGTCTGTCGTGGGTTGAACACGCAATGAATTCTCTTCCCTCAAGTACCACTGGCCTCTCACCATTCTATGTTGTTTATGGTTTCCAGCCACCACTGTTCTCGATCCAGGAGAGGGAGGCTATGGTGCCTTCTGCCCACGCTGCTGCCTTGAGGTGCCAACGGGTCTGGAGGAAAGCTAGACGGGCCTTAATCAGGATGTCAGAGGTACAGTCCAGAACAGCCAACCGCCGTCGTGTCCCGGCCCCTGTTTATCAAGTTGGTCAAAGAGTCTGGCTGTCCACTAAGGACCTCCCACTCCGAGTGGAGTGTCGTAAGTTGGCACCCCGTTTTGTTGGCCCCTTTCCCATTTCTAAAGTGGTTAACCCAGTGGCCCTCCGGTTACAGTTGCCCCATTCCATGAAGATCCATCCCACTTTCCATGTGTCCCGGGTCAAACCCTATGTTGGGTCTCGTTTCGAGCCCTCCTCCGAGCCCCCTCCACCCACCCGGTTCCTTGATGGGGAACCTATCTACACCGTACGACGTATCCTCCGTTCTAGGAGGAGGGGTCGTGGGTTCCACTACCTGGTGGATTGGGAAGGATATGGACCGGAGGAACAGTCTTGGATTCCTGCTAGGTTCATTATTGACAAGTCCCTCATCAGGGACTTCCATCGTCTGCACCCTGATCAATCTAGAGGTCCGTCAGGAGCCGGACCTTGAGGGAGGGGTACTGTTATGTTTATGGTCTGTCAACTAGTGTTTTGTGATTTCATTTCCCTCTCCCTCCTGCTCTGATTGTTCATTTGGCCCTCCTGTGCTGCTTCTGCTCAGTCCAATTACCACTTATTCCCCCACCTGTTTGCCAGCCTTCTTAAGCAAGCCTCTGACTAGTTGACAGCGCCAGATTGTCTGAAAGCCTTGGTTAGTAAGCATCCAGCACTTTCCTCTGTCTGTTTTCCTGATCCTGACCTGTTTTTGCCTCCTGATTTTTTGAGCCTGCCTAGCCCCTGTCGGACCTGTTTTTTTGTGCCGGCTGGATCATAGACCTGTTTCTGTGCCCTGACTTTGCTCCTGGATTCTGTTTTGGATTCTCTGGATTTCTGATCACCCGGCTCTGACCCTGGACCCTCTCTGACCACGAATATCTGCCGAGCCCCAGTGAGACGCCACTCTCTACCACCCAAAGTTTCTGGATCTGAGACACCCCACCAGGATATAAGAGAAGGTTAGTGGCTTTCAATCTGAACTTTCAATCTGAACTGAATCATCCATCACAGCCACTAACCTGTTCTCTCCCCTCCAGAGGCTCTGGTTTCCCCGATCCCGAATACCTGCAGAGTTTCTACAATAAATCTTTTAAAGTAATTTCCTGTTGTGTTCTGGTTGTATCTGGGTCCTCAGTCCGAATCATAACAATATATGATGGAGCTTGATTATTAAGGGCTTTATACGTTAGAAGAAGAATTTTAAATTCTATTCTTGATTTAACAGGAAGCCAATGAAGGGAAGCTAAAATTGGAGAAATATGATCCCTCTTGTTGATTTTCATCAGAACTCTTGCTGCAGCATTTTGGATCATCTGAAGACTTTGAACTGTATTTTGTGGACTTCCTGATAGCAAAGAATTACAATAGTCCAGCCTTGAAGTAACAAATGCATGGACTAGTTTTTCAGCATCGCTCCTGGACAGAATGTTTCTAATTTTGGCGATATTCCTGAGGTGAAAAAAGGAAACTCTAGAAACGTGTTTAATATGGGATTTAAATGACATGTCTTGGTCAAAAATAACACCAAGATTTTTTACTTTATTACCAGAGGCCAAGTTAATGCCATCCAGATTAAGTGAATGATCAAGAAGTTTATTTTTTGAGGACTCTGGTCCAAAGATTACAACTTCTGTCTTGTCAGAATTTAAATGCAGAAAATTTAAAGTCATCCAGCTTTTGATGTCATCAAGACATGACTGCAGTCAAAGTAATTGATTGGATTCATCAGGATTTATGGACAAATATAACTGAGTGTCATCAGCATAACAATGGAAATTAATCCCATGCTGTCTGATAATTTTGCCAATCGGAAGCATATATATAGTAAAGAGAATTGGTCCAAGGACTGAACCCTGTGGTACTCCACAAGTGACCCTAGAGTTTGAAGAAGATGTATTATTAACATGAACGAATTGGAATCTGTCCGATAGATAAGATTTAAACCAGCCTAATGCTTTCCCCTTAATCCCTACAGTATGCTCAAGTCTTTGTAGGATCAACTGTATCAAATGCAGCACTGAGATCTAATAGGACAAGTACAGACACAAGTCCATTATCTGAGGCCATGGGAATTTCATTTGTGACCTTCACCAGAGCTGTTTCAGTGCTATGATGAGCTCTGAAGCCTGACTGAAACTCCTCAAGTAGGTCATTACTTTGTAAATGTTCACATAGTTGATTAGCAACTACTTTCTCAAGAATCTTAGATAGGAAAAGAAGATTAGATATAGGTCTGTAATTTACTAACTCATCTTGATCAAGAGAAGGTTTCTTAAGTAAAGGTTTAATAACAGCTACTTTAAAAGCCTGTGGTACATATCCATTTACTAAGGATAGATTAATCATGTCTAAAATAGGGCCACTAATCAATGGGAATACCTCCTTAAACAACTTGGTTGGGATTGGGTCTAACATACAGGTAGAAGGTTTAGATGAAGCTAAAATTTTAGATAGCTCAGAAAGCTCTACTGCTTCTAAACAGTTCAAACACCACGCAGGTTCTAAAGATTCCTCCAACGCTGCCTCACTCACTGAGGACAAGGTAATCATATTTGGGAGAATGCCAATTATTTTATTTTTAATGGCATCAATTTTATTTATGAAGAATCCCATAAAGTCATTACTGCTAAGAGCTAAGGGAATGGATGGATCAACAGAACTGTGGCTCTGGGTAAGTTTGGCAACCGTACTAAAGAGAAATCTAGGATTATTTTTATTCTCCTCAATTAATGATGAGAAATATGCTGCTCTAGCTCTACGAAGGGTGTTTTTATAAAACAGTAGACTGTCTTTCCAGATTAGGTAGGATTCCTCTTGTAGAGCGACATTTTCTCTCCAATTTCCTAACATTGTGCTTCAAGGAACGCAGCTCTGAATTAAACCAGGGAAACATCTTCCTGTGAATTATCACCTTCTTTTTCAAAGGAGCTACATTGTCTAATGCAGAACTATTTGTCTATTTGTGAATGGGAGGAAACAACATTGCTGCCATCTACGGGGCATTTCTGCAATGCTGAGGATATTAAAAGGGGGACAGACTCTTTAAGTTTTGATGCAGCATTATCCTATAAAGATCTACTATAATGGAACCCTCTTTTGGGGGTGGGGAACTCGGTTAAATTAAACTCAAAGGTTATTAAAAAATGGTCAGATAGGACAGGGTTGTGAGGAAATACTGTTAATTCTTCACAATCAATCCCATATGTCAGCACGTGGTCTAAAGTATGAAGCCAACAGTGCATCACATTTTGAGATAAAACCAATTGAATCTAGGATAGTTTTAAAGGCTACACTAAGGTTATCACATTCAGTGTCAACATGAATGTTAAAATCACCAACTATAATAACCTTGTCAGTTTTTAACACCAAATCAGATAAGAAGTCTGACAACTGATCCAAAAACTGTAAGGGCCTGGTGGACGATACAAAACAACAAACAGAAGAGGTTTTATTGCTTTGCAGTTTGGATGAGGGAAACTGAGGGTTAAATGTTCAAAAGAACTGTAATTATTAATTGGCCTTGGACTAATTAATAAATCAGACTGAAAGATGGTTGCTACTCCTCCTCCTTTTCCCGTAGATCTGGGAATGTGGATTGTTACGGAGTTAATGACAATCACTATGTTACAGATTTGAATGTTTTTATTTGCACACAAGATTACGTCTATTCATTTGTGGAAATCATTGTGCAAATCATTTGTGGCTGCATTGTAGTTCTTCAACTTTTTTCCCCACTAGTTCCTCTCCAAGCCTACTCTGAAACTTGTCATTCTCATTTTGTATTTATTTCAAATATTTAATTTGTATGCTTTGATGTCCAATTTGATGTTTCAGTCCATCGTTTTGTTTTACCCTTCTTGCTCTCCACGTAGCCTCGTAATTAAAGAGCAGTGATATATAATTACTGTGCATATTTACCTCAAGTCCTGCCTCAGTGAATGGGAATCTGCTCCCTCCCTTTTGTGCCTGAAATGTTTTTATTTGCATCCTGTTCGGCTTCTCAGCTGTCCACTCATTAAGTCCTCAGCTCTGAGAAAATTAACAACCTCATATGCAAATTGGAATAGGAGTGAAGAAGAGGGAAAATAATCAAACCATCAAACCATAGACTATCCAATATTTATATCAAGAGTATGTGTAGGATCAGAACAGTCTTATTTTTGCTACATATAACGGTTCTGTCAGAACATAGTGTGCCTCCACCAATGGAAGTATTCAAGGAAGCTTCAAGTTCACTTCAGTCTTACAATAGTAGGTGGTGAATAGCCCTTAAGAATGTAGTGCTAGACAAATAAAAAGGTGTTGACCTTGGTTCAGTCCTAAATAGACAAAGGTGTGCTTTTATGCAAATTGTTGCTGTCTTGTAAAGGGTCACCAATGACAGAAAAGAAACTAATTAACCTTTTTTTCATTTCCTTCTCATTCAATTAAAGGAAGACATCCAACTTTCAATAGTTCGTTCCATATTTTTTTGAAGTTTCTTTACAAATTCCTTAATTGCCCTTTGATCATGGAGGTCTTCTTTTATAAAACTCATTTCTGATGTTATAAGAGAAGGGAAAATTATTCGCATCAAAACAGTGTGCCTCAACGTTAAAGATTCCAAAGTTGTTTTTTCATTATTTTTATCTATTCATGTTTCTTTTGAAGTTTTGTACTGTATTTTATTCTTAAGAGAAAACATTCCCTCAGATGCATCTTTCAAGCATTGTAACCTTCCTGATTTAATTATTTCCCACTAATCATATTTTCTCTCTTGACATTTCATAACTTGCTGCTCTTTGAAATGACAAAACTCCCAAATAATGTCAATATAGTTGAAATTCCTGTCAAAAATTTGCAATTTATTTATTCAGTCCAAAAAAGGTTGCCTTTGAGTTATCATGGGTTTCAATATGTAATGAGGTGCCCTTTTGTAATGTTGGCTATGTAGTTAAAAAATTTTTTCATTCTATATTTTAGGATCAATATCAGTAGAAATGAACTTCACTGTGCTTAAAATTGGGCTTTAGAAATGGTTCCCAAACTTTTCAGCTTCTGACCCCCAAAATATCACTGGAAAAAATGTGTGACCTAGACTGTCAGTTGAATATGTAAACATTTACTAGAAAATCAACTAACTTGGGTAAAATGGTAGCAGTCTGTTAATCTTTTGTAGGATTTGACTTGTACAGTGCCAAGCAGATTTACTCAGTGAACTGAAATCTGGTATTTTATTGAGCTTTTATGTGACAGAGAAAGAGTAGTTTAGAATTGTTGGGGTTAGGGTTAGAAGCAAAACGATACAAACCTTACTTGTATTTACATCTGCTACGGGTTTGGGGTATGTGTCTACCTGCTTTACAACTCTGGATGATAAACACATTTTTGCCTGCTATTTTTCTCAAAATAACAGTCTTAGTCAGATTAGATGGAGGTCACCTGTATAGATCAATATTCAAGTCTCCACAAATCCAAATAGGATTTAGATCTGGACTTTGATTAGGCCATTCAAATACATGAATATGTTTTCATTTAGACCAGGGATTCCAAAGCTGCCGCTACGGGGTGCACGTGATGAAACATGTAATGGCGGTCTGACTGTGTTTTTTCCCCACTTGATAAAGACGTGTAAATAAACATTTCCTTTGTAAAAAATTTAATCAAGAACTGTAAATTTAATAAATAAATAAAAATTGTAATGATCCATATTAGACTTTATTGCTCAGTGCTGTTGCACACTTACTGTTTCTTTAAGTCAGGTTGTTTTGGGGTTATACCAGAACAAATGTGTGACTTCCGGGGGGAGAAGTGGTGGTTCGGGGGGGACTGGCAGGGTAGTCTGTGAAACCTCGGTCTGGTGCTTGGGTGTTGTAACGGAACGTTACAGTATTCTCACAAAAATTTATTTATCTTCTACGCTTCCTTTTAAGATGAAATATAGAAGAAGCTATCTTCTATGCATTGTGCTCTATATGTGCACCTAGCTTGTGGCCTCTACTTCATTAATTCTCGCAAATATGCTCAATTGGCTGAAATGGGGGAAACTGTCATGCAGGTGAGACATCTAAGGTCAAAGTTAGTGATGAAGGAGGATAAGAACCAAGAGAGAGAGAGGAATCAGAGGCAACAGAAGAGGGAATTGCAATGGATCTGGGTGAAGAAAACAAGCAGGAATCAGAAAATGTCTCTCTATCTCTCTCCTCATTTCACTTCGTTTACGTCAGTAGAGGGAAAATTGAATTTGGGCCAAAAGTTTTATAAGATTAAATTGAGTCATCACTCAGTGGGAGTGGGGGACTGTGGGATGTGTCCTGTAGGGCATGGGGGCTGATTGGGGGGTGCCTGGGTCTTGGGGCTCTGGGGGGTTCCTGGAGTGTGGTGTCTGGCGGGTCCGGTCCCGGGGTCTGTGGGCCCCACCTGTGCGAGGCTTGGGGGGGCCTCGGGGCAGCATCCGACCAGTGCTTACGATGCCCTTGGCTCTCGGGGGGGTTCTGTGCTGGCAGACGTGGGTTACTGGCCTGGTAGATGTGCTGCCGCTGGGTGGGTCCTGGACTCTGGGTTCCTGGGGTGGGTTGTCCTCGGGCGGGTGTCCTGGCAGGGCCTCGGGGGCTTGGGTTCTGTGGAGTATGTCGCTTGGGGTTTGAGCTGGTGTATGCCCAGGTATCTGGCCATTAACGGGGCCTCTGGTGTGCTGGGGGACCTTGGGGCCGGTGGAGCTGGGAGGGGGTTATGGACATTTACATATTATGGCACATGCTCTCCCCTTCAGGGGGCACATTCTGCTAGTAAGGGGAAGGGAGGGAGGGGTTGGGGTTGAACCCAGCCTGGGTGTCTATTGTTGTATATGGGTTGGGAGTTGTTTTAATGTTAGTGTTGGGGTGGGATTACATTTTCTGCCAGAACCATATCTGCATGGTTCGGGCAGGCTGGCTAACCAGTTTTTTTTCTTCCTGGGACAGTCTGGAGGTAAAGTGGGCAGGTTGGGGGGTGGTGGTGTCGGTCCTGGTTTGCGGTTGCTCTCAGGCCCTGCCGCCTGTCTCTGGCCCCTCGGGTTATGGTGGTGCGGCTGGAGGAGCCTTCCTGTTTGTGGTAAGGCGTATTGTGTCACTTCCTGTTTGTGGTAAGGTGTATTGTGTCACTTCCTGTTGTCACGGTGAGAACTGCGGTTTTGGTGTTCCAGACTCTCTCGTTTATATCTTTAATCTCTTTGCTGTGACAGCTGTTTCTAACACATAGGCACTTTTAAAACATTATCTGTTGCTGCACTTCACGCTTGGGAATTCTTCGTATTTCACGCGGTTTGCTTTTCTCGGCGTGGTAAGAGGTCGCTAACCTAGCTAAAGCTAGCCTAGCTTTAGCCTCACAATGGCTTTCTCCCCTATTCTTCCAACAGCTTCTCCGTCTCTGTCTAAGTCTCCCCCTCTCTCCTGCTCTCTGTCTTTAATGTTTAGTTATTCCTCTGCCTCCTTTAGTGATAATGGTACATTTAATAAATGTAGTGTTTTTGTAGCTTCGGAGGCGAGGGTGTCAGAATTGGAGACCCCGTTCCGTGCTGTTGAAAAACCAGCTGATAGCCGCCCATTAGCTAGCACGGAGCCACATAGATTAACTTTACGTAATGGTCCTCCAGCAGCAGCACCTGAGTAGCGGCTTAACCAGGCCAGCTGGTTGACGGTTCATAGGAAGCATAGCTCTAGATTCCAGCTCCAAGACACCACCAACCCGTCTGCGTTTTTAACAAATTTTCCCCACTCAGCGACACACCCGCTGAGAAGCCATCTCTGGTGATTGGCAGCTCCATATTGCTGGTGAGGATTCTCAGTCATCCAGGTCATGGTCATTCCAAAAAAAGTAAAAAACAAGGCAACTGGACTTGTTATCCGTAGTAGAAGACTCTCCAGGAAGCTTTCTCAATTCAAAAAGTCTGGAGTAATGTAGAGTAACCAGCTTTATACCAATGCCAAACAAAGGCCTTGTAATGGCTTAGATAACATGCAAATTCAACCGAAACAGGTCCACCCCTTAGTAATGGGCGGTCGTTAAAGACATTAAGCCAGCAGATTGGACCGAAACTGGTCCACTCCTCTGTAACAATGAGTCGTTAGGGTTGTTATTGGCCTGGCTTAAAGGAACAATGTTTTGATCACCCGAATCAGGGTGAGAGTTAAGGTGAAGATTGGCCGGAATTAATCCTATAGCTGTATTGTAAGTTTTTGAGAGTTGGAACCTAAGGTCTCCTCCTCTGTTTAAGGTTAACGTAGATGGCTTCATATTGAGAAACATGGCACTAGAGACACCAGGGACCATAGTGAAATGCCTGCCAGGGGCCAGAACAGGCGACATCAAATCCTACCTGAAACTGCTGGCTAAGGATAAACATAAATGCGGTAAGATTGTTATTCACGCTGGTGGTAATGACAACCCGTTACGCCGATCGGAGGTCACTAAAGTTGCTTCGGTGTGTAAATTTGCTAAAACAATGTCGGACTCCGTAATGTTCTCTGGTCCCCTGCCTGATCTGACCAGTGATGACAAGTTTGCTGCATGTCATCATTGCATTGATGACATGCAGCGTGGGCTACATTGATAACTGGCTAACTTTCTGGGGAAAACCTGGTCTGATCTAGAGAGACGGCATCCATCCCACTTTGGAGGGTGCAGCTCTTCTTTCTAGGAATCTGGCCAGATTTATTAGTTCTCCTAAATGCTGACAACCCAGGGTCCAGACCAGAAAGCAGAGCCATAGTTTAACACACCTCTCTGCAGCTTCTGTACTGTTACCTACCCATTACCCTATTGAGACAGTGTATTTCCCACGGCCAAAACTGAACAGATCAAAAACGGATCTAAAAGGAGCAAATCATAAAAATCTGATAAAAATCAATAAGACTCAACTTGAACCAAAAAATAAAACAATTAAATGTGGTCTATTAAATATAAGGTCTTTCCCTCCAAAGACTTTGTTAGTTAATGAATTGATTTCAGATAATCAGACTGATTTTTTTTTCTCACAAAAACCTGTCTACGTTAGTGTAAATGAGTCAACTCCCTCCAATTATTTAAATTTTCACATTCCCAGATCTACGGGAAGAGGAGGACGAGTAGCAACCATCTTTCAGTCTGATTTATTAATTTGTCCCAGGCATATTAATAACTACAATTATTTTCAACATTTAACCCTCAGTTTCCTTCATACAAACTGCAAAGCAATAAAACCTCTTCTATTTGTTGTTTTGTACTGTCCACCAGGTCCTTACTCTCAGTTTTTGGATCAGTTGTCAGACTTCTTATCTGATTTGGTGTTAAACAATGACAAGGTTATTATAGTGGGGGATTTGAACATTCATGTTTACACTGAATGTGATAACCTTAGTGCAGCCTTTAAAACTATCCTAGATTCAATTGGTTTTGCTCAAAATGTGCATAAACCGACGCACTCTTGCCTACATACTTTAGACGTTATGCTGACATATGGCATTGATTGTGAAGAATTAACAGTATTTCCTCACAACCCTGTCCTATCTGACCATTTTTAATAACCTTTGAGTTCAATTTAACTGAGTTCTCCAGTCCCAAAAGAGGGTTTCATTATAGTAGATCTTTATCAGCTAATGCTGTATCAAACTTTAAAGAGTCTGTCCCCCTTTTAATATCCTCAGTATTGCAGAAAAGCCCTGCAGATGGCAGCAATGTTGTTTCTTCCCATTCACAAATAGACGCTTTTGTTAACGATGTGACTTCCTCATTGCATTTTGCATTAGACAATGTAGCTCCCTTGAAAAAGAAGGTGATTATTCACAAGAAGCTGGCCCCCTGCTTTAATTTAGAGCTGTGTTCTTGAAGCACAATGTAAGGAAATTGGAGAGAAAATGGCACTCTACGCACCATGAGGAATCCTACCTAATCTGGAAAAACAGTCTACTGTTGTATAAAAAGACCCTTCGCACTTTTAGAGCAGCATATTTTTCATCATTGATTGAGGAGAATAAAAATAATCCTATATTTCTCTTCAGTACAGTTACCAAACTTACCCAGAGTCATAGCTCTGTTGATCCATCCATTCCCTTAGCTCTTAGCAGTAATGACTTTATGGGATTCTTCATAAATAAAATTGAATCCATTAAAAATAAAATAATTGACATCCTCCCAAACATGATTACCTCATCCTCAGTAAGTGAGGCAGCTTTGGAGGAATCTTTAGAACCTGTGCGGTGTTTGAACTGTTTAGAAGCAGTAGAGCTTTCTGACCTATCTAAAATTTTAACTTCATCTAAACCTTCTACTTGTACTGTATGTTAGACCCAATCTCAACCAAGTTATTTAAGGAGGTATTCCCTTTGATCAATGGCCCTATTTTAGACATGTTTAATCTATCCTTAGTAAATGGATATGTACCACATGCTTTTAAAGTAGCTGTTATTAAACCTTTACTTAAGAAACCATCTCTTGATCAAGATGAGTTAGTAAATTACAGACCTATATCTAATCTTATTTTCCTATCTAAAATTCTTGAGAAAGTAGTTGCTAATCAACTATGTGAACATTTACAAAGTAATGACCTATTTGAAGAGTTTCAGAATTCAGAGCTCATCATAGCACTGAAACAGCTCTGGTGAAGGTCACTAATGATACTATCATGATCTCAGATAATGGACTTGTGTCTATACTTGTCCTGTTAGATCTCAGTGCTGCATTTGATACAGTTGATCACAATATTATCCTAGACAGACTTGAACATACTGTAGGGATTAAGGGCAAAGCATTAGGCTGGTTTAAATCTTATCTGTCTGACAGATTTCAGTTTGTTCATGTTAATAATAAATCTTCTTTAAACTCTAGGGTCAGTTGTGGAGTACCACAGGGTTCAGTCCTTGGGCCAATTCTCTTTACTATATATACATGCTTCCGATTGGCAAAATTATCAGACAGCATGGGATTAATTTCCACTGTTATGCTGATGACACTCAGCTATATTTATCCATATATCCTGATGAATCCAATCAATTACTTCGACTACAGGCATGTCTTGATGTCATTAAAAGCTGGATGACTTTAAATTTCCTGCATTTAAATTCTGACAAGACAGACGTTGTAATCTTTGGACAAGAGTCCTCAAAAAAATAAACTTCTTGTTATTGTGTTATTTTTTACCAAGACATGTTGTTTAAATCCCATATTAAACAGGCTTCTAGAGTTTCCTTTTTTCACCTCCAGAATATTGCCAAAATTAGAAATATTCTGTCCAGGGGTGATTCTGAAAAACTAGTCCTTGCATTTGTTACTTCACGGCTGGACTATTGCATTTCTTTACTATCAGGAAGTCCACAAAATGTTCCTAACAGAGCACTTCGCTCTCAGACTGAAGGTCTACTGGTGGTTCCAAGAGTCTCTAAAAGTAGAATGAGAGGCAGATCCTTTAGTTATCAGGCTCCTCTCCTGTGGAACCACCTCCCGGTTATGGTCCGTGAGGCAGACACCGTGTCTACTTTTTGCTATAGGCTTAGGCTACTGGAGGACATCAGTGTCTATTTTTCTCACTCTACTGAGTTCTACTGTTCTCCAATTTGCATTGCTTGTCGTCATTTTAACTTTTTGTTCTCTCTCTTTTTTTCTTCACCTGTTCTGGTGTTCTGTTAGCTGTGACATCATCCAGGGAAGACAGATCACCCACTATTACCATCTAATGTAGAACAGATTACTGGATCAATGTGTGCTTCTGTGCTTGTTTGCCTCTCTTGTTGTTTCTCTGCTCTGTCTTCTCTAACCCCCAGTCGGTCGAGGCAGATGACCTTTCACACTGTGCCCGGTTCTGCTGGAGGTTTTCCTTCCTTTCAAAGGGGGGAAAACCCCCTTTGAAAGGAAGTCTATCCCTCAGTATGAGGGATTGCTGCAAATCCATCAAGAATGCAGACGACTGTCCACTGTGGCTCTACGCTCTTTCTTGAGGAGTGAATGCTGCTTGTCAATGCAATCTGCTTGGTTTCCTTAGATAGGAAATTGTTTGACCAATCTGTATGCTTTGATTGAATTTGACTTTGTAAAGGGCCTTGAGATGACATGTATTGTGAATTGGTGCTATATAAATAATATTTAATTGAATGGACATTTTATTCATCCTCACTGAGACCCAGAAGGAAGAAGCACTGCACCGGGCCCAGCGGGAAGAACACATGGAGCGTTTATTACATGACACTAAGGAGATTAGGGAACATGAAGAGTCCTTGCCACAGTCCTTGGTCTGAGAAACAGCAGAGCCTCCTTTGCAATAGGGATGACACAATACAATGCTCAAGCAAAAATGTTCCATGCACCCCAACAACTGCATTATATGTCCACGCTGTCAGTGCACACAGCTTCTGCTGTATCTTTGCACTGACTTCTCAGATTCTTGTTTGTGTCAAATTACATCAGTTTAACTAGAACGTTCAATTTCTGCAAAAATTGAAAAAGGCGCCCGCCTGGTGGTGCGTATAACTGAAGTAATTTAATTGTTACTTGTAAAAAAAAAAAAAAAAGCAAAAAAATTTGCCCCCCCCCCCCCCCCCATTGCACCGGTGGGCCTAAGCGGCCCCTTAGTCCGCCTATGGCTGGGACCGGCCCTGGCTGGCAGCACAAAAAACCCCAAACAACTGCAGCTTACTCGCTGATTTTTGGGAGGGTTTGGGGTTGTTGCCGGTCTGAGGTGATTTGCAAAAAATCTAAAAGACCTACACCAATGAGGGTTACATTTCCTGAATCCAGACAAAATGACCTACGTTTTGATGTATAATTTGTCTACGTAGAGTGAAAATTGAGCGAGTAGGCTCAAGTTGTTCGTTGTTTTTTGCATAATTTTGACTTTGGGGTTGCTGCCGGTCTGAGGTGATTTGCGAAAAATCTATAAGACCTCCACCAATGAGGGTTACATTTCCTGATTCCAGACAAAATTACCTACGTTTTGATGTATGATTTGTGCATGTAGAGTGAAAATTGAGGTGATTTGCGAAAAATCTAAAAGACCTACACCAATGAGGGTTACATTTCCTGAATCCAGACAAAATGACCTACGTTTTGATGTATAATTTGTCTACGTAGAGTGAAAATTGAGCGAGTAGGCTCAAGTTGTTCGTTGTTTTTTGCATAATTTTGACTTTGGGGTTGCTGCCGGTCTGAGGTGATTTGCGAAAAATCTATAAGACCTCCACCAATGAGGGTTACATTTCCTGATTCCAGACAAAATTACCTACGTTTTGATGTATGATTTGTGCATGTAGAGTGAAAATTGAGCAAGTAGGCAAAAGTTGTTTGTTGTTTTTTGGAGAATTTTGTCACCAGGGTAGGTGAAAATGGCGTGATGAAAAAAATCTAAAAGACCTACACCAATGAGGGTTACATTTCCTAAATCCAGACAGAAATACCTACGTTTTGATGTATAATTTGTGCACGTAGAGTGAAAATTGAGCGAGTAGGCTAAAGTTGTTTGGTGTTTTTTGGAGAATTTTGTCACCATGGTAACTTGAAATGGCGTGATGAGAAAAATCGGAACTTTTTTTCATCATTCATTCATTTATATCAGTTGTTCAAATTATTTATTTGTTACTTGTAAAAAAAAATAATAATATTGGGTACCCCCAGCGGGTTGCGAACCTGCGACCTTTGGTGCACCAGCCCAACACCTAAACCACCGTACCAAAAAAAAGAGTTATGCTGAGCTCTGCATTATGAAGAGGTCAAGTGTGTCTAGGAAGTGGTTTTGAGAAGTGGTTTTTGGTTAATTTTGTCACCACGGTAACTTTAAATGGCGTCAAGTACTAATAGCACACTTCACGGCGTCGAGACGCACGTTTTGATATATAGTTTGTGGGGGTACAGCCTATGGTTCGGGCTGTATTAACGGTGACGGAAGAATAAAAAGCAATAATAATATTAAAGAAACCCTTATTAGGTGCATAACATAAGGCCTCCGCCATGCATTTTCAATGCATAGGCGGGCGCCTAACTAGAATCGTTCAACTTCTGAAGAAGTTGAAGAAGGCGCCCGCCTGGTGGTGGGCATGACCGTCAAAGGCAAAGCTTCCGAGTTCCTTGGTCGTAGGCTCTCATCGCTTGGGGATTTTAAATCAAACCTTCTGAGTGAAAAGGATTTGTCTTCATCAAAACCTGCCGACCGGGAAAACTCTGCGTCTGCAGAGCTGCAAACTGCGTATTTCGATCTGAGACGCAGCTAATGAGCTAATTGGCGACAGCCGATGGTCAACGTTTCCCATTCATTTGCTACGGTAGTCCTAAACCACTACTGACATAATACACTTTTTGGCCACAAGCGTCATTTTGGGGGCGTTGTTTCCACCTCTCCTCTTAGAGCAGTTTTTAATAGAAAGAAGAAAAGGCAAAAACGGTCCAAACAAAAGGTTGTAACGTTTATATTTGTAACCTCTGCCTTACATAAACACTAGAATTAAATCTTAATAAATAAAAGTATAGAAAATTATTTCAGTAACTCAATTCAGTAAGTGAAATACAATATATAAAGGGGTTGGACAATGAAACTGAAACACCTCTCATGTTAGTGTGGGAGGTTTCATGGCTAAATTGGACCAGCCTGGTGGCCAATCATCATTAATTGCACATTGAACCAATAAGAGCAGAGTGTGAAGGTCCAATTAGCAGGGTAAGAGCACAGTTTTGCTCAAAATATTGCAATGCACACAACATTATGGGTGACATGGGTGAGTTCAAAGGAGGACAAATTGTTGGTGCACATCTTGCTGGATGTGTCAAAACTTTCTTCAATTGAATAAAAACAAAACTGAAGTAATAATATTTGGACCAATAGAGGAGAGATCAAAAGTTAGCACACAGCTTCAGTGGCTTCAGCTAGAAACCACTGATCAGGCCCGAAATCTGGTTGTAGTGATGGACTCAGACCTGAACCTCCAAAAGCATTTACAGACAGTGACAAGGTCGGCCTTCTATCACCTGAAGAATATTTCCAGGATTAAAGGACTGATGTCTCAGCAGGATCTGGAAAAACTAATCCATGCGTTTATATTTAGTAGAATTGATTACTGCAACGGTGT
Source organism: Fundulus diaphanus (assembly GCA_037039145.1). Classification (NCBI taxonomy): domain Eukaryota; kingdom Metazoa; phylum Chordata; class Actinopteri; order Cyprinodontiformes; family Fundulidae; genus Fundulus; species Fundulus diaphanus. The sequence continues at coordinate 8,311,046 of CM073139.1, forward strand.
TTTCACAGGTCTGCCTAAAAAGTGGATCAGACAGCTGCAGCTGATCCAGAACGCTGCTGCCCGCGTCCTCACTAAGACCAAGAAAGTAGAGAGCATCACCCCAGTTCTAAAGTCCTTACACTGGCTCCCTGTATCTCAGAGAATAGACTTTAAAATACTTCTGTTAGTTTATAAATCCCTAAATGGCTTAGCACCTAAATACATTACAGACTTGTTATCAGTGTATCAACTTTCCAGACCACTAAGGTCTTCTGGCTCCAGCCTTCTCTGCATACCTAGAACCAGAACTAAACAAGGAGAAGCAGCATTTAGTTCCTATGCTCCACTTATCTGGAACAAACTTCCAGAAAACTGTAAAAGTGCGGAAAGCCTGAGTTCTTTTAAATCAAGATTAAAAACACATTTGTTTAAAATTGCCTTTGACTGTTCTAGTTAAACTGTTTTACTGTTTTTAATGTTCTTCTTTGTTTCTACATTCTATCTCTACTTGCTTTTATTCTATTTTCTATCTACATTTTATTCCTACTTGCGTTTATTTTGCTATATTTTAATCATGTAAAGCACTTTGTATTGTCTCTGTACTGAATTGTGCTATATAAATAAATTTCCCTTGCCTTGCATCTGTGACCAAGACAGCAAGTGTTTGTGATGTATCAAGAGCCACGGTGTCCAGGGTAATGTGGACGAACCACATCCAACAGGATTAACTGTGGACGCACGAGGAAGCTGTCTGAAAGGGATGTTCGGGTGCTAACCCGGATTGTATCCAAAAAACCACATAACTCTACTTATAACTAACTTTCTGAAATATAAACTAAAGGTCACCAATCAGTTCTAAAACATCTTTAGATGAACTGTTGTTGAGCCCTGGAGTATGGAGGACCAAGTCTTCCATATTTAAAAATAAATACAGAAATAAATAAATGCTCAATAAATAAATATGCATACAATTATGTGCCACCAAAAATACAATGCACAAATAAATGTAGATAGAAAATTAATTATACAGTGAGACAAAATGTATATATTTCCTTTAATTAGCCACTTTATTTATTAATTACTTATTTTTTTAAGTATTTATTTATGTGCATGTTATAATATTTTTGTCTGTTTTATTCTTTCTTTGTATTTTTTTGCCCTATTTATTTCTCAGATGCTATTTATTTCTGTTTGTCCTTTTTACATTTCTGTTTCTCGTTTTTACATTTCTGTTTGTCCTTTTTACATTTCTGTTTCTCGTTTTTACATTTCTATCTGTCCTTTTTACATTTCTGTTTGTCCTTTTTACATTTCTGTTTCTCGTTTTTACATTTCTGTTTGTCCTTTTTACATTTCTGTTTCTCGTTTTTTACATTTCTGCCAGTCCTTTTTACATTTCTGCCTGTCCTTTTTACATTTCTGCCTGTCCTTTTTACATTTCTGTTTGCCGTTTTTACATTTCTGTCTCTCCTTTTTACATTTCTGCCTGTCCTTTTTACATTTCTGTCTCTCCTTTTTACATTTCTGCCAGTCCTTTTTACATTTCTGTATGCATTTCTGCCTCATTATGCAAATGATGAGGGCTGTGTCTTAAGGGCTCAACTTCTTCCCATTGGTTGGTAAGCATTTTACTGCGTCGGTCAAATCTACATGGCTTTTCCCCGACATGAAGCATTGTTTAATAATAACTCAGCAGGCAGACGTTCAGTGTCCGACCTCTTACTAGGCCGTGGGCCAGAATCTGTACGGTGACTTTTCGTATGAACTGTCAGGGGGCAACTTTCTTCCACCGGGAAAAGTTGCTACACATAGCAGTGATCTCAAAACACCAATGTTCCCACGTTTTCACTTGCACATTAATAAGTTATAGCCGATAAAAAATCTAAACTGTGGCGCGCCGGTCCAAGAGGTCACGTGATGCGATTTTTGCTGCTCAGCCAATCCGATCGCTGTATTGTCAGCTGAGCGAGTTTACCACGTCATCATGGCTGCGCTCGTAAGATGTTTGTATGCATTTGTTTCCAGACGAAGAAAGCCCAATAATAGCATTTTCTGGTGCCAGCTGGCAGAGATCTTGATGGCAAGAAAAAAGAAATAGCCCAGACCATCCATCCATCCATCATTCGTTTTCTAACACGCTTATTCCTGCGTTCGCGAGGTGCCGGTCTCTATCTCCAGCTGTCAATGGGCAAGAGGCGTTGTATAAACTGGACAGGTCGCTAGTCCATCGCAGGGCAGAAATAGTCCAGACTTTTGCCCAATTTACTGTGATATCACCAAGACCTGCTGTGCCAGAATAGCACAGGTGTTGTGCCAAACAACTTATCCCCGCCAGAATTTGTATCCCCTGCGTCGGGAGCGCATTCAACTGGAAGAATGAATCCAGTCAACTCCGCCTAATTTCCAACCTATTAGGCGTGGAAATGAAGATGTTTTACTTTTCTTAACGAAATATAGCAATGGTGTCGTTACATTGTCGTTCAGTTAGTGTGAAAAAAATGAAAATGTAACACTTGTTAGTGCGATCATCAAGGATTGCTATGTCGGTTAAAACTCGATTGATCACTCAAAATAACACGGTATGAGAAAGAAAACGGCTCTGTGGTCATTTCCACATGTGTCACGAAAATATTAGCTTTATGTTATTTGATTGTCGCATTGTCTGTCTGCTTAAACCAAAAATCCACCTTCCTGAGTCCATCACAGCTGTCTACTGGTTTGTCTTTTTTCTTTTTCTTTTCTTTTTGACCCGCATGAATAGATCATATAGAGCAGATTTCACGTGTGATCAAATGAACACTGAATAAATGAACAGCCAAAATTATCAGATTTAATAAGATTTTAATTCAACCAAGAACATATAGAGATATTAATCATATTAAGAAAACGAGATATGTCGCTTTTAAAAATAGAATGTATTAGGAGTTTTAAAAAAATCAATTTCATTTTATTAGAATGTGATGTTTAAAATATTTAGACTTCACAAAGCTGGAGGTCAAAACTTTTATTGATTTCAAAAATACAATACAAAATTCTACAAATTCCGAAGGGGCCCATTGACAGCTGGAGATAGACACCGGCACCTCGCGAACCCAGCGGGGATAAGCGTGTTAGAAAATGGATGGACGGATGGATGGATGGATGTTCTGGGCTAGTTCTTTTTTCTTGCCATCAAGATCTCTGCCAGAAAATGCTATTATTGGGCTTTCTTCGTCTGGAAACAAATGCATACAAACATCTTACGAGCGCAGCCATGATGAACTGCTGAACGCGCACAGCTGACAATACAGCGATCTGATTGGCTGAGCAGCAAAAATCGAATCACGTGACCTCTTGGACCGGCGCGCCACAGTTTAGATTTTTTTATCGGCTATAACTTATTAATGTGCAAGTGAAAACGTGGGAACATTGGTGTTTTGAGATCACTGCTATGTGTAGCAACTTTTCCCGGTGGAAGAAAGTTGCCCCCTGACAGTTCATACGAAAGTTCTTAAGGAAGCGTCCTACAGATTCTGGCCCACGGACTATACGGGAAGCTGCTAATAGACTGGAAGAATTAGAACGCTGTACATTTGGGATCTGAAATGTTTTTCGGTGGTTTCAGATTCGGCTTTCCAGATCAATAACTCATCGGCGGATGATTTATTCTACAAAACAGACACCTCTCTGCAACCACCGCAAGGCAGACACTGAGCTACAACCATAGTTTCCTCAAAACGAGTCTGTGGGCCAGAATCTGTGGGACGTCTCCTTAAGAAGTATTTTTACCCCTAAAACAAGATAATTAGACATCCTGCACTTGAAATAAGAAGATGGAGATGAGTTGTTCCAATTTTAGGTGCAAAAATCTTATCTCATTGGCAAATAGTCTTATTTACCTGCTCTAATCAAGGAAAAATACACTGATTTCAAGAAAATTTCACTTACTTTTAGTTCCCTTTTTGCAGTGTAGGGCTTGCTTCTCAGATATTTCTCCTTGTTTTCTCCTCAGTAGACAAATCATTGTATTACTATTCACTGTATGACCTCATAGGCAACTCAGAGACTTATGCTAATACTTTTTCTGACAATAGCCCATTTTGAATGGGATTAGTTTTACCTAGGGACCTCATGTAATAAATAAGTTGCCCCCCATGACAGCTTTTTATGTGGTACATTTGCACGGGATGACTAAAGCCTAAGATTTGCAGAAATTTATGGACATCTCTGCTGCTTATTGTGCACGTGAGCAGCTGTGTAATAGAAGCAGTGCAGCCAACACTCTACTTATAAACATCTCTGGATGCTCTTTTTTCTAAAGTCGCTGGTAGATTTTGTAAGTTGTGGTTTTTGGGGTTGTTTTTTATCGTGCAGTCAGTTTTTTTGGCTTGTTATTTCTCCTTCTCCTGACTATCGCACTGTGCAGCAAGAGCTATTTTACAGAGAGCGAGAGCCGGTTAATGTCTGTCCCCATACGTAATACGTACCCACCCAACCCCTCATCATCCTTGATTTTCCTTCCACCTCACCGTATGCCTGCCTCTGAATGTGAACCATTATGTTGATTGATTGCATATTAAGAAGACGTGGCTTTTGGTTTTGAATAATTCGCCAAATATTCAGTCTAATATAAACCTTCAGTGCCACAAAGCTTCAGTTTGAGAACTTGCATAAAAAGTAGCTGTAAAGGCAAACCATTGAACATCAAGTAGTTTGAGTGTATGTTCTGCTCTCTTGAAAGCAACTCGTAGACGTATTGCCCTCCACCCTTAACCAAACCAGACTCAATAAATATGCAAGAAACGCTTGCACAACCTCTTTACCTTGTGGATCTACATATTTCACCATCCAAATACATAAAGATACATTCTTAGCCTGCTATATGATGCAGAAAACTACTGGTTTTCTGTTTCTTTTATATGTGTCAGTCACTTTCTAAATGAAATAAAAAGGTAAGGTTATTATAATGAAAACTGGAAACCAAAGAACAAAATCAGGGCACAAAACTATAGCGAAAGAGAAACACTGCAGGGTGGTGGGTTACAAAAATGCAATGCAGCAGAAGACCTAAAGAAAATGAAAAGCCCCTCTGTTGAATACTCCAAGGAAACAGAGATACAGTGAGTGTTTAGAGAAGCAGACGGAGAGCATACATCTCCATACTGATTATGCAGCGTCTATTGTCCAGTGGCTTGCTAATTATTGCAATGCGTGGCTCTCCTCTTTTCAAAACCATTATGAAGCTCAGATAAGAAGTCTGACCTCCTTCTGTCTGACAGACTTGTTGGTTCTTACAATGAAAGGGCGCAGAGAGTGGAAAAAAGAGGCAGGGTAAAAATGGAAACGAGGGTGGGCTATCTTATGTAGCCTCGAAGAAATGGAGGACAGAAGGTTAAAGGATAAAGGAGGAAGATGAAGTGAGATTGAACACTTTAGTAAAAAAGAGTTTTATCAAGAAGAAAAAAAGAGGACAAGGCAGATGAAACCTTGGAAAATATATATATTTTAAAAATAAAAAATGATGAGTAATAAATCCCTTCCCAGTTTTACGGCCATGTATAGGGGAAGATTAGGGTTAGGTTGGTCTTCTTTTTAGAAGAGTTTTCTTACTTTCATAGAATGCACACATAGCTGTCCCAATTCAAAGGCCTTCTTGTTTGCTTCACAACTTTTATCTATGGAGAAATCTTGAATTATTTAAACAGAAAATTCAGTTGTTTATTGTCTATCTTCGGTGGGAAATGCAATATAATATTGCGAGCATCATTGTTTGACTTTCTGAAAGAATGGTTAAAAATACCCATGAACACACTCTTAAACCGTATGGGAAACCTTTCCAGAAGAGTTGAAGCTGATATCAGGGGCGCATCCAGGATTTTTCAAAGGGGGGTGCGCACCTAAGGGTCATGGGGTCAAGGGTCAAGGGTCATGGGGTCGAGACAATGTGAGGCTAAATGACCAAAGAATGCCATCTTTACTCTTTCACACTACCCTAATTATTCATCTAAGGGTTTTTTAATTGATAATAATTTTAATGGATGAACATAAGTGGAATTAGCATGATTATCTTATTGTAATTGAAAATGGGTTTTTAAGTCAAAATCTCGTGCTTTTTACAGCATGCACAAGGTTAAAAAGTAGTTTGAAGAAAAAAATTATCCTTATCAACAATTAATCAAACAAATATTTTCTTTATTTCCAGAAATTATATTTATACAGAAAATGAAATAAAAAGATAAAGGAGTTTTAAAAATATACATGTATTTTAACAATATATTTTAACCATATAAACTATATTAAGAAAAAAAAATACTTAGAAAGACCCAAGGACTTAAGAACAGTGTGGTATAGTTAAAGTGATAAAAGATTTTTTAACATATTTTAACAAGACAAACCATGTTGAGGAAAAAAAATCTTTAAAGTAAGTTAAACCAATGAACATGTAGGGTGAAGTTAAGCCATAAGCCTATAATAGAACTGTAAGACTTAACAAAGAATATTGTTCTCTTTTACAACACCTTTAACTTTATGATGACGATGATAATGGGTTTATGAATGTCAACCCTCTAGGATGCTTCTGGGCAAATATGTCTATGATTTTGTTGATGTCTAAATGAATGTCCTTGTGGACATACATAAGTAGTAAAGCCACAAACCTTTTCTGTCCCATTGTTGACCTCAGCAAAGTTTTCACTGCTTTAAGGCCTGAGTTAGCATGTTCCACAGAAGCACTTGTAAAAGGTATAACTGACAGAAGGTGAAGAATCATAAAAATGTTTGGGTAGCACTTCATATTTGTTATCCTTAGAATTTCAGGGAGAGAGCTGGGATTTTCCACTGATGATGACCACCTTTTGTGCCACAACTTCACTTCCTGCCTGAATGTTGATCCTGATGGTAGATCATCTTTATATGATGTAAAGATCTCTTTCTCACTCTCATCGTTCATCATATGCAAGTTGCTTGGCAATAGTTTTAAGCCTAGTATGTTTTCATAAAAGAGACCATTCTTAGTTTTAACAATAAAACGCATGTGACACTAAAAGGTTTAAATCAGACAATACACACTAAACAATAACTATTGTATGGGTGTCAATGTCCACTATTTTTTTTTACTTTACACTCTTTTTTTCATTACTTTTCAAAAACTGTGCAACAAAAATGTATTTTTAAACTTTCCCGTTACTGGAAAAAGTTTTCCTGAAATTGCACTACTTTACAACTTTACACAACTTATGAGAACTCAATGTTTTTTCATTATCAAAATTTTCTAACGATCATCATACCTTTTTTCTGTGGGGAAAATATAAGATTAAGGTTGATCCATACTCCAATCTGGAAGGTGGTGGTAATGCACCTAAAAGTTGTTTGCCAACCACTATTAAAAAAGAGAAGAAGAAGTAGTCGTAGAAGAAGAACACGCTTGTCACTGCGCGCTGTTATTCAAGATGGCCACGATCGGTGCAGCAGAGAGTGATGGAGTTTCATGGATTTATCATCATCATCTGAGAGCGATTTGGAATATATAGAAGACTTTCTTGACAGCAACCTGATTTTTGACGAAATCCAGCCCAGTTTGAGGCAAGGAGACCAAAAAGGAACGATGTGAGTTGAATCTGTCTGCTGCGGCAGCCATCTCCTTATTTTTGTGATGTTTTTCCACTCTTAACCGATGTATTGCAACATCCAACTGCCATGCACGGGGGCATTGTTGCTTCAACAATAGCTCTCGAAAATTTCAAAGGTGACGTCCTCTGGAAATCCGAAATAATTGTTGTTTATCGCAGCTGTAGGAGTGCAATGCCTCTGCTAAGAAACACAGGATGTGACGTCAGGCCGCCATTACTGCCCATATTTGGGCACTAAATGCCGCCCGCAGTATCGGTGATTGCGACGACAATTTATGCCGCGCCGGCGTCACAGTGCGTTCTAAATGAAAGGTACTGGCTCTTAATCGTAATTCTATGAAGGATGTTTAAAATTTCGGGCTCTTTAAAAAAATACTTTTGGTCTCCAAAAGGGGGGTGCGCGCGCCCCCTGCGCCCCCGCCTGAATCCGCGCCTGGATATAGTTGCAAAAGGTTAGCTGATATTGGATCCCATGGATTAAGCATGGAATGTTGGGATTTTATTTCAGTTCACATGTGGGGGAAGGCTGGCAAGCCAATACTTTTGCTGATATAGTTTGTACTGCATAACAGAAAGTGACTATTGGTGAGGCACCAATCAACCTTTCCATTTGATGTTATGGGAAATGCAGTTCAAATATTGAAAATATTTTTACCTGTTTAGTAAAGAAGAAAATACTCAAAATACAAGTCTTCTCAGTTTGTAAATGTGTTTACAGAGAGCCAATATCTTGATTAATTTAATGAAAATTAAAATCAACTATGCTCCACTGGAGGATCTATCAATGCAGCGTTTCTTTTCTGGTAAAGAAATACCCAGCTTGTCAGTCGAGGAGAAAACCACCCTAGATGCCCCAATAGATCTGAATGAGATACATTAGGCTATTAAATCAATGAACAGTGGAAAATCACCAGGGCCTAATGGCTTTTTGGTAGAATTCTACAAAAGATTCTCTTTGAAACTTGCAACTTTATTCTATCTAAAATTTTAGCGGGCCAAGTTGAAGTTGTTATGCACAGTGTTATCTTGGAGAATCAAACAGGTTTCATAAGAAACTGTCACTCCTTTATGAACGTGCGTCGACTTCTTAACATAGTGTTCTCTCCCAGTACATTGCCCACCCCAGAAACCGTTGTGTCTTTAGATGCTAAAAAGGCCTTTGACCGTGTGGAGTGGCCTTATTTATTTTTTGCGCTTATCAAATTTGGCTTTGGTGATCATTTCATCTCATGGGTTCCGCTGCTTTACACATCTCCACAAGTGTGCATTTGTACTAACTCTATCAGATCTTGTTTTTTCTCTCTTACGCGCAGTATCAGTGAAGGATGTTCACTGTCCCCTCTCCTCTTTCCCCTGGAAATTGAACCACTTTCAGTTGTGTTGAAGGGTGATCATCTTATGCCAGGGATAAAGAGGAGAGCGGTAGAACATAAGGCTACCGATGATCTCCTGCTTTATTTATCAGAACCAGTCAGGACTATTCCTTATGTTTTAGATAAAGAAAAAAGTTTCAGACGTTTCTCTGGGTATAAACTAAATATTGCAAAAAGTGATTTCTTTCCTATCAAGTTAATGGTAAAAATGGCTTGTACTTGTATAGCGCTTTAACTAGTCTTGACAACCTCCAAAGCGCTTCACACTACAGTCAGTCATTCACCCATTCACACCCTGACTGTGGTGAGCTATGTTAGTAGCCACAGCTGCCCTGGGGCAGACTGACAGAGGCGAGGCTGCCATGCACCGGCACCACCAGGCCCTCTGACCACCGCCAGAAGGCAATGCGGATGAAGTGTCTTGCCACAACGACAGAGACAGTCAGTGCAGGGGATCGAACCGGCAACCCGCCAATTGCAAGAAGAACTCCCTAACCTCTGTGCCACGTCGCCCAATGACAAAAACAATTCCTCCCTCCAACCTACCGTTTACTTTTTCTCCTGACAAATTTAAATATTTAGGCATTAACATGTCACGGACTACTTACTTGCTTTTTGATTATAATTTTGCCATACTTGTAGCTAAGGTTAAGGGGGACTTGCAAAGGTGGAATAAACTACATATTACGTTAGCTGGGAGAATACAAAGCATAAAGATTGACATAGTTCCATGTGTTTTGTATTTGTTTCAGTGTCTTCCACTATTTTTACCTAAATCCTTTTTTGTTAATGTTAACGGAATACTTTCATCATTCATTTGGGGCAACAAGATAGGCTCTAAAGATCCTTACTGCAGAGATCAAGAGTGGATGGCAGGAGGGGGAGGGAGAGTTGGGGTTGCCTGATTTACAAAACTACTACTGGGCATGTACTATGCACAAAATACTTTACTGGGCCTTTTACCCCAAAATTGAATGGTGTCAGCTGGAATCAAATTCTTGCCATTCCTCACTGAGAACTCTGGTTTGTTGTCCTGGGACTTTGAAACCAAAACAATTTACAGCTGTCATAGCCACTTTAAAAATATGGCAACAGATTAAACACCACCTTAACTGGAAAATGCTTCCATTGAGTACTCCTATATGTAACAACAAACCAGGCCAGACAGATGGTAGGTTTACGGTCTGGAATCAACAGAGCTTGGGAACAATTGGAGACGTCTATACCGATGGTATTTTTTCCAGTTTCGAAGAGCTATGCCCCAAATTTAACCTTCAACCTTCTGACCTATTTAGATATTTTCAAATTCGACATTTTGTAAAATCAAACACCTCAGCATGCAGTATCTGCCTCTCCTCTCCCCTCTGGCATTGATTTTCTTGGCTCACTTACTAAAAAGTCTAAACATTGCATTTCATTTTTATATAGTTTATTGGAACCGAATTATCATCGTGCCTTGGACAGGATTAGAACAGTTTCGGAGTCAGAATTGGGTGTTAATCTAAGACTGGTGGTGTACTGCACTGGGAGGGATAAAGTCCTGTTCATCCAGTTCAAAATTTCAGCTGCAAAAATTCAGCTGATAAAAAGTGGAGCACACAATTGTAAAGCTAAGATGAAAAAGATATATCCAAATATACTGGATTTGTGTGATAGATGTTCACAGACCTCTTGTGATCTCTCACACATGTTCTTGACGTATCCAAGACTGGAAGCTTTTTGGAAGTCCTATTTTAAGACTGCTACAGAAATATTGGGACATGAAATTGAGCCATGCCCTCTTATTGCTATATTTGGTGTCCCCAAACTTGCCATGAAACTGTCATCTAAACAATGACATGTTCTTTCATTTACTTCACTTCCAAAATATTGCTATTGTGGAAGAGTAGGGCATCACCATCTCCAACATCTTGGCTACATGATACAATGTCATTTCTGTAATGGTTTAGTTTTAGTCTGGCCTTTTCTGTTAGTTTTCAGTTCTTCCTCCTCTTCTCACTCAGCTTACCCTCCACTCCCTCTGCAACTCACTCCGCCTGCCAGCCCCCCTACATAAACCTCCCTCAGTCTTCTCTTCCCTGCCGGTTTGTCATCAGACTCCACTCACTCCTCGCCTGTCAACCTGGTTTGCCCCTGCTTGCTGTTGGAATCCTGCCACCTCTGTTTCTCAAGTTAAGTCTCCGCCTGCTGCTGGATTTTTCCTGTCTCACCTCTGAGTCTCAAGTCTCTGCCTGCTGCTGGATTTTTCCTGTCTCACCTCTGAGTCTCAAGTTACGTCTCTGCCTGCTGCTGGATGTTTCCTGTCTCACCTCTGAATCTCAAGTTAAGTCTCTGCCTGCTGCTGGATGTTTCCTGTCTCACCTCTGAGTCTCAGGTTAGGCCTCTGCTCACTGCTGGACTAATCTCCCACCTCTCTGCTTCAAGCCTCTGCTAAAATGTTGGATTTACCTGCCTCACCTGTGCTTCAGATACAGAATTATTCTGCCACCTCTCTGCTTCAAGCCTCTGCTAAACTGTTGGATTTACCTGCCTCACCTGTGCTTCAGATGCTGGATAATCCTGCCTTCTCAGAGCTTCAGTGAGGCCTCTGCCAGCCGTTGGGTTTCCTGCCTTCTCTGTGCTCCAGCAGTCGTGCCATCAAGAACTCTCTCCGATCCGTCAGCTCTTGCTCCTTCTTCATCCTCCTGCTCCAGCTTGGTTACAGACTCTGGTTCGCTTCATTACTACCCATACCTCTTTCAATAAATCCTCAAAACTAAGCTTCGTGTGTGGCATGTGTTCGGGTTCATATAACAAATCGTGACGATTTCTGCAATTGGAAAAGATTAAATATGCAACAAGGGGATCAACAGACAAGTTTTACCAACAATGGAACCCCCTAATGCAATATTTCAAAGCTTTAACTTCCCTCTCTGCTGACGAACATACTGGTTAATTTAAATTCCAAAAAAAGTAAAAAACAAATTTAAAGTTTTGTCCGTTATTTTTTTATGTATGTGTTCATTATTATTTGCTTACTATTATTGTTTCATGACTGCCATTTAACTTTTGATATGTGTGTATTGATACTTTATTGTATTTATATGTGTTTCTGTTCTATATTTGTAAGCAAGTGTCATATTGTGATATGTCTATGCACTCAGCTAGTTTGAGTGGGTGGGGGAAATGTTGTTTAATTGTAATATTTAACACCTTAAAATATGTTGACAAAAAAGAAAACTAAAAATCAACTAGTATTAAAATAAAAATAAAGTAAAATGTGGGTGATTAAATAAAAGGTCTCTCCCTCCAGAGTCTTTCTTATGATAAATAGCTTTTCCTTGTATAGCACTTTTTCAAGTCCAAACGACTCCTAAGCACTTTACACTACAGTCATTTACACCCTGTGAATGACTGTATCAGTAGCCACAGCTGCCCTGGGGCATACTGCCATACTGACAGAGCCAAGGTTAACGCCACCAGATGGACTGACCACCGGCAGCAGTCCTAGAGTAAGACACTTCACTTGCATTGCCTGCTGGTGGTAGTCAGAGGGCCCTGTGGTGCCTATGTAGGTTGCCTCGCTTCTGTCAGTCTGCCCCAGGGCGGCTGTGGCTACTAACATAGCTCACCACCGTCAGGGTGTGAATGTGTGGGTGAATGACGGACTGTAATGTAAAATGCTTTGGGGTTGTCGGACTTGATAAAGCGCTCTACAAGTGCAAGACGTTTACCATTTGCTCTCTGTCTTTTTTCTCTTCATAGTAGTCTCTTCACCTGGTCTGGCGTTCTGTTAGCTGTGACACCATTCAGGGGCGGCAGATCATCTGCCATTACCATATAACATAGAAAGCATTCAGGGATCAATGTGTGCTTCTGTGCTTTTTGTTTTTCTTTAATCCCCAGTCGGTCGAGGCAGATGACCCTTCACTCTGAGTCTGGTTTTGCTGGAGGTTTTCCTTCCTGTTAAAAGAGAGTTTTCCTATTGAATGTGACATGGATTTCTGTTTGTCTATTTGTCAGGTTGGGTGTGAACTTCCCCCTCTCCTGGGACATCTCACGTCTCCAGTAAGCGTTCCCTGTGTTGGCCCCTCTTGGTCACCTTTGCCCAGGGTGGAGGCAGGTCTTTGACTCCTCACAACCGCTATTGAGCATTTTTCTTATGAATAAACCTTAAATACACAAGTACACTCTCACAAAAACCAACAGGTACTGGAATTCAGTTACTTAAAGATTCACCTCTACATAGAAAACCCCTATTATTAGGTTTAGCTGTCACTTTATACATTTTGTATTAAATAATAGAGTATATTCTTCAGTGATGGTATTAAGGCATTGGCTGTTTGTACCTGTAGTACCTTATCGGCTAGTTTTGCTTTTCTTTTTATATCTCTCTTTGCAGGTGTAGAAGCAAACTCAGAGGATGTTATATTGCTCTCTCCCTTTCCTCTCCTCTTTTTCTTTCACCTTTTCTCCCTTTTAGCATTTTGTCTCATCTGTTTCTCTCCTTTTTGCCTATATTACCTTCCCGTTTCAGTGTCCATTGAACAGGAAATATTCCATCATAAAATCTGGATTATATGTAAATGAAGATGAGCACTATGGCGAAAAGCAGTAAGGCATTAAGACAACAATTCTTATTTACACATTGCCAGACAAGACACAAAAAAGGGACTTTTCCTCACCACAGTCGTTCATGCATGCTCAGTGTGAGAGATTGCTGCAAAGCCATTGACAACTGTCCACTGTGGCTCTACGCTCTTTCATGAGGCGTGAATGCTGCTTGCCAAAACTCGATAAAAAATTCTAAGGAAACCCATCAGATTGTGACCAATCTCTCTGTATGATTTTATTGGATTTGACTTTGTAAAGTGCCTTGAAATGACATGTGTTGTGAAAATTGTCCACAGTGTATTTAATAATAAGTTTAATGTCTACATGCCTGAGTTGGCTTTTTTGATTTTACAAACAGACATGGATAACACAATGCCTGTCATGTTTTTTTAAGAAAATCCTTAACAAAACTATGGAAATGTTGAAAGTTTGTAGCGTCTGGCTAGACTCGTAGAACAGGTGCTTTAATACCTGAAAGCTCTGCTCTATTGTTCAAGTCAAATGTATGAATGCAGCCCGAATGGGGCAATTGTTGCTGGTTATACTAACCACGAACTCTCACTCACGATGCGAGCAACCATTTGGGTTTTTGGTTTTGTTTTTGGACTTTTTTTACTCCATGCTCCACTCCTCCCAATCACCAGTCACCTTAATTAGCTCCATCTGCTACTGCAGCTAAATAGTATTAACTCTGCTCACCAGTCACCCTGCCTATTTATACCAGCCTCATCCAACCACTTGTTTCACCGCCTGCCTGTGCTGTTCACCAGTGTCTCCTCATTGGTTTGCCTGTGTGATCCCTTGGATCGGTTCTCGCTGTGCCCTCGCTAGTCTTTTTACTAATACTTGTGTGCACCACCTGAAGAAGGTTTCTGTTGAGAATTCTATGTCTTGCTCTGCTCATGCTGGGAACACTTTGGCAGCTTCTAACCAAGTCTGGTTCTGCATGCAACTCCTGATAAAATCAGATTCTGCCTGCAACTCCTGGTCACTTCGGTTCTACCTGCAAGTGCTGGTCAAGTCTAAGTCTCTATACAGCTTCTGATTGGGTCTGTATCAGCCCGCAGCACCTGTTCAAGTCTGGTCCTGTCAGCAACTTCTGGACAATTCTGATTCTGTCAACACAACACATGGTCAAGTCTGGCTCTGCCAACAATACCTGGCTGCACTTCCGGGTCAAGTCAGTCTGGGCTTGCATCACCTGTTCTCCTGCTCAGTCCTGCCTGCCTGTCTTGTTTACCATCACTCACCTCTTTAAAATAGCCTTTTTAACGCTACTCTGTGTTATGGCTGAAGATCGGGTTCACTTTGTACATGTTCATTACAACCACTGGCTTAAAATTAAACGTTTGATCCCTAAATCTACTTATAAAAACACATTTTAGGAGGACAACTGTTTATTTTTGCAACAAAAGAAAAGACATGTGGATGTTGAGTGTCCATGGAATATAAAGGTATAGAGAGAATGTATTAAACAAATCAAATAATGATTGAATTAATTTCTCTTTAAAATAAAAAGATGAGCCCGGAGATAAGGGAGCTAAAAAAGGACAGCAACAGGTTAAAAGGAAGCAAAAGAAAGTTATCAAAGAAGTGAAAAAAGTAGATATTGGAATAAGGTAGAAACGTAAGTGAGCACACAGTGAAGAAAGTGACAAAGGTAGGAGGAGAATCAAAGTTTTTTTAAAAAGATTGGAATAAACTGCAAGGCACACACACTAGTTCTAACACCTCTTCAGATCAGGACACGGTCACTCCATTCGAATTAATGAATAGTAATTGATTGGAGCAAGAGCAGCAGATAATGGCCAGTGTGGCTCCTTCACCACCCACTAATCTACTGAGGAGGGGATATGTAGGTGTGTGGTTTTTTGTGTCTTAAGTATCAGTCTCCAGTCTGTTAGAGGAGTGAATGGAAGTGGTTTGACAGGCACATATTAGGCCGTCATGGCCAACATGAATGAAAGAGACTCAGATAGCAAAAACTGTAAAACAGTCATTAATGTACGCACCTCGCTCTCCTCTGGAGGAGACAAAGACAACCACATGTTCACGGCAGTACACTTAGTGCTCGAAGAACAGACAGCCTTTGAGGCCAGAGGTGTGTGATGCATCTTTTTCAGCTCTAAGAATAACATAGCAAATTATAAAAAGGCTGACAGAATTTCACAAAAAGATATTTGTTTTATTTGCATTCATGCTTTTATATTCAAAACGAATGCAGAGTGTATTGAAGGAGTTATATAAATTTAAACGCAAGAATGGGCACGTTAGGTTGTAATCATCAACATTAAAGTCATATTTAGGGCATTTAATAAGAAATATACATAAATCTCCCTTGATATTTGACTTGTTGCCCCTTTGTAATTAGCAACCTGACTCCATGGATTTTGTGCTCCTGAAAAGGCTACTGGTGTAATTCTGAATGGCTCTGAACTCTCTGTCAACATTGGAGGAGTTAATTTAAACAGCTTGGTTTCCTGAAGCAAAATGATGATGTAATTTGCTAAGTGAGTGAAAACAAATTTATTGCTTCTCCTGAAGTATGTTACAGCCTTAAGTTGGAAAAGCAGAAATGTTTCACATGTCTGTTAAACTGAACACTATAGTTGCCTTTTTCAACTCTGGTGGTGGTTTAAGTGGTTGAACATGCCACTTCTGCTCACTTTCAGCATGTCCCCTATAAATTATCCAACCCCCTTCTGCTCTATTCCAGAGGTCTGTATGAAGGAGGCTGAGGTCACTCTAAGGGCCATGTAACCCTCTAAAACCACAGTTCCATCAACTCTACTTGGTTTAGGTTGCCCAGCTCTGCTCGTCCCTACTCGGTTCATCTTTGCGCGGTTTGTGTTTCAACTGGCCAAGAAATACCTGGAAGAGGGAAACACCTCCCAACCCACATCCTGTTTGCAACATTGACACTCTAAAGAAAGCTCTGAGAAATAGTAAATGATAAAAAAAAAATATTTTAAATAAAACAAATAAATCTTGTATAATTGTATATGCAAGATTGTCTTGGATATTTTGAAGGATAAAGTAATTTGCTGAGATAAATATCTGGACACAGATAGCATATCTCAGTTTTTCGGACTTTCTCGGAGAAAACCCCATATTTCCCTTCCCCTTGGCCAATCACTGAAAAGCAGTGTGCTCATGTCAAAACTCATCTCAAATAAGCTCGATTTGACCCAGCTGTTGAGTAGGGCCGGAGAGAACCAGGCTGGCCCTGACAAAAACTGCTCCTCAAACACTCGCAAGCAAGCGGAGCCAAGCAGTGTGTGGCCAAACCAAGCAGGTGGAACTGGTGCTTAAGTGTGCTCTTGATACTTTTCCAAAACCCAGTGAATGCAAACATTGACTACCTCATTCCTCTCATCACCACCATAGTGAATCGATCCTTCCAATCTCATCAGATTCCCCCCCTTTGAAATCTTCTATAATCAAACTCAGGGA
Source organism: Fundulus diaphanus (assembly GCA_037039145.1). NCBI lineage: Eukaryota > Metazoa > Chordata > Actinopteri > Cyprinodontiformes > Fundulidae > Fundulus > Fundulus diaphanus. Next base: position 8,328,051 of record CM073139.1, read on the forward strand.
CAGCTGGTATAAGTGGGCTAGTGTTTACAATGAAAATTAAAAAATACCTAATAAAAACAAATAAAAAATATAGGCTATCACATTTTGTCAAATTTACAACAAAACCAGTGCCAAACAGTCTTGGGAAAATCCCAGGGTCTTTCTATAGGGCTAATTTTTCCCAGCCCCGCTCATGTAACATCTTTTTTGGTTCATAATGATTGACAGACGTCTCACCACGCCCCCTCAGTTTGCAGGTCATTGGGGCTAATTTCGTCCAGGGTTAGCCCAAGGCCACAATTTAGCCAATGAAGGCGGACGTATATTCAATTCAATTCAATTCAATTTTATTTATATAGCGCCAATTCATGAAACATGTCATCTCAAGGCACTTTACAAAGTTAAATTGAATCATATTATACAGATTGGGTCATATTATACAGATTGGGTCAGATTATACAGATTGGTCAAAAATGTTCCTATATAAGAAAACCAGTTGATTGCATCAAAGTCCCGACAAGCAGCATTCACTCATTATACTCAGGTATTAACATGCCTTGAGCAGGAATCTATGTGGGTGTGGTTTGGTGTAGACTGAGTAGGTAAAATACCTGAGTAGGTAAAATGGCGATAAATATAAATTAGGTGGATTATTTATTTTCTCACCCGTTTTGCTGAATGTCTTCTGAGGAGAAACTGGAAGTGAAGAGATTGGGGGGCGCATAGACCAAAGGATATTCAAATCCAGCTAAAAGAAAAGCAGCCTAACCGGAGTTTTTCTGTGACTTAGTTTCAGCACAAGGAGTGGCTAAAGGTAAGTATAACAAAGAAATCTCTTTTCTGCTTTCCATGTTTGCTGTGTAGAGGAGACACAGCTTGGATTCAACAAGGAATTGTCGATCTAAAACATTTATCGGAGAAAATAAAAAAGATGGATGAGGGCCACTGCATCGCTGTACAGAGGCACAACAAGCTGGTGAAAAAAAACAGACATACATTTTCACGGATTTTGGATTGTATTAATTTTGCGGGGCACACAAGCTACCATTACGTGGGTCAGATGAATCTTCCTTGTCACTGAATCAAGGTTTTGTTCTGGATCTGGTTAAGCAGTTTTCTTTTTTTGATCGTCAGTTTGTAGATCACCTGTCAAATACACAGGTGGCCACATACACATCTAAAACCAGCCAAAATGAACTGCTTGATTGCAATTTAGAGGTTTATCAGCAAAAGATTAGGGATGAAATATTAGAAGCATCATTTGTTGTGGTGCAAGCAGACAAAACCAAACATATGGCTTGTGTGAGCCAGTGTGTGATTGTGCTCAGGTACATCACTGTGGAGAGATTCCTGGGCTTTTTCCTCCTAGAAGACATGTCTGCAGAGGGACTTAAAAGGCTTCTGAAAGAAAAGCTCCAGCCTTTAAAACTTGAAAATAAACTAATTGCCCAGACTTATGACGGAGCTGCGGTGATGAGCGGCGCATCCTCTGGTTTGTAGGCTAGGTTGCAGGAAGCCTTTCCTCATGCGAACTTTGTCCACTGTTATGCCCATCAGCTAAACCTGATCATTCAACAGGCATGCTCATTGCTAACTCCTGTCAGATTATTTTTTGCAAATCTTTCATCTTTTGGAAAAACAAATTCTTAGTCCTCTAAAATAATCGCTGTACTGAATCAGGTGTGCAGGAGGAGAATTCCAGCATCGGGCCAAACACGGTGGAACTTCAAAAGCTGCACGGTGCACACTGTATTTGAATAGGAAGACAACCTGAAAGCATGCTTTGAAAACATCTATAAAGATCAGACTTGGGACGGTGTGTCAATCCAAAAAGCTAATGGTTTGTACACACTGCTCCAGAACAAAGTTTTATTTTCTTTTTTTAATTTTTTCACTGTGCCTTTATGCATATGGACATTCTCTATAACATCCTCCAAAAACGTGCCACAGAGCCTACAAGATTAAAGAGTCCTTGGAGAATTTTACCCAGTCCATAAATTATCTGAATGAATCACTGACCACAAAGCAACCAAACTGCGACGCAAGTGCTCCAACACCGCACTGGATACAGAGCTAAGATTGTACCTCAGTACAGCTGAGTGCTGCACAATAATGATTGAGCAGTCTAAGGCTCGCTTTGAGAAGGCCAGACATTTAATTTCATTTGAATTTATTAACCCAGCTCTGTTCTTGGATTTTAACACCTATTTCCCACAGAAGCAATTGGATGCCACTTGTGGACATTTCCTAATGATCTGTGAAGAAAAACTAAAAAGTGAACTGATTGTGATGTACAGCAGTATGGAGTTTGAAGGATTAGCATCTGCCCTATCACTGTTGAAAATGCTGACAGAGAACAATCTTCAGAGCACTTTTTCTAGACCCTTAAGTTAACGCAAATAGCCATCACAACACCAATGACACCTGCAGAGTCAGGAAGGTGTTTCAGTACACTGAAGAGGATGAAGTCGTTTCTCTGGACTAACATGGGACAACAAAGGCTGAACACGCTGGCTGCATCTATTGAGCAGGAATTCATCCAGAGATCCCCTGACTTTAATGAGGTGGTTATTAACCTTTCTGCATCCCAGAAAAGTCGTCAGAGTAAGCTTCTCTTTAAATAAGGTGGGCCTCATTTAAAAATAGTGTGTGTCCTGTTTGATTTGATTTATGTCATGATTTGGGTTTTGTTTATTGTTGCCTTTGGAGTTTTCTCATTTTAGCCTGTCACCTCTCAGTCACCAGCCACTACCCAATCAGCTCTGTCTACCTCCAGCCACCACCCTGCTCTAGATCATCTCCACCTGTTGCCACTAATTAGTTACTCAGCTCACCTGTTCACCAGCCTACTTTTGCCTGCCTCTGCCTACTCATCCTTGCTAGAATGTCTCACGTTCTCCTTGGATCACCCAGTGTGATGTGCCCTTGTTCTACCTGCTTATGTGTGCTCAGACAGCTGGACTCTTTTGCTAAGGTTGGATGTTGCAGTTGCAGGGCAGCTGTAGCTACTAACATAGCTCACCACCATCAGCGTGTGAATGGGTGAAAGACTAAACTGTAGTTTGAAGCACTTTGGAGGTCGTCAAGACTAGTTCATGCTATAGAAGTACAAGCCATTTACCATTTCTGTCTTTTTTCCCGTGAGTTCCAGTCGCTTGCTCTGCCCTTTCTGGTGGTTCCCCGGTTCACATCGCCTGTTCGACTCTGCCTGCCTGCTCGTTCAACTAAGCCAAGCTAAGTTGCCAGAGTCTGCGTGCTGCAGCCCTGCCTTTTTCTCCGTAAGTTCCTTGCGCTTGCTCTGCTGGTTCGGGTGTTTCCTAGCATACACCGCCTGTTCTGGTCTCCTGCTCATCTCTGCCTGCCTCCTCATTCAGCCAAGACTCATCTGACCCTGTCTGTTACTGCTTGCCTGCCTCATCCTCCATTATTTATCCTTTTCAATAAACCTTTTAAACGTATGTCTGTGTCTGGCTGAATATCGGGTTCACCTGCCGTAAATCATTACAATTTATTAGTGTGACTGTCAAGTAGTGTGGTGCAGTGTTATGCAAAGCAGTTTGACTGAGAAAATAATCTGAAATAATTACAGTTGAAACCCTTAATACAGGCGAATTAGGTTGGACAACTGACAGAGGCTGTGTAAGCTTAGTTTTTTGGTATGTGTTGGTGGCTATTTAGCAGTTGTCTTTGAGCTGCAAAAGGACATGTTCACTGATAGCTAGTGATGGTGAGATGAAGCCTCATGAGGCATTGAACCACTTGAACCAACTGGTTCGAGAAAGGGTTAATTTCTTGATGCTTCATGTGCACACGACACCACCTACTGGCCAGGTGTATAATCACAGCCAGCTGTATCTTAGCACGTGTGATGCATTGAATTTTTGTCTATTATGACTCTTGGGAATGACTTCACAAAAGGTGTAGGACGAAATAATTTGTCTACATAAATTTTGTATACACATGTGTATAATAAAACATTGTTTGAATGTATTCTCTGTGTGTAATTATTCCCAAAATAGTAGTGACGTGATATGGCATGTTTAATAATGTTTTTCTGTGACTCTAGAAAAATGGCATGGGCTTAATCAGGCAGAGGACAGTGAAAGTGCTTATGGAACTAGGCAGGGGGTAGTGAATAGGCTAATGCTTGTGTAACTTTCATGCATTTTTATTAAGAAACAACAATTTCTCCACAGTTTTTGGTTTCAAATGATTTCTCTTATTTGATACTACTTCTCCAGCCTTTGAAAAGACACGCTCACATGGCACAGATGATGCCGGGGTGCATAAATAAATAAGTGCAAGTATGTACAGATTGGGGTACTGTGACCAATGATTAGCCCAGTACTATACGGTCCCACATTTTCCCCTCAGCAGCAACACTGAAGCACACAGAGGTTCCCGCTGCGTCTTTACGCACGATCCAGCTGCTGATGTCTCCTCTCTTTTCAGCTCAATGCAATTCTAGACAGTAACAGTTTATAACCTATATCACCTTTCACAGCAACAGGTTTCTCATCTCAGTCGACCAGACAAATCTCTATTGCTCTCCTCAGTGCACTCTGGGCGGTGAGGTGGGAGGATTTTACCCGATGGTGCGCTGCGTGCGAGGGATAAACAGGGGGGAAATGCATAAATAAAAACTGTAAATGGCTCCTATACAGTGATCATAAGAGCTGACCGGTCTGAGATCAACCTCCTGATGTTACAAGTTCTTTAAAATGACTCTTAAAAGTGCGCACCCAAATTACAAGTAACGTAATTTTGCGCACCTGAATTAAAGCGCAAAGCAGCAGCACACCGAAGCGCCACGGTTCTGTTTTGTTTAAAAAAAAAGATCATGAAACACAGCCATAACTCTCCTAGTGACTTTAATTGGCACACTTTGCTACGGGTGTGAGGACATTAAACGTAGTGATTCACGTTTTGAATGGTGAACGGTGATAAAAGCCCCTGGGTTCGAGGGAAAGGAGGGGGGAGAGGAGCAAGCGCTGAGGCACAGAAATATGGTGCATGTAGTTAAAAAATGCAGAATTAATAAAAACAACTTATAAACAGACGTAGCGTTTTAAACTGCATCTGGTGAGCAGAACTGTTTTATGATCCAGAGTGCAGCCATCACTGGTTCTGAATGAAGGCAATATCTGGCAGCAGCTCTCTTCCCCCACCCCCTCCCCTCCTGCATACGTAGTACAGGACCTTACCGGCTCACTTTCACCGCTGGTTAAGACTAAAATTATTCATAACTCTGATCGCTCTTCCTGCTGCTCTGTTAACATGAACTGCAGCAGGAATTACTGATGGCCACAAGCTGTGAAAGAAGCTGAAACATCTCAGCAGAAGGCGGAGTTTTTATCGTCCGCTGCCCAGATGGGCGTCGGGATTTTTATGCGTGAAAAATGCTATGTTTGCGTGTGACCGTGTGAAGTCAGTGACGGTCAATGCGTGATAGTTGAGAGCACTGATCTCCTATCTATCGATCTCTCTCCTAAACTCTCCAAACACCAAACTAACTGTCTCAAACTAAATAACAACTATCCAAACTCTGCTATCCAAACTATCAAAACTCTATCCACTCTCTCAACTGACCGCAACTCGCCTACAACAACCCACATTTTGAATGAAGCCTGTGGGGTTTCTAAAGCTGTGAAACCCCGCGCCGAAATCTGAACCACTTCCCGAAGCAGTCACGTGGTACAGCCGGGCAGCGAGGCTTCGGACGTCATCGTTTTCGGCTCCTCCCCTAAATGAAGCAAGCCTCGATACACGCATTGCGGAAACGCCCCCTCCATTACTCGACACACGCCTCGAAGCCTCGGCACATCACGTAACATCACTACTGATAGCAGATTTTCTTTATTTCAAGTTTCATACTTTTGTTGTTAGAATCCAATCTGTCTGTGTGTGTGTGTGTGTGTGTGTGTACAGTATATTAGCCCACTCTACAGTTATCACTGATCAAACTCCTATTTTAAAAAAACACCTTGGGCCAACTAAGTGTCATGGGACAAAAAGGTGTTTTTAGAGGAGTTTTAAAAGTGAACAGGAAAGGGACCTGTCTGATTTCTAAAGAAAGATTATTCCATAATCTGTGAGCAGCAACACTGGATCAGTGACTTCCTTACCACCAGGCCCCAGGTGGTGAGGATTTGGAAACGCACATCTGCCTTACTGATCCTCAACACTGGAATGCCGCAGAGCTGTGTACACAGCCCTATTCTCTTCACTCTCTTCAAGCACGACTGCTCTGCTATTGATCCCACAAACACGGTTGTGAAGTTTGCGGATGACACCACTGTGGTAGATCTGAGAGAGGAGGTCCAAAATGTGACACATTGGTGCTCCAGGAACAACCTCATTCTGAACACTTGCAAGACAAAGGAGTTCATAGTGGACTACAGGAGGTCCAGGAAGACTGAACATGCTCCTCTCTGCATACAGTGGGAGGTGGTGGAGCGAGTGGACAGCATAAAGTAAAATTACTTGAGATGACATGTGTTGTGAATTGGCACTATATAAATAAAATTAAATAAGGATCCTGAGCATTCATATTTTTTCTGACCTCTCTTGGACAGTAAACACCTCCCACCTGGTGAAGAAGGCCCAACAACGACTCCTTTCTGTGGAAATTGTAACAGTGTGGACTTTCTAATAAGCTGTTAATAAACTTTTACAGAGCTACCATAGAAACCATTTTGAGTCTCAGCATGACAGTGTGATAAAGGAAAAGAAGGATTTAGCATGGATGGTGAGGAAAGAACAGGATTGTGGAATGCCGTCTACAGGATTGTGATCGGATGAGAATATTTTACAATGTCTCTCACTCACAAAATGTGTATTTGCACACTTGTCTGTTTAGTCATCCATGAGATTTGCACAGTTCTATTAAATTTATCACACTATTGTATTTTGTATTTATTAGGATCCCCATTAGTTTCCACTCAAGGGGTTACTAATCTTCCTGGGGTCTAACTGGAAAAAATACAAAGTTGTTCATACAACATATAGGACAATTTGACATTAACATATGATATGGACATAATCAGTGAGAATGCTATACAGCTTATTGTTTTCCTGTTTTTCTTTATCAAGTGAGAATGCTATACAGCATTCTCACTTATTAAGTTCCTTCAGGTCTTGATTATTATTCCGTACGTTTTTCGGCATCTAACTACTCCTGCATACTTCAACCGATTTAAACAATTTTTGTATCAAAACGTTCAGCTCGTTCACGACATTACTGCTATGTCTTTTGGTAATTATAACTTTTATAATATTTGAAATATTTAACTTTTTGTGAGTTTTTTGCTCTCATTGAAAATGAATGGAGAATCCTTCAAATTTTTCAGCTTTTTGACAGCTTACTCCATTATAACCCAATGGGACTTATTGTGAGCAAAGTGTCTGTACTTCAGTAGAATGGCCCGCTGCAGGTGTGAGCGAGTTTCCATGACAACGGAACTCTGAGGGCCAGAGGGACAGGCTCCATAGAGATAGAATGGCAACTTTCGACATCCGCTGCAGTGGCTGTGATTAATGTAGGAATCTGAAATTCGCACAGTCACGTCCTCTTAATATTTTTTAATTTTCCAGTGATTATCAGGCATGTGTCATTTTTCTGTCACTTTTTGGATTTCACATAGTTACTACTACTACTACTACTACTACTGATACAACTACTGATACTACTGATACTACTACTACTGATACAACTACTGCTACTACTACTACTGCTAATACTACTACTACTGATACTACTGATACTACTACTGATACTACTACTACTACTACTACTGATAATACTACTACTACTACTACTACCACTACTACTACTGCTACTACTGATACTACTAGTACTACTACTGCTACTACTACTACTACTACTACCACTACTACTACTGCTACTACTGCTACTACTACTACTACTACTGCTACTACTACTACTACTACTACTACTACTACTACTACTACTACCACTACTACTACTGCTACTACTGATACTACTACTACTACTACTACTACTGCTACTACTGGTACTACTACTACTAATTCTACTACTACCACTACTACTACTGCTACTACTGATACTACTACTACTACTACTACTGCTACTACTGCTACTACTACTACTACTAACACTGATACTACTGCTACTACTACTACTGATACTACTGCTACTACTACTGCTACTACTACTACTGCTACTACTACTACTACTACTACTACCACTGATACTACTGCTACTACTACTACTGATACTACTGCTACTACTACTGCTACTACTACTACTGATACTACTGCTACTACTACTACTGATACAACTACTACTACTAATGATACTACTACTACTACCACTACTACTACTACTACTACTGCTGCTACTACTGCTACTACTACTACTGCTACTACTACTACTGATACCACTGCTACTACTACTACTACTACTACTACTACTAATGATACTACTACTACTACTACTGATACAACTACTACTACTACTACTACTACTACTACAACTACTACTACTGAAACCACTACTACTACTGCTACTACTACTACTACTGCTACTACTACTACTGATACAACTACTACTACAACTACTACTACTGAAACCACTACTACTACTGCTACTACTACTACTACTGCTACTACTACTACTGATACAACTACTACTACTACTGATACTACTACTACTACTACTGATACTACTGATACTACTACTACTACCACCGATACTACTACTACTAATACTACTGCTACTACTACTGCTACTACTACTACTACTACTGATACTACTACTACTACTGATACTACTGCTACTGCTACTATTACTACTAGTACTGATAGTACTACTACTACTACTACTGATACTACTACTACAAATTCCCTCCAATTCTTCAATTTTTTCAAATTCTTCAAATTCCTTTAAATTCTTTAAAAACCGATACTCCTGATACTACTACTGATACTACTACTACTAATGATACTACTGCTGCTACTACTACTACTACTACTGATACTACAAGTACTACTACTGATAGTACTACTACTAATACTAACTTTCAAATATCCTTCAACTATCTTCAACTTCAGTTTTTTCATAACATTCTTCTAATCCTTCAGTTGTTTTTCATTACTACTGATAGTACTACTGATACTACTACTACTACTACTACTGATACCAATACTACTGCTGAAACTACTGCTACTACTAATACTGCTACTACTACTACTTATAGTACTACTACTAATACTAACTTTCAAATATCCTTCGACTATCTTCAACTTCTTCAGTTTTTTCATAACATTCTTCGAATCCTTCAGCTGTTTTTCATTACTACTGATAGTACTACTGATACTACTGCTACTACTAATACTGCTACTACTAATACTACTACTACTACTTATAGTACTACTACTAATACTAACTTTCAAATATCCTTCAACTATCTTGAACTAGTTCAGTTTTTTCATAACATTCTTCTAATCCTTCAGCTGTTTTTCATTACTACTGGTAGTACTACTGATACTACTACTACTACTACTACTACTACTGATACTACTGCTACTACTAATACTGATACTACAACTACTACTACTTATAGTACTACTACTAATACTACTACTACTAATACTAACTTTCAAATGTCCTTCAACTAGTTCAGTTTTTTCATACCATTTTTCTAATCCTTCAGCTGTTTTTCATGTTAAAATTTCAGCTAGTTTTTCACTTCTGCAGGAATCTTCTGCTCAAATCATTCTGCAGTAAAGCATTCTCACTGCTGTTTCGCAGGAACAGCTTTTTCTAGTTTTCAAGTGAGAATGCTATACAGCATTCTCACTTATTAAGTTCCTTCAGGTCTTGATTATTATTCCGTACGTTTTTCGGCATCTAACTACTCCTGCATACTTCAACCGATTTAAACAATTTTCGTATCAAAACGTTCAGCTCGTTCACGACATTACTGCTATGTCTTTTGGTAATTATAACTTTTATAATATTTAAAATATTGAACTTTTTGTGAGTTTTTTGCTCTCATTGAAAATGAATGGAGAATCCTTCAAATTCTTCAAATATTTCAGCTTTTTGACAGCTTACTGCTTCAGCCTACTTTCAGCTAGAAACGCCATTCAACTTTTAAAATGTTCAAATAACCTTCAGCTATCTTCAGCTACTTCAGCTTTTTCATATCTTTCACCATTTTCATATAGTACCTCCTTACAATAATTTTGGCTTTTCAAGAAATTCAGATAAATGAATGTGTTGCTATGGTTGCTAGGGAGTTCATTTAGAGCGGCCACTCTAACGATTCTATAGATTTTCCTTCTCTGAACAACTTCTTCCCACTCACTCAATTTTCACTCTATTCACATAAATTATACATCAAAACGTAGGAAATTTTGTCTGGATTCTGGAAATGTAATCCTCATTGATGTAGCATTTATAGATTTTTCGCAAATCACCCCAGAGCACCACGAAACCTAAAAGTTCTCCATTGATTTTCTATGGAGGTGTGGTGAAAAATCACACCTGACATGCCCAAGCGACACATGTTTTCATATCGTTGCTACTCCTAAACCGTTTTATGTACAGGCATGAGACTTTCACACATTCATGTCCAGACCCTTCTGGCGCTCACATAAAAGGAATTTTGTCAATAAATGTTACGGTTTTGCCGCAGGAACAATTTGTTCGGGAGTAGCGTTTTGGAAAGATGCTAAAACAGGATCAAACTTCCATCCACCCAAATGAGGCACTTTTCTACATCGTCGCTACTCCTAAACCATTTGATATACAGGCATGAGACTTTCACACATTCATGTCCAGACCCTTTTGGCACTCATAAAAAAAGAATTTTGTCGATAAATGTTACGGTTTTGCCGCAGGAACAATTTGTTCGGGAGCAGCAAATGTGCAACATCCCGAAAACGCATCATCCACTTTTTTACATCGTCGCTGTGCCTACACCGATTTCTGTACAAACATAAAAATGGGCTCCATAGTCCTCAAAAGCCTGCTGATACTCACAGTGAAAGAATTATTTTGATATCTCTTATACTTTTTCAGCTACAGCGATTTGTTCGAGACCGTTTTTAGAGGATTTCTGAAATTCCTTAAAAATCCCCTTTATATCATAATTTTTTACGCCTAAATTAAAATATTTCTAGCAAAAACCGATAGTTTCTCTTGTTCTCCTATCCGTTACGAAATAAACGCTTAAAAAATTACGTCTCTACCATTTACGGATCAGGAGATATAAAGTGTTGTGCGAGGCAAAGTTCTCCATTATAACCCAATGGGACTTATTGTGAGCAAAGTGTCTGCACTTCTGTAGACTGGCCTGCAGCAGAGGTGTGAGTGAGTTTCCATGACAACGGAACTCTGAGGGCCAGAGGGACAGGCTCCATTGGGATAGAATGGCAAATTTTGACATCCACTGCAGTGGCTGTGATTAATGTAGGAATCTGAAATTCGCACAGTCACTTCCTCTTAACATTTTAAAAATTTCAAGTGATTATCAGCCATGTGTCACTTTTCTGTCCCATTTTGGATTTCACATGCTTTCCTATTGGGCCTTTGCTTCCAACAGGACCTGGCATGATGCCCAGACACGACCCAATTGGCCAATACAGCACCACCGACCTGTGGGAAATGGCGCTACTGACCGTTTTGGTCAAATGTTGAGTTCTGGGCCCAGATGTGGTGAGACTGAGTTGCTAAAGGAGGCCAATCTGACCCATGAACTTTGGTCACGTTTGGTGACATTAAGTATTGGCACCCCTTTTTGAGGCACTTCTCAGTACAGGATTTGGACCAAACTGACAGAGTACAATCACCCGGTGATACTGAACACAACCTTGTTAGCGGCTAACGGTTAGCATGTTGCTAACCGGAAGTAGCTCTAGGAAGGTCGTACAAACCTCTGCTTCACAGAATCTGTACTTCCTTTAGAGAGAAAGCTCCACAAGAAATTTGGCCTACGTCGCATAAAGCATCTCCAAGCCATGAGGTGTCAAACATCCAATGCTTTTCAATGGGGGACCAAAGCCCTTTTGGTCCCAGAAATGCATGCCCATATATGGCTACAGTATAGCTCTGATGGAAAGCTCAGGCTGTGCTTGCAAGAGGTCATGGTATCGAATCCCGGTGTGGGAGGCTTAGAGTTTTGGATTATAATCCCCACAGTGTGTATAACAAAACATGTGTGCTGATCCCATGAAGTATTTTTTGTACCACCAGCCATTTTGAGTTACCATGGCAACGTTATAAACAACGTATTTTCTCCCTATTTGAGGCACATCCCAGTACAGGATTTGGACCAAACTGACAGAGTACAATCACCCGGTGATACTGAACACAACCATGCTAGCGGCTAACGGTTGGCATGTTGCTAACCAGAAGTAGCTTTAGGAAGGTCCTACCAACTTCTGCTTAGCCGGGGTTGTTCTGCCTTTACAGACAAATAGAGGGCTACAGCTGTGAGGGAGTCTCCATGACAACGCTGCTAGCCAGAGGATTCTAGGAGGTCCGTTGACTTAACATGGCACCTTTTGACGGCCACTGCTATGAAGACCGTAGGAAGCTGAAATTCGCAGTGTTACTTCCCGTTAGTATTTTTGACGATACCACGAGGCAGGCGCCTTGCTAAATTTCTTCAGAAATTTTCTAGTTGTTCTTAATCTTCAAATTCTTCAAATTTTTTACATTTTTCAAATTCCTTCAAATTTTTCAAATTCTCCAAATTTCTTAACATTTTTAAAATTCTTCAAATTTCTTCAAATATTTCAAATTCTTCAAATTTCTTCAAATTTTTTAAATTCAAATTTCTTCAAATATTTCAAATTCTTCAAATTTTTCAAATTCCTTCAAATTCTTCTATTTCTTCAAATTCTTCAAATATCTTCAAATTCTTATTTTTTTCAAATTCTTCAATTCTGATTTCAATGTTTTCTGCATCTTTTGCTCAATCATTCTGCAGATTAGCATTCTCACTGCTGTTTCGCAGGAACAGCCTTTTCTAGTTATTATTATTATTCTTCCATCGGCGTGTAACTACTCCCACATACTTTAACCAATTTCAACAATTTTGGTGTCAAAACGTTCGGCTCATTCCTGGCATGCCTGCTATGACTCATGGTTATGCTAACGTTTATACTTTTTAAAATATTTCCCTTTTTGTGCAATTTTTTGGCTGTTCCCATTGAAATCAATGCAAATTCCTTCAAATTCTTCACATTCTTCAAATTCTTCCTATACTTCCAATTCTTCTAATTGTTCTTAATCTTCAAATTTTTAAAAATTTAAAAATTCCTTAAAATTTTTTGAAAATTAAAAAAAATTTCACTTCTTCAAATGCTTCAAATTTTTCAAATTCTTTAAATTTTTCAAATCCTTCAAATTTTTTGAAAATTTTTAAATTTCTTCAAATTCTTTGAAATTTTCAAATTCCTTCAAATTTTCCAAATTTCTTCAAATTTTTTAAATCCTTCAAATTTTTCAAATTCCTTAAACTTTTTTCAAATTCTTCAAATTCCTTCAAATTCTTCTATTTCTTCCAATTCTTCAAATCCCTTCAAATTCTTATTTTTTTTCAAATTGTTTAAATCTGATTTCAATGTTTTCTGCATCTTCTGCTCAATCATTCCGCAGATTAGCATTCTCACTCGCTGTTACGCAGGAACAGCTTTTTCTAGTTAATATAGCATCACATTACATACCATCCATCCATTTTCTGTCACGCTTATCCCTGTTGGGGTCACGAGGGGTGCTGGTGCCTATCTCCAGCATTCAATGGGCAAGAGGCGGGGTACACCCTGGACAAGTCGCCAGTCTATCACAGGGCAACCAACCATTCACGCACACCTAAGGAGAATTTAGAGAGACCAAATAACCTAACAGTCATGTTTTTGGACTGTGGGAGGAAGCTGGAGTACCTGGAGAGAACCCACGCGTCTCTGGTATTTGAATCAGAATTAAACATTGTTGAGTCCTCAGCATACATGACAACTGAAGAATGGCTTAATACACAAGGCAAGTCATTAGAATAAATTGTTCTTTCTCTCGGTGGAGGTGGTCGCATTTTCCTGCTGCTCCTGGTGCTGCCCTCCCCCCACCTCCCCTGCTCAGTCCCTGCTTTGCTGTGTCTTGTCTTTCTGAGCTCTATTCATATCACCCGAATTCTGAAAACTATGGATCTGGTCTGCTGGTCTCTCGGTGCAAATGGTTAACATTTTTTCGACGGGAAGGCAGGGTAAAGGGCACCCGTCCTGTCCTGACGTGACACACTTCGTGGGATACACCCTAGATTCCTGGAACAGGTGGAAAATGGTGTGTTTTTCGATTTTGTCAGTCGAGGACGTTGAAGACGTATACATGTTTGGATTCATGATACTTGGGTTTCTTGTATTTGGATTTGGAGGATACCTGATGTATCCGCAATTACAGAGGATGTCGGTGGCAATTATAACCATGATCAGGCTGCCAGCCGCATTTGACGTGCTCACAAAGGCTGTGAACGAGCACAACCGTAAACTGGATGAGCAGAGCTGCAAGCTGGATGCGATGGAACGCAGGCTGGCTGCGGTGGTTGAACTCAGAGGTGAGAGGGGATAAAATCTTGGATGTGCACGCTTGCTTCCAGGCGGAAAAAGCCCAACAAATTCGGAATATTGGATTCGCCACGTGGAGCCCAGCAACAAAGACTTCAAGGCTGACGAAAATTGTGAAGCTTGCTCTAAAAAAAAAAAGTGTATTTTGTGTTTCGGCTCCCCCTTTATCAAATCTCTCCTGGATGTTATCGCAGGAGGGTCCAGAACTGCCCCCCCCCCCTCCCGCTTCCCCCGCGGACACTTGTGGAGGCGTTCAGAACTGTGCTGGTTGATAAACTTTCCATCAAATCAATGACAATGGCCTCTCACATGTGACACCTATTACCTCCAATGTAACACTCTGCTGGAATTTTGTCTTGTCATATGTGCTTTTCTCGTCCTGAATTTTTTTACATATCTCAAACTGTACCCTGTTAAGGATAAAGTGTGAAATATGCCTTTTTTCCCCTCTCCCTCGCCAAATGTGGCTCCACAGAGTTAAAGGCAGTGCCTTAAGGAAACTGCATCACGGCGGGGTCCTTGGCAGTTGAAAGAATGCGCCTAACGGCTGCGTTCTTTGGCAATGCAAGGCCTCAGTCAACCGTTCCCCCAAATGTATGTGATGTACGTGATGGACGGTTGTACTGAAACTGTAATTTTAATTACAATGCAAATTGTAGTTGACAATAAAGGTTGATTGACTGATTGAAAAAGAGAGGGCTGAAAGAGCTGCTCTGAGGAAGACCACAGTGGATCTCACAAGTATCAGACAAGAAGCCATTGTAAAACACTTGTTGACTTCTGTCAGTTAGCTAGCCTACTTTTTGACTCGAACATTAGTCCATTAGCTGCTAAGGTGTATTTGCACACCACTTAGGGAGTGTTGTTGGCCAGTGCAATCAACTGATTAAAAAGAAGCTTGGAAATATGTCTTGTTGTGTCTGTGTGTGATAAGATGGGGTAAGACCATGTTCACTCTTAAAAACAAATAACAGAATGTTAAAATGAACTCTAAAATGCACAGGCAGCCAGTGGAGGGAAGCCAGGATGGGGTGATGTGCTCCTTCTTACCAACTCCAGTTAGAAACCTGGAAACAGCATTCTTGACCAACTGGAGACATTTTAGGGATGAATGGCTGATTCCAAGGTAAAGAGCATTACAGTAGATAAGCTGGGATGTAATAAAGGCATACACTACTATTTCAGGGTGTTGTTTAGAAAAAAATGGGCTTTACCTTTCTTGACTGCTTAAAGTGATTAAAGGAGAACTCCGGTCAACAAGGAAAAATCAGGGGATCATTAGCTATAACTAAAACGAATACGTTCGTGGTTATTTAATGAATTTAGCTTTAATCAATAATTTAGCTTTAATCAATAAGAAAATAAAAACATAAATTGTCGTCTGGATCACTGTGTCTGCGGCCATTACTGCCCAAATATGGGCAGTAAGGGCCGCCTGACATCACATCCTGTGACGTGGAAAAGCGTAGAGAGCCGACAGCATTTCTCCGCACTTTCCAAGCAAAGTCAATAGGAGCCGTTCTACACAGCTGCGATCATCAACAATTCTTTCGGATTTCCGGAGGACTTCACCATTGAAATTCGCGGGAGCTATTGATAAAGCAACAATGCTCACGTGCATGGCAGTTGGATGTTCCAATACATCGGGTAAAAGTGGAAAAAACATTAGTTTTTTCACCTTTCCGATTCATGACCACCATGGGCTGTTTTGTTGGATTACCTACTTGAAGAGAGAGGATTTTCCATCGTGCTTCTGGCCAGAGAGAAACGTCATATGCAGCCAACATTTGGAAGAAAAATGTCTTCAAGATGACATGAGAGCGAAGATTTTCGGTATGTTTTTCTTTTTCATAATGTAGAATTTGCCGGAACATTTCTGTACCGACCAGAACGACACACTTAGAAAGCATGCTCACTGTTGTGAAGCCAAACTTATTTTATGCAACTTTGGTCTTATTTTTTCTAAAGTCACTTGTATATTTCATGAGTTGTGGGGTTGCAGTTTTTTTTGGGCTTGTTTCTGAAAGTGAAGTCGATTGTTTGGGGTCTAAAGTAAGTGACGCTGAAATATCCCTCCGCCTCATAACGTGCTGCAGCTCCTCCTCACAGCCGCAGAGAGTAAACTCAGAAGGAGCCGCTCTGCTCGTATTTTCTGCAGTTTATGGCTGCAATAACTGATGATAACTGTTGGAAGTAGATTAGGCGTTGCAGATCACCATTTTGAGCAGAGATTGGTTCTAAAGATGACTTTTATACTCATCTTTTAACATTGCAGAACCCAACCCATAAACCATACTTTAATGCTTATTTGTTGTCTTTTTATGTCTCTAATACTAAATGTAAAATTAGTATTACTTTAAATTTAAATGCTTAATACCATGTCTATCTTTGTTTAAGAGGTTAAAAAATATATTTCGGCATGAAAACGGATATTTATTTACAAGGGGACAGATAGGGCATCGGGACTTGCTCTACAGCCGATACCACACCGTTACGTCACAAACTGGGAGGTGGCAGTACTGTTCTTCACCAAGATGGCGGCCCCCATAAAAGGACCTTCAAATGAAAATTACTCTTAATTAAAAAAGCTTATAATTTATTGAACATTATGTAATAATTTTATATTTAAAGTACTTTCAGCAGTTTTAATTCTGATTTTGACAGGACTTCTCCTTTAAAACTGGACTTGACCACAGCTCAAATCTGGTTATCTAATTTAAAATGTCCATTTTAAAGTCCAAAATAAAAACTGTTTCAAATATCATGTCAATGATCCCAGATCAACAAGGAGAGGTTCACAAGAGCCACTCGGACCAAACACAATCATTCTATTTTTATTGTTCAAATTTAAGAAATGTAAGACCGTCAAGGCTTTGATGTCTTTGAGATACAACAGAAGCAGTTTGACTGTGAGGGCTAGTTTTTAGAGTCATATATAACTGACTGTCAGCATAACAATGAAGAAAAATCCCATGCTTCCTGAGTATTGAACCAAAAGGGAGCAGATAAAGTGAGAAAAGCAAAGGACCTAAGATTGAGCCTTGTGGAACCCCATTAGATAGAGGAGCAGAGGATAATTCATAAGCTGCCATTTTTAGACACCCTCTGCCAAATAAGACCCACACCAGTGTAATGCAGTACCAAAATTACCCACTTGGTGCTGTAAACAAAAAAGACAACATTGTGGTTCACAATAGAAAAACTAAGAGTTAGGTCAAGCTGAGCTCTCCCTGAGCTGTACCTTACCAGATCCTTGCTCCTAGTTTGTTCCATGGGTCCTTTTGCTACTCGGCTATTCCTCCTTATTTTCCCTCCAGGTACCTCCTCACTCCAGTCTGGCTTCACTGTGACTCAATCAGAAGATCTATAGATCTGTTTTGAGTCCCAAGAGCCTTCCTGGCACTGCAGTCAAAAATTGCTCATCCGGCTCCACTGGCATCCTTGGCTATAATCACCAACAGGCCTGTCCATCCTCCGACGTGGACAGGATCTAACCAGCTCTGAACTACACCTCCATCCACGCAACCACTATCTGTCACCTCCGGCCCTCCATAGCTCAACGTTCCTGTAAGTCAGTCTCTGCAACACAATCACGCCTTCCTACTTGTTGTCGGTGCTCAGTAATATCTTTCACCTTCCCACAGTCTAGATCCCTGTTGGCCAGTTACCCAGATCCACCTCTTCATCATCCAACTACTCAAACCTTCAATAAACCTCTTTTCATTACTCTTTGGTGTCCATGTTTGTTGCTTCCTGGGTCAATCATGGAAAGTGTAAAAATGGCACTGACTGTTCTGTTCTGTCTCTCTTCGAGGTCGGTCATGTTTCTCTGCTCTCCGCTTATCCGCCCTGCCCCCCCCCCTCTCCTGCTTCTGCTTCGTTTTTGTGTCTCTGTGCAATTTCTTCATAGCAACCGAAAGCACGGAAGCCGAAGCTAAGGAAATTATGGATCTCGTCAGCTGGTCTCTCAATGCTATTGATCAAATTTTTGCAACTGGAAAGCAAAAGAACGGGGAGCGTGCCTGTCCTGGTGGGACTTTTTGTGCGGGATACACCTTGGATCCGTGGGAGAAATGGTCCATGGTGTGCCTCTCAATTCTTTCTGTCGAAGACGTCGAAGATGTGTATATGTTCGGATTTATGATTCTTGGATTTCTTCTTATTGGATTCGGAAGATTTCTGATGTATCAGCAACTTCAGAGACTGCTGGCAGTGAATATGGCCTTGATGAGGCTGCCGGCGGCTTACGACGCGATCACTAAGGCGGTAAATGAACAGAATAATAAGCTTAATAAGCTGGCTGCGGTGGTTGAACTCAGAGGTGAGATGGGATAAAATCTGGAAGTGAAAACGCGAAAATAGCCCAACTAATTTGAAATATTGGATTCTGGAGCCAGTGATGAAAATACTTTAAAGCTGAAGGAAAAGTTGGTTCAGCTTGTTCTCATAACAAAATGTGTATTTTAATCAGACTTCCCACTATCTAAATTCTCCCCTTGGATGTTATGGCGAAATGGGACAGAACTACTCCCCCCGCTCCCTCCTCCCCCGCAAACATCCGTGGAGGCGTCAAGCTGGGCTGCGAAGTGATAAAGACTTTCCAATGTATCAAGGACACTTGCCTGCCGGACAGCGTTCATGGACATGCAATACTCCACACGCACACACTACTGATGCTCATTTATCTCATGAACTTACACGCGACTAATCTCCAATGTTATCCTCCTCTGCTTATATGTGTCTTGTTTATATTTGTGCTTCTAGTGCAATGAGTTTTTTTTTTTTGTCGGATATCTCACACTGTACCGTGAGAGGATAGGGTGTGATACAGCTGTCTTTTTTTTCTTTCCTCTCCTCCCCCCATTGTGAAAATCTATCCTTCCACAGATTCAAGGGCAGCGCCCTGTGGGCACCGTGTAAGGCGGGGTCCGGGGCAGTTTGGAGGAATGCGCCTAACGGCTGCGCCGAAGTGGCAGCAGCCGACTGGCTGTGTTCCTTGTCAAAGCAAGGCCTCAGTCAATCGTTCCCCCAAAATGTTTGTCTATGTATGTGATGGACGGTTGTACTGGAACTGAAATTTTGACTACAATGCAAATTGTAGTTGACAATAAAGATTGATTGATTGATTGATTGATTGAAGTACAATGCTTTAACTATGAAACCTTAAAAGCTCAGGAGCATACCATCTTTGATGCTACATATTGCAAATTCAAATGTTTACTCTGTTCTTAGTGGAGGTACAGTGGACAAGCAAGGTACAGTTGATCTGGTACACTGATATAGCCGGCAATCTCAACCAAGAGATTTTCACATGTAAAGGTGTTTTTTTTTCAGCTGGAGTAAACAGCACCAAATATAAACAACAGTCTATTGGAAAATTTGTGAGTGGCGATAGCAATATAGCATTCTATCTCATCCATCCATTTTCCGTACCCGCTCATCTGTGCAGGGACACGGGGGGTTGGTGCCTAAGTCCAGGAGTCATTTGGGTACCTTTCACATTTGAATCAATACGGAACCGATACCCGATACCTGGGAATCGATACCCATACTTAACGGTACCTATTTTCTGTACTTTTGTGTGTTTATGTAGTAATAAATGTTAGTTTATTAATAAAATCTCAAATTCTTTTCAATTAATTTTTTTTTATTTCTCAGTATATAAACTTGTTTGGAGCTACAAATGAACCTTATTAAATAATTTATGAATTTTACTACATTGCCTGGATCTACAGCACATAAAACATTTTTAAAACAACAGTGAATAAAATTTAGGGAATTGTTTTAGTGTAATGGTTTCAGAGGGAAAAACACAATTAAAAACATTTTATCCCGCTTTGTAAATCAGGACGGGATACATTTTCAATGAGGTGTTATGCCATCACACCATGGCTAAACTGTGTGAACTGTGACATGGGGAAGGATTAAAATTGGGTTGTGAGAAAGAGAGTTCCAGGCAAAGGATCTGCCTCTCAGCAGGGGTTCCCTGCTGCTGTAAAACCAAACCACTCCCCCCACAGACAAAAGATCAGAGCACTCCTGACCAGACCCTCTTTCCAGTGACGTGCGGTAGGATTCATAGCTGGTGAGGCACTGACGTCATCAGAGTCAGATTTACAATTATATACACTCTACAGAGTACACTCATTGCAAAGTGCTAAAGGAGACTGATTGTACCAAATAAATTCACCAAGAGACATGGAAATAATATTGATTTTTTGATGAGAAAAACAAAAATAAATTATTTGTCATTTGATTGGTAACAGTTTATGAGTTATGACGGATTTCTGCATTTGTAACCACTTCAAAGACTATAACTATATATAATAAATAAAATAAATAAATAAAATAAAATAAAAAAAAGACTATAACCCACATTACGCACATTTCATTACAAAAACAAATATGAATAATTAGCGCTGTCTTACCTCTACTAATAAATTAAGTCCATGTGGCGCTCATTCTGCACAAAAATATCGGTCATTTTCCGGTAAAAGTTCTCTTTATTTTCTTTAGTTTTAAAACTCTCTCAGTCTCAGTGGAGATCACTGCCAGGGAGGAAAGCCTTCCTTGATCAGTCCTGTTCCGGCTGTATGTTTTGAGTCTTTTTAGTGCTTTACTTGTTCAGCATAACTCGCTAATAATACATTCATAACTTGCTGTCACTTTACAGTTTTGGGATCACTATCATTGCTCCTTGAGCGCCCCCTGCCTAGAGGCCAAGGAACTGCTGGCCTCACCTACAACCCGTTCTTTGCCGTTCTTCGCCCAGCAGCACGAAATCATGTTACCCACACACAGTTTGATGACCAAAACACAATTCGTAATCCACGTATATTAAATTTTGGAAAATCAGTTCATAAGTGTTTGAACAATTGAATTTAGGAAGATGCATTCACAGAATGGAAGCCAGCGCAGTTAACATGGGATTGCGCAATCCCAGGGGAGGCCAAGCTCGCTGCGGCCTCACCGGCTTCGCTATCAAGCGCCACCAAGGATTTACATGGACCAGCACCTAGGAGAGATCCCTCTTCGCCCGGGGATAACCGGACAAATCAGAGTTAAGTCTGCTGTCTTAACCTCAGCGTCAGGAGCAGGAGGAAGAAATCCTGCCACACCAAAAACAGCTCTGTTTAATTTTTTCTCAGCCTTTACAGGAATGTGGACTCCAGATGGAGCTGAAAAGCCAGCAAAAGGAGCCACTACCTCAAGCTGAGGGCAAAATCTGCTGAAATCGTGGCTGCAACCGGGTCAGAGGATGCCGCAGAGCCCAAGCCTCCGATCCTGACCACACGTGCCTGCTGCTAGGCTACAGAGCCGCAGGCTAGCCCATAGCTGCTAAGCCACTAGCCGCTGCTGAACAGACCATCGATTTCCCATGCTTTTCAGTGCTCCTTCCTTGGATGACCAAAGTGGACTGAACTCACACAAGGCATCGACAGGTTGGACAGAGGGACCCAAAAGGGCAGGTCAAATGGTTTATTGGGAAATGTTGTGTGATGCGTTACACATGGTCACTTTAAAACAAAGGGCTAACGGAATAGCTCATTGCTAGCATTCGGTACCATGTCATTGTCGAGTGTGTCTTTATGGTTCTAACAAAGGTTATCTCCACAAGGGTTTCTTACATTGATGGGACATTAATGTTTATGTTATCCGGCCCACTCATTATGACTAAAATAAAATCGAAGCTTTTATTTCTTAGCGCCGAAAGTCCGCTAGCCAAAATGCTATTAGCTTCTGGTAATTTCCGGTTCCATTTTTTCTGCAAAAGCGCGTTCCAAGCATAAACCTTGTTTGTTCTGCTCCGCCATCATTCGATAGAGCTACGAGCCTTATTCCCGCATTAATATTGAATATTAATGTCGGTTTAAAGGCAATTTTGATAATTTTAGGCTTTAACCGATTTAGCAACCAATCGCTACAGCGACCCCTAATGCCCGGAGGTAGAATCGCATTAATAAGATCGTTCATAAGGTTTAAATTATTTTACTGAGCAAATCAGTCTTTAGAATGTTATTTACTCAAAATAATGTTCTGGTTAACTTTGGATTTGCATTTTGAATGTGTTGAAAACAGAATTAGTGAAGCTAATTTAACCTCAATTCACATTCTTTAAGATGAACTTTGGTTCTTTAACGTAAACAAAATATTATTTCATCAAATAATGTTTTGTTTAACTCAGGATTTGCATTGTGAGTAGATTGAAACACATGCCAAATGTTTTTCTAAATTAGTTAAGATAATCTAACTCCATTCCATGCTTTTTGAATCAGATCTGCAGTGAACAGGATTCAATGAATTATTCTGATTATGATTAACCACTATTGTTTTGTCTTTTGTTCTGTTTTTGCATCTAAATAGTTCCTTAGTTTAGTTCCTTTTTATCTTCATTTTGCTTAGTAGTTTAGTTAAGTTTCACTAGCCTAGTAGAGAGGATTTGTAAATCGAAATATAGTGTTAATTCAGATAAACAGCATTACATAGTGATGTTCTCTGGATGTTCATTATATTTCTGTTGTTAAATTATTGAACTTGAAAGAAGTTGTCACTCCTTTATTCTATGTATGTGCAGAGTTTACTGTTAAAAGATCGCTAGTGCTCGAATTCATCCCTTTCAACCATTGTCTTGATATCAGCTTAAGAGCTGATTATCACCAGACAATACTTAACAGACAGAGGGTTTTTTAATAAACATTAAATAACTTTAAACTGTGTATAATTGCACAACAACACTATAGATTAAAATGTGCAAACACCTTCACAGAAACATCACTTCTGCAGAGGTCAGCTCTAGATGTAACATGCACATACTCTACAACTGCTAAGAAAACACTTAGTGGGGTGTACTTGAATTTCTTCCCTGCTGAAATCAATCATTGTGCATTGGCAATTGTGTTTGAAATAATAGTCCGGACGTGCTAACACTGAAAAAATGTTAGGCTCAGAGGAGACCATGATTTCGTGGTGTCAGTTCTGGGACCACGAGGATGCCTCTGTGAAAATGTAGGTGTCTGTGGCTCAGTGTCTGGTTCACCTGGAGAGTACCACATGTCCTCGCTGTCATCAATAGGCGGAGGGGTAGCTTGACTCAGCCGCCTGGGGATTGGCCTGGTTGAACTGCTCTTTTTTCTTGGGGGAGAGGCAACCGTGCATTTCACGGGTCTTAAGGTAGTCCGTAGCCGACGGGCAGGTGCCTGATACTCCCCATCTTCTGCTGCACGGTCACTGGGGAAACAAAGACATATTTTGAAGATTAGATTTTACTGTGTTTTCTAAATGGGTGTCGCAGAGACTGAGCAGTTGGCAAGGTTAAGTGTTAGGATATCAACGAGGTCAAGTGGAACGAGCTGTTTATCCCAGAACTGCATGGCACACTTAGATGGCACTGACCCAAAAGATTGGCACATATCTATCAGATACCACCCCGGAGGTGACACAGTTTCTCTGTTGATGTCACAGTTTGGATGTGTACCGCCATTGTATGGGTGTGTACCTAGATACCTATATAATGTTTGTGTGATGAGCAATCGAGGCTTCCTGCCGATCAGGAGCCCATCAGCGCTGGTGTGACTGTAACTATTTCTCTGTCTTTACGTAGATAAAATATAACTAAAAGTATACTTGTCTGTTTTATGCGTCCTACATTCAAGGTAATAAGTAAGTGGGGGTCGCCTGACTGGGTAAAAAGAACTGGGTCCACCGAGGGTGCTTCACCGTAGACGGGACACGGTGAAACAATAACAAAATTGGTGTCTCCGCCCTGACCCAAAAGGCGGCGTACCACCTTCGTTTTCCGGCCAGGACGTCATTCCAGAGGAAAAACACACAAAAAGCGGCTGCACAAGAAGGCAAGGAGATTCCATTTATCTCCTAGTGTCTTTTTCTTCCTGGAAGGGCCGACTTTTTGCACTCCTAAAGGCAGAGAAAAGTTTTAGGATAATTGTTTGCAAACGTGTCGGTAAAAACTTGGGATTTGCGTGCAGGTCACAGCGGTGAAAGTCCGGGAGACCCTGGCCAGGTCTCTGAAAATACTGTGAACCTTGAGAATTTGGGTTTAGAGGTCCTTTGTTGAGGCGCGGGGGGGGATGCATCTTCCTCTGTGTTCGGCATAAAAGCTGCCATTCTAAGAATTTTGGGTTTAGAGCTCCCTTGGTGAGCACAGGGGAGGATGTGTCTTCCTCTGTGTCTGGCATAAAAGCTGCCATTCTGAGAATTTTGGGTTTAGAGGTCCCTTGTTAGGCACAGGGGAAAATACGTCTTCCTCTGTGTCTAGCATAAAGCTGCCATTCTCACTGACAAGCACGCCGTTATGCGTGGCTTCTAAAACATCGTGTAGCCTAGAAAATGTGGGTTTAGAGCCCCTTATTTTCTGGGAGGACGAACATAAATATCTTAGTTTTCGCGGAAATATAAAAGCTGCCTTTTTCGAAAAACGAGCGCGTATGAGATTGAGAACAAGACCAGGCAAATACACAATGGTGTGAATGCGGAGGTTTGACGGAGGGGGACTCTGTTAAAATCCCGATTACAGACGAATAAAGAAAATAAGCCAGTGAGTTCAAGATATCTTTTTATAAGAAACCGTGACCTGTTGTAGAAACAGGAAGACCGGAATAAACCCGTGAGCTGGACGCACACACAACCAGCAAGACCGAAGAAAGAGTACAGAGATAACTAAAAGCTTGGCCATAAAGGGTGTGTGTGTGTGTGTGTGTGTGTGTGTGTGTGTGTGTGTGTGTGTGTGTGTGTGTGTGTGTGTGTGTGTGTGTGTGTGTGTGTGTGTGTGTGTGTGAGACACGTTATTGACATTGAGCCCGTGGAAGTGAAGGGTAAGGGTCCACCTGTTCAGGTGACATATAACCTGCTCATCCTGAGTACACTGGCTCATTGAAACTGCCGTGTAAAAACACTATGATAAGGCATATAGGAACATAATAAGTTTTGGCGTCTGAGAGATAAAAAATAAGCTCTCACTAGACCGGGGACAGGACGCTGTCCCAGCAGGTTGGCCAAAACGTGTGAGTGCTGGAATGGCTGAGAATCAGGTAGAAAATGAGCTCCAGGGGTGTTCTTTAGGAACACTGCTGGAGGTAGGAAAAGGGAGCATAATGGCAAGCTTCCCACACAAAGATGCTGAAAACCAGTTAAAACAATTTGAGGAGTGGTGTGAAAAAATGAGGGGAGACGGGGTTTTTGGTGATACAGAAGGACCTCCACCCGAAGCCCAAATTTGCACTTACTATTTGCAAATGTTAAAAAATAGACTAGCCCAAGCACAAGTAAAAATGGCTGATGCTGGTGAGTTTGCTCGAGAAAAATGCCAAAAAGAGGAAATCAAAATAGCAGGCTTGATAAAACTAACTGAACTTTATTTCAGCATATGCTTCTCAGGCCTCGACAAACAACAAGAGAGTGGAAGTCTGCAGGGGGTAAGTGAATCCTCTTCTTTCAAACAAGAAGGTAAGTACACAACTCCTCCAGTTATTCCGGACATGTCTGCTTCTGCTGCAGCTGCTGTTATGAAAAACAATCTGTGTGGTGATAGTGGAGAACTGTTATCCAAGGCCAGGAGTGTGGTGACTTCATCAGACCCTTCGGTGCAGGTGCCGGGTATGGTGTTATGTGGGGGACAGATAAGCTGTGACGTAAGACCTAGATGTAATCTGCATTCTAGCGAAACTGATCTTTCTTTACCTGCAACAAACAAAGTGTGCAACTGCCATTGTTTCAGACTCACAGTGCTACAGGACAGGTGAATGCAGCTGTTTACAGCCCTCTTTCATGTGCTGACAACATTCATCTGAGGCACATGCTCCCAAATCCAAGAAAAGGTGGCGCACCTTTGGATCAAAGCATTCGTGGAGATTTTGAGCGGGTATGTATTGGCTATTGGTGATGTGAGGACTGGCTTATCAGCATACCTGGAACCACATGAGGTACATGCGGTTGAAGTTTCTGCTGGAACTGACGAACTAGGAGCAGCTGCCCCTCTGGCCCCGGTGGCACGGCAACTTTGGAGCACACTGAGGGCGTTTTATCCGGTAAGTACGGATTCTGGCATTTTAAATACACGTTGTGCAGGGGAGTCGGCTTCAGCATATGTGAACAGAATGTTGAAAGTATGGGAAGACCAGACGGGCTCTTGCCCGTTATCAGTCACGCTGCAGCGTTAAACAAGCAATGTTAAAGGACCAAACAGATGATGTTAAGGAGAACATGGACAGAATGGTTGCGAGTTATGATATGCCTTTAGATCAATGGATGGCTGCTTTGGTTCATCAGCTGGATATGGATGAAAAGAATATGAAACAACTTAGCAGTGATTCACAGAAGTTAGAACAACAACTCTTAGCTGAACAGCTAAAAAAGATGAGAGACAATCAAAGTAAAAGGAGGAAGAAGAAGAATGTAGCAAAAGCTCAGATGGTTACTGCCCCGACACCTGTGTTTGGTGCAAACCAGTTTGTGGGGCACCTCCCTCCAGATGTCCCATTTCAGATGTATCAGAGACCTCCATGGGGACAAATTCCCAGTAGAGATACACCGCAGTACAGAAATAATAGAAGGGGACCGACAAAAGATTATGATGTGCCCTTGTGCTGGGCGTGTGGTTGGCCAGGGCATTTTGGAAGAAGCTGCCATAACCGTCACTAGGATCTGACCAGCCCTTCCTCCCTGTCAGAAGTAAAGGCCTGCATGTGTTTGTTTGTCTGAATGCCGTCGTTTCTATGTAACTGTATGTATGTATGTATGTATGTATCGTAAGTAACTAAACGTTCGTCCGTGTGAATTATTCAGTTCAAATTATGAATACCATGGTTTCAAAAATGTTTATTTGTTTATGGGGACCGCAGCTCCATAAGTCAAATACATTTTTAAGCATGAAATAGCTAAAGAAGCAAAAGGGAGACTTCAATAACAAAGTTTGTTTTCTTCCCACATTAAATATCCGGCCAAATTAAATTGATAAACTGAGAGATTACCATGGCTTGAACGAAAAATACTTCAGCTTTGTTAGAAATTGAAACTGGTAATAATCCGTACATAAAGCTTCCTGAGTCTATATTACTGAGATCTCATTGCTTGTAATCACAAACCAGTCCATTTGAAAGGAGTTTAGATACACATGATCTTTGATTTGAATAGATGTAAAAAAAAACTGTGCTTTGGGTTTGAAGAAAACTGTATGGAACTAAATATGGTTGCTTTTCCCAAGGGTTTTCTGTTCATTTGTTTTATTTCCTTTCTACTTGGAATTTGAATGCAACTAAAGAGACATTTAGAGAATATCACGAAGGCCACACTTAGCGCATAATCAGTTACAAAATCATTTTATGTTATGCTGAGCTAAGGCGAACATCAGAGGGACAGTTCAGCCTGAAACAGGACAAAAGATATGATAAACAAATCTGACCATGAGGTAAACATCCAAAAGTTTATGGTGAGGCTGGGTTCAGTGTGTTCTGGCCTGAGGGGGCAGGAAAAATATATCAGAAAAAATAAAATAAAAGGCGAGTTTCTGAAGGGTTATAATCTAATTTTAATCTCTGTTTGTTTTTGGGTAGCCTTCTCAATGTGCTTAATTATGGGGAAAACTCTTATCGTGTATAGAAAAACACTAGAAGCTCAAAAGCCTGAAAGAGAAAATGGTTGCTTTAAAGTTTCACCCTTGACCAATTAAGATTGAAAAGATATATATAAATAAAGGTAAAATACACATAGTCAAAGGACCAGAAAGAAGTCAAAAGACTGTTATAAAACAATAATCTATTGGAACACACAGATTACGCTCCTTGGGAGACTTTTTACTTTTGGGTTTTTATTGTTTTGTGTATTTTGATTATTTCTTTGTTAAATAATTCCTTTGCTTTAATTTTTGCATCACAAGTGGCAAAAAAGTGACAACATTCAAGGTTGCTCGGCAGATAATTTAAGAGAAGGAGATGTTTTAATACAAAATGCTGAAAGAAAAGGAACAAGAGATTCCTACCTCCCCCGGACCAACCATGAACTTAGACATCACATTAAGAACCAAGACACTAAAAAGACCAGGTTTTCTTTTGTCACTTAATACACTAACAGAATTGTTTTTCTCTGAGTTACTTCTTTCAGATGATGGGAGAATAAAGCTGGAAAGCCACCTTTGTTCCAACCGAAGACTCTGGAAAGTGAGCTCTTTCAGGTCATATGGTAAGAAGTCTAGATCTAAAATGGACATGCAGGAATTGACAAAAGTGACTAAATTATGCTAAGTTTTAACAAACTTAGACACCAGGTAGTATTGAGACCTTCTAGCGGTAGAAAGGTGGCTTTAGACATTTTTCATGTACCCCTTCCCACTGTTCCCCTTTCCACTGACTCACATTAACATTCCTATCCTGTTTTCTGCCTTTTTTCTTAGAAACCTGGTCATATATATATAATTGGAATGTGCTAACAGAGAGATTT
Organism: Fundulus diaphanus; assembly: GCA_037039145.1. NCBI lineage: Eukaryota > Metazoa > Chordata > Actinopteri > Cyprinodontiformes > Fundulidae > Fundulus > Fundulus diaphanus. Next base: position 8,357,091 of record CM073139.1, read on the forward strand.
TAGTCTCTTTTCTTAGGCATTCTCAGAGACAAGTTAGTACCAAGCGGTGCCACAGTGGTCCAGGGGACGGAGGAAAAAGGTGATGTACTTGATTCCTGCCTAATCCAGTTTTTAATCAAATTTTGCACAAAAAATCTGTAATTTTTACAGAAGCTGCATAGAGATTTAATGGGGAATGTGATGCTACAAGGTTAAGAGAAATATGTTTTTTATTATTGAACTTATACAAAAAGGTTGAACTATCTGTGAAAATATTTTGCTTGAATACATTTTTAGGGGATCAAGATCTGGGGTAAAGTTGAAGAACTTTAAGAATAGTTCGTTTTAGAGGGAACGATGTGGTTATTTTGTTTTGAGACAGTTTTCTTGTAATTTTTGTTTTAATTTTTCTTTTCAACTTATTTACACTACACTACGGATGAAGATGGACAATTCTTGTATTAGACAATCTGATTTTGGACAAAATCCATATTGGCAAAATGCTGGCAGAATTCCTTGTGGTTTCAGACACAACGATTGGAGAAAGAAGATTTATGGACAATGCTCGTCCTGGAACGATGTTGTGCTGTTGAATTGAGACATGAGGACTAAAAATGGACAACTAATTGCGGGGGCAAAGACAGAGGCATCGGATAACCTTCAATGGACCGCAACACGAAACAAAGATGAGTTGGCAGACACCCCTTCTGCATTTCACATCAGATTTTCCTGTACACAATTAAAAAACAAAACACACATTAGAAACAAACACATTGGCAAATGCGCTTAGGAGAAAACTTTCAGATTAAAAGCAATCAAGATTATTATTAAACCCCTAGGATGTTAATTGTTTTAAGTCAGAGCTGTTATTAGCGAGCGATAAGAGGGTCAAACGCATTCGGACAAGTGGTACTGGTCTGGAAACAAAGCTGGTAGAGTTCGCAAAGATAAGAAGGATTTTCTTTTACTTTTCTAACAAAGTTTTTATTTAAATCATCTAAAACATATATAGATATGTATTGGAATTTTATTAACCCCACAAGGGGTTTGACTAAGATTCAAAGAGGCACCTTTAACATACAATAAGCTTCATAAAATACATCATGCATGAGAAGAAATAGGGGACACCGCTAATAGACATCCATTTTGCACCAAAATGTTAAGTTACGTGATGAAAGCATAGAGTACCTTAAGAAATTATGCTAAACCTAAACAGGTTCGACAACGTATGAATATTGGTGATTAAAGTAAGGAGTGGGATACATAGAGGGGCCGTTTAATCGTAAAAGGAAAATGGATAAGAACAATGTATGTAATTCAGACGACATGGGGAAAAAAATCTACATCAATGAGCGATAATTATGATCATGAAAAAACTAGTGGGCGAAAAAGTTGAAGTAGGCATTACAGCAACAGTTAATAGCATAAACGAATCAATGAACAAGTGAGCAAGCCAATTTTTCAATATAAGCAGAATAAACTCTGAGACCTTAAAACTACCTGTTCAAGCAAAGGAGAAATTGTGAGCACCACATTTACTGGGTATCTTAAAGTAAGCAGAGGCGCAAATAAGAACCAAATAATTAGGATGCCTGTAAAATCTGCCACTCCGGCAGACATCAATAAAATACCACAAAGGTTAAGGACTTAAATGAATAAAACCACAAGATTCGAATAATGCCTTATTCTACTAAATAACTTGGGTAAATTAGGGATTAAAGCACCAGTGTAAATAGTTTGGAATTGTACGCAGTTACCTAAAAGGTTTGAGGAGACTTAACATCTATCTGTTTGAACAAAAAATAGCACAATAGTTGTCCTTTAACTAGATGTTAAAACGTCCAGAAGAAAAAAACCCACATAAACATAGTTTAGCCATCTATTACCCTTGAGGTCTTTTAGACCTGGATAATCTAACGATTATCCTCTTGCGTACATGCAGAAAAGAAATGAGGTCAATTAGATTAGTTGGACATTTGGTATCTGGTCAGGACAGCAGAAGCGACTCCTGGACACAAGATAATGATAAGAGTATAACAGCTTGACAATGATATCAAATGCATGAAGGTCGGCTCTGAGGAACATCAGAGCTGCAATGGCACCTGACAGTGAAACTCCTGTTGTGCTACAAAACATCTTGAACAGGACTATGCATGACTGCTTTGCTTCACAGGTGATGGAATTCAACTACGAGGTTTCACGAACATGACATGGAGAGGTTGGCGTTCAGGAAACGCACCTAGAACACACTCTTGGACTCTTAACAAAAGAACATTTGAAAATGGGGATTCAACAATATGCAACTTGGGGTTAATGGGCTCGAAAGGGGGACACTAAAGAGGAGATAAACTGAAAGCCTGGGCTTACGACGAGAGACATTTCACAGACAGGGGGTGTGGACACCCAGGAATAGCTGCTGTGGTTTGAAAATGTCAAAGATTCGTCACAGGTGGTTGAGTGTTTCGATAGCCGAGGCGCTTGGAACCAGGTTGGACCAAGGAGACGACGTCGTGTTCCCACAGGGATTACCTGTAACCTAACACTGACTGTGAACAATTTTATGTTTGGGTTTGCTGGGATTGCCAAAAGGAGCATCGGAGATGACTTTCTCTATCCTGACCAGGTTCACACTTAAAACGCAAAGAACAAAATTATAGAGGCCTAAACAAATACGGACACAGAGACGTGTTCAAACAAAGAATTCCACTAATCCTCAATTTAAGGTGCAGATAACAAGGCTAAACAAAGAATTAGATAAAGGGCAAAACTTATTGCTGATCATTTACCAACGGGTGGTCAATATTTAAGAGGGTGTGAAGGAACTACACAATTTCCTCAATAATCACAACAGACAGTGATTGACGAAACATAAAAGCAAATTCTAGAATGGGGATTTTTAATCTGCTGGGACAACACGGTGCAAAAGATGCACTGCTCACAGCATACTACAGTTTAAAGGGTTGTTTCAAACAAGATTCAAACAGGGGGACATAAAATGCAACCAGGGTTGTTTACAAAAGCTATCCGTTAAAACAAGCAGAAGTGATAAAAAAAAAAAAAAAAAAAAAGAACAAGAACTAATGGGGTTAGAATTGCTCTTCGCTTTAGGTGGAGGGCGCATTCAACTAGAAGTCTTTTGGTTTGATGTACGTCAAGCTGAAACCGATTCACAGAACTATTTCCTGTCTCCGCCCTGGGTTACACCCACTTCCTGAATAGCAACCAATCACAACTCCGTGTGCGCGAGGGGCATGCACACACTTCCTTTTTCTCAGCTGAGCTTTTCAAAATAAGACAAGAAGTACATAGGGCTGCTTCTGATTAATATCACAACATTATTCTGCAAATATACATAGTGGAGCTTTCTTTTACAAACTTAAGGGTCTTTCTGTTGGACTTTTTAGAAAAATGTGAAGTATTTTAGAGCTGGTTCAGTAAGTAGTTTCTGAAAGGTTTTAATACAATTCCCTGTGTGCTAAATAAATTGAGATGAACCGGGTCACAGTAGCCATTAAACATATGATGATAAATTTCTGTTGCAGAGATTTTTCAACTGTTGGACATTGTAAGGTGAGACACACATGGGAAAGAATTATAGAGAAATGCTGCTGCAGATAAAGTTGAACTTTCAGATTTCTCCTTTTATATAAGAGTAATGCAAGATCTAATGATTACAGTAAAGGAGGTTAAGCTAAGAGCACAATAATTGTGAACGGAAATATCTGGATGTGAAATTGTTTGAAGAAGGTAAATGACAGAAAGATTGGGAGTCTTGATAAGAACACTAATTACACCTTGTTTCTGTTATTCAACAGTAAACAAGGCTTGGTGTCTGCCAACCATCTTCACAGAGCATTTTACTGGGGATGAAATGCTTATTGCCTGAAAAAGGACAGGACACTCAATACCATCCAACTTCAGCATTTTTGTCCATGCTGAAGAACAAGAAAAGGACTTAAGAAGTTTGGGAGGAACATGCCAAGAGGACTGTGATTTTTTTTATTTTTATTTTTTCTCTCTCTCTCTCTCTTTTTCTTTTTAAAACGGAGGAGCAGTTGCCTGAGAACCCTGAGCTGACCACTTATGCGCACATAGATTCATGCCTGCCACGTGCTCAGACTGGCCTGACGTTTTTAGTTGCGTTATTGACGTACAGACTCTTTTTATATCAGGAAACTTATTTTTCTCTTTTCCACTGACTTCCATGTTTGATTTTCTGTGATTATGATGTTTATACGGTGATGTTGCATTATGTTGATCACTATGGTTTTATGATTTAGAATGGAAACTCTCTGTTACAGACACACACGCACCTGGACCTACAGTTCTTGCAATCTTTTTGCTTCGTTATATAGAAAACCAGGATCTGATGGCTATCACAGATCCATAAATTACTTGGTAAGGCTAATTTTTAGATTCAATACAGGGTGTCTTCTCGCTCAGATTGGCCCAGAGTGGGAGTGCCCTAGACTGGGCTCTATCGGGTTTTTTACCATTTCTTAGAGAGATGGGGTTTTTCTGCTGGAGGCTCAGCCCGCCCTGTGATGCCCCCTACTGGTACGCTTGGATTTGTAAGGTTTGAAAGTGATGGATGTTTGTCCATAGGAATGGGGGGTGGAGGACCAAGTAGGAGGTTTCTTGGGGTGGAGTTAGAGTAGACGAATTTTGCCTTGGTTAATGAACAGTCTTAGTTTATCTAGTCAAAAGTAAACTTAAAATAATGTGCGCATAGGAACCTAAAACAGGCCTAGCTCAAATAGTTGAACCCTAAATTGTAGATAAAATGCTTGGACTGTGGTGTTGAGTAAAAAATGCTGAATTATGAAGTATTCATGCTGATTGATGCTAAGAAGTTTCCGTTGTGGTTTGTCCGGCCCATTCCTTGGTACTGTTTTCGTTTTGATGTGCCTTTGGGGCACACCAACAGGGGGGGCTAACGGACAACTGGACTGTTTTTTACAAAGTGCCTTTCGGGCACACCAGCAGAGACTGAGCCGCACTATCGACTGCCATGGAGATCACGGATGGATGGACTCTGGAAGCCGGAAGCTGACGTGCTTGGATTGCTTGGACTGGACGGAATGACCGACTGTTCTGGGAGAGGGACAGACTGAGAGTTGTCGTCCCACTGGTTGATCATCTTTGGTGATGTGCCATTATGACACATCATCAGGGGGTCTGTTAGGATATCAACGAGGTCAAGTGGAACGAGCTGTTTATCCCAGAACTGCATGGCACACTTAGATGGCACTGACCCAAAAGATTGGCACATATCTATCAGATACCACCCCGGAGGTGACACAGTTTCTCTGTTGATGTCACAGTTTGGATGTGTACCGTCATTGTATGGGTGTGTACCTAGATACCTATATAATGTTTGTGTGATGAGCAATCGAGGCTTCCTGCCGATCAGGAGCCCATCAGCGCTGGTGTGACTGTAACTATTTCTCTGTCTTTACGTAGATAAAATATAACTAAAAGTATACTTGTCTGTTTTATGCGTCCTACATTCAAGGTAATAAGTAAGTGGGGGTCGCCTGACTGGGTAAAAAGAACTGGGTCCACCGAGGGTGCTTCACCGTAGACGGGACACAATGAAACAATAACAAAGTTGAATGTATTTTGTGGTCTTCTTGGTTAGACAAGCAGTGGTCAGATCTCTAAGCTCAGTCAGCAGTTGGGCAATGTCAATCTTGGCTCAGTCAAATTTGACTCAAACAGACAAATGGCCTGAAAGTTTTACCACTGGGGTTAGACAACAATCTGACACCGTGCATGTGGAGGATCTGTCCTTATATGGCAGCAGCTGCTGATCATGGTGATGATGGTCAGGTGTGAAGGTCACAGCACATCAGCTGGTGTGACAGGTCCCCCTTTTCAAGGCGTCCTTCAGGATGGGCATCCCACATGTCTGTGGAAGTCTTGGATGAGTCGAGGGTCCAAGATGGCGGAACGGGATTCCCAGCTGCATTTTTCAAGGCTGTACCCCTCCCAGTCCACCAAGTACTGCAAACCCTTGACCACGACAGCGAACATCCAAGAGGCGGTGCACTGTGTATGCAGGAACATCATTAATAATCCTAGGAGGTGGGGGAGGCTTGGTAGGAGGACACAACGTACAACAGGTTTTACCTGGGAAACATGGAATGATGGGTGGATTTTCATCGTCTTGGGGAGGTTCAGGTGAATGGTCACTGGGTTTATGTGAACAACTGTGAAAAGTCCCGTAAACCGGTGAAAGAAAAAAGGGTTCGTTGAACCCCAAGATGGCAGGCAAACTTGGAGAAGTGGAGAAAGAGGCTTTTTTCTCTGCTCCCTGCTTGCTTGCATTTTCCTGCCTTTCACTTTTTATCTCCTTTTTATCTCTTAGCCAAAACTACAGAAAGTTGGATTTAGTTATTTTATTTCTTTTCTTTTATTTCTTTTTGATTTAGATTTTTTTTCCCCTGTGTGGACTATTTTAGTTTTCAGCTAATCCACACAAGATGCCTCTTTATACCCCAGAGGAGTCAGTTCTCAGGAAAAACGCTGTTATGGAAAGAATTCAACATGAAGTGGATATGGAGAAAAACCACCTGATTCAAAAGATGCCTGCCTTCACTACAGAGGACTTTGACATGCTTCTACAGAAAATAGCTGTTATGGAGCTGAAAATCCACCGACTCGAAGTGAAGTATGATGTAAACGCCGTGTATGGAAATTAAACAACCCTGCCTGTGATTCTGAATGGTGACCACCAGCCCAGCAACTCGGTGAACAAACAGTTCCCTGAGGAAAATGAGAATCCCTGGACCACTCTGGGTGCAAGGCCAAAGGATCAACAAACCCCACACCTAGACAAAGAAAACTGGCCGATACTACTGAGTAGTGTCCCAAGAAAAGTGAAACAACAATGGGCTGTTCTCACAACAAATGATATGAGTAAACCTGCTGGAAATGTTGGAATTCCGTTACTAGACAGATTTGCTCCGCTCCAAGATGTGTTCCAGGAGGATCATGACAACAATCAAAGGTATGTCAACAATCTTCGCTCTAAGGTACCAGAGAAAAAACACATGCCACAGGGCCAAGGACCCTGATATTATGCAATAGATCTGTAAGTGGGATTAAACACTTCTGTAACAAGAAAAACACAAAGGTGTTGATTTATTGCCCTTTGAACTATAGCCAGGTGTTTAATGTATCAGACATTCGTCCAAGGATCTTGAAAGAACACCGACCCTGGAAAAACTCATCATACAAGCTGAAGCCCTGGGCGACACCACCCAGATAAGAAAATTAGAAGTATTGAAAGAAGATTACATTCGTCTGCTAAATCTAGTTGATGGCCTTAATGTCAAGGTGTTTCTCAGCGGCCCTCACGTGGAGATGAGATTTTTTCCAGAGTTTTGATGCTAAACAAATGGCTGAAAAAAACATGCAAACAAACAACTGTAACCTTCATAGACAACTTTAACATCTTTTGGGAGAAGAGACATCTGTTCAACAGAGATGGTTTCTCTCTAAATAGGTCAGGTGCAAAACAGCTGATTCAAGCATCTTCTTCTCTGTGAACCATGCACCATCAGCTTTGTGTAGCTGTGTCAATATGTTGCACACATTACAAATCATTTTATTTCTAAATCTGTTATTTTGGTGAACATTCTCAAAACCTGTGTGTGTTTTCCATGTAAAATCAGTGTTGAATTGAATATGGTGTTTTGTTTTCTTGGTTCCGTGTCACCCGTTGTAGTGGGGGTGACTCTAATTACTGGCGCACAACAATGTGATAGTGACGTAGCTCTATCTGCCCGGCAAAACTCACGAAGCTTTTGCACGGGTAAGACGTGTTGTGATGCTCTCTGTCCGTTGGCTAAGTTAGCATAAATTACTCTGTCTTAAAGTTAATATAAAAGTAACCATATCATTGCTAACGCATTGCTGAATATATTTATGCTTCTTTTGGCCAGTGAAAACCGCTGTTTATTTTGTTAAATTAGACGAAGATTTCTCCCTCATTTGCATATTTTATGATCCGCTGCAGGAGACTGAGAGAGCATCTAACAGCCTGTGTGTGTACTGACCGTGTCCCCCGCTACTCCTATAGGTGTGTTATGGTGTAAAATTGTTAATTTAAATCCTGTTGAGGTTTCTCTTTACTAAAGGGCTGCATAGTTTAAGTGAAGTTAAGCCATATATTGAAAGTGCAATTTATTTATTTATTGCAGTGATTATTCTTGTTATGCATTTAGAGTGTGTAATATTTTGACAGTTTTATTAGCTTTTACTCAGTATTTCACATGTTATAAGGGCACACATTATTTTGGTGTGTACATTTTATTTACAGAAGTATTTTTCTTTATTTATATTATTGCAAAAAAAAAACTCTGGGAGCTTTTGCACGGGAGACTGAGAGAGCATCTAATAGCCTGCGTGTGTACTGACCGTGTCCCCCGCTACTCCTATAGGTGAAATAAATATGCAGATCCTGATTCCCGGTCTGAGTGGTGTCCTCCATTTTAAAGCAACCAGATTAAAGCTGCTACATTTGTCCTAAAACAAAGCTCAACCAGTGCCAAAACAAATGATGAGAATAAACAATCAGAATTACAGGAGGATTCATCCCAGATCTCAACAGGAGGACAAAAAGAGGACTCCCCTTTAACTTTCAAAGAGAACCAAAAACCTCCATCCCCACGAACACCGGTCCAGACTGCACCCACCTCCCCTTCTTCTCCACAAAGCTCAGATGTTCCTTTTCTGGAATTTTCTCATAACATGAACAAAGTTTTTAAGATTGGCCTACAGTTGACATCCTCTCCACATAGCCATTCTGACAACCCCAGCGCTGTGACTAAACCAGCACCTTCCAAAGGCCGCAGAGCCCCAGATCCTCCCCCTCTACATGCCTGTGCTCAGGACCTTCAGAACCTCTCAGTGATACACACCGGGCCCTAGCAGCAACCTTATCAGACATGACAGTTTCCATCATCAGCTTGGGCCTTTTGACGGACATTATGGAACACCTGTGATGATACGTGGCAGAAATAAGAAAAAAAGGGTAACAAACAGGAATAAATCGTACTTAAAAGTCATAAACTGTCAGATGCAACCTGCCACAGAGACAACATCAACCACTAAGTCATATAAACTGGGTTAGATCTCTTTCAGGAAAATCCCTTTTAATGAATGACTTCATTATTGACAAGAATCTTGATGTTATGTTTTTAACAGAAACATGGTTATATGAACTTAATGAAGCACATATTCTGTTGGAGTCGACTCCTCCAAACTACAATTTTCTTTGTGAGAGCAGACAGCAAAGGAAAGGTGGAGGAGTGGCAACATTGTTTAATGATTCACTAAAGTGTAAAAAGGTGTTTTTGGGAAAATTCGACTCTTTTAAACATTTGGCACTCCAGGTAAAGGGCCCAGTACGAACTATGTTTCTGAATGTTTACAGGCCTCCTAAGTCCATATCAAACTTTTTTTTAATGATCTTAGTGACCTCCTATCTGTGATATGTGTTGATTATGACTTGTGGGAGACTTCAACTTTGACGTTGATAACCCTCAAGACAGAAGAGCAAAAGAACTGTGTGACACACTTAGAAACTTTGGTTTAACTCAACATGTTAAACAGCCAACTCACAAACAGGGACATATTTTAGACTTGATCATCACTAAAGGTCTAAAGATTTCTAAGGTCAATGTAACTGATGTTGGCCCATGTGATCACTTTTCTGTTACTTTTGAAAGCTAAATGAGTCCAGTGACTCATTTAGCCAAAGCGACGTCGTCAGAAAATGCACCTTTAAGGACAATGTCACGGAAACTTTTATTCAAGCTTGCTCTGCTACTTTAACTTTGGGCTGCAACTCAGTAGATGAGCTAGTAGTTAACTTTCATTCTAAAGTCTCAGACATCATTGACTGCATTGCTCCAGTTAAAGTGAAAGTTTTTTCCGGAAGAAAAAATCTCCTTGGAGAAGTGCTTCAGCAGTTAGAAGTGAAAAAGGGGAGTGTCAAAAAGCTGAACGCAAGTGGAGAAAGACGAGACTCCAGGTTCAATATGACATCTATAAAGAGAGACTTTATAGATATAACGGAAAAATGCAAGGGAATCTTTCCTCTCTGAGATCATCAACAAAAACATTAATAATGCTCGTGCCTTATTTGCCACCGTCGACAGGTTAACAAATCCTCCTGTGTCCGTGGCTTCTGAACTCTCCACCAGGGCCTGCAATGAATTTGCTAACTTCTTTACTGAGAAAATCCTAAAGATTGGAGGATCAGCTTAGAGGAGATCATTCAGCAGCTACGTTCCTCCTCCTGCTGCCTTGATGTTCTACCCACAGTTTTCTTTAAGAAAGTTTTCCCTGTCATAGCGTCTGATTTGACTCAGATAATAAACACGTCCCTTTTGTCAGGTGTTTTCCCCCAGTCCCTAAAAACAGCAATTATCAAACCACTGCTGAAAAGTGACAATTTAGACAAACTACTACTCCAGAACTACAGGCCCATCTCAAACCTCCCCTTTATCAGTAAGATTATTGAAAAAGCTGTGCTTCAACAATTAAACACCTTAACAATGACCAGCCGCTTTGACATTTTCCAGTCAGGCTTCCGTGCTCACCACAGTACAGAGACCGCCCTTATCAAGGTGTTTAATGACATCGATATAAATATAGACAGTGGAAGAACCACAGTGTTGGTACTATTGGACCTCAGTGCAACATTTGATACTGTCGATCACTCCATCCTGTTAGAACGCCTAGAAAACTGGGTCGGCCTTTCTGGTACAGCTCTCAACTGGTTGAAATCCTACTTAAATGACAGTGACTTTTTGTGTCAGTAGGTAACTTTACATCTCAGACGACAAAAATTACATGTGGGGTTCCCCAAGGGTCCATCCTGGGTCCTACATGCTCCCTCTAGCTCAGTTAATGCACTGAGTAAATGCCTAGAAGAAATCAATGCATGGATGTGCCAAAATTTTCTTCACCTGAATAAAAACAAAACTGAAGTAATAATCTTTGGACCAATAGAGGAGAGATCAAAAGTAAGCACACAGCTTCAGCTGCTTCAGCTAGAAACCACTGATCAGGCCCGAAATCTGGGTGTAATGATGGACTCAGACCTGAACCTCCAAAAGCATCTAAAGACAGTTACAAGGTCAGCTTACTATCACCTGAAAAACATTTACAGAATTAAAGGACTAATGTCTCAGCAGGATCTGGAAAAACTAATTCATGCGTTTATTTTTAGTCGAATTGATTACTGCAGCCGTGTTTTCACAGCTCTGCCTAAAAAGCTAAGACTCACTAAGACTCAGAAAGTAGAGCACATCACCCCAGTTCTAAAGTCTTTACACTGGCTCCCTGTATCTCAGAGAATATACTTTAACATCCTCCTGTTAGTCTATAAATCACTGAATGGTTTAGCAACTAAATACATCACAGACTTCTTATCAGTGTATCAACCCTCCAGACCTCTAAGGCTGTCTGGCTCCAGGCTACTCCGCATACAAATAAATTTGACTTGCCTTGCCTTGCCATTGCAGAACCTCAGGTCGAACCCTCTCAGGAATGAACAAACGGTCAGCGGGGCAGTCACTAGGAGTGAGTTGTTCTAGTTGAGCTTGCCTAACCAACTGCTCAATCTCCCAGGAAAGGGTAGCCACCACATAAGAGGGTGGCAGGATGGTCTCACGTTCCTGTTTAGGTGAGTCAGCCTCTGTTAACTGCCTAGAAAAAAAGCACAGGGCAGCAACTGGTGTGCAGGATGGTCAATCTTGGACTGAACTGCCCCTACTCCGGTTGCTGAGGCATCCACTTCAACAATAAACTGCTTACAGGGATCTGGCTGGATGAGAATTTGTGGAGAAGTGAACAACAGTTTTAGTGCTTTGAAAGCTGCTGCTGCCTCAGGAGACCACACAAAAGGTTATTTGACAGATGTGAGTTTAGTTAGTGGTTGGGCCACAAGGCTGTAGTTCTTAATAAACTTTTGATTAGTATGTCGTCCAGGTAAACAAACACAAAGTGGTTCAGGATGTCCCTTAACACATTGTTCACATGGGCCTGGAAGACATTAGTTAGACATTAGGGCATTAGTTAGGCCAAACGGCATCACCAATTACTCAAAATGGCCTAAGGGGGTCTTAAAAGCAGTCTTCCATTAATCCCCTTCATGGATGCGGACCAGATGGTATGCATCACGCAAATCTAGCTTCAAAAACACCGTAGAACCATGAAGTAGTTCAAACGCTGAGAACTTGAGTGGTAACGGGTACTTGTTTTTTTTTTTTACAGTAATCTGATTTAGACCCCTATAATCAATACATGGACGTAAAGTGCCGTCCTTTTTGCTGACAAAGAATCCAGCACCCAAAGGGGATGATGAGCGACGTATAAGACCAGCAGCCAGGGATTCGTTTATATAGTTCTCCAGGACCTTGTGTTCTCGTTTGGATATAGTAGAGGTGACCAGAAGGAAGTGGAGCATTCGGAAGGAGATCAATAGAACAGTCATATGGTCTATGTGGGGGTAGCGAGAGAGCTTGGGTCTTACTGAACACATCAGCAAGGTTGTGGTATTCTTGAGGAACTAGTGAAAATCTGGAGGTTCTGTACTTTTATTATTGGTATTAAACTCGAGCAACGCAGAACAAAGACAGTTGCATGAACAGGAAAGACTCCAACTGATTATCTGTTATAAGAATTATTATTCTGAAGTCACTATGGCCTGACACCACTCGGACAGAGGAGGCCTGGAGACCTGATGTCTGTGTATAAGTTCCACTGTTTGCCGAGTGCAAGGCTGAATGCTGCGTAGAATGATTATTGTCTATGATAGACTGTCTTTGTTATGTCTCAAACCAAGGCCACGGTGCAGTATTAGGGGAAGCCTGAAAAGCGAGGCAGGCAGAGACAGGGCAGACGCAGACTGCAGCGGGACCGTGGGGTGCGATTTACTTTCCATCTATGTGATCTCTGCTCTGTTTCTCAATAAAAGTGCTGGAACGTCATCACCGCCGTCTCCTCATTTAGTAAAGATGGGAACTCAGTTATCTTTGCTTAGAATTCCTATAACATTATCCTCCACGTGGATCAATCTATATGGGGGTTATGAAGTCTCAACCAGGGATATCCTAACACGATACTGGAACTGGAGTCTGGAATAATCTTAAATCGAATTACTTCCCTGTGGTTACCCAATGTGATTTTCATAATAGGGGTTGTTTGGTGGGTGACATGGAACAACAATTTGCCATTTAGACCATTAGCAGACAACAAGTGCGTTGGTTCAAAATGAACGTAAAATTTTTTCATCAATGCTTCATCAATAAAATTGTCTTCGGCTCCAGAGTCAATCAAGGCAGTTAAGGAATGGGAAACAGGCTCATGACATAGATTAACATTTACCTGAAGACGACTGGAGAGAGGTTGGTGAATGTCACCTTTGCTCATTAAACTCCCTGCTTCTAATGAGCTCTGTCTTTTGGCCTCACTGGGCAGCTGGATATTTTGTGACTGAACTTGCTACAATAAAAACAGTCACTGGCTTGGAGACGTCTCAGCATTTCAGTGGCTGATAGGCGTGTGTCTCGTTTATGCATAGGTTCCCCACCAGGAGGCTCTAGAGTCTGCGACTGTTCGGGGTGAGAGACAGGGGAGGCGCTGTTTTAGCAGACGTTTGGAAGTGCCTCCAGCATGGTCCGGATGATCAAACACAATAGACTTCTCACTTTGAAGAAGAAGAGGAGGCCACAATTGAAGTGGTTGGATGCATGGTCCTTTCTGTACCAGATGGTCCTGCTTCCTCCTTCCTGTAATAACATTGAGATAGGTTAGTTCACTGCCAAGTTTTAAGATAATGAGATGATAAATTATTTCCTACTGTTCTCCAAAAAGCAGCGAAACAACAAAATCAGTGTTGTAAAACAGCAGTTTATTGGAAGTGTAAGTAATATAACGGCTTCATAAAATCCTGTTAGATCATCCGACATGCAGTACAGGTAAATATTCCATTGGTCTGCAGGAGCAGGGGGAGGGTGGTAGTAACTAAACTTTCTGAATAAAAGACAATAACTTATTTCTGACTGCTCCAAAAATAGCAAAATACCACAAAACAATACTGGTATAAAACAGTAGTTGAATTGGGAAAGTCAAAATGATATAAATACGTTATCTAAGTGTGGCGTCACTAGATGAAACTCAGGAATATTGTGCAGTTTAAATTTCTAGACCCGAATAAGTTGCTCAACAGCGCCACCCTGGGAATTTCAGCCAGGGAATATTACCTTCTTTTTAAGGCACACAGGTTCAGTTATGCATAGATTGAGACATCTGAGACAGTTTCAAATTTACAAAAAGCTATTTATTAAATTATTTTAAAATACTCTTTTTAAAACCAGTTCTTTATAACAAATAAAAATAAGAAAAACAGAAGAAACTACAGTAGATGAGGTTACCAGCAGAAGGGGCCACTATAGGGACAGCATCCACCAAACACAGCTAACAAAAACCCTTTAAAGCACCAAACACAGTGAGACAACCCAAACTCAGGAATCACGGCACACAGAAGAGAAAGACACCGTTGCCACACCAGCACCGCCACCGGACCTCAGCAACTGCCAGCAGAAAAAAACAGTTAATAAATGCAACAACCTTGAACCTAATGCAAAAGAAAAACAATGTCAGCCCAAATAAATAAACAGTTATATAAAGAACCAAAAGGACTGGAACAAAATAAAAAATAAAAAAAACATAGAAAATACAAGTTAAAATATCATCAGAACCAGGGGTGGCCCTCTGGCCTTGCCACAGCAAGAGGCGAACTGGGCGCGCCGATGCCGCACCCCAAACACCACTTTCATTGGGGCGTGTGACCGCCACCACAGTCCAAATTTGACTGGTTAGCGTGCAGAAATCCGGAAGACAAAAGAGCAGCAATGGTCCAAATATGGGGAGACCTGCCAATCCACACAAACGCACACACACTCGTAGAACGAGGAAGAGGAGGAGAGCAGTACAGTGGCGTTTTACTTCCAGGAAATAAAAGCAGTATGCACCACACTTAGCGATTTGTTGCCATTTACCGCCAGAACCCACGAGATGCAAGCCACACAATGGGAGCACTTTGTGTAGAAATATGTATATTTCTATACCACTACATTTGGTTGTTTAAGCCATCCGACTTACAGTAAAAGTAAAAATTCTATTGTGCTGCTGGAGTGGGAGGAGGGAAGAGGTGGGAAGCTAATCACAACACATTATTACCTACAGCTCTCCAAAAAAAGCAAAATACCATAAAACAACCATGTTATTCATGACTGTAACTAACTGCAGTCGACATGTAAGGTAAAGATGCTGATAATAAAAAGTAACCATATGCCTTACTCATGAACTGGGTTCATATTTGTCTTCTTCAAAATATGTGTTAGAGTCAGAAGATTCCTCTATCTCAGAATCACTCTCCCTCATAATTTTCCTCCAAAGCCTCCTGAATAGTAAATTTTCTCTTCTGTGCCATTACGACGGCAGATATTCTCCGAAGAGATATCGACACCGCCGAAGAGATAAGCAAAAACAACAAGCCACCTGCATCTGCTGTGGGTAAAGCAACACGTGTGCAAAGAAGCTGTGGCAGTGAGTTGTACAGTCTCTAGTACGCACAACAATTACGTCACTGAGACACATTTGACAAAGACGTGCTATACCTTGCTGGAAAGGCCAAAGTCTCTAGCTTCCAACAATACCAGCCATGGGGGGATGGGGCGGAGCATGTCCATGTCCACGGTACTGGTATGGGCAGGCTTAAGGGATTTATATCCCATCGGTGTATTAAACCCTTATGGAAATAAAGTTTATCATAACTGTAAAACACACTCAAAACACATTAGCATAGAATTGTTTCAAAGGTCGACAACTGGTAGCTTAGCCAAAACACAGTACACAATACACAATACATTCAAAGTAAACCATTTTAATTTCCCTGCTCATTTTTGTCAAACCTCTGTCTCTGTTTTTGTTTTGTTGACTTTGGGGCATTTGGTTGCAACTAATTACTCCAGGATGAAGTTGGTTCCCTGGGCAGGTGGCAAGGAAGCGGCTATCACCCTCCTTTGTGAATCCCGGCTAGGATGAGTTCTTCCCACAATGCCAGTGGGCTGTGCTCAGCCTGTGGGGGTGTCACAACGTGGGGATTGCTACACGGCATTGGTATGGCTTGGTCCCCGGATCAGCTTTCCCATCGACAGCTTAGAAAGATCATTGCTGCTTTGATTTTGTTTCACAGGAAGCAGTCAGTACTAAGCTACAATTCTAGCCTGCGCCCATGCGACAGGTCTGCGAACATTCCATTCAGGCCCACAGAAAAAGAGGACGATGAGAGGCGTCTCTCCTGTGCTGCTCCAAGCATTGGGCAAAGAGAACGATTGTTCCAGGGAGCTAGGTTTTATGGAGTGGGCACCCTGCTGTGAGAACAATACCCTGGGGAGGGAGTCTCTGCTGCTTCTCACAGCAGTAGAGACAGTCCGATTTTATTTCACTCTTGGCTTAAAGCACAACACACCTCACCTTTGAATCTATTGTAAACCAACTCTGTAAGATCTACTTCGATCACCTTCATAACAGTTACAGTCTTTACCCCACTCTCTCCTTACCAGAAGCAGGAAAACTGATCCACACCTTTGTCTGCTCCAGACTGGATCTTTAGGAAGTATTTAGAGCCTCTAATATGTCCAGAACTATGCAGATATGATCCTGATAAGAGTGAAAATATGAACACATTACACACATTCTACACTCACTTCACTGGTTTCCCATTTCCACTAGGATCAAATAGAAAATATCTATTCTCTCTCCTCAAAGAATTACTCATCACAGAAACTACAACACATGTACAATAAATCATAATTTTTAGATCTTTACTGAGTTCCTTAGCCTTTCCAATCATTTCAATTCAATTCAATGAAAAAAAGATTAATCCCAAACAGAAATACAGGTGTAACTCAGGTTTTAGGGGTTTATTCCACGAGTTGTTGTAGATGCAGCTGGCCAGTCTATATTTTTTGCAGTCTGTTGCATTTAAGTCTCATTAGGGAAAATAACAAGTTGACCAGTACACATTTTGTTACATAATTTTAACAGTTTAAGTTTGTCTAAGCAGTTTGTTATAATTAGTGGGACCAAAGCATAATGGTATTTGTTGATGATTCTGTCATTGATCCAGTCATTGTAAAATTATTGAATAAAATAGCCCTTCTAAGCATTTTCAAAATAATCTAGCTCTTCCATTCAAGGTTGTATGAAGGAAACAGAATCTATATTTCATAGTAAATGTTGCGTCTCTTTGTTGTTACACTTTAATATGACTTGAGGCAGTCACCTGTCACTACCCAAAGATGACAGCGTCCTGCTGAATGATGCATGCTGGGATCATTGACTACAAACGTGCAGGGGACCAGCAATTTGGTATCTTCGCCTCCAGAGTATTTCAGGTTGTAAGAACTTTTGAATAAAATAGTCTGTTTCTTTATATTAAGGACCTTATCTGTTCACAAGTTTTTTTTTATATCGGCACACATCATATTTATCTGACCTTCTCCTAACATAAAAAAAATATTTTAAGAGTTACTAACAAAGCAGCAGGGGCATCAGTCGCTGACTCTGAAGGTTAACTGACTTTACATCAGCTACCTGTCTATTACTCATTAATGCTAATTTACTCACTGAACCTCCTTCCCTTCTACCTTGGTTTGATAAATTTGTTTTTGACCTGTTCAAGCTTTGTTAATGGTTTACTTTGTTTTAATCAGTCTAAAAACATATCTCCAATTTATATCATCAGTTAAAAGTTCATCATCAACGATAGCCTGAGTAAATACAAAGTCAATGTACGTTTCAGATGATGATTTCATTCATTATAGGAAAAAAATATAAACCAACCTGATATAGAGTGAAAAAGTAATTGCTCTCTTTTTAAATCATGAGTTTGAGTAACTGTAATGGTTACAAAACAGTTTCAGAAAAAGAGAAAGAAAACATGAGCAAAATAATATGGTTTTGTATTATAATTTGGCAAAAATGTATATTATATTCTTTGATGCTTTTAGCATGTGGGAGATCGGGCGTTCCCAGGATCGGGCTCTTCGCGCTGTGCCCGGGAGATGAGGTCCTCTATCTCCCAATGCAGGGTGTCAAAGGTGCAATTTGGTGGCAGGATGGGAGCCGGTTCTTTCTCAGAGTCCTGGGGGGTATACAGGCGAGACAGGGCGTCGGGTTTCAGGTTCTTTGACCCGGGGCGGTAGCTGATTGATCGCTTGAAGCGGGAGAAGAATAGGGACCATCGGGCTTGCCTGGGGTTGAGGCGTTTAGCGGTTTGCAGGTGAGCTAAGTTCTTGTGATCCGTCCAGATTATGATGATCTGCTCGGATCCGCTGGAGCTGCTTCCGTGTCTGGGGCACGGGCCAGTCGACGACCTCCTTAATCTTCTCTGGGTCCGATCGGACCCGCCCACCCTCTAGAATCAAACTGAGGAAGGTCACGGGACACTTGTGAAATTCACACTTTTGCGCCTTTACAAACAGCCGATTTTCTAGAAGGCATTGGAGAACTAAATGCACATGGTGTTGGTGCTCGGCAAGGTCTCGAGAATAGATAACAATGTCGTCTAAATAGACGAACACAAAGACATTCAGGAAGTCCCTGAGAACGTCATTAACCAGAGCCTGGAAAACAGACAGGGCATTACAGAGTCCAAAGGGCATAACCCAGGGGTTAAAGTTCTCCGTCGCTGCGATGGATTTCCGTCATTTGGAAAATGAGCGCAAAATGTTCCGTGTACACTTTTTATTCAAGGTTTTAAACAGAAGCTGCGCTCAACCAATAAAACCTGGCAGAGCCGGGACATTAGCCAATCAGAACGAGAGTAGGGCGGGTCTTTGCAACACGGACTGCCAGTCTGAGGTTTATCGGTGTTTATCATTTTAACTTTTGGAAGAACATCTCAAACTGACCACAGATGGTATGAATGAAAGTAGTGGTGGTCAAAGGTTTTATTTGGGTTTATGTGAACCAGCAGGTCAGAAAGTTCAGTGGATAGAACAGCTGACAACGACTTTCCTTGGTAAGCGTGTCAATCTGCTCCTGCGGTTAATTAGTGAATTATTTTCACCTGTGGCCATGTCGCTTGTCAATCATGAGGAAAAGGAGGGGGGTGAGGATGTGCTGAGGCAGAGAAATACGGTGCATGTAGTTAAAAAATGCAGAATTAATAAAAACAAAACTGATAAACAGACTAAGTGGCCATTTAAACTGCATCTGGTTAGCAGAACTGTTTTATGATCCAGAGTGCAGCCATGCCTGGTTCTGAATGAAGGCAATATCTGGCAGCAGCTCTTCCCCCACGCCCCACCCCCTTTCCTCCTGGGTACGCAGTACAGGACCGTACCGGCTTACTTTCACCACTGGTTAAGACTAAAATTATTCATAACTCTGATCGCTCTGTTAACACGAACTGCAGCAGGAATTACGGATGGCCATAAGCTGTGAAAGAAGCGAAACAACTCAGCAGAAGGCGGAGTTTTGTCGTCCGCAGCCCAGATGGGCTTTGTGATTTTTATGCGTGAGAAATGCCATGTTTGCATGTGAAATGCCATGTGTTGCGTGTGAGCGTGTGAAGTCAGTGAAATGCGTGTGTCACACGGTCAATGCATGAGAGTTGAGAGCCCTGGCTTTAGCTTTATTTTTAGTCATAATGAGTGGGCTGAATAACGTAAACATTAATGTCCCATCAATGTATGTAACCCTTGTGGAGATAACCTTCCTGTTAAAACCATAAAATACATTCACATGATATTAGCAGCACCATAAATGGAAGGCTAGCGTGAGCTATTTCATTAGCCCTTTGTTCTAAACACCATGTGTCCAACGGTTTACAAAACATTTCCCAATAAACTTTTTAACTTCACCCTTAGCTCGCTGCCCAACTTGTTGATGCCTCGTGTGAGCTTTTTCCACATTGGCCGTTCCAGGAAGGACGTAAAAGCAGGGAGAATCGTTGGCTTCTTCTTGGCAGGCTAGCGCTTAGCTCTTCAACCCTGAGCTAACCAACAGCATGTGGAGGGAATGCTTGGGGTGTATGCGGCCTAGCAGAAACACGCATGTGTGGTCGGGACCGATGTCCATTCAATAGTCGGATCATTCAGCTTGTCTGGTGAGGGGAAGCATCCACTGTCTCGCGTCTGCTCTCCTGCAACAGCTGACAACAATGGACAAAGCTGTTACGGCAGTCTGTACTTTGCGGCTGGTTTGCTCAGCAGTCAGAGTGAAACTTAGCTCTGTTCCAGTGTGTTGTTTATCCGGATTCACTCAGGGAGGTCCTCCATTGAAACAGGCAGTCGAGTCTAGCAGACCCTGGATCAAGCGTGGCTGGCCCAGCTACATTCCTTCAGATGTCCCAGCAGAGGAGGCCATATGGCCTCATGGTTCAGCCAGCCTCCCTCTCCTCCTTTGTCTAAAGGAGGGAGGAGGTGACAGCTGGTAGCTTTGTCCTGGAGAGGTGGTCTGCGAGAGAGCTGCTGTAGAGCTGAAGAGGTCTGCAGAAGTGAAGAGGGCTCTTTGTCTGTGGGAGGAAGGTGTTATAGCAGCAGGACCCCTGGTGAGAGAAGGAGGGGCCGTCCCCGCGGGCTCTCTGCCTGTGTATCCTTTGCAGCAGGATAGAATTCTTTTTGTCCCCTCTTCCCTACTGTTCAGAATCCAATCTGAGATCAATTATGTATCATGGTGTTATTATGGCATAACAATGGACTGGATAACGCCCAGCAAACACGTCCAGGTGGGGCCCATGTGGGCCTCACTTGGGCTAGATGGGCTTCAGCTGGGCATGGGCTAAGGGTGGGCTGTGTTGCTGGGACCCATGTGGGCAGCCCATCTACTGCCCACATGACTCATGTGGGCAGTATATGGGCTATACCAAGCATGGGCAATAGGTGGGCTCCAGTTGGGCAGCCCTTACAAATTCAAAATGGTCAAATCGACATGTTAGAGCCACTGAAAGGTCTCCTTTTTTATGCTATTTTATTTATTTATTTATTTTTAATAAGTAAAAGTCTTTAATATTGCACTAATCCAGCCTATGATGCATAAATTATTTAAATAATTGAAATTGAAATCACTTCACAACCTTTCAGTGAAGCGGCTGAAAATTTTGAGATGTTTTTGAGATGTTTCATAAACTGGATCAATATTCTAATATTAGTTTTTAATGTTTCTTCCTTTTTTGTTTTCACACAGGTGAATTCTACTTTCATATTGATACACTGGAATTAATGTCAAACCAAATACTATATGTGCTTTGTTATTTTATTATTATATGTATAGCGTAATGATTTTGTACACATTTTATTTAGTTAATTCTGTTCTAACATCATCATGCTGTGGATTTAGTAGCTTTTAAGAGCTTTTTTAAAAAAACATGTTTTTCTAAGATGTCTTGCAAACGAAAGATGCTAAGAATTTAGTATTTCATGGCCTTTATTAACAAACTTTAGAAGGGGATATAAATTACCACAATTCTCAATTCAGTCACTAGGGGGCAGTGAACACGAGACAGGGGAACGTTTATAATGTTGATATTTTAATAGTTTCACAACTAAATTAGTATATTTTACGATCACCCAAGCTAATTAAACAAATACGAAAATGGTATGTAACAGAAGTAAACCTTGGATCGTCCAGGATCATCGATAGTATTGCTAACAAAACAGTAGTATTTCAACCGGACGTGGATTCTGACCACGCTTAGCCGGAAGTTAACGGGCGCCATTTTGTGCCGTGTTCCGGCTTCATTGGAAGGACGTTTTTTTTATCCTTGCGACGGAGATGGTATCTTTCGGACGACATACAGGTAAGAATGCCTCTACATCTAATAAATACTGTTTTTCTGAAAGTAATTAGTGGAGGAGCTAGGTTTAAAGTGTCTGCTGCAGGAATACTTTAGAGAATTCTAGGGGTTTGAGAGTATCAGCAGCAACAAAAAAAGCCACAGTTGTAGGTGACCACGACCGCAACGTGGTTGAGGACTAGGTTGAGCCAGCTGCTACCGCCGTCGGCTTGGAGCTTTGGCTCTGCAGCACATGCTATCGCCTTAAAGGAATCAGAGCTGGATTTGCACTATTAGACCTTAGTTGTTTGGGCTGTTTAGTGTGTTTCTTTTTTTTTTTTTTTTTTTGGCAGTCGGTATTTGACCGAAAGTTAAAAAAGGCCGTGAGCGTTAATGTTTTTTTTTCCCCCCTCGCTGCGCTCTCTGGACTTTTTTTTTCTTTCCCCTCGACGCGGTTCAGTGACCCGCGCGGGCCAGTGAGCGCACTCAGTTTCCAAGCCTGATTATTTCATACGACTTAAATTTTTTTTATATAGATGCGGGGTTGCTCTTGTTTCACTTTGTTTCTGAAAATGAAGTCGCTTTTTTTGGCTCTCAAATAAGTGACGATGCAGTATATATAACCAGCTGAAATCCCTCCGCCTTATAATGCACACATTGATGTAGTCACCTCTGTGATGCGATATACTCAAAACAAATCTAGCTTCACTTAACATGGACTTAGATCTGTGATTAACTCCAGAAAATGTTTTCTAACCAAATCATTTGCAGTTGTTGGTTGGAGTTCATCTGCTGTGTTTAACATAGCTGAAAGTTTCTTTTTTCTTTTTTTCTTTTTTTTATAGAAATGTCTTCAGAAAGAACAAAAAGGAGGAGAATAAAGACAAAAAGCAAAAGCGGAGCAACATTTGCTTGTGCTTGAAAATAAGTCTATGGCTTTGTTGGCAGATAATTCTGAGAACATGGATTCCATGGACACTTATGATGCTTGTGTTGACAATTTATCAAGTAATCATTCAGAAAGAACACAAAGGCAAATATTGGCAAAAACGGAGGAACATTTGCTTACCCTCGAAAAGGAGTCGGCTGATTTGTTGGCAGTTAATTCTGAGTTCTAAGTTGAACAGTAATCAATAATTCAATTAATTGGCTGTTATAGCTTTGGTAAAGCAAAAAATTCATAATTCTATTATTTCAGCTTCCTAAATAAGAATATTTCGGTCTTCATTCATGGCCATAAACTGAGTATCTCTTTTTGTGGACAGAACAAGGGATTTGAGAAGCACCAACACATTTCAAAATGTTTTAACATTTCATGATTATAGCAACCAATCTATTAATTGTTGAAATAATCAACAACTATACAGTAATCCATACCAGTAGATTAATCAACAATGAAAATAATCTAGATCCCGAGTTTTTCTTTGTCAAGTTTGCCACCGGTCCTTTGCCACATGTCTCTCCCCTTTCTCCACCCCTTTCCTGTCAGTCTACTGTCAATAAAAGCGAGCCATTAGAAGGTGCAAAAAAATAAATAAAAAAAATAATTTAACTTTGTACTGACTCTGTTCTCCCTTAGATCACAGCAGTGGCAGACATTGGAGGGAGCACTGTGGATGGGGCCACAAGACGGATGATGGTCTTCATCATGGACCATGACCTCTCAAGGCTGTATAATTTTGTGGGCCGGAATGGCAAGCAGGAAATCCGGTCTTTAAAGCTGTTTGAAGTTATATTTGGTAAGTGCATAATGGATAATTAATAACTGTAATATAGTAACTTTTGTCAAGATAAATTTACACTCATTTATTGGCTATGGTTATTACTGAAATGCCATTTCAGTCATGCTAGAAAGCTTAATTTAATGTAATTGGGATATTAAAGTGATCAGTTTTTGGTGAATATCACTTCAACATGGTTGACTTTACAATCCTTGCTGAGAGTGTTGTTGGGACATGTGAAGTGACCGTAACATATGTTTCCTGCAGGAGCTTTAAAGAAGAACAGCCTAACCAGCCAGATCAGCAGGAAGGATGTGGAGAGGGCAGTGTAAAATGGCTGATTGGATCACCACCAATCACATCGTGAAGTTTGCAGACAACACAACGGTGGTGGGCCTGATCAGAGACGACAACGACCAGGACTACAGAGAGGAGGTGGAACAGCTGGTGGGCTGGTTCAGAGACAACAGCCTGATCCTGAACGTGGAGAAGACGAAGGAGATCATCGTCGACTTCAGGAAGAACCGGCCTCACCACGCTCCACTGCTCATCAACAACTCAGCTGTGGAGGTGGTCAGCAGCACCAAGTTCCTGGGGGTGCACATCACGGACAATCTCACCTGGACTGTGAACACCACGTCACTGGTGAAGAGGGCACAGAAGCGACTGTACTTCCTGCGGAGGATGAGGAGAGCCCACCTGACCCCGCCCATCCTCACGACATTCTACAGAAGCACCATAGAGAGCATTCTGACCAGCTGTCTCTCTGTGTGGTGTGGAGGCTGCAGCGCCTCCGACTGGAAGAACGTGAGGAGAGTGGTGAGGACAGCAGAAGGGATCATCGGGGCTCCTCTTCCCCCCATAAAAGACATTTCATCTCAGTGCTGTGTGTCCCGTAACATCATCAGGGACCCCTCACACCCCCACCATAGACTATTCTCCCTGCTGCCCACTGGGAAAAGGTTCCCCAGCATCCCCTGCAGGTCCACCAGGTTCTGCAAAAGCTTTTTCCCTGCTGCCATCAGACTGTTGAACTGCTGTTGAACTGCTAAACTACAACCCACAAACTCTGCACAACATTTGCATTTTTTTGCATCATTGCAGCTCATATAGCATTACAAATGCTATTGGACTCCTAGTCTAAAATTGCACAAATAAATGCATTCATGCACAAATCCCCTTGCACAATCCAATCTGTACATAAATAATTTCTTTTTTTGTTACATTTCAATTGTTTGTATACTGTATACTTAAAATCTACTGTTTACTTCTAAATCTCTGCCGCACCTAAAACTGTAATTTAACTTCTACTGCGATTTACAAAAGCTGTATGAAACGAAATTTCGTTCTGTACGCACTCTGTGCATAACAAATGACAAAGTTGTCTAAGTCTACGAGACAGGGGAGGCAATAGACAGGTCCGCCCTTCTCCCACTAGATCCACTTCTCGCTCAGCCGAAGAAAATTTGTTATGGGACCATTTTTTTTTGTCTGTTCCATTTTTTGTCTTGTATAAAACTTTCATAATCTGTATCATATTGTGTGTATTATGCATCTGTAAAATACATATTATGCTTTTGAAATAATAAAAAACCTTGAACAATGACATGGCATTTTTATTTATATAGTGCATAGAGGCAACTCGCAGTTGACTGCAACAAAGTCAAAGCAGCATTCACAAAAAATAATACATATTACAATAATAACACAAAATGACACACTCCAAAATTAAATAGCCTGTAATAATAAAGGCTATACAGTGTAGGACCCATAATCAGCTGAGGGTCACTTGTGGGTGAAAACTGGGTTGCCCATGTGAAACCCACCCTCAGCCCATGTGGGCTTGCCCACAAGGGGCCACCATGGAACCCACTGACAAAACTAGCTGGGCCCCAACTGGGCTGCCCAGCTGGGGCCCACTCACCAGCCCACATCCAACCCGCATGGGCCCCTCATGGGTGTGTTGGCAGGGCGGGTTCTAACTGGATGAGACCAGAGAAAGAGTTTTTGTAATTATCTGGTTTTTTTTTACACAGAGTGGAGCGCGATGTGAAGGGACACTGTGGAAGCAAGTCGCACCAGAAACATGTTAAAAAGCCTCCTGTGGGTCTATGGACTCATTTTACTCCAACCCAAAAACACCTGCCAGACAGACGAGCTAAACCAGCCAAGATTACCTTAAACAATATTTAACTTAACGCAGAAGTTTAATAACATTTTTCTAATGAAAAATGTTCATCTTTAAAAGAAAGTTAAGTTTTTTTTCTGATAAACTTTAAGCAATTTTACTAAACTTTTTAAAAATTTAACCTCCCATCCATGGATTTTCTATACCTGCTTTGCCTTACAGGTGTTACATCATGCCGTATCTGATTGGAAAACGCGGCTTGACGTAACACAGGGTGGTGGAGGAGCTGGTGACCATCTCCAGAAGTCAATGAGCGATCTGTGTCAAATTAAAATGTATGATCTCATGATAGTGTTGGTTATGTGTCCCTCTTTGTCCATGGCTGTTGTTGGCCTTGTATGATCATAGGATTGATTTATATTGAATGTGACAGGGAGCCAGTGGAGTTAATGTACAGGTGTGAAGAAGATGATGTAATGATGCAAGCTGCTGTCTTTTGAATTAGCTGCAGTTTATGGAGGGTTTTAAAATTCTAAAGTGGAAAGGTGAGTGGACTGTGGACCAGTTTGGCAAAAGTGCGAAGGAAGAACTTGCTTGATGCTGCAAATATGAAAGTTAACCAGATGATGTTATGGATGTGGAAAGTGAAGGAGATTATGGAGAGGGCTGTCCAGGATGGCACCAAGGTTCTGAAGCTGGAAGGTGGGAGAGATACAGGAATTGTCAATGGAACTACCAGATTTGGTTAAAGTGGACTTTGCACAATAGGCAAATGAGGTAACTAAGGTGGCATGACATCCACGGCCCGGGAATATATGGGCTGACTAGAAAAAAAAAATTCTGTCAAATTGATTATTTTTGCTTTAACCCCTGGCATAACCAAGTACTCAAAATGACCTAGAGGTGTTTTGAAAGCCGTCTTCCACTCATCCCCCCAGCGGATCCGAACTAGATGATACGCGTTGCATAAATCGAGCTTGGTGAAGATCGTGGTGGACTGAACCGGTTCGAGGGCAGAGGAGAGGAAGCGGATATTTATTTTTTACGGTCATCTGGTTGAGACCGCGGTAGTCAATGCTCGGATGAAGAGACCCGTCCTTCTTCCCCACAAAGACGAAACCCGCTCCCAGCGGAGAGAAGGAAGGACGGATTAGGCCAGTTGCAAGAGATTCGCTGATGTATTTCTCCAAGGCCTGCCATTCGGCCTGGGAGATGTAGAGGTGGCTAGTGGGCAGCGAAGTGCCGGGTAGCAGGTCGATTGTCAAATTGCACTGGCAGTGCGGCGGCAGCGACTCTGCTTTACTCTTACTAAATACCTGCACCAAATCGTGGTATTGCTCGGGGACTAGGCTTAAGTCCACGGAGTCCTCATTCTTAATAGGTTTACATGACGGATGGCTGGTAGGAACGGCAGATTGTAAGCAGCGCGAGTGACAGGCAGGCAACCAGGACTCAAGCCGTCATTCAGCCCAGTTTATATGAGGGTTGTGCTGCTGCAAGCAAAGAATAACCCAGGACAACGGGAGCGTATTTAACTGGGAAAACGTAGAAAGGGACCTGTTCCCGGTGATTATCCGAAATCACAACCTCCAGGGGTCTGGTCTGGTGGGTGACCCTGGAGGCTTCCTCCATCCAGGGCGGAAACATGGAGGGGTGCGTGCAGCGGTACCGTATCGATTTTGGTCTGATGAACTAAGGAAAGATCAATGAGATTGAAGTCACAACCCGAGTCAAGAGCGGAAAGGTTAAAGATGCCACGGGAGGTCAGGACGGTTATTGGAAGGCAGAGACGCGGGGCCGAAACCCTTACTTGTTCCGCCGGCTTCCCCGCTACTGCCGACAGACCCGGTCTTTTGGCCGTACCAGACATGCGTTGATTAGGTGCTTCAGTAAGGCACAATACATACACAAGTTCACCTCCCCGTGTTGCTGCCGCTCCTCCGAGGTTAGATGGGCCATGCCCACCTGCATGGGCTCCGGAGGAGGTTGATCAGCAGAAAAAGATCGGCTTGAAGCGTGCTCAAGGGGAGGGGTAGCCTTCTCCATCCGGGCCCGTCTCCCACTCCGGAGCCGGCTTTCCAAACGGGTGGCTAATGCAATAAGCTCGTTGAGGGTTTCGGGTTCCTCAAGGCGAGCCAACTCGTCCTTTAAGGACATGTCTAGAGCCTGAAAAAAGCAGTTTTAAGAGCGGGGGGTTCCCAGCCAGCGGCGGCTGCTAACGTGCGGAATTCAATGGCGAAATCGGCAACTGGGCGGTTTCGCTGCCTGAGCGCCCATAGGCGGTGGGATTGCTGCATTGGATCAGAGTCAGCTGAAAAGACCAATTGAAACTCTTGGATAAAATCATTGAAAGAGCAGCTGAACTCTTGGCAGTCGGGAAAGCGCGCTTCCGCTCATCTTAATGCCCTTCCCGACAACAGGCCTAACACGAACGAGATTTTAGCAATGTCCGTTGAATGTCCTGACAGCCCCTTATTAAAGGGCTCTGTACGACTGGTGTCAGAGTCTGGTCCGCATTGCCGGCAGTAAGTCGGACTTGTTTCCGGTGAGAGTTGGACTCCGCCAAGGTTGCCCTTTGTCACCGATTCTGTTCATAACTTTTATGGACAGAATTTCTAGGCGCTACCAAGGTGTTGAGGGGATCCGTTTTGGTGGCCTTAGGATTGTGTCTCTGCTATTCGCGGATGACGTGGTCCTATTGGCTTCATCAGGGCGTGATCTACAGCTCTCACTAGAGCGGTTCGCAGCCGAGTGCAAAGCGGCCGGGATGAAAATCAGTGCCTCCAAATCCGAGACCATGGTCTTGAACCGGAAAAGGGTAGAGTGCCTTCTCCGGGTTGGGGAGGATGTGCTGCCCCTAGTGGAGGAGTTCAAGTATCTTGGGGTCTTGTTCACGAATGAGGGGAAGATGGAGCGGGAGATCGACAGGCGGATTGTGCGGCGTCTGCTGTGAAGCGGGCACTGTACCGATCCGTTGTGGTGAAGAGAGAGCTGAGCCAAAAGGCGAAGCTCTCAATTTACCGGTCGATCTACGTTCCTTCCCTCATCTGTGGTCACGAACTTTGGGTCGTGACCGAAAGAACGAGATCCCGGATACAAGCGGCCAAAATGAGTTTTCTCCGTAGTGTGTCTGGGCTCTCCCCTAGAGTTAGGGTGAGGAGCTCAGTCATCTGGGGAGGACTCAGAGTAGAGCCGCTGCTCCTCCACGTCGAGAGGAGCCAGTTGAGGTGGCTCAGGCATCTGGTTAGGATGCCTCCTGGACGCCTCCCTGGTGAGGTGTTCCGGGCACGTCCCACCGGGAGGAGGCCCAGGGGAAGACCCAGGACACGCTGGAGGGACTATGTCTCTCGGCTGGCCTTGGAACGCCTTGGGATTCCCCTGGAGGAGCTGGCCCAAGTGGCCGGGGAGAGGGACGTCTGGGCCTCCCTAATGAAGCTGCTACCCCCGCGACCCGACCCCCCGGATAAGCGGAAGAAAACGGACGGACAGACGGACGTTGAGTAGGTGCAAGGTGAACGATTAAATGCGAGGGATGTCAGGACTCAGCAGGCAGTGCTGAGTAGTTTACTGCCAGCCCTGCCTTCTCTGCTCTCTTCCTTCTCCGCAGGTTGCTGTAGTTTGGCAGGTGGGCGTGGCGCACACCTGCGGCTCGTTCGGCAGCGTGGCTCGGGAGCATTTAAGCGGCGGTCTGACAGCTGGATGACGCCAGAGTGTTAACCTATTGTGGTACAACTCAGTTGGCCACTGTCTCCTGACAGCTCTCCCGCTCCCAACGTTAAACCTTTGTCTCCTGTCTCTCAGGTTGCCTCACGCTCTGGATCCCACTCCAAAGCGCTCCCTCGTGCACTTGATGTCCCAAGTCAAGCTGCCTTGCTCTCACCGCTCCGGATCCCGTTCCAGAGCGCTCCCACGTATCTAAGGCATCTCAAGTGAAGCCTCCTCGCCTCTCTCTGCTTGGATCCCACTCCGAGGCTCCCTTGGTCTTACCAAGCTGGGCTGATGACTTCACTGGATTTCCCCTGGTTCCTGCAGCTGTCCACGGACCGCTGCTCCCACCATCCGCGCTGCTCGCACTCCGCTCCCACTCCACCGGCCCGCCCACCAGCTGCTCAGTCTCCTGCTGCCATTACCGGGAGTCACCCGCTGAGTCCGTCTCAGGGGTCGCGGGGCGGAGGCGCCACCGGAGAACGTCGGAGGAGGTGTGCACCACGCCCCCCTGTCAAACTAAAGCCACCTGTGGCAGAAAGGAAGAGAGGAAAAAAAGGCAGCCAGCAGAGGCCTGACAGATGTAATGATACTGATTGGATTTACAACCCTCAGTTAAAGCATTTATTTGGTACTTTTGTCAACACAGAACTACGTAGACTAAAAAACTAAAGTTTTTTAAACAAAGTTAAAGATGACCAATAAATGAAAACTGAACTGACATAGAGCATGTGTTTTCCTCATTGACCATAAATTCCTTCATGGTGGCCCCCACCCCCCTCTAGCTCTCAACCCTGCAGCTCCGCTCAGTCAACCAGATCTCACATAAAATGCCAAAACATCAAAGCCAGACATCATCACGAAAAGTACGTTTTCTTTGTTGTGAATGTTTTGAACAATGTTTCTACCAAGCAAAAACGATGTACAATTAATTACCAGAGACTGTGTGATATGGTTAAAATGTCTTCAAGAAAAACTGCAGCACATTTTATTTCTACATTTCTATTAGATTTAGTTATGCAAACTCATAATCAGCGATTTTTGTCCATAAAATTTTTAGCATTTAATGCTTCTTTTGCACACATACATACATGCAGTTTTGGCACAAAAAATAAGACAATTATACTAAATTATAGGTAGTATAATTATGTTATATTTAATTAGACTTTACGTGAAATCTACTTTTAAGTAGAAAGACTTGGAAATAAATCAAATTAATTACCACCATCCTGAGAAATGTGTGATTTCTTTAATTTTTTTTTCTTTCAGACACTACTCTGAAGTGTAATGATTAATGCTGGTGAACCCAATATTCAGCCGGACACAGAGTTATGTTTTTAAAAGGTTTATTGAGTGGTGGGTAGTGGCAGCTGAGGCAAGAAAGCAGAACTAGACTTGACAGATGAATAATGGATAAAGGTGCAGGCAGACAGGGATGAGCAGGAGACCAGAAAATGAAGGTAGTGACAGGCGATGTGGACACAGACACAGGCAACTTTTATCAGAAGAGTACAGCTGGCTGAGCACACAGGAACTGGTAGAGGAGGAGCACATGTCAAAAGACGAGATGAGATGAGACGTTCTGGCCGGGATGAGTTAGCTGAAGCGGGTATAAGTAGACAGGTGAACAGGTGAACCGAGTTGACTGTAATTAGTGAATACAGGTGGAGCTGATCTAGAGCAGAGTGGTGGCTGGAGGAAGACAGAGCTGATTGGATGATGGCTTTGAGGTTAAGAGGAGATTAAGAAAAGTCCAGAAAAGTCCAAAACAAACATGACTCTACCCCCTCCTTAATGGCAGATACTAGATGCCGTGGAAAAAAAAGTCCAAAAATCCAAACAAAATACAACTCAGACAGGGTGGGTGGAGGGAGGCCTAAGACGAAGGGCTAGAGTCCAAACACTGCATGAAAAGTGTGATTTTCGTCACTATGCGGCACTGTAGATTGTCGTGGAATTTCAGGTTAACGGCTGTTCACGGTAATTTGCAGGCAACACCGAAAACTGCCATGAATTGTCAGAAATTGACGTGGGCTTTCGTAGGCAGTGGTCCCCCCATGACCCCCCTCCTCCTAATTCTAGGGGAGGCTTTAACATGTAAATGAAAATGCTGTGAGCTATACAAACGCAAATCAGTGTTGCAGGGGGAGGTTTCGCCTTTCTTAGCAAGATAGAGCCACATTTCTTCCTTAATGCAGACTTTAGCTGTGGGTGATTGTAGAATGGTATGTGACCACAAGTCTTACAAACCTTTGTGGCATTGTCAGAAATCTTGAAGGTTGATTGCCATGACAAAAGCATCATGGCCAGAAGTTTCATCAACAAGTCTCCTGGTTTTTCACTTGTGGACTGATCACTTCGTAAAATGTGTTATTTAGTTAGAAGTTATAAATTTACTGAAGGCTGTGGCTGGAAATAATTGGGGTGCAGATAGACAATCATTATTAAACATATATAGGGCTCTCATGAGATCAATAATACATTATGGCAGTTTTATTTATGGAGCAACAGCTAAAACAACATTACAAAGAATAGATAGATTACAAAGTAGGGCTTTACGTATATGCACAGGAGCAGTGAAAACAACACCTATCAACGCTCTTTTAGTAGAGACTGGAGAAACTCCACTGGAAATGAGAAGAATGAAATTTGGTTTAGTATATTGGATGAAAATGTAACTTCAACAATTTTACAAACTTGTTGGGAATAAAAGGACAGGCCAAGAATGGAGTCTTAAAGTAAGACTTTATTTGGTGACTATTTTTCAGGTGCATTGATAGATGTGTTGTGTCCATACGCAGTGCATCCCATCGCATAGTACTGATTCATTGTTTCTTTTTTTTTACAGCTGCTGGAATCGAGGCAGAGTGTTCTAGCGGATGAGGAAGTGGAACTCTGGAAGTCCGCCACCGTCGACCTCAGAAGATGGCGCCGTCATTTCGTAGGCCGGTGTTGTTCGCAATTCTGTTCCCCCGTGAAAATCTGTTTCCCCCATGTTGGGAGCGCGCTTTGCAGCCGTTTTCCCGGCGCTTCTAGTTGATTTCTCTGTAAAACAAGTCCTATAATCATGTCGAGGTTGTAACATTCAGTTTAATTGGCAGCTGTTTACAAAATTGTAAAATAAAAATAAATAAACGAGGTCTTTCAGACATCTCCCGAAAACTTTGGGAAATAAAGAACAAATGTTTCTAAATTCTCAAAAATTATGTGTGATAGTGTCAGGGTTCTCTGTGTCTTGCTGCTCTAACTCTACTCCTCAGGTGTGTCTAGTTGGCTGAGGAGGCGTGGCCCACACCTGCAGCTCGTTGCAGGCGGCTTCCTCTGGCTTCTTAAGCAGAGCGCTGACAGATGGAAGACGCCAGAGCCTTAACCAGTCGTGGTACGACGTGGCCTCTGTCCCAACTCTCGGAAACCAGCTTGTGAGTTTTTTACTCTTCGTTTTTTGACTAATTTTTGGATTCTCTCTGTTTTCGCCTCAGATTTTGGTGCTTGGATGCACTCACCTGTCTTGACGTCTCGTCCGAAGAAACAGACCAGCAGAACCTGTCTGCTCAGATTTTGCTCTGGCGCTCCCCTCATACTTCCATGTTACCCAGCGAGGCCTGAGATCCCCTTTCCCGGGTTCTGTTGGTTCTGTGTTCACTCTGGTCAATCCATCTGTCAACCGTTGCCGATGAGGCTCGCTCAGGATCCCTCGCCAGTTACATCAGCCGTTCTCAGCCACTAGCCGCCTATCTCCAGCAGCGTAAAGTCATAGAGTCCTCCCGACGCTACTTCTTCCCGGTTAGGTCCGCCCAGCCCAATGGTAAGCTGCGCCACTTCTAGCAATTCTCCGGGTTCTCCTTTCAGAGTTACTCACTCCCTCTCTCTTGCAGACTCTCCAGCCGTGACGTTCTGACCCAGCCGAATCGCCTGTAGTTCCATCCGTAGATCTGCCTGTTTCCAAAATAAACATCTTAAATTTGTGCATTGCCTCCCGTTCGTATCTGCATGTGGACTCGTCACCTGAAAACCATGACAGAAGAAGGCTCTGGCCACCAAAGTCCAGCGGATACGTTCGGGCGGCAGATAGCCGCACAGCAGGAACAGATGCAGTCGCTAGGTTTTGCCGTCAATTCAACACAGGAACAGCTTCAGAGATTAGCCGCTCAGTTTAGCCAGCTTATGGACACAGTCACTTCCGCGATGACGTCGCCTGTCACTCAAGACCTCAGCACCCCGCCTCCCGTCGCTCAGAGTACTGAGGATCAGATTTGGACTCCGCCGCTTGAGGGCGTGTCACCTGGTCCGGATAAGTTCTCTGGTGACAGTGGGAGTTGCGGTGGTTTCCTTTTCCAGTGTAAACTGGTGTTTAACCGTTCCCCTCAGACATTCGCCTCTGATGAGGTTAAGATATCTTATGTCTTACGACTACTAACGGGTAAGGCTCTTAGGTGGGCCGAGGCTCGATTCCCTGATTGTCAGTCATTCGGGGTTACTTTTCAGGACTTCGTTACCGAATTTAAGACAATTTTTTCACCCGAGTTAGATTCGGCTCAACAATCTCGTCATCTCCTCTCTTTGAAACAGCGCGGTCGACGCGTATCTGACTTTTCTGTGGAGTTTCGCACGTTTGCCGCTGCTGCGGGCTGGCAGCCGAGGCCGTTAAAGGCAGTATTTTTTCAGGCTCTTGATGAGACGCTAAAGGATGAGTTAGCCCGGGTTGAGGAGCCTGAGGATTTTGAGGAGTTTGTAGCGTTAGCAATCCGTTTGGATTCCCGATTACGCAGCCGGAACCGGTTTATATCCAACCAGGTCTTGCGATCATCCACCTCATCTACACTTACCCATAGGGAACCCCGGTCCTGTACACCGCCTCCTGAACCCATGCAGTTGGGGCAGGTTGGTCTTACCAACAAGGAGCGTCAGCAGCGCTTCTCGGGAGATTTATGCCTTTATTGTGGAGGTGAAGGTCATTTCCTCAGAGACTGTCCTGTTCGGCCAAAAGACCGAGTCCGCCGTTCGTAACGGGGAGAACGGTGGACGGTTTTGGATCTATTCGCCGGGTAGCCGTTAAGGCGTCTGCACTTTCTCGCTTATGTTTGCCAGTCACTTTAATGTTCGACCAGGATAGTTTTGATGTTTCGGCTCTAGTAGACTCTGGTTCTGATTTTAATCTCATAGACCAAGCCATAGTGGACCAGCTCCGTGTACCTGTCGATCAATTACCCGAGCCTCTCCAGGTCTCGTCTTTAGATGGGCAGAAATTGACTTTGATCACCCATCGCACCCGACCACTAGTAGTGATAGTTTCCGGTAACCATCGAGAGCAACTATCATTTTTTGTTTTCCCGGTTAAGCGTTCACCCGTGGTTTTGGGGTTAGCCTGGTTAAAGGTCCACAGCCCGCAGTTTAACTGGGCTGAGTCCCGACTGGAATCATGGTCTCCAGCTTGTCATTCCCGTTGTTTACAGTCCGCTCGCCCCGTATCTGTTTCCCATACCACCTTGACAGATTCCGGAGACGTTATTGATGTCTCTCGCGTTCCGGAAGAATACCACGACTTACGGCGGGTATTCAGTAAGACTCAGGCTTGTTCACTACCTCCACATCGCCCTTACGATTGCGCCATTGACTTGTTGCCTGGGGCTCCACTACCGGTGAGTCGGCTTTATAACATCTCCAGGTCAGAACGTCAATCGCTCGAGAAGTACATAGGGGAGTCTCTGGCTACAGGGTTAATTCGTCCTTCTTCCTCCCCATTAGGCGCCGGCTTCTTTTTTGTCGGCAAGAAGGACGGGACCCTTCGACCCTGTATTGATTATCGAGGGCTTAACCAAATAACCGTGAAGAATAAGTACCCGCTTCCTCTATTATCTTCAGCCCTCGAGCCAGTCCAGAATGCCAAGATCTTTACTAAGCTTCATCTGCGCAACGCTTATCATTTGGTTCGGGTGAGACAGGGGGATG
This sequence comes from Fundulus diaphanus, assembly GCA_037039145.1. Classification (NCBI taxonomy): domain Eukaryota; kingdom Metazoa; phylum Chordata; class Actinopteri; order Cyprinodontiformes; family Fundulidae; genus Fundulus; species Fundulus diaphanus. The sequence goes on from CM073139.1 coordinate 8,392,441, forward strand.
AGTGGAAGACGGCCTTTAAGACTCCGTTAGGTCACTTCGAGTACCTAGTCATGCCTTTTGGTTTGTGCAATGCTCCGGCAGTTTTTCAGGCACTGGTAAATGATGTCCTGCGGGACTTTTTGAATGTTTTTGTTTTCGTCTATCTAGACGACATCCTGATTTACTCTCGTGACCTAGAACAACACAAGCAACATGTTCGTCTTGTTCTCCAGCGATTATTAGAGAATTGCTTATTTGTTAAAGCCGAGAAGTGTGACTTCCACCAGACTTCTATTTCTTTTCTTGGTCTTGTTTTAGAAGGCGGACAAGTGAGGTCAGACCCGGAGAAGATAAAGGCAGTAACGGAGTGGCCGGTTCCTGAGTCGCGCAAACAGCTCCAACGATTCCTAGGTTTCGCTAATTTCTATAGGCGCTTTATCAGGAACTACAGCCAGATAGCCTCCCCATTACATGCTCTCACCTCCACCAAGGTCCCATTCGTCTGGAGTCCTGAGGCAGAAGAGGCATTTAATAGACTTAAGTCCCGTTTTTCCCAGGCTCCCATACTCGTTCACCCTGATCCAGCCAAGCAGTTCATTCTTGAGATCGACGCTTCTAATACAGGTGTGGGAGCGGTTTTGTCTCAACAGTCTGAGGTTGATAGTAAACTACACCCTTGTGCATTCTTCTCCCGTCGTTTGTCCCCCGCTGAGCAGAACTATGATGTAGGCGATCGTGAGCTACTAGCCATTAAATTAGCTTTGGAAGAGTGGCGGCACTGGCTAGAGGGATCCGAGCAGCCCATCATAATATGGACAGATCACAAGAACCTCTCCTATCTGCAGTCAGCCTGTCGACTCAACTCCAGACAAGCCCGTTGGTCTTTGTTTTTCTCTCGATTCAACCTCACCATTACCTACAGACCTGGCTCCAGGAACGTCAAACCGGATGCTCTTTCTCGTCAATTTGCCCCGTTCGAACAGGAGAGAGAGCCGGAACCTATTCTTCCCCCCACATGTACTGTTGGAGGCCTGCATTGGGATCTGGAGGACAGGATCAACCAGGCCCAACTATTAGACCCGGACCCTGGTACGGGTCCGCCTGGACTTAAGTATGTTCCCCAGTCTGTTCGCCCTGAGGTTTTACGCTGGTGTCATGATGCTAAGTTTTCCGCCCATCCGGGTATTTATAGAACCCAGTCTCAGGTGTCCCGGCGATTCTGGTGGCCGTCATGGACCAAAGATGTCAGAGACTATGTTCTAGCCTGTCCTGTCTGCGCCCAGAATAAGTCTTCGACGCAGCCACCTTCTGGGTTGCTAAATCCTCTTCCTATCCCCAAACGTCCATGGTCCCACATTGCCATCGATTTCGTTACAGGTCTCCCTGTATCCCAAGGTATGTCAACAATTTTGACAGTTGTTGACCGGTTTTCGAAGTCATGTCATCTTATCCCCATCCGTAAGTTACCTAACGCTCTCCAGACTGCCCAGCTCCTCATAAAACATGTTTTCAAACTCCACGGTATCCCAGTTGACATTCTTTCTGACCGGGGTCCTCAGTTTATCTCTCAGGTCTGGCGGCACTTTTGCTCTGCTCTGGGTGCTCGTTACACACTCACCTCCGGATACCATCCTCAAACCAATGGCCAAACGGAACGAATGAACCAACAACTAGAGACCACCCTCCGCTTCCTCACGTCATCTTCACCTACTGACTGGAACAAGTTTTTGCCCTGGGTAGAGTATGCCTTGAACTCACACATCACCTCAGCCACGGGACGTTCACCTTTTGAAGTAGCTTTAGGATATCAACCTCCACTCCTACCCACGGGATCGCTCATTTGTTTCTGCAGCTGCCATCTCGAATAAGGATTTGATTTTGGATTTCTGGTCTACTCAGCCCAGCACTTCTTCGTCTGGCGGCCGTTGAGGGGGGGGGGGTAGTGTCAGGGTTCTCTGTGTCTTGCTGCTCTAACTCTACTCCTCAGGTGTGTCTAGTTGGCTGAGGAGGCGTGGCCCACACCTGCAGCTCGTTGCAGGCGGCTTCCTCTGGCTTCTTAAGCAGAGCGCTGACAGATGGAAGACGCCAGAGCCTTAACCAGTCGTGGTACGACGTGGCCTCTGTCCCAACTCTCGGAAACCAGCTTGTGAGTTTTTTACTCTTCGTTTTTTGACTAATTTTTGGATTCTCTCTGTTTTCGCCTCAGATTTTGGTGCTTGGATGCACTCACCTGTCTTGACGTCTCGTCCGAAGAAACAGACCAGCAGAACCTGTCTGCTCAGATTTTGCTCTGGCGCTCCCCTCATACTTCCTGGATGTTACCCAGCGAGGCCTGAGATCCCCTTTCCCGGGTTCTGTTGGTTCTGTGTTCACTCTGGTCAATCCATCTGTCAACCGTTGCCGATGAGGCTCGCTCAGGATCCCTCGCCAGTTACATCAGCCGTTCTCAGCCACTAGCCGCCTATCTCCAGCAGCGTAAAGTCATAGAGTCCTCCCGACGCTACTTCTTCCCGGTTAGGTCCGCCCAGCCCAATGGTAAGCTGCGCCACTTCTAGCAATTCTCCGGGTTCTCCTTTCAGAGTTACTCACTCCCTCTCTCTTGCAGACTCTCCAGCCGTGACGTTCTGACCCAGCCGAATCGCCTGTAGTTCCGTCCGTAGATCTGCCTGTTTCCAAAATAAACATCTTAAAACTGTGCATTGCCTCCCGTTCGTATCTGCATGTGGACTCGTCACCTGAAAACCATGACAGATAGCATGTAGTATACTAGAAATTTCCTTAATCCAGTAAACTGTCATATTTTACATTACATAGGGATGTACTGGGAAGTCTACACTCTTGTGTTTTCAGGAAGTCTTAGGCTGTTTCTCAAGTCACGAGAACGCGCTCGCGTTCTCGTGAATTGAGAAACAGCCATAATGCTTGTGTCCTGCTATCAACCATCCCATCCTCCTCTATCAGCAATGTAAATTCATAAATACACACTATGTGCTGGTATAGTGTTTTATGGCTTACTTTTATTTGTCAGGTTAAAGTGACAAAAGTTGGAAAAAGACCGTTTATCTTGCCATTTAAAATAACACAAAACAGCGTAAGAAGACCTCGTTTATTTATTTTTATTTTACAATTTTGTAAACAGCTGCCGATTAAACTGACTGTTACAACCTTGACATGATTATATGAGTTGTTTTACCGAGAAATCAATTAGAAGTGCGGGGAAAACGGCTGCAAAGCGCGTTCCCGACACAGGGGAAACAGATTTTCACGGGGGAACAGAATTGCGCACAACACCGGATCTCTCTGAACTCTGTGTGAAGCTGCAGTCCCGGTTAGAGGCGACGCCAAAGTACAGAGCCACGCACAGTAGGCGTCTGCACATCGGACCTGCCTCGGAGAGAATGCTGCCAGTTACCTCCAACCCCGAGGAGGCAAACGGACAGTTCACGGAGTTGAAGTTTTTGGATACGCATGTGTGGGCAGATCCTCGCGTTGTATATAGTTGTGTTTGTTTTAATAAAGCTCTTTCTTTGCATAAACATCTTCCTGGCAAATGTTCATTTCCTGTATTGTATTCATGTCCTTGATGGTAGCCTAATAATAGTGTAGTAGTGTAGGAAAACATGAATATACAGCATAATATGAATAAATATATATATATATATATGTATATATAAATAAATAAAAAAAAATATATATATATATATATATGCCAACCAATCACGAGCGATTTTACTTGTTTAAAAAGAAGTGGTTCCATCCAATACTCAGTGAGAACATTCAAGCCTGGCCTGGCCACGTGTGGTTTTGCTGCCAATCACGAGCAATTTTACTTGTTTCAGCCAATACTGAGTAGGTTATTCAAACCAGACCTGGCCAGCCACGCGGGTTCGCTGCATTCATATGCTAATTAGGGCCATTAGTACAGCTGATCGCTCTCCACATACGTCATTGTCCGGTTCCGACAATTTGTGGCACTGACAAAGCGCGGGTTGCAAATTGTCGTTAACTGCCGAAAATGAGGGAAATCTGCGGTAGTTTACGGGGACGAAAATCTCACTTTTCATGCAGTGACATATCCAAACAAAAGACAACCCAAAAAAGAGGAACTAAGAGCTCAGGTGGACGTCCTGGAGGCAGTCCTCGGTGGCATGGGCTCAGGCGGACATCCTAGAGGCAGACCTTGGCGGGCGAACTGAAAATATTTAGGCCCGAGCAGCTAAGCGCTGCGAAGGCCTATTGTATCTGTAGTGTTAATTATTATTAGGCCCGAGCAGCTAAGCGCTGCGAAGGCCTATTGTATCTGTAGTGTTAATTAGGCCCGAGCAGCTAAGCGCTGCGAAGGCCTATTGTATCTGTAGTGTTAATTAGGCCCGAGCAGCTAAGCGCTGCGAAGGCCTATTGTATCTGTAGTGTTAATTATTAGGCCCGAGCAGCTAAGCGCTGCGAAGGCCTATTGTATCTGTAGTGTTAATTCTTATTATTCTGCCCCCCTAAAGAGGGGCCTTTTTGGGGGCTTTCTCATTTTCAAAAACTCACCAAACTTTGCAGATGCATGGTGACTGTTTAAAAATTTTGTATTTTAAGGTCGTCACAAAAATCTAAAGAAAAATGCCTCAACGGCGCCACCTAGAAATTTTCAAAGGACCCTTTGCTATTCACTTACTTCGTCGTAGAGACATGAAATTTGGTACAGTTGTAGAGCTCAACAAGACGCTCAGAATTTACAATTAACGTCATAGTGCAAGTATCACAGGAAGTTGGCCATTTTAGACTGAAAGTCTGATTTTGACCCAATTTTTGACGTTTATAGCATTGGTATTTGATGGATCTCCTCCTAGAGATTTTGAGCGAGCGACTTGAAACTCGGTCAGTCTGATCATAAGGCATGGCCAATTAAAAGTTATCAAAACGGTGAGTTTTTGAGCTTGTTGAAGGGGCATTAGCAGGGGTCAAAGTTCACCTACTCGCCACAAAAAATAAAACTGTTATATCTCCTACACAGAAACACACAGAGGCATCAAACTTTCTTTGATTGATCATCATCGGGTCTTCTTTAATATCCAATGGTCAAATGATGACATCACTTAGGCCACGCCCCCTGACAACAGGAAGTGTCATGTTTTGCTGTAAACGGTCGCTATGTTACCCCTCTGAGCTAATCAACATGAAACTGTGTCCAGAGACAGAAGACATGTTGTTGTGTTGTGGATTCCAGCCCCAAGTCGATTCGATGGAGCAGGAGAGCGTGGCGGCGTGGTGAAGTCACCTCAAACGCCGCTGCCATACGTTTGGCTCTGAATTCCACATTTTTGGGCCGAGCTGCTTAAAACTCACTTGGATGCATCCTTATCCACCCCCCAACAGGAATCCATAACAAATTTTGGTGGGCGTGACCTAATGCCTCAACGGCGCCACTTAGCAATTTTCAAAGGACCCTTTGCTATTCACTTACTTCATCGTAGAGACATTAGATTTGGTACAGTGGTAGAGCTCACCAAGACGCTCAGAATTTACAATTAATGTCATAGTGCAAATATCACAGGAAGTCGGCCATTTTAGATTGAATGTCTGATTTTGACCCCATTTTTGACGTTTATAGCATTGGTATTTGATGGATCTCCTCCTAAAGATTTTTAGCGAGCGGCTTGAAACTCGGGCAGTCTGATCATAAGGCATGGCCAATTAAAAGTTATCAAAACGGTGAGTTTTTGAGCTTGTTGAAGGGGCATTAGCAGGGGTCAAAGTTCACCTACTCGCCACAAAAAATAAAACTGTTATATCTCCTACACAGAAACACACAGAGGCATCAAACTTTCTGTGATTGATCACCATCAGGTCTCCTATAATATCCAATGGTCAAATGATGACATCACTTAGGCCACACCCCCTGACAACAGGAAGTGTCATGTTTTGCTGTAAACGGTCGCTATGTTACCCCTCTGAGCTAATCAACATGAAACTGTGTCCACAGACAGAACACATGTTGGTATGTTGTGGATTTCAGGCTCAACTGGATTCGATGGAGCAGGGGGGCGTGGCGGCTTGGCATATTCACCTCAAACGCTGCTGTCATACGTTTGGCTCTGAATTCCACAGTTTTGGGCCGAGCTGCCTAAAACTCATTTGGATGCATCCTTATCCACCCCCCAACAGGAATCCATAACAAACTTTAGTGAGCAGGACTTAGTTTCTCTATAGCGCCACCAAGCAATTTTCAAAGGACCTTTTGCTATTCACTTACTTCATCGTAGAGTAATGAAATTTTGTACAGTTGTAGATCTCAGCAAGATGCTCAGAATTTACAATTAATGTCATAGTGCAAGTATCACAGGAAGTAAGCCATTTTAGATTGAAATCTGAATTTTGACACCATGTTGACATGGTATCAAATACCATCATCCTCCAGCAGGGGGCAGCAAGAGACCACAAATAAACCCCAAAGGAATCTCTCTTGGTAAGTAAGTGATCTTAACTCTTTGGTTTCCTTATATTTTTAAGTTGAACAGATATACAAATCCTGCTTGAAAACTGACAAACTCTTGTTCAATACATTTCAGTTTTTATTTATATAGCGCCAAATCATGAAACATGTCATCAGGGGTGGACTGGGACAAAAAAAAATTGGCCCTGGCATTTTGGATTAGACTGGCCCACCACATTTTTTTGTGTACTGAATGTGTATACCAACTGTGCAATACCAACTGTGCAATACCTTGAGGCCAGGTTAATGGAAGTTAGTGAGAGTGGACACTTAAAATACTTCCAAAATCTTAATTTATTAACACTGTAAAATGTAAACTCCACCACAGCACAGCAACTATTCTTAGATCAGAGAGAGAGAGAGAAAGAGAGGTGTCACGGTTAATCACACATATTATCACGTTACATCATTATAAGAAGTTATTGTAAGTTGCTCATCAGATCTATTCAGTCTTCCAGATACTGTAGGGTAACATTGGACTAATGTGCACTCACTGTGTAAAAAAGGATGCATATGACAAAATGAACCAGAGAAATGCCTCACTTGTCATCATGGAAAGAAAGAAAATATATAATAACATAATATAAATTTTGATTTACTCAGTCATTTGTAATAAGTATTTTATTTATCTAATTTCCTAATTTTTGATCATATTTTCTTTAATATCGCAGACTTTTCGCTATTTTTCATGTAAATCCTTGGTGGCGCTTCATAGCGAAGCCGGTGAGGCCGCAGCAAGCTTGGCCTCCCCTGGGATTGCGCAATCCCATGTTAACTGTGCTGACTTCCATTCTGTGAATGCATCATCCTGTCTCTAGATCATAAATTCAATTGTTCAAACAGATATGAACTGATTTTCCACAATTTAATATATGTGGATTACGAATTGTGTTTTGGTCATCAAACTGTGTGCAGATAACATGTTTTCGTGGTGCTGGCCGATCATAAACAGCAAAGAACTGGTTGTAGGTGAGGCCGGCAGTTCCTTGGCCGCTAGGCAGGGGGCGCTCAAGGGGCACCGCTCGTGATCCCCAAATAGTAGAGTCAAAACAAGTTATTGATGTTTTATTAGCGAGTTTTGCTAAACAAGTAAAGTACTAAAAAGACTCTAAACATACAGCTGGAACAGGACTGATCAGGGAAGGCTTTCCTCCCTGGCAGTGAGCTCCACTGAGACTAAGAGAGTTTTAAATCTGAAGTAGATAAAGAGAACTTTTACCGGAAAATGATGATATTTTTGTTCAGAAAGAGCGCCACAGGGACTTAAATTATAAGTAGAGGTAAGACAGTGATACTTATTCATGTTTTGTTTTTGTGATAAAATGTGCTTAATGTGGGTTATAGTTTTAGAATGTGTTACAAATGCAGAAATCCATCATAACTCATAAACTGTTACCAATAAAATGACAATTTTTTTTCATCAAAGAACCAATATTTTTCCATGTATCTTGGTGAATTTATTTGGCTCAATCAGTCTCCTTCAGCACTTTGCAACGAGTCTAGTCTGTAGAGTGTATATAATTTTAAATCTGACTCTGATGACGTCAGTGCCTCACCAGCTATGAACTCGACCGCACGTCACTGACTACAACCACCACCACCACCACCACCATATTTTACATCAGACACCGGAGCAGATGAAGGGCCTGCTGTTGGGAACATGTCAGTCAGTTTGACACATTTCGCAGCATCCGTTTGAAGAACTGGTTTCTTTTTTTCGTGCAGTTTCTCTGCGCCTCCCTTGCGTTTCTTATCCATTACTACTGTGAACACCGCTGCACAAAGTTCCACATGGAGCGTGAAGGTGTTTTTCTACTTTATGATTGGCCTAGCCCTTTAGACTGTCAGGGATGATAACCAATGGGCTGCAGTAGCCTGTGGTAAGGGCCGGATGATCGGAACAGACTCTTGCGCTGCTGATATTTTTCTTCATGCATTATGCAAATATAACGAGGCAGATATATAAAATAATAATAATAATAATAATAATAATACATATTATTAATATACATGTCGGGTCTGCCGGCCCAAACAGCACGTCGGCCCACCGGGAAAATGCCCGGTACGCCCGATTACCAGTCCATGCCTGCATGTCATCTAAAGGCAGTTTACAATGTCAAAATCAATCAGATTATACATATTAAGTCAGATTATCCAGATTGGTAAAAGAAATTCCTATATAAGGGAACCAGTTGATTTCATCAAAGTCGTAACAAGCAGCATTCACTCCTGAAGAAGCGTAGAGCCACAGGGAGAGTCGTTTGCATTGTACATGGCTTTGCAGCAATCCCTCATACTGATCAAGCATGAAGTGACAGCAGAAGGAAAAACTCCCCATTAACAGGAAGGAAAAACCTCCAGCAGAACCGGGCTCAGTATGAACGGTAATCTGCCTTGACCGACTGGGGGTTACAAAAGAGAGAGAAGAGACACAACAAGACAGACAAAAAAGCACAGAAGCACACATTGATCCAGTAATGTGTTTTACATTAGATGGTAATAGCAGGTGATCTGTCTTCCCTGAATGATGTCACAGCTAACAGAACGCCAGACCAGGTGTACCTACTATGAAGATAAAAGAGAGAGAACAGAAAGTTAAAAGCTGAAATGACAACAGTCATGCAAAATTGAAGAACAATAGACCCTGATGTCCTCCAGCAGCCTAAGCCTATAGTAGCATAACTATAGAGGTAGCTCGGGGTAACATGAACCACTCTAACTATAAGCTTTGTCAAAAAGGAAAGTCCCAAGAGCCAGCTTCTAGTGGAGGAGTTCAAGTATCTTGGGGTCTTGTTCACGAATGAGGGGAAGATGGAGCGGGAGATCGACAGGCATCGGATTGGTGCAACGTCTGCTGTGAAGCGGGCGCTGTACCGATCCGTTGTGGTGAAGAGAGAGCTGAGCCAAAAGGCCAAGCTCTCGATTTACCAGTCGATCTACGTTCCTACCCTCATCTATGGTCACGAGCTTTGGGTCGTGACCGAAAGAACGAGATCCCGGATACAAGCGGCCAAAATGAGTTTTCTCCATAGTGTGTCTGGGCTCTCCCTTAGAGATAGGGTGAGGAGCTCAGTCATCCGGGGAGGACTCAGAGTAGAGCCGCTGCTCCTCCACGTCGAGAGGAGCCAGTTGAGGTGGCTCGGGCATCTGGTTAGGATGCCTCCTGGACGCATCCCTGGAGAGGTGTTCTGGGCACATCCCAACGGGAGGAGGCCCAGGGGAAGACCCAGGACACACTGGAGGGACTATGCTTGCCTGGGAACACTTAGGGATTCCCCCGGAGGAAGTGGCCCAAGTGGCTGGGGAGAGGAAGGTCTGGGCCTCCCTCTTGAAGCTGCTACACCCGCGACCCGACCCCGGATAAGCGGAAGACGATGGATGGATGGAAAAAGGAAAGTTTTAGGATTAGTCTTAAAAGTAGACGGGGTGTCTGCGTCACGGACCAAAACTTGGAGTTGGTTCCACTGGAGAGGAGCATGATAGCTAAAGGATCTGCCAATCATTCTGGTTTTACAGACTTTAGGAACCACGAGCAGACCTGCTTTCTGAGAGTGAAGTGGTCTGTTAGAAATTACTAAAGTTTGTACACAACATACACATGTGGAATATTGCTAACGTGTTACTTTAGCAATATTCCAATTGCTAAAGTGTTACTTTTACATTATTACTTTTGGGTGTGTATCCACCAATTTAACTGTCAAACTTTCATAAAAGCTGTCTTAATGCAAGAAACGAAACCCTTAAACACATGAAATAATTAACTTTAAATAACTAAAAAGGTTTTGTTAACTTTTCACATGAAGCTGGATTAACAGCTAGTAAGATACCTTTGATTAAGTTGGTATACTAATGTTTAAACCAGGGGTGTCAAACGTACGGCCTGCGGGCCGGATCTGGCCCGCCGAACGATTTAGTCCGGCCCGGTGGCCAAATGCATTTTCATTATTCAACGGCTGTGTCTCCTCGGTGCATCGACCCATCTGCACCAGATTTTTTGTGAGTCGTGGGGGAGCGCTGCCCAACGCATACGTGTGTATTGCATGGTAGACGGGTGAGGAAAATGCATGACAGCTTCTGCGGTGGCTGGCGGCGGGAGGTGCGCGTACCCTAGCGGTGGCCCATAGGCCAGAGCGGCGCTTGGCTGCGAGGGCCGATCATCACCGCTTGCGGTTTTAATTAGGCCCGAGCAGCTAAGCGCTGCGAAGGCCTATTGTATCTGTAGTGTTAATTATTATTATTAGGCCCGAGCAGCTAAGCGCTGCGAAGGCCTATTGTATCTGTAGTGTTAATTAGGCCCGAGCAGCTAAGCGCTGCGAAGGCCTATTGTATCTGTAGTGTTAATTCTTATTATTCTGCCCCCCTAAAGAGGGGCCTTTTTGGGGGCTTTCTCATTTTCAAAAACTCACCAAACTTTGCAGATGCATGGTGACTGTTTAAAAATTTTGTATTTTAAGGTCGTCACAAAAATCTAAAGAAAAATGCCTCAACGGCGCCACCTAGAAATTTTCAAAGGACCCTTTGCTATTCACTTACTTCGTCGTAGAGACATGAAATTTGGTACAGTGGTAGAGCTCACCAAGACGCTCAGAATTTACAATTAATGTCATAGTGTAAATATCACAGGAAGTCGGCCATTTTAGATTGAAAGTCTGATTTTGACCTCAATTTTGACAGTTACAGCATCGGTATAAGATCTAACTCCTCCTAGAGATATCGAGCGATCGGCTTGAAACTCGGGCAGTCTGATCATAAGGCATGGCCAATCAAAAGTTATCAAAACGGTGAGTTTTTGAGCATGCTGAAGGGGCGTTGGCAGGGGTCAAAGTTCACCTATTCGCCACAAAAAATAAAAGTGTTATATCTCCTACACAGAAACACACAGAGGCACCAAACTTTCTGTGATTGATCATCCTCGGGTCTTCTTTAATATCCAATGGTCAAATGATGACATCACTTAGGCCACGCCCCCTGACAACAGGAAGTGTCATGTTTTGCTGTAAACGGTCGCTATGTTACCCCTCTGAGCTAATCAACATGAAACTGTGTCCAGAGACGGAAGACATGTTGATGTATTGTGGATTCCAGCCCCAAGTCGATTCGATGGAGCAGGAGAGCGTGGCGGCGTGGTGAAGTCACCTCAAACGCCGCTGCCATACGTTTGGCTCTGAATTCCACATTTTTGGGCCGAGCTGCATAAAACTCACTTGGATGCATCCTTATCCACCCCCCAACAGGAATCCATAAGAAATTTTGGTGGGCGTGACCTAATGCCTCAACGGCGCCACTTAGCAATTTTCAAAGGACCCTTTGCTATTCACTTACTTCATCGTAGAGACATGAGATTTGGTACAGTGGTAGAGCTCACCAAGACGCTCAGAATTTACAATTAATGTCATAGTGTAAATATCACAGGAAGTTGGCCATTTTAGATTGAATGTCTGATTTTGACCCCATTTTTGACGTTTATAGCATTGGTATTTGATGGATCTCCTCCTAGAGATTTTTAGCGAGCGGCTTGAAACTCGGGCAGTCTGATCATAAGGCATGGCCAATTAAAAGTTATCAAAACGGTGAGTTTTTGAGTTTGTTGAAGGGGCATTAGCAGGGGTCAAAGTTCACCTACTCGCCACAAAAAATAAAACTGTTATATCTCCTACACAGAAACACACAGAGGCATCAAACTTTCAGTAATTGATCACCATCAGGTCTCCTATAATATCCAATGGTCAAATGATGACATTGATTAGGCCACGCCCCCTGACAACAGGAAGTGTCATGTTTTGTTGTAAGCGGTCGCTATGTTACCCCTCTGAGCTAATCAACATGAAACTGTGTCCACAGACAGAACACATGTTGGTATGTTGTGGATTTCAGGCTCAACTGGATTGGATGGAGCAGGGGGGCGTGGCGGCGTGGCATATTCACCTCAAACGCTGCTGTCATACGTTTGGCTCTGAATTCCACAGTTTTGGGCCGAGCTGCTTAAAACTCATTTGGATGCATCCTTATCCACCCCCCAACAGGAATCCTTAACAAACTTTAGTGAGCAGGACTTAGTTTCTCTATAGCGCCACCAAGCAAATTTCAAAGGACCCTTTGGTATTCACTTACTTCATCGTAGAGTAATGAAATTTTGTACAGTTGTAGATCTCAGCAAGACGCTCAGAATTTACAATTAATGTCATACTGCAAGTATCACAGGAAGTAAGCCATTTTAGATTGAAATCTGAATTTTGATACCAAGTTGACATGTAAAGCATATGTATTTGATCATACTTGTCCAGCAGGGGGCAGCAAGAGACCACAAATAAACCCCAAAGGAATTTCTCTTGGTAAGTAAGTGATCTTAACTCTTTGGTTTCCTTATATTTATATATTTAAGTTGAACAGATATACAAATCCTGCTTGAAAACTGACAAACTTACTCTTGTTCAATACATTTCAGTTTTTATTTATATAACGCCAAATCATAAAACATGTCATCAGGGACAAAAAAATCGGCCCTGGCATTTTGGATTAGACTGGCCCACCACATTTTTTTTGTGTACTGAATGTGTATACCAACTTTGCAATACCAACTGTGCAATACCTTGAGGCCAGGTTAATGGAAATTAGTGAGAGTGGACACTTAAAATACTTCCAAAATCTTAATTTATTAACACTGTAAAATGTAAACTCCACCACAGCACAGCAACAATTCTTAGATCAGAGAGAGAGAGAGAAAGAGAGGTGTCACGGTCAATCACACATATTATCACGTTACATCATTATAAGAAGTTATTGTAAGTTGCTCATCAGATCTATTCAGTCTTCCAGATACTGTAGGGTAACATTGGACTAATGTGCACTCACTGTGTAAAAAAGGATGCCAATGACAAAATGAACCAGAGAAATGCCTCACTTGTCATCATGGAAAGAAAGAAAATATATAATAACATAATATAAATTTTGATTTACTCAGTCATTTGTAATAAGTATTTTATTTATCTAATTTGCTAATTTTTGATCATATTTTCTTTAAAATCGCAGACTTTTTGCTATTTTTCATGTAAATCCTTGGTGGCGCTTCATAGCAAAGCCGGTGAGGCCGCAGCGAGCTTGGCCTCCCCTGGGATTGCGCAATCCCATGTTAACTGCGCTGACTTCCATTCTGTGAATGCATCTTCCTGTCTCTAGATCATAAATTCAATTGTTCAAACAGTTATGAACTGATTTTCCACAATTTAATATATGTGGATTACGAATTGTGTTTTGGTCATCAAACTGTGTGCAGATAACATGTTTTCGTGGTGCTGGCCGATCATAAACAGCAAAGAACTGGTTGTAGGTGAGGCCGGCAGTTCCTTGGCCGCTAGGCAGGGGGCGCTCAAGGGGCACCGCTCGTGATCCCCAAATAGTAGAGTCAAAACAAGTTATTGATGTTTTATTAGCGAGTTTTGCTAAACAAGTAAAGCACTAAAAAGACTCTAAACATCCAGCTGGAACAGGACTGATCAGGGAAGGCTTTCCTCCCTGGCAGTGAGCTCCATTGAGACTGAGAGACTTTTAAAACTGAAGAAGATAAAGAGAACTTTTACCGGAAAATGATGATATTTTTGTTCAGAAAGAGCGCCACAGGGACTTAAATTATAAGTAGAGGTAAGACAGCGATACTTATTCATGTTTTGTTTTTGTGATAAAATGTGCGTAATGTGGGTTATAGTTTTAGAATGTGTTACAAATGCAGAAATCCATCATAACTCATAAACTGTTACCAATCAAATGACAATTTTTTTTTTCATCAAAGAACCAATATTTTTCCATGTATCTTGGTGAATTTATTTGGCTCAATCAGTCTCCTTCAGCACTTTGCAACGAGTCTACTCTGTAGAGTGTGTATATATTTGTAAATCTGACTCTGATGACGTCAGTGCTTCACCAGCTATGAACCCTACCGCACGTCACTGACCACCACCACCATATTTTACATCAGACACCGGAGCAGATGAAGGCCTGCTGTAGGGAACATGTCAGTGAGTTTGACACATTTCGCAGCGTCCGTTTGAAGAACTCGTTTCTTTTTTTCGTGCAGTTTCTCTGCGCCTCCCATTACTACTGTGAACACCGCTGATCAAAATTCCACATGGAGCGTGAAGGTGTTTTTCTACTTTATGATAACCAATGGGCTGCAATAGCCTGTGGTAAGGGCCGGATGATCGGAACAAACTCTTGCGCTGCTGATTTTATTTTTCTTCATGCATTATGCAAATATAACGAGGCAGATATATAAAATAATTATTAATAATAATAATAATAATACATATTTATATACATGTCGGGTCTGCCGGCCCAAACAGCACGTCGGCCCACCGGGAAAATGCCCGGTACGCCCGATTACCAGTCCATGCCTGCATGTCATCTAAAGGCAGTTTACAATGTCAAAATCAATCAGATTATACATATTAAGTCAGATTATCCAGATTGGTAAAATAAATTCCTATATAAGGGAACCAGTTGATTGCATCAAAGTCGTAACAAGCAGCATTCACTCCTGAAGAAGCGTAGAGCCACAGGGAGAGTCGTTTGCATTGTACATGGCTTTGCAGCAATCCCTCATACTTATCAAGCATGAAGTGACAGCAGAAGAAAAAACTCCCCATTAACGGGAAGGAAAAACCTCCATCAGAACCGGGCTCAGTATGAACGGTAATCTGCCTTGACCGACTGGGGGTTACAAAAGAGAGAGAAGAGACACAACAAGACAGACAAAAAAGCACAGAAGCACACATTGATCCAGTAATCTGTTTTACATTAGATGGTAATAACAGGTGATCTGTCTTCCCTGGATGATGTCACAGCTAACAGAACGCCAGACCAGGTGTACCTACTATGAAGATAAAAGAGAGAGAACAGAAAGTTAAAAGCTGAAATGACAACAGTCATGCAAAATTGAAGAACAATAGACCCTGATGTCCTCCAGCAGCCTAAGCCTATAGCAGCATAACTATAGAGGTAGCTCAGGGTAACATGAACCACTCTAACTATAAGCTTTGTCAAAAAGGAAAGTCCCAAGAGCCAGCTTCTAGTGGAGGAGTTCAAGTATCTTGGGGTCTTGTTCAGAGATGAGGGGAAGATGGAGCGGGAGATCGACAGGCGGATTGGTGCAACGTCTGCTGTGAAGCGGGCGCTGTACCGATCCGTTGTGGTGAAGAGAGAGCTGAGCCAAAAGGCCAAGCTCTCGATTTACCGGTCGATCTACGTTCCTACCCTCATCTATGGTCACGAGCTTTGGGTCGTGACCGAAAGAACGAGATCCCGGATACAAGTGGCCAAAATGAGTTTTCTCCATAGTGTGTCTGGGCTCTCCCTTAGAGATAGGGTGAGGAGCTCAGTCATCCGGGGAGGACTCAGAGTAGAGCCGCTGCTCCTCCACGTCGAGAGGAGCCAGTTGAGGTGACTCGGGCATCTGGTCAGGATGCCTCCTGGACGCCTCCCTGGTGAGGTGTTCCGGGCACGTCCCACCGGGAGGAGGCCCAGGGGAAGACCCAGGACACGCTGGAGAGACTCTGCTCGCCTGGGAACGCTTTGGGATTCCCCCGGAGGAAGTGGCCCAAGTGGCTGGGGAGAGGAAGGTCTGGGCCTCCCTCTTGAAGCTGCTACACCCGCGACCTGACCCCGGATAAGCGGAAGACGATGGATGGATGGAAAAAGGAAAGTTTTAGGATTAGTCTTAAAAGTAGACAGGGTGTCTGCGTCACGGACCAAAACTGGGAGTTGGTTCCACTGGAGAGGAGCATGATAGCTAAAGGATCTGCCTACCATTCTGGTTTTACAGACTTTAGGAACCACCAACAGACCTGCTTTCTGAGAGTGAAGTGGTCTGTTAGAAATTATTAAAGTTTTCACACAACATACACATGTGGAATATTGCTAACGTGTTACTTTAGCAATATTCCAATTGCTAAAGTGTTACTTTTACATTATTACTTTTGGGTGTGTATCCACCAATTTAACTGTCAAACTTTCATAAAAGCTGTCTTAATGCAAGAAACGAAACCCTTAAACACATGAAATAATTAACTTTAAATAACTAAAAAGGTATTGTTAACTTTTCACATGAAGCTGGATTAACACCTAGTAAGATACCTTTGATTAAGTTGGTATACTAATGTTTAAACCTGGGGTGTCAAACGTACGGCCTGCGGGCCGGATCTGGCCCGCCGAACGATTTAGTCCGGCCCGGTGGCCAAATGCATTTTCATTATTCAACGGCTGTGTCTCCTCGGTGCATCGACCGAACTGCACCAGATTTTTTTGTGAGTCGTGGGGGAGCGCTGCCCAACGCATACGTGTGTATTGCATGGTAGACGGGTGAGGAAAATGCATGACAGCTTCTGCGGTGGCTGGCGGCAGGAGGTGCGCGTACCCTAGCGGTGGCCCATAGGCCAGAGCGGCGCTTGGCTGCGAGGGCCGATCATCACCGCTTGCGGTTTTAATTATTCTTATTATTCTGCCCCCCTAAAGAGGGGCCTTTTTGGGGGCTTTCTCATTTTCAAAAACTCACCAAACTTGGCAGATGCATGGTGACTGTTTAAAAATTTTGTATTTTAAGGTCGTCACAAAAATCTAAAGAAAAATGCCTCAACGGCGCCACCTAGAAATTTTCAAAGGACCCTTTGCTATTCACTTACTTCGTCGTAGAGACATGAAATTTGGTACAGTTGTAGAGCTCAACAAGACGCTCAGAATTTACAATTAATGTCATAGTGCAAATATCACAGGAAGTTGGCCATTTTAGACTGAAAGTCTGATTTTGACCCAATTTTTGACATTTATAGCATTGGTATTTGATGGATCTCCTCCTAGAGATTTTGAGCGATCGGCTTGAAACTCGGGCAGTCTGATCATAAGGCATGGCCAATCAAAAGTTATCAAAACGGTGAGTTTTTGAGCATGCTGAAGGGGCGTTGGCAGGGGTCAAAGTTCACCTATTCGCCACAAAAAATAAAAGTATTATATCTCCTACACAGAAACACACAGAGGCACCAAACTTTCTGTGATTAATCATCATCAGGTCTCCTATAATATCCAATGGTCAAATGATGACATCACTCAGGCCACACCCCCTGACAACAGGAAGTGTCATGTTTTGCTGTAAACGGTCGCTATGTTACCCCTCTGAGCTAATCAACATGAAACTGTGTCCAGAGACAGAAAACATGTTGTTGTGTTGTGGATTCCAGCCCCAAGTCGATTCGATGGAGCAGGAGAGCGTGGCGGCGTGGTGAAGTCACCTCAAACGCCGCTGCCATACGTTTGGCTCTGAATTCCACATTTTTGGGCCGAGCTGCATAAAACTCACTTGGATGCATCCTTATCCACCCCCCAACAGGAATCCATAACAAATTTTGGTGGGCGTGACCTAATGCCTCAACGGCGCCACTTAGCAATTTTCAAAGGACCCTTTGCTATTCACTTACTTCATCGTAGAGACATGAGATTTGGTACAGTGGTAGAGCTCACCAAGACGCTCAGAATTTACAATTAATGTCATAGTGTAAATATCACAGGAAGTTGGCCATTTTAGATTGAATGTCTGATTTTGACCCAATTTTTGACGTTTATAGCATTGGTATTTGATGGATCTCCTCCTAGAGATTTTTAGCCAGCGGCTTGAAACTCGGGCAGTCTGATCATAAGGCATGGCCAATTAAAAGTTATCAAAACGGTGAGTTTTTGAGCTTGTTGAAGGGGCATTAGCAAGGGTCAAAGTTCACCTACTCGCCACAAAAAATAAAACTGTTATATCTCCTACACAGAAACACACAGAGGCATCAAACTTTCAGTGATTGATCACCATCAGGTCTCCTATAATATCCAATGGTCAAATGATGACATTGCTTAGGCCACGCCCCCTGACAACAGGAAGTGTCATGTTTTGTTGTAAGCGGTCGCTATGTTACCCCTCTGAGCTAATCAACATGAAACTGTGTCCACAGACAGAACACATGTTGGTATGTTGTGGATTTCAGGCTCAACTGGATTGGATGGAGCAGGGGGGCGTGGTGGCATGGCATATTCACCTCAAACGCTGCTGTCATACGTTTGGCTCTGAATTCCACAGTTTTGGGCCGAGCTGCTTAAAACTCATTTGGATGCATCCTTATCCACCCCCCAACAGGAATCCTTAACAAACTTTAGTGAGCAGGACTTAGTTTCTCTATAGCGCCACCAAGCAAATTTCAAAGGACCCTTTGGTATTCACTTACTTCATCGTAGAGTAATGAAATTTTGTACAGTTGTAGATCTCAGCAAGACGCTCAGAATTTACAATTAATGTCATACTGCAAGTATCACAGGAAGTAAGCCATTTTAGATTGAAATCTGAATTTTGATACCAAGTTGACATGTAAAGCATATGTATTTGATCATACTTGTCCAGCAGGGGGCAGCAAGAGACCACAAATAAACCCCAAAGGAATTTCTCTTGGTAAGTAAGTGATCTTAACTCTTTGGTTTCCTTATATATTTAAGTTGAACAGATATACAAATCCTGCTTGAAAACTGACAAACTTACTCTTGTTCAATACATTTCAGTTTTTATTTATATAACGCCAAATCATAAAACATGTCATCAGGGGTGGACTGGGACAAAAAAATCGGCCCTGGCATTTTGGATTAGACTGGCCCACCACATTTTTTTTGTGTACTGAATGTGTATACCAACTTTGCAATACCAACTGTGCAATACCTTGAGGCCAGGTTAATGGAAATTAGTGAGAGTGGACACTTAAAATACTTCCAAAATCTTAATTTATTACAGTTTTTTACAGTCGCTAGGACACATTTCTCAATACTTAGGTCACTTTTTCAAAACTCTTCACACAGTGAGGACAACAGAAGTATATGTGGGCTAAACTGTGGATCATTTATCATTGCTTTGGCACAAAATGCATTCAATGACTACATCTTTCAAATTACATTAATTCTTTTCTCACTTCGACACAACAACCGCCAAAACTCTGTGTACCTACAGGACAATTTGCACATGCTTACATACTGTTTTCAAAACTGTTAAACTTATGTTCAAAACAATAACATAATACAAAACTGAATAAGACAGCAATTTCCTACATTTCTACAGGAATATTTTAATGAAATATATTTTACATCTTAAAATTAAATGCTATAAAAATAAGTGGACAATTGGACCAACCACAGCTGATTCTCATTGTAGATGAACATCTACACAGGTGTTACTCTTTCAATTTCATTACAAAAAGAGACAACTGCTGAATAGTTTTGTATTGTGATGTAAACATGGACCCAGCCAGAAACAGAGAAGTGGCTGAAAGAGGAAGAAGAGGGGCTGGGAGGGGGCGAGGAATACGTATGCGTGGTGGAAGAAGAATAAGAGGAAGACCAAGAGCTGTAGTTTCAGATGAGATCAGAGCTACTGTAATTGATCATGTAGTAAATCATGGTCTCTCAATGAGAGAGGCTGGTCAGAGAGTGCAGCCAAATCTGCAACGCTCAACAGTGGCATCTATTGTTAGAGTTTTCCAGCAAACCAACAGGTAACTTGTATTCTGCAAGGGCATTTGACTGAGTTGCACATTACAGAAGTAAATAGACTTGTGTGTAATTGCTTCTGCATTTCTGCTTAGGACTCAACGGTTACCTCACACAGGTGGGAGAGGAAGGATGCTCACTGATGTGCAGGAAACTGCCATTGTTGATATGGTCATCAGAAACAATGGCATAAAACTCACTGAGATTCGAGACACAGTTTTGGCAGACAACATTACTTTTGCAAATATTCACAGTGTAAGCATCACAACTATTTCTAGAGTCCTGAAAAAACATCAGGTAAGGATGAAACAGTTGTACACTGTGCATTTTGAGAGGAACTCTGAACATGTCAAGCAACTCAGGAACCAATATGTCCAGGTAAGATCACAATAAAATACAGAACTGTTTTTGAACAAAACACACACAAATAATTTTTTTTTAGGTAATGTTTACTACTGTAACAGCTTATGTTGCCTTGTGGATTTATTATAGAGAGTCATGGAGATTGAAGGCAGGCAAACGCCCCACATTTTCATCTTTGTGGATGAGGCAGGTTTCAACCTGGCCAAAACACGGCGACGAGGAAGGAATGTGATTGGGAAGAGAGCCACAGTGGATGTCCCGGGCCAGAGGGGTGCCAGCATCACAATGTGCGCAGCAATATCCACTGATGGACTGCTGTTACACAAACCACTAATTGGGCCATACAACACTGAATGTCTCCTTGCGTTCCTGCATGATCTCTATGGAAGGGTTGTGCTAGGTGAGGAAAGGGATGCAGAGAGAAGAAATCCACCAACATTTATAATTGTATGGGACAATGTGGCATTTCACCACTCTCGTGCAGTCACCGAGTGGTTTGCAGCCCATCCCAGAATGGTGTCACTTTTCCTCCCACCTTACTCTCCATTCCTCAACCCCATAGAGGAATTCTTTTCCTCATGGAGGTGGAAGGTTTATGACCACCATCCACATAATCAAATGTCCCTCCTGGACGCAATGAATGCTGGATACCTGGACATATCAGCAGAAGATTGTCAGGGATGGATCAGGCATGCCAGAAGATTCTTTCCTAGGTGTATTGCCCTAGATGACATAAGATGTGATGTGGATGAGAACCTGTGGCCAAATGGAGAAGACCGAGTAGATTAGCATTACTATTGTATCTGTATCAGTGGATGATGTGAATACAAATTCTTGTATTTTGGAATTACTCCTAAAAACAAATAAAAGACATAAAATATATTGAAGCATTCTGCATCATGTCTGATTCATTCCAGTAACCTCTATTGCAGTGAATTATTAACCGAGATTGTATAATGCTACATGTTGTTAGTGTTTTTTAGGTCATTGTTTTGTGGGTGACAAAGTGTGTTTGTTGGCTGTCAACCTTTGCTAGTGTTATGGAAGAATGTGTTGATTTGAGATATGTATGAAGTGATTTGGTAGTTTTAGTGCATTTTGAATGTGAAATGAACTGCTGTGCCAAGCTGAAAGTTGGTTTGGAGAACTGTGTGAAGAATTTTGAAAAAGTGACTTAAGTATTGAAAAATGGGTCCTAGCGACTGTAAAAAACTGTAACACTGTAAAATGTAAACTCCACCACAGCACAGCAACTATTCTTAGATCAGAGAGAGAGAGAGAAAGAGAGGTGTCACGGTCAATCACACATATTATCACGTTACATCATTATAAGAACTTATTGTAAGTTGCTCATCAGATCTATTCAGTCTTCCAGATACTGTAGGGTAACATTGGACTAATGTGCACTCACTGTGTAAAAAAGGATGCCAATGACAAAATGAACCAGAGAAATGCCTCACTTGTCATCATGGAAAGAAAGCAAATATATAATAACATAATATAAATTTTGATTTACTCAGTCATTTGTAATAAGTATTTTATTTATCTAATTTCCTAATTTTTGATCATATTTTCTTTAAAATCGCAGACTTTTCGCTATTTTGCATGTAAATCCTTGGTGGCGCTTCATAGCGAAGCCGGTGAGGCCGCAGCGAGCTTGGCCTCCCCTGGGATTGCGCAATCCCATGTTAACTGTGCTGACTTCCATTCTGTGAATGCATCTTCCTGTCTCTAGATCATAGATTCAATTGTTCAAACAGTTATGAACTGATTTTCCACAATTTAATATATGTGGATTACGAATTGTGTTTTGGTCATCAAACTGTGTGCAGGTAACATGTTTTCGTGGTGCTGGCCGATCATAAACAGCAAAGAACTGGTTGTAGGTGAGGCCGGCAGTTCCTTGGCCGCTAGGCAGGGGGCGCTCAAGGGGCACCGCTCGTGATCCCCAAATAGTAGAGTCAAAACAAGTTATTGATGTTTTATTAGCGAGTTTTGCTAAACAAGTAAAGCACTAAAAAGACTCTAAACATACAGCTGGAACAGGACTGATCAGGGAAGGCTTTCCTCCTTGGCAGTGAGCTCCACTGAGACTAAGAGAGTTTTAAATCTGAAGAAGATAAAGAGAACTTTTACCGGAAAATGATATTTTTGTTCAGAAAGAGCGCCGCAGGGACTTAAATTATAAGTAGAGGTAAGACAGCGATACTTATTCATGTTTTGCTTTTGTGATAAAATGTGCGTAATGTGGGTTATAGTTTTAGAATGTGTTACAAATGCAGAAATCCATCATAACTCATAAACTGTTACCAATCAAATGACAATTTTTTTTCATCAAAGAACCAATATTTTTCCATGTATCTTGGTGAATTTATTTGGCTCAATCAGTCTCCTTCAGCACTTTGCAACGAGTCTACTCTGTAGAGTGTATATATTTGTAAATCTGACTCTGATGACGTCAGTGCCTCACCAGCTATGAACCCTACCGCACGTAACTGGCTACAACCACCACCACCATATTTTACATCAGACACCGGAGCAGATGAAGGCCTGTTGTAGGGAACATGTCAGTGAGTTTGACACATTTCGCAGCATCCGTTTGAAGAACTCGTTTCTTTTTTTCGTGCAGTTTCTCTGCGCCTCCCATTACTACTGTGAACACTGCTGCACAAAGTTCCACATGGAGCGTGAAGGTGTTTTTCTACTTTATGATTGGCCTAGCCCTTTAGACTGTCAGGGATGATAACGAGGCAGATATATAAAATAATTAATAATAATAATAATAATACATATTTATATACATGTCGGGTCTGCCGGCCCAAACAGCACGTCGGCCCACCGGGAAAATGCCCGGTACGCCCGATTACCAGTCCATGCCTGCATGTCATCTAAAGGCAGTTTACAATGTCAAAATCAATCAGATTATACATATTAAGTCAGATTATCCAGATTGGTAAAAGAAATTCCTATATAAGGGAACCAGTTGATTTCATCAAAGTCGTAACAAGCAGCATTCATTCCTGAAGAAGCGTAGAGCCACAGGGAGAGTCGTTTGCATTGTACATGGCTTTGCAGCAATCCCTCATACTTATCAAGCATGAAGTGACAGCAGAAGGAAAAACTCCCCATTAACAGGAAGGAAAAACCTCCAGCAGAACCGGGCTCAGTATGAACGGTAATCTGCCTTGACCGACTGGGGGTTACAAAAGAGAGAGCAGAGACACAACAAGACAGACAAAAAAGCACAGAAGCACACATTGATCCAGTAATCTGTTCTACATTAGATGGTAATAGCGGGTGATCTGTCTTCCCTGAATGATGTCACAGCTAACAGAACGCCAGACCAGGTGTACCTACTATGAAGAAAAAATAGAAAAAACAAAAAGTTAAAAGCTGAAATGACAACAGTCATGCAAAATTGAAGAACAATAGACCCTGATGTCCTCCAGCAGCCTAAGCCTATAGCAGCATAACTATAGAGGTAGCTCAGGGTAACATGAACCACTCTAACTATAAGCTTTGTCAAAAAGGAAAGTCCCAAGAACCAGCTTCTAGTGGAGGAGTTCAAGTATCTTGGGGTCTTGTTCACGAATGAGGGGAAGATGGAGCGGGAGATCGACAGGTGGATTGGTGCTACGTCTGCTGTGAAGCGGGCGCTGTACCGGTCCGTTGTGGTGAAGAGAGAGCTGAGCCAAAAGGCGAAGCTCTCGATTTACCGGTCGATCTACGTTCCTACCCTCATCTATGGTCACGAGCTTTGGGTCGTGACCGAAAGAACGAGATCCCGGATACAAGCGGCCAAAATGAGTTTTCTCCATAGTGTGTCTGGGCTCTCCCTTAGAGATAGGGTGAGGAGATCAGTCATCCGGGGAGGACTCAGAGTAGAGCCGCTGCTCCTCCACATTGAGAGGAGCCAGTTGAGGTGGCTCGGGCATCTGGTTAGGATGCCTCCTGGACGCCTCCCTGGTGAGGTGTTCTGGGCACGTCCCACCGGGAGGAGGCCCAGGGGAAGACCCAGGACACGCTGGAGAGACTATGCTGGCCTGGGAACGCTTAGGGATTCCCCCGGAGGAAGTGGCCCAAGTGGCTGGGGAGAGGAAGGTCTGGGCCTCCCTCTTGAAGCTGCTACACCCGCGACCTGACCCCGGATAAGAGGAAGACGATGGATGGATGGAAAAAGGAAAGTTTTAGGATTAGTCTTAAAAGTAGACAGGGTGTCTGCGTCACGGACCAAAACTTGGAGTTGGTTCCACTGGAGAGGAGCATGATAGCTAAAGGATCTGCCTACCATTCTGGTTTTACAGACTTTAGGAACCACCAGCAGACCTGCTTTCTGAGAGTGAAGTGGTCTGTTAGAAATTACTAAAGTTTGTACACAACATACACATGTGGAATATTGCTAACGTGTTACTTTAGCAATATTCCAATTGCTAAAGTGTTACTTTTACATTATTACTTTTGGGTGTGTATCCACCAATTTAACTGTCAAACTTTCATAAAAGCTGTCTTAATGCAAGAAACGAAACCCTTAAACACATGAAATAATTAACTTTAAATAACTAAAAAGGTTTTGTTAACTTTTCACATGAAGCTGGATTAACAGCTAGTAAGATACCTTTGATTAAGTTGGTATACTAATGTTTAAACCAGGGGTGTCAAACGTACGGCCTGCGGGCCGGATCTGGCCCGCCGAACGATTTAGTCCGGCCCGGTGGCCAAATGCATTTTCATTATTCAACGGCTGTGTCTCCTCGGTGCATCGACCCATCTGCACCAGATTTTTTGTGAGTCGTGGGGGAGCGCTGCCCAACGCATACGTGTGTATTGCATGGTGGACGGGTGAGGAAAATGCATGACAGCTTCTGCGGTGGCTGGCGGCGGGAGGTGCGCGTACCCTAGCGGTGGCCCATAGGCCAGAGCGGTGCTTGGCTGCGAGGGCCGATCATCACCGCTTGCGGTTTTAATTATTATTATTATTCTGCCCCCCTAAAGAGGGGCCTTTTTGGGGGCTTTCTCATTTTCAAAAACTCACCAAACTTGGCAGATGCATGGTGACTGTTTAAAAATTTTGTATTTTAAGGTCGTCACAAAAATCTAAAGAAAAATGCCTCAACGGCGCCACCTAGAAATTTTCAAAGGACCCTTTGCTATTCACTTACTTCGTCGTAGAGACATGAAATTTGGTACAGTTGTAGAGCTCAACAAGACGCTCAGAATTTACAATTAATGTCATAGTGCAAATATCACAGGAAGTTGGCCATTTTAGACTTAAAGTCTGATTTTGACCCAATTTTTGACGTTTATAGCATTGGTATTTGATGGATCTCCTCCTAGAGATTTTGAGCGATCGGCTTGAAACTCGGGCAGTCTGATCATAAGGCATGGCCAATCAAAAGTTATCAAAACGGTGAGTTTTTGAGCATGCTGAAGGGGCGTTGGCAGGGGTCAAAGTTCACCTATTCGCCACAAAAAATAAAAGTGTTATATCTCCTACACAGAAACACACAGAGGCACCAAACTTTCTGTGATTAATCATCATCAGGTCTCCTATAATATCCAATGGTCAAATGATGACATCACTTAGGCCACACCCCCTGACAACAGGAAGTGTCATGTTTTGCTGTAAACGGTCGCTATGTTACCCCTCTGAGCTAATCAACATGAAACTGTGTCCAGAGACAGAAAACATGTTGCTGTGTTGTGGATTCCAGCCCCAAGTCGATTCGATGGAGCAGGAGAGCGTGGCGGCGTGGTGAAGTCACCTCAAACGCCGCTGCCATACGTTTGGCTCTGAATTCCACATTTTTGGGCCGAGCTGCATAAAACTCACTTGGATGCATCCTTATCCACCCCCCAACAGGAATCCATACCAAATTTTGGTGGGCGTGACCTAATGCCTCAACGGCGCCACTTAGCAATTTTCAAAGGACCCTTTGCTATTCACTTACTTCATCGTAGAGACATGAGATTTGGTACAGTGGTAGAGCTCACCAAGACGCTCAGAATTTACAATTAATGTCATAGTGTAAATATCACAGGAAGTCGGCCATTTTAGATTGAATGTCTGATTTTGACCCCATTTTTGACGTTTATAGCATTGGTATTTGATGGATCTCCTCCTAGAGATTTTTAGCGAGCGGCTTGAAACTCGGGCAGTCTGATCATAAGGCATGGCCAATTAAAAGTTATCAAAACGGTGAGTTTTTGAGCTTGTTGAAGGGGCATTAGCAAGGGTTAAAGTTCACCTACTCGCCACAAAAAATAAAACTGTTATATCTCCTACACAGAAACACACAGAGGCATCAAACGTTCAGTGATTGATCACCATCAGGTCTCCTATAATATCCAATGGTCAAATGATGACATTGCTTAGGCCACGCCCCCTGACAACAGGAAGTGTCATGTTTTGTTGTAAGCGGTCGCTATGTTACCCCTCTGAGCTAATCAACATGAAACTGTGTCCACAGACAGAACACATGTTGGTATGTTGTGGATTTCAGGCTCAACTGGATTGGATGGAGCAGGGGGGCGTGGCGGCGTGGCATATTCACCTCAAACGCTGCTGTCATACGTTTGGCTCTGAATTCCACAGTTTTGGGCCGAGCTGCTTAAAACTCATTTGGATGCATCCTTATCCACCCCCCAACAGGAATCCTTAACAAACTTTAGTGAGCAGGACTTAGTTTCTCTATAGCGCCACCAAGCAAATTTCAAAGGACCCTTTGGTATTCACTTACTTCATCGTAGAGTAATGAAATTTTGTACAGTTGTAGATCTCAGCAAGACGCTCAGAATTTACAATTAATGTCATACTGCAAGTATCACAGGAAGTAAGCCATTTTAGATTGAAATCTGAATTTTGATACCAAGTTGACATGTAAAGCATATGTATTTGATCATACTTGTCCAGCAGGGGGCAGCAAGAGACCACAAATAAACCCCAAAGGAATTTCTCTTGGTAAGTAAGTGATCTTAACTCTTTGGTTTCCTTGTATATTTAAGTTGAACAGATATACAAATCCTGCTTGAAAACTGACAAACTCTTGTTCAATACATTTCAGTTTTTATTTATATAGCGCCAAATCATGAAACATGTCATCAGGGGTGGATTGGGACAAAAAATTGGCCCTGGCATTTTGGATTAGACTGGCCCACCACATTTTTTTTGTGTACTGAATGTGTATACCAACTGTGCAATACCAACTGTGCAATACCTTGAAGTCAGGATAATGGAAATTAGTGAGAGTGGACACTTAAAATACTTCCAAAATCTTAATTTATTAACACTGTAAAATGTAAACTCCACCACAGCACAGCAACTATTCTTAGATCAGAGAGAGAGAGAGAGAGAAAGAGAGGTGTCACGGTCAATCACACATATTATCACGTTACATCATTATAAGAAGTTATTGTAAGTTGCTCATCAGATCTATTCAGTCTTCCAGATACTGTAGGGTAACATTGGACTAATGTGCACTCACTGTGTAAAAAAGGATGCCAATGACAAAATGAACCAGAGAAATGCCTCACTTGTCATCATGGAAAGAAAGAAAATATATAATAACATAATATAAATTTTGATTTACTCAGTCATTTGTAATAAGTATTTTATTTATCTAATTTCCTAATTTTTGATCATATTTTCTTTAAAATCGCAGACTTTTCGCTATTTTTCATGTAAATCCTTGGTGGCGCTTCATAGCGAAGCCGGTGAGGCCGCAGCGAGCTTGGCCTACCCTGGGATTGCGCAATCCCATGGTAACTGCGCTGACTTCCATTCTGTGAATGCATCTTCCTGTCTCTAGATCATAAATTCAATTGTTCAAACAGTTATGAACTGATTTTCCACAATTTAATATATGTGGATTACGAATTGTGTTTTGGTCATCAAACTGTGTGCAGATAACATGTTTTCGTGGTGCTGGCCGATCATAAACAGCAAAGAACTGGTTGTAGGTGAGGCCAGCAGTTCCTTGGCCACTAGGCAGGGGGCGCTCAAGGGGCACCGCTCGTGATCCCCAAATAGTAGAGTCAAAACAAGTTATTGATGTTTTATTAGCGAGTTTTGCTAAACAAGTAAAGCACTAAAAAGACTAAACATACAGCTGGAACAGGACTGATCAGGGAAGGCTTTCCTCCCTGGCAGTGAGCTCCATTGAGACTGAGAGACTTTTAAAACTGAAGAAGATAAAGAGAACTTTTACCGGAAAATGATGATATTTTTGTTCAGAAAGAGCGCCACAGGGACTTAAATTATAAGTAGAGGTAAGACAGCGATACTTATTCATGTTTTGTTTTTGTGATAAAATGTGCGTAATGTGGGTTATAGTTTTAGAATGTGTTACAAATGCAGAAATCCATCATAACTCATAAACTGTTACCAATCAAATGACAATTTTTTTCATCAAAGAACCAATATTTTTCCATGTATCTTGGTGAATTTATTTGGCTCAATCAGTCTCCTTCAGCACTTTGCAACGAGTCTACTCTGTAGAGTGTATATATTTGTAAATCTGACTCTGATGACGTCAGTGCCTCACCAGCCATGAACCCTACCGCACGTCACTGACTACAACCACCACCATATTTTACACCAGACACCGGAGCAGATGAAGGGCCTGCTGTTGGGAACATGTCAGTCAGTTTGACACATTTCGCAGCATCCGTTTGAAGAACTCGTTTCTTTTTTTCGTGCAGTTTCTCTGCGCCTCCCTTGCGTTTCTTATCCATTACTACTGTGAACACCGCTGCACAAAGTTCCACATGGAGCGTGAAGGTGTTTTTCTACTTTATGATTGGCCTAGCCCTTTAGACTGTCAGGGATGATAACCAAT
Organism: Fundulus diaphanus; assembly: GCA_037039145.1. Taxonomy (NCBI): domain Eukaryota; kingdom Metazoa; phylum Chordata; class Actinopteri; order Cyprinodontiformes; family Fundulidae; genus Fundulus; species Fundulus diaphanus. The sequence goes on from CM073139.1 coordinate 8,421,649, forward strand.
GGGCTGGAGTAGCCTGTGGTAAGGGCTGGATGATCGGAACAGACTCTTGCGCTGCTGATATTTTTCTTCATGCATTATGCAAATATAACGAGGCAGATATATAAAATAATAATAATATTAATAATAATAATACATATTATTAATATACATGTCGGGTCTGCCGGCCTGCATGTCATCTAAAGGCAGTTTACAATGTCAAAATCAATCAGATTATACATATTAAGTCAGATTATCCAGATTGGTAAAAGAAATTCCTATATAAGGGAACCAGTTGATTTCATCAAAGTCGTAACAAGCAGCATTGACTCCTGAAGAAGCGTAGAGCCACAGGGAGAGTCGTTTGCATTGTACATGGCTTAGCAGCAATCCCTCATACTGATCAAGCATGAAGTGACAGCAGAAGGAAAAACTCCCCATTAACAGGAAGGAAAAACCTCCAGCCGAACCGGGCTCAGTATGAACGGTAATCTGCCTTGACCGACTGGGGGTTACAAAAGAGAGAGAAGAGACACAACAAGACAGACAAAAAAGCACAGAAGCACACATTGATCCAGTAATGTGTTTTACATTAGATGGTAATAGCAGGTGATCTGTCTTCCCTGAATGATGTCACAGCTAACAGAACGCCAGACCAGGTGTACCTACTATGAAGAAAAAATAGAAAAAACAAAAAGGTAAAAGCTGAAATTACAACAGTCATGCAAAATTGAAGAACAATAGACCCTGATGTCCTCCAGCAGCCTAAGCCTATAGCAGCATAACTATAGAGGTAGCTCAGGGTAACATGAACCACTCTAACTATAAGCTTTGTCAAAAAGGAAAGTCCCAAGAGCCAGCTTCTAGTGGAGGAGTTCAAGTATCTTGGGGTCTTGTTCACGAATGAGGGGAAGATGGAGCGGGAGATCGACAGGCGGATTGGTGCGGCGTCTGTGTGAAGCGTGCGCTGTACCGATCCGTTGTGGTGAAGAGAGAGCTGAGCCAAAAGGCCAAGCTCTCGATTTACCAGTCGATCTACGTTCCTACCCTCATCTATGGTCACGAGCTTTGGGTCGTGACCGAAAGAACGAAATCCCGGATACAAGCGGCCAAAATGAGTTTTCTCCATAGTGTGTCTGGGCTCTCCCTTAGAGATAGGGTGAGGAGCTCAGTCATCCGGGGAGGACTCAGAGTAGAGCCGCTGCTCCTCCACATTGAGAGGAGCCAGTTGAGGTGGATCGGGCATCTGGTTAGGATGCCTCCTGGACGCCTCCCTGATGAGGTGTTCTGGGCACGTCCCACCGGGAGGAGGCCCAGAGGAAGACCCAGGACACGCTGGAGAGACTATGCTGGCCTGGGAACGCTTTGGGATTCCCCCGGAGGAAGTGGCCCAAGTGGCTGGGGAGAGGAAGGTCTGGGCCTCCCTCTTGAAGCTGCCCCTGCGACCTGACCCCGGATAAGTGGAAGACGATGGATGGATGGAAAAAGGAAAGTTTTAGGATTAGTCTTAAAAGTAGACAGGGTGTCTGCGTCACGGACCAAAACTGGGAGTTTGTTCCACTGGAGAGGAGCCTGATAACTAAAGGATCTGCCTACCATTCTGGTTTTACAGACTTTAGGAACCACCAGCAGACCTGCTTTCTGAGAGTGAAGTGGTCTGTTAGAAATTACTAAAGTTTGTACACAACATACACATGTGGAATATTGCTAACGTGTTACTTTAGCAATTTTCCAATTGCCAAAGTGTTACTTTTACATTATTACTTTTGGGTGTGTATCCACCAATTTAACTGTCAAACTTTCATAAAAGCTGTCTTAATGCAAGAAACGAAACCCTTAAACACATGAAATAATTAACTTTAAATAACTAAAAAGGTTTTGTTAACTTTTCACATGAAGCTGGATTAACAACTAGTAAGATACCTTTGATTAAGTTGGTATACTAATGTTTAAACCAGGGGTGTCAAACGTACGGCCTGCGGGCCGGATCTGGCCCGCCGAACGATTTAGTCCGGCCCGGTGGCCAAATGCATTTTTATTATTCAACGGCTGTGTCTCCTCGGTGCATCGACCGATCTGCACCAGATTTTTTGTGAGTCGTGGGGGAGCGCTGCCCAACGCATACGTGTGTATTGCATGGTAGACGGGTGAGGAAAATGCATGACAGCTTCTGCGGTGGCTGGCGGCGGGAGGTGCGCGTACCCTAGCGGTGGCCCATAGGCCAGAGCGGCGCTTGGCTGCGAGGGCCGATCATCACCGCTTGCGGTTTTAATTATTATTCTTATTAGGCCCGAGCAGCTAAGCGCTGCGAAGGCCTATTGTATCTGTAGTGTTAATTATTATTATTATTATTATTATTCTGCCCCCCTAAAGAGGGGCCTTTTTGGGGGCTTTCTCATTTTCAAAAACTCACCAAACTTGGCAGATGCATGGTGACTGTTTAAAAATTTTGTATTTTAAGGTCGTCACAAAAATCTAAAGAAAAATGCCTCAACGGCGCCACCTAGAAATTTTCAAAGGACCCTTTGCTATTCACTTACTTCGTCGTAGAGACATGAAATTTGGTACAGTTGTAGAGCTCACCAAGACGCTCAGAATTTACAATTAATGTCATAGTGTAAATATCACAGGAAGTCGGCCATTTTAGATTGAAAGTCTGATTTTGACCTCAATTTTGACAGTTACAGCATCGGTATAAGATCTAACTCCTCCTAGAGATATCGAGCGATCGGCTTGAAACTCGGGCAGTCTGATCATAAGGCATGGCCAATCAAAAGTTATCAAAACGGTGAGTTTTTGAGCATGCTGAAGGGGCGTTGGCAGGGGTCAAAGTTCACCTATTCGCCACAAAAAATAAAAGTGTTATATCTCCTACACAGAAACACACAGAGGCACCAAACTTTCTGTGATTAATCATCATCAGGTCTCCTATAATATCCAATGGTCAAATGATGACATCACTTAGGCCACACCCCCTGACAACAGGAAGTGTCATGTTTTGCTGTAAACGGTCGCTATGTTACCCCTCTGAGCTAATCAACATGAAACTGTGTCCACAGACAGAAGACATGTTGTTGTGTTGTGGATTCCAGCCCCAAGTCGATTCGATGGAGCAGGAGAGCGTGGCGGCGTGGTGAAGTCACCTCAAACGCCGCTGCCATACGTTTGGCTCTGAATTCCACATTTTTGGGCCGAGCTGCATAAAACTCACTTGGATGCATCCTTATCCACCCCCCAACAGGAATCCATAACAAATTTTGGTGGGCGTGACCTAATGCCTCAACGGCGCCACTTAGCAATTTTCAAAGGACCCTTTGCTATTCACTTACTTCATCGTAGAGACATGAGATTTGGTACAGTGGTAGAGCTCACCAAGACGCTCAGAATTTACAATTAATGTCATAGTGTAAATATCACAGGAAGTCGGCCATTTTAGATTGAATGTCTGATTTTGACCCCATTTTTGACGTTTATAGCATTGGTATTTGATGGATCTCCTCCTAGAGATTTTTAGCGAGCGGCTTGAAACTCGGGCAGTCTGATCATAAGGCATGGCCAATTAAAAGTTATCAAAACGGTGAGTTTTTGAGCTTGTTGAAGGGGCATTAGCAAGGGTTAAAGTTCACCTACTCGCCACAAAAAATAAAACTGTTATATCTCCTACACAGAAACACACAGAGGCATCAAACGTTCAGTGATTGATCACCATCAGGTCTCCTATAATATCCAATGGTCAAATGATGACATTGCTTAGGCCACGCCCCCTGACAACAGGAAGTGTCATGTTTTGTTGTAAGCGGTCGCTATGTTACCCCTCTGAGCTAATCAACATGAAACTGTGTCCACAGACAGAACACATGTTGGTATGTTGTGGATTTCAGGCTCAACTGGATTGGATGGAGCAGGGGGGCGTGGCGGCGTGGCATATTCACCTCAAACGCTGCTGTCATACGTTTGGCTCTGAATTCCACAGTTTTGGGCCGAGCTGCTTAAAACTCATTTGGATGCATCCTTATCCACCCCCCAACAGGAATCCTTAACAAACTTTAGTGAGCAGGACTTAGTTTCTCTATAGCGCCACCAAGCAAATTTCAAAGGACCCTTTGGTATTCACTTACTTCATCGTAGAGTAATGAAATTTTGTACAGTTGTAGATCTCAGCAAGACGCTCAGAATTTACAATTAATGTCATACTGCAAGTATCACAGGAAGTAAGCCATTTTAGATTGAAATCTGAATTTTGATACCAAGTTGACATGTAAAGCATATGTATTTGATCATACTTGTCCAGCAGGGGGCAGCAAGAGACCACAAATAAACCCCAAAGGAATTTCTCTTGGTAAGTAAGTGATCTTAACTCTTTGGTTTCCTTGTATATTTAAGTTGAACAGATATACAAATCCTGCTTGAAAACTGACAAACTCTTGTTCAATACATTTCAGTTTTTATTTATATAGCGCCAAATCATGAAACATGTCATCAGGGGTGGATTGGGACAAAAAATTGGCCCTGGCATTTTGGATTAGACTGGCCCACCACATTTTTTTTGTGTACTGAATGTGTATACCAACTGTGCAATACCAACTGTGCAATACCTTGAAGTCAGGATAATGGAAATTAGTGAGTGGACACTTAAAATACTTCCAAAATCTTAATTTATTAACACTGTAAAATGTAAACTCCACCACAGCACAGCAACTATTCTTAGATCAGAGAGAGAGAGAGAGAAAGAGAGGTGTCACGGTCAATCACACATATTATCACGTTACATCATTATAAGAAGTTATTGTAAGTTGCTCATCAGATCTATTCAGTCTTCCAGATACTGTAGGGTAACATTGGACTAATGTGCACTCACTGTGTAAAAGAGGATGCCAATGACAAAATGAACCAGAGAAATGCCTCACTTGTCATCATGGAAAGAAAGAAAATATATAATAACATAATATAAATTTTGATTTACTCAGTCATTTGTAATAAGTATTTTATTTATCTAATTTCCTAATTTTTGATCATATTTTCTTTAAAATCGCAGACTTTTCGCTATTTTTCATGTAAATCCTTGGTGGCGCTTCATAGCGAAGCCGGTGAGGCCGCAGCGAGCTTGGCCTCCCCTGGGATTGCGCAATCCCATGGTAACTGCGCTGACTTCCATTCTGTGAATGCATCTTCCTGTCTCTAGATCATAAATTCAATTGTTCAAACAGTTATGAACTGATTTTCCACAATTTAATATATGTGGATTACGAATTGTGTTTTGGTCATCAAACTGTGTGCAGATAACATGTTTTCGTGGTGCTGGCCGATCATAAACAGCAAAGAACTGGTTGTAGGTGAGGCCAGCAGTTCCTTGGCCACTAGGCAGGGGGCGCTCAAGGGGCACCGCTCGTGATCCCCAAATAGTAGAGTCAAAACAAGTTATTGATGTTTTATTAGCGAGTTTTGCTAAACAAGTAAAGCACTAAAAAGACTCTAAACATACAGCTGGAACAGGACTGATCAAGGAAGGCTTTCCTCCCTGGCAGTGAGCTCCACTGAGACTGAGAGACTTTTAAAACTGAAGAAGATAAAGAGAACTTTTACCGGAAAATGATGATATTTTTGTTCAGAAAGAGCGCCACAGGGACTTAAATTATAAGTAGAGGTAAGACAGCGATACTTATTCATGTTTTGTTTTTGTGATAAAATGTGCATAATGTGGGTTATAGTTTTAGAATGTGTTACAAATGCAGAAATCCATCATAACTCATAAACTGTTACCAATCAAATGACAATTTTTTTCATCAAAGAATCAATATTTTTCCATGTATCTTGGTGAATTTATTTGGCTCAATCAGTCTCCTTCAGCACTTTGCAACGAGTCTACTCTGTAGAGTGTATATATTTGTAAATCTGACTCTGATGACGTCAGTGCCTCACCAGCTATGAACTCTACCGCACGTCACTGACTACAACCACCACCACCATATTTTACACCAGACACCGGAGCAGATGAAGGGCCTGCTGTTGGGAACATGTCAGTCAGTTTGACACATTTCGCAGCATCCGTTTGAAGAACTCGTTTCTTTTTTTCGTGCAGTTTCTCTGCGCCTCCCTTGCGTTTCTTATCCATTACTACTGTGAACACCGCTGCACAAAGTTCCACATGGAGCGTGAAGGTGTTTTTCTACTTTATGATTGGCCTAGCCCTTTAGACTGTCAGGGATGATAACCAATGGGCTGCAGTAGCCTGTGGTAAGGGCTGGATGATCGGAACAGACTCTTGCGCTGCTGATATTTTTCTTCATGCATTATGCAAATATAACGAGGCAGATATATAAAATAATAATAATATTAATAATAATAATACATATTATTAATATACATGTCGGGTCTGCCGGCCTGCATGTCATCTAAAGGCAGTTTACAATGTCAAAATCAATCAGATTATACATATTAAGTCAGATTATCCAGATTGGTAAAAGAAATTCCTATATAAGGGAACCAGTTGATTTCATCAAAGTCGTAACAAGCAGCATTGACTCCTGAAGAAGCGTAGAGCCACAGGGAGAGTCGTTTGCATTGTACATGGCTTTGCAGCAATCCCTCATACTGATCAAGCATGAAGTGACAGCAGAAGGAAAAACTCCCCATTAACAGGAAGGAAAAACCTCCAGCCGAACCGGGCTCAGTATGAACGGTAATCTGCCTTGACCGACTGGGGGTTACAAAAGAGAGAGAAGAGACACAACAAGACAGACAAAAAAGCACAGAAGCACACATTGATCCAGTAATCTGTTTTACATTAGATGGTAATAGCAGGTGATCTGTCTTCCCTGAATGATGTCACAGCTAACAGAACGCCAGACCAGGTGTACCTACTATGAAGAAAAAATAGAAAAAACAAAAAGGTAAAAGCTGAAATGACAACAGTCATGCAAAATTGAAGAACAATAGACCCTGATGTCCTCCAGCAGCCTAAGCCTATAGCAGCATAACTATAGAGGTAGCTCAGCGTAACATGAACCACTCTAACTATAATCTTTGTCAAAAAGGAAAGTCCCAAGAGCCAGCTTCTAGTGGAGGAGTTCAAGTATCTTGGGGTCTTGTTCACGAATGAGGGGAAGATGGAGCGGGAGATCGACAGGCGGATTGGTGCGACGTCTGCTGTGAAGCGTGCGCTGTACCGATCCGTTGTGGTGAAGAGAGAGCTGAGCCAAAAGGCCAAGCTCTCGATTTACCAGTCGATCTACGTTCCTACCCTCATCTATGGTCACGAGCTTTGGGTCGTGACCGAAAGAACGAAATCCCGGATACAAGCGGCCAAAATGAGTTTTCTCCATGGTGTGTCTGGGCTCTCCCTTAGAGATAGGGTGAGGAGCTCAGTCATCCGGGGAGGACTCAGAGTAGAGCCGCTGCTCCTCCACATTGAGAGGAGCCAGTTGAGGTGACTCGGGCATCTGGTCAGGATGCCTCCTGGACGCCTCCCTGATGAGGTGTTCTGGGCACGTCCCACCGGGAGGAGGCCCAGAGGAAGACCCAGGACACGCTGGAGAGACTATGCTGGCCTGGGAACGCTTTGGGATTCCCCCGGAGGAAGTGGCCCAAGTGGCTGGGGAGAGGAAGGTCTGGGGCTCCCTCTTGAAGCTGCCCCTGCGACCTGACCCCGGATAAGTGGAAGACGATGGATGGATTGAAAAAGGAAAGTTTTAGGATTAGTCTTAAAAGTAGACAGGGTGTCTGCGTCACGGACCAAAACTGGGAGTTGGTTCCACTGGAGAGGAGCATGATAGCTAAAGGATCTGCCTACCATTCTGGTTTTACAGACTTTAGGAACCACCAGCAGACCTGCTTTCTGAGAGTGAAGTGGTCTGTTAGAAATTACTAAAGTTTGTACACAACATACACATGTGGAATATTGCTAACGTGTTACTTTAGCAATTTTCCAATTGCCAAAGTGTTACTTTTACATTATTACTTTTGGGTGTGTATCCACCAATTTAACTGTCAAACTTTCATAAAAGCTGTCTTAATGCAAGAAACGAAACCCTTAAACACATGAAATAATTAACTTTAAATAACTAAAAAGGTTTTGTTAACTTTTCACATGAAGCTGGATTAACAGCTAGTAAGATACCTTTGATTAAGTTGGTATACTAATGTTTAAACCAGGGGTGTCAAACGTACGGCCTGCGGGCCGGATCTGGCCCGCCGAACGATTTAGTCCGGCCCGGTGGCCAAATGCATTTTTATTATTCAACGGCTGTGTCTCCTCGGTGCATCGACCGATCTGCACCACATTTTTTGTGAGTCGTGGGGGAGCGCTGCCCAACGCATACGTGTGTATTGCATGGTAGACGGGTGAGGAAAATGCATGACAGCTTCTGCGGTGGCTGGCGGCGGGAGGTGCGCGTACCCTAGCGGTGGCCCTTAGGCCAGAGCGGCGCTTGGCTGCGAGGGCCGATCATCACCGCTTGCGGTTTTAATTCTTATTATTATTATTCTGCCCCCCTAAAGAGGGGCCTTTTTGGGGGCTTTATCATATTCAAAAACTCACCAAACTTTGCAGATGCATGGTGACTGTTTAAAAATTTTGTATTTTAAGGTCGTCACAAAAATCTAAAGAAAAATGCCTCAACGGCGCCACCTAGAAATTTTCAAAGGACCCTTTGCTATTCACTTACTTCGTCGTAGAGACATGAAATTTGGTACAGTTGTAGAGCTCAACAAGACGCTCAGAATTTACAATTAATGTCATAGTGCAAATATCACAGGAAGTTGGCCATTTTAGACTGAAAGTCTGATTTTGACCTCAATTTTGACAGTTACAGCATTGGTATAAGATCTAACTCCTTCTAGAGATATCGAGCGATCGGCTTGAAACTCGGGCAGTCTGATCATAAGGCATGGCCAATCAAATGTTATCAAAACGGTGAGTTTTTGAGCTTGTTGAAGGGGCATTAGCAGGGGTCAAAGTTCACCTACTCGCCACAAAAAATAAAAGTGTTATATCTCCTACACAGAAACACACAGAGGCATCAAACTTTCAGTGATTGATCACCATCAGGTCTCCTATAATATCCAATGGTCAAATGATGACATTGCTTAGGCCACGCCCCCTGACAACAGGAAGTGTCATGTTTTGTTGTAAGCGGTCGCTATGTTACCCCTCTGAGCTAATCAACATGAAACTGTGTCCACAGACAGAACACATGTTGGTATGTTGTGGATTTCAGGCTCAACTGGATTGGATGGAGCAGGGGGGCGTGGCGGCGTGGCATATTCACCTCAAACGCTGCTGTCCTACGTTTGGCTCTGAATTCCACAGTTTTGGGCCGAGCTGCTTAAAACTCATTTGGATGCATCCTTATCCACCCCCCAACAGGAATCCTTAACAAACTTTAGTGAGCAGGACTTAGTTTCTCTATAGCGCCACCAAGCAAATTTCAAAGGACCCTTTGGTATTCACTTACTTCATCGTAGAGTAATGAAATTTTGTACAGTTGTAGATCTCAGCAAGACGCTCAGAATTTACAATTAATGTCATACTGCAAGTATCACAGGAAGTAAGCCATTTTAGATTGAAATCTGAATTTTGATACCAAGTTGACATGTAAAGCATATGTATTTGATCATACTTGTCCAGCAGGGGGCAGCAAGAGACCACAAATAAACCCCACAGGAATTTCTCTTGGTAAGTAAGTGATCTTAACTCTTTGGTTTCCTTATATATTTAAGTTGAACAGATATACAAATCCTGCTTGAAAACTGACAAACTTACTCTTGTTCAATACATTTCAGTTTTTATTTATATAGCGCCAAATCATGAAACATGTCATCAGGGGTGGATTGGGACAAAAAAATCGGCCCTGGCATTTTGGATTAGACTGGCCCACCACATTTTTTTTGTGTACTGAATGTGTATACCAACTGTGCAATACCTTGAGGTCAGGATAATGGAAATTAGTGAGAGTGGACACTTAAAATACTTCCAAAATCTTAAGTTATTAACACTGTAAAATGTAAACTCCACCACAGCACAGCAACTATTCTTAGATCAGAGAGAGAGAGAGAGAAAGAGAGGTGTCACGGTCAATCACACATATTATCACGTTACATCATTATAAGAAGTTATTGTAAGTTGCTCATCAGATCTATTCAGTCTTCCAGATACTGTAGGGTAACATTGGACTAATGTGCACTCACTGTGTAAAAAAGGATGCCAATGACAAAATTAACCAGAGAAATGCCTCACTTGTCATCATGGAAAGAAAGAAAATATATAATAACATAATATAAATTTTGATTTACTCAGTCATTTGTAATAAGTATTTTATTTATCTAATTTCCTAATTTTTGATCATATTTTCTTTAAAATCGCAGACTTTTCGCTATTTTTCATGTAAATCCTTGGTGGCGCTTCATAGCGAAGCCGGTGAGGCCGCAGCGAGCTTGGCCTCCCCTGGGATTGCGCAATCCCATGTTAACTGTGCTGACTTCCATTCTGTGAATGCATCTTCCTGTCTCTAGATCATAAATTCAATTGTTCAAACAGTTATGAACTGATTTTCCACAATTTAATATATGTGGATTACGAATTGTGTTTTGGTCATCAAACTGTGTGCAGATAACATGTTTTCGTGGTGCTGGCCGATCATAAACAGCAAAGAACTGGTTGTAGGTGAGACCGGCAGTTCCTTGGCCGCTAGGCAGGGGGCGCTCAAGGGGCACCGCTCGTGATCCCCAAATAGTAGAGTCAAAACAAGTTATTGATGTTTTATTAGCAAGTTTTGCTAAACAAGTAAAGCACTAAAAAGACTAAACATACAGCTGGAACAGGACTGATCAGGGAAGGCTTTCCTCCCTGGCAGTGAGCTCCACTGAGACTGAGAGACTTTTAAAATTGAAGAAGATAAAGAGAACTTTTACCGGAAAATGATGATATTTTTGTTCAGAAAGAGCGCCACAGGGACTGAAATTATAAGTAGAGGTAAGACAGCGATATTTATTCATGTTTTGTTTTTGTGATAAAATGTGCATAATGTGGGTTATAGTTTTAGAATGTGTTACAAATGCAGAAATCCATCATAACTCATAAACTGTTACCAATCAAATGACAATTTTTTTTCATCAAAGAACCAATATTTTTCCATGTATCTTGGTGAATTTATTTGGCTCAATCAGTCTCCTTCAGCACTTTGCAACGAGTCTACTCTGTAGAGTGTATATATTTGTAAATCTGACTCTGATGACGTCAGTGTCTCACCAGCTATGAACCCTACCGCACGTCACTGACTACAACCACCACCACCATATTTTACACCAGACACCGGAGCAGATGAAGGGCCTGCTGTTGGGAACATGTCAGTCAGTTTGACACATTTCGCAGCATCCGTTTGAAGAACACGTTTCTTTTTTTCGTGCAGTTTCTCTGCGCCTCCCTTGCGTTTCTTATCCATTACTACTGTGAACACCGCTGCACAAAGTTCCACATGGAGCGTGAAGGTGTTTTTCTACTTTATGATTGGCCTAGCCCTTTAAACTGTCAGGGATGATAACCAATGGGCTGCAGTAGCCTGTGGTAATGGCCGGTTGATCGGAACAGACTCTTGCGCTGCTGATTTTATTTTTCTTCATGCATTATGCAAATATAACGAGGCAGATATATAAAATAATTAATAATAATAATAATAATACATATTTATATACATGTCGGGTCTGCCGGCCCAAACAGCACGTCGGCCCACCGGGAAAATGCCCGGTATGCCCGATTACCAGTCCATGCCTGCATGTCATCTAAAGGCAGTTTACAATGTCAAAATCAATCAGATTATACATATTAAGTCAGATTATCCAGATTGGTAAAATAAATTCCTATATAAGGGAACCAGTTGATTGCATCAAAGTCGTAACAAGCAGCATTCACTCCTGAAGAAGCGTAGAGCCACAGGGAGAGTCGTTTGCATTGTACATGGCTTTGCAGCAATCCCTCATACTTATCAAGCATGAAGTGACAGCAGAAGAAAAAACTCCCTATTAACAGGAAGGAAAAACCTCCATCAGAACCGGGCTCAGTATGAACGGTAATCTGCCTTGACCGACTGGGGGTTACAAAAGAGAGAGAAGAGACACAACAAGAGAGACAAAAAAGCACAGAAGCACACATTGATCCAGTAATCTGTTTTACATTAGATGGTAATAACAGGTGATCTGTCTTCCCTGGATGATGTCACAGCTAACAGAACGCCAGACCAGGTGTACCTACTATGAAGATAAAAGAGAGAGAACAGAAAGTTAAAAGCTGAAATGACAACAGTCATGCAAAATTGAAGAACAATAGACCCTGATGTCCTCCAGCAGCCTAAGCCTATAGCAGCATAACTATAGAGGTAGCTCGGAGTAACATGAACCACTCTAACTATAAGCTGTGTCAAAAAGGAAAGTCCCAAGAGCCAGCTTCTAGTGGAGGAGTTCAAGTATCTTGGGGTCTTGTTCACGAATGAGGGGAAGATGGAGCGGGAGATCGACAGGCGGATTGGTGCGGCGTCTGCTGTGAAGCGGGCGCTGTACCGATCCGTTGTGGTGAAGAGAGAGCTGAGCCAAAAGGCCAAGCTCTCGATTTACCAGTCGATCTACGTTCCTACCCTCATCTATGGTCACGAGCTTTGGGTCGTGACCGAAAGAACGAGATCCCGGATACAAGCGGCCAAAATGAGTTTTCTCCATAGTGTGTCTGGGCTCTCCCTTAGAGATAGGGTGAGGAGCTCAGTCATCCGGGGAGGACTCAGAGTAGAGCCGCTGCTCCTCCACATTGAGAGGAGCCAGTTGAGGTGGCTCGGGCATCTGGTTAGGATGCCTTCTGGACGCATCCCTGGTGAGGTGTTCTGGGCACGTCCCACCGGGAGGAGGCCCAGGGGAAGACCCAGGACACGCTGGAGAGACTCTGCTCGCCTGGGAACGCTTTGGGATTCCCCCGGAGGAAGTGGCCCAAGTGGCTGGGGAGAGGAAGGTCTGGGCCTCCCTCTTGAAGCTGCTACACCCGCGACCCGACCCCGGATAAGCGGAAGACGATGGATGGATGGAAAAAGGAAAGTTTTAGGATTAGTCTTAAAAGTAGACAGGGTGTCTGCGTCACGGACCAAAACTGGGAGTTGGTTCCACTGGAGAGGAGCCTGATAGCTAAAGGATCTGCCTACCATTCTGGTTTTACAGACTTTAGGAACCACCAGCAGACCTGCTTTCTGAGAGTGGTCTGTTAGAAATTACTAAAATTTGTACACAAGTGGAATATTGCTAACGTGTTACTTTAGCAATATTGCAATTGCTAAAGTGTTACTTTTACATTATTACTTTTGGGTGTGTATCCACCAATTTAACTGTCAAACTTTCATAAAAGCTGTCTTAATGCAAGAAACGAAACCCTTAAACACATGAAATAATTAACTTTAAATAACTAAAAAGGTTTTGTTAACTTTTCACATGAAGCTGGATTAACAGCTAGTAAGATACCTTTGATTAAATTGGTATACTAATGTTTAAACCAGGGGTGTCAAACGTACGGCCTGCGGGCCGAATCTGGCCCGCCGAACGATTTAGTCCGGCCCGGTGGCCAAATGCATTTTCATTATTCAACGGCTGTGTCTCCTCGGTGCATCGACCGATCTGCACCAGATTTTTTGTGAGTCGTGGGGGAGCACTGCCCAACGCATACGTGTGTATTGCATGGTAGACGGGTGAGGAAAATGCATGACAGCTTCTGCGGTGGCTGGCGGCGGGAGGTGCGCGTACCCTAGCGGTGGCCCATAGGCCAGAGCGGCGCTTGGCTGCGAGGGCCGATCATCACCGCTTGCGGTTTTAATTATTCTTATTATTCTGCCCCCCTAAAGAGGGGCCTTTTTGGGGGCTTTCTCATTTTCAAAAACTCACCAAACTTGGCAGATGCATGGTGACTGTTTAAAAATTTTGTATTTTAAGGTCGTCACAAAAATCTAAAGAAAAATGCCTCAACGGCGCCACCTAGAAATTTTCAAAGGACCCTTTGCTATTCACTTACTTCGTCGTAGAGACATGAAATTCGGTACAGTTGTAGAGCTCAACAAGACGCTCAGAATTTACAATTAATGTCATAGTGCAAATATCACAGGAAGTTGGCCATTTTAGACTGAAAGTCTGATTTTGACCCAATTTTTGACGTTTATAGCATTGGTATTTGATGGATCTCCTCCTAGAGATTTTGAGCGATCGGCTTGAAACTCGGGCAGTCTGATCATAAGGCATGGCCAATCAAAAGTTATCAAAACGGTGAGTTTTTGAGCATGCTGAAGGGGCGTTGGCAGGGGTCAAAGTTCACCTATTCGCCACAAAAAATAAAAGTGTTATATCTCCTACACAGAAACACACAGAGGCACCAAACTTTCTGTGATTAATCATCATCAGGTCTCCTATAATATCCAATGGTCAAATGATGACATCACTTAGGCCACACCCCCTGACAACAGGAAGTGTTATGTTTTGCTGTAAACGGTCGCTATGTTACCCCTCTGAGCTAATCAACATGAAACTGTGTCCAGAGACAGAAAACATGTTGTTGTGTTGTGGATTCCAGCCCCAAGTCGATTCGATGGAGCAGGAGAGCGTGGCGGCGTGGTGAAGTCACCTCAAACGCCACTGCCATACGTTTGGCTCTGAATTCCACATTTTTGGGCCGAGCTGCATAAAACTCACTTGGATGCATCCTTATCCACCCCCCAACAGGAATCCATAACAAATTTTTGTGGGCGTGACCTAATGCCTCAACGGCGCCACTTAGCAATTTTCAAAGGACCCTTTGCTATTCACTTACTTCATCGTAGAAACATGAGATTTGGTACAGTGGTAGAGCTCACCAAGACGCTCAGAATTTACAATTAATGTCATAGTGTAAATATCACAGGAAGTTGGCCATTTTAGACTGAAAGTCTGATTTTGACCTCAATTTTGACAGTTACAGCATTGGTATAAGATCTAACTCCTCCTAGAGATATCGAGCGATCGGCTTGAAACTCGGGCAGTCTGATCATAAGGCATGGCCAATCAAATGTTATCAAAACGGTGAGTTTTTGAGCATGCTGAAGGGGCGTTGGCAGGGGTCAAAGTTCACCTATTCGCCACAAAAAATAAAAGTGTTATATCTCCTACACAGAAACACACAGAGGCACCAAACTTTCTGTGATTGATCATCATCAGGTCTCCTATAATATCCAATGGTCAAATGATGACATTGCTTAGGCCACGCCCCCTGACAACAGGAAGTGTCATGTTTTGCTGTAAACGGTCGCTATGTTACCCCTCTGAGCTAATCAACATGAAACTGTGTCCAGAGACAGAAAACATGTTGTTGTGTTGTGGATTCCAGCCCCAAGTCGATTCGATGGAGCAGGAGAGCGTGGCGGCGTGGTGAAGTCACCTCAAACGCCACTGCCATACGTTTGGCTCTGAATTCCACATTTTTGGGCCGAGCTGCATAAAACTCACTTGGATGCATCCTTATCCACCCCCCAACAGGAATCCATAACAAATTTTGGTGGGCGTGACCTAATGCCTCAACGGCGCCACTTAGCAATTTTCAAAGGACCCTTTGCTATTCACTTACTTCATCGTAGAAATATGAGATTTGGTACAGTGGTAGAGCTCACCAAGACGCTCAGAATTTACAATTAATGTCATAGTGTAAATATCACAGGAAGTTGGCCGAGCAGCTAAGCGCTGCGAAGGCCTATTGTATCTGTAGTGTTAATTAGGCCCGAGCAGCTAAGCGCTGCGAAGGCCTATTGTATCTGTAGTGTTAATTATTATTATTATTATTATTATTATTATTATTCTGCCCCCCTAAAGAGGGGCCTTTTTGGGGGCTTTCTCATTTTCAAAAACTCACCAAACTTTGCAGATGCATGGTGACTGTTTAAAAATTTTGTTTTTTAAGGTCGTCACAAAAATCTAAAGAAAAATGCCTCAACGGCGCCACCTAGAAATTTTCAAAGAACCCTTTGCTATTCACTTACTTCGTCGTAGAGACATGAAATTTGGTACAGTTGTAGAGCTCACCAAGACGCTCAGAATTTACAATTAATGTCATAGTGTAAATATCACAGGAAGTTGGCCATTTTAGATTGAATGTCTGATTTTGACCCCATTTTTGACGTTTATAGCATTGGTATTTGATGGATCTCCTAGAGATTTTTAGCGAGCGGCTTGAAACTCGGGCAGTCTGATCATAAGGCATGGCCAATTAAAAGTTATCAAAACGGTGAGTTTTTGAGCTTGTTGAAGGGGCATTAGCAGGGGTCAAAGTTCACCTACTCGCCACAAAAAATAAAACTGTTATATCTCCTACACAGAAACACACAGAGGCATCAAACTTTCAGTAATTGATCACCATCAGGTCTCCTATAATATCCAATGGTCAAATGATGACATTGATTAGGCCACGCCCCCTGACAACAGGAAGTGTCATGTTTTGTTGTAAGCGGTCGCTATGTTACCCCTCTGAGCTAATCAACATGAAACTGTGTCCACAGACAGAACACATGTTGGTATGTTGTGGATTTCAGGCTCAACTGGATTGGATGGAGCAGGGGGGCGTGGCGGCGTGGCATATTCACCTCAAACGCTGCTGTCATACGTTTGGCTCTGAATTCCACAGTTTTGGGCCGAGCTGCTTAAAACTCATTTGGATGCATCCTTATCCACCCCCCAACAGGAATCCTTAACAAACTTTAGTGAGCAGGACTTAGTTTCTCTATAGCGCCACCAAGCAAATTTCAAAGGACCCTTTGGTATTCACTTACTTCATCGTAGAGTAATGAAATTTTGTACAGTTGTAGATCTCAGCAAGACGCTCAGAATTTACAATTAATGTCATACTGCAAGTATCACAGGAAGTAAGCCATTTTAGATTGAAATCTGAATTTTGATACCAAGTTGACATGTAAAGCATATGTATTTGATCATACTTGTCCAGCAGGGGGCAGCAAGAGACCACAAATAAACCCCAAAGGAATTTCTCTTGGTAAGTAAGTGATCTTAACTCTTTGGTTTCCTTGTATATTTAAGTTGAACAGATATACAAATCCTGCTTGAAAACTGACAAACTTACTCTTGTTCAATACATTTCAGTTTTTATTTATATAACGCCAAATCATAAAACATGTCATCAGGGACAAAAAAATCGGCCCTGGCATTTTGGATTAGACTGGCCCACCACATTTTTTTTGTGTACTGAATGTGTATACCAACTTTGCAATACCAACTGTGCAATACCTTGAGGCCAGGTTAATGGAAATTAGTGAGAGTGGACACTTAAAATACTTCCAAAATCTTAATTTATTAACACTGTAAAATGTAAACTCCACCACAGCACAGCAACAATTCTTAGATCAGAGAGAGAGAGAGAGAAAGAGAGGTGTCACGGTCAATCACACATATTATCACGTTACATCATTATAAGAAGTTATTGTAAGTTGCTCATCAGATATATTCAGTCTTCCAGATACTGTAGGGTAACATTGGACTAATGTGCACTCACTGTGTAAAAAAGGATGCCAATGACAAAATGAACCAGAGAAATGCCTCACTTGTCATCATGGAAAGAAAGAAAATATATAATAACATAATATAAATTTTGATTTACTCAGTCATTTGTAATAAGTATTTTATTTATCTAATTTCCTAATTTTTGATCATATTTTCTTTAAAATCGCAGACTTTTCGCTATTTTTCATGTAAATCCTTGGTGGCGCTTCATAGCGAAGCCGGTGAGGCCGCAGCGAGCTTGGCCTCCCCTGGGATTGCGCAATCCCATGTTAACTGTGCTGACTTCCATTCTGTGAATGCATCTTCCTGTCTCTAGATCATAAATTCAATTGTTCAAACAGTTATGAACTGATTTTCCACAATTTAATATATGTGGATTACGAATTGTGTTTTGGTCATCAAACTGTGTGCAGATAACATGTTTTCGTGGTGCTGACCGATCATAAACAGCAAAGAACTGGTTGTAGGTGAGGCCGGCAGTTCCTTGGCCGCTAGGCAGGGGGCGCTCAAGGGGCACCGCTAGTGATCCCCAAATAGTAGAGTCAAAACAAGTTATTGATGTTTTATTAGCGAGTTTTGCTAAACAAGTAAAGCACTAAAAAGACTCTAAACATACAGCTGAAACAGGACTGATCAGGGAAGGCTTTCCTCCCTGGCAGTGAGCTCCACTGAGACTAAGAGAGTTTTAAATCTGAAGAAGATAAAGAGAACTTTTACCGGAAAATGATATTTTTGTTCAGAAAGAGCGCCGCAGGGACTTAAATTATAAGTAGAGGTAAGACAGCGATACTTATTCATGTTTTGTTTTTGTGATAAAATGTGCTTAATGTGGGTTATAGTTTTAGAATGTGTTACAAATGCAGAAATCCATCATAACTCATAAACTGCTACCAATCAAATGACAAATTTTTTTTCATCAAAGAACCAATATTTTTCCATGTATCTTGGTGAATTTATTTGGCTCAATCAGTCTCCTTCAGCACTTTGCAACGAGTCTACTCTGTAGAGTGTATATATTTGTAAATCTGACTCTGATGACGTCAGTGCCTCACCAGCTATGAACCCTACCGCCCGTCACTGGCTACAACCACCACCACCATATCTTACATCAGCAGACCTCTCAACTTTTATCAAAAGTTAAGAGTGAGATTATGCTAATTTGGGGGCGGGGCTTGTTTGGGGGCGGGGCTACCCGGACCCTGGAAGAGCCGGTGGAGTCAACTCCATCTCATTTTTATCCCCCAGACAATGAAGTAGACATGTATTACTTTTGTTAAAAAGAGAAAGAGACATATTAATACTTTATTGTTCAGTTAATGGATTAAGACATAAAAAAATACACAATTGTTCAAATAATACTGAATAAAATTAAGTAGTTTTAAGTTATTGACCGAATTATTACACTGTTACACATTCATCTATGGGTTGGTGCGTCTTTACGCATGATCCTGCTGCTGATGTCTCCCTCTTTTCAGCTCAATGCACTTCTAGACTGTTACAGTTTATAACATTCTCATCACCTTTCACAGCGACAGGTTTCTCAGTCGCCGCGCTGACAAGTCAAATCTCTATTGCTCTCGTCAGTGCGCTCTGGGCGGTGAGGTGGGCGGATTTTACCCCCGTGCGCTGCGTGCGAGGGATAAACAGCGGGGAAAATGCATAACTAAATACTGTAAAGGGCTTCTATAAAGGGAACAGGGGTACTGACAGGTCTAAGATGAAGCCCCTGATCTTACAAGTTCTTTAAAATGACCCTTAAAAGTGCGCACCTGAATTAAAGCGCGAGGCAGCACGCCCACCGAAGCGCCACTGAATCTATGTTGTTAAAAAAAGAGCATGAAACACAGCTAGTAACTCTCCTATTGACTTTAACTGGCACACGTTGCTACCGATGTGAGGACATTAAACGTAGTGATTCACGTTTTGAATGGTGAGAAAAGCACCTGCTCCGAGGGAAAGGAGGGGGGAGAGGAGCAAGCGCTGAGGCACAGAAATACGGTGCATGTAGTTAAAAAATGCAGAATTAATAAAAACGAAACTTATAAACAGACTAAGTGGCTTTTTAAACTGCATCTGGTTAGCAGAACTGTTTTATGATCCAGCGTGCAGCCATAACTGGTTCTGAATGAACCGGTCATCTGGCAGCAGCTCCCCCCGCCCCCTCCCCTCCTGTGTACGCGGTACAGGACCTTACCGGCTCACTTTCACCACTGTTAAGACTAAAATTATTCACAACTCTGATCACTCTTCCTGCTGCTCTGTTAAAAATAATTGCAGCAGGAATTACTGATGGCCACAAGCTGTGAAAGAAGCTGAAACAGCTCAGCAGAAGGCGGAGTTTTGTCGTCCGCAGCCCAGACGGGCGTTGGGATTTTTATGCGTGAGAAATTCCATGTTTGCGTGTGAAATGTCATGTGTTGCGTGTGAGCGTGTGGAGTTAGTGAAATGCGTGTGTCACACGGTCAATGCGTGAGAGTTGAGAGCTATGCATCAGACACCGGAGCAGATGAAGGCCTGCTGTAGGGAACATGTCAGTGAGTTTGACACATTTCGCAGCATCCGTTTGAAGAACTCGTTTCTTTTTTTCGTGCAGTTTCTCTGCGCCTCCCATTACTACCGTGAACACTGCTGCACAAAGTTCCACATGGAGCGTGAAGGTGTTTTTCTACTTTATGATTGGCCTAGCCCTTTAGACTGTCAGGGATGATAACGAGGCAGATATATAAAATAATTAATAATAATAATAATACATATTTATATACATGTCGGGTCTGCCGGCCCAAACAGCACGTCGGCCCACCGGGAAAATGCCCGGTACGCCCGATTACCAGTCCATGCCTGCATGTCATCTAAAGGCAATTTACAATGTCAAAATCAATCAGATTATACATATTAGGTCAGATTATCCAGATTGGTAAAATAAATTCCTATATAAGGGAACCAGTTGATTGCATCAAAGTCGTAACAAGCAGCATTCACTCCTGAAGAAGCGTAGAGCCACAGGGAGAGTTGTTTGCATTGTACATGGCTTTGCAGCAATCCCTCATACTTATCAAGCATGAAGTGACAGCAGAAGAAAAAACTCCCCATTAACAGGAAGGAAAAACCTCCATCAGAGGCGGGCTCAGTATGAACGGTAATCTGCGTTGACCGACTGGGGGTTACAAAAGAGAGAGAAGAGACACAACAAGAGAGACAAAAAAGCACAGAAGCAACCATTGATCCAGTAATCTGTTTTACATTAGATGGTAATAACAGGTGATCTGTCTTCCCTGGATGATGTCACAGCTAACAGAATGCCAGACCAGGTGTACCTACTATGAAGATAAAAGAGAGAGAACAGAAAGTTAAAAGCTAAAATGACAACAGTCATGCAAAATTGAAGAACAATACACCCTGATGTCCTCCAGCAGCCTAAGCCTATAGCAGCATAACTATAGAGGTAGCTCAGGGTAACATGAACCACTCTAACTATAAGCTTTGTCAAAAAGGAAAGTCCCAAGAGCCAGCTTCTAGTGGAGGAGTTCAAGTATCTTGGGGTCTTGTTCATGAATGAGGGGAAGATGGAGCGGGAGATCGACGGGCGGATTGGTGCAACGTCTGCTGTGAAGCGGGCGCTGTAGCGATCCGTTGTGGTGAAGAGAGAGGTGAGCCAAAAGGCGAAGCTCTTGATTTACCGGTCGATCTACGCTCCTACCCTCATCTATGGTCACGAGCTTTGGGTCGTGACCGAAAGAACGAGATCCCGGATACAAGCGGCCAAAATAAGTTTTCTCCATAGTGTGTCTGGGCTCTCCCTTAGAGATAGGGTGAGGAGCTCAGTCATCCGGGGAGGACTCAGAGTAGAGCCGCTGCTCCTCCACATTGAGAGGAGCCAGTTGAGGTGGCTCGGGCATCTGGTTAGGATGCCTCCTGGACGCATCCCTGGTGAGGTGTTCTGGGCACATCCCACCGGGAGGAGGCCCAGGGGAAGACCCAGGACACGCTGGAGAGACTCTGCTCGCCTGGGAACGCTTTGGGATTCCCCCGGAGGAAGTGGCCCAAGTGGCTGGGGAGAGGAAGGTCTGGGCCTCCCTCTTGAAGCTGCTACACCCGCGATCTGACCCCGGATAAGCGGAAGACGATGGATGGATGGAAAAAGGAAAGTTTTAGGATTAGTCTTAAAAGTAGACAGGGTGTCTGCGTCACGGACCAAAACTGGGAGTTGGTTCCACTGGAGAGGAGCATGATAGCTAAAGGATCTGCCTACCATTCTGGTTTTACAGACTTTAGGAACCACCAGCAGACCTGCTTTCTGAGAGTGAAGTGGTCTGTTAGAAATTACTAAAGTTTGTACACAACATACACATGTGGAATATTGCTAACGTGTTACTTTAGCAATATTCCAATTGCTAAAGTGTTACTTTTACATTATTACTTTTGGGTGTGTATCCACCAATTTAACTGTCAAACTTTCATAAAAGCTGTCTTAATGCAAGAAACGAAACCCTTAAACACATGAAATAATTAACTTTAAATAACTAAAAAGGTTTTGTTAACTTTTCACATGAAGCTGGATTAACAGCTAGTAAGATACCTTTGATTAAGTTGGTATACTAATGTTTAAACCAGGGGTGTCAAACGTACGGCCTGCGGGCCGGATCTGGCCCGCCGAACGATTTAGTCCGGCCCGGTGGCCAAATGCATTATCATTATTCAACGGCTGTGTCTCCTCGGTGCATCGACCGATCTGCACCAGATTTTTTGTGAGTCGTGGGGGAGCGCTGCCCAACGCGTACGTGTGTATTGCATGGTAGACGGGCGAGGAAAATGCATGACAGCTTCTGCTGTGGCTGGCGGCGGGAGGTGCGCGTACCCTAGCGGTGGCCCATAGGCCAGAGCGGCGCTTGGCTGCGAGGGCCGATCATCACCGCTTGCGGTTTTAATTATTCTTATTATTCTGCCCCCCTAAAGAGGGGCCTTTTTGGGGGCTTTCTCATTTTCAAAAACTCACCAAACTTGGCAGATGCATGGTGACTGTTTAAAAATTTTGTATTTTAAGGTCGTCACAAAAATCTAAAGAAAAATGCCTCAACGGCGCCACCTAGAAATTTTCAAAGGACCCTTTGCTATTCACTTACTTCGTCGTAGAGACATGAAATTCGGTACAGTTGTAGAGCTCAACAAGACGCTCAGAATTTACAATTAATGTCATAGTGCAAATATCACAGGAAGTTGGCCATTTTAGACTGAAAGTCTGATTTTGACCCAATTTTTGACGTTTATAGCATTGGTATTTGATGGATCTCCTCCTAGAGATTTTGAGCGATCGGCTTGAAACTCGGGCAGTCTGATCATAAGGCATGGCCAATCAAAAGTTATCAAAACGGTGAGTTTTTGAGCATGCTGAAGGGGCGTTGGCAGGGGTCAAAGTTCACCTATTCGCCACAAAAAATAAAAGTGTTATATCTCCTACACAGAAACACACAGAGGCACCAAACTTTCTGTGATTAATCATCATCAGGTCTCCTATAATATCCAATGGTCAAATGATGACATCACTTAGGCCACACCCCCTGACAACAGGAAGTGTTATGTTTTGCTGTAAACGGTCGCTATGTTACCCCTCTGAGCTAATCAACATGAAACTGTGTCCAGAGACAGAAAACATGTTGTTGTGTTGTGGATTCCAGCCCCAAGTCGATTCGATGGAGCAGGAGAGCGTGGCGGCGTGGTGAAGTCACCTCAAACGCCGCTGCCATACGTTTGGCTCTGAATTCCACATTTTTGGGCCGAGCTGCATAAAACTCACTTGGATGCATCCTTATCCACCCCCCAACAGGAATCCATAACAAATTTTGGTGGGCGTGACCTAATGCCTCAACGGCGCCACTTAGCAATTTTCAAAGGACCCTTTGCTATTCACTTACTTCATCGTAGAAACATGAGATTTGGTACAGTGGTAGAGCTCACCAAGACGCTCAGAATTTACAATTAATGTCATAGTGTAAATATCACAGGAAGTTGGCCATTTTAGACTGAAAGTCTGATTTTGACCTCAATTTTGACAGTTACAGCATTGGTATAAGATCTAACTCCTCCTAGAGATATCGAGCGATCGGCTTGAAACTCGGGCAGTCTGATCATAAGGCATGGCCAATCAAATGTTATCAAAACGGTGAGTTTTTGAGCATGCTGAAGGGGCGTTGGCAGGGGTCAAAGTTCACCTATTCGCCACAAAAAATAAAAGTGTTATATCTCCTACACAGAAACACACAGAGGCACCAAACTTTCTGTGATTGATCATCATCAGGTCTCCTATAATATCCAATGGTCAAATGATGACATTGCTTAGGCCACGCCCCCTGACAACAGGAAGTGTCATGTTTTGCTGTAAACAGTCGCTATGTTACCCCTCTGAGCTAATCAACATGAAACTGTGTCCAGAGACAGAAAACATGTTGTTGTGTTGTGGATTCCAGCCCCAAGTCGATTCGATGGAGCAGGAGAGCGTGGCGGCGTGGTGAAGTCACCTCAAACGCCGCTGCCATACGTTTGGCTCTGAATTCCACATTTTTGGGCCGAGCTGCATAAAACTCACTTGGATGCATCCTTATCCACCCCCCAACAGGAATCCATAACAAATTTTGGTGGGCGTGACCTAATGCCTCAACGGCGCCACTTAGCAATTTTCAAAGGACCCTTTGCTATTCACTTACTTCATCGTAGAAATATGAGATTTGGTACAGTGGTAGAGCTCACCAAGACGCTCAGAATTTACAATTAATGTCATAGTGTAAATATCACAGGAAGTTGGCCGAGCAGCTAAGCGCTGCGAAGGCCTATTGTATCTGTAGTGTTAATTAGGCCCGAGCAGCTAAGCGCTGCGAAGGCCTATTGTATCTGTAGTGTTAATTATTATTATTATTATTATTATTATTCTGCCCCCCTAAAGAGGGGCCTTTTTGGGGGCTTTCTCATTTTCAAAAACTCACCAAACTTTGCAGATGCATGGTGACTGTTTAAAAATTTTGTTTTTTAAGGTCGTCACAAAAATCTAAAGAAAAATGCCTCAACGGCGCCACCTAGAAATTTTCAAAGAACCCTTTGCTATTCACTTACTTCGTCGTAGAGACATGAAATTTGGTACAGTTGTAGAGCTCACCAAGACGCTCAGAATTTACAATTAATGTCATAGTGTAAATATCACAGGAAGTCGGCCATTTTAGATTGAAAGTCTGATTTTGACCTCAATTTTGACAGTTACAGCATCGGTATAAGATCTAACTCCTCCTAGAGATATCGAGCGATCGGCTTGAAACTCGGGCAGTCTGATCATAAGGCATGGCCAATCAAAAGTTATCAAAACGGTGAGTTTTTGAGCATGCTGAAGGGGCGTTGGCAGGGGTCAAAGTTCACCTATTCGCCACAAAAAATAAAAGTGTTATATCTCCTACACAGAAACACACAGAGGCACCAAACTTTCTGTGATTAATCATCATCAGGTCTCCTATAATATCCAATGGTCAAATGATGACATCACTTAGGCCACACCCCCTGACAACAGGAAGTGTCATGTTTTGCTGTAAACGGTCGCTATGTTACCCCTCTGAGCTAATCAACATGAAACTGTGTCCACAGACAGAACACATGTTGTTGTGTTGTGGATTCCAGCCCCAAGTCGATTCGATGGAGCAGGAGAGCGTGGCGGCGTGGTGAAGTCACCTCAAACGCCGCTGCCATACGTTTGGCTCTGAATTCCACATTTTTGGGCCGAGCTGCATAAAACTCACTTGGATGCATTCTTATCCACCCCCCAACAGGAATCCATAAGAAATTTTGGTGGGCGTGACCTAATGCCTCAACGGCGCCACTTAGCAATTTTCAAAGGACCCTTTGCTATTCACTTACTTCATCGTAGAGACATGAGATTTGGTACAGTGGTAGAGCTCACCAAGACGCTCAGAATTTACAATTAATGTCATAGTGTAAATATCACAGGAAGTTGGCCATTTTAGACTGAAAGTCTGATTTTGACCTCAATTTTGACAGTTACAGCATTGGTATAAGATCTAACTCCTCCTAGAGATATCGAGCGATCGGCTTGAAACTCGGGCAGTCTGATCATAAGGCATGGCCAATCAAATGTTATCAAAACGGTGAGTTTTTGAGCATGCTGAAGGGGCGTTGGCAGGGGTCAAAGTTCACCTATTCGCCACAAAAAATAAAAGTGTTATATCTCCTACACAGAAACACACAGAGGCACCAAACTTTCTGTGATTGATCATCATCAGGTCTCCTATAATATCCAATGGTCAAATGATGACATTGCTTAGGCCACGCCCCCTGACAACAGGAAGTGTCATGTTTTGTTGTAAGCGGTCGCTATGTTACCCCTCTGAGCTAATCAACATGAAACTGTGTCCACAGACAGAACACATGTTGGTATGTTGTGGATTTCAGGCTCAACTGGATTGGATGGAGCAGGGGGGCGTGGCGGCGTGGCATATTCACCTCAAACGCTGCTGTCATACGTTTGGCTCTGAATTCCACAGTTTTGGGCCGAGCTGCCTAAAACTCATTTGGATGCATCCTTATCCACCCCCCAACAGGAATCCATAACAAACTTTAGTGAGCAGGACTTAGTTTCTCTATAGCGCCACCAAGCAATTTTCAAAGGACCTTTTGCTATTCACTTACTTCATCGTAGAGTAATGAAATTTTGTACAGTTGTAGATCTCAGCAAGATGCTCAGAATTTACAATTGTCATAGTGCAAGTATCACAGGAAGTAAGCCATTTTAGATTGAAATCTGAATTTTGATACCAAGTTGACATGTAAAGCATATGTATTTGATCGTACTTGTCCAGCAGGGGGCAGCAAGAGACCACAAATAAACCCCAAAGGAATCTCTCTTGGTAAGTAAGTGATCTTAACTCTTTGGTTTCCTTATATATTTATGTTGAACAGATATACAAATCCTGCTTGAAAACTGACAAACTTACTCTTGTTCAATACATTTCACTTTTTATTTATATAACGCCAAATCATAAAACATGTCATCAGGGGTGGACTGGGACAAAAAAAACGGCCCTGGCATTTTGGATTAGACTGGCCCACCACATTTTTTTTGTGTACTGAATGTGTATACCAACTTTGCAATACCAACTGTGCAATACCTTGAGGCCAGGTTAATGGAAATTAGTGAGAGTGGACACTTAAAATACTTCCAAAATCTTAATTTATTAACACTGTAAAATGTAAACTCCACCACAGCACAGCAACTATTCTTAGATCACAGAGAGAGAGAGAGAAAGAGAGGTGTCACGGTTAATCACACATATTATCACGTTACATCATTATAAGAAGTTATTGTAAGTTTCTCATCAGATTTATTCAGTCTTCCAGATACTGTAGGGTAACATTGGACTAATGTGCACTCACTGTGTAAAAAAGGATGCCAATGACAAAATGAACCAGAGAAATGCCTCACTTGTCATCATGGAAAGAAAGAAAATATATAATAACATAATATAAATTTTTATTTACTCAGTCATTTGTAATAAGTATTTTATTTATCTAATTTGCTAATTTTTGATCATATTTTCTTTAATATCGCAGACTTTTCGCTATTTTTCATGTAAATCCTTGGTGGCGCTTCATAGCGAAGCCGGTGAGGCCGCAGCGAGCTTGGCCTCCCCTGGGATTGCGCAATCCCATGTTAACTGTGCTGACTTCCATTCTGTGAATGCATCTTCCTGTCTCTAGATCATAAATTCAATTGTTCAAACAGTTATGAACTGATTTTCCACAATTTAATATATGTGGATTACGAATTGTGTTTTGGTCATCAAACTGTGTGCAGATAACATGTTTTCGTGGTGCTGGCCGATCATAAACAGCAAAGAACTGGTTGTAGGTGAGGCCGGCAGTTCCTTGACCGCTAGGCAGGGGGCGCTCAAGGGGCAACGCTCGTGATCCCCAAATAGTAGAGTCAAAACAAGTTATTGATGTTTTATTAGCGAGTTTTGCTAAACAAGTAAAGCACTAAAAAAACTCTAAACATACAGCTGGAACAGGACTGATCAGGGAAGGCTTTCCTCCCTGGCAGTGAGCTCCACTGAGACTGAGAGACTTTTAAAACTGAAGAAGATAAAGAGAACTTTTACCGGAAAATGATGATATTTTTGTTCAGAAAGAGCGCCACAGGGACTTAAATTATAAGTAGAGGTAAGACAGCGATACTTATTCATGTTTAGTTTTTGTGATAAAATGTGCGTAATGTGGGTTATAGTTTTAGAATGTGTTACAAATGCAGAAATCCATCATAACTCATAAACTGTTACCAATCAAATGACAATTTTTTTTCATCAAAGAACCAATATTTTTCCATGTATCTTGTTGAATTTATTTGGCTCAATCAGTCTCCTTCAGCACTTTGCAACGAGTCTACTCTGTAGAGTGTATATATTTGTAAATCTGACTCTGATGACGTCAGTGCCTCACCAGCTATGAACCCTACCGCACGTCACTGACTACAACCACCACTACCACCATATTTTACATCAGACACCGGAGCAGATGAAGGGCCTGCTGTTGGGAACATGTCAGTCAGTTTGACACATTTCGCAGCGTCCGTTTGAAGAACTCGTTTCTTTTTTTCGCCCAGTTTCCCTGCGCCTCCCTTGCGTTTCTTATCCATTACTACTGTGAACACCGCTGCACAAAGTTCCACATGGAGCGTGAAGGTGTTTTTCTACTTTATGATTGGCCTAGCCCTTTAGACTGTCAGGGATGATAACCAATAGGCTGCAGTAGCCTGTGGTAAGGGCCGGATGATCGGAACAGACTCTTGCGCTGCTGATATTTTTCTTCATGCATTATGCAAATATAACGAGGCAGATATATAAAATAATAATAATAATAATACATATTATTAATATACATGTCGGGTCTGCCGGCCCAAACAGCACGTCGGCCCACCGGGAAAATGCCCGGTACGCCCGATTACCAGTCCATGCCTGCATGTCATCTAAAGGCAGTTTACAATGTCAAAATCAATCAGATTATACATATTAAGTCAGATTATCCAGATTGGTAAAAGAAATTCCTATATAAGTGAACCAGTTAATTGCATCAAAGTCGTAACAAGCAGCATTCACTCCTGAAGAAGCGTAGAGCCACAGGGAGAGTCGTCTGCATTGTACATGGCTTTGCAGCAATCCCTCATACTGATCAAGCATGAAGTGACAGCAGAAGGAAAAACTCCCCATTAACAGGAAGGAAAAACCTCCAGCAGAACCGGGCTCAGTATGAACGGTAATCTGCCTTGACTGACTGGGGGTTACAAAAGAGAGAGAAGAGACACAACATGACAGACAAAAAAGCACAGAAGCACACATTGATACAGTAATGTGTTTTACATTAGATGGTAATAGCAGGTGATCTTTCTTCCCTGGATAATGTCACAGCTAACAGAACGCCAGACCAGGTGTACCTACTATGAAGAAAAAATAGAAAAAACAAAAAGTTAAAAGCTGAAATGACAACAGTCATGCAAAAACGAAGAACAGTAGACCCTGATGTCCTCCAGCAGCCTAAGCCTATAGCAGCATAACTATAAAGGTAGCTCAGCGTAACATGAGCCACTCTAACTATAAGCTTTGTCAAAAAGGAAAGTCCCAAGAGCCAGCTTCTAGTGGAGGAGTTCAAGTATCTTGGGGTCTTGTTCACGAATGAGGGGAAGATGGAGCGGGAGATCGACAGGCGGATTGGTGCGACGTCTGCTGTGAAGCGTGCGCTGTACCGGTCCGTTGTGGTGAAGAGAGAGCTGAGCCAAAAGGCCAAGCTCTCGATTTACCAGTCGATCTACGTTCCTACCCTCATCTATGGTCACGAGCTTTGGGTCGTGACCGAAAGAACGAGATCCCGGACACAAGCGGCCAAAATGAGTTTTCTCCGTAGTGTGTCTGGGCTCTCCCTTAAAGATAGAGTGAGGAGATCAGTCATCCGGGGAGGACTCAGAATAAAGCCGCTGCTCCTTCACATTGAGAGGAGCCAGTTGAGGTGGCTCGGGCATCTGGTTAGGATGCCTCCTGGACGCATCCCTGGTGAGGTGTTCTGGGCACGTCCCACCAGGAGGAGGCCCAGGGGAAGACCCAGGACACGCTGGAGAGACTCTGCTGGCCTGGGAACGCTTTGGGATTCCCCCGGAGGAAGTGGCCCAAGTGGCTGGGGAGAGGAAGGTCTGGGCCTCCCTCTTGAAGCTGCTACACCCGCGACCTGACCCTGGATAAGCGGAAGACGATGGATGGATGGAAAAAGGAAAGTTTAAGGATTAGTCTTAAAAGTAGACAGGGTGTCTGCGTCACGGACCAAAACTGGGAGTTGGTTCCACTGGAGAGGAGCCTGATAGCTAAAGGATCTGCCTACCATTCTGGTTTTACAGACTTTAGGAACCACCAGCAGACCTGCTTTCTGAGAGTGAAGTGGTCTGTTAGAAATTACTAAAGTTTGTACACAACATACACATGTGGAATATTGCTAACGTGTTACTTTAGCAATATTCCAATTGCTAAAGTGTTACTTTTACATTATTACTTTTGGGTGTGTATCCACCAATTTAACTGTCAAACTTTCATAACAGCTGTCTTAATGCAAGAAACGAAACCCTTAAACACATGAAATAATTAACTTTAAATAACTAAAAAGGTTTTGTTAACTTTTCACATGAAGCTGGATTAACAGCTAGTAAGATACCTTTAATTAAATTTGTATACTAGTGTTTAAACCAGGGGTGTCAAACGTACGGCCTGCGGGCCGGATCTGGCCCGCCGAACGATTTAGTCCGGCCCGGTGGCCAAATGCATTTTCATTATTCAACGGCTGTGTGTCCTCGGTGCATCGACCGATCTGCACCAGGTTTTTTGTGAGTCGTGGGGGAGCGCTGCCCAACACGTACGTGTGTATTGCATGTTAGACTGGTGAGGAAAATGCATGACAGCTTCTGCGGTGGCTGGCGGCGGGAGGTGCGCGTACCCTAGCGGTGGCCCATAGGCCAGAGCGGCGCTTGGCTGCGAGGGCCGATCATCACCGCTTGCGGTTTTAATTATTATTCTTATTATTCTGCCCCCCTAAAGAGGGGCCTTTTTGGGGGCTTTCTCATTTTCAAAAACTCACCAAACTTGGCAGATGCATGGTGACTGTTTAAAAATTTTGTATTTTAAGGTCGTCACAAAAATCTAAAGAAAAATGCCTCAACGGCGCCACCTAGAAATTTTCAAAGGACCCTTTGCTATTCACTTACTTCGTCGTAGAGACATGACATTTGGTACAGTTGTAGAGCTCAACAAGACGCTCAGAATTTACAATTAATGTCATAGTGCAAATATCACAGGAAGTTGGCCATTTTAGACTTAAAGTCTGATTTTGACCCAATTTTTGACGTTTATAGCATTGGTATTTGATGGATCTCCTCCTAGAGATTTTGAGCGATCGGCTTGAAACTCGGGCAGTCTGATCATAAGGCATGGCCAATCAAAAGTTATCAAAACGGTGAGTTTTTGAGCATGCTGAAGGGGCGTTGGCAGGGGTCAAAGTTCACCTATTCGCCACAAAAAATAAAAGTTATATCTCCTACACAGAAACACACAGAGGCACCAAACTTTCTGTGATTAATCATCATCAGGTCTCCTATAATATCCAATGGTCAAATGATGACATCACTTAGGCCACACCCCCTGACAACAGGAAGTGTCATGTTTTGCTGTAAACGGTCGCTATGTTACCCCTCTGAGCTAATCAACATGAAACTGTGTCCAGAGACAGAAAACATGTTGTTGTGTTGTGGATTCCAGCCCCAAGTCGATTCGATGGAGCAGGAGAGCGTGGCGGCGTGGTGAAGTCACCTCAAACGCCGCTGCCATACGTTTGGCTCTGAATTCCACATTTTTGGGCCGAGCTGCATAAAACTCACTTGGATGCATCCTTATCCACCCCCCAACAGGAATCCATAACAAATTTTGGTGGGCGTGACCTAATGCCTCAACGGCGCCACTTAGCAATTTTCAAAGGACCCTTTGCTATTCACTTACTTCATCGTAGAGACATGAGATTTGGTACAGTGGTAGAGCTCACCAAGACGCTCAGAATTTACAATTAATGTCATAGTGTAAATATCACAGGAAGTTGGCCATTTTAGATTGAATGTCTGATTTTGACCCCATTTTTGACGTTTATAGCATTGGTATTTGATGGATCTCCTCCTAGAGATTTTTAGCGAGCGGCTTGAAACTCGGGCAGTCTGATCATAAGGCATGGCCAATTAAAAGTTATCAAAACGGTGAGTTTTTGAGCTTGTTGAAGGGGCATTAGCAAGGGTCAAAGTTCACCTACTCGCCACAAAAAATAAAACTGTTATATCTCCTACACAGAAACACACAGAGGCATCAAACTTTCAGTGATTGATCACCATCAGGTCTCCTATAATATCCAATGGTCAAATGATGACATTGCTTAGGCCACGCCCCCTGACAACAGGAAGTGTCATGTTTTGTTGTAAGCGGTCGCTATGTTACCCCTCTGAGCTAATCAACATGAAACTGTGTCCACAGACAGAACACATGTTGGTATGTTGTGGATTTCAGGCTCAACTGGATTGGATGGAGCAGGGGGGCGTGGCGGCGTGGCATATTCACCTCAAACGCTGCTGTCATACGTTTGGCTCTGAATTCCACAGTTTTGGGCCGAGCTGCTTAAAACTCATTTGGATGCATCCTTATCCAACCCCCAACAGGAATCCTTAACAAACTTTAGTGAGCAGGACTTAGTTTCTCTATAGCGCCACGAAGCAAATTTCAAAGGACCCTTTGGTATTCACTTACTTCATCGTAGAGTAATGAAATTTTGTACAGTTGTAGATCTCAGCAAGACGCTCAGAATTTACAATTAATGTCATACTGCAAGTATCACAGGAAGTAAGCCATTTTAGATTGAAATCTGAATTTTGATACCAAGTTGACATGTAAAGCATATGTATTTGATCATACTTGTCCAGCAGGGGGCAGCAAGAGACCACAAATAAACCCCAAAGGAATTTCTCTTGGTAAGTAAGTGATCTTAACTCTTTGGTTTCCTTATATATTTAAGTTGAACAGATATACAAATCCTGCTTGAAAACTGACAAACTCTTGTTCAATACATTTCAGTTTTTATTTATATAGCGCCAAATCATGAAACATGTCATCAGGGGTGGATTGGGACAAAAAATTGGCCCTGGCATTTTGGATTAGACTGGCCCACCACATTTTTTTTGTGTACTGAATGTGTATACCAACTGTGCAATACCAACTGTGCAATACCTTGAAGTCAGGATAATGGAAATTAGTGAGAGTGGACACTTAAAATACTTCCAAAATCTTAATTTATTAACACTGTAAAATGTAAACTCCACCACAGCACAGCAACTATTCTTAGATCAGAGAGAGAGAGAGAGAAAGAGAGGTGTCACGGTCAATCACACATATTATCACGTTACATCATTATAAGAAGTTATTGTAAGTTGCTCATCAGATCTATTCAGTCTTCCAGATACTGTAGGGTAACATTGGACTAATGTGCACTCACTGTGTAAAAAAGGATGCCAATGACAAAATTAACCAGAGAAATGCCTCACTTGTCATCATGGAAAGAAAGAAAATATATAATAACATAATATAAATTTTGATTTACTCAGTCATTTGTAATAAGAATTTTATTTATCTAATTTCCTAATTTTTGATCATATTTTCTTTAAAATCGCAGACTTTTCGCTATTTTTCATGTAAATCCTTGGTGGCGCTTCATAGCGAAGCCGGTGAGGCCACAGCGAGCTTGGCCTACCCTGGGATTGCGCAATCCCATGGTAACTGCGCTGACTTCCATTCTGTGAATGCATCTTCCTGTCTCTAGATCATAAATTCAATTGTTCAAACAGTTATGAACTGATTTTCCACAATTTAATATATGTGGATTACGAATTGTGTTTTGGTCATCAAACTGTGTGCAGAGAACATGTTTTCGTGGTGCTGGCCGATCATAAACAGCAAAGAACTGGTTGTAGGTGAGGCCGGCAGTTCCTTGG
The DNA here is from genome assembly GCA_037039145.1 of Fundulus diaphanus. Classification (NCBI taxonomy): domain Eukaryota; kingdom Metazoa; phylum Chordata; class Actinopteri; order Cyprinodontiformes; family Fundulidae; genus Fundulus; species Fundulus diaphanus. The sequence continues at coordinate 8,455,274 of CM073139.1, forward strand.
CCGCTAGGCAGGGGGCGCTCAAGGAGCACCGCTCGTGATCCCCAAATAGTAGAGTCAAAACAAGTTATTGATGTTTTATTAGCGAGTTTTGCTATACAAGTAAAGCACTAAAAAGACTCTAAACATACAGCTGGAACAGGACTGATCAGGGAAGGCTTTCCTCCCTGGCAGTGAGCTCCACTGAGACAGAGAGAGACTTTTAAAACTGAAGAAGATAAAGGGAACTTTTACCGGAAAATGATGATATTTTTGTTCAGAAAGAGCGCCGCAGAGACTTAAATTATAAGTAGAGGTAAGACAGCGATACTTATTCATGTTTTGTTTTTGTGATAAAATGTGCGTAATGTGGGTTATAGTTTTAGAATGTGTTACAAATGCAGAAATCCATCATAACTCATAAACTGTTACCAATCAAATGACAATTTTATTTTCATCAAAGAACCAATATTTTTCCATGTATCTTGGTGAATTTATTTGGCTCAATCAGTCTCCTACAGCACTTTGCAACGAGTCTACTCTGTAGAGTGTATATATTTGTAAATCTGACTCTGATGACGTCAGTGCCTCACCAGCTATGAACCCTACCGCACATCACTGATTACAACCACCACTATCACCATATTTTACACCAGACACCGGAGCAGATGAAGGGCCTGCTATTGGGAACATGTCAGTCAGTTTTACACATTTCGCAGCATCCGTTTGAAGAACTCGTTTCTTTTTTTCGTGCAGTTTCTCTGCGCCTCCCTTGCGTTTCTTATCCATTACTACTGTGAACACCGCTGCACAAAGTTCCACATGGAGCGTGAAGGTGTTTTTCTACTTTAAGATTGGCCTAGCCCTTTAGACTGTCAGGGATGATAACCAATGGGCTGCAGTAGCCTGTGGTAAGGTCCGGATGATCGGAACAGACTCTTGCGCTGCTGATTTTATTTTTCTTCATGCATTATGCAAATATAACGAGGCATATATATAAAATAATAATAATAATAATAATACATATTATTAATATACATGTCGGGTCTGCCGGCCCACCAGGAAAATGCCGGGTACGCCCGATTACCAGTCCATGCCTGCATGTCATCTAAAGGCAGTTTACAGTGTCAAAATCAATCAGATTATACATATTAAGTCAGATTATCCAGATTGGTAAAAGAAATTCCTATATAAGGGAACCAGTTGTTTGCATCAAAGTCGTAACAAGCAGCATTCACTCCTGAAGAAGCGTAGAGCTACAGGGAGAGTCGTTTGCATTGTACATGGCTTTGCAGCAATCCCTCATACTGATCAAGCATGAAGTGACAGTGGAAGGAAAAACTCCCCATTAACAGGAAGGAAAAACCTCCATCAGAACCGGGCTCAGTATGAACGGTAATCTGCCTTGACCGACTGGGGGTTACAAAAGAGAGAGAAGAGACACAACAAGACAGACAAAAAAGCACAGAAGCACACATTGATCCAGTAATCTGTTTTACATTAGATGGTAATAACAGGTGATCTGTCTTCCCTGGATGATGTCACAGCTAACAGAACGCCAGACCAGGTGTACCTACTATGAAGAAAAAATAGAAAAAACAAAAAGTTAAAAGCTGAAATTACAACAGTCATGCAAAATTGAAGAAAAATAGGCCCTGATGTCCTCCAGCAGCCTAAGCCTATAGCAGCATAACTATAAAGGTAGCTCAGCGTAACATGAGCCACTCTAACTATAAGCTTTGTCAAAAAGGAAAGTCCCAAGAGCCAGCTTCTAGTGGAGGAGTTCAAGTATCTTGGGGTCGTGTTCACGAATGAGGGGAAGATGGAGCGGGAGATCGACAGGCGGATTGGTGCGGCGTCTGCTGTGAAGCGGGCGCTGTACCGGTCCGTTGTGGTGAAAAGAGAGCTGAGCCAAAAGGCCAAGCTCTCGATTTACCAGTCGATCTACGTTCCTACCCTCATCTATGGTCACGAGCTTTGGGTCGTGACCGAAAGAACGAGATCCCGGACACAAGCGGCCAAAATGAGTTTTTTCCATAGTGTGTCTGGGCTCTCCCTTAGAGATAGGGTGAGGAGATCAGTCATCCGGGGAGGACTCAGAATAAAGCCGCTGCTCCTTCACATTGAGAGGAGCCAGTTGAGGTGGCTCGGGCATCTGGTTAGGATGCCTCCTGGACGCATCCCTGGTGAGGTGTTCTGGGCACGTCCCACCGGGAGGAGGCCCAGGGGAAGACCCAGGACACGCTGGAGAGACTCTGCTGGCCTGGGAACGCTTTGGGATTCCCCCGGAGGAAGTGGCCCAAGTGGCTGGGGAGAGGAAGGTCTGGGCCTCCCTCTTGAAGCTGCTACACCCGCGACCTGACCCTGGATAAGCGGAAGACGATGGATGGATGGAAAAAGGAAAGTTTAAGGATTAGTCTTAAAAGTAGACAGGGTGTCTGCGTCACGGACCAAAACTGGGAGTTGGTTCCACTGGAGAGGAGCATGATAGCTAAAGGATCTGCCTACCATTCTGGTTTTACAGACTTTAGGAACCACCAGCAGACCTGCTTTCTGAGAGTGAAGTGGTCTGTTAGAAATTACTAAAGTTTGTACACAACATACACATGTGGAATATTGCTAACGTGTTACTTTAGCAATATTCCAATTGCTAAAGTGTTACTTTTACATTATTACTTTTGGGTGTGTATCCACCAATTTAACTGTCAAACTTTCATAACAGCTGTCTTAATGCAAGAAACGAAACCCTTAAACACATGAAATAATTAACTTTAAATAACTAAAAAGGTTTTGTTAACTTTTCACATGAAGCTGGATTAACAGCTAGTAAGATACCTTTAATTAAATTTGTATACTAGTGTTTAAACCAGGGGTGTCAAACGTACGGCCTGCGGGCCGGATCTTGCCCGCCGAACGATTTAGTCCGGCCCGGTGGCCAAATGCATTTTCGTTATTCAACGGCTGTGTGTCCTCGGTGCATCGACCGATCTGCACCAGGTTTTTTGTGAGTCGTGGGGGAGCGCTGCCCAACGCGTACGTGTGTATTGCATGTTAGACGGGTGAGGAAAATGCATGACAGCTTCTGCGGTGGCTGGCGGCAGGAGGTGCGCGTACCCTAGCGGTGGCCCATAGGCCAGAGCGGCGCTTGGCTGCGAGGGCCGATCATCACCGCTTGCGGTTTTAATTTTGTTTTGTTACTGTAGCATTTAACTACATCAAGGTTTTACCTGTCATTTCTGAGCTAACTGAGACAGTGTTTGTGAGTAGTTTCCACCATTTTGAAACATAATTTTGTTTCAACATGGTGAAGTTCTTTTTTTTTTTGTTCTTTTGTTTGTATTTGCAGATAGAGACCACTGCAGTTGTTTATGCTCACTTTATTTTTTGGCTTATGGTTTATGCACTTGAATAATTGCATTCCAAATTCTATTTAATACTGTTTCACACTTGTGGAGCAGTCTGGGAATAATGATCCCAAAACATATTTTGTGTTTGGTTTCACTCTAATTCCAACTGTCCACATTATATTGCATAACAAGTCTTTTTTGGGCTATACCCATTTTATAGCCAGTTGTTCCCTGTTAGTGTTTACATCTTAAATATCTAGTTTGTTTCATTGTTCTTTTGTTATAAACATAACAAAATAACATAATAACAACAATAATAATAATAATACTAATAATATAGTGCACAATGTTTTCAGATATTTAGTCCATTCAAGTATGCCTTTTATATGTGAAAATTTAACTAAGTAACTCTGAGTTAACTCTTAAGTTCCAAAAACAGGAAAGATAAGATAAGAAATTCCTTTATTGTCCCACAACGGAGAAATGCAGGCGTGACAGTGGTAAAAACACAGTTATACACAATTAATAGTAATCAAGAACACAAGCTAAACTAATGTAAAGTTAATTCTAAAGCAACATAGAATGAGTTGTCACAAAGGCCAACATGAAAATAAATACCAGCGAAAGTATTGATAATACAGCACACCCAGGGAGAAATAGATGAAATTTTCAAGTTAAACAGAGAAAATCCAGCATCCTATTTGCAGGACAATATGAGATAACATGAAATATGCATGAGAGTACAGCAACATCTCGGAGTAGCTAAGGCATGTGCAATATAATTGCAGTAGCAGTAGCTCAGAGGAGTAAGAAGTGAGCTACAGAGTCACAGGTTGCAGGTTCACCTCCTGGACTAGACCACTTTTCCAGGGAGTGGTGGCGTAGTGGTCAGAGCAGCACACTTGTGCTCTGAGAAGGGTGCAAGTACCCAGTTCAGTCCCCAGCACCTGCACTCTGGTTCCCTGAGCAAGACCCTCAACCCCTGATTGCTCCCTGGGCACTGCACATGACAGCCCACTGCTCCCCAAGCAGGTGTGGATTCAGGCAGGGGTGCGCGCGCACCCCCCTTTTGGAGAAAGGACGCACAGTGATGCCGAATTCTTACTGCTCACAGCTCAGGTCTCGTAATCCAGAGTGATGAAGTGATGGAGTTATCCAGCACTCTCTGCCGCACCGATCGTCGCCATCTTGGATTCTTCTTCTTCTTTTTCTTCTTCTCTTTTTTTATGGTGGTTGGCCAACAACTTTTAGGTGCATTACCGCCACCTTCCAGATTGGAGTATGGATCAACCTAAATCTTAAATTCTCCCCACAGAAAAAAGGTATAATGGTCGCTAGAAATTTTTGATAATGAAAAAACATGGGGTTCTCACAAGTTGTGTAAAGTTTTAAAAGTAATTCAATTTTAGGAAAACTTTTTCAAGTAATTTTCAAGTAATGGGAAAGTTATTTTTTGTTGCACAGTTTTTGTAAAGTAATGAAAAAAGAGTGTAAAGTTTTAAAAAAAGTGGACATTGACACACATACAATAGTTACTGTTTAATGTGTATTGTCTGGTCTAAAGCTGTTGGTGCCTCGTGTTTTATTGTTAAAACTAAGAATGGTCTCCTTTATGAAAACATAATAGGCTTAAAACTATTGCCAAGCAACTTGCATATGATGAACGATGAGAGTGAGAAAGATATCTTTACATCATATAAAAATTATCTACCATCAGGATCAACATTCAAGCAGGAAGTGAAGTTGTGGCACACAAAGTGGTCATCAGTGAAAAAATCCAGCTCTCTCCCTGAAATTCTAAGGATAACAAATATGATACGTGCTAACTCAGGCCGTAAAGCAGTGAAAACTTTGCTAAGGTCGACTATGGGACAGTAAAGGTTTGTGGCTTTGCTACTTATGTATGTCCACAAGGACATTCATTTAGACATCAACAAAATCATTGACATATTTGCCCAGAAGCATCCCAGAAGGTTGACATTCATAAACCCATTATCATCGTCATCATAAAGTTGAAGGTGTTGTAGAAGAGAACAATATTCTTTGTCAAGCCTTACTGTTCTATTATAGGCTTATGGCTTAACTTCACCATACATGTTCATTGGTTTAACTTACTTTAAAGTTGCTTTTTTTCTCAACAAAGTTCATCTCGTTAAAATATATTCAAAACTCCTTTATCACTTGAGCCATACCAAACTGTTCTAAGTCCTTGGGTCTTTTTTAAGTAATTTTTTCTTAATATAGTTTATCTGGTTGAAATATATTGTTAAAATACATGTACATTAAAAAAATCCTTTATCACTTGAACCATACCAACCAATCAACCAAACTGTTCTTAAGTCCTTGGGTCTTTTTATTTTATTTTACTAAATAAATATAATTTCTGGAAATAAACAAAATCTTTGTTTGATTAAATGTTAAGGAAACTTTTTTTCTTCAAACTACTTTTTAACTGCATGCTGTAAAAACCAAGAAATTTTGTCTTAAAAATAATTTTTCAATTACAATAATGTAATCTTGCTAATTCCACTTATTTTCATCCATTAAAGAGATTAACAATTAAAAAACGCTTAGATGAATAATTAGGGTAGTGTGAAAGACTAAAGATGGCATTCTTTGTCTTGGCTTGACCCTTGACCCCATGACACTTAGGTGCGCACCCCCTTTTGAAAAATCCTTGATCCGCCCCTGCCAAGGGTGATGGGTTAAAAGCAGAGACTCCAGTCCACTTTATTGTTCAGGTGAAAACCTAGGTTATTATAAGAGTCCACTATCTCAATATCACTTCCCTGGATGTTCACCTGTGTCAGTGAGCTGGGTATGTGTCTGCAAGTCCACCTGCCTTTAGCTGTTGACGCCTTTGGGGTGTGTGGTCTTAAGCAATGGTACTACACAGGAGGTCTTCCATAGCTGCGGTACTCTCCCCTGCTTCAGGCTGATGTTGAAAATGTGCCACACAGCTGCTCCGTGCAGCACCTCAGGAGCCTGAAGCGGATGGCATCTGGAGCCGCAGCCTTCCTCACTTGGGTCTTTTGCAGACTGTTCCTCACTTGTAGTATTGAGAAAGACAAAGTGGTGATAGGGGGCTCATCTGTGGAGTCATCAGAAGCTGAAGGGGAGGATGATAGCTGAGATGTGCAGTTCTGGGCAAAAGAACGGGCAGTCATCCAGGATGAGTGTGCTTAACTTGCTTAGTCTTGTAAGGTGGGGATTGCTGTGCCCTGCGCCGTCAATAGCACAGAATCCCTGGATGTCAGCAACTGTTGACATTGCAAATACTTCGTAGTCAAAGTTGCATGGTGTTAAATCCCATGTTCTCTTGTCTCTCCTCTCTTGAAGATTGGGTAAGAGAAATGGGCCTTAGTATCATATAACATTTAAGTGCTAAAGAAACAGGTAGTCATGGGTTACTGATTCAAAGTCCTCAGACACTGATCAACTAAAAATGGATGTATAAAATACACACATGATTTTTTTATTTCTAGTTAATCATGACTTTATTTTCAGCCAGTGTGTGATTTTTTTCATTTCCTACAAACAAGTCAATAAGTCAGTAGGAGATATACAGTAAATTCTGATAAGAGAAATAACTTGTAAGCTGTAATTTCTTTACAGTGCTGTGACCACCCGTTCACCCTCTCACTCATAAAATTCTTTATTAGGATCTTTTGAGCGTCTCCCCCTCCAAAACTGCAACCCACCCACCCATTTACTTTATATATGTCCATTGCTGAATAAGGGCCTATCTGCAGCAGACCCCAGGGTACTTAAGGCTATCTGCAGTTAATTCAAGATACGTGGAAATGAAGGGAGATATGACATGAGTGGAGAGAAGGGGAGGAACAAAAGTAAAGGGTAAAAGTCAAGAGAAAAACCGCAGGAAAGATAAAAAAGAGGCAGACAGATGGAGATGGAAAGAAAGAAACAAACATGTTGAAAAAGCTTTCAGATAAATGTAGAAATGATAAATAGAACCACAGAAGGACAGAAAATGTATATAGTGAGGGCAGAGATGAGTTTGACTCAAGAGTGTGTGCGTGCGTGCGTGCGTGCGTGTGTGTGTGCGTGTGTGACTTTGAGGTGCAGTCCTTGGCACACAGATGCCCTTCCATTATCTGCTTGTCTTCATCCGCTCAACCTACTCTGCCTCAGGCAACTCTCTCCTTTAAAGAGCTGTCCAAAGAATACACACACAGATATGTGTACACTCAAGCGTTCCTCTCCATGCTCCAGAGGGCCAGTGTGGTTTGGCATGGAAGGAGCTGGCTAACAGTTAGAGTAAGGTGACAGAAACATTGTGAGTACACAGTGAGTACAGAGAAATGTCACCTTATATTTTTCTGTACTCTCAACCGTGAGTTTCGATGTTTGGGTTGTTGTGTCCAAGTTTACAGGTTTGTCTTTGGATTTGCTTGCAGTAACAGAGGAGCACAATTCATTCCAGGATGGTGGCTATAGTGATATGGCAAAATACTACCCATGCATGTGTTTCTTCTTTTTGCAATTGTTGTACTTTTTACCAGTTTTAGAATTCTACAAACACTATCAATAAATATCTTGTGATCCAGGAAATGTTGATAATGTCGGCATGAATTATAAAAACTACAAAAATAAACTTACTACTGTAATTATCTCCCCACATTTCTGTCACAGAAAACTGTTCAAGGCTCACAAATATTCTCACAAATTTTTAATTCCTTATGGGTGTTTTACACTGCTGCTTTTTTAAAGGAAAGTTAGCAACCATACAGCTAAATGTGACAGTGTTAATTTTAGTTTTTACAATAACAGGTACGAAAGTGGAGATTTGAGTTTAAACAGTTATCTTCACATTTCTGCCCTGTAGTAATCACAGTGTTAGTGTTTGCATAGCATGAGTATGCATTCATACAAATTACAATATTCTCAGTGCTATTCTTTGCTGCTACTTCCTGTCACAGCTATTTTTGCATCAGTGCTATTGCTAGTGATTGTTTTCAACATTTTATTTCTTATCATGTCCTTTAAAACTGTTATTGTTAAGGAGTTGTTTATTAATCTAGTATTCAATTTAAACAGAAACAAGTTATTTTTATATGTTTATTTGTAATGCTCCGTTCATTGTTCACCTAAACAATAAACTTGACTGGAGTCACAACACGGATGCTCTTCACAGGAAGGTTCAGAGCACACTGTTGTGCAATTATACAGTGTTTTAAAGTTATTTGATGTCTAAAAAATAATCCTCTGTCTGTTAGGTATTGTCCGGGGAATATCAGCTCTTAAGCTAATATCAGGACAATGGTTGAAAGAGATGATAAGAGCACTGCCGATCTTTTAACAGCAAACTCTGCACACTCATAGAATAAATGAGTGACAACTTCTCTTCAAGTTCAAGAATTTAATAACAGAAATAAAATGAACATCCAGAGAACATCACTATAGAATGCTGTTTTAACACTATATTTCAATCAATAAATCCTCTCTACTAGGCTAGTGAAACTTAACTACTAAGCAAAGATAAAAAGCAAAGATGAAGATAAAAAGAAGCTAAGCTAAGGAAGTATTTACATACAAAAGAACACAAAAGACAAAACAAAAGTGGTTGATCATCCTCAGAATAATTCAGTGAATCCTGGTTCACTGCAGATCCGACTTAAAGAACATGTAATGAGCTTAAATTAGCTTAACTAATTTAGAACAACATTTGGCATGTGTTTCAACCCATTCACAATGCAAATCCTGAGTTAAAAAAAACATTATTTGAGGAAATAACATTTAAAAAATGATTTGCTCAGTAAAACCATTACTTTAGGGACGCTCAATTTTATCAATGCGATTATACCTCCGGGAGGTAGGGGTCACTGTGGCGATCGGTCGCTAAAATTCGTTACTCCTAAAGTTAAATAAAACGCTTTTAAATCGACATTAATATTCTATATTAATGCGCTGAAAACGCTCATAGCACTATTGAACGATGGCGGAGCGAAACGAACAAACGTTTTGCTTGAAACGACCGTATTTGAAATAACCGGAAATCGGAAGCTACCGGGGCTAATGGCATTTTGGCTAGCGGATTTTCTGGGCTAACTTTATAAGCTTCGGCTTCTATTTCAGTCATAATGAGTGGGCTAGATAATATAAACATTAATATCCCATCAATGTATGAAACCCTTGTGGAGATAACGTTTGCAATAACCTTAAAACATACTCGAATCACATCGGCAATGGCTAGCATTCTGATACAGAATACTAGCATGAGCTACGCCCATTAGCGGGCTTTCTGTTTAAAAACACCATGTGGATGCATTACACAAACATTTCCAAATGACCGTGTAACTTTCCCTGTGGTCTCTCTGCCCAACCTGTCAGTGCCTCGTCTGAGTTTGGTCCACTTTTGCCATCCAAGGAAGAACAGTGGAAAAGCAGGGGATACATGGTTCTTTCAGCAGCGGCTAGCGACTTAGCAGCAGCAGACATGCGGCCAGCCGCAACGTTGTCGGGATTGGCCGGTCCGAGGCTCTGCAGCGTCCTCTGACCCGGTTGCAGTCACAATTTCAACTCCCTTTTTCTCTCAGCTTGGAAAGTGGGTAAAGGAGGCCGATCCGCGCCGTCTCAAGTCACCTTTCCTGTAATAGCTGAGGAGAAAGAAACAAAGCTGTTTTTGGCATGGAGGGATTCTTTCATCCGGCGCCTGACGCTGAAGTTAAGACAGCAGACTTAACTCTGATTTGCCCGGTCATGTCCCCCGAGCGAAGAGAGATTTCTCCCCTGTGCTGGCTTGTGGGTCTTTCGGGCCCCGTGAGGCCCCATGCCTCCCTTTTAACAGGGAGGAAAACCCTGTTAAAAGTTTCCATGTTTGGGGTTAGAGAAGACAGATCAGAGACACAAAAGCACAGAAGCACACATTGATCCAGGAATCCTTTCTATGTTATATGGTAATAGCAGATGATCTGTCTCCCTTGGATGATGTCACAGCTAACAGAATGCCAGACAAGGTATACCTACTATGAAGGGGAAAAAAGAACAGAGAACAAAAAGTTGAAATAACAAATAATGCAAATTGGAGAACAGTAGGAGAACTCAGCAGAGTGAGAAAAATAGACCCTGATGTCCTCCAGCAGCCTATGCCTATAGCAGCATTACTACAGCTCAGGGTAATCTAACTCACTCTAACTATAAGCTTTGTCAAAAAGGAAAGTTTTAAGCCTAGTCTCAGTTACTCTCAGTTTTTGGATCAGTTGTCAGACTTCTTATCTGATTTGGTGATAAACACTGACAAGGTTATTATAGTGGGTGATTTTAACATTCATGTTAACACAGAATGTGATAACCTTAGTGTAGCCTTTAAAACTATCCTAGATTCAATTGGTTTTGCTCAAAATGTGCATAAACCGACGCACTCTTGGCTCCATACTTTAGACCTTGTGCTGACATATGGCATTGATTGTGAAGAATTAACAGTATTTCCTCACAACCCTGTCCTATCTGATCATTTTTTAATAACATTTGAGTTTAATCTAACTGAGTTCTCCACCCCCAAAAGAGGGTTCCATTATAGTAGATCTTTATCGGACAATGCTGTATCAAACTTTAAAGAGTCTGTCCCTCTTTTAATATCATCAGTATTGCAGAAATACCCTGCAGATAGCAGCAATGTTGTTTCTTCCCATTCACAAATAGATGTCTTTGTTAGCGGTGTGACTTCCTCATTGCGTTCTGCATTAGACAATGTAGCTCCCTTGAAAGAGAAGGTGATTATTCACAGGAAGCTGGCTCCCTGGTTTAATTCAGAGCTGCGTTCCTTGAAGCACAATGTTAGGAAATTGGAGAGAAAATGGCACTCTACACACCAAGAGGAATCCTACCTAATCTGGAGGGACAGTCTATTATTGTATAACAAGAACCTTCGCAGAGTTAGAGCAGCATATCTTTCATCATTAATTGAAGAGAATAAAAATAATCCTAGATTTCTCTTTAGTACAGTTGCCAAACTTACTCAGAGCTGCAGCTCTGTTGATCCATCCATTCCCTTAGCTCTTAGCAGTAATGATTTTTTGGGATTCTTCATAAATAAAATTGATTCCATTAAAAATAAAATAATTGGCATCCTCCCAAACATGATTACCTCGTCCTCAGTAAGTGAGGCAGCGTTGGAGGAAACCTTCTACCTGTATGTTAGACCCAATCCCAACCAAGTTGTTTAAAGAGATATTCCCTTTCATCAGTGGCACTATTTTAGACATGATTAATCTATCCTTAGTAAATGGATATGTACCACAGGCTTTTAAAGTAGCTGTTATTAAACCTTTACTTAAGAAACCATCTCTTGATCAAGATGAGCTAGTAAACTACAGACCTATATCTAATCTTCTTTTCTTATCTAAAATTCTTGAGAGAGTAGTTGCGAATCAACTTTGTGAACATTTACAAAGTAATGACCTACTTGAGGAGTTTCAGTCAGGCTTCAGAGCTCATCATAGCACTGAAACGGCTCTGGTGAAGGTCACCAATGATATTCTCATGGCCTCAGATAATGGACTTGCGTCTGTACTTGTCCTGTTAGATCTCAGTGCTGCATTTGATACAGTTGATCACAATATTCTCCTACAAAGACTTGAGCATACTGTAGGGATTAAGGGGAAAGCGTCGGTTTAAATTTTATCTATCGGACAGATTCCAGTTTGTTCATGTTAATAATAAATCTTCTTCAAACTCTAGGGTCACTTGTGGAGTACCACAGGGTTCAGTCCTTGGACCAATTCTCTTTACTATATATATGCTTCAGATTGGCAAAATTATCAGACAGCATGGGATTAATTTCCACTGTTATGCTGATTACACTCAGCTATATTTATCCATAAATCCTGATGAATCCAATCAATTACTTCGACTGCAGTCATGTCTTGATGACATCAAAAGCTGGATGACTTTAAATTTCCTGCACTTAAATTCTGACAAGACAGAAGTTGTAATCTTTGGACCACAGTCCTCAAAAAAATAAACTTCTTAATCAATCACTTAATCTGGATGGCATTAATTTGGCCTCTGGTAATAAAGTAAAAAATCTCTGTGTTATTTTTGACCTAGACATGTCATTTAAATCCCGTATTAAACAGGTTTCCAGAGTTTCCTTTTTTCATCTATGGAATATTGCCAAAATTAGAAATATTCTGTCCAGGGGTGATGCTGAAAAACTAGTCCATGCATTTGTTACTTCAAGGCTGGACTATTGCAATTCTTTACTATCAGGAAGTCCACAGAATGCAGTTCAAAGTCTTCCGCTGATCCAAAATGCTGCAGCAAGAGTTCTGATGAAAATCAACATGAGGGATCATATTTCTCCTATTTTAGCTTCCCTTCATGGGCTTCCTGTTAAATCAAGAATAGAATTTAAAATTCTCCTTCTCACGTATAAAGCCCTTAATAACAAGCTCCATCATATATCAGAGCTCTGATTACCCCGTATGTTCCTAACAGAGCACTTCGCTCTCAGACTGCAGGTCTGCTGGTGGTTCCTAGAGTCTCTAAGAGTAGAATGGGAGGCAGATCCTTTAGTTATCAGGCTCCTCTAATGTGGAACCAACTCTCGGTTTTGGTCCTTGAGGCAGACACCGTGTCTACTTTTAAGACTAAGCTTAAAACTTTCCTTTTTGACAAAGCTTATAGTTAGAGTGGCTTATGTTACCCTGAGCTATCTCTATAGTTATGCAGCTATAGGCTTAGGCTACTGGAGGACATCAGGGTCTATTTCTCTCACTCTGCTTAGTTCTCCTACTGTTCTCCAATTTGCATTGCTTGTCGTCATTTCAGCTTTTTATTCTCTCTCTTTTTTCTTCATAGTAGGTACACCTGGTCTGGTGTTCTGTTAGCTGTGACATCATCCAGGGAAGACAGATCACCTACTATTACCATATAATGTAGAACAGATTCCTGGATCAATGTGTGCTTCTGTGCTTTTTTGTCTCTCTTGTTGTGTCTCTGCTCTGTCTTCTCTAACCCCCAGTCGGTCGAGGCAGATGACCATTCATACTGAGCCTGGTTCTGTTGGAGGTTTTTCCCTCCCCGTTAAAGGGGAGTTTTTCTTTCCACTGTCGCTTCATGCTTGCTCAGTATGAGGGATAGCTGCAAAGCCATGGACAATGCAGACGGTCCCTGTGGTTCTACACTTCTTCAGGAGGAGTGAATGCTGCTTGTCAAGACTTTGATGCGATCAACTGGGCTCCCTTAGATAGGAATTTCTTTTGACCAATCTGTGTAATCTGATTGAATTTGACTTTGGAAAGTGCCTTGAGATGACATGTTTCATGAATTGGTGCTATATAAATAAAATTGAATTGAATTGAATTCTGGACTGAGAGTTCTGATGTTTCTCCAGGTATCTGTTGGAGCCACTTCTCCTGGGTGGGGATTACTGTCCCGAGTGCACAACTGTTGTCTTCACCTTCCAGGCTCTTTCTAGTTATTCCCTGAACGCTTGGTATTTCTCCAGTTTCTCGTGTTCTTTTTTCCTGATGTTTCCATCATTCGGGATGGCCACATCGATCACAACAGCTGTCCTCTGTCCGGTTGGTAGGCCATTACCATTTTGTCTGTTTGTATCTGGATGTCCCACAGGATCTTAGCACTGTCATTTTCCACCACCTTGGTGGTGGAAAATGACCCCTAGGTCAAAAAGGGAGGTGACTCTCTTTTTGACCTAGGGGTCCCCAGTGTGTGTTCTGAACAGATGTTTCTGTACATAATACCAGCCACTTGGTTATGGTGTTCCATGTATTCCTTCCCTGCTACTATCTTACACCCTGCTATCAGATGCAGGATGGTTTCTGGTGCCTCCTAGCATAGCCTGCACCTGGGATTTTAATTTTTAACCTTTTTTTGGATTGCACCTGGTATCTTGCCTGGTATGGTAGATCTGGGCCTCTATCGCTCTGCTGCTCAAGGCCTGCTCCTGTGCTACCATGATCAGTGCTTCGGTGCTGTCCTTCAGTCCAGCCCTCTCTAGTCATTGGTAGGATTTGGTCATACAGCCACTTCAGCTATCTGTCGGTGGTGCATCCCATGCAGAGATTTTTCCTCCCATGAGGGTTCCTTCAGTTACTTATTTTCCAGCTTCCATTGTCTGTGACATTCACTGAGTGCTTCATCCCTTGGGGCCATCTTTCTGATATATTCTTGGAGCTTGGATGTTTCATCTTTAATCGTGGTGCTGATGCTCACTAAGCCTCTGCTTCATTCTTTGTGCTTAGTGTATAGCCTGTGGATTCTGGATTTCGGATTGAATCCACAAAGCTACTCAGCTTTCATGTTTTAAAATCACTGGTCTGTATTTCTTATTACTCCAGCAGTGTATCTGATTACTGGCAAGGCATTGCTGTTGATTGCCCGGACCTTGTTCTTACCATTGAGCTGACTTTGAGAACTTGCCTTACTCATTGCAGGCTGTTGCTGCTTTCCTTCGTGGTTGCCATTTGCTTGTGGTATTCCGATGTACTTTTAGCATCTGCTATTCTCCCTTCTGGGAGTGCAATCGTCTCTCTCGCTCTCTCTCGCTCTCTCTCTCTCTCTCTCTCTCTCTCTCTCTCTCTCTCTCTCTCCCCCTCTCTCTCTCTCTACTTGAACTGGAAAGCTTGTTTTATCTGTTTTCTTCTTTTCTTCTTGAATATTATGTTATCAATAACAAGTTGTGTGTTATTTTCCAAGCTTGTAAATAATCTATTTTCAGTGTCTTTTTAATTCAATTCAATTCAATTTTATTTATATAGCGCCAATTCATGAAACATGTCATCTCAAGGCACTTTACAAAGTCAAATTTAATCATATTATACAGATTGGTCAAAAATTTCCTATCTAAGGGAACCAGTTGATTGCTTCAAAGTCCCGACAAGCAGCATTCACTCCTGGAGAAAAGTAAAGCTACAGGGAGAGTCCTTGTTCCTTCAGCTGCTAATGTGCTCTAGTGCTAAAAATCTAGCTTGTCCTTTTATGCTACGATTAACAAGTTGTGAATTCTATTTAAAAATAGAAAAAAATTTGTTATAGTATTTAGTATCTAATCAGTTTCATATTTAACGTCTGGTCATGGAGTCCTCTCCTAAAGTACAATACGAGAAATTAAAAAAAAATTCTAAAGACATGTATCTGAGCTCTCCCTCTTAAGTCATTTATTGAAAATCAATTTGCCATATATGTAAATGTTACTAACTGTTTTTGAATAACAAGTTCAAAAATGTAAATGTTATATTACATAATAGAATTTTAATATATTTATACTTAAAAGCTGACTATTGTACATTGTTATAATGAAGTAAAGTTGAAGGACAGAAAACAAGAAGAGAAAGAGGCTAATCAGAGGAAGGTAATTTCAGCACAGTGAATCAAAAGTGCACAGCTGTGTGTTTTTGTGTCCCCATCGACCAATGAACGGTCCACCTTGACGTCACAGTAGATAAGATGGTCTCACCTTGAGGTGCACTGTATATCTAAAAACATAATTAGTAAAACTACAATATTCTTACAGCTATTTTAAATTTGATCTGAGACTTTTTTCCCCTTTGTTTTTCATTTTCCTAACAACTTTAGCATGACAAAAAAGGCTTTTATAATGTTGCTGGTGCTGTAAATGGCTTAATTAGTAAACACAAAGCGTGTTCAGCCTCTAGCAGCCTTCCAGTTGCTTATCATTGATGAAGATGAAGTTTTGATGCACATAGAAACCAATAGGAACCAGTAGCTCTTCATTTTACTAAATGACAAATAGAACTGGTGCTTTCAAAGCAAATAAATCAATGAGTTATGAAAGCATTATTACACTTTGTTTTAGTACAGTTTTAATGCTTAGATTTCTATGAAGAGTGAGTATTGAGGGATCCACAAGATGTCAAAGTGAAATTAGGCGTAAGGATTTGCGTAAAACATGTGAATTGCAGTGTGAGACACAAAATATTCTACCTTATAAAGTAAAAATAAGCAAACCACAAATCTGCCCTTTTCTTCCATTGATGTAATATTTACATGCATCATACTGAGAGTCTATGCTTCTCATTAGATGTATTTCCTGCACATTGCACACATACAAACACACAGTCTCTTGCAACCAAAATCTTGTAATGCTGCTAAAACACATTTAGCCTACATTTACCTGATTAGCTGTTCTTATTTGATATAATAATTACCATGTCTGTGTCTGCTGTATGCAGCATAATGGTCTGTGTGTCTTTTGTGTTTGTGCGGGTGAATGTGCAGTGATTATGTGAGCTATTAGTGGCTAAGTGGACCAGGGTCTGGCAGCATGCCCAGTCTGTTCCCTCCGGAGACAACAAGAACGTCTTAAGATCGCAAGAAGGAGCAGCGCTCTGTCAATGTTTGATTTCATCTCTGTGGCTGTGTGTGTTTCAAAATGTGTGCTGTTAAAAAAAATAAAAATTCTCAACTCAATATTTTTACACAAATTAGTGAGGGTTTTAAAAGTGTTGTTGTAAAATATGATTTTATTGTTCATATTCTGCTCACAATAAGATTATAGATGCATTTAGTTGATTAAGTCTAAATCTCAATTTACCCTTCCTACAACTCCTACGTTTTGTGTTTTGAGGGTGTGAAGTATCAGCTCTCTAATACATTTGCAGTTGCAGGGCTTCAGGAGTGGTCAAAACTATCTGCCTTAAGGTGCCCACTTGGTCTAATTTTTCAGCTAACCCACTATGGTCTAATTCAATTTGGTCTAAAATTTAGCAATAGATTCTAATGTTTATTTTTTTCCTTAGCAGATTTTAAGAAGTAGTAAGAGAATTAACAAGTATTTTGTGAATTTGTCTGACTACAGCGGTTGATCAGATTACTTTGGGTATATTTTATAAATGAGGGAACAGTTACACTATTTGCGCCATTCTTCAGCCACATATGACCCCTTAGTGCTTGTTTCTGAAGATCATAACTTAACTTGAGAATCAATATGTACATCTCCATGGTGGAATCTGTTGCTTATGGAAAAGTGTATTTATTTTCGCCTCAATGGATTTTCATGGAGATTTTCAGTAGTTTTTGATGGAGATAATGATAGCTTTTCTCTATGGAACGTAATGGTTGTTATGGAGCAGGCGTTGAGGAAGCTAGGTGACCAAGCTAATTAAGTGAGGACACACGTAATATGATATGCTTAGAGACAGAAGCAAGGCAGTAGAACCATTAGCTGGGCATTTGCATGTTAACCAAAAACTGCTGTGTAGCAAAGGCTACAGCCACCCAACAACTAACACAACAGTTTGTCACCATGGAGAAAAGGAATTAGCCACAACTGATGTTTTGCCATTTTCAAGTTGCATCCCATTTCATTGTGGAATATTTTAAGTCCTGCCTGTCCCAATTCTAAATTAAAGGCCAAAGCATAAGGAAAGGGTAACACAAGGAAAATTAGTTTTGTAAAACTGTTAATGTTGTTATATATTACAGAACTCCTGTAAAGGACAAAATGCAGTTGACTTTACATGATACTGGATTCACAGCAAGACCAGTTGAGAAGAGTAGCATTTGCATATTTTGATAAAAGCTTGTTAAAAATAATTTCTCAAATCTCTGCCTTAAATGATTTTCAACATCCTTATTAAATCTCTCCATAATGTCCCCCCCCCCATTATTAGCACATACGCTTTAATGCACGTGCATAAGTATGTGAACACAAATGCGCAACCGTAGAATGGGTAAGAATAGATGTGACCTTGGTGCAGCCTAGGGGGCTTTAGCAGATGGAGAGAGGAGGTAGAGGGCTCTGGCATGTAAATCCGGACCACATACACACTTACATTTACACTCAGGTGTACTAATGTTACTGGGATGACATTGTGAGTACCTCAGCATGCTCTGCCTTGTGTTCAAACACAATGGTTCCATTTAGGGAGAAAATCTGTGCAGACATCCTGATTTGGGAATCACAGTTTTAACTTTTTCTTCTTTTTGTTGTCTTGTAATACAATTTTGATGAAAATTCCATCTTAGTAACAGATGGAATTTGAACATCTGTTCTAATCGTCTTCTTGTAGTTGTTGTTTTCTTCTTTATTTTCTTTAACAGATGCACATCAAATTGAGAATAAAAGTTGCCAATGGAAATTGTTTGGGTGACAGAAGAATTCATAAAAGGCCATTTGGTCTGACTAATTTGCAACATTTATGTGTGATAATTTCCAAGAAGGCCGAACATGAGGGAGGGACATATGTCCCTCCAGATTGAGACAGCCCATTAAAAAAACAGCAGCTAACAAGATGAGAAGGTAATTCAGCATGAGGGAAGGAGAGAGAGAGAAGAGACGGAAGGAGTGGGACATTTGTGAGGCTATGACTCTCTGGAAGGAGAGTACTACCGGCCCACCTGTCTGCCAGTGATCCAGCTGCACCACACAAATGTGCACATATATTTGGTTGATAATACACATGCAAAACATTCAACATATAAACATGCTATGAAGTATATGAAGGAAGATAGCAAGAGAGATTTTATCACATTTGGAAAGTTTTTTTTTTTTCAAAATGATTAAAAAACCTTGATTTAAATTACTGGAATTAGTGAAAGATTCACTAACTAGCTTGGCCTTCATCTATATTCCTACATTCTGCACTTCAAATAATCTCTGAAATTTGTTTTAAAGTAAGTAATATATATGTATATATAAGCTTTGAGCCTAAATAATATTATTTAGCCATTTACTTATTATAGAAACACAGACAAATCTAATACCAGGCAAAGATAACAAGTAAATACAAAATAATAACAACAATAATAAACTATTGTAAGGCTTGCCTTTATTGGTGGGAGGGGTGGCAAACAAACCTGCCCTGCACTCTCCCTCAGATGTTTAGCATTACTCTGACTAGACTAGTTTTGATGTCACTCTCCACTCCTCATTTAAGCTCCCTGGTTTTGATTGTTAATTTCTGATTTTTTTTCATTATGCTGAATCCTAGTTCCATGTCTTCCTTGTGTCAGTTTGCAAGTTCCTCCATTTCTTTCATGAAATCATTCTCAGCATCTTTCATCCTTCACTGTAGACTGACTCAGAGGTTCTCTATGTTATCCATTTATTCCACAGGTCTAGCACTTATCAGTCCTAGGTATGCCCATGGAAATTTAACTAAATTTTCAATGTGGCAAATACTTTTTCACATGCAGACCAGTTGGTCTAGATAGGTATTGCAACTTAATAAATGAAATACTCCATTTGAAACCTGGTCATTTTTATTTACTGATGGTATCTTTATGTGGCATTAAAATTAGTTTGATGATCTGAAACATTTAGGTGAGTAAAAACAAAAACAGAAGAAATCTTTTACACGGCAAGTACTTTTTCAAAGCTTTGCATTTCTCCCTAAAATAACTGAAACTTTTACAGATACATGAAGCACAATGAAACTCAAGCACGCTTTTATTTTTCAAAGATTTGGCGGTACTTTATTAGCCTGACATGGTCATACTCAATTCTAGTCAGAATTTGAGTCTGATACTGCTCCATAGAGCTGTGATTATGGGGCGTGTTTCGAACGAACCAGGAAAAAAAATTCCTCTGCACTCAATTGGATAGACCTACAACCAATAAGAGCAACGGAGTGTGCGCCGTATGTTAAGCGACGCATAGTTGAATAGTCTGAATTAGCGAACGTACAACGTTACCTACTATGTTTACAACATGGGATTCATATCACGACATTGCGAGTTACTAAGTCAGACAGTCAGATGATCTCTTACCATTTGTAAGTTAGATGAACTTCGTCCACGACGATACCCATAACGTTGGCTTGAAAAACATCGGAGCCTAGCATGTCCCTCCACTTGTTGTTCAGCAGCCAGGATTCCGGGCTTCCGAAAAGGAGCTGGCAACGACCGCTGGCTATATCCACCTCGTCGTTCACGCCGAGTTGCATCGCCGTGATGCCCATTTCAGTTGCTTCTTTCACAAAACGAATTCAACCCAAGCACGCTTTGGTGACGTGGTTGATTACGTTACTGTTGATCATCTGTCCATCATCGTATAAAGCCCGCCCTGACAATTTGATTGGCCCGCCAGATATTGGGCGAGCATACTCGCACTAGTATTGAGCAATGCCAGACCAAACTTCCCGACCTAAAACGTTGTGGGCGGGACTAAGTTCCGAATGGCACCCAGGCTAGTACTTTATATGATTACATTTAATAATACAATGTTCTGAACATTGGCTCAACAATTAATTTCAATTGGTTGGATCAGGTAACTTGGCAAGTCAGATTAATAATGCATAGCACTCTATTTTCTGCACGTTATGAGTCTGGGCCTGCTCCCGTCCAATTCGTTTGGGACTGGAGGGACATTCAGCAAAACATTCCGAGTTGATTGGGCGAAGTGACACCTAGTGCCAGCATAACAAAGGTTGGATTTAGCCAATCAAATGAAAACGTTGTAAGCAGCAGGCACCATCAGAAACCAAAAGTTATCCTGGTCAAAGCACTTCTTGCTATTCTTCTTTCAAAGAACAAATCGTGGATTCCGACAAAACAGATGTGATAGCTGCAACTGCCATGTTTTTTTTTGGTCCAGCTGTGGGCTCGGCAGTACTTGCTTTCGTCACAGCTTTATAGCCCACCTTAAACAATAATACTGCAACGTGACTGGCCCAAACCATTTTTGGTTTGGCCCTGAACAGTTTAGGTGGTGGCGGGACAAGGTCGATTTTCCTGTATTTGAGAATGTAGAAATACAGCGATAATTCAACTTGCAGGCGAAGTTAGCCAAGTTGTGGTTTATGAAAAACTGACGGTGGAAAGTCAGAGGTAAATCATGATTATGATGGTGTATTTTGCTAAAATGGATAAAACATGAGTTAATAAACATATAATAGCTGTTGAGGTTGCCGTAGAACTATTAGTTCTCAATTTGTACTATTAGTTCTCAATTTGTACTATTTTAATTGAAAAACCTGAACAGAGTTTTTTTTTTTGTTATTTCAGTGTCTGACATATTAATCATCTGTCACGGCTGGGTTTTCCATGGCCACCCAGGAACAACACTCATAGAGGCAGTATGACAGGAAAAGGTGTTTATTGATATAAATAAGGACAGGGGAGTATACCATTTCCAGAGCACTTTAAAAAAATAGAAGCTGACCAAAGTGGTACACAAAAAAACCTCTACATAAAACACACTATAATGTAAACAAAAAGAAAGAAAACAAAACAACAAGTACAATTGAAACAGATATAAACTCACTCTGGGTTAAAAGCCAAAGAGAAAAAGTGACGAGTTTAAATAACATCAAGAGATGGAGCCTGTCTGACCACCAGTGGCAGTCCATTCCACAACTTAGGAGCCAGAACTGCAAAAGCTGTCTCCTCTGGATTTATAGAGATACTTTGGGACAGATAAAAGCATCTGGTCCGCTGATCTAAGAACACCAAGAGGTATGTAAGGGTGGAGCAGTTCAGATAAATAGGAAGCGGCCAGCCCATTTGACACTTAAAAGCAAATAAAAGAATTTTAAAATAGATTTGAAACTTAACAGGAAGCAAGTGGAGGGATGCTAAAACTCGAGTTCTATGCTCACATTTGTTTTTCCAGTTAAAAATTGTGCTGCAGCATCCTTTACCAGCTGTAGTCAGGAAAGAGTTATTACAAACTTTATTACCTTAAGGGTTTTCAACACTGATGGGACATTAATGTATGTGTTCTCTGGTCCGCTCATTACAGGAATTAGCTTAAAGGTATCTTTAAATCAACTCCAGATGTCCACTAGAATTAGGCGCTATTAGTCTCCCTTAACAGCCTGCTACTACCCTAGTTAGGCGCCCGCCATAGCATTTGCAAAGCAAATGCATGGCGGAGCCTTCTACTATGCACCCAACAAGGGGTTTCTTTATTAGTAGGCGACTGCCATGCAAATGCATGGGCAGAGCCTATTACTATGCACCTAATAAGGGTTTCTTTATTTTTATTTTTATTAGGCGACTGCCATGCAAATGCATGGGCAGAGCCTATTACTATGCACCTAATAAGGGTTTCTGTATTCTTATAGTTTATTTTCCTTCCGTCACCGTTAATACAGCCCGAACCGTAGGGTCTACCCCCACAAACTATATATCAAAAAGTGCGTGTCGACACCGTGAAGCGGGCTATTTGTACTTCACTTTGTCTTTGGTAGAGTGGTTTATTGCTGGGACTGCCGGTCAAGAGGTTGTAGGATCACATCCCGGTGTGCCAACTTTAGACAATTACTTTTTTACCCCCATAGTATATATATCAAAACGTGCGTCTTCATCCAGTCAACTGCTGTTTTTGTATCAGCCGCCATTTTGAGTTACCATGGCGACTTCATCCACAAAAAACATGCAAAATTGCATTTTCTCCCTTTTTGAAGCACTTTCCAGTACAGCATTTGGACCAAATTAACAGAGTACCATCACCCGGTGATACTGAACACAACCATGTTAGTGGCTAATGATTAGCATGTTGCTAACCAGAAGTAGCTCTAGGAAGGTCCTACCAACTTCTGCTTGACAGAGTATCTATTTCCTTTACAGAGAATGCTCCACAACAAATTTGGGCCATATCGGATAAAGGATGTCTCCACAGACACCAAAATCACATAATCCACAATTCCACGCTCACTGTGGGGGCTGTTATGAACGTAGGAATATGATATTCGCAAGGGTAACTCTTACGGGTAGCACAATACGCACCAGGAGGCAGGCACCTTCTTAAATTTCTTCAGAAATTTTCTAGTTAGGCGACTGCCATGCAAATGCATGGGCAGAGCCTATTACTATGCACCTAATAGGGGTTTCTTTATTCTTATTAGGCGCCCACCTATGCATTGAAAATGCATGGCGGAGGCCTTATACTATGCACCTAATAAGGGTTTCTTTATTAGGCGCCCGCCTATGCATTGAAAATGCATGGCGGAGGCCTTATGTTATGCACCTAATAAGGGTTTCTTTAATATTATTATTGCTTTTAAATCTTCCGTCACCGTTAATACAGCCCAAACCGTAGACTGTACCCCCACAAACTATATATCAAAACGTGCGTCTCGACGCCGCGAAGTGTGCTATTTGTACTTGACGCCATTTAAAGTTATCGTGGTGACAAAATTAACCAAAAACCACTTCTCAAAACCACTTCCTAGACACAGTTGACCTTTCCATAATGCAGAGCTCAGCATGGCACTTTTTTTGGTACAGTGGTTTAGGTGTTGGGCTGGTGCACCAAAGGTCGCAGGTTCGCAACCCGCTGGGGATACCCAATATTTTTTTTTTTTTTTACAAGTAACAAATAAATAATTTGAACAACTGATATAAATGAATGAATGATGAAAAAATTTCTGATTTTTGTCATCACACCATTTCAAGTTACCATGGTGACGAAATGATCCAAAAACACCCTAGAGATCCTAGAGATCTCCAGAACACTGGAGCCTGCCGACTTCTCCCGGCCGGGCGGAAGCGCAACTCAGCCGGCGACCAGAACGTCAACAAAGCCGCGTTAAATAAAAGATAAAATGGACGACTTACGATTATCCATCACGAATGACAGACGGATTATGGACTCAAATATCAGGATTTTCACTGAAACATGGCTAAAGACCAGCTGTCCGGACAATGCTATCCAGCTAACTGGGTGCGACACACACCGAGCCGCGGAGACCAGACGCGGAGGTTTGTGCATTTATTTTATAATAACTACTACTACCGACAGTCACTGCTCACAGAAGGTGGAGTTTTTAATGGTCAAATGCAGATCTTATTACCTCCCAAGTCAATACTGGTAATATATATATATATATTTATATATATATATATATATATATATATATATATATATATATATATATATATATATATATATATATATATGTAGTTGTGTATATATATGTATATGTAGTTGTGTAGATATATGTATATGTAGTTGTGTATATATATATATATATATATATATATATATATATATTGTTTATTGTTTATTTATTTATTTGGATCCCCATTAGCTGTCAGTAATTTGACAGCTACTCTTCCTGGGGTCCTTTTAAAATTATACAAATACACAAAACATATCAAATGATCACATCATAAGAACAACTATACATTTCAACTAATTTCATATTACAGTACAATCTGTTACACAATTATTCAAATATTAAGGCTTTCAACAAAGTATTTTTTTTAAAGTGTTTTAAATGCGCCTTTCGTAGTAGCAGTCAAGATGTTATGTGGCAGTTTGTTCCACAGAGTCACAGCTCTGAACAGCACAGACCTGCACACTGCTTCTGTTCTTGGAATGGGTCGAGTCAAATGACCAGAAGCTGCCTGCCTGGTTGAATAATTGTGCTCATTTCTCACATAATGTAACAAGCTGAACAAAAGAGAAGGTTTTCCACAAACCATAATATTCCTCAGGAAACACAAAACATTACATTTCAGTCTCTCCTCTACTCTGAGCCACGATAGACGCACATGCAGCTCAGCAGAGCTCTGAGTCCACACACAGGGCAGTCCCAGTGCCAGCCTGGCCGCTCTGTTCTGTGCGGTTTGTAGTTTAGCCAGATGTTTCTGAGCTGCACCTGACCACACCACAGAGCAGTAGTCCAGGTGAGACAGCACTAATGATTTAATCACCAAAATTCTAGAGGCTGAAGTCATGAAAGATCTGAATCTTTTAATGCAAGACATATTTCTTCCCATCTTTTTCACCACCGTATCTACATGTTTTGCCCAGGATAGCTGCTCATCAAATGTTACTCCAAGAAGTTTCACCTCTTGAACCTGTTCTATGTCCATATCCTTTAGCACAATATCAAGTTTATCATCACATTTTTTATTCCTAGCTTTAAATAACATACACTTTGTCTTTGAAACATTCAAGGTTAGGCTGTTCTCATTAATCCAGGCCAGAAGCACCTGCAAATCCAACTGCAGTGTTTCTTTTAACTCTGATATGTTTGTTGCTGCAAAGTAAAGTGTAGAATCATCTGCATAAAGAGTTATGTTGCACCTTTTTAGGACAAATGGAATGTCATTAATAAAAATCGAGAACAGCAATGGTCCTAGGCAACTGCCTTGTGGTACACCACACTGCATTTGTTGAGGTGATGAAAAGCTTCCATTAAAAAACACACATTGTGATCTAGATGTTAAATAATTTTGTATCCATTTCAGAGGAGTGGCACCAAATCTGTATGCCGATAACTTTTCAAGTAACATTTGATGATGCACTAAATCAAATGCAGCACTAAAATCCAAAAACACTGCACCAACTATCAATTTTTTGTCTATGCTAAACAACCAATTCTCCGTCATTTCTGTAAGAGCTGTACATGTCGAGTGATTTTCCTTATATGCATGCTGTGATTCAAAAATCAATTTGTTACAGTTTAAATATGTTGAAATCTGTCCAAAACCAACCCTTTCCAGCAATTTACTAAGTATAGGCAGAATACTAATGGGCCTACTATTGACTGCTGAGAGGCTAACATTGGTAGTTTTTGAAAGAGGAATTATTTTAGCAGATTTCCACATTTGAGGGAAGACCCCTTCTGTCAAGCTTAGATTAAACAAATGGCAGACTGGTGAAGCTATCACACTTGCAGCCATTTTCAGTAATTTGCCATCAATGTCATCCATTCCTGATGGTTTGTTTTCATGTAAACTTAGAAGCAGACTTTTAACTTTCTCTATGCTTAACAATTGAAATGTGAAATGACAGTTTTTATTCTTAACAAGCAAATCATTGATTATTTGAGATGAAGTGCCCAGATTGCTGTAACACTTTGTATCATTCATTAACTTATATATTTTATCATAATAATATTTACCAAAATGGTCTGCAATATCTTTACCTTTTGTTAAAAAAAGTCCATTTACTTCTAAAAATGCTGGTGTCTTAATTTTACTTCTGCCCATTAACTCATTTAAGGTATTCCACAGTTGTTTACCATCATTTTTCTTTTGGTCTATCGACTTTCTATAATAATCCCTTTTTTTCTTTCTATTGAGCGTAGTCACTTTATTTCTCTCTTTACAATAAGCTTTCAATTTCACAGGAAATGCCACTTTGCCTAAAACACAGGCTTCGTTTTTTAGGGAGTCCCTATATGCCATGCTCTGTCTAAGCTCATCATCAATCCATGGGGCTTTGTTTGCTCTTACTGTAAACTTTTTAAGTGGTGCATGCTTATTTACAACTGAGAGAAACAAATCACTGAATAATTTAACAGCCATATCCACATCTTTTGTACATAGCACAAGGCTCCAATCTATCTCCTTCAAATCACTGATGAATTCCTCCACCTTTAAATTTTTATAGCTTCTTCTAAGTATTATTTTTGGCCCACTTTTAGGCGCTTTACCTTTTCTGGCTAAAGCCACTATATTGTGATCTGAAAAACCATCTGGAACAGAAACTACCTGAGAGCACCTAGAGCTATGGTTTGTGAATATGTGATCAATGCATGTTGAGGACATATGCCCAAATTCATTACAGAATATTGTAGTTGGTTGTTTGACCAGCTGTTTAAGATTACAAATTCTTAATGCACTTTTTAGCTTTTTCTTAAGTTGACAATATATATATATATAATGTGTGTGTATGTATGTATGTATGTGTATATATATATATATAAATATATGTGTATATATGTATATATATGTGTGTGTGTATATATATATATATATATATATATATATATATATATATATATATATATATATATATATATATACAGGGGTTGGACAATGAAACTGAGACACCTCGTTTTAGACCACAATAATTTATTAGTATGGTTTAGGGCCTCCTTTTGCGGCCAATACAGCGTCAATTCATCTTGGAAATGACATATACAAGTCCTGCACAGTGGTCAGAGGGATTTTAAACCATTCTTCTTGCAGGATAGTGGCCAGGTCACGACGTGATGCTGGTGGAGGAAAATGTTTCCTAACTCGCTCCTCCAAAACACCCCAAATTTGCTCAATAATATTTAGATCTGGTGACTGTGCAGGCCATGGGAGATGTTCAACTTCACTTTCATGTTCATCAAACCAATCTTTCACCAGTCTTGCTGTGTGTATGGGTGCATTGTCATCCTGATACACGGCACCTCCTTCAGGATACAATGTTTGAACCATTGGATGCACATGGTCCTCCAGAATGGTTCGGTAGTCCTTGGCAGTGACGCGCCCATCTAGCACAAGTATGGGGCCAAGGGAATGCCATGATATGGCAGCCCAAACCATCACTGAGCCACCCCCATGCTTCACTCTGGGCATGCAACAGTCTGGGTGGTACGCTTCTTTGGGGCTTCTCCACAGCGTAACTCTCACCGTGGGGAAAACGGTAAAGGTGGACTCATCAGAGAACAATACATGTTTCACATTGTCCACAGCCCAAGATTTGCGCTCCTTGCACCATTGAAACCGACGTTTGGCATTGGCACGAGTGACCAAAGGTTTGGCTATAGCAGCCCGGCCGTGGATATTGACCCTGTGGAGCTCCCGATGGACAGTTTTGGTGGAAACAGGAGAGTTGAGGTGCACAATTAATTCTGCCGTAATTTGGGGAGCCGTGGTTTTAAGTTTTTTTGGATACAATCCGGGTTAGCACCTGAACATCCCTTTCAGACAGCTTCCTCTTGCGTCCACAGTTAATCCTGTTGGATGTGGTTCGTCCTTCTTGGTGGTATGCTGACATTACCCTGGATACCGTGGCTCTTGATACATCACAAAGACTTGCTGTCTTGGTCACAGATGCGCCAGCAAGACGTGCACCAACAATTTGTCCTCTTTTGAACTCTGGTATGTCACCCATAATGTGGTGTGCATTGCAATATTTTGAGCAAAACTGTGCTCTTACCCTGCTAATTGGACCTTCACACTCTGCTCTTATTGGTTCAATGTGCAATTAATGAAGATTGGCCACCAGGCTGGTCCAATTTAGCCATGAAACCTCCCACACTAAAGTGAGAGGTGTTTCAGTTTCATTGTCCAACCCCTGTATATATTGTATTTCACTTACTGAATTGAGTTACTGAAATAATTGTCTATACTTTTATTTATTAAGATTTAATTCTAGTGTTTATGTAAGGCAGAAGTTACAAATGTAAACGTTACAACCTTTTGTTTGGACCGTTTTTGCCTTTTCTTCTTTCTATTAAAAACGGCTCTAAGAGAAGAGGTGGAAACAACGCCCACAAAATGACGCTTGTGGCCAAAAAGTGTATTATGTCAGTAGTGGTTTAGGACTACTGTAGCAAATGAATGGGAAACGTTGACCGTCGGCTGTCGCCAATTAGCTCATTAGCTGCGTCTCAGATCGAAATACGCAGTTTGCAGCTCTGCAGACGCAAAGTTTTCCCGGTCGGCAGGTTTTGATGAAGACAAATCCTTTTCACTCAGAAGGTTTGATTTAAAATCCCCAAGCCATGAGAGCCTACGACCAAGGAACTCTGAAGCTTTGCCTTTGACGGTCACGCCCACGACCAGGCGGGCGCCTTCTTCAACTTCTTCAGAAGTTGAACGATTCTGCCCGCCATGCATTTTCAATGCATAGGCGGGCGCCTTATGTTATGCACCTAATAAGGGTTTCTTTAATTAGGCGCCCGCCTATGCATTGAAAATGCATGGCGGAGGCCTTATGCTATGCACCTAATAAGGGTTTCTTTATTAAGCGCCCGCCTATGCATTGAAAATGCATGACGGAGGCCTTATGCTATGCACCTAATAAGGGTTTCTTTATTATTATTATTATTATAGTACCGTTAATACAGTCCGAACCGTAGGGTCTACCCCCACATACCATATATCGAAACGTTGGTCTCGACGCCGCGATCAGGGCTTTTTGTACTTGACGCCGTTTCGGCTTACGGTTGGAACAAAATTCACCAAAAACCACTTCTTCAACACAGTTGACCTTTCAAAAATGCGCGGCTGAGTACGGCCCTGGTGTTATGGGGGAGTGGGTTAGGTGTCGGGCTGCAAAGCAGAAGATCGTAGGTTCGACTCCAAGCTGTGCCAATTTCAGAGAATTACATTTTCACCCCATATTTCATTTCCCTTTGGCATATATCCAGCATATATCTTAAATATACCAAATACTACAATAAAACATAATCAAATTCATCACAATCTCTTCTGGAATAATAAAAAACATGTGATCAGAACAACATAGTAATATCAGTAGAAAAAGGAGGAACAAACGTTATTGCTTTTAAAGTGATTAATGCCGTGATTAAATTAAAATGGCTGCAGACTTTTATTAAAAATTAAAAGAATTTATGGTTTATTTTCCCTTCACAACTTTAAAAAAAAAATTGGAGGAAGGAATTTCTCTTAAGATGTAACTTTGATCCGGCAAAATTACCGATTAAATTGTCAGACTACCACAGAAGCATTCCAAAAATATGTTAAAAGTTTTCATGTCTTGATTACGTTACTGGAAAATAAACGTAAATTAACAAAATAAATTTGATTTGTAACAAATGGGGACCGCGGGCAGTTTGTTTTGGATGGATTTGCCTTATGATGACGTCATCGGGAAGCGCCCGAGCCAAACTGACCAGCCGAGTTGGAGCCGTTTCACACAGCTGATCATCAACAATTTTTTCGGAATACCAGAGGAATTCACCATTGACATTCGCAAGAGCTATTGCTGAAGCAACAATGCCCACGTACATGGCCATTGGATGTTCCAACACAACTGGTAAAAGTGGAAAAAACATCGCTTATTTCAACTTCCCAAATCATGCGCCACCGGGCTCGTAGCTGGATTGCCAAATTGAACAGAGCGGTTTTGCCATCTAACTTCTGGCCAGAGAGAAAACACGTCATATGCAGTGACCATTTCGAAGAAGAA
Source organism: Fundulus diaphanus (assembly GCA_037039145.1). Classification (NCBI taxonomy): domain Eukaryota; kingdom Metazoa; phylum Chordata; class Actinopteri; order Cyprinodontiformes; family Fundulidae; genus Fundulus; species Fundulus diaphanus. Next base: position 8,485,433 of record CM073139.1, read on the forward strand.
TGTTTTGAACATGACATGAGAGCAAGGATTTTCGGTAAGTTATCCAGAAACCAACAAACAACTTTAGCCTACTTGCTAAATTTTCACTCTACATGCACAAATTATACATCAAAACGTAGGTAGTTTTGTCTGGATTCAGGAAATGTAACCCTCATTGGTGTAGGACTTATAGAATTTTCGCAAATCACCTCAGACCGGCAACAACCCCAAACCTTCCCCAAATTCAGCGAGTTGTTTGGGGTTTTTTTGTGCTGCAGCCATCCATCCAGAGCCGGTCAAAGCCATAGGCGTACTAAGGGGCTGCTTGGGCCCACCGGTGCAATGGGGGGGCCCCCAAATTTTTACAGGCCGAACCGTAGGGTGTACCCCCACTTACTATATATCGAAACGTTGGTCTCGACGACGCGATGCAGGCTTTTTGCACTTGACGTCATTTCCAGTTACGGTTGGAACAACATTTGCAAAAAAACACAGAAAAATGGCAATTTTCAACGCTCTACTGTGTCCTCATGCTTTCACCTACGAACATTGTTTAACTTCCAGTTTGTAGATATATCTTTGAACTATTCAGAAGTGCAAACGGAATGTGGATATCTTTTATCGTTTTCTCATCACGCCATTTTCAGTTACCATGGTGACAAAATTCTCCAAAAAACACCAAACAACTTTTGTCTACTTGCTCAATTTTCACTCTACGTGCACAAATTATACATCAAAACGTAGGTATTTCTGCCTGGATTTAGGAAATGTAACCCTCATTGGTGTAGGTGTTTTAGATTTTTCGCAAATCACCTCAGACCGGCAACAACCCCAAAGTCAAACTTATGCGAAAAACACCAAACAACTTCAGCATACTCGCTCAATTTTCACTCTACGTAGACAAATTATACATCAAAACGTAGGTCTTTTTGTCTGGATTCAGAAAATGTAACCCTCATTGCTGTAGGACTTATAGATTTTTTTCATCACGCCATTTTCACCTACCCTGGTGACAAAATTATCCAAAAACCAACAAACAACTTTAGCCTACTTGCTCAATTTTCACTCTACATGCACAAATTATACATCAAAACGTAGGTAGTTTTGTCTGGAATCAGGAAATGTAACCCTTATTGGTGTAGGTCTTATAGATTTTTCGCAAATCACCTCAGACCGGCAGCAACTCCAAAGTCAAAATTATGCAAAAAACAACGAACAACTTGAGCCTACTCGCTCAATTTTCACTGTACGTACACAAATTATACATCAGAACGTAGGTCTTCTTGTCTGGATTCAGGAAATGTAACCCTCATTGGTGTAGGACTTATAGAAGTTTCGCAAATCACCTCAGACCGGCAACAACCCCAAACCTTCCCCAAATTCAGCGAGTTGTTTGGGTTTTTTTTGTGCTGCAGCCATCCATCCAGGGCCGGTCAAAGCCATAGGCGTACTAAGGGGCTGCTTGGGCCCACCGGTGCAATGGGGGGGGCCCCAAATTTTTACAGGCCGAACCGTAGGGTGTACCCCCACTTACTATATATCGAAACGTTCGTCTCGATGACGCGATGCAGGCTTTTTGCACTTGACGTCATTTCCAGTTACGGTTGGAACAACATTTGCAAAAAAACACTGAAAAATGGCAATTTTCAATGCTCTACTGTGTCCTCATGCTTTCACCTACAAACATTGTTTAACTTCCAGTTTGTAGATATATCTTTGAACTATTCAGAAGTGCAAACGGAATGTGGATATCTTTTATTGTTTTCTCATCACGCCATTTTCAGTTACCATGGTGACAAAATTCTCCAAAAAACACCAAACAACTTTAGCCTACTCGCTCAATTTTCACTCTACGTGCACAAATTATACATCAACACGTAGGTATCTCTGTCTGGATTCAGAAAATGTAACCCTCATTGGTGTCTGTCTTTTAGATTTCTTGCAAATCACCTCAGACCGGCAACAACCCCAAAGTCAAACTTATGCGAAAAAGACCGAACAACTTCAGCATACTCGCTCAATTTTCACTCTACGTAGACAAATTATACATCAAAACGTAGGTCTTTTTGTCTGGATTCAGAAAATGTAACCCTCATTGGTGTACGATTTATAGATTTTTCGCAAATCACCTCAGACCGGCAACAACCCCAAACCCTCCCCAAATTGAGCTGCAGTTGTTGGTAGTTTTCCATGCAGCAGAGAGCCAGCCAGGGCCGGTCAAAGGCATAGGCGTACTAAGGGGCCGCTTGGGCCCACCGGAGCAATGGGGGGGCCCCCAAATTTTCCTTTTTTTTTTTTTTTTTTTTTTTTTTATACAAGTAACAATTAAATTACTTCAGTTATACACACCACCAGGCGGGCGCCTTCTTCAACTTATTATTATTCTTAATTGTTTGACAATTAATGCGGCCCAAACCGTAGCGTGCACCCCCACAATATAGGTATCAAAACGTGCGGTTCGGTCGGGAATAGTGTGCTATTACTTTTATCGGGGTTTCGAGTTACCATGGCAACGCAATTAGCGAAAACCCACCCCCGAAAAAACCCATAGTCATCAATGGAGTCGGGGAGAAAAAAAGCCCCAAAAAAGCCTCCAAATGGCCATTTTCAACGCTGTACTGTATCGTCATGCTTTCACCTACGAACACCGTTTAACTTCCAGTTTGTAGATATATCTGTGAACTACTCAGAAGTGAAAACGGGATGTGGATATCTTTTATCGTTTCTTCACAGTCACTCCTCAAAGCTCATGTCCAAAAATCAGCGAAATCCTCGTTTATAATGAAAGTCAATGACGGAATTCTCAGACTCTTAGAGTGGCCCACTCTAGCGTTTTCAAAGATTTCAAAACTCTGAACAACTTCAGCCTACTCCCTCAATTTTCACTCTACATAGACAAATTATACATCAAAACGTAGTTATTTTTGTCTGGATTCAGGAAATGTAACCCTCATTGGTGTAGCATTTATAGATTTTTCGCAAATCACCTCAGACCGACACAAACCCGAAATCCTCCCCATTCATTTCCTATGGAGCGGTTTTGAAAAAGGACGTCTGAAAATCCAAAACGTCACGTTTTTGCATCGTTGCTACTCCTAAACCGTTTCATGTACAAGCATGAGACTTTCACACATGAATGTCCCGACCCTTCTGGCACTCATAAAAAAGGAATTGTTTGGATAACTGTTACGGTTTTGCCGCAGGAACAATTTGTTCGGGAGTAGCGAATGTGCAAAATCCTCAAAACGCTTTTGAGCTGCATTTTCCCACATCATCCACTTTTTTACATCGTCGCTGTGCCTACACCGATTTTTGTACAAACATGAAAATGAGCACCATAGTCCTCAAAAGCCTGCTGATACTCATAGTGAAAGAATTATTTTGATATCTCTTATACTTTTTCAGCTACAGCGATTTGTTCGGGACCGTCCAGCAAAAACCGATAGCCTGTCTTCTTCCTCTATCCGTTACGAAATAAATGCAGAAAAAATTACGTCTCTACCATTTACGGATCAGGAGATATGGAGCGTTGTTCGAGGCAAAGTTCTCCATTATAACCCAATGGGACATAGCTTGAGCAAAGTGTCTGCACTTCGTTAGACTGGCCTGCAGCAGAGGTGTGAGTGAGTTTCCATGACGACGGCACTCTGCTGGCCAGAGGGAGATGCTCCATTGGGATAGAATGGCAACTTTCAACGCTCACTGCAGCAGCTGTGATTAATGTAGGAATCTGAAATTCGCACAGTCACTTCCTCTTAACATTTTAAAATTTTCATGTGACTTTCAGCCATGTGTCACTTTTCTGTCCCATTTTGGATTTCACATGCTTTCCTATTGGGCCTTTGCTTCAAACAGGACTTGGCTTGATAACCAGACACGACCCAATTGGCCAATACAGCACCACCCACCTGTGGGAAATGGCACTACTGACCATTTTGGTCAAATGTTGAGTTCTGGGCCCAGATGGGGTGAGGCTGAGTTGCTAAAGGAGGCCAATCTGACTCATGACCTTTGGTGACATTAAGTATTGGCACCCTATTTGAGGCACTTTCCAGTACAGGATTTGGACCAAACTCACAGAGTATCATCACCCAGGGATACTGAACACAACCTTGTTAGCGGAGGCCGATCTGACCCATGACCTTTGGTGACATTAAGTATTGGCACCTTATTTGAGGCACTTTCCAGTACAGGATTTGGACCAAACTCACAGAGTATCATCACCCAGGGATACTGAACACAACCTTGTTAGCAGAGGCCGAACTGACCCATGACCTTTGGTGACATTAAGTATTGGCACCCTATTTGAGGCACTTTCCAGTACAGGATTTGGACCAAACTCACAGAGTACCATCAACTGGTGATACTGAACACAACCTTGTTAGCAGAGGCCGATCTGACCCATGACCTTTGGTGACATTAAGTATTGGCACCCTATTTGAGGCACTTTCCAGTACAGGATTTGGACCAAACTCACAGAGTATCATCACCCAGGGATACTGAACACAACCTTGTTAGCGGAGGCCGATCTGACCCATGACCTTTGGTGACATTAAGTATTGGCACCCTATTTGAGGCACTTTCAGATAAGATAAGATAAGATAGTCTTTATTGATCTCACAATGGAGAAATTCACTCGTCACATCGGCTCATACAAGAAGGTGCAGAGTAGGGAAGGTGCATTCAGTTATATACAGTGAATCTTCATATCTACAATGGATCAAAAGAATACCAAAAACAAAAAATACAAAAAAGGAAATAGGAATGTAAATGTCTCATTTACATTCTTAGTGGTCTATATATATATATATATATATATATATATAAACATATCTATATACTTAAATATATACATATATCTATGCGCCTACTTACATACGCACCTACGCGTATGTAAGTGCATATACATTGTATACATTTGTACATACATACATACATGTGTACTGACTTATGTTCAAGTGTTGATAGCAGCAGAAGTCACTACATCAGGATTATTGCACGGGTTGTGGGACAGTGTATTAATTAGATTATTGCACCTTGGTTATTGCACATTAAATATTACAGTTATGGTCACAGTTGCAGTTACAGTGCAGCATTGTAAAATCTGATAGCAGCAGGAATAAATGACCTGCGGTAACGCTCCTTTTTACAGACAGGATGTCTAAGTCTTGCACTGAAGGAGCTGCTCAGCTCCTCTACAGTCTGGTGCAGGGGGTGGAAGGTGTTGTCCATGATGAATGTGAACTTGGACAACACCCTCCTCTCAGCTACTTCCTCCACTGAGTCCAGAGTGCAGCCTAGGACAGAAGTGGCCTTCCTCACCAGCTTATTCAGCCTCTTTCTGTCCCTCTCTGTGCTGCCAGGAGCCCAGCAGACAACAGCGTAGAGGAGGGCTGAGGCCACCACAGAGTCATAGAAAGTTTTTAGCAGAGGCCTGCTCACTCCAAAGGACCTCAGCCTCCTCAGGAGGTGGAGCCGGCTCTGGCCCTTCTTATACAGAGCGTCGGTGTTATGTGTCCAGTCCAGCTTATTGTTGACGTGAACACCCAGGTATTTGAAACTCTCCACAGTTTCTATGTCCTGCCCCTGGATGTTCACAGGTGAGTGAGGTGGGGGTCTTCTCCTGAAGTCGATCACCATCTCCTTGGTCTTACTGGTGTTTAAGCACAGATCGTTCTTCTCACACCAGTCCACAAAGTCCATGATGACCGACCGGTACTCCAGCTCGTTCCCCTCAGACACACAGCCCACAATGGCCGAGTCGTCAGAGAACTTCTGAAGGTGGCAGCTGTCCGTGTTGTAGGTGAAGTCCGAGGTGTAGAGGGTGAAGAGAAACGGAGATAGAACGGTGCCCTGGGGGGCCCCGGTGCTGCAAAGTGTCACCTCTGACTGACAGCCGTGCAGCCGCACGTACTGAGGGCGGTCAGTGAGGTAGTCCATGGTCCAGTCAGCTAGATGTTTGTCCACCCCAGCGTCCTCCAGCTTCCCCCTCAGCAGCACCGGTCTGATGGTGTTGAAAGCGCTGGAGAAGTCAAAGAACATGACTCTCACAGCGCTCCCGGTGGTCTCCAGGTGGGTTAGCGCCCGCTGCAGCAGGTAGATGATGGCGTCCTCTACTCCGATGTTGGGCTGGTAGGCAAACTGCAGCGGGTCCAGGGTGGGGCTCACCACGGTGCGCAGATGAGCTAGGATGAGGCGCTCCATGGTCTTCATCAGGTGGGAGGTCAGGGCGACTGGTCTGAAGTGGGCCGGTTCCCTGGCGTGCAGCGTTTTGGGAACCGGTACCACACAGGAAGTCTTCCACAGGGTGGGCACCACCCCCAGGCTGAGGCTCAGGTTGTAGATGTAGCTGAGGACCTCACAGAGCTCATCTGCACAGGTCCTCAGCAGCCTGGGGGGGATGCCGTCCGGTCCTGAGGCTTTCCTTTGTTTCAGCCTCATCAGCTGTCCTCTCACCTGCATTGGTGTGACTGTGAGGGGGGAGGAAGGTAGGGCTGAAGGTGTGGATGGGTCAGTCGTTGATCGGAGTGGCGGTGGGGGGGATGGTATGTCTCTGGAGGGCTGGTGGTTGGAGACGTGTGGAGAGTTGAGGGCAAGGAGGGGGCCAGTGTGGGGGGAGTCGAACCGAGTGAAGAATGTGTTCAACTCATCTGCAGACTTGGTGTCTCCGTCTGCAGCCCTGCTGGTCCTCTGCCCGAAGCCGGAGATGTTCTTCAGACCTCTCCACACATCCCTGACGTTGTTCTGTGCCAGCTGCTCCTCCATCTTCTTCCCATAATCCTTCTTTGCTGCCCTGATCTTCCACTGGAGCTCCCGCTGGACTCTACGCTGCTCCTCTCTGTCCCCTGAGTAGAAAGCCCTCTTCTTCTGGTTCAGGAGGACTTTCAGCTCAGGGGTCACCCAGCGGGGGTTGTTTGGAAAGCATCGTAGCCGTCGTGTAGGCACGATGCTCTCCACACAGAAGTTCATGTAGTCAGTGATGCATTCAGTCAGGCTGTTGATGTCCTCTCCATGATAGCTTTGGAACATGCTCCAGTCTGTGGTTCTGAAGCAATCCCTCAGCTTCTCACTGGCTTCGTCTGACCAAACTTTCACTGACTTCTTCTGTGCTATTGTTCTCCTCACCAGTGGGATGTAGTGGGGGAGCAGATAGACGAGGTTGTGGTCTGAGCGTCCCAGAGGGGGGAGGGGGGCGGAGGTGTAGGCGTCCTTAACATTGGCATAAAAAAGGTCCAGCGTTTTATTGTCCCTTGTTTTACACGTGACGTACTGGGTGAGCGTGGGGAGGGTGGAGCGGAGGGAGGCATGGTTGAAATCCCCTGTGATCAGCAGGAGAGCGCGGGGGTGCTGTGTTTGCAGTTTGTTTACAGCGGCGTGGATCCGCTCACACGCGGCGGCGGCGTCCGCGGAGGGAGGGATGTAAACACAGAGCATGATCACGTGGCCGAACTCTCTCGGCAAGTAATAAGGTCTTAAACTCACTGCGAGAAGTTCAACATCCGAGCAGCATATCTGCTGCTTCACGTGAACATGCGCCGTGCTACACCACCTCTCATTCACAAACACCGCCAGCCCTCCCCCTCTCTTTTTTCCGCTCCCCGCAAAAGTTCTGTCCGCGCGGATAAGTTTAAAGCCGTCCGTGGAGATCACTGAGTCCGGGACAGATCCATCTAACCACGTCTCCGTGAAGCACATAATACTAGCGTCTCTGTACTTACTCTGGAAACGGGTTAGTGCTTTGAGTTCCTCGGTCTTGTTTCGTAAAGATCTAACGTTTCCAGTGACAACCGATGGTAAATAACCTTTCCTCCGCTTCGTCCTCCCGCCCCGACATCCTCTCCGCCTCCTCCGTATTTCTGCGGGGATGTATAGTTTCTCAGCGTGGTGATGAACGGGGCCGCAGCGCGGGGAGTCACGTAGTCCTAGAAGCTGGTTCCTCGTGTAGATCAAGGGACGCTCGGAGTTGCGGACAAAGGGATCTCCATTCGCGGCATCGAAATGTGCCGAAAGTAACAAAAATATAATCACTAGAGTCCCAAACGTTGGTTTCTTCAGGGCATCTAGGCTCAGAATACCCGATGCGGTATTCAAAAATATACAAGCAATCCAGAAAACACAATAAAAAGGAGAAAGTAGGAAAAGAAGGGATACCGCCGATGTGACTGGCTGCTGCCTGCGCAGCGCTATATTTTTGTGTCAAATTCCAGTACAGGATTTGGACCAAACTCACAGAGTGCCATCAACTGGTGATACTGAACACAACCTTGTTAGCAGAGGCCGATCTCACCCATGACCTTTTGGTGACATTAAGTATTGGCACCCTATTTGAGGCACTTTCCAGTACAGGATTTGGACCAAACTCACAGAGTACCATCAACTGGTGATACTGAACACAACCTTCTTAGCGGAGGCCGATCTGACCCATGACCTTTGGTGACATTAAGTATTGGCACCCTATTTGACGCACTTTCCAGTACAGGATTTGGACCAAACTCACAGAGTACATTCACCTGCTGAGAATGACCACAACCATGTTAGCGGCTAATGGTTAGCATGTTACTAACCGGAAGTAGCTGTAGGAAGGTCCTACCAACTTCTGCTTAGCCAGGGTTGTTCTGCCTTTACAGACAAAGAGAGGGCTACAGCTGTGAGGGAGTCTCCATGACAACGCTGCTAGCTTGAGGCTCCTAGGGAGATGCTCCATTGACTTAACATGGTACATTTCGACGGCCGCTGCGGGGGCTGTGAAGACCGTAGGAAGCTGAAATTCGAAGTGTTTCTTCCTGTTGCCATTTTTGACGGTACGGTATGCACCAAGAGGCAGGCGCCTTGCTAAATTTCTTCAGAAATTTTCTAGTTGCTTTTTATTCTTCCGTCACTGTTAATACAGCCCGAACCGTAGGCTGTACCCCCACAAATTATATATCAAAACGTGCGTCTCGACGCCGCGAAGTGTGCTATTTGTACTTGACGCCATTTAAAGTTACCGTGGTGACAAAATTAACCAAAAACCACTTCTCAAAACCACTTCCTAGACACAGTTGACCTCTCAAAAACGCAGAGCTCAGCATGGTACTTTTTTTTGGTACAGGGGTTTAGGTGTTGGGCTGGTGCACCAAAGGTCGCAGGTTCGCAACCCGCTGGGGGTACCGAATATTTTTTTTCTTTTTTACAAGTAACAAATAAATAATTTGAACAACTGATATAAATTAATGAATGATGAAAAAATTGCAACAGCAAGAACTACCCCCGGCCAATACAGCACCACTCACCTGTGGGAAATGGCACTACACACCATTTTTGTCAAATGTTGAGTTCTGGGCCCAGATTTGGTGAGGCTTAGTTGCTAAAGGAGGCCGATCTGACACATGGCCTTTGGTGAGCTTTGGTGACATTAAGTATTGGCACCCTTTTTGAGGAACTTCCCAGTACAGGATTTGGACCAAACTTACAGAGTACAATCACCCGGTGATACTGGACACAACCATGTTAGCGGCTAATGTTTAGCATGTTGCTAACCGGAAGTAGCTCTAGGAAGGTCTCACCAACTTCTGCTTCACATAGTTTGTACTTCCTTTAGTAGTTTGTAATGCCTTTAACATTTTTATTAACATATTACATTTTTTCATGCTACATTGAAGTATTTAATCATGTTTTAATAACACCAATTTTCCATGCTGCTTGGATGCAGACCTTCTCCTGTCGGCTGGTTTTGAGGAAGACAAATCCTTTTCACACTCAGAAGATTTGATTTAAAATCCCCAAGTGATAAAAGCCTACAACCAAGGAACTCGGAAGCTTTGCCTTTGACGGTTAGGTGCAGAACTACCCCCCGGCCAATACAGCACCACTCACCTGTGGGAAATGGCACTACACACCATTTTTGTCAAATGTTGAGTTCTGGGCCCAGATTTGGTGAGGCTTAGTTGCTAAAGGAAGCCGATCTGACACATGGCCTTTGGTGAGCTTTGGTGACATTAAGTATTGGCACCCTTTTGGAGGAACTTCCCAGTACAGGATTTGGACCAAACTAACAGAGTACAATCACCCGGTGATACTGGACACAACCATGTTAGCGGCTAACGCTTAGCATGTTGCTAACCGGAAGTAGCTCTAGGAAGGTCTCACCAACTTCTGCTTCACAGAGTTTGTACTTCTTTTAGTAGTTTGTAATGACTTTAACATTTTTATTCACATATTTCATTTTTTCATGTGACATTGAAGTATTTAATCATGTCTTAATAACACCAATTTTCCATGTTGCTTGGATGCAGACCTTCTCCTGTTGGCTGGTTTTGACGAAGACAAATCCTTTTCACACTCAGAAGATTTGATTTAAAATCCCCAAGTGAAAAAAGCCTACGACCAAGGAACTCAGAAGCTTTGCCTTTGACGGTTACGCGCACCACCAAGCGGGCGCCTTCTTCAACTTCTTCAGAAGTTGAACGATTCTAGTTATTATTCCTTTTTTATCTTCCGTCACCGTTAATACAGGTCGAACCGCAGGGTCTACCCCCACATACTATATATCGAAACGTTTGTCTCGACGACGCTATGAGGGCTTTTTGTACTTGACGCCATTTCGACTTACGGTTGGAACAAAATTCGCAAAAAACCACCGAAAAATGGCAATTTTCAACGCTCTACTGTGTCGTCATGCTTTCACCTATGAACATCGTTTAACTTCCAGTTTGTAGATATATCTTTGGACTATTCAGAAGTGAAAATGGAATGTGGATATCTTTTATCGTTTCCTCATCACGTCATTTGCAGTTACCATGGTGACAAGATTATGCAAAAAACACATAACAACTTTAGCCTACTCGCTCAGTTTTCACTCTACATGCACAAATTATACATCAAAACGTAGGTATTTCTGTCTGGATTCAGGAAATGTAACCCTATTTCCTGTACGACTTATAGATTTTTCACAAATCACCTCGGACCGGCAACAACCCCAAACTCAAAATTATGGAAAAAACACCGAACAACTTCAGCCTACTCGCTCAATTTTCACTGTACGTAGATAAATTATACATCAAAACGTAGATCTTTTTGTTTGGATTCAGAAAATGTAACCCTCATTGGTGTAAGACTTATAGATTTTTTTTATCATGCCATTTTCACCTACCCTGGTGACAAAATTTTCTTAAAAACAACAAACAACTTTAGCCTATTCGCTCAGTTTTCACTCTACATGCACAAATTATACATCAAAACGTAGGTATTTCTGTCTGGATTCAGGAAATGTAACCCTCATTGGTGTAGGTCTTATAGATTTTTCGCAAATCACCTCAGACCGGCAACAACCCCAAACCCTCCCCAAATTGAGCGAGTAAGCTGCAGTTGTTGGGAGGTTTCCATGCTGACGACAGCCAGCCAGGGCCGGTCCCAGCCATAGGCGAACAAGGGGCCGCTTGGGCCCACTGGTGCAATGGGGGGCCCCCAAATTTTCCTTTTTTTTTTTTTTTCTTAGAACGTTCGTCTCGACGACGCGATGCGGGCTTTTTGTACTTGACGCCATTTCAACTTACGGTTGGAACAGAATTCGCAAAAAAACACCGAAAAATGGCCATTTGGAACGCTCTATTGTGTCGTCATGCTTTCACCTACGAACATCGTTTAACTTCCAGTTTGTAGATATATCTTTGAACTATTCAGAAGTGAAAACGGAATGTGGATATCTTTTATCGTTTCCTCATCACGCCATTTGCAGTTACCATGGTGACAAGATTATGCAAAAAACACATAACAACTTTAGCCTACTCGCTCAGTTTTCACTCTACATGCACAAATTATACATCAACACGTAGGTATTTCTGTCTGGATTCAGGAAATGTAACCCTCATCGCTGTAGGACTTATAGATTTTTAACAAATCACCTCGGACCGGCAACAACCCCAAACTCAAAATTATGGAAAAAACACCGAACAACTTCAGCCTACTCGCTCAATTTTCACTCTACGTAGACAAATTATACATCAAAACGTAGGTATTTCTGTCTGGATTCAGGAAATGTAACCCTCATTAGTGTAGGACTTATAGATTTTTTTCATCACGCCATTTTCACCTACCCTGGTGACAAATTTATCCAAAAAAACAATTTTCACTCTATGTACACAATTGTCAATTATACATCAAAACGTAGGTATTTTTGTCTGGATTGAGGAAATGTAACCCTCATTGGTGTAGGATTTATACATTTTTCGCAAATCACCTCAGACCGGCAACAATCCCAAAGACAAAATTATCAAAAAACCACTGAACAACTTCAGCCTACTCGCTCAATTTTCACTCTACGTACACAAATTATACATCAAAACGTAGGTATTTTTGTCTGGATTCAGGAAATGTAACCCTCATTGGTGTAGGATTTATAGATCTTTCGCAAATCACCTCAGACTGGCAACAACCCCAAACCCTCGCCAAATTCAGCGAGTAAGCTGCAGTTTTGCGTGCTGCAGACAGCCAGCCAGCCATAGGCGAACTAAGGGGCCGCTTGGGCCCACCGGTGCAATGGGGGGGGCCCCAAATTTTCCCTTTTTTTTTTTTTTTTTTTTTTTTTTTACAAGTAACAATTAAATTACTTCAGTTATATGCACCACCAGGCGGGCGCCTTTTTCAATTTCTTCAGAAATTGTACGTTTCTAGTCTTATTCCATATTATTTTTCCGTCACCGTTAATACAGGCCGAACCGTAGGGTCTACCCCCACATACTATATATCGAAACGTTCGTCTCGACGCCGCAATGTCAAAACCCGATATGGCAAATTCATAGTTTTACACTTTTTACCCAACATTTAATTTTCCTTTGGGTTTATATAAGTATTTTTGAATTTAAATCAATACATTTTACCATGTATTGATGCCTTTAACATTTCTATTCACATATTCCATTTTTAACTTCTTCAACACAGTTTACCTCTCCATAATTCAGAGCTGTGCATGGCACTGGTCTTTGGTACAGTATGTAAGGTGTTTGGCTACCAGTCAAGAGGTCACAGGATTGCAACCCGCTGTGGCAATTTCAGAGTATTACATTTTTACCCAACATTTCATTTTCCTTTGGGTTTAAACCGAACCGTAGGGTCTACCCCCACAAACTATATATCAAAACGTGTGTCTCGACGCCGCGAAGTGTGCTATTTGTACTTCACGCCATTTACAGATACCGTGGTGACAAAATTAACCAAAAACCACTTCTTCAACACAGTTGACCTCTCCATAATGCTCAGCTATACATGGCACTGGTCTTTGCTACAGTGGGTTAGGTGTTGGGCTGCCACTCAAAAGGTTGGAGGTTCGAAACCCACTGGGGGCCCCCAAATTTTCTTTTTTTTACAAGAAACAATTAAATAATTTGAACAACTGATATAAATGAATGAATGATGATAAAATGTATTTAACATGTTTTGTGACATGTTGGACTCTAAGAGGACCTGCCAGCATGCCCAAACACAACCCCCACTGCCAATACAGCACCACCCAGCTGTGGGAAATGGCACTACACACCATTTTGGTCAAACATTGAGTTCTTGGCCAAGATTTGGCGAGGCTGAGTTGCTAAATGATGCTGAAACAACAAATGTAACAAAAGAGAAAAAGCAGCGCAAGCATTTAATTAAACTAGGAGATTATTTCACAAGTGCACGTTGATGGAAAAAGGCTTCTTTTAAAAATGTTGCCAACTTTGGAATAGTGCTTCTAATGGGTTTCATTCTAGGGCTCCACAATTCCTAGCAATACAAGGGAGAACCTCCCATGCAGATAAATACTGCAAACATTGAAAATGGAAACATGAGCTTGTTGTTTGCTAATTATTTGGTTGCTACAACTTCCAGAAGGTGTAGGTTTTGTTTGTGTCACGTGAACATATTTAAATATTATGTTGAGCACACCTTTTTGTCAAGTGTCACCCTTAAACACATTGAATCTGGTGCCAAACTGCACACAAATCTTTTAACACTTGTATCAAACCTCTGATTAAGAAGAACCTCTAAAAGCATTTGATTTAAAATCACCAAGCAATAAAAGCCTACAACCAAGGATGATTTTTAAGGCAGCAAACATATTTGAAATGAGCAGCATTCTTTCAGAAGAGCTTACATTTTCCTTTTCAGCACATACAGATGGCGGGTGCCTTATTAAATTTCTTCTGAAATTTTCTAGTTAAACATAACTATGGCTTGCTTAAACAATGCTTGTTTCATTTCGCTCCACCATTGTCCGATATTGCTACAAGCGTTAATACAGCATTCTTAGGGAACATTAATGTTGATTTAATGGTGGTTTGTGTAACATTATGGTTAACCCATTAAGCTTTCTGGCCAATAATCTGCTACAGCACCCTCTAGCTTCCTAAATTACCAATTTGAGCCTGAATTATTTCCAGGAGAAATTATTACATTAATAAAAATCAAGTGTCCTAAAGGTTATTGATTTTTATTTAGCAAATCATTCTTTAAAATGTTATTTCCTCAAATAATGTTTTATCTAACTTGGAGTTGCATTGTGAATTGGTTGAACACATATCAAATTTTGTTCTAAATTAGTTGAGCTAATTTAACGTCATTCCATATTCTTCAAGATGAACTTTGATTCTGCAGTGAACCCAAGATTCACTGAATCAGTCTTATGATGATGGTTTTTAACTATCTTTATTTGTCCTTTTGATCTTTTGTGTGTACATAGGTCCTTAGTTTCTTTAATCTTAATTTTGCTTAGTATTTTAGCTAAGTTTCACTAGCCTACTAGAGAGGATTTGTTGATTGAAATATAGTGTTAATTTAAATAAACAACATTATATAATGGTGTTCACTGGATGTGCAATTTATTTCTGTTAATAAATTATCTCCGCACATGGAATAACCCACATACGGGTTATTCCATGTGTGTGTAGAGTTTGCTGTTAGAAGAATGTCAGTATTTGAATCATCCTTTCAACTAATATCAGCTGTTTATCCCAGATAATCCCTAACAGACCAAGAGTTGTTTAATAAACATTAAATAACTTAAAAATACACAATGGAACAACAGTTTACTTAATTTTGTATCTTAACTAGTTACCTGCTTAATGTCAATTGTAAACTATTTTTCAAAAAAAAAAATGAAGATTTTTTATAAACTCTACTTTATTGATTATTTTGGCTCTGTATTGCAATCTTGTTGATAGAGAGGGCCATATTACTGCATCCATTGCAAAAGATGTGACAAAGTCCAATTTAAGACATTTTGTCAAATTGGCAGACTTTACTAACTATACATGAAAAACGCCTTCCTTGTTAAGAACATATTGTCTTTAAATGTAAAACACAGCAAGAAACATGAAAATTATATAAGAAAATCGATAGGAATATAAATATGGGCCATAGTTGGGTTATTTTTGGTGGTAAAATAAATCAAAGGTATGACAACATTTATTGCTTTCATTGGTGCATATACACACAAACAAATTATGATCTCACACACAGGAACATTGAGGGCCAGTACGCTTGAGTTAGCCAGGCGTGGATCTGTGCAGAGATGTCTTCCAGATGAATTGGTGGTAATGAGCGTGTAGTGGAACTGATTCCTCCCCATTTTCCTCCTCCTTTTCCTCCTGCTCATCCTTCCCACCCCATAACCTTAACTCTCCCTCCTTTCCCCTGGGCTCAGGTGTGCAGCACATGACAACTCTCCCAGCTCCTCTCCCCTTGTTCGCTGACTCTTTTTCTACTGACTTCTTGCATCTGCTGTTATTTCTAAAAAAAAATGTCACTTCAGGTGACTGTATTTAAAGGCTATTATTAGTTTCTTGTGTTCAGAATGCATCTGTGAAAACACAGACACTCACCTGGACCCATACTTTTTGTGAAGATGGCTCTGGTGAGCACACTGTCAGTTCGTGCTAGCATAAAGGCAATTTTCAGAAAAGCTATTTCAGTTATTCAAGCAATACTCCTCCGTTCACGTGCTTCAACATTTATTCAAGGCCCCAGGAATAATGACAAGACACAAACGATGACATCTTCAACAATGAGGGCAGCTAAAGGAGCAATTTCATGAAAGAGACCAGGTCAGCAGACTGGGACACAGAAAATAAGCAGATCACATGTGCTCATAGAAAAGATGGAGAAAATGTTCTATTTCTTCTTTCAACAGCTTTGGGGATTTGGAAATTTCTTAACACATGGGTCCATATGCTTCAGTCTTTTTTTTTCGAAGCGCACACACAGTTAGGCTCGTCCGGGGCAGGTCCTCAGAGATGGAGGCACTTGAAGGAGTGACTGCCTAATGAGGGAGAAAATCTGTTTTACTGTGGGACAGGAGGTATGGCAGCAATCAAAACAGATTGTATTTACATTACACATCCACTAATTAAAGACATAATTGACATCAACAAGGAAACCTGGGTGTGACCCATTTAATCATTAAGGCTTAATTTCCAAACTGTATTGTAGACCTCTACTTAAAATAATCTGGTTAAGAAAATGTGAAAATTAAGACATCACGAATACATAAAAAACAGTGCCTACATATATGTTTTTTTTTCTTAGGATGACAAGTAGACTTGTGTGTTTAAACGAGCACACTGCCAAAAGGGTACTGCATAACTATTCTCTATGTTTGAGAAAAAAAGAAAGAACCCATAAAACTATTTTTTTATTTCTTTACTGATATTTGGTATGAAAGCTCAATGTACCATCTGGTTATATGCCCAAATGGCACATTCATTGGTGAGAGCTTTTGCATTGTAGTATTCTATTACTGTCAAATTGTAAAAATCACATTTTTTTATATATGATGGAAATGTAGCTCAGGCTCCCTTTCAAAGTAAGAAACCCCAAATTAAGATTTTTTTTAAACATTTTTTATGTGTCCTGTCTGGAAGTGTAGCATTAAGAATTGCTGTCTTAATGCCCCACAGATTTTACTTTCACAAGTGGAGCATTACTGCTTTCGTCACAATGCTCCGCTTGATATATATATATATATATATATATATATATATATATATATATATATATATATATATATATATATATAATGAAAAGGAGAGAACAACATAACATCCTCGGAGTCTGCTTCTAAACCTGCAAACAAAAATATAAAAAGAGAAGCAAACCCAATCGATTGAGTATTACAGGTACAAACAACCAACGGCTTGATAGCATCACTGAAAAATAGTATTATTTAAGGTGTTTAAAGTGACAGCTAAAGCTAATGATAGGGGTTTTCTGTATAGTATTGAATTTGTAAGCACCTGAATCCGAACACCTGTAGGAGTTTGCAAGAGTGCACTTGTATGTGTAAGGTTTATTCATAAGAAAAATGTTCAATAGGGGTTGTGAGGAGCCAAAACCCAACCTGACAAGAAGACAAACAGAAAATCAGGTACACAGTGACATTCACACGTTCCCATTCTAGTGCCTTCACATGCAAAAACTCTTACCCACAAAAAAAGGGGATGCGGTACACACACTTGCACCCATCACACACATTCTATACTCCCAGGTCCAGGTACCAGGACCCCAAAAGGGTATCCAGACCCCAGACCTGGGAGATGAACCCCATCATCAAGATGGGGAGGGGGGCACCATCAAATCCCAGCCTGACGGAAGATGGGGCCAACATGAACTAAACGGTCCAACCCACCAGAGCCCACCCCACAAACCCTGAGTCACTGCATTTCCCACACCCTACCCTCCCCATACTCTGGGAGAGAGCAGAAATGCCAGCCCCAGCCGACCCCCGGGACCCAACGGCCATCACCTGCCCAGACCCTGACTAAGTGGCCAGCTTCTCCTCCAGGCCCCAAACTCCGGATGGTCATCAGAGAATGGGGGTGTGAGAAAGACCTTGCGCCAAATTAAGAAATTTGATTAATGCATTAATTGGTTTTCTGTACCCACATAACCCTGGCTGGGCAGGGAGGTGGTGGGAGAATAACTCCAGCAGTTAAAGTACTTTACACTACATTCACATTCACACAGTCGTATTCACAAATTCAAACACATTAATACATTGATACACAGGCAAATTGGGCTTAAGGGTCTTTCCCAGGGCCTTCCTACTAGGAAGCTGGAATCAAACCCACAACTGTCAGACTTCAACTCTGAACTCTGATTTGAAACACCAAGCACGTTCTTTTTCTTGGCAAAACAGAACGTAGAACAGATTACTAGATCAATGTGTGCTTCTGTGCTTTTTTGTCTCTCTTGTTGTGTCTCTGCTCTGTCTTCTGTAACCCCAGTCGGTCGAGGCAGATGACCGTTCATACTGAGCCCGGTTCTGCCGGAGGTTTTTTTTTCCCGTTAATGGGTGGTTTTTCTTCCCACTGTCGCTTCATGCTTGCTCAGTATGAGGGATTGCAGCAAAACCATGTACAATGCAGACGACTCTCCCTGTGGCTCTACGGTTCCCCAGGAGTGAATGCTGCTTGTCAAGACTTTGATGCAATCAACTGGTTTCCTTATATAGGACATTTTGACCAATCTGTATAATCTGACCCAATCTGTATAATATGATTGAACTTGATTTTGTAAAGTGCCTTGAGATGACATGTTTCATGATTTGGCGCTATATAAATAAAATTGAATTGAATTGAATTGAATTGAACATACTCCTGGCTTTAGACTTGAAGGCCACATTTTGAAATTTAAATTGTGAATTTATAAAGGGCCTTTCGGGTGTTAGGGATCTGGTTTCAGCGGTGTCTACCCCGGCGCTGTGGGGGCCAGTCTTTGGCTCCCCACAACCACTCTTGAGCAGATTTCTTATGGATGAATCTTGCATATACACATATAAGGGCACTTTTGCAAACACCTACAGGTGCTTGGATCCATCAACTTACACATTCACTTCATAAAGGAATACCCTATCATTAGCTTTGGCTGTCACTTTATACATATTTTTTAAATAATACAACAGACTTTTCAGTGATGTTATCAAGATGTTGGTAGTTTGTACCTGTAATACTTTTTCAATTAAATTTTATTTATATAGCACCAATTCACAACACATGTCATCTGAAGGCACACAAAGTTAAATTAAATCAAATCATCCATACAAATTGGTCAAAAGGTTTCCTAAGGAAGCCCAGCAGATTGCATCAAGTCTTGACAAGCAGCATTCACTCCTACTAAAAGAGTGTACAGCCACAGTGGATAGTCGTCTGCATTGTCGATGGCTTTGCAGCAATCCCTCATTATAAGCATGCATGTAGCAACAGTGGAGAGGAAAACTCCCCTTTTACAGGAAGGAAAACCTCCAGCAGAGGCTCAGTGTGAACGGCCATCTGCCTCGACTGACTGGGGTTTAGAGAAGACAAACCAGAGACACAAAAAAAAAACACAGAAGCACACATTGATCCAGGGATCCTATATTATATGGTAATAGCAGATAATCTGCCCCCACAGATGGTGTCAAAGCAAACAGAAGGCCAGACAGGGTGTACTGGTTGGTTTTGCTGTTATTTCCATAGCTCTCTCTGCAGGTGCAGAAGCAGACTCCGAGGATGTTGTCTTGTACTCTATTTCTCCTCTACTCCTCTAATCTTTTCACCCATTTCACATTTTATCTTATATTTTTCTCTTCCTTTCTCTTTTACCTCTCCGTTTTTTTGTGTCCTTTAAATGTAAAATTTTCCCAAAATAATATCTAATGTAATGCACTAAGTAGTTGACCCGATAATTCAGCTAGAACACAGGAGTAGAATTAAAGATTTTATTGATATAAAAGGTGTTGAACAGCAGGAAACCAGCTAGAGCCCACTCAGGAACCACTGTAAAAGAGTGGAAGGTGGTGAACACAGAAAAAAGGCCACTAACCTTCTCAGACGCCAGGAAGTTGCTCTGAATCCGATCCGTGGATCCAAGGGCTCCACTAGTTAGATCCTTTTATGGGCAAGCACTGTCAGAGGGCTCTGCTTTAAACAGCTTGTAACCAGGGCTGAAGCAAAGCTCAGGTTCAGGCAAGGGTCAGAAACATAACAAGATCATGCAGAGGTTTCCAAAGGGAGAGGCAGGAGGCTTCGTAAGGTCTGAGAGAGAGGTCATTGTACAGATATCAGAGGCTAACTGGTGTTGTACAGTTATACACTGTTTAAAGTTATTTAATGTTTAATAATTAACTTTCTATTTAACTGTCTGTTAAGGATTGTCTGAAGCATATCAGCGCTAAAGCTGATATCAGGACAATAGTTGAAAGGGATGATACGAGCACTAGTGGTCTTTTAACAGCAAACTCTGCACACACATAGAATAGAGGAGTGACAACTTCTCTTCAAGTTCAAGAATTTAATAACAGAAATAAAATGAACATCCAGAGAACATCACTATATAATGCTGTTTATCTGAATTAACACTATATTTTGCTCTCTACTAGGCTAGTGAAACTTAACTAAACTACTAAGCGAAATGAAGATAAAAGAAGCTAAGCTAAGGAACTATTTACATGCAAAAACAAAACAAAAGACAAAACAAGAGTGGTTGATCATAATCAGAATAATTCAGTGAATCATGGTTCACTGCAGATCTGACTTAAGAAAAACATGGAATTGAGTTAAATTAGCTTAACTAATTTAGAACAACATTTGGCATGTGTTTCAATCCATTCACAATGCGAATCCTGAGTGAACAAAACATTATTTGATGAAATAACATTTTGTTTGAGTTAAAGAACCAAAGTTCACCTTAAAGAACATGGAATGAGCTTAAATTAGCTTCACTAATTCAGAACAACATTTGGCATGTTTTCAACCCATTCACAAGGCAAATCCCGAGTTACACAAAACATTATTTGAGGCAATAACATTTTAAAGAATGATTTTCTCGGTAAGAATCTGGAAACTTTATGAACGCTCAATTTTATTAATGCAATTCTACCTCCAGGAGCTAGGGGTCACTAAATTCGGTTACTCTTAAAGTTAACAAAACGTCTTTAAATCGACATTAATATTCAATATTAATGCATGAATAAGGCTCATAGTACTATCGAACGATGGCGGAGCAAAACGGACAAGTCTTATGCTTTAAAACAAGCCCTTTTTGAACGTCCGGAACCGGAAGTTACCAGAAGCTAATAGCATTTTGGCTTGCGGATTTTCGGCCCTAACTTTAAAGACTTCAGCTTTGTTTTACCCATAATGAGAGAGCTGGATAACATAAATAAACAACATTAATATCCCATCAATGTATGAATCCTGTGGAGATAATGTTTGTTATAACCATAAAAAGACACTCTAGGCTCTCAGCTTGTCTGGTGAGAGAAGGCAACCGATCCCCGTCGTCTCAAGTCTGCTATCCTGCAACAGCTGACAAAAATAAACAAAAGCTATGTCGGCATTCTGTATTTTGCGGCTGGTTGCGCAGAAGTCAGAGTGCAACTTAGCTTCGGTCGGGTCGATGATTCTCCGAATTCAGTCGGGTCCTCTGCTCCGCAGAGGACGTTAATTTTCTCCCCCCCTTGTCACTCCATTGAAGCAGGCAGATGAGTTTCACAGAACGCCCGTTGTGTGCAGTTTGTGGGCTTTTGAGGCCTTGAGGCCCGCATGGTGCTAGCTATTCTCAAAGCCAGCCTCTCTCCTCCTTTGTCTCAGGCAGGAAGCGAAGAATACTGCTGTTCCATGTAGCTTGCAGGGGTAGACTCCCTAGCCACAGCCCCCTCTCCTCGAGGGCTCCAGGAAGGAAGAAAAAGACTGAGAGGAGCTGTGGGGGCAAAGTTTTTGCACTGATCGCACCCTGTGGAGAGGGCTGTCTCTCTGGAAATGTGAAATTCCTTCTGGTCCCTCCCCCATGGTACATGTTCAGAATTCAATCTGACTTAATTAATTCTCTCATCATGGCTTTAATATTCTGGCACAACACTGGAGAATCCAAAAATGGCAAGCCAAACATGGAAACTCCAAAAATTCAAGGCAAGGTCATAAACGGGCGATCACTGAATACAACACCCCGGTGGGTGAAGTTGATGCTGACTTCCTCAATGGACTAAATAACTTCTTCGGGAGGTTTGAGGCACTAAACAGCACTCCAGCAGTGAAAGCTGTTCCCCATCAGGAAGAGGAGGTCCTCTGCCTTGACACCGCCGACGTGTGGAAGACTCTAAGGAGAGTCAACCCGCGGAAGGCCCCAGGCCCCAACAACATACCTGGGCGGGTGCTCAAGGAGTGTGCAGGTCAGCTGGCTGGTGTCCTCACAGACATTTTTAACACCTCGCTGGACCAAGCCACCGTGCCAGCATGCTTCAAGTCTGCCTCCATCATTCCGGTGCCAAAGAAACCTCAAGTCACCTGTTTCAACGAGTACCGGCCTGTTGCACTGACTCCCATCATGATGAAGTGCTTTGAAAGACTGGTAAAGGAACACATCGTCTCCAGTCTCCCATCAACACCAGACTTCAGTTCAGCGTTCAACACCATCATCCCACAGCATCTGGTGGGAAAACTGGAGCATCTGGGCTTCAACACACCCCTACGAAACTGGCTGCTAGACTTCCTCACCAACAGACCTCAGTCAGTCCGGGTCGGACAGAACACCTCTGATGTCGTCACCCTCAGCACGGGCTCCCCTCAGGGCTGCGTCCTGAGCCCCCTGCTGTTCACCCTGATGACACACGACTGCGTCCCCAGGCTCACCACCAATCACATCGTCAAGTTTGCAGACGACACAACGGTGGTGGGCCTGATCAGAGACGACAACGACCAGGACTACAGAGAGGAGGTGGAGCAGCTGGTGGGCTGGTGCAGAGACAACAGCCTGATCCTGAACGTGGAGAAGACGAAGGAGATCATCGTCGACTTCAGGAAAAACCGGCCTCACCATGCTCCACTGCTCATCAACAACTCAGTGGTGGAGGTGGTCAGCAGCACCAAGTTCCTGGGGGTGCACATCACGGACAACCTCACCTGGACTGTGAACACCACGTCACTGGTGAAGAGGGCACAGAAGCGACTGTACTTTCTGCGGAGGATGAGGAGAGCCCGCCTGCCCCCGCCCATCCTCACGACCTTCTACAGAAGCACCATAGAGAGTATTCTGACCAGCTGTCTCTCTGTGTGGTGTGGAGGCTGCAGTGCCTCCGACTGGAAGAACGTGAGGAGAGTGGTGAGGACAGCAGAAGGGATCATCGGGGCTCCTCTTCCCTCCATTAAAGACATTTCATCGCAGCGCTGTGTGTCTCGAGCCCGTAACATCATCAGGGACCCCTCACACCCCCACCATAGACTATTCTCCCTGCTGCCCTCTGGAAAGAGGTTCCGCAGCATCCGCTGCAGGTCCACTAGGTTCTGCAAAAGCTTTTTCCCTGCTGCCATCAGACTGTTGAACTGCTGAACTGCTGAAGTATAAAAACGGACTGTGTACCACACTAGATTCGCTGATTTGCACATTTGCACATTGTATCGTATCCTGCAAAATTGCTGCTGCACCTTAACCGGAAACGTACTGCAAAACTGTGTACAATGCAACTGTCTACTTTTAAATCACTGCTGCACCTTACTGCATATTTGTTTACATTTGGTTTACATTGTTTACATTTCAACTGCCTACTGTTCACTGCTGCACTTTATCCGGAAGTCAATTGAAATTTATCCTGTAAGTGACTGAGATTGATCACTGCACTTTATCCTGTACTGTAATTCACTGCAAGGTATCCTGTAGAGTTACTGCAATATTTCTGAGCTGTGTGAAAACGAAATTTCGTTCTGTATGCACTCTGTGTATACAAAATGACAATAAAGAAAGTCTAAGTCTAAGTCTAAGGAATGCTGTATGGTGTACTTGCACGATGGCTTTCTAGAATTTGTCAGCTAACTGCTGAGGGAGCCAGGTATATGTAGGGTGGAGCACAGGTGCACCACAAATTAGTGGAGACTGGGGTAGCTGCTCAAAACAGGCAGAGCAGACAGTAGTAGAGCAGGACTGATCAAAACCGACACATTAGTAACATTATATATATATATATATATATATATATATATATATATATATATATATATATATATATATATATATCAAGCGTAGCACTGTGGAAAAATCAGTAATGTTCCACTTGTGAAAGTAAATCTGTTGGCATTAACACAGCAATTTTTTATGCTACATTATACTTAAAGAAAAATATGTTTGATACAGTGATTTGCTAAAACCAATCTTTGGTAAGCGGGCACAAGGTGTCGCTTTACCCAATCAGCTCAAGGAGTTCTGCTGAATGTCCCTCCTTTCGCCAATGGATTCAATCGGAGTAGTCCCACAGTGATAATCTGCAGAACGTAATGTTACACATTATCAATCTGGCTGGCAAGGTTAATTTACCCCATCCTAGCTCTGATTTTTTCCGCTTGTGCTTTAGCCATTATGTCACTGTGACGTTGTGAAGTTATGTTTAACATTCAGCTTACTGTCTGAGGAAAAAACATTTCAATGCTCTTTAAGGACCCCAACTTATTAATAGCCAAATCAGAAAGCAGGGCAAACTGTCACTTTTGGTTTAAGTTTCAAGTATCTGGCATGCTGAGGACAGTGAATCTTCATCAATGTAGACTGTGGAGTGTTGCACATGATAATGTAACTCTATTTTGGGATTATTTCAGCAGAATTTTTCTATGACCAAAGATCTGCTGTATTCGGATTTATCTGGTGGTCAAATTATGTGTGCTACAGTATCAAATGTGCAGTGTTGGGCACGTTACTTTGAAAAGTTATATTTATATTAGTTATAGTTACTAGTTACTTCTCCCAAAAAGTAACTGAGTCACTAACTGAGTTACTCTACTATAAAAGTAACTAGTTACCAGTAAAAGTAACTATTGCGTTACTTTTTCGTTTCTCTCCCCCATACCCCCCCCCCGGCCCCCGCCTTCTCAGAGCTTGTTTCATAAGCTATACATATTTATATATATATATATCAGTGACGTGCGGTAGGGTTCATAGCTGGTGAGGCACTGACGTCATCAGAGTCAGATTTACAGATATTTACACTCTACAGAGTAGACTCATTGCAAAGTGCTGAAGGAGACTTAACCAAGAGACATGGAAAAATTTGATGAAAAAAATAATTAAAACTAAATTATTTATCATTTGATTGGTAACAGTTATGATGGATTTCTGCATTTGTAACACATTGAAAAACTATAACCCACACTATGCACATTTCATTACAAAAACAAAACATGAGTAATTATCGTTGTCTTACCTCTACTTAGAAATGAAGTCCAGCTGCGCTCTTTCTGCACAAAAATATCGGTCACTTTCCGGTAAAAGTTCTCTTTATCTTTCTTCAGTTTTAAAACTCTCTCAGTCTCAGTGGAGCTCACTGCCAGGGAGGAAAGCCTTCCTTCACCGGTCCTGTTCCAGCTGTATGTTTTGAGTATTTTTAGTGCTTTACTTGTTTAGCAAAACTCGCTAATAAAACATCCATAACTTGCTTTGACTCTACTATTTGGGGATCACGAGCGGTGCCCCTTGAGCGCCCCCTGCCTAGAGGCCAAGGAACTGCCGGCCTCACCTACAACCAGTTCTTTGGCTTTTATGATCTCCCAGCAGCACACGAAAACACACAGTTTAATGACCAAAACACAATTCGTAATCCACATATATTAAATTGTGGAAAATCAGTTCATAAGTGTTTGAACAATTGAATTTATGATCTAGAGACAGGAAGATGCATTCACGAAATGGAAGTCAGCGCAGTTAACATGGGATTGCGCAATCCCAGGGGAGGCCAAGCTCGCTGCGGCCTCACTGGCTTCGCTATGAAGCGCCACCAAGGATTTACGTGAAAAATAGCGAAAAGTCTTCGATTTTAAAGAGAATATGATAAAAATATATAGATAGATATGTATTGCAGCTGCTCTGTGAAGGCATCAGAGCTTTGTTAGACATTATCGATTAATATATATATATATATATATATATATATATATATTAGGGCTGTCAAAATAACGCGTTAATTTCGATTAATTAATAAAAAAAAAAATAACGGATTTAAAAAAAATAACGCAAATTAATCGTATAGGGTAGTTCACTGCTATTGTTTTCATCCGGGTTTTTCGCGCCTGCGCGCCGGACTGGAAGGCAGAAGGCGAGCACAGCGGCAGACGCAAACAGAGCAAACCACAGACATCATATACGTAGACGCGTCATAGGGCGCAGGTTCGCACGTCAACGTCACCGCCATATTGTATGTGGCAGAAAAAAGTTGAGTTCTGTTATTGTGAACGTGAATCAGAAAAGATGCCTCATTCCTGTGCTGCATGGAAATGTATTCTGGCTGATTTCACTACTTGTATCTGCCTTCTATATATATATAGAAGGCAGATACAAGATATATCTCTCTCTCTCTCTCTCTATATATATATATATATATATATATATATATATATATATATATATATATATATATATATATATATATATATATATATATATACATACACACACACACATATACATTTTATATATATATATATATATATATATATATATATATATATATACATACACACACATATATACATTATATATATATATATATATATATATATATATATATATATGTGTGTGTGTGTGTATGTGTTATGAATATAAGGATCAATTTGTTAAATCTAAACATTGTGGTCTTCATTATTTCATAAAACAGTGTCACATGTGAACCTTTAGGAACAGACTTTTTGGGGGAGTATTAAAAAGGTAAAATTAATAATAAGAGAAAAAAAGTCCTAGGTCAATAAAGTAAAAAAAAACACAAAAGTGATAATGTTATGAGAAAAACGTCATATTATGAGAATTAAGAGGGAACATTTCCAGAATAGTCACAGTTTGCAGAATTATTTCACTCCTGGAGTAATAGGGCCAGGTTAGATTATGTTAAATATTTTGATTCTTTAGGAGAATAAATTCAGGAGAATGAAGCTAAAGGGATACGAAAATAAACTTGTAATATTACAAAAACAAAAATACTACGAATACAAAGTATATTCAGAGATTAAAGTCCCACTGATACTGTTTAAGTGACTGAGTAACTGCAGATTTGCCACATTTAAGATGGCGGACGCTCTGACGCATCGCAGCATAGGCAGAACCCGCCCAATGACGCGTCTACTCTTATATTATGTCTATGGAGCAAACAACAAGTTCTCAACGTATTTTTCTTCTTTAGATAACGTATCACAAGATCGTTTCAGTCGGCCGTCGTGAGGTTTTCGTGAGTGCATCCTGCTGTTCAAGCAGAGCTACGAGGGGGCACCCTCCCCTCCTCTCCGGACCCGCGGGCCCGGGACCCGCTGTGCCGCGCGGCCGCCGGGGCGTCTTGTCTTTCCTATCTCCCCTCCGTTCCCCCCGACGCCCGGTGCCTCCCGTGCGCCGGCGGGTACTACCCAACTCTCCCCCCTCTTCCGGAGGGGGCACGGCGTACAGTGTGAGCACTCCGGTCACGTCCGAGCGTCGCACCGTACAGTGTGAGAACACAGATCGTGAGCGGTGAACTTTTAAACCCCGCGGTTCCGTCGCACAGTTTGAGATGTATATAAGTACCACGACTGAAAAACTCGTACAGTGTATGCCCGGCTTTATTCACCCGTTTTGTCACGGTGTTTGGCGAGAACAGTCCGGCTTTTGCCTACCGGCGTAACCCGGAAGTAGCGCGGACGTCACTTTACTGTTGTAAAGTGTTGATATTGAGGGGAGTGTTCATTTATTTTCATTGTGTCCCCTACATTACTGTGTGCCACATATGCCACAACGACACATGTTAAAACGTCTGAAGGCATGGAATGTGAATAAGAGTTTTTGAACTTTAATGTATCTAATGCTGATTATTCATTGAATCATTTGAATTTAAATATTTAAAATACTTTCACAGCAAAAATTATATGCGATTAATTTAGATTAATTAATTACAGAGTATGTAATTAATTAGATTAATTTTTTTAATCGATTGACAGCCCTAATATATATTATATATATATATATATATATATATATATATATATATATATATATATATATATATATATATATATATATATATTATTCACCAATGTCTAAAGCTCTGATGCCTTCACGGAGTAGATGCAATTTTGGAGAGACTAAGTCACAAAAACTTGGACATGTAGACCTGTATCTCTCTATCTAATATTAGAAAAATCACATTCTAATATAAACAATATCTTTTAATCTTACTTGTGAAAAGTTATCCCTCGAGCCTTGACGTCAATAGTCCGTCGATTTAAACAAAAATACGCCGCACAGTGCTCAGGTATCATTAGTGTGTTGGGAGCACCGCGCGCTTAAAACAGCCTTTTTTCAGGCTCTAGATGAGTCGTTAAAAGACGAGTTGGCTCGCCTCGAGGAACCCAAGACCCTCTAGGAGCTAATCGCTTTAGCTACCCGTCTGGAGAACCGGCTCCGGAGTCGGAGACGGGCCCGGATGGAGAAGGCTTCTCCAAGCCCGCTTACTCCACCTCTCAGGCGCTCGCTTAACCGATCCTTTTCGGCCGATCAACGTCCTCCGGAGCCCACGCAGGTGGGCAGGGCTCGTCTAACCCCGGAGGAGGGACGCAAACTTATGTATGTATTGTGCCTCCCTGGAACACCTAGTCGAGGATGCATGTCCAGTTCGGCCAAAAGACCGGGTCTGTCGGCTGTAGCGGGGAAGTCGGCGGACCAAGTAAGGGTTTCGGCCCCTCGTCTTTGCCTTCATATAACCGTCCTGACCTCCCATAGCAGCCTAAACCTATCTGCCCTGGTCGACTCAGTTTGCGACTTTAACCTAATTGATCTCTCCTTAGTCCGCTAGGCCAAGATTCCCATGGTTCTGCTACACACACCCCTCCAGGTTTCCGCCCTGGATGGGGGAAGCCTGCCGCGGGTCACCCACCAGACCAGAACCAAAGATCTCTGGCAATCATCGGGAACAGGTCCCTTTCTTCGTTTTCCCAGTAAAATACGCTCCCGTTGTCTTAGGGTTTTCATGGCTGCAGCAGCACAACCCCCACATTAACTGGGCGGAACGACGGCTCGAGTCCTGGTCACCGGTCTGTCACTCGTGCTGCTTACAGTCCGCTGTTCCAACCAGCCACCCATCGCTTAAACCTATTATGGAGGAGGACTCCATAGACCTAAGCGTTGTCCCTGAGTAATATCATGACTTACGGCTGGTATTCAGTAAGACTAAGGCCGAGTCGCTACCGCCGCACCGCCCATACGATTGCGCAATCGACCTGTTACCCGGCGCTCCGCTACCCAGTAGCCGTCTTTATAACATCTCACGGGCTGCCCGGCAGGCCTTAGAGAAATACATTAGTGAATCCTTTGCTACAGGCCTAATCCGTCCTTCCTGTTCACCGCTCGGAGCGGGCTTTTTCTTTGTGGGGAAAAAAGACGGATCTCTCCGTCAGTGCATTTACTACCACGGACTCAATCAGATCACTGTGAAAAAGAAAATATGAGCTTCCTTTCCTCTCCTCCGCGCTTGAACCGGTCAGTCCGCAACCATCTTTACTAAACTAGATCTACGCAATGCGTATCACCTAGTTCGGATCCGCAGGGGGATGAGTGGAAGACGGCTTTTAAGACACCCCTAGGTCATTTATAGTATCTAGTAATGCCCTTTGGGCTCTGCAATGCCCCGGCCATGTTCCAGGCCCTAGTTAATGACATGACTTTCTAAACGTCGTTGTTTTTGTCAATTTAGATGACATCTTAATCTATTCCCGTGATCTCGCCGAGTACCAACGTCATGTGCGTATAGTTCTCCAACGTCTTTTAGAGAACCGATTATTTGTCAAAGCTGAGAAATGTGAATTTCACAAACCCTCTGTAACCTTCCTTGGTTTATTCCTAGAGGGTGGGCGGGTCTGATCGGCTCCACAGAAGATCAAGGCGGTCGTCGACTGGCCCGTGCCTGAGACACTCAAACAGCTCCAGCGCTTTCTCAGCTTCGCTAATTTCTACCGCCGCTTCATTAAAGGGTACAGCCAGATCGTCGCCCCCTACACGCTCTCACGTCACCAAAGATCCCGTTCACATGGTGCTCAGATGCCAACTCCACTTTCAATGAACTGAAGAGAAGATTCTCCCAGGCACCCATTCTCATTCATCCCGATCCCCTCAAACAGTTTATGCTGGAGATCGACGCCTCTGACACCGGGGTGGGCGCAGTTCTGTCCCAACATGCCGACGAAGACCAGAAACTCCACCCCTGTGCCATTTTCTCCCGACGTCTAACTCCACCCGAACGAAATTATGAAGTGGGAGACAGAGAGCTACTGGCCATCAAACTCACGCTGGAGGAATGGCGTCCCTGGCTGGAGGAATCCGAGCAACCCATTATCATCTGGACAGATCACAAGAACTTGGCCTATCTGCAGACAGCAAAACACCTCAACCTGAGGCAGGCTCAATGGTTCCTATTCTTCTCCCGCTTAAATCTGTCAATCATTACCGCCACGGCTCGAAGAACTTAAAACCGGATGCTCTGTCTCGCCTGTATGCTCCTCAGGACTCAGAAAAGGAACCGGCTCCCATCCTTTCTCATTCCTGCACCTTTGCCGCTTTTCGGCGTGAAGAGCCCCTGGTCCCATATAGCCCTGGACTTTGTTACCGGTCTCCCGCCTTCCCAAGGCATGACCGCCATTCTCACCGTAGTAGACCGCTTTTCTAAGGCCTGTCACCTCATAGCTCTCTGAAAACTTCCATCGGCCCTTCAAACCGCTCGGCTCTTGGTTAAGCACGTTTTCCGCCTGCACGGCATTCCTCAAGACATCCTGTCCGACCGTGGTCTCCAATTTACCTCCCGGGTCTGGAGGGAGTTTGCCGCTGCCTTAGGGGCAAGGTACACTCTCTCCTCCGGATACCATCCACAGACCAACGGTCAGACAGAGCGGCTTAACCAAGAGCTTGAGTCCACCCTCCGCTACCTCTCATCGTCCAACCCATCAGACTGGAATAATTTCCTCCAGTGGGTTGAATACGCACACAATACTCACACTTCCACCGCCACTGGCTACTCACCCTTTGAGGCTTCGTTGGGATACCAACCTCCTCTCTCCCCCTCAGACGAGAGGCAGATCTCGGTCCCTTCAGTTGTACACCACATCCGTCGCTGCCGGCAAGTCCGTTGGAGAACCATCCAGGCTGTCCACCAGACCGCCGAGCGAAATCACAGATTCGTTGACCTGGTCAGCGAGTCTGGTTATCCATCTGCGACGTCCCCTCCAAGACCTTTTACTAGGTAAACAGCACCTATTGGGTTAGAAGGGAACAGTAAAAGGTTTTTGTAGGGAGGAAGTAGGCTTCTTATTCATTTCATCAGGAACTTTAAATTGAGTTTTGAATGAGATTTTCACCCATTTCAATTGATTTTTCTTTTTCTTCCTGGTAGTGGTGGTCTTTGACAGTAAACTGATAGGAAACGGAGTAGAGAGAGGGAGAGACATGTGCCAAAGGTCCACAGGTTGGGACTCAAACACAGTATTGCCATTTTGAGGACTGAGGGCTTCAAATGTGGATCGGATGTTCTAGCCCTGCACCACCGTCATGCCCCTCGAATAGGTTGATCTTTATCTGTGTCACAGTTTACTATCAGTCTAAAAGTGTCTATATTTCTTTTTTTACTTTAGCTTTAATAGAGTTTAAAGCTTAGGAATAAAAGGTTTTAAGGTTAGGTAAATGAAAGGAATAGGGAACAAAGGTTTTGGTGAAAAAAATTTTGCGGTCTCATAGTTGAAATGCTCCTATAATGTCAACCCTTTGTTTTTGGTGACAAGATAAATCTGGATCCTAATGCAGCTTTATTGGTCACAGTTCCAGGTGTCACGGATTCTAGTTGTTATGTTATCTTTACCTCATCATGTTTCAAGATTTGATTACCAACTGAGTAGTTGCTCAGTTCAGTTTTCTACTTTGCACGTAATATTTCTGCTAAAATGACATATCCATTATCCATGCCTGTGGTACCAAATATTACAGAATTCTCTTCTAGAAGGGATTTTTGCTTATGTAATGATCATTTAAGAATGACAATTTCTCAATTTGATTTATTTGCCTATCTTTTCAAAAATGGGGAATTGCCTTTTAGCAAGAATATTCAAGAAATAAGTCATGCTAACTTGAAAAAGAAGCTAATATTTTTTCTTAGACCATTTTGAATGTAAGTACTACTTATCTGTATGTAGTGCCCACTCCTGACATGTCTGAACATGATTTTGAGCCCAATTGCATGCCAATACCTGGGTCGCTGTTTCCATTTTTAATGAGCATCTGCTAAAAAGAGAAATACCCAGTTACTCTGCTGCACCTCATTGCTTATTAGCAAAGGAGAGGGCACAAAAACATGTGGACAGGTGCAGTTATGCTGGGATTATGTAGGAGTGTGTTTCCCGATAAAGAATTGGTATTTGAGTTTGGGATCTGTGTGGGATTTGGTGTGTAATCAGCATGACTTACCTCTGGAAAGACAAGACAGACACAAAAACAGCTATTTTAATGGCATATAAAAATAATAAAGTTTTTAGTTGCAAATAAGAAAGATTTCAAAATTAATTTAAAGAAATTAAAGCTGGAATAATTTTATTTTAAAAGGACCACATTTTTTGTGTTTTGCTTGGAGTAACCCCGCCCCCCACATTTTTTTTTTAAATAAATAAAAATTAGGGAAAAGGTGTGACTTATTAATCACAGGTTTAAGGGATGTTTCGCTTGTGCGACAATGTGCGAGGGCTGATAAAGGCGGGAGGAGGCCCGCCATGTTTGGGTTTGGGATCAGGCTGGAGACCAATGTGTGAACAGCACTCCATAAAGCACACAGATTATCAGGTCTGCACACACACAGACACACACTCGCTGAACTGAACAAAAGACTCACTGGGCGCTCACACATGCGTGCACACACACACACACATACACACACACACACAGAAAGAGATGCCATCGGATAAACGTGGTCAGGCACCATGAAAACCCCTCAATAGGGCCTCAAGAGAGGAAGAGAACTCACTTTACCTGGTATGTCGAGAAATCATTAATGTCTAGGATGTTACCATTTATTTTTTTTGTAAAAAATAGCTCTCAGTATGAATTTTAGTTTATTTTGAAACCATTTTTTTTAGGCCACAATAAAAAGATAGATGTTTGTTTTATGTATCAAATTTTCATTAAATGCAGTAAGATATTAAATGTTACTCAGAAAAGCAGTGCCCTACTGCCGGAACAGCATCCAGGCAAAATTAGCCAAACATGTCCACCCCATACTGGCCAAATGCAGCAACTACAACTAACACAGAGTTCTTTAAAGGCCATAAATGCGGAAGAAAAAACATAAGCTAAACATAATATGCATGTAGTAAAATGCTGGTTATGCAAAATAACATTCACACCAGAGCTTTTTATTGTGATTTATTGTAAGATTTCTTCAAAGCCAAGACATTATAGATGCTCAACCAACAAAAAAACACAATACAGTATTACAAAATGGAAAGAAATTGCTTGTAAAGAAAAGGAATTATAAGCATTATTCATGATTTATGTGATTTATATCTGAATAACCAACTACTGACATAAAACAGAACTAAAATCTCATCACATTATTACTGATCCAGTAGTGTAAAATGTTTCTATTTTAATAGTTAATTAAAGGAACTCCTTGAAAACAGATCAGATCTCAAGTGGGGAAAGAAAATCATCATACTGGATATCCATACACTGATGTGGAATGAGAAATGTGTTAGGAACAAAAAGGTCATTTCATGAAAATTAAAATTATTAACCTATAGTGTGCTTAATCCAAAGGCACCAAGAAAGTAAAACTGAAAGACTGATAAGGCAGGATGTTCCACTTTATTGAAATGTCATTGCAGCAACTCAAAATTGCACTCAGTAGCTTATATGACCCCAACGTGCCTGTATGCATCCCTGACAACATTGGGGCTCCTTATGAGATCCTGACCAGACATCACTGAATTGCACAATCTGAGGTGCAGCCCAGTGGTGTCAGGTGGACCTAAACATGTTGGACAAGAGATGGTCTATTGGATTTAAGTCAGGGGAGCATGAAGGCCAATCAGTGGTATGAATTCCAAAACATGGAACATTGATAAACCTACCAGTTTACCAACATTACTCCAATAAGTCACAATGAACCCACAACAGCATTTAAGACACCCCAGGCCTCAATTCCTTCAGTTAAGGTCAAAAGCCTCATCTACACTACCCTTGTTAAACCGATCCATGCCGAGCTCGGACCGAGCTTGGATCAGTTAACCAAGCTGACCTTGGTTCTGACGACCGTTTACACATCACGCTATCTCGGTTCCTTGGTTCCTCGCCTCCTAGTGACAATCTGCGGTACTACTGCTCTCTAGGATATAAGGAGGGAATCAAGCAAATCAAAATGGCGGCGCCCGTAATATTCAGGAAGTTATGCTTGGTTATTATTGTGATATTTCGTTTTTTGCGGAGAGTCAGGCAAAGACGGCAACTTTTGGTGAATTTACTTGACAGAGTCGGCTTTTGGGAAGTGGATAAGACAAACGAACGTCTAATAAGGATTTACAGACGCAAGAAACAACGACAGACGCTGAGGTTCATCACACTGCTAAGCAGAATTATCACTGGAAATCGTGTGTCACGGTAGGGAAGCTAGTATTCTAGAGAGTATAGACTCTCCTGTTTTCTGTTCTGTCTCTCATCGAGGTCGGTCATGTTTTTCAGCTCTCTTCAGAGCTCCTTATCTGCTTTGCCCTGCCCCCCCTCTCTCCTGCTATTTGCTTCGTTTGTCTTTCTTAGCACTTTCTTCATATCAACCGAACTCTGAAAAACATGGATCTGGTAAGCTGGTCTCTCAATGCTAATGATAAAATTTTTTCGACGGGTAGGCAACGAAAGGGGGACCCGTCCGGTCCTGATTTGACTCTTTTTGTGGGATACACCCTATATTCTTGGATGGAAAACGGTGTGTCTTTCGACTTTGTCATTCCTGGACGTTTGAAACGTTTGCATGTTTGGATTCAGGATACTTGGATTTCTACTTATTGGAATTGGTGGATTTTTGATGTATCAGCAAATACAGCGGATGTCGGTAGCCATTTGGCCTTGATCAGTCTACCAGCTGCATACGACGCGCTCACTAAGGCGGTGAACGGACAGTTCTGGAAGGTGGAGGAGCCGAGCCGAAAAGCTGGATGTGCTGGTACGCAGACTGGCTTCGGTGGTTGAACTCAAAGGGGTGATGGGATAAAATCTGGAAGTGAAGCGCGGAAAAGCCCAACAATTTGGAAAATTGGATTTCATCATTTGGAGCCAGCAAAAGACTTAAAGCTGACAGGAAAGTCAGGGCAGCTGTCTCATAACAAATAACATATTTGGTTATGCCCTCCCTATCTCTACTCCTGGATTGTTATGGCGGAGAGTGCTCAGAAACTCTCCCATGCTACCCCCTGACCCGCTGACACCTGCGGATGCTTTCTGAACTGTTGGCCGGCTGATAACATCAAGGACAATGGCCTCTGGAGAGTGTTCACGGAAATATAAACACTTCACCCAAACAGACACACAAAACTGAAGCTCATATAAACCGATGAACTTACACACGACAAAATCTCAAATGTTCTCCTTCTGCTATTATGTGTCTTGTTATATTTGTGCCTTTTTGTGCAATGAGGTTTTTTTGTGTAGGATTTCTCATACTGTATCGTGAGAGGTTTAGAGTATGATAAATTCTTCTCTTCCACTTCCCCCACGTTTTTAATCTTCCTTCAACAGATTTCAAGGGCAACGCCCTGTGGGCACCGTGAAGG
This sequence comes from Fundulus diaphanus, assembly GCA_037039145.1. NCBI lineage: Eukaryota > Metazoa > Chordata > Actinopteri > Cyprinodontiformes > Fundulidae > Fundulus > Fundulus diaphanus. Next base: position 8,521,183 of record CM073139.1, read on the forward strand.
CAGGATCCGGGGCAGTTTGGAGGAATGCGCCTAACGGCTGCGCTGATGTAGCAGCGGCCGACTGGCTGCGTTCCTTGGCAACGCAAGGCCTCAGTCAATCGTTCCCCCAAAATGTTTGTTGAGTGTATGTGACGGACGGTTGTACTGGAACTGAGTTTTTGACTGCAAGGGAAAAACCAGGCTGAGCCCACACATGGAACTGGTCTGCATTTAGCGCGGCCCGGTTGTGTCTGGCTTGGTTCAGTTCAGCTTGTGTTCAATTTACACTCGATAGTTATCTAAGTTACCGAGCTCGGACTGGTCTCGGCACGGTTAAAAAGGGGTAGTGTAAACGGGGTAAGAGTGTCATGTTATCCAGGTGTTTAAGTATTTGGGTTTCTCTCATGTCTCTGTATTCCCTCCATTCTCCTGTTGATTGTGTTCTCTAAAGTGTTGAGTCACTTGTGTCATTCTTTTGTGTTTAGTTTATTACTTTATTCTTGCATTAACGCACAGTTTACTGAGTGTATATAGCTTCTGTATATATATATATACATTTTATTTTATTTTATTTTATTTTTTGTCTGCACCATCAACACCAAGTCAAATTCCTTGTAAGTGCAAACCTACTTGGCAATAAACTTGATTCTGATTCATTATTGTATTTGTACATTTGGAATTATTCTGTAAGATTTTTCAGCTTTGTTTGACTGTTTCTTTGTGTCAGTTCAGCTCCATCCTTGTTACTTAGTCTCCCTCCCTCAGCTTCCTTGCTTTCATCCTGCCACAGCTGTGCCAATTTTTCTCAGATGAGCTCTTTTGGTTCCTTTGTCTATTTTCCTCCCCTACCTCAGTGTATTTAAGCTCCTGGTTTGTCCCTGTTCATTGCTTCATTCATTCTTCTGTTACTCCCTCTGTTATCTTTTCTGATTCTCCAGTGATGTTCCTAGAACATCAGTGTAGATTCCCTGGAAGTTTGCCTTATAATTTCAATATTAAAAACTCTTTTTTGCCACAGCCACTCTCAGCATTTAGATGGTTCACGACCATGACAATTTCATCATAAGGAAGAGACACGGAAAAAATAGGATCCATAGTATAGTTCTAATTGGAAAACCATTGATGACCAAAAAGAACACAACTGGCCCGACCCACAACTAACATAAAAAAAATGATAGTCCTGATGAATTTTGGGCAAATATTATTTTCCCCCCAGCAATTTCGTCTCTGATCAGCTCAAAATATGAAAATAAAAATTTTAGGGAGGCTTAAGAGAAGTTTTGATATAAACTGAGATGCTGCGGCATGACCGTACACCAACTGTTAACCTCTGGAAACCCTCCTATCTATCTATCTATCTATCTATCTATCTATCTATCTATCTCTCTCTCTCTCTCTCTCTCTCTCTCTCTCTCTCTCTCTCTCTGTATATATATATATATATATATATATATATATATATATATATATATATATATTAGGGCTGTTAATCGATTAAAACAATTTATCTAATTAATTACATACTCTGTAATTAATTAATGTAAATTAATCGCATATAATTTTTGCTGTGAAAGTATTTTAAATATTTAAATTCAAATGATTCAATGAATAATCAGCATTAGATACATTAAAGTTCAAAAACTCCTATTCACATTCCATGCCTTCAGACGTTTTAACATGTGTCGTTGTGGCATATGTGGCACACAGTAATGTAGGGGACACAATGAAAATAAATGAACACTCCCCTCAATATCAACACTTTACAACAGTAAAGTGACGTCCGCGCTACTTCCGGGTTACGCCGGTAGGCAAAAGCAGGACTGTTCTCGCCAAACACCGTGACAAAACGAGTGAATAAAGCCGGGCATACACTGTACGAGTTTTTCAGTCCTGGTACTTATATACATCTCAAACTGTGCGACGGAACCGCGGGGTTTAAAAGTTCACCGCTCACGATCTGTGTTCTCACACTGTACGGTGCGACGCTCGGACGTGACCGGAGTGCTCACACTGTACGTCGTGCCCCCTCCGGAAGAGGGGGGAGAGTTGGGTAGTACCCGCTGGCGCACGGGAGGCACCGGGCGTCGGGGGGAACGGAGGGGAGATAGAAAAGACGAGACGCCCCGGCGGCCGCACGGCACAGCAGACCGCCCGGCCCCGCGGGTCCCGGGCGGGCGGAGGCCCCCTCGTAGCTCTGCTTGAACAGCAGGATGCGCTCACGAAAACCTCACGACGGCCGACTAAAACGATCTTGTGATACGTTATCTAAAGAAGAAAAATACGTTGAGAACTAGTTGTTTGCTCCATAGACATAATATAAGAGTAGACGCGTCATTGGGCGGGTTCTGCCTATGCTGCAATGCGTCAGAGCGTCCGCCATCTTAAATGTGGCAAATCTGCAGTTACTCAGTCACTTAAACAGTATCAGAGGGACTTTAATCTCTGAATATACTTTGTATTCGTAGTATTTTTGTTTTTGTGATATTACAAGTTTATTTTCGTATCCCTTTAGCTTCATTCTCCTGAATTTATTCTCCTAAAGAATCAAAATATTTAACATAATCTAACCTGGCCCTATTACTCCAGGAGTGAAATAATTCTGCAAACTGTGACTATTCTGGAAATGTTCCCTCTTAATTCTCATAATATGACGTTTTTCTCATAACATTATCACTTTTGTGTTTGTTTTTTTTACTTTATTGACCTAGGAATTTTTTTCTCTTATTATTAATTTTACCTCTTTAATACTCCCCCAAAAAGTCTGTTCCTAAAGGTTCATATGTGACACGGTTTTATGAAATAATGAAGACCACAATGTTTAGATTTAACAAATTGATCCTTATATTCATAACACATACACACATATATATATAAAATGTATATATGTGTGTGTATATATATATATAGATATATATATATAGAGAGATACACTCACCGGCCACTTTATTAGGTACACCTGTCCAACTGCTCGTTAACACTTAATTTCTAAGCAGCCAATCACATGGCGGCAACTCAGTGCATTTAGGCATGTAGACATGGTCAAGAGAATCTCCTGCAGTTCAAACCGAGCATCAGTATGGGGAAGAAAGGTGATTTGAGTGACTTTGAACGTGGCATGATTGTTGGTGCCAGAAGGGCTGGTCTGAGTATTTCAGAAACTGCTAATCTACTGGGATTTTCACGCACAACCATCTCTAGGGTTTACAGAGAATGGTCCGAAAAAGAAAAAACATGCAGTGAGCGGCAGTTCTGTGGGCGGAAATGCCTTGTTGATGCCAGAGGTCAGAGGAGAATGGCCAGACTGGTTCGAGCTGATAGAAGGGCAACAGTGACTCAAATAACCACCCGTTACAACCAAGGTGGGCAGAAGAGCATCTCTGAACGCACAGTACGTCGAACTTTGAGGCAGATGGGCTACAGCAGCAGAAGACCACATCGGGTGCCACTCCTTTCAGCTAAGAACAGGAAACTGAGGCTACAATTTGCACAAGCTCATCGAAATTGGACAATAGAAGATTGGAAAAACATTGCCTGGTCTGATGAGTCTCGATTTCTGCTGCGACAGTCGGATGGTAGGGTCAGAATTTGGCGTCTACAACATGAAAGCATGGATCCATCCTGCCTTGTATCAACGGTTCAGGCTGGTGGTGGTGGTGTCATGGTGTGGGGAATATTTTCTTGGCACTCTTTGGGCCCCTTGGTACCAATTGAGCATCGTTGCAACGCCACAGCCTACCTGAGTATTGTTGCTGACCATGTCCATCCCTTTATGACCACAATGTACCCAACCCATGATGGCTACTTTCAGCAGGATAATGCGCCATGTCATAAAGCTTGAATCATCTCAGACTGGTTTCTTGAACATGACAATGAGTTCGCTGTACTCAAATGGCCTCCACAGTCACCAGATCTCAATCCAATAGAGCATCTTTGGGATGTGGTGGAACGGGAGATTCGCATCATGGATGTGCAGCCGACAAATCTGCGGCAACTGTGTGATGCCATCATGTCAATATGGACCAAACTCCCTGAGGAATGCTTCCAGCACCTAGTTGAATCTATGCCACGAAGCATTGAGGCAGTTCTGAAGGCAAAAGGGGGTCCAACCCGTTACTAGCATGGGGTACCTAATAAAGTGGCCGGTGAGTGTATATCTTGTATCTGCCTGCTATATATATATAGAAGGCAGATACAAGTAGTGAAATCAGCCAGAATACATTTCCATGCAGTACAGGAATGAGGCATCTTTTCTGATTCACGTTCACAATAACAGAACTCAACTTTTTTCTGCACGTTGACGTGCGAACCTGCGCCCTATGACGCATCTACGTATATGATGTCTGTGGTTTGCTCTGTTTGCGCCTGCCGCTGTGCTCGCCTTCTGTCTTCCAGTCCGGCGCGCAGGCGCGAAAAACCCGGATGAAAACAATAGCAGTGAACTACCCTATACGATTAATTATTTTTTTTAATCCGTTTTTTTTTTAATTAATTAATCGAAATTAGCGCGTTATTTTGACAGCCCTATATATATATATATATATATATATATATATATATATATATATATATATATATATATATATATATATATATATATATATATATATATATACACAAAGCATTTTAGTGCAACTAGTGTGTGTGTGTGTGTGTGTGTGTGTGTGTGTGTGTGTGTGTGTGTGTGTGTGTGTGTGTGTGTGTGTGTGTGTGACAAAAACTGATGGATGTAGTGGATGTAGAATCAGAAAGGACATCAACAGAGAGATCTGAATACATGCCGCCCCCCCCTCCCCTTTAAAGTACACATAGATGTGCATATTGGTCCAGTGTGCTTACGTGTGTGACAGCCTGTTTAGGTGTATGTTGTTTCAGGTGTTTGTGTGTGCATTTTTGTGCTCACCCAACCAGCCTTTTTAGCTCTGCTATGACAAACTGCTGCAGAGAGGCTCCCCTCTGTGAAACGACACATCGCTCTTAACAGCCAATAAATGCTTTGTGCATTTGTGATGTTTTTCCTTTTTTTAATCATGTGTGCACTTACCCAACAATCCAAACAGGTTCTCCTGTTCCCTCATTCAGCATCAACAGAGGACAGAAGCAACAGCTGCAATTAGCCCTTTGTGGCTGAAAAACCCATCTGATTAGACGTCTCGTTAGGCATTGTTAAGGCTTTTACTAACGGGGCACATAGATAATGAGCCTGCCCACTGAAACAACCAAGACACTAATCATAGGATAAAACGCCTATGCGTTTAATTGAAGGCAGGGGAGCAGAACAGGAAAAAGGAGCTACTTTAAAGTGAGAAACACAGAAACAGCAAATAGAAGCAGGGGACTGAATGAAGGAACACATAGGCTGAATCCCATTTCACCTCTTTTCCCTTACCCTTTGCCCTTAAAAAGTGAGGGGCAAAGAGTCAGGGATACTCACCAGGGCTATGTGAGCCCTGGTGAGTACCCCTGGGTAGGGCTCAGCTCTAAGGGAGCCCTACCCTTAGCCCTAAGTGGTAGGGCTAAAGGAAATGGGTCTTGTAGCCCTCAAAATTGAGATTTAGAGGGGCACACCTAGACACAAAGGGGTAGGAGCTGTGCTTGCAAATTCCCTGACAAATGTAAATAATTTCAAAATATATTTCTGATGGGACAATGACCATTGAAATGGCTAAGATAAGGTGTTCTAAATATACCGTGTTGAAAATAACTAATATATATTGTTAAACAATAGAGAAAACAGTCAGGATTAGATTTTTCTTATTTTCAAAAAAATTGTATACCAAAATGTTTTAGAACAGGTAATCTCAACTTCTAGGTCAGGACCCAAAATTGAAGCCCTGACCCCTGACATTTTCAAAATAATGTTGACAAAAAATGCCTTCACAGTAGATGGTGATAATGCCCTGTAGTGTGAGTTTATACCTGCCATTACGGACCTCAAAAGAAGATCTGCAAGTTTTTTGTTTTTGTTTTTTGTTGTTCTTTTGCACGTGCAAAAAGAAAAAGACTGTATGAAAAATGTATGTCATTTTTAATTGCAATTGCTTTTTTTAAATGAGTACAATTTGTAATAAAATACCAACTCAGTCTGTCAACATGGCTGCTGCTGATTGTTGTAATATCAACAGTGGGTCTTTTTAAAACTAACTCAGTATTTGAACACCTTTATTTCATGCTGGTGCTTAATAGTACCGATGACTCAGTTTTAAAATTGAACACTGAAATTTCTTACAGTTATAATTACAATCTAACAAAATGACTGTAAAAGAAAATTACCTCCACTTATCGGTGGGAAAACTTCTCCAAGATGTCTCTGTATTTAGCTTCACCCTCTTACTGTTACTGTTACTCTTACTGCTAGCTTTCCTGTCCCTACTGGAGAAAAGCCTCCACACAGCCTGATGCAGCCACCCATAGATATTATATACGTAGACGCCTGATTACGTGCTGCAGTGCATCATGTGTCGTCGCCATATTGGATGGGTCTCTCCTACTCTAGGCTGGCATATGAGCTGACAGGAGTAAACACAGAGGGGGAAACTTTGCCCTTATTTTCTGCAGCTTGCGGTACCAATAACTACTGAAAGTAGATCACGCGTTGCAGATCATAATAAATTTAATGGCCTTCTTTGTGTGTATGGGGAAGACTTTTAAAAAAGCAGGAATTCAGAGATGGCTTTAAGCATTTTTCTTGATTTACAGCTTGGCATTGATTTAAGTGATGCAAAGAATATGTTAGCATTAATAAACCAGTCAAAGGAAGGCTTTGACTTTTGCCATTTGCTGCAGTGAATGACATTTACTGGAAGAATTACCATGTTAACCATATCAGAAAAATTTGGCTTTTTCTATTGTCTAACCATAGGCGGATAGAGTAGCCAGAAACTTTACTTAAGTAAGAGTAGCACTACAACATCTTTTACTCAAGTCAAGGTAAAAAGTACCCAACCAAGAAATTACTCAAGTAAGAGTAAAAGAGTATTTGCAAGTAGGCTACTTAAGTACTGAGTAAATATTTATAACAACTGATTTAATATTTAAAAATGATGTAATCGCTCCGGCAAAAATATTAAATTATGTACAAATTCTTATGTACAAAAGCGACTAACTTTTTTTTGTTTTACAAACAACAATTAGAAAATGACAAATTGAGTCAGAAGAAACACTTTTCTAAACAATGTTTTTCAACATTAAACTTATGAAACCAAGCAGTTAATGTATATACAGTAAGTAAGGACGGAGAAAGTACTTCCATTGACAATATCTACTGTTTACTGTATAGTCATTTGACCTGTAAGTGGCTGAATGAGCTCAGCAGATAGAAAATACCATTAAAACAACAAAGCTTGTGCAGAAACAAGAAGTCTCACCTTAATATAAACTGTAGATGTGTGTATCTCTGGTGCATTTTTTGGTGAAACATGTTTATTCAGTGAAGTTACTCACAGCGGATAGAGTAGCCAGATATTTTACTCAAGTAAGAGTAGTGATACTTCTTCATAATATTCACTCAAGTAAAAGTAAGAAGTACAGTACAGCAAAAAATACTCCTAGAAGTAACTTTTGTTCAAAAAGTTAGTCAAGTAAATGTATCTAGTTACTACCCAACTCTGTGTCTCACCAGAATTTTTTAGATATATGGTATGAAAAAAAACATGTGCTCTAATGTTTCATCAGTAGTATTACAGAAGGTACAAAGGTCCACTTCAAATTGAAATCTTTTTTGAGGAAATCTGCTACTGGGTATATTTTATTAATCATTTTAAAATAGGTCTCTTTGACTTTTGGAGAAACTGGCCAATGTAAAAATTTATTTCATATTTTAGACCTATTATGGATTTATTTTTTTCGATTACGATCTTGAAAAATCAATGACTTGATCATTTTAGGATAAGGATTGTACTTGTATGGCACAGTGTGAATTAAATTTAAATGAACGATCAGACTTGTTTCTTTATTAAAATATAAAAATGTATTAAATTATACATTTATTAATATGTAATACCGCATGTGAGAGCATAAAACAACATGTTCTAGCATCAAAACATGTTTTTTTTTGTGTGACAGCATCCTGTATCATGACCACATCTCTGCCATTTGTAACAAACCAAACCATGTGAAAATTGTGTAAAGATTCAGCTTTCTCAGTACAAATAAATGCACTTGGAGCATGTGAGAGACTCAACCAAGATGGTGGCCGCGCTGTAACGTCAGCTCCAATAGGCAGTGTCAGTCCATCCAGCACCAGGCATCTTCCTATATAATGTGTAGTGTGTTTATGGGGCTGAATCAAAATTCATGCCAAACTTTTTGAGATATTAATTTGCAAATCATTAACTTTCAACTTCACAATGATGATTTATTTTGTGTTGGTCTATGACATAAAATCCCAATAAACATAACCTAATGTGATAAAGGTACAGTACTTAAGTGTTTTTTGTCATTTAAGTACAGGACCCTGAATTAGATTTTATTTGGAGTAAACAAAACAACCAATGTCAAAATTGCTTTTTTTTCCTGGGCTAATACATTGTAATCTCTAGTTAAGACTAAAATTTAGAGACACTGCGGGAAATCTCAGAGTAAATCATATGAACAGGTCAAGATTTGATGTCCACTTCCCTACCAAAACCTCATTTCAGCACTAATCAAGAAGTAACACTTCAGCTCGCAGCAGCATGTAGACAAATGCAAATGGAGCTAAAAGGAGCAGTGAGTTCTAATTTGACACATTCTCTCACCTTTGTCACCCTCACCTTGTGCTACTATTACAACACACACACAAACACACACAATATATGGGACATGTGCACCTCTCTCACAAAAAGCATTAGCATATTTTCCAGATAAGAACAATGTGAACTTATAAACACAGAACAGATGTATGCAAATGGCTGCAGCAATTTACCAAAACAAAGCTGGCACTACTGTCGCCGAAAATAGGGGTGGGGGGTGGTTGGGATAGGAGGGGGTGTTAACTGAACCTTATGTGTGTGTGTGTGTGTGTGTGTGTGTGTGTGTGTGTGTGTGTGTGTGTGTGTGTGTGTGTGTGTGTGTGTGTGTGTGTGTCCAAGTGGAATTTAAGGTGATCAGTTACCAATCCTGAAGTAAGTGTGTTTTTACTTTGTTTTCATATTTTGAGCAAAAAGAAATTGTTGAAAGGAAGCAAAAAAACAGCATTAATGACAAACTCCAGTTGACTTGCAGAAATGCTGAACATGAAAGACGGATGGCTAGAAGGTCAGCCAACAGCTTAAATGGAAGACATTTACAGTTCCAACAAGACTCCATGTAACACACATGCACAGAAATACGCCAACGTCTTTGCTGGATCGTACAAGTGAACACATCTGGTGCACTGTGATGTTGATCTCTGGCTCGATGCAGCGGCAGCAGTGTGGGTTTGTTTGTGGATGTCAGCCTGCTTGCTCCAAATGCCACTGCGGTGCTTTGCAGGGTTCAACTTTTTTCTATCATCATCGGCAGGAGAATAGAACTTGACCTCGCGCTTTTTGCCAAACAAAAAGCTAATTTTTTATGGCACAAAGGTATTGAAGCAATGCTGTTAAAAGATGCTTTAAAAACATTTATAGGCCTTCAACTTTCCAAATTTTTTCATCATAAAACCACACCCAATAATGTATTTTTAGGGATTTTATGTGACATACTAACACAAGGTAAAGCATCATTATGAGGGGTTAGAAGATAATTTATTCCTTGTTTTCAATATTCAAAAAAAAAAATCCTGGAAGAGTGTATTGCATTCACCCTCTTATATCAATACTTTGTAGAGCCACATTTTCTAGCAGTTTTCACTCATAACACCCAGGCCTGATTACTGCAAGAAATAACTTAAAGCTGTAGCTGGTGATGCTGTTCTGAAACACTTTTTGTTGTACTTGGTAAAATCGTGTGTGTGCTTGTTCCTTCTGAGTTTCCTCTTGCTGGCTGTGGATGCGCACTTCTAGTGTTTATGTATCCGGTTAGCTTAGCGGCTAGGTTAGTGGTTAGCTTAGCAGTTAGCCGTTCATTATAGCTCCGCTGTTCTCACCATAGACTTTGAACATGGCTGAGAAGAGGAAGGACTCAGTAGAAAGAAATAAGACCAGAGTGGATTTTGGGAGATTTCCCCCTGAAGAGCGGAAGAGCAAGGTAAGACGGTCTTGCGCATGCCAGTTGTACAAAAAGGGACTTGGGGAAACTTCCGGTACAATTGGCAACCCGAGCTTTAAATCAAATTTGTTAGAAAGCATGAAGAAGACAGAAGATCTCCAAAAGTAACAGATCAGGCCAAAGAAGTTAAAGAGCAGATGAAAAAATAAGTAACTGGCATCTATCAGTCCAAAACGGATTATGGAAAGAACAGCAGTGAAGCTTCCTAGGAGTTTTGTTAGAAATATGTTGGCTATCTTCAAGACCTTTGGAATAGTCTTTGTTTTCTAAGAACATCATACCACAGTTAAACATGGAGGTGGTAGTATGATGGTCTGGGGCCACTTTACTGTCTCATGATCTGGACAACATAGTTGATGGAAACCTGAATTCTGCTCTCTACCAGAAAATCCAGAAGCTAAAGGTCTGTGCTTTCTTTATTTAGCAGAATCTTCCAATCTGATTGGGCGAAGCGACACTTTGTGCCCACCTACCAAAGGTTGGTTTTAGTCAATCAAATGAAAATGAAAGCAGCATGTGTAATAAGAAACAACAACAATTTATGCTGGTCAAAGCACTTCTTGCTGTTTTTCTTTCAAAAAAGATATCATGGATTCTGACAAAACAGATGTGAAAGCAGCAGCTATAACATCCTCCTGTGCTGCCATGTTTATTTAGTTCAGTTGTGGGCTCAGCAGCTATTGCTTTCGTGACAGTGGTATGTGCCACCTTAAACCATAATACTGCAATGTCATTAGCCTCAGCTGTTTTTGGTTTGGTCACAAACGGCTGAAGTGGGAGCAGTACTAAATAGATTATCATGTGTCGAGAATTCAGCTTGCAGGTGAGGTTAGTTATCCTTGTGTATATTCAAAATTGCTTGGCGGTGTGAAACATTTAAGTGTGAGAAAAAGAAAAAGACACATGTAAGGAGTGTCAGGATTCTACAGGCAGTGCTGTGCAGTTTGCTGTCAGCACTGCCTGCTCTCTGCTCTCTTCTCTCTCACAGGTGATTGCAGTTGACGGGTGGGCATGGTACGCACCTGCGGCTCGTTCGGCAGCTCCGGGCTGGAGCTTAAAAGCAGGTTGCAGGCAGCTCAAGGATGCCAGAGTGTTAAACCGTTGTGGTACGCTTCAGTGGCCACTATCTCTCGACAGTTAACCCTTTTCACGCTAAATCTTGTTTTCTGTTTCTCACAGATCGCCTTATGCTTTGGATCACTCTCCAGACGCTCTTCCGAGTTCTGAAGTCTCAAGTCAAGTCCCTGGATCCTCATCGCTCAGATTCTGCTCTGGCACTCCTCTCGAGCCCCCTTGGTAATACCAAGCCGGACAAGAGTTCCCCTCTGGATTCTCCCTGGTTCCTTCAGCTGCTCACTGCCCGCTGCTTCCAGCTGCGGTGCTGCTCGGACTCCCCGCCTCCGTTTCATCAACCTGCTCACCTGTCACTCAGTCACCTAGTTCTACCTAAGAGAAAAGCTCCCCTGAAATTGTTCTTCTGCTCCCCTCCCCCCGGCTAGGTTACCTGAATCCAGAGGTAAGCGCACCTCATTTTCGGCTGGTTGCCCTTCTCTGCCCGGTCTAATCTGTTTCCTTTTTTCCGCAGAGCTATCGGTCCCGGAATCCCGTTTCTGTCAGCCGCTCACTCTGTGAGCATCTCTCTGCGTTTCTGCCTAAATAAATATCTTAAAACTGCTCTCTGCCTCCCGATTGTGTTCTGCGTGTGGGCCAAACACTTAAAAACCATGACAAGGAGAAGTATATTTTTTTACAGGTCCAGTAAAAACAGCTTCTGATGGAAAGTAGTTGAACAACTTTAAAATCCAAGTGAATTCCTATCAAAGTGGCAAATGTAGGACATATGAACAACAGTTCTATGTTAGATGCTAATCAATGCTATGTTAGATAAAGAAGGAAAGCCAACCTAAATGATTAAAACAACTATATAAAATGAAATAATTGTCAAAACCTGCTTCTACTCTGAAGTGTTGTTGGAGTGTGAAGGCCTTAACATCTGAACACGCTTAATTATATGCAGACAGAGGCTGGAGTGGCCACTAAAAATGTCCAGTTGTCATAGCTACAGAGGCACTCCAACAGCACGTCCCATTGAAGGGAAGGTCACTGTAAACACAGTGGAGTCAGATTGGCAGACGTGCCACAGCTCTCTGTCACTTTCCCTAACAGCTATGAGATGTACAAGGTCTCCACTGGTCTGAAACTTTACAGAAAGGTTACAGGAAAAATATCAAGCTGGAAAACCAGATCACACCCATGGTGTATGGTATGATAGATGTCTAAACAGGTATCAAGGTCTATATCAGTATGCTTTTCATTTGCTTCATGCTTTAAATATGTTTGTGCCTCCAGAAATGCATTGCGTTGATCAAGTTTGACTCTTTTTACAGTTTTCTTTTGTTTTTCTGCCTATCTTTAGAAATTTTTTTTGATCAATGGTTCAAAGACTTTTGAGCTTCTGACTCCCAGAATAGTGGCTCCCAATTATGTGAAGTTGACAGATTAAAATATTGCTAATAGGCCAAACAAAACACCTAATGCCTGTTAATGAGTCCCGATCACGACATGTCTCTTCCCTGTCTTCTTTTAAACCCCTTATTTCTCTTCTTCTTCACCTTTGACACCATCTGAGATGTTGAGATTTGATTTATATATAGATAGATACATAGAAAATGTAAGATTTCTTAGTTTTAATTTGATTTCTAGATGTGATTTTAGGAACCAATTCAATTAAATTCAATTTTATTTATATAGCGCCAATTCATGAAACATGTCATCTCGAGGCACTTTACAAAGTCAAAATCAGTCAGATTATACAGATTGGTCAAAAATTTCCTATATAAGGGAACCAGTTGATTGCTTCAAAGTCCCGACATGCAGCATTCACTCCTGAAGAAGCGTAGAGCTACAGGGAGAGTTGTCTGCATTGTCCATGGCTTTGCAGCAATCCTTCATACTGAGCAAGCATAAAGCGACAGTGGAAAGAAAAACCACCCATTAGCGGGAAGGAAAAACCTCCAGCAGAACCGGGCTCAGTATGAACGGTCATCTGCCTCGACTGACTGGGGGTTACAGAAGACAGAGCAGAGACACAACAAGACAGACAAAAAAGCACAGAAGCACACGTTGATCTAGTAATCTGTTCTGCATTAGATGGTAATAGCAGGTGATCGGTCTTCCTTGGATGATGTCACAGTTAACAGAACGTCAGACCAGGTGTGCCTACTATGAAGAAAAAGAGAGAACAAAAAGTTAAAAGCTGAAATGACGACAGTCATTTCAATGTAATACAATGCAAAACTGGAGAACAGTAGACTGGAGAACAGTAGAAATCAGTAGAGTGAGAAAAATAGGCCCTGATGTCCTCCAGTAGCCTAAGCCTATCACAGCACAACTATAGAGGTAGCTCAGGGTAACATGAGCCACTTTAACTATAAGCTTTGTCAAAAAGGAAAGTTTTAAGATTAGTCTTAAAAATAGACAGGGTGTCTGCCTCACGGACCAAAACTGGGAGCTGGTTCCACAGGAGAGGAGCCTGATAGCTAAAGGATCTGCCTCCCATTCTACTTTTAGAGACTCTAGGAACCACCAACAGACCTGCAGTCTGAGAGCGAAGTGCTCTGTTAGGAATATACAGGGTAATCAGAGCTCTGATATATGATGGAGCTTGATTATTAAGGGCTTTATACGTTAGAAGGAGAATTTTAAATTCTATTCTTGATTTAACAGGAAGCCAATGAAGGGAAGCTAAAATTGGAGAAATATGATCCCTTTTGTTGATTTTCATCAGAACTCTTGCCGCAGCATTTTGGATCAGCTGAAGACTTTGAACTGCATTTTGTGTACTTCCTGATAGTAAAGAATTACAATAGTCCAGCCTTGAAGTAACAAATGCATGGACTAGTTTTTCAGCATCACCCCTGGACAGAATGTTTCTAATTTTGGCGATATTCCTGAGGTGAAAAAAGGAAACTCTGGAAACCTGTTTAATATGGGATTTAAATGACATGTCTTGGTCGAAAACAACACCAAGATTTTTAACTTTATTACCAGAGGCCAAGTTAATACCATCCAGATTAAGTGATTGATTAAGAACGTTATTTTTTGAGGGCTCTGGCCCAAAGATTACAACTTCTGTCTTGTCAGAATTTAAATGCAGGAAATTTAAAGTCATCCAGCTTTTGATGTCATCAAGACATGACTGCAGTCGAAGTAACTGATTGGATTCATCAGGATTTATGGATAAATATAGCTGAGTGTCATCAGCATAACAGTGGAAATTAATCCCATGCTGTCTGATAATTTTGCCAATCGGAAGCATATATATAGTAAATAGAATTGGTCCAAGGACTGAACCCTGTGGTACTCCACAAGTGACCCTAGAGTTTGAGGAAAATTTATTAATAACATGAACAAACTGGAATCTGTCCGACAGATAAGATTTAAACCAGCCTAATGCTTTTCCCTTAATCCCTACAGTATGCTCAAGTCTTTGTAGGAGAATATTGTGATCAACTGTATCAAATGCAGCACTGAGATCTAGCAGGACAAGTATCGACACAAGTCCATTATCTGAGGCCATGAGAATGTCATTAGTGACCTTCACCAGAGCTGTTTCAGTGCTATGATGAGCTCTAAAGCCTGACTGAAACTCCTCAAGTAAGTCCTCAACCACTTACTAATGTTTCATGTTACGGTATAAAAGCAACCAGTCAGACATTTTCAAGAAAGAAAGAACTGACATATTTAGAGCAATAGAAGTTCTTTAAAAGAGATGCTTTACCAATTGTAGTTGAAGTCATGTTGACTCAAATAAAATAATAATAATAATAATACAATTGCTGCCGTTCATCTATCCAGTCGTCTGTTCGTCCATCCAACAATCCACTTACTCTTGTGTCCACCTGTCTCCTGTTTCCATCTCTATTATTTTATATAGCTAAATTCTGATCCCACATAGAAATATCTGCTATAAATCTATAGTCACCATATTCACATTTAAAATAATTAAATCTTAAGAAATCTGGAAATTTGAGCCTAGAAAAGGGTAGTACTCTTTTAATGAAAGATGAGCTGGAGCTCTGATCTCTTTCCTTTACTGTTACCAACACTGGGAATGATTATATTATCAGGGTCCCAAAGGTGTTTCATCTGAAAACCAATAAAGACTTTGCATTTCTGGAAGTTTTCTTTCAAAATCTCACATTTAGTATCCTAAAGTGGAGCAGGGATAAAATAAAAGCTTTAGTTCATGCAACATGTTACAGGCTGCTGGTGTGACAGCAACCACTAGCCTGTTGCCAATATGTGGGGCATTCAATGCGAGGGCCTGGGAGGCATCTTAAAGTACAGTAATTAGGCAACCACTTACATAGGTGTTCTTGCAAGAAATCTTATCAGGCAGATACCTGCTCTCCAATTACCAGGCAGAATGTGCAATCAATGAAGGGGAAGAAGCGATGAGCGCCGTCAGTGGATGTGCTGTGTAGTGAGCCGGTCAGCTGAAGGAGTGTGTGCTAACAATGACCCGAGGCTCAACCTGCTGTCGCCAACAGTAACTTGTGACTCTGTGCCTTTGTTCGCCCTGTAACATCTGGCTCTGACCGAAGGGCTGTGAGTGTGTTTGAAATATTTTCAAGCCAAATGGTCAAAGAGTTTGTGTGTGAGCGTGGATGGTGAGGCAAACACACAAGGACTAAGGCGCGAGGAGTTGATCATCGTCGTGGAAACCTCTAAGGGGGGGGAAAAGGCCTGGAAGCCCCTTCTGTCAGCTGGGCTCGGCAATGCTTCCCCTCAACTGCCCTCACACACACACTCACAAGGTCCCGACGGAGGACTAGATTAAGGTCTGAGTGTGTGCAGAACAATACCCCGATGTGTGTTTGTGAAGCCGTGGCTAATTGTGTTAATTTGCTGCTCAAGTTGAGACAGCAAGGAAACTGGAGGTAGGTGTGGATGTGAGCGTGTGTTTCTGCAAGGGAAAACAAATGGGGGGACAAGAAAGAGTGACAGAGGGAGGATACCACAAGGACAGATGAACAAATGTGTGTTTGGGTGTTTGCAAAGGGGTTAAAGGAGTTGTGTGAGACCATGCAGGTAATTCTCATTATCACGTGGAAGTGTTCATTTATGAGGGGTGTGTGTACTGATACATGTGAGGGGAGATGACTGTGTAAGAGGAAGCTATTTTGTCTCCATACATCTGCCTGACCTTGCACACATTACACAGTAAGATGCACTCACAACAATCTTTGGAAACAGACACACAAATTTACGAGCACATGCTGTCTGACATTTTGCATGAATTAGCGGCTCATGCTTACATAGCACTTAGATAAATTAGAGCTCTGTTTGCCTTAATCTTGGAACAAGATGCAATCATGCTAATAAAAGTCCCTTTCTACTGAAACTAACTAAAAGACCAGAGTTCGTGGTGTTGGGTGCTCAGGTGTACCCTTATTGGATTATCTTGTGTTTATTACTTGCCTTTGCCATCAATCATTTTTGAAAATAAGTAAAACTAGAGGTTTTGTTACAAAATGAACAGAATCCTCTATGTAGTTTTAATAGTAAAAAACTGACTTTAGTAAGAACTACATTCCAGGAAATACAGAAGTCAGCTTATTAATTTCAATAATAATTAATGTTTCAAGGAATATAAATGAATTATAACAATATAAGACATTTTTTTGTAAAATATTATAAAACAATTTTGCATCTGACTTACAATGTGAACCAACTACAGGTTGCTCAACTGCGAGCCGTCAGAATCTACAAAGACTCCTGGATAGGTGTCGAAACGTCTTCAGAAAGAACTGAACCAAAGTCTGGTTTTCTCCGATTTAAGCCTGGTTGCTGTTGCGATGACCCGCATAACTGAGAATTTGCACAGGCATAATAAAACAATGCTAAACAAAATGCAATATCTTGTGTACAATAAATTGGGAAACCCCCACATTTCAATTGCTGTAATTACACAAAGGTATATGACACCAGGGGCACGTGATCAGAACATCATCATTCAGCATTTTGGAGATTTAACCCATTTAGACCTTAAAGGAGCCATAAGTAAGATATTTACTGTAAAATCAACTTAAATCATTATGATTTGTCAACTGGGATGGAAGTAACATTCCCTATAAAAAAAAATCAGCCCTCTCTATCAATGCTGACATAAAGTGGATGCCTGCGTAATCACAAAAAGACTGCACAGATTTAATAGTCATGTGAGCTAAGTAAGGAGGAAACCTTTGTTCTAAGAAAAAGCTGTGCCCAGTGGCAAAAAAAGATGGAAAAACCCTAACAGCAGTGCAGCTCCAGGAGGAGAATAAAGTAGTATCGAAAGGTGAATTGGTCCCTGGATCATGGCACTAATACACAGAGTTTGAAATGTACTGCTGCAGATCAGTGTGCCTTTTTCACTATGCATCTTGGTGCTTTACACTCCAGTCTGGAAAATGAGAAGCGCTCCATGCAGCAAACGTGAGGAGGTGGCATGATACAAGCGAACTTCTAGATGACCTTTTTAGGCTACTGATGTTATTATAAAATACAGAAAATACTTTCTCGCCTCTTTTATATGTATTCTTTGTAAATTTTTCCAGTTTTTATTTATGATTATCCAATGTTTTACCTATTATTTATTTATCCTCAATGAAATTATGTTAGGTAGAGCCGCCTTACCAGCTGAGCTATTGAAACACGTTGATTCCCCCCTCTGGGAATGATAAAGTTTTTCTCATCTACATATTATAACTGTATAATTGTTAAAGGAGTTTATGTATTAATTTCCTCCACTGTTCAGGTGGTCAATCAGACAAACAGCTGTCTCTGTTTCCACCATCTTCCCTGCTTAGGACACTCTTAGGCTTGCTAAAAGTCTTTGTCACTACTCTTAACATTTTGTTACTTTAGGAGCTCTCTTAAGGCCTAAGATGCTTTGTGAATAATTTTTATCTTCCTGAGATAAAATTCTAAGTAAATTCAAAAGTAAAAGATTTATCCTAAAACAATGTCACTAAGAGCTACTTTTAGTCTTACAAATCTTTGTGAGAATGGGCACTGGAGAAGAACATCATAACATATAAAATATGGAGGTGTAAGTTTCATTGGTTTTGCATGCTTTGCTGCAGGAGGAGTTGGTCAGCTCACCATCATAGAATCTATCTATTATTCTATGTAGTGTATTTTGCGGACTCTAAGGCACACTTAAAATCCAACATTTTTCTCAAAAGTTGATAGTGTGCCTTATAATCCAGTGTACCTTATATATGATATCTGACTGATTTTATGTGCTACAATGCGCTAAAAAATGTGTTAAAAGGTACGTGTTTGGTAAGCAATGAAGCCGCTCCGCTCAATGGATATTTGGAGCATTATGGTACACTGTGTCACTACCTGATTGGACCCCTCAGTAGTCTTCAAGACTGCCTGACCGTAATGTCAAAACTAGAAGTCCATTCATGTAAAGGCCCCCACATATTCGGGTGTAGTTCACTCTGCGGAGGTCCGCGCGTACTCGAGGTGTACTCAAGGTGGATTCTGCGTGGACTCCACGCACACACATAGGCGCAGAGCTAAAGTTTTCACACACTAATCACACATTTTACCATCCGTTCCAGCCCTTCGTCCCACTGGCAGAAAGTGTGGGAATTGTAGGAATTTGCCACAATAAATGTAGGCAATAGTACACTCGACTATGAAGGGTAAAACGTCCATGGAGAGTCAGCGCGGAGTCAGCGCAGCTCACAGTATGCACACAGTACGCCCCAGTATGTGGGAGCCTTTAGGCAGCCCGCGCCCGGAGTACGCACTAGCAACAGTAAACCTAGTAAGTTAATTCAATATAAAAGTAAAGTTTATTTTGGCCTTTTGTCAGAAGCAGGGCAGTTTAGTCCAACTACTGTGTCCTCCTGACAGAGACGGATAGCTCTCCCTTTCAGGAGAGAGCTGTGTACATGAAGGGGCAGAGTGATATTACACACTTGGGAAGATTATTTAGTGTGTTTTATAATCGGATGCGCCTTACGGTCCGAAAAATACGTTATCTATTTTCCCTGTGTGTTGCTGCCAGATTCCTGAAAGCCATTTGTGTGAGTAGAACATCCAGTGTTCCTTGATTGCCTTCTTGTGCTTACCCAGTTTGTTCTGTGGATTTCTCCGCCTTTGGAGCCCTTGGACCCACGGACCAGAACCAGTGCAACCTCCTGGCGTCTGAGAAGGTTAGTCACTTTTAATCAGTGTATTCCACCTTTCACTGAGTTGGTCTGAGCCACTAACCTTACTCTCTCTGTTACAGTGGTTCCAGAGTGGGATCCTGACTGTTTCCTTCTGTTCAACTCTTTTAATTTAACTAAAACCTTTAAATCTACTACTGTGTTCTAGTCAAATTATTGTGTCCCCTTCTTTGTTCATTACAGTAGAATCTGGCCAAAAATGGACCTGCTGCCTGCACAGGAGTGGTGTTCAGCTGTTGATCATGGGTTAGAGACACATGAACAAAATCACCAACCTGCTTCATGGCATCACAATAGACCCAGTGAATCAGTCTAACCCTGTACTTGCCCCTAATCCTCCTGTTACCCCCAGCTACCTATCCGTTAGCCTCATCTCATTACATCTGAGGTATTTAAAGGAGACCCTAACCAGTGCCACTCCTTCCTCACTCAGTGTTACGCTTACAGCTGCAGCTGTCCTCTTTACCACATAATGGTCTAGAGTGGCTTTCCTTAGTTCCCTGCTGTCAGGTAAAGCTAAGACCAGTGGAACTGCTGAGTAGCAACATAACTCCTTCATCTGTGACTCATCCTGATTTTGCCAAAGAGTTGACTTGCGCATTTGATCCCATTCTCTGAAAGACAGGCCAGTAGAGGACTATTGTCCATTAAACAAAGAGGTAGACCTGTAACCAGCTATATTATTGAGTGTCATACTCTCACAGCTGACAGTAAGTGAAAATAGGACACTTTGATGGATGCATGCATGCAATGGCTTGATGAGGTGTTTAAAGATGAGCTGGCTACATGAGACTTACCAGTAACTCTTAAAGAGTTGGAAGATCTGGTGACACAGGTGGATCTGTGCTTTAACAGAGAGGAGGAGAGAGAAATGTTTCAGGTCAGAGCAGAACTATGTTCCAAGAACATAGTATAATCGTGTGTTTTTTTTCTTCCAGTAACATGCTCCAGCCAGCATGAGGAACCCGTGCAGCTGGGTCATAGCCAGCCGTCAAATGCAGAAGTTTCTCAAATATTTCTATTTTGGAGGAAAAGGACACATCATTGTTAGTTGTCCGTTAAAGATACCAGGCTTAGTAGCTAATAGGAGGCAATCACTGAGCTTTGATTCCACCCTGGCCACAACATCAGCAGAACATTCACACTCTGTCAGTTTTCATTTATTCCGACCCTGACACAGAGTTCATGATTGAATTGTTTGCTAAGAATTTGGGCCTTCAGTTTGTTCCTGCCACTACTAATCGCAAAGTCATAGCATTGGATGGTCATTCACTTAATCTTTCACGTACCTAGACTGTACCCGTTCAACTGTCCTTGAGAAGCAATCATCAAGAAAGCATCACCTTCAGCTCAGTTACCTGTTGTGTTAGGAGACACGTGGCTGAAGAGGAACAATCCCCATACTGACAGGTGGTCTAAGGAGACTTTGGGCTGGTTTGTCTGAAGAAGGCCCCTCCGTCGTTGCAGAATCTGTTATGGAGGAGATCTATCCTGATCTGGCCAAGGCATTTAAAGGGGGTGTTTAATAAACATACGTCTTCATCAACTACTCCTTCTAAAAGAAGGTTGGATTCTCTTGCAGCTCCAGAACACCAGCCAATGAAGAAATATGCTGAAGGCTCACTACAAGGTGGCATTATTCATTCTTCTTCATCACCAGAAGTGACAGAATTCTTCTTTGTGAACAAGAAGGGTTGTACTCTTCATCCTTGCATCGACTACAGATGTCTAAATGCAATTATGATAAAGAACTGTTGCCCTCTGCCACTAATGGATTCTGCATTTGATCTTATTTAGAGGACGATCATCTTCACTAAGCTAGACCTTAGAAATACCTATCATTTGGTCCGCATCAGTGAAGGAGATGAATGGAAGACTGCATTCAACACCCGTACCGGCCACTATGAGTATTTGGTGATCCCTTTTGCCAGTCCGTCGGGAAGACCTTTTAATGATGTTTTCAGAGGCATGGTCGGCCAATATGTATGTGTCTACCCAGATGATATCCTCATATTCTCTACAGATCCACAGTCACAAAGCCACCATGTCAGATCCTGACTCTGCCTGCTCTAGAACAAGCTTTTCATTAAGGCAGAGAAGTGGGAATTCCATCAAACCATCACATCATTACTGGGCTTCATCATTTCAACCAGCTAAAACACTATGGACCATTCTAATGTCACAGCCCTCCAATATTAGGTACTCTGTCAGACTGCAGAAAACTACATAGGTTTCTTGGTTTTGCCAACTTTTATTGAAAATTCATCCGCAATTTCAGTCAAATTGCTTCTCCACTACATGCCCTCATTTCCACCAAGATAAAGTTTGCATGGACCGAAAAAGCAGAAAGAGCCTTCACCAACCTCAAAGACCTATTTACATCAGCACCTGTACTACATTCACCTGACACTAAGAAACAGTTCATCGTTGATGTTGACACCTCTAACACAGGGGTAAGTGCAGTGCTTAGTCAAAGAGCCTCTGACAATTAGGTTCACCCTTGTGCTCTCTTCCCCAGGTCTCTCTTCTCAGCTGAGCGAAACTACAGTGTGGGGAACTGTGACTTATTACCCATTAAGCTCGCACTGGAGGACTGGCAGCGTCCCGGACGAAGCGGTAGAGTTGGACGAGAGCGCACTATTCAGGGCCGATCAAACAGCAGATGCTAATAAAAACAAGGGAGGAGGTCTAGCAATTTACATCCACAACTCCTGGTGCACTTCGGCAAAAGTCATCGGAACCTTCTGCTCACTTAACCTGAATTACCTTGCAGTTAAGTTCAGACCATTTAACTGCAAGGTTAAGAGAGCTCAGCTCTGTGATAATCATTGTAGTATACATCTGGCCGAAAGCTAATGTTAAGTTAGCTCTGGAGCAGCTTTACTGCTTTGTTACCGGCCAAAAGAACAATAACCCAGATGCAGCTGTGATCGTTGTTGGGGACTTTAACCATCTTAATTTAAAGGCTGTGCTCCCCAAGTTCCGCAAATTTATTAGCACAGAAGTACCATCTGCCTCTCGTCCTGCAGCTCCACCAAGTGACCTCTTCCCTGAAAAAGGTAAACACCAACAAGACTGCAAGTCCAGACATGGTGTCAGCCCAGACGCTTAAATTGTGTGCGGACCAGCTGGCAGGGTCTTTCTGGACGTTGTTAAGAATTAAAAATATATCTTAGTTGGGGTTACTGAGGAAAGCAGAGTGGGGTCTGTCCCTTCCTGCTCCAGCGTAAGATAAACATGGAGTTTTATTGCCCCGAGGGGGTGGTCAGAAGGAGAGGGGGTCAGTCATCCTCCCACTGAGCCATGCAGGATGAGTTTAAAGTTGATAAAAGGAATGTCTTGGTAAAACTTACTTCAGACAGACAGACTTCTCGACCGCGCGGTGAAAGATCTCGATTGGTAATGTAACTCTGTCTCCATATTTAATTTCTATGAATTAAATATGTATTTAAACCGTTCTACCTCTGATCAATGATTCCTAATTTATTGTCAAATCTTAAACCGGGGTAAAAATGGGCCTTTAGTAGCGAAGCAGGATTAGGCCAATAATAATACAATATCACAATTTGGTTAGCCGTGACCCGGATTTGACATTAAAGTGGAGGAACCTTTTGAATTTGGGCATGAAGAAGTAATCACTTACAGCAAAACAGGGTCGACCCGAAAAAAAGTAAGGAGACTTTGATTCTCCTATTGGCTAAAGATTAGATGTAGGCTAAATCAAGTGTTGCTGTAAATGAGAAGCTTTCTTCTCAAAATATCAGAGGTTGAACAGAGCAACTAATGTGAGAGGGTTGAATGGAATTTATGTTGAAACCGAGAAATGATTGAATTTATGTGTTTGTTACGTCAGGAAAAACGTAGAATTGGATACTAACTTAAATGCCAAGAAGCCTTGAAATGGTGAGGCGAAAAATAAAATAAAACGAAATAAAAAAGATAAAAACATAGACAAAAAAAAGGATATGTTCGGGGATTGGCCAAATGAAAACCAGATTGACAAACTGGTAATTTTATGGCTGAGGTGTTGCGCTACCTCTTGAGAACTTGGGACGCTCATAAAGAAGCAGGGGATAGGTTTGTAATAGAGAAAGAAAGATAACAAATTAAAAAGGGGCCCCAAGAAGACAATAGGATTGTTTTCTAGTTTTCGAAAAACTGGGTTTTTCGAGAACACGACGATCAGACGAGGAGATTTTAAAATAAGGACACGTTTCGTCGACTACGGAAGGGACGAGGGTCTCTCTGTGATGCGCCAGGCTGTCTGTCTTAAATGTTATATTTGTTATGTCTTGTCTGATGTTTTGAATGTCTCGGTAATATGGGATCCATGGTTTTGAGAGAAGGAGAGATTGGTTGGGCCCTGCATGTCAGCATATGTGTGTGTGTGTGTGTCTTCATGAGGGTGTGAATTTCTCCGCGTGCGTGGGCCTAAAGATAAGAGCAGTGACTGGGGAGCAGTTTAATTTTGTTAAGTAAAAGTGATAAGTAAAAATATGGGTGAAAATAAAAACTAAAGGGGAATTTGGAAATCATTGGAAAAAAGGTTGATGCATTAATGATGTTTGTTGAAGTGCAGGAGAACTTTCAATGCAGTAAAGCATTTGAGGTATTGGCTGCAAGCTGATTGGGTGAGTTGCATTAGAGAGAGACCACGGCCTGCAGTTTGGTGAGTTTTGGAAAATTTGGCAGAACATTGAACATCTGTTTGAGGCATTATAAATTGGGAAAACACAAAAGGGAAAATGCCTTCTGTTAGAGTGTAATTTTAATTAGCATTATCTCTTGCAAAATAGCGTTTTAAAATGCCTAATGAATGTATATACTTTCAGACATAAAATATTATTTGCGATAAAATAGTGATTAAAAGGTTTTCATTGTTTGATAGCCCTAGTTATAATAAATAAATAAATAGATATAATTCATCAGACTTAAATCTAGCTGATTAATAGGGAGCAGAAAATAGCCACCCTATAAACTTTTGCTCATTTGCAGGCCTGGGAAAACCACATTAAGCAGAACTAAACAGAGTTAAAAGTTGGGTTAAACTGTACCTTAATAGTGTGTGCAAACTGATATTGCGGTTGATTTGATCGATTTTGTTAACCCTGCATTTAGTTATGAGTCAGTTTTAAAGTTATCCTCAAAAGAAGCAGCTAAAATTGAGGAATTTATGACTAATGTTATTGGTTTGCATTGTTTTATTATAGATACTGATATTGCAGAACGGCAGAAACTAGTAGATTCAGAAAATATTACGGGATCATCGCAGGACGGTCCCCACATTATTCATTGTATGTAATCATATTTTCATAGTCCCACGAAATGCAGATGCCCTTGTCACACAGTTATTTAAGAACACAGGAGTTTTCTAGTTGTTCACTTGGTAACATGCAACTTCTGGTGAATAAACTCCCCAGTATCAGTGCTGGTGGTCGAACATGGCTGGCTGAATTACAAAATTTAACCAAAGGATCACAACTGGCTCTCGGTGATTTTAGAGCCATTTTAAGACTTTCTGTGTCTGCGTCTGTACTTGCTGTCATTGAAAATGTTGCTCAATCGTCCTACATGCCTGATGAAACTTTATTGTCTTCAGTAATTTCTTCCTTGCGAGATGCAATTGTACAACGCTTTCCATTATCCACATCAATTGAGCTTCCTAAATTTGACTGGGACCCACAACAGCGTCCTGCGGATTACATAACTCAAGCTGCAGAGACATGGATCAAACACACGGGTGTGGATCCTAAAACAAATTGCTCCAATCTGGGTGAATTATTTAGAGGGGCAGTTTTGGATGGGGTTCCTTCTTTAGTGTCCCTGCTTATGAAACAAAATCCTGATATACCTGGGTGTTCGTATGCTCGCTGGGAAACCTGTTTGATCGACTATTTGCATGTGGCTCAAAGGGAGGACAGGAAGTCGAAGCAGGACTTAGAGGACTTGCAACTTCAATTACTTAAATTACAATTACTAGAAGCAAAGCGGAAAGTGACCAAGAGAAAGCAGGAGATGACACAAAGAACTGTCTCTGCGGGTGCATCATGTGGTGCTCAGACCCTGACGGTTCCACCACAGTCTAACTTCATTCATGGAGGGGGGCCACCTCCTCCGCTTTTCTGTTCTGTGTTTGATTCCAGATTTGCTGTTCCTGTGTATGGACGCGGATCTCATTGTGACAGTCAGTGCAGACATGGAGACAGGACCAGGAGACCGAGTAGACGGGGAGGACATGTCAGAACTTTTCGACCATCTATAGACATCTGCTTTAAATGTGGTCTCTCTGGGCACTGGGCCAGGGACTGTTTCGCATCACTAAATCCTGGCATGAAATCCTGGCATGAGCTCCCATCCGGAAGGTCAGTACCCCAGAAAAGGGATAACGCTCCCATGAACAATGTTTCCTCACCCTGGAGAAGTGGCCAGCGCTCATGAACAGCGCAGATCCCAAGCTGTCAAGGGAAGTGACTGTATGAATTTTTGCGCACATTGGAGCCACCTGTTTCATCAAACACTGAGTTGTGGACTGAGACTTTGTCACTGAGGTGCTTGCAGAGACGTTGCAGCGACCTACTGCCACACTGGGGGAAGAGATGTACAGTTCCATGCATGGAAGCCTTTGAATATGAAGTCTCACCTCCATCTCGTGTTTGCCTGATCTGTCACATGTCATTCCGGGTCCATCTCAGGTGCCGCAGCCTGGTATCAAACACTTTTTTTAAGGTAATTCAGACTGTTATTTCTACCAATATACTTTTGACCAAATTTAATGGAATGTGATTTCTAATATTTTATCTGTGTCTCCAACTCTTGAGCTTCTAGGCAAATGGATTGGTGCAGGTAATAACTTCTTAAGGCAGCCGACTGGGCAGATACGAACACTACAGGTTTGCGGTTTTGAAAAATATACTACTGTCTGTTAAAATTTTTTACTATATAACTGATATATTCCTT
Organism: Fundulus diaphanus; assembly: GCA_037039145.1. Classification (NCBI taxonomy): domain Eukaryota; kingdom Metazoa; phylum Chordata; class Actinopteri; order Cyprinodontiformes; family Fundulidae; genus Fundulus; species Fundulus diaphanus. The sequence continues at coordinate 8,547,519 of CM073139.1, forward strand.
TTAAACATGAGTTTTAATTCTATTATGTCCAGGATCGTATTGCTCATAATTAACAGCAGCTGGTGTATTTTACCATATCTTCTATGGGCAGACAATCCACAGGGGTGGGAATACTTTCATGTGCTCCACTTATACTTAGGTTTCTGTGAGTTGTCTATCTGGTTAACAACTGCATGTCATAAATTTCCACAAGGGGGGTTGCAACGTCCTTAGGGACATTCTGTTTTTAAACAACATAGGTTAAACGGATCTGTTAGGTTATTTCTTAAATAGCTCATAAGTATTGGGATTTTTCTATTGTACAATATAACTGTTGCCTTCTAAAACTTATCAGATTTTCACCAGAATTCGCCGTTACCAGGTGTTTTATTCAGGTAAAACCCAATATTTTATCAGTATGTAAGTACCTTGAAACATTCAGCATTCTCATACCATCAACTTGCTGTGAGCACATTAGTTTACAATCATTATTTCAATGGGTACACTGATCTTACACAACTTTTGGAGGACTTCTTGTAGATCTGTGGGATTATGAAATTGCATTAAGTTTTGATCTGAATCCAGGATATAGGGCAGTGTTTTTCATACTTCAATTCAGATAATTATTTGCAGTTAATTGATTCCCTGTGATGACTAATACTATTCTTTGTTAATGTTTTGTAACAAAATTAATTTTGTTCCAAGTAGAGGGATATGACATAAACATTTATATGATAACACTATATCGTAAAGTTATATAGATCTTAAATTTTATATCAACCCTTAGCACAAGTAATTTGAAAGAAGGGTTCTTGTGCAGGACACCACAGAGGTATGTAACTGTGTTGTAAATCAGATAACGGTTGTTTAAACAAAAAGAAACCCCCCACAAAGGTGTCGGAAAAGCCTACTGCTCTGCTGGAGGAAGATGCTAGAGACAGATTCTAGGAGGGGGGTTCTTGGAAAAAGGCTTAAACAGTTTAAGCAGGACAATAAAGTGAATGTTAAATTAAATAGAAAAACTACATAAACTACAAAAAACTGGATAAAACAGAGATAAACAGAGGGTAACTTAATGCATATTTAGTTTAGTTTAAAATCATTGGTGTGTCAGGTAGGTTAGTTAAGGTTTCAAAGCCAGGGGGGCGCTAGTGCGCATGCGAACAATGTAGACGTGTTTTGCCGGTGCTCCTCTCTGCGACTTAAAAATCATCCTGAAACCGCGCTTTCCCTGCTCATAGACTCTAAGTGTGTGAATACACACCTCTCTAAGGCCTCTACTGTGCTGAAGAATCAACATGCCGAAGCCAAACACTTCCAGCAAAGTCAAAACTGCGGACAGTCAAGCCGCGGGAGCTAAAGCTAACACCGTGGCTGGCTACAGCGGCGACTCTCCTGCCAAGTCAGATATGCCTCCAGATAAAACTTATGACATGTGTAAGGCACTATGCAAAGAGATGTCAGAGTCAATCCTACGATGCATTAACGACCGTTTTGACGCCTTTGAAACTAAGTTTCAGTTACTCTCGGCCTCACAGGCCGAACTACAGGCCCGTGTGGCCGGCCAGGAGCAAGCTGCTAACGACCTCGACACCCGCATGCAAGTGCTCAAAGCTAAGTGTACTGAACTGGCGAGATGCAACTCCCAGCTCCACACTAAGGTGCTTGACCTGGAGGCCCGCTCTCGGAGGCATAACATTAAAATCGTGGGAATACCTGAGGGGGAGGAAAAAGGCAGGCCCACCGAATTCGTCTCCACGTTAATCCCGAAACTGCTTGGTGAAGAGCGCTTTCCACATCCAGTCAAAGTCGACCGGGCGCACCGCTCCCTCCAACCAAAGCCAGCCGCCGGAGCCAGACCACGCATTATCCTGGCGCGTATCCATCACTTTCAGGAGAAGGAGCTGATTCTTCGTCTCGGCAGGCAACAGTCCATGGAGTACAAGAGCAGCAAGGTCCTTATTTTTCCGGATTACACGTACGAGGTTATGGCTCAGCGCCGCGCCTTCCAAGAAGTGTTACGAGCTCTGCGGAATGAAGGAATCAAGCACACCTTACGGTACCCGGCAAAGCTGTACGTTTACCCCTGCGACGGTGGGGCACCTGCGATCTTTGTGGACCCGAAAGAAGCAGCGCAGTCCCTGGGAAAGAACAGCGCACGTGAAGGAGAGTAGATTAATACTGACATGCTTCATTTACGCCAAGGTGAGACAACTATCTGAGCAAGGCAACTGAGCAGCAGATCAGTGCAGCATCGGGACCTGTCCACTTTGTGTTTCATTTAGACATAAATCTGTTATTTCAAAGGTCTTTCCCGAATTACTGCCATACGGGCATAGATTAATGTGCAATTGCTGATTTTTGTTCATCTTATTATAACCTGAATATTGCGGTATCACAGATTTTGTTACTGTAACACAGCAGAGAGGGGGAGGGCGGGGGTAATCTAAGTTAGTTAGTTATTTGCCCAGCAGCTCCTTTTGGGATAGTATGGGATGCTATGTGCCAGGTTCGGGTGGGCACAACGCAGGGTGGGAGGGGGAAAATGTTGTTTTTGTATGTTCAGATATTCTCAGGCTCAGACATTTTTTTATTTGGTTGTTTGTCTGTGTGTTTTTATTTTTGTGTAATGCCTTACAATTGCTGCCAGTTGGTCTATATTTTTCAAGATGTAAGTGCTCAACTTTAAGACGTCTCTCTTTGTTGGAGGATGCAGGGGCAATGTTATTAAGAGGGGGAAAGTCTTTCGGCATCTAAAATCCTTATCTGCAGATGTGATTTTCCTGCAGGAAACTCATGTCAGAGCAACTGAACAACGCAAACTGAGATGTAGCTGGATATCACAGGTATATCAATCAGCATTCCCTTCTCACGCTCGTGGTGTAGCTATCCTTTTCAAGAAAAGTGTTCCATTTCAATTCAACTCTCTCACCGCAGACCCTAATGGCAGGTACATTATAGTTTCTGGGACTATTAACTCATTTCCTCTAACTTTCTTAAATATCTATGGTCCGAATATGGATAATCCTAATTTTTTAAAGATGTTTTCAACCTTCTACCAGATGCTAGTAATACTAACATAATAATTGGAGGTGATCTAAACTGCTACTTGGATCCTTATTTAGATAGATTGTCTTCACGTCCACCTCCAAACATTGCATCAGTGCAGACCCTAAACAATCTGATTAAGTCCAGGAATATAGTGGATATCTGGAGGATCCAGCATCCTACAGATAAAGATTATTCATTTTACTCACATGTTCACAAATCGTATAGCAGGATAGACTATTTTTTGATTGATTCTCATTTAATAACCTCTGTCGCCAACACCAAATACAACAATATACTAATTTCAGACCATAGCCCACTGTCAATGTCTTTGAATCTCTCTCTTCCTAAACAGAGTTACTCTTGGCGTTTTAACCCTCAACTACTTTCTGACGGCAAATTTGTGGAGATTATTTCTACTAAGCTAAATAATTTCATAAAAACTAATGATAACGGTGAGGTATCTGATTCGATCCTCTGGGAAACGTTAAAAGCTGTTATCCGGGTTGACATTATCTCCTATGAATCGTCTGCCAAAAAAGCTAGGGAAAAACGTTTACGGGAGATTGAAAACACCCTTTCAATTTGCGAGGCTAGATATCGAATTTCAAAATCCTCTGAGGATTACAATAAAATAATTAAGCTTAAGTATGAATATAATTGCATTTTGGGTGGTCAGGTTAACAACCTTCTCTTGAAACTTAAGCAGAAGAACTTCGAACTTGGGGATAAACCGGCGGAGCTCCTGTCGCGACAGCTCAGGGGTGTGCAGGCCTCCAGAGCGATCCGTTGCATTAAATCAAAAGCAGGTACTCTGTTAACCAACCCTAAAGAAATAAATGATCGCTTCAGAGATTTTTATTGCGAATTGTATTCCTCCAAATGCAATGTTACTCAGTCTGACCTGGCCGATTTCTTTGATTCTCTTACATTGCCTAAGCTTAGTGATGCTGCCAAGGATGATCTAAATTCTGACTTTGCATTGGAGGAGATAATCTCTGCAATTAAGTTGTTTCCATCGGGCAAAGCAGCTGGACCTGATGGCTTCGGATGCGAATTTTATAAAAGATTTTCCAACATTCTTGCTCCACTACTTCTTAGAATGATGACCGATTCAAAGAAGGGAAAAAACCTACCCAAAACACTTTACGAGGCTAACATTTCCCTCATTTTGAAGAAAAATAGAGAAGAAACAGACCCGGCCAGCTACAGGCCTATTGCGCTCCAGAATTTCGATAGGAAAATAATAACTAAAATGCTAGCTGTTAGGTTAAACAAACACCTGTCATCCATTATTCACCCTGACCAGACAGGGTTCATCCCTGGCAGATATACTTTTTCCAACGTAAGACGTCTGCTTAACACTATATATGCTAACCACACAGAGACCGACGGAGCAGCGATTTTATCGCTCGATGCTCATAAGGCTTTCGACCAAGTCGAGTGGCCATATATGTTGGAATCGCTGCGCAGATTTGGGTTTGGTGACTCTTTTATATCTTGGGTGAAAATTATATACGCCAGCCCAGTGTGCTCCATCCTGACCAATGGTGATCGGTCAACTTCATTCTCCTTATTTCGTTCTGTCCAGCAGGGTTGCCCTCTGTCGCCGGCGCTTTTTGCTGTCGCGCTGGAGCCCCTCGCCCTAAAAATAAGAGCTCACCCGGAAATTGTGGGTCTGGGGGTGGGCGGTACTGAAATGCTCATTAGCCTATATGCAGATGACGTCATCCTTGGCCTAAAAAATTCAGAGAAATCAGTTCCTCTTTTATTAGATCTGATCACATCCTGTGGTAGGATGTCTGGATACACCATTAACTGGGCAAAGAGTGAATTTATGCCTCTTTCCAACACTTTAACGCCAGGCTTCTTGAAAGCCCTTCCTTTCAGATTAGTGGAGGATCACCTAACCTACCTTGGCCTGACAATACCTAAAGACCCAAAATTTATTTTCAAATTAAATTTTATAGAGTTTATTGCCAGGCTTAAACAAAACATAGAAGCCTGGAAAATTCTTCCCTTGTCAATGATCGGCCGTATAAATTCAGTTAAGATGGTCTCCTTGCCCAGATTTCTTTATCTCTGTCAGAATCTCCCCATTTTTCTCTCTGCAGCCTTTTTTAAAGAGCTTGATTCAATAATTTTGTCTTATGTCTGGAACTACAAAAATCATAGAATTTCAAAAGCCCATTTGCAAAAAACAAAATCAGACGGGGGGCTTGGTTTACCAATATTCAAACATTATTACTGGGCTGCCAACGTCAGGGCTCTGATGTTTTGGCGGCAGGGGTATCCAGACAGTTTGGCTCCTGAGTCCCCCTCATGGTTGAAAATGGAAGCCACAACCGTAGTTCAGTCTTCCCTGCCTGCTTTGCTGTTCTCGAAGATAGAGTCATCTGGTATAATTAAAAGTCAAACTTTTGTTATTAAAACTCTGTTAGAATCCTGAATCAGGTGAGAGGAGTTCTGAGCCTGCCAGCAATATGCGCACAAACGCCAATCTGTGGAAATCACTCCTTTATACCTCCGACAATAGACAAAACCTTTCAAACGTGGAAGGAGAAGGGTCTCGCCTCTATTAGGCATCTTTATATAAATGGACGCTTTGCATCCTTTGATGAACTAAGAGTGAAATACAATTTGCCCCACTCACAATATTTCCGTTATCTGCAAATTAGAGACTACGTTCGTTCCAAAATCACCAACTTCCAAACTCTCCCCAAAGAGCATGCATTTTTTGACGTTATGAATAGCCGTTCTGACTCCAAGCATCTTATCTCTACTTTTGTACTTCTGTTTGATGGCTGTATTCAAGTTTGCACAGATAAAATAAAAAAGGCTTGGGAGGGGGAGTTGGGTTTTGGGCTGTCAAAGGCTGTGTGGGGTAAGAGTTTGGCCATGATATCATCCTGCTTCATCAACAGCAGGCATCAGCTAATTCAGTTTAAGGTTGTTCATCGCCTTCATTATTCTAAACTTAAGTTGCATAAGATTTACCCCTTGGTTTCACCAATGTGTGACAGATGTAAAGCGGCTGAGGGTACACTGTCTCATGCTTTTTTGTTTTGCACACAACTGACAGGATTCTGGGACAAGCTGTTTGACTGGTTCTCCAGGGCTTATAAAACAACCTTGCAACCAGATGCTGAACTCGCCCTCTTTGGATGCTCACAGTCCACAGCAAATATACCCACAGCAATGCGACAATCCCTGATGCTGGGGATTATTGTTGCTAAAAGGCTCATCCTGATGGACTGGAAATCAACCTCTCCTCCCTCCTTTCAAAGATGGCTGACTGATATGACCTCTGTCATACAAATGGAGAAACTCCGGTTTACGAGAGCTAATTCACTCGAAAAGTTCTCAGCTATCTGGGATCCATTTCTGACCCATCTGGATATGACCAGAACAAGATGAGAGCCTCACCAGACTATTTACCTGGGACTTGGTTGAGACAATGTGTATATTCGGCTTATCTGTGACTGGCAGGTTTGTTATTCTTCCATTCATTTGTCTGTTGTAACTGTTTATTATTATTATTATTATTATTATTATTATTATTTTATTTTTATTTTTTATGTCTGAGCCTGATTGTTGTTGTTTTTGTCCATTTCTACTGAAAATTTAAAAATAAAATATTAAAAAAAAAGGTTTCAAAGCCACATATATATGTTGTAGTAAACCGGATCAGGATTTGTAACAACTGGATAAAACGATAGGTGAACAAAATGGGGGTTTGCTTTTTCTCTCAGATTAAAAGTAGGAACTTTTTTACAGCATAGACATCTGAGTAAAGGAGTAAAGGGTACAGAAGCAAAGTGTGGTGACATGCTGAAAGGTTTTATGTGAAGTGGTGTGATGGAGGGTAATCTTTAATCTTTAATTCAGAGAACATTCTGACATTCTTACAGGATAACAGTGTTATGGAAATATAATCACTTATATATAATAGTGTAGCTTAAAGTAATATAGATGTTAACTTTAACCCAGTGACCTGAACAGATGAGGATGTATGTAGAACAAAGGTTGGTTTCACACTTCAGTGAGCATGTGTCAGGAAAAGGATGCACCGAGGCCATATGACAGTCTTGTGAGCAGATAACGCTGTTAAAAATGCTTACATGAGGCTTTTCATTGTTTTAGTTAACTTCCAGGAAACAAGCCAGGAACCAAGCTAGATCACATTTAAGGGTCAAAGGTTAGGAGACAGATGTTCTCAGCAGAAACTTAGGAAAAAGAAGGTTGGTCTAGCCCCCGCTTGGCCTATGTAAGTCTGAAAAGGAAGGAACGCTGTGTACGTTTTGAGACAGGCTTCAGACCCAGGCAGAGAATTTAAGGTATCCGATGCTGTGATAAAGGTTGTGTCTACCTCTGATCAATGATTCCTAATTTATTGTCAAATCTTAAACCGGGGTAAAAATGGGCCTTTAGTAGCGAAGCAGGATTAGGCCAATAATAATACAATATCAGAACATCTTCAAGCTCTCCACAGTTACTGCCTGTCTGAAATCCTCCATTATCATGCCTGTCCCCAACAAACCAATCATTACCTGCCTCAATGACTATCGTCCCATCGCTCTGAACACTGTCATCATGAAGTGCTTCGAGGATCCTCCTAAAGTACATCCTCCTAAAGTACATCAAGGACGACATGCCTGCTGGCCTGGACAGCCTGCAGTTTGCCTACAGGGAGAATCGCTCAACGGAGGATGCTGTCTCATTAGCACTTTGACTCATCTGCAGCATCCCAACACCTATGTGAGGATGCTCTTCATGGACTTTAGCTCACAGCATTCAACACCGTGCTACCAGACATGCTGGCTCTCAAGCTCCGCAACATGGGATTATCTACAACTCTCTGCTCCTGGATCAGTGACTTCCTCATCAACAGATCCCAGGTGGTGAGGATAGGGAAATGCCCATCTTGTCATGATGCAGCCTGTCGTTCTGTTGGTTTCTGTTGATTCTGCTCATTGCTGCTCACCTCATCTTGTTCTCATCCAGCCCGTGTTCCCTTCATCTCTGCCTGCCTGCTGTGGTTCTGGTTCTGCTCACTCTCTCTCCGGTCCTGCAAGTATTCACCAGTCGTGCTGTTAATCCTGCTGTGGCTCTGGTTTCTAAGTCTTCATTCTGCCATGCTGCTGGTCTTGCTACCTCTGTGCTCCAGCTCAGACCGCAGCCAAAGGCTCTGTTCCTGCTCAGACCGCAGCCAACGACTCTGTTCCAGCTCAGTCTGCAGCCAAAGGCTCTGTACCTGCTGAGCCCGCAGCCAAGGACCCAGTTCCTGCTGAGCCCGCAGCCAAGGACCCAGTTCCTGCTGAGCCCGCAGCCAAGGACCCAGTTCACGCTGAGCCCGCAGCCAAGGACCCAGTTCATGCTCAGCCCACAGCCAAGGACCCAGTTCATGCTCAGCCCACAGCCAAGATTTCAGTTCCCAGTCCAGTGTCCAACGTGGGTGATGAGCACGCCAGTCTGCTGTCCTACGCGGGTGCGGAGCACGCCAGCCCGGCGTCCGACGTGGGTGCGGAGCATGCCAGCCCGGCATCCGACGTGGGTGCGGAGCACGCCAGCCCGGCGTCCGACTTGGATGCTGAGCACGCCAGCCTGGCTTCCGACGTGGGTCCGTCCTCTTCCTGCAATGCGGTGACCCAGGAGGGTCCGCCGCCTGCCGTTGACGCGGGGACCCAGGAGGGTCTGCTGCCTACCGTCGATGCGGGGACCCAGGCGGGTTCACCGTCCACCGTTGACGCAGGGACCCAGACGAGTCCACCGCCTGCCAGAGACACGGGGACCTAGGAGGGTCCACCGCCTGCCAGAGACGCGGGGACCCAGCGGGGCCCACCTCCTGCCAGAGACGCGGGGTCCACCTCCTGCCAGAGACGCGGGGACCCAGCGGGGTCCACCGCCGTCCGCCGTTGAAGCTGGGACCCAGGGGGGTCCGCTGCCTCTTGTAGCCTATAGCCCGGAGGCTGTTGAAGCCTGCAGCCCAGGGCCTCCTGAAGCCTGTAGCCAGGCGTTTCCTGTAGCCTGTAGCCAGGTGTTTCCTGTAGCCTGTAGCCAGGCGTTTCCTGTAGCCTGTAGCCAGACGTTTCCTGTATCTTGTAGCCCGGGGCCTCCTGAAGCCTGTAGCCCGGGGCCTCCTGAAGCCTGTAGCCCGGGGCCTCCTGAAGCCTGTAGCCTGGGGCCTCCTGAAGCCTGTAGCCCTGTGGCCTCTGTAGCCTGTAGCCCTGTGGCCTCTGTAGCGTGTAGCCCTGTGGCCTCTGTAGCCTGTAGCCCTGTGGCCTCTGTAGCCTGTAGCCCTGTGGTCTCTGTAGCCTGTAGTCTTGTGACCTCTGTAGCCTCTAGTCTTGTGACCTCTGTAGCCTCTAGTCCTGTGACCTCTGTAGCCTCTAGTCTTGCGACCTCTGTAGTCTCTAGTCCTGCGCCACCTGTGTCCTGTGGCCTGGCGCCGCTCTTAGTCGGTAGCCCCCTGTCCTCCAGGGTACTCTTTCACCAGACCCTGTCACTACATCGGGGTCATCCTCCGCGACACCCGGTTCAGCCTCTGCTACTTCGCCGTCGGGGTCGCCCACCGCGACGCCCGTGTCTAGCTCTGCCTTGTCGGGGTTGCCCACCGCGACGCCCGTTTCTAGCTCTGCCTCGTCAGGGTCGCCCACCGCAACGCCCGTTTCTAGCTCTGCCTCGTCGGGGTCGCCCACCGCGACGCCCGTTTCTAGCTCTGCCTCGTCAGGGTCGCCCACCGCGACGCCCTTTTCTAGCTCTGCTTCATCGGGGTCGCCCACCGCGACGCCCACGTCTAGCTTTGCCTCGTCGGGGTCGCCCACCGCGACATCCACCTCCGACCCTGCCACGTCGGGGTCGCCCACCATGACAACCGCAGCTAACTCTGCCTCGTCGGGGTCGCCCACCGCGACGCCCACGTCTGGCTCTGCCTCGTCGGGCTTGCCCACCGCGACGCCCACGTCTGGCTCTGCCTAGTCAGGGTCGCCCATTGTGCGCCCGCAGCTAACTCTGCCTCGTCGAGGTCGCCCACCAGAGACCGCTCTTCCTGGTCATCTGTCTCCGTCCCATGCCTTCCTTCGTTCGCCCCGTTGGGGTAGATTTGTGTTTTGTGTTTTTCTTTTTGTTTTGTTTTCTTGGACTTTCATTCCCACCATCCAGTGCCTCCCTCCGCCCACCCTGGGTGGGTCGTTTTGTTTTTTTAGAGACTCTTGCCCACCGTCCAGTAGCTCCCTCCGCCCACCCTGGGTGGGTCGTTTTTTGTTGTTGTCGGTTTATGTTTGGCCGTCTGGGAGCCGGCCTTAAGGGGGGGGGGGTTCATGATGCAGCCTGTCTGCTGCACCATGCACAGACTCTAGGCACTTTTCACCCTCCATACATCCCAGTCTCCTCTCCACCTCAGTAATCATCTACACCTGTCAGCCACTAATCAGGCCAGAACTCATCACACCTGTCATCCTCTCTATTTAAGCTCCCTGCATTCAGTCCTTCCTCGTCGGTTCGTTCTGTTGGTTTCTGTTGATTCTGCTCATTGCTGCTCACCTCATCTTGTTCTCATCCAGCCCGTGTTCCCTTCATCTCTGCCTGTCTGCTGTGGTTCTGGTCCTGCTCACTCTCTCTCCGGTCCTGCAAGTATTCACCAGTCGTGCTGTTAATACTGCTGTGACTCTGGTTTCCAAGTCTTCATTCTGCCATGCTGCTGGTCTTGCTACCTCTGTGCTCCAGCTCCATCCTGCTTGCCAGCTCCAACCACTAACAGCCTCCTGCTCCAGCCTGGTCTGGACTCTGCTCATCATCCTTGATGAGCAGAGTCCAGACGTTGGACGTGTCTTGGCAGAACCATTGGGGTTGGACGTGTCTTGGCAGAACCATTCACAGGACGAATGTTGATTTCGCTGACGTCACTTCCTGTTTGCGGTAAGGCGAATTCCTGTTTTCACTGCGTGAGCAACGGTTTGTTGCTCCAGATTCTCTCGCTTTTATCTTTAATCTCTTTGCTGTAACATCTGTTTCTAACACATAAGCACTTTTAAAACATTTTCTGTTGCTGCACATCACGCTTGGGAACTCCTCGTGTTTCACGGTTTGCTCTCTTGGCGTGGTAGAAGGGCGCTAGCCTAGCTTTAGCCTAGCCTAGCTTTAGCTCCACAATGGCTTCCTCTCCTACTATTACTTCAGCTTCTCCGTCTCTTACTAAGTCTCCCCTTATCTCCTGCTCTCTGTGTCAGATGTTTAGCTATTCCTCTGCCTCCTTTAGTGATAATGGTACTTGTAATAAATGTAGTGTTTTTGTAGCTTTGGAGGCGAGGGTGTCAGAATTAGAGACCCGGCTCCGTGCTATGGAAAGACCAGCTGATAGCCGCCCCTTTGCTAGCGCGGAGCCACATAGACCTAGCGTTACTTCACTTAGTGGTCCTCCAGAAGCACCCGAGCAGCCGGGTAAGCAGGCCGGCTGGGTGACAGTTCGTAGGAAGCATAGCTCTAGATTTCAGCCCCCAGTTCACCACCAACCCGTCTGCGTTTCTAACAAATTTTCCCCACTCAGCGACACACCCGCTGAGAAGCCGACTCTGGTGATTGGGAGCTCAATAGTCAGAAACGTGGCACTAGAGACACCAGGGACCATAGTTAAATGCCTGCCAGGGGCCAGAACGGGCGACATAGAATCTTACCTAAAACTGCTGGCTAAGGATAAGCGTAAATACAGTAAGATTTTTATTCACGCTGGCGGTAATGACACCCGGTCACGCCGATCGGAGGTCACTAAAGTTGGTGTTGCTTCGGTGTGTGAGTTTGCTAAAACAATGTCGGACTCCGTAATTTTCTCTGGTCCCCTGCCTGATCTGACCAGTGATGACATGTTTAGCCGCATGTCATCATTCAACCGCTGGTTGTCTAGGTGGTGTCCTGAAAACGACGTGGGCTACATTGATAACTGGCGAACTTTCTGGGGAAAACCTGGTCTGATCCGGAGAGACGGCATCCATCCCACTTTGGATGGTGCAGCTCTTCTTTCTAGAAATCTGGCCGGATTTATTAGTTCTCCTAAATGCTGACAACCCAGGGTCCAGACCAGGAAGCAGAGCCGTAGTTTAACACACCTCTCTGCAGCTTCTGTACTGTTACCCACCCATTATCCTATTGAGACGGTGTCTTTCCCACGGCCAAAACTTAACAGATCAAAAACTGATCTAAAGGGAACAAATCATAAAAATCTAATAAAAATCCATACGGATCACTTTGAACCTAAAAATAAAACAATTAAATGTGGTCTATTAAATATAAGGTCTCTCCCTCCAAAGACTTTGTTAGTTAACGAATTGATTTCTGATAAACAGATTGATTTGTTTTGTCTCACAGAAACCTGGCTACAAGAGGACTACGTTAGTATAAATGAGTCAACTCCCTCCAATTATTCAAATTTCCACATTCCCAGATCTGTGGGAAGAGGAGGAGGAGTGGCAGCCATCTTTCAGTCTGATTTATTAATTAGTCCCAGGCCAATTAATAACTACAGTTCTTTTGAACATTTAACCCTCAGTTTCCCTCATCCAAACTGTAAAGCAATAAAACCTCTTCTGTTTGTTGTTTTGTATCGTCCACCAGGCCCTTATACTCAGTTTTTGGATGAGTTGTCAGATTTCTTATCTGATTTGGTGTTAAATACTGATAAGGTTATTATAGTGGGTGATTTTAACATCCATGTTGACACAGAATGTGATAACCTTAGTGTAGCCTTTAAAACTATCCTAGATTCAATTGGTTTTGCTCAAAATGTGCATAAACCGACGCACTCTTGGCTCCATACTTTAGACCTTGTGCTGACATATGGCATTGATTGTGAAGAATTAACAGTATTTCCTCACAACCCTGTCCTATCTGATCATTTTTTAATAACATTTGAGTTTAATCTAACTGAGTTCTCCACCCCCAAAAGAGGGTTCCATTATAGTAGATCTTTATCGGATAATGCTGTATCAAAACTTAAAGAGTCTGTCCCCTTTTTAATATCCTCCGTATTGCAGAAATGCCCAGTAGATGGCAGCAATGTTGTTTCTTCCAATTCACAAATAGATGTCTTTGTAAACGGTATGACTTTGTCATTGCGTTCTGCATTAGACAATGTAGCTCCCTTGAAAAAGAAGGTGATTATTCACAGGAAGCTGGCTCCTTGGTTTAATTCAGAGCTGCATTCCTTGAAGCACAATGTTAGGAAATTGGAGAGAAAATGGCACTCTACACACCAAGAGGAATCCTACCTAATCTGGAGGGACAGTCTATTGTTGTATAACAAGACCATTCGCAGAGTTAGAGCAGCATATTTTTCATCATTAATTGAGGAGAATAAGAATAATCCTAGATTTCTCTTCAATACAGTTGCCAAACTTACCCAGAGCCACAGCTCTGTTGATCCAGCCATCCCCTTAGCTCTTAGCAGTAATGATTTTATGGGATTCTTCATAAATAAAATTGATTCCATTAAAAATAAAATAATTGGCATCCTCCCAAACATGATTACCTCGTCCTCAGTAAGTGAGGCAGCATTGGAGGAATCCTTAGAACCTGTGCAGTGTCTGAACTGTTTAAAAGCAGTAGAGCTTTCTGAGCTATCTAGAATATTAGCTTCATCTAAACCTTCTACCTGTATGTTAGACCCAATCCCAACCAAGTTGTTTAAGGAGGTATTCCCTCTGATCAGTGGTCCTATTTTAGACATGATTAATCTATCCTTAGTAAATGGATATGTACCACAGGCTTTTAAAGTAGCTGTTATTAAACCTTTACTTAAGAAACCTTCTCTTGATCAAGATGAGCTAGTAAACTACAGACCTATATCTAATCTTCTTTTCTTATCTAAAATTCTTGAGAAAGTAGTTGCTAATCAACTTTGTGAACATTTACAAAGTAATGACCTACTTGAGGAGTTTCAGTCAGGCTTTAGAGCTCATCATAGCACTGAAACAGCTCTGGTGAAGGTCACCAATGATATTCTCATGGCCTCAGATAATGGACTTGTGTCGATACTTGTCCTGTTAGATCTCAGTGCTGCATTTGATACAGTTGATCACAATATTCTCCTACAAAGACTTGAGCATACTGTAGGGATTAAGGGAAAAGCATTAGGCTGGTTTAAATCTTATCTGTCGGACAGATTCCAGTTTGTTCATGTTAATAATAAATCTTCTTCAAACTCTAGGGTCACCTGTGGAGTACCACAGGGTTCAGTCCTTGGACCAATTCTATTTACTATATATATGCTTCCGATTGGCAAAATTATCAGACAGCATGGGATTAATTTCCACTGTTATGCTGATGACACTCAGCTATATTTATCCATAAATCCTGATGAATCCAATCAGTTACTTCGACTGCAGTCATGTCTTGATGACATCAAAAGCTGGATGACTTTAAATTTCCTGCATTTAAATTCTGACAAGACAGAAGTTGTAATCTTTGGGCCAGAGTCCTCAAAAAATAAACTTCTTAATCAATCACTTAATCTGGATGGCATTAACTTGGCCTCTGGTAATAAAGTTAAAAACCTTGGTGTTGTTTTCGACCAAGACATGTCATTTAAATCCCATATTAAACAGGTTTCCAGAGTTTCCTTTTTTCACCTCCGGAATATTGCCAAAATTAGAAACATTCTGTCCAGGGGTGATGCTGAAAAACTAGTCCATGCATTTGTTACTTCAAGGCTGGACTATTGTAATTCTTTACTATCAGGAAGTCCACAAAATGCAGTTCGAAGTCTTCAGCTGATCCAAAATGCTGCGGCAAGAGTCCTGATGAAAATCAACAAGAGGGATCATATTTCTCCAATTTTAGCTTCCCTTCATTGGCTTCCTGTTAAATCAAGAATAGAATTTAAAATTCTTCTTCTAACGTATAAAGCCCTTAATAACCAAGCTCCATCATATATCAGAGCTCTGATTACCCCGTATGTTCCTAACAGAGCACTTCGCTCTCAGACTGCAGGTCTGCTGGTGGTTCCTAGAGTCTCTAAAAGTAGAATGGGAGGCAGATCCTTTAGCTATCAGGCTCCTCTCCTGTGGAACCAACTCCCAGTTTTGGTCCGTGAGGCAGACACCCTATCTATTTTTAAGACTAATCTTAAAACTTTCCTTTTTGACAAAGCTTATAGTTAGAGTGGCTCATGTTACCCTGAGCTATCTCTATAGTTGTGCTGTGATAGGCCTAGGCTGCTGGAGGACATCAGGGTCTAATTTTCTCACTCTACTGATTTCTACTGTTCTTCATTCTACGGTTCTCCAGTTTTGCATTGTATTACATTGAAATGACTGTCGTCATTTCAGCTTTTAACTTTTTGCTCTCTCTCTTTTTCTTCATAGTAGGTACACCTGGTCTGGCGTTCTGTTAACTTTGACATCATCCAGAGAAGACGGCTCACCCGTTACTACCATCTAATGTAGAACAGATTACTAGATCAATGTGTGCTTCTGTGCTTTTTGTCTGTCTTGTTGTGTCTCTGCTCTGTCTTCTGTAACCCCCAGTCAGTCGAGGCAGATGACCGTTCATACTGAGCCCGGTTCTGCCGGAGGTTTTTTTTTCCCGTTAATGGGTGGTTTTTCTTCCCACTGTTGCTTCATGCTTGCTCAGTATGAGGGATTGCTGCAAAGCCATGTACAATGCAGACGACTCTCCCTGTGGCTCTACGGTTCCCCAGGAGTGAATGCTGCTTGTCGGGACTTTGATGCAATCAACTGGTTTCCTTATATAGGACATTTTGACCAATCTGTATAATCTGACCCAATCTGTATAATATGATTGAACTTGATTTTGTAAAGTGCCTTGAGATGACATGTTTCATGATTTGGCGCTATATAAATAAAATTGAATTGAATTGAATCCTCCACTATTCATTACCTTCAATAAATTCTTTAAAACTTACTCTGTTGTGGTTGTGTTCGGGTTCAGAAGTCAAAGCATGACACATCTGCTCCACTGATCCTGGACACAGGAATGCTGCAGGGTTGCGTCCTCAGCCCAGCCCTCTTCACCCTTTTCACCCAGCACTGTTCTGCTGTCCACCCCACAAACACAGTGGTGAATTTTGCGGACGACACCAAAAATGATGAGTCCCACTACACGGATAAGATCAGCAATCTCACACAGTGGTGCTCCAGAAACAACCTTATCCTGAACACCAGTAAGACCAAGGAGGTAATAATAGACTACAGAGGGTCCAGGAGGACTGAACATGCTCCTCTCTACATACAGGGGGAGGTGGTGGAGGGCGTGGACAGCATTAGGTTCCTGAGCATTCACATCTCCTTCGACCTCTCGTGGACTGCAAACACCTTCCACCTGGTGAAGAAGGCCCAACAACGGCTCTTCTTCCTCAGGAAAATGAAAAAGACTGGACTTTCCATTAAATTGGTAAAGAACGTCTATAGAGCCACCATAGAGAGTGTGTTATGTTGCAGCATAACTGTATGGTATGGGAGCTGCACAGTCCAAGAGAGGACGGACCTAGCACTGGTGGTGAGAACAGCGCAAGGGATTGTGGGATGCCGTCTGCAGGATCTAGACACATCTCCACTGATCCAACCCACCGAGGCAATGCGCTTTGTCCCTCTCCCATCAGGTAAATGCTTCAGAAGCCTCAAAGCCAAAACAAATACACTTAGAAACAGCTTCTCCCCACGGGCTGTTAGGACAATCACTCCCTGATGGGAGACTGCAGTCCAACACTTTAAAATCACTCCTACTGTTACTAGCCTGTCATATGTTACAATTACCTTAATGTTACTGCCTACTTGCACACTGTCATCTCTGAATATCTAAATGCACGTTGCTTGGACAAGGCCTCAGATCATCACTGTCCAATAACCACCCTACTACCTCATTGTCTGTTATCTGAGACTTTCCTGAACACTAAAAAAAGAAGATGTAACCCTTGTTCATGCCTGTTTGTCAGTTTCTGCCTTCATTATGTGTAATTTTACAGATAGAAGACAACGGACTCTGGAGGTACAGAGTCTGACATACTTGGATAGGACAGAATGAATGATTAGGGGAAGATGTGTCAGCTAGGACACGTCTGCATTATAGTATGATCTTCGCCACCAATGTGATGAATGGAACACTGATATCATACTGTGCACGCCCCTGAATGGCTGTACACAATTGGCCCTACTTAATGTCTGTGTGAGGAATGAACGGGACTCTCTGGTGTCCGGAAATCTGCCCATTGCGTTGTTGTGTATGAGAGTCCAGTGCTGAAGCTATAAACATTCCTCTGCCTTTTAGATTAAATATGGTAAAATATAGTTTCGGTTTCAAGAGTCTTTTTATAACTACAGAAGTCTACAATAGAAACACCACATTATTCAAAAAAAAGAACTTGGTGTGACTGTAGCAGGGCAAAAATGTTTCAACGTGAACTGTAATGTGAACCGGAGTGGCTAAAGACAAATTTCGCCGTAGTAACACATGGTGACAAATAAAATATTCTATTCTATTTTATTGATTCAACAAATGTTATAAAGCTTTTACATTATCCACAGCATTACATTTTTATGTTATCTGGCTATGATATATAATTTAGAAACTTTGTAATAAACTACTTTTTCTATATTTTCGCAGTTAGTAAGACGTCACAGGACCATCTAGAACACAGCAGACTCCACTCCTCACCGCTTCAGCTGAGCCTTTATTTTCTTCAAGGTGAGATGCCTATTCTGCAAGGATCTGCAGTTATAAACCGGATATGTCATAACTGTGTTAGAATTATGTTTCTATGATTATAATAAGCCAGTGTGGTTTTTAGATAAAATGTATTCTTCAACATATATTTTACTGGGTCTACAGTGACAACGGTGAAGAAGATGAGTCATATCAGCCACCTTCCATGCAGCTACGGTCAGCCTTAAGATCTGGGAAGCGCAAGGTTCCGTCTGCCCCAAGACAAAGGACCAGCTCATCCAGACCAACAAAAGAAGCCACTTATACCTACATTTATGTTTTTATACATTTTAAGACAGTTTGGGATTAATAATTCTTGTTTTGAATAAAATACATATGTTTAGAGACAAAATTATTTTGTTATCATTTTATCATTTTCTATACATTTTGTCGATATGTTGTGCACAACATAGCGACACAACAGTACATTTTCATGAAACACTGGGTAAATCTTATGACCAAAGGCTTTGTAATATGCAGAAGGTGTCGTACATTGGAAATCTGCATTTTCATCTGACCAGATTCCCTTTTATGGGGGGAATCCGGTCAGTGATTGTGATTTGTGATTGTGAAAAAACATATGTGTATACCTTCTGTCAAATTTTGATTAGACTTTGATGGATTATTTATTTCCCCCTGGCAGTCCCGCCCCCTTTTAATTAACCTCCACATGACCCCCCCCCCTCCAGAAGTCCCCCCACGTGACCCCTCCTCCCCCCCTCATGTGACCTCCCACCACGTGACCCCCCACCTCCCCTCCCACTTGAATCATTATTATTGCCACAATGAATATCATTATTATTAGTAGTATTCTTTTTATTATTATTATTAATAATAATATTATTTTTACTACTATCATTTTCATTTATATTATTGTAATTATTTAAAGTTATTTCGAATTATTTAATTCCGTTATGCATACCCAATCTTGATGGTCTTTTATTTATATTATTGTAATTATTTAAAGTTATTTCAAATTATTTAATTCCGTTATGCATATCCAATCTGGATGGTCTTTTATTAATATTATTTTTTATCCTGCTTTTTGGTGCATGTGTTTTAGTTGCAATCTTAAAACAACCCTTGATTGAACTTTACTTGTATTAGAGCCCCGTTTAGAAGGCTGTCTGTTTCTGTCTGCTTCTCCCATAACAGCCCCTGCCGTTAGAAGTGGAAGACCCTCCTTAAGTCGTAAGAGGCAATGACCCAGTTTGATGAAGCTAAGTTCTACCGCCCTGAGGTTTCAACAAGCCATTACCAAATTCGTAGCCAAAGCAATTACGGCGCGGACGACTATCACGGGTAAATATTAATGTCAAAGCTTTCAAAGAAGTAGGTTCCCTTTAATAAAAATGAATAAATTCCGGCGTCCCTCTTTATTAAATGTCTGTATGTACAACTAGTTAATGATATAATAAATCAATGACTGTTTATTTTTCTACAATTAGGTTCCCTTTAATAAAATGAATGTTGTATTCTCTCCTGATCATATCTGACAAAAATCTAATTATAATTATTTTCTCATATTACAGAAACGGTGGAGAGTATTCAAAAAATTCCACTCTCTGGTCGCAACGGAACGTTCTACCGCTGGAAAGCTAATGGACTTCTAAGAAGCTGCAAGTGTCTGCTGGACGAACTCGCCGAGATCTCAACATTACAGTAGAGTTAGGCGTTAAAATTGTCACCTCTTTAAAAGGAAAATAAATAAATAAATAAAAAACAAATAATAGATAATCAACAAATAAGAGATGCTTTGAATAAAATGTTGGAAGCTGTGAATGAACTCCGCAATCTGCCTTTGCACCCTACATCCGAAATTGTCAATCCAGCCTCAAATTCCCCCGTCAGAACTCAGGACCACGATTTGGATTTGGAAAGTTTACTCTCTTTAGAACGAGCCATCGAACGATTAAACGATTCTGTCTCTCAACCACTCTCGCCCGAAAATGACTCGTTACAGTTTCAACAGCAAGTTACAAACACTTTAAATGAAATCACACAAATGGTTAATAACCTTCCCAGCCTGTCTATGCAGCCTACATCTGAATTTGGCAATCCAACTCCAAGTTCCCCGTCCAGGTTAGAACAAGCGATCCACCAATTAAACAATTCTGTCTCTCAAACATTTAGCCCTACTCCTACAAGCGCTCGGTTTCGGCAGCATGGTGGGGGTTTAAGTCACACTGCTGTAGAAACCGGTGAACAGAATCAGTCTGATTCTTTGAACATTGTTTTGCAAAATCCTACATCCAGCCCCTCTCAACAGCCGGGTGTGTCTGCTCCTGCACCCAACCTCCCTACACTTGACCGAGCCGCTCAACCCAGCAAGAGTCACGGACAGATGGCTGTAGACAGCCCTGAACAGATCCAGCAAACACAGAGAGAGCGTGAACATTTCAATGTTACAGAAATAAGGCGTCCTTTCGACGTTAGTGCCTCATGCCCGGACGACATCCCTACCCCCGCCGAATTCTATCAACAGGTTTATAACATACTCATTGTAACGATATCCTACAGTTAGAATTAAGCGGGGAAGGATTCTCTCCTCATACGATCGTTCAAGTAAATAATAATGAACGTGATTCAATTCTGCCTGCATTTCAGGAATTTTTAGAGGAGGTTACACAGTCAAACGCGGAACTCCCACCACCTCACAACTTAGAACTGATTCTCCAGGTCATAAGAAACCCGCGCGGGGGTGCTAAGCGTAAGGCTATAAAAACATTGTAAGCTGATTCATAAAAAACGTCATCTCTATATCGCCGCCAACCCGTCAAATCTGCTTTGCTTTTCAGTCAGTCGAGCACATCTCTGCAATCTGACTTTTATAGGCACCCAGGCCATGCAGCAACCCGTACATTGGCAGCATATGGCAGGTTTGACTGAACAAACCCCTGTGACTTTCAGCGACGTGCACAAATTCGAAAAGATTTTGAACCGGAAAATTGTTGTATTCTATAAAAACGAGCGCGATGCATTGCTATGTAAATTCGAGACAGACTTTTCCAATCGCTCAAATCCTCTTTTTTTGTTTCTGTTCAAAAACCATTATTACGGAATAAAAAATCATACAGGCTTCACAGGCGCGAGGTACACCTACCGTTACTGCTTTAACAGTTACAATCACATCGCCACGCATACCTTTAAGGGTCGCTGTTCCGTATGTCTGGATCCGACCTGTACTCTCCAGAAGTACAGCGCTGTACATTGCACAGATTGTAACCGTATCTGTCGCAATTCATTTTGCTTCGATAAACACAGACAGCCCAGGGAAAAACCTAAACTCGGGAAGTTTGTCAGTAACTGCGAGAAAACAAAATTCTGTCCTGTGTGTAAAAGAATGCATTATCTAGCAGCCGGTAAAGAGAGTAGGCCTCACGACTGTTCGACAAAATGCACGGTCTGTCGTGTGAAAGTGCCTCACGGCGTTGATGTAACGCTAAACAGACATCGGTGCTACATTCAGCCAACCCCCACAGATTGGCAGCTACACGATAAGCTGTTTTTTTATGATTTCGAGTCTTTTACAGATCAGAGCGGTGTGCACATTCCATTTTTGGTGTGTACCAAAACATTAAAAGGACATCACTGGCACGCTTATGGGGTGAACTGCGCCAGGGAATTTCTCCTCCACTTCAGGAATCCCCGGTACAAGGGTTGCACATTTTTAGCCCACAACACCTGGGGGTATGATTCTTATTTGATTCTGAGGGTGATGATCCAGCTGGGTATTAAACCATCCCTCATCACACAAGGGAGCAAAATCCTCTCTTTTACCGAACCCGATTACGGTCTGAAATTCATCGACAGCCTTTCATTCCTTGCTATGAAACTGAGTTAAATGCCGAAAGCATTAGGCTTCACTGATCACAGTAAAGGTTTCTTCCCCCACTTGTTCTCCTCTGAAAACAATTTAAAGTATGTAGGCCCGCTTCCTCCTCCCAGCTTCTACGCGGTGCAGCACATGACCGCTGCAGAGCAGGAACGATTTAACAGCTGGTACGAGCAGGCATCCAAGCAGCCCTTTGACTTTCAGAAAGAAGCCCTTCATTATTGTCAAAATGATGTTGAGATTCTTTTCAAGGGTTGTGTGAAATTCAGAGAAGAGTTCTTTAAAGAGACAAACGTGGATCCTTTAAAATCCATCACAATAGTCTCAGCTTGCATGAAGGTTTTCGCATCCAATTTCCTTCCTCCCAACACTCTTGCCATCCCGTCACCGGTCGACTACAGACGGCAGTATAAGACATTTTCAAACACGTCCATTCAATGGCTGGAATGGGTGGCTCAGGAACGGGGGATTGACATCCAGCATGCGCTCAATAAAAGGTAAAAGAAAATCGGCCCTTATCATGTGGACGGGTACGCGGAAGTTCAAGGGGTCAAAATTGTGTTTGAGTTCAACGGATGTTTCTACCATGGTTGTCCCACTTGCTTTTCTGCCGACCAGACCTGTCCTCTCAGGGGAGTCTGCTTTGAAGCGTTTCACTCAGCTACCATGGAGTGAGCCAGGTTATTGCAATCTGTTTACGGCGTGCAAATGGAAGTTATGTGGGAACACGATTGGACTACAATGAAGGCCTCGCACTCGAGTGTCAAAAGGTTTCTGGAGCGTTTCGACGCACCGGAGCCTCTGTCCCCGCGAGATGCGCTGTTCGGCGGCAGGACATGTGCTCTCTGCCTGAGACACACAGCTGGGGAGGGCGAAACGGTGCAGTATGTTGACTTTACATCACTGTATCCGTACGTGAATGCCAGCTGTTCCTACCCTCTCGGCCATCCCAAGATAATTTACAAAGATTTTGATGACCCGCGCAGCTGTTTTGGTTTCATCAAGGGAACCGTGTATCCTCCCCACAGTCTGTTTTTTCCTGTTTTACAATACAAGACATCCGCCAGTAAACTCGTGTTTACTCTCTGCCGTGCTTGCGCCGAAATTAACTACCAGGCAGGTCCCTGCACCCACTCTGATCAAGAGAGAGCGTTGACGGGGGTATGGGTGAGCGTCGAGTTCTGCAAAGCGTTAGAACATGGTTACCGCATTGCAAACATCACAGAGGTTTGGCATTTTGAGAAACAAAGCAGTTCAATCTTTAAACCTTATACCCACACCTTACTCAAGGGCAAGCAGGAAGCTTCCGGCTTCCCGGCAGAAGCGACGGATGAGGAGAGCCGATTAAAATATGTGGCAGACTACAAACTTAACCAAGGCATCCAGATGGATGTGGAAAACATCTGAGTGAATCCCGCCAAAAGCCAAGTTGCTAAATTGTGTCTGAACAGTTTTTGGGTGAAATTTGCACAGAGAAACGACGTGGCTCAAACTACCATTGCGAGGGAACCCAATGAGTTATTTAGCATCCTGTTTTCAGGTAAATACACAGTGAGCTACTTTCACTTCCTGACCGATGAAATGTGTATGGTTCAGTGGAAATACAACAAGAGGTGCATCTCTCTACCCAACAAAGTGAATAATGTGTTTATCGCGGCTTTCACCACTGCGCACGCGTGTCTGAAACTCTACACCTGTCTCGAGTGACTTCAACAGCACGTTTTGTACATCGACACGGACAGCCTGATCTACGTGGTGAGACCGGGTGAGAGCTCCCTCGAGCTGGGGAATTACCTGGGTGATTTAACGGATGAGCTGGGAGGCGACACGATTCAGGAATTTGTTTCAGCAGGCCCAAAAAGCTATGCTTACCAGACCAGAAACCAGAAAAAAGTTGTGATGCGGTTTAAAGGCATCACTGAAACGCGCGAGTAGTGAGAGGGTGAATTTCGACAGCGTTAAAGACCTGGTAGAAGGTTATTTGCAAGGCTCTACAGAGGACGTGTTAGAAGCTCCGCAACGTACCATTAGAAGAGATAAAAGGAGCTTTCAGCTTCAAAATGCCACATTTCAGAAACAGTACCGTGTGGTGTATGATAAGAGAAGACTGTTTCCTGACTGGACGACTCTGCCTTTTGGTTACTGAAGGATAACCGAGAAATGACGTACTCCGGTGAAACACAGGAGATTGAATTTGACCCTAGATTCAAAAACCCCTTTTCATGTATTATTTCTGGGCCGAGCGGATGTGGGAAATCTTTTTTCGTTAAAAGTGTTTTGCAAAATTATAACCATGTTAAAGATGTTGTACCTTTAAACATTGTCTGGGTTTAGACCTCATTTCAACCCATGTATGTTGAATTGCAAAAAATGAATAAAAAGATTAAATTCATCGAGGGACTGCCTCATTCTTTTGATGATGAAAATCTGTTTCCCCGATCAAAATCATTTAGTTATATTGGACGATGTCATTTTCCAGGCTTCGGAGCATCCAGAAGTGGTCAAGATTTTTACGCAATACAGACATCATAGAAGTATGAGCGTGATGATGCTGACTCAGAATGTGTTTCATCATGGCAAGTACAGCCGTACCATCAGTTTAAACACTAATTATATGGTGTTGTTTAAGAACCCCAGAGATAAACTGCAGCTGAATATATTAGCCCGTCAGATATTCCCGTCAGAGAAAACTTTCTTTATGGAGAGTTTCCAAGACGCCACCAGAGAACCTCACGGGTATTTAATCGTCGATCTGACTCCGACTTGCCCAGATCGTTTCAGACTGAGAACGGGAATGCTCTCAGGTCAGTGGCCCGCTGTCTATGTACCTAAGTCAAATTAATTCATCATGTCAGCGCGCATAAGAAGGAACGCTCCCTTATTCAGAGCTCTGTATCACGCTACACTGCAGAAACGTAGAGACATTCTTGCCCACTGCTCATCCGACTTTCTCAAAGCCTTGTGTGAGATAGCTCTGAATATCTTAAAATGTAACGTTAAAGTATCTCCTTCTCAGCCTAAAAAAATGGAAAAGTCCGTGCATTTGTTACTTCAAGGCTGGACTATTGTAATTCTTTACTATCAGGAAGTCCACAAAATGCAGTTCAAAGTCTTCAGCTGATCCAAAATGTTGCAGCAAGAGTTCTGATGAAAATCAACAAGAGGGATCATATTTTTCCAATTTTAGCTCCCCTTCATTGGCGTCCTGTTAAATCAAGAATAGAATTTAGAATTCTCCTTCTAAGGTATAAAGCCCTTAATAATCAAGCTTCATCATATATCAGAGCTCTGATTACCCCATATGTACCTAACAGAGCACTTCGCTCTCAGACTGCAGGTCTGCTGGTGGTTCCTAGAGTCTCTAAAAGTAGAATGGCAGGCAGATCCTTTAGTTATCAGGCTCCTCTCCTGTGGAACCAACTCCCAGTTTTGGTCCGTGAGGCAGACACCCCGTCTACTTTTAAGACTAATCTTAAAACTTTCCTTTTTGACAAAGCTTCGAGTTAGAGTGGCTCTTTTTAACCGAGAAAATAACTTTTATTTTCTTGGGTGTTCTGATATATAACTCTATAGTTATGCTGCTATAGGCTTAGGCTACTGGAGGACATCAGGGCCTATTTTACTGTTGTCATTTCAGCTTTTCACTTTTTGCTCTCTCTTTTTTTTCTTCATAGTAGGTACACCTGGTCTGGCGTTCTGTTAGCTGTGACATCTCACCCGCTATTACCATCTAATGTAGAACAGATTACTGGATCAATGTGTGCTTCTGTGCTTGTTTGTCTCTCCTGTTGTGTCTCTGCTCTGTCTTCTGTAACCCCCAGTCGGTCAAGGCAGATGACCGTTCATACTGAGCCCGGTTCTGCTGGAGGTTTTTCCTTCCCGTTAAAGGGGGGTTTTTCTTTCCGCTGTCGCTTCATGCTTGCTCAGTATGAGGGATTGCTGCAAAGCCATGGACAATGCAGACGACTCTCCCTGAAGCTCTACGCTTCTTCAGGAGTGAATGCTGCTTGTCGGGACTTTGATGCAATCAACTGGTTCCCTTATATAGGACATTTTTGACCAATCTGTATAATCTGACCCAATCTGTATAATATCATTGAATTTGACTTTGTAAAGTGCCTTGAGATGACATGTTTCATGAATTGGCGCTATATAAATAAAATTGAATTGAAAGTTACTTTTGTTTATTTTTATTGAAACACAATGAATTTTAACGTGTTATCACGGTAAAGCAGACTGTTTGCTTTAAGGATGGTAAAAGCAGACTTTATATGTTTTTATTCAGTAAGACAGATTTAGAAACCATTCTCTGAAACAGAAATGCCAGAATCCTCGGCTCCAAAAAAAAAAAAGAACCAAGATCATACACAGGTAGATTTAATTTACTGATAAATAAGATAGTATTCAAAACCTCTGGAGGTTTTTCACATTTTGTCATGTTACAAACACAACCTTCAATGCATTGTTTGGCATTTTTTATGTTGGTCGCTTTTATTCTTTGGGGATGCTATATTCACTAGATACAAGGAAACTGGTCATCTTAAAAAATGGGCTTTGATTGAGTTAAATGCAGTACAATTATAATCTAATTAAATAAAAGTTATTTTCTCGGGTGTTCTGATGGATGAAATCAGCAAACAGCTCCTTAATTTTCAAGGAAAACCTGAAAGAAAAACATGGGTTGGCGTTCAAAGTTACTGCAGGGCTATCATTGGATGGGGTTAAATTAAAAAAAAAGACACATTTTACTGTAGGCAACCGGAGGAAAAAAACACATTTGCTAGCACGTCGTAAAACCCTAAGACTCATCTGATTGAATAAGCTTTGATCTTATTTTTATTTCCTGGGCGCATTATGCCGCGTCATGCTGGGACTTGTCTCATTGGCCGACACCTACCCGGAAGTGGGTGAAAGGCATCCTTTTAATTCTAAGAACACGGTGAAAAAACCTAGTGTTACGTTAATTGAGAAGGAAGGATGTGTCCTGCTGGGTTTATAGTTGTCTGAATAAGCTATTTCCTCGGCAATGTCGATTGGAAAAAGGCGCAATCCTGTCACATCACGACCCCGCCATTTCACAGCCCGAATCGGTGTTTGTTATAACACTTGCTCTGTGCGGGGCGGAAATCCATCCTTTTAATTCTACAGACAGGAAGGATGTGTCCCGCTGGGTTTAAAACTTGTCCGAATAAGCTATTTCCTCGGCTATTTCCTCGGCAATGCTTATTGATTGCAAAAAGGCGCAATCCGGTCGCGTTGAGCTGGCGCTCTCCCCCGCGTAGACGACTGCTAAAACGCCTAACTCCGGATGTGTGAAAGCCGCCCATTTGATTCTAAGAACCACGGTAAATACTCTAGTATTGTGTTATCTTAGGCAGGAGGAAGTATCGTGCTGGGTTTAAACTGACCATGCCGTCTCGAAAGTCTGATCGAATAAGCTCTGATCTGATGTGGATTGCAAAAGGCGCGTCGGCGCCTCGAACTAGCGCTTAGGGCTAGTGTTTGCCAAACTCCACCCCAACAGACCAGCTGAACCGCACATTCAACTCAGTGTCCTGAGGAGGGCTGTCGGATTTCTTTTGAGCTGCTTTTAGCTGTGCTGCGTAATACTGGCCCGCTCTGTAAAATGCTTTATTTTTTTTTTAAGTTAAGTCCTTACCGATTGCTTAGAGGGAAGAAGTGAAGAGAAAACCTATCTTGCAGTTGTTATTGACAGAGCGGCGCGGAGACTGAGATGTATGGAGTGACGAATGTACCAGAATGGAGACTTGCTGTATGGAGGGACAAATGTGCCGGAAAAATGTGCGGCGTGAAACAGACTTTTCAGAATTTGAGGTTTATGTTCTGAGTAAACACACACATAGATAAAACAAAGGTTGTCAAACAAAATTCCATCATAATGTTTGGTTATAAGTAACCCTAGAAAAAAATAAAAAATAAACTCATGTCCTGACCATCAAGATGGTCGTGGTTTTGAGTTTGATGAAAGGGTACTCTATATTTTTTTCGCGTATTCCACCTCCATCTCTCACAGCGTCCGCTTCACGTCACAGAACTCATCTCTTCTACGCTGCAGATCTGCGCTGTAGCCTGGGTAAAACGATATCCTTTTGTTCTCATATGTCATCTCTCCCTTACTTCTGGCCAGTCGAAGGACTTTCTCTTTATCTCTGAAGTTCAGGAACTTGGCGATGTGAGGCCGCGGTCTGTCCGATTGCTTCCCAATGCGGTGCGCTCTTTCCAAGATGACAGGGGAGGTGAAGTTGTCGCTACCCAGAATTTGCGGTATAAACTTTTCCAAAAATCCTGCGGCATCACGACCTTCTACTTGTTCCGGCACATTTATTATCCTAATATTAGATCTCCTGCTGCGATTTTCTAGGTCATCAGTTTTCTCTTTGAGTTTTTTTGAGTCACGGTTGCGCGTATCTTTGATATCGTCTTCGTTTATACTCACTCGTGTCTGTATCTCATCAACCTGTTACGCCAGTGTAGAGAGTGAGGACTCGATTTTCGTTAATGTTGTTAGTATGCCAGCTTTTTTTCTGTCAAAAAAATGTTTTGTGAGGTCCTGTTTTAGTTTCTTGAATTGCATTGAGAAGTTTCCTGAAGGATATTTCCTTTTCCCTGTCCGCCATGTTTCTTGCAGTTACAGCGCGCAGGTGCTGTGAATTTTGATTTGCAGTTGTCTTTCGCTTTGTATGACGAAAATGATAGCTTAAAGGTGTTCTTAATTGCTTCACCTCTTTCATAAAATCAAAAGTTAGAGGTTGAATCAGGATAAAGGCAGATGCTAGGTACCACCAAGGAGAGCTCACAAATACACGTCTGCACCCCTCTGCTGCATCTGGATCTCTCCATTATATAATTTTTTAATCAGTTTGAAGAAGCTTTGATGAAATATTTAATTAAATAATTTAATATGGCACATTTATCAGTCAGGCTTACACAATCTTTGATCAAAAATTGTGGAGTTGAAGAAGACATAGCTCCAGAAACAAGACATAACACAACATTCAAACGTTTCTTGGGATCATTTAGAATTTGTGGTTTAGTTTTTTGGACATTTGGCATCTCTGACCACTACAATTGCACAATGGTCACTCTGATCATTCCCAAAAATATATGGGCAGCAGTTCAGGATCTCAGGAGGATCCAGCCCAAAGTCCAGGGACAATAGGAAGACCAAAGTTGGAAATCCCACATGAACGGGTTACCTGTGATAACACCTCAGGTTCTCCTCCTAACGCATGGTTTCTTGTTATTTATAAAACAGCAAAAAGATACCTAAAGGGGAAAACAAAACAAAAAACATACTGATAAATTAGTTTGATCATTTAATAAGGCCCTCAAAACCATTTTAAAACAACCAGGACAGAGACTAAAAAAATTGGTAAAACAAATGCTTAGTGTGCTTGCGGCCATCTTGGAAAAGATGACCTTAAGAACACTCGACAATTAATTAGACTTTCATCCATCTAACCACAATTGTAGTTTGGTTTGCTACATAAACTAACACATCCCTTATAACCCCAGAAAACATAATACTAACATATGTTACTTTGATCCTTGTTCAAGTTTAAACTTTCAGATCCGATTTGAAGCATTGGCCAAGCCCTGATTCCTTTACCTTTTTTGTGAAGGCACTCAGTGTGGCTGTTTGTCTTCAAAAAAAGAACAATAGTGGCCAGTTGTTGGTGCTGTAGTCCTAGTGAGACCAAAAAAATGAAACTGGAGGCAAATCAATGGCAAATAATGTCATCTTGGAAGGTCATACCTGGACCTTTTGGCTCTGTCGATACAATCACATGACCATGCACACAAACAAATCATAATTACACAAGAATAATAGAATGCTTGCAAGCCATCGGACGCTTTTAAAACATCTCTAATGATAAAATGACAAGCACATGCAAACTGTAATAATAAACTTGCACTTTGTCCCTCTGTTTCTCCCTCACATGTGAACTCTGCAGGTTACTAAGCGGCATTAAACCCTCCCCGCCTGGCCACGCTGTGGTTTCCTCGATGCTAAGTGTCCCTTTCTCCTCCCTTCCCAGGGTGAGAGAAGGAGAAAATAAACAACTAAACAGACAAACAGCAAGAGCCACTTAGAGCCACTTAAAGCCAAGGCTCCTTCCCACAGCGAAGCACTTCCCTAGGGCTACTGAGATCCTCCTGCCATGGTGGGAGAGAGAAGGAGAAGAAACAGCTGAGCGGGATCGAACAGGGGACTGAAAATAGGACTTGGAGACTGAGGTACAAGAGGTAAGGTAATTGAAAAACGTTTCAGGGTAAGAGGAGAGGAAATCATAGGTATGGTTACCTGAATGGATAGGGTTCAATGGGGGAAAGTCTAATTTTAGTTTTCCTTTCAATACAGTGGGATTCCTTGAAAGTGAAGAAGATTCAGCCTTATGAGCGGTGACAGTTACCTGTTGAGACGAGACTCCCATCTGAGCAAAGTCCTCCTGATCCATGCTGTCTGGCTCAAAAGATACAGCTCCTTGTATTTATTGAATAGATTAACTTTTTCACATTACAAACGCCTCTATATTCAATTGGAATTCCATGTGATAGATAAGCTGAATTTGATGGCATTCTATTTTTACTAGTGTCAAATAGGAATCTACTTGTTCTTAACTAGTTTGTTATTAACACTGAATCTTTCATAACTGGACTATGCGATTGTTTATTTCTACATATGAATTAGTTTAGTTTTGCCCTGCAAAGTGCCTTGAAATTAAATGTGTTTTGAATTACAACTACAATGGATCATGAAGAAATTGTTGACATGACAACTATTAGGTATACTCTATAAATATGACCTGAAGAGAATAAAAGAAAGCCATAAAGATTTCTTGCATAGAATGCATATATGCAGGATAAGAGGCAAGAAATGCAGAACGTTTTCTGATTAAATGAGACAAAGGTTGAAGATCATGGCCAGAAATGAAACACTTAAAACACCCCTTGAACACAGCATTCCCATGACGAAACATGGTAGGGACAGCATCATGATGTAGAGATGTTTTTGTTTAGCATAGACAAGGAAACTGGTTAGAATTTTCTAAAGGAGGAATTCCTGTCCAGCAGGACAACAACCATAAACATAGAGCCAGAGCTTGAAAGCACGTTTATGTTTTTGAATGGACCAGTCACAATCCTGAGCTAAATCCAATTGCTATTTGGGACAAGACTTTAAAATTGATGTTCACATACACTCTGTATTCAGTCTCTCTATTTTCAGGCAAAGAACAAGCAACAATTAGGGTCTCTTGATGAGCAAAGCTGGTAGAAGCAACCCCAGACTTGCATCTGTCATCGGAGTGTAAGGTGCTTACAAGACTTGTTAATTCATGGAGGCTGAGTACACAGGCCGAGGTTTTCAGACTGTTTACAGGAAAACTCATTCTGCTTCATAATCATGCATTGTTTTGTTTTGCTCGGTCTAATAAATTCATAATAAAAAATACATTATAGTTTGCTGTTGTAGTATTACAAAATGTGAAAAAGATCAAGGGGCATGAACATTTTTGAGTGGTACTTTGAATCTAACTTGTTACCTTAAATTGAAAGTGAATAATTATATGTCATTGTCAAAAGCACCACTAACAAACCATTATGCCCTAGTTTTAACATATTTTTTCACTATATCTTTAAAGATTGTTTAATCAAAAACAAAATTCGTTTTATTTTCTCCATATCGCAAATTGACCCACAAATTGTAAAAGTAACATTTTAAGGTTTCCCTTAAACCTACCAAGATATGCAAATATTTAGTCAAATGTTTAATTTGTTAGCAGAAAAGGTCTGTGGCACTTGGCCTTTTTTTGTTAAAAAAATGTTATCTTCTTTTTTAATCTCAGTTTTAATAATCCAAAAAATAGACAAACCAGCAGGATAATTGATGATAGTAACACATTTTCTCACGTTTCTCTTGCTTTGAATGCTATAAAATGCCCTATAATGCAAATATGTCATCTGCATATTTTTTTTGTCTTCCTATTCCTTTTTCACTGTTCAACCGGTTCCCTCTTTTGTCCTCTATACTCTTTGTACTTAACCTATTTTATTTTATTTTTGGCCTATCCCACTCCCTTTCCATTTTTGTCCCCCTAACTGTGATCTCAAAGGTCACCTCTCCCCTGAGAGTCCTGTTTACCTGAACCGCTCTCCTCTTTCTGACATTCACCTACTTGCGTGGTGGGAGGGAGGGGGGTTAAGAACAAATGTCGTCTCATCTTAGCAAACAATTTATACAAAAAAAAAAATCATCGTTCTACCAAAAACACTACTGAAGGTAAATATCTTTTTGAATTAACCAGATCATTCACTTTCTGTTTTTTGAAAAACAGAAGCTCATTTAAAATGACATTTGGGAAGAATCTACCAGGATCAGTGATGTCAGATATGTGTACAGTATTCATTTGTACATGTATCCATCACAGATTTATCAACAAGACAAAACTTTAGAGACAAGTAGGGTCTTCTCCTAGGGGTTGATGGCATAAAAGTATTGCAACACATACAGTATTTTCCAAAAACTGTAACAAAAATGCACTTAAAATTTAGAGATGCTAAATTCACCTAAATAAAAGTAGATTGCCTTCTAATCATCTAAGTGGTTTTCTTGCATTTGCTGCCTCTTAATAAGGCTAACCGTGCATGTTTATGTTGAGTGTTATGAATGCTGATGGTGACCCAGACCCCTGCTGGGCTTGCTGCCCCTCAGGGCATCCCCTCCCAGGGTTAGGGCAGCAGGATGTGGTCAGACAGACAAATCTAGACCCCTGCTCCATGGAGGCCTGCCCAGGGCCATCAGTATCCATTACCAGGAGGTACAGACACATTGCAGCATTAGGTCCTCTGTCTTTTCTTCAAACACACACACACACACACACACACACACACACACACACACACACACACACACACACTCTGAATTCATCAATATTACATCACTAAAATAATTTGTAATCCTTAACAGAACATTGCAAATGTTTTTTTACACATTTGCAATTACCCAGTTAAAGTTGTATGATTAAATGTTGTATTACAGCCTCTCACGGATACATAAATACTTGTTGAATACATGTACGTTGAATTTCACACACAAACACCCACAAAACAATGAATCAGGTCACCAGCAGCTAGCTACATAGGTCCTTACTTCAAACAGACATTCTCAGAGGGTTGACCTTCTAGTAGTCTGTGGGGTGTTTGTGCATCATTGAATGTGTGTATTTTGTGTCGACAAAACTTGTCAGAAATTTGGGGCTGTAAATTGTAAGCTATAATTATAGTTAAATTAACCAATTTAGTCTAGAACAAGGTCAGTTGGTAATAATATTCTTGCAATCTTTCTATTCAATATATTCAGCCATTGATGACAGTCTGTTTACTGTAAATACTGTATGCAGCTAATTAGGAGCTGCTTTCTTCTATACATTCATTCTGACATGTCCAATATTTTTAAGTATGCTAGAATGATGCAGCTATGCATTAGCTCAAATTCAGACTCAATTGAAAATGTAATATTGCTTGGTGTTGTTCTGTTTTACTGTGCAACCTAATAGGATGAAATATGTTTTTTTTATGTATTTAGATTTGTTTTGACATTTTTAATTATTCATGACAAAAAAAGTACCAGTTTCAGTCTGAGCTGATGACAAAACATGTAATGGCTACATTAACATGCTATTTCACATTTTCTTATCTTGCCACGTGTGATATCTTTAAGATATGCAGGTGCCTTCCAAACTCTGACTGGATAACGTGCAGTCTCAGCAATCTGTTCCATGCATACATCTTCCACAGATTCTTCTGCCACCTCAGCTGCTGATGTCCAGGAAAACCCTATTTTTGTTGTGCATTTGGAGTCAGTCTCTGATTATACCATGGACGGATTTGGTCTTGAAGGCACCTCATCAGCTGACCCTCCAGGGTTCTCGCTCTCCAGGACGCTGGACCAGTTTCTCAATGAGTGTAGCTGGGATTAATGTACTCTGACATACATTGCATCCGATTCTGGGAGGCTCCGGTCTCTGCCGATTTTAGTATTACAGTCTTTTTCCTCAATGACGTGACAATATCGGTTACTCACCTGAGGCCTTTATGAAGGTGGATGGAAAATTAATTCAAGATCTTCGTCCCGACCTTTTCCTGCATTGGAGTCTGCCCCTCAAGAGGAGAATGAACAGGAGTTGCCAGTGATCTCCCTTCCCCATAACCACTTGTCTCCTCAGCGACATCGCTCTTCTCACTGTTGTAAAGACAGACGCCCGCCCGCTAATCCTGTTTCCGGTCCTCCAGAGATTAGTCTGGTCAGCAAGTCTTCTACACAGTGTTGAAATTAATATGGGCCTGCTCCTGTCCATTTGTCACAGCCCGTCTCACCCCAGTTCAAGATTTGGTAGTAAAGGAGAAACAATTATCAGAGGCAAACATTTAAAATATGCATATTTATTTTATTTGGAATTCCAAAGAGACAAAGAAAAACTTACAAGCTTAGTTTCAGTATGTTACCAACGTCCTTCTCCCAGCCATTGTAAGCTCTTTGTCTGCCCTCATTTTCAATAACCCATCTTTTATCAGACTGACCAGCCCCTCCCGATTAGTTTGTGGTTTGTGGGCACAGACACTGTGGCTCCAGGTTATTTCTGCTCCCAAAACAAGGAGACTATTCTCTCGAAGATCTTTATGAAGTAAGGCTGATTTAGCACCCAGATGTCCTATCAGGGGGTCAACCCAGATGACCTCAAGAACCATAAAATAGCTTTTAGACCTTAAAACAAACACCCTGTGAGCTGTGTGTTTTCTGCCTCAGAGGGGAGACACAGTTTAGAGACCAGAAGTACCTCTTATTATTTTCCATAAAAATGCTTGATTAATATAACAACTAATGATATTTTTCCATAACAATTCCCTCTGTTTTGATCTCAAAACAAGAGATCAAATTTAAAACTGAGCAAAAACCAATTTAATTTCACGAGCCCCTCAAGCAAAGCGTAAATGATGAGATGGAACTTTTCTAATTCACGCTTCCCTCTGTAAGTGATTAATGGACCATAAGAGAGCAGAAACCTAAGACCCAAATTAAATAATATGCATACCTATGTTGACGCCGAATTAATTTCGAATTTTTTCCCTTAAGAGTAAGGTATCCCAACCTATAAACTGAAAAGTTACTCAGCTATTTGAATCCTAAAAATATACTAGAACCAATAAAAGAAAGCACCTTCGTCAGTGATGTGTTATTCCATTATATCTGTGCAACTATCAAGAAACGTTTAATCTCATACCTGAAGAGGGGTTCTTATTTCCTAAACTGAAAGATTTCCTTCTGAATATATGATCCACCATGTAATTATTAATTCAGTTAACACGTCCAATCCGATCAAACGAGAATACCACAGAATAAAAACCAAATTATTATGCAACACACAACCAAAATCCCGACATGACTTGTAATCAACATCTTAAAAATATTGAATTATAAGACCAATTCAGTGATTACAAAATTCTCTTTCTTCTCTTTTTTTAATATGTTCAATTGTTCATGATGTCTTCTGCTTTCTCCCAGACTGTCACGATTTGGGTTTTGTCTTGGTTTATGTTATCAGATTTATTAGTTAAGTTTCTGATTTTGGGGTCTTGTTTGGTTTTGATTTAGACATGTTTTTCTGTTTAGGTTACCTGTTTTCCACCTGTCACTTTATCAGCTCTGTTCGGTCTCCCCTCAGCAATCTGTCAGCTTTCTTGCCTTGATTAGATCCACCTGCTCACTTATAATTAGCCTTCACTCCTGTTCACCTGCTCACTCCCCTATATAGTCCTGCCACAAACCTCTGCTATCTGCCAGATCATTTAACGAGCCACGGTGAGTTTAGTTCCAGCATTCTTTATTCTGATTGACCTGTTGACGATAACCCGAGAGCCTTTTTGATTCTGAGCCAGCCTGTTCCCTGATCTGTTTTTCCTGCCCTGTCTGACTGATTTACCGGTTTACCGACTAGTTTCTGTCCTATGGTTATCCGAGCTTGCTTTGCCCTGTCTGTACCTCTGCCTATTTTGGACTGCTTTTTGTGTACCGGATTTTGGACTGCCCTTTTGACTATTGAGCCCGCCTGTTCCTGTTTTCATTATTAAAATCCTGTTTTTTGCCTTAACCTCACTTGTTGGGTTTGAATACTGGGTTTGCCTGATTCACGATCATAACAGAATGATCTGGCCCAACTAAAACCTATCGCCCAACAAGTTTTTTGAAGTTTTTTTTTTTTCCCCTCCACACGCTATGGCTTGGGAGGGTTCCAGATTGGCGTTCTGTCCCCCTGGTATCGGTCCCAGACGCCATCTCTCCAGCAGCCGCAGCAGCAGTAACCCGCTGCCTGCTCCGAGTTTACGATTGGGAGGGCTCTTTGTCACAAATTCAGATTCAACTCAGAATAGAAGGGATCACTCACCCAGCGACACCGCTGTCGGCTCTGCCCATGGGTTTTATCCAGAACCAACTTTGTTTATGGAGGTCGAAGCGGAGGTGGTGCGGGATCTTCGCCCGGATCTTTTTTTCTCTCTCCCTCCAGAGGAGGAGATGCAGGGAACGCTGTGGGCTCCACCGATCCCGGCTCTACCGACAGGATCAAACCTCCAGCAAGTCCTGCCGTCCCGCCGTCGGAGGAGGGGACGGAAACCTGTGGGTCGCTCCTTCACCCGTTCTGTTCGGCCGACAAGCGAGTCAGTACCGCGCCCGTCCGTTGCCACTTCCTGCCCAGTGGATCGGAGTCCGGTGCTTCCCAGAGCTGAGCAGCCCACAGCGCCTCCTGTTGGCGCCCGTGATGCTGAGGATCTGGCTCTGGAGGACCAGTTAAGAGCTTTTGCCCCTATTATTAAAGACCTTAGGGAGGCTCTTTTCTGCCAGTATTCAGAGGAGCTGGAGGCAAAATTAAAGGAGGTCGAGGGGCACTATAGAGCGGCTCTCCAAGGTTTCTATAGTGGACTCAATCCTGTCCCCAAGGGTCCAGCCGACGCCCCGGCACCTGCACCTGTCCCAGAGGACCCGCCTCCTACCTCAACTCCAGAGCCGGCCTCCGGCAGCTATAAGGCAGCACTGTCTGCGCAGCCGGCCCAAGACGCTGTAACCCCGGAGGGTCCGCAGCCGGCCCAAGACGCTGCAACCCCGGAGGCTCCGCAGCCGGTCCAAGACGCTGCAACCCCGGAGGCTCCGCAGCCGGTCCGAGACGCTGCAACCCCGGAGGGTCCGCAGCCGGCCCGAGACGCTGCAACCCAGGAGGGTCCGCAGCCGGCCCGAGACGCTGCAACCCAGGAGGGTCCGCAGCCGGCCCGAGACGCTGCAACCCAGGGGGGTCCGCCGCCGGCCCGCGACGTGGGAACCCAGGAGGGTCCGCCGCCGGTCTGCGACGTGGGAACCCAGGAGGGTCCGCCGCCAGTCTGCGACGTGGGAACCCAGGAGGGTCCGCCGCCAGTCTGCGACGTGGGAACCCAGGAGGGTCCGCCGCCAGTCTGCGACGTGGGAACCCAGGAGGGTCCGCCGCCAGTCTGCGACGTGGGAACCCAGGAGGGTTCGCCGCCAGTATGCGACGTGGGAACCCAGGAGGGTCTACCACAGGCCCACGATGAGGGGGTTCAGACGAGCCCTCTTTCAGGCCGCAACTCGGGGGCTCATCGGGACACTGGGCGCCGTGGCCCTCGCCCAGACGACAAGCGGCGCCGGGGCCCTCGCCCAGACGACAAGCGGCGTCGTGGCCCTCGCCCGAACGACAAGCTCCGTCGGGGGCCTCGCCGAGAAGACAAGCACCCAGAGCCCCATGGAGACTTAGAGGCCCCTGGACCTCTTCGGAAGCTCTTACCCCCTCATCTTTGGCTTGACAGCCAATTTCCCAAGTGGCTGACCAAACTATCTTTGTCGGAGGTTCTGGAAGGGTTATTGATGAGGTTCTGGGTGTTAAAGGGTCTGGGAGCATCTGAAGTCTGTAGCCCGGGGCCTCCTGAACCTGAAGTCTGTAGTCCGGGGCCTCCTGAACCTGAAGCCTGTAGCCCGGGGTCTCCTGAACCGGAAGCCTGTAGCCAGGCCCCGTCGGAACCTGAACTCTGTAGCCAGGCTCCTCCTGAACTCTGTAGCCAGGCTCCTCCTGAACTCTGTAGCCAGGCTCCTCCTGAACTCTGTAGCCAGGCTCCTCCTGAACTCTGTAGCCAGGCTCCTCCTGAACTCTTTAGCCAGGCCTCTCTTCTAGCTCTTAGTCCGGCGTTGTCTCCAGCCTTTAGTCCGGCGGCAGGTTCTGTTCTTTCTCTCTCCAGACGTCGGTTCCTGAGGGTCCGGTTCTACCGACGGTCCCCGAGGTTGCTGCTCGGCCGCCGGCCTATGAGAGACCTGCTCCGCCGCCGGCCTATGAGAGACCTGCTCCGCCACCGGCCGCCGGACATCTTTGCTAACCGGGGCCGTCCTTCAGGACACCCGCCGGATTACCTGTCTCACAGGGGTCGTCCGCCGGAGAACCTGACACGCCTAGGACGTCCGCCGGAGAACCTGACACGCCTAGGACGTCCGCCGGAGAACCTGACACGCCTAGGACGTCCGCCGGAGAACCTGACACGCCGAGGACGTCCGCCGGAGAACCTGACACGCCGAGGACGTCCGCCGGAGAACCTGACACGCCGAGGACGTCCGCCGGAGAACCTGACACGCCGAGACCGTCCTTCGGGACGTCCGCCGGAGAACCTGACACGCCGAGACCGTCCTTCGGGACATCCACCGGACAACCTGACACGCCGAGGCCGTCCTTCGGGACGTCCGCCGAACAACCTGACACACCGAGGCCGTCCTTCGGGACGTCCGCCGGACAACCTGACTCGTCGGGGCCGTCCTCCTGGACGACCGCCTGAGAACCTGACTCGTCGGGGCCGTCCTCCTGGACGACCGCCTGAGAACCTGACTCGTCGGGGCCGTCCTCCTGGACGACCGCCTGAGAACCTGACTCGTCGGGGCCGTCCTCCTGGACGACCGCCTGAGAACCTGACTCGTCGGGGCCGTCCTCCTGGACGCCCGCCTGAGAACTTGACTCGTCTTGTTTTGTTTGAGTTTTTATTTGGACATTTATTTGATTCTAGCCCTCCATCCTGTACCTCCCTCCACCCACCCGAGCTAGTCTGTTTTGTTTCTGAGGCCGTCTGGAATCCGGCCTTGAGGAGGGGGTTCTGTCACGATTTGGGTTTTGTCTTGGTTTATGTTATCAGATTTATTAGTTAAGTTTCTGATTTTGGGGTCTTGTTTGGTTTTGATTTAGACATGTTTTTCTGTTTAGGTTACCTGTTTTCCACCTGTCACTTTATCAGCTCTGTTCGGTCTCCCCTCAGCAATCTGTCAGCTTTCTTGCCTTGATTAGATCCACCTGCTCACTTATAATTAGCCTTCACTCCTGTTCACCTGCTCACTCCCCTATATAGTCCTGCCACAAACCTCTGCTATCTGCCAGATCATTTAACGAGCCACGGTGAGTTTAGTTCCAGCATTCTTTATTCTGATTGACCTGTTGACGATAACCCGAGAGCCTTTTTGATTCTGAGCCAGCCTGTTCCCTGATCTGTTTTTCCTGCCCTGTCTGACTGATTTACCGGTTTACCGACTAGTTTCTGTCCTATGGTTATCCGAGCTTGCTTTGCCCTGTCTGTACCTCTGCCTATTTTGGACTGCTTTTTGTGTACCGGATTTTGGACTGCCCTTTTGACTATTGAGCCCGCCTGTTCCTGTTTTCATTATTAAAATCCTGTTTTTTGCCTTAACCTCACTTGTTGGGTTTGAATACTGGGTTTGCCTGATTCACGATCATAACACAGACATCCTCTTTTCTTTAAAAAAATTATGGTTTATAGAGTCACTTGGTGCACCCGCAATAAATCTTCCTGATAAATCTTCAACACACACCAGATAGACTATCTGTGGTGTCAAGAACCAAAGGGTTTTATTCTGACCCTTCACCTGGTTCTGCTTATGGCTGACTGAGCACAAACAGCTGACGTCCTCCATTAGGCCTTCCTGGTCCTCCTTCAGCGACCTCTGGAATTCAGAATCAGACATACTTTAATAATCCCAGAGGGAAATTACTTTTGTTACACGCTCCAGATATACAAACATTTTTATATATATATTTACAACATTCCACACAAAGTAATATAAACATAAACACATATAAGTCAATATATACATACATGTATATATATATATATACATATGTATAACTATAGATCCAAATAAAGTGATAGTGACTTGTGCAAGAACGGTGCAAAGAATGCATAAATGTCAGTTATAGTGGGTGGGTGTCTGAATCATTGAGGGAGGCGTTGTAAAGATTGATGACCACAGGCAGGAATGATTTCCTGTGGCGCTCTGTGGTGCATCTGGGTAAGAGGAGTCTTCTGCTGAAGGAGCTCCTCTGCTGGGCCAGTGTGTCATGGAGAGGGTGTGAAACATTGGAATTCCGGCCCTGGCTCACACTGGCTCCGCTGAAACCACGTCTCCACTCCTCCTTTCAACCTCTTTCACCTTCCTTGGGACCTTTCTGTATTCTGGTGTAAGCCTCCAAGACAGTCTGTAACTAAAAGCCAATCTTTATATGTCAAATTTTACGAGTCACCTGTGGATCCTGGTGGTCGGGTCCCGAAAAAGTTCTTCCAGTCTCTGACTCGTAGGAAGTGTATCCTGTAGTGGAATTAACTGAAAACTCCAATTGGCATCACAGCAAGAGGAGAAACATCAAAATTCAGCCCATATTAATTTAGTCTGTGCACAGATTTTAGCCAAATGTTTTTTCAGGTTTAAATTAAGCCTTTCCTCTTTCCCTGTGACTGGGGATGATGCATCATACCAAACCTATATTTGTGTCCTAAGCTGGACACCATCCAGTGCAGGTCCTGATTCTTGAAGTGGGTTCTATTATCTGTCTTCATCTTGTCAGGGAACCTATGTCATCCACACACACATACAAGTACTTAAAAAAACTCTGAAAGGGATCACCATGTCCATGGAATCAAGAATTATTTCTCTCTGGTTTACAATCAAAGTACATTTTTCCTGTAACAATGTCAGAATCTTATTTGAATTAAAGTGACCACACATCGTACCACTTTACATTTCACCATGTTGGACCTAACTGGATGCGACCACTTCTTCAAGTTCTCTAACATCTGCCATAGGCACCATCATTATGTCAAAAATCCTGCACTGACCCCTTATCATTTGACATGCACTGTTTTTTCCACACATACTGAATCCATATACACATTCATTTATCTTTCTATCAACTTGTTACAAATCCTGATCCTGCTAGTTCCAACACGATGCATGCGGCTTTCAATCCTTGATTGTCCTGTCTGAAACAACAACCATCTTTCTAAACTACTACCTCACCTGGGGGCCTTCAATAGAACTAGCTTCCAATTCTGATCTCACCTTTTCCATCCCAGACACCAGCTGCTCACACTAATGGAATCATGCTATCTGCATTATGGTGATGTTTTTCTATGTTATCTAGCATTACTGATATGTACATTAACACCCTTCTCTGTCCCCCTTATCCTGAAACAAAACTCCATTAACTGCTAGTTTTGTTACAGAAACATCAATGAAAAATAGTAAAAAGTTGTCAGGGAGAGTCCATCCAACTGCAGATACTAATCTTTCTGAAAGTAGGACAAAGGCTTCCTCAGCTCCCTGAATCCAAATCAAAACGTTATTCAATTTTATCATACCTTGTATCTTCATGAGGTCCCTCAAAGATTGTGTGCGATCAATGTACCCGGAATGTAGTTGCGATTGTAGCCAGTTAGTCTCTTTCACACGCTGCAGTTTGGCTTTGTTAGGATGCTCTGTTTGTAGCTAGAGTATATACTGGTTGTTCCTGTGGAAATAACACAGCCCAGAAAAGACATGTTTCCTGGCAACTTACAATTTATCTTTACTGACCTTAAAACCATGTTGATGAAGATGTCTCAAAACTAACTTTGTGTCCTGAAGACAGATCTCAGCGGAGAGAAGCCAACCACAGGCCATTAACATACTGAATTAGGGTGGTGTTTCTGGGCAGAGGACATGTCTGTAAAACATCTTTTATAACCTGATTAAAAAATACCTGGTGATAGAGCAAATCCTGGTGGCCGTCTGGTGTAGCGTAGCTTGCAACCTCTATAAATACATTAAAAAATATCTCTGCATTATTCAGCCAATGGGAGATAGCATAACAGATTTGTAAAATCAATGCATGTGTACCACTGATGCGAAGGCTCCAAACTGGAATTGGCCACTTATGGATTAAGCACAGTGTAGATATTTTGTTTTTAAAAACAGAATTTTTAGCTCTAAGATTATGTGTAATGCAATCTCTACCAACACCTTCCTTTCTACTGGAAGACTAAGTGCATTCCAGGCTGGAGCAGAGGGTCTTAAAACTCCAGCTACAAGGAAACCTGCACTTATATCAGCACCTCTGCTCAAGATTTATGGCAGCACTAGTTAAGCCAGACCACTAGTTAACCCAGACAGCAGACTCAATAGTGACCTTAAATGTAACTGGAGCACATGAAAGTAATCCCACCCCAGTGGACTTTCTTCCCATAATTTGATGGGAAAGTTTACTTCTGCTGATTTAGGATGATCAGTACGTTCCTGGCCAAAATAACAAATCAAAACTCATTTTTTAAAAAGAAACATCACAGACAGTTTAATAGGTATTAGTATATTTTCAAAACAGTAAACCTGCACGCTGGTAGGAGCCCAATCAGTTGCCTGCCTTTGCCTGGTGCTCAAAATAGAGAGAAAGAGAAATATGAGGAAACGTTTCATCTTACACCATATACCATTATAGTTGTTCAGCAGTAGCATCACTGCAACTGTCACACGCTCAGGTGTCACATTCATATTCCTAGAACTGACTGTCTGTGTTTTACCTTAAAGATTCTTGTTACCAGTCTGTATGGTTCCTGTCATAGAACAGAGTGACATGTGGCAAGTCAGGTGAGGGCAAGTAGGAACTTAGACGTTGCATTCAAGACTTCCGTAGCTACAACACTGAGAGAGCACCAGGTGCAGCAGGCCCTGTTCACAGTCCCCAATAGATGTCAGTAATTCTTCCCCCACATGTTGCAACGGCAGACGCTGTTATTTCTCTGAGAAGCATCTCAGTGACAAAGTCTTAGTCCACAACTCAGAAGCTGATGGAATATGTGGCCCCGGTGTGTACTGAAAGTTCATGCAGTCATTTCCCACTTTCGGTGGCAGCACAGGATCTGCAGTGCTCATGCTGTTCAGTCATCCTCCTCAGGGGTGTATCAATATTGTCCATAGGGAGAGTTATCCCCTTGCTCAGGTACTGACCTTGTGGAGGTGGGGTCATGTTAGGATTTGGTGGCACCGTGCCAGGCTGACCTGCCGATGGGATGAAACAGCCCACAATCACGTGCCCAATGTCCAGGGTAACCACAGTTGTAGCAGATGTCGGTGGGTGCTCTCAAAGGTCCGCCATATCCGCCTCGTCCTCTCGGCCCTCTGTTCCATCCTTCACGCCCACACTGACCACCACACTGCCACCTGCTTCCACGTCCAGGACCAACAGACCTGTAATTATATGGAGGATAGAAAGAAGAAGGAGGCAAGCCTCCTCCTTGGAATGAATTAGACTTAGGTGAGACCGTCGGGGTTGG
This sequence comes from Fundulus diaphanus, assembly GCA_037039145.1. Classification (NCBI taxonomy): domain Eukaryota; kingdom Metazoa; phylum Chordata; class Actinopteri; order Cyprinodontiformes; family Fundulidae; genus Fundulus; species Fundulus diaphanus. The sequence continues at coordinate 8,590,801 of CM073139.1, forward strand.
AGCTCCATGAGATGCAACTGCTGATACCTTCATATGTTCAGTCTTTTGCTTTCTCTTACTCACTTTCTGTTTTGCTTCCGGTAACTGTAATTTTAAGAATTGGTGTTGTAATTCCTGGTTTTCTTGCTTTTTCTTCCTCCGCATTTTGAGCCACATGCAAATAGTGTACCAAATGTTTTTCCCAGCAAGCATATTCACAACCAGGCATATCAGGATTTAATTTCATCTGTTGAGATACTGAAGAGGGTACACCTTTTAACACTACTTCTCTAAATAATTCACCCATATTGGACCCATCTTCTTTAGGATCTACACCTGTGTGTTTGATCCATTTTTCTGCGGCCTGATTTATGTATTTCTTCGGTTGCTGTTGTGGGTCCAGCAATATCAATTTCCATAGTAAAACGATGCAAGCCATTAACATTTGTCATAAATGCTTACAACAGCCAGACCGGGCTGTTGAATTAGCGATGTGGGAATCTGCTTCCCCTGGCCAGAGAAGACATTACCAGAAAGAGGCCTCAGCTTCTCCAGATGTCACCCCGTCCTCATCACCCATTCCTGTTGGGTCTGCGTCTTCGTCAGCCACTGGGGAGCCATCCAGCACCTCTACCCAGTCCTACAGGGTCAGCCTCTTCTCCCTCGGCCATCGTTTCTTTTTGCACTCCTCCCGTCGATTCCTCTGACAAGATGCACGACGAGAAGATAAGATCTTTAGCTCCAGTTATCAAGAGGCTGAGAGAGGTTTTATTCTACTGTTATTCACCCGTGTTGGAGAAAAAGTTGGAGAAAGACTATAGAGCTGCATTAGAAGTTTTTTACCACCAACCAGCATCACCCGTCATTCTACCACCAGGTCTACCTCGAGATCTACCACCAGGGGTCAGCCTAAGACCAGTATTCAGGTCATAGAACCAGTCCACATCAGTGAGGACACTTCTGATCCCATCTACGTCAGAGAGGATGGTTCTGAACCTGTCCACGTCAGTGATGATGCTTCTGTCTCCGATGTTCCGACTGATGCCTTGGTTCATGCCTTTGCTCAAGGGTCCTACGAGGAAGGGGTCCAGGTGGATTTGCCTTCAGTCTTCGCTCCAGAGTTCTGCGAGGGTGTGGTCCAGGTGGATCCACTTCCAGATAATGCTCCAGAGTTCCTCGAGGAGGGGATCCAAATGGATCCACCTCCAGTTTGTGAACCAGTACTAGTTGAGATGTGGGTCCACGGGGACTTGTCTCTATAGTTTATGTGTCAGTGTCCATTGAACAGGACATTAACACACTGACCGGGTTCCATTCCCAAGAAGGTCAATGAGGCCTCTCAGGTTGGCCTGCCAGCCGTTGCTGAGGTTCGCCGACAGTTCACCCAATGACCTCAGCATCCAGGGCCTCGTTGAGATGGCAAGCATCCAGGGCCACATCGAGACGCCAAGCATCCAGGGCCCCATGGTTTTAAGGTCCCTAGGTTGTTGCAGTAGTTCATGCATTTAGAGTTGCTGACTTGGGTTCCAGAGCTGCTGCACAACAAGTCACTTCCTGAGTTACTGCATGTGATTCTGTTACCAGAGCTCCTGCGAGGTCTGCTGCAGAGGTTCCTGGGCACCACGCTTCTGGGTGCTCCTGACCTCAAGCTTCTGGTCATGTCGGAGCCCAAGCTTCAGGACCTGTTGGACCCCAAGCATCAGGACACATCTGATGCCAAGCTACAGGTCCCGCCTGAAGGCCAGCTTCTGATAAATTGCTTCTCAATCTTCAGAGGTATTCTTCTGAGTCCTCGCTATTGTTGACGCCTGCCAAGAGCCCTGCACCGTTGTTGATGCCCGCCAAGTGCCCTGCACCATCATTGATGCCTGCCAAGTGACCTTCTGTGTCGCCGGCTTCCAAGGGTCCTGCTCCGCCAGAGCAGAGGTGCCTAACCATTCGATCACAATCGACAACTCGAGCATGGGCCAGGTTAGACATGCAATGCTACCAATACAAAATGATTGATAATGTGTAGCACTCTAGTTCTACACGTTATCAATTTGGGACTGCTCCATTTGAATCCATTTGGGGAAAGAAGGGCATTTCAGCAGAACTCTATTAGCTGATTGGTCGAAGCGACCAATCAGCTAATGCTCCGGTATGTGCTGGAGCAATATGATTGGGACAACCATTTTTGGTTGGGACACAAACGGTTGAAGTACGAGATGGATTCTCATGTGTTTGTGAACGCACAAATACCACGAGAAATCATCTTGCAGGTAAGGTTACCAGCTTACCAGTGGCAGAAAAAGATTTTTAATTAAGTTAGGTTTATTTTGTTCTGAAACATCAAACACATCTGAAAAAAATAAACTTTGCTCTGTAAATTATTTACCATAAATGTTGCGCAATGGCATTACTAAATAAAAAGAGACAAACTTGGACAAGACAAGCAGCACATTTACTCCTTTTCCTGTTACATACTGTTAAGAAACATTACAGAAAACTTATGATGTCTGCATTATGTGACATAACATTACCATAACAGCCATTTGTTTACACAATGGTATCTAAAAGTGGACAACAATAATCATTTATTCATATGATTCATATGACAGTTACCATCTTACATTTAGTCCTGATCAAAGATTATATCTTAAAGATGAAATATTGTGCTTCATTTTAAACTAGGTAGGATAGGAAACATGTTTGTAACAATGAGCTGTAACAAAACTCAGATGTTGTGTTTAACACAGTTAAACACAACATCTGAGTTTTTAATTCAGTTTATTTTGGTTATTTAAATGCAGGAGATTTGTTTTGGGTGGGGTTTTCTTTACCAGGCCTCATCTTGATATTTCTGTAAAAAGGTTGATTGATTTCAGTATTTAACTATTTGTTTAAACTATAATTGCATAAAATGAAAACATATAGTAAACTATGAAAGTTCAGTTTGTGAATACTCACTTCTGCAAATTTCTCTCCCTCACCAGGTGTGCACAGGCAAAACATTTCCTGAGGGCTTTAGCACAGTCTTGGGACTGTACCATCAGGGAGTGGAAAGGAGGGTTTGGTTACACAAGATGCGTCTGGCCCTTCATTGGACTCATTCTGAGTAAATTGAGTCCAAATCCTGTAGACGGCATCCCACAATTCCCTGCACTGTTCTCACCACCCGTGCTGAGTCCTTCCTCTCCTGAACTGTGCAGCTCCCATACCATACAGTTATGCTGATACTTAACACTCTCTCTGTGGTAGCTCAGTAGAAATTCTTTAGAAGTTTAGTGGAATGTCGAGACCTTTTCAGTTTCCTGAGGAAGCAGAGCCATCATTGGGCCTTCTTCACCAGGTGGGAGCTGTTCACAGTCCAGGAGAGGTCGGAGAAGATGTGAATGCCCAGGAATCTAATGCTGTCTCTACATAGAGGGGAAAGTGGTGGAGCGTGTTCAGTCCTTCTGGACCGCCTATGTTGTATTATTACCTCCTTGGTCTTACTAGTGTTCAGGATCAGGTTGTTCCTGTCCACTGTGTGAGATTGTCGATCTCAATTCAATTCAATTCAATTTTATTTATATAGCAATTCAATTCAATTCAATTTTATTTATGAAACATGTCATCTCAAGGCACTTCAAATTCAATCATATTATACAGATTGGGTCAGATTATACAGATTGGTCAAAAATGTCCTATATAAGGGAACCCAGTTGATTGCATCAAAGTCCCGACAAGCAGCATTCACTCCTGGAGAAGCGTAGAGCCACAGGGAGAGTCGTCTGCATTGTCCATGGCTTTGCAGCAATCCCTCATACTGAGCAAGCATGAAGCGACAGCGGAAAGAAAAACTCCCCATTAACGGGAAGGAAAACCTCCAGCAGAACCGGGCTCAGTATGAACGGTCATCTGCCTTGACCGACTGGGGGTTAGAGAAGACAGAGTAGAGACACAACAAGACAGACAAAAAAGCACAGAAGCACACATTGATCCAGTAATCTGTTCTACATTAGATGGTAATAGCGGGTGATCTGTCTTCCCTGGATGATGTTACAGCTAACAGAACGCCAGACCAGGTGTACCTACTATGAAGAAAAAAAAGAGAGAGAACAAAAAGTTAAAAGCTGAAATGACAACAGTCATTTCAATGCAATGCAATGCAAAACAAGTGCAACAACAGTAGAACTCAGGCTACTGGAGGACATCAGGGCCTATTTTTCTCACTCTACTAAGCCTATAGCAGCATAACTACAGAGGTAGCTCAGGGTAACATGAGCCACTCTAACTATAAGCTTTGTCAAAAAAGAAAGTATTAAGATTAGTTTTAAAAGTAGACAGGGTGTCTGCCTCACGGACCAAAACTGGGAGTTGGTTCCACAGGAGAGGAGCCTGATAGCTAAAGGATCTGCCTCCCATTCTGGTTATAGAGACTCTAGGAACCACCAGCAGACCTGCAGTCTGAGAGCGAAGTGCTCTGTTAGGAACATACGGGGTAATCAGAGCTCTGATATATGATGGAGCTTGATTATTAAGGGCTTTATGAGTTAGAAGAAAAATTTTCAATTACATTCTTGATTTAACAGGAAGCCAATGAAGGGAAGCTAAGATTGGTGAAATATGATCCCTCTTGTTGATTTTCATCAGAACTCTTGCTGCAGCATTTTGGATCAGCTGAAGACTTTGAACTGCATTTAGTGGACCTCATCCGTGTAGTGGGACTCATCAGTGTTGGAGATGAGATCCACTACAGTGATGTTGTCCACAAACTTCACCACTGTGTTTGTGGGGTGGACAGCAGAACAGTGCTGGGTGAAAAGGGTGAAGAGAGCAGGGCTGAGGACACAACCCTGCGGCATTCCTGTGTTGAGGATCAGTGGAGCAGATGTGTGTTTCCCTATCCTCACCACCTGGGGCCTGTTGGTGATGAAGTCACTGATCCAGGAGCAGAGAGGTGTGGGTAATTCCATATTGTGGAGCTTCAGAGCCAGCATGTCTGGGAGCATGGTGTTGAATGCTCAGATGAAGTCCATGAAAAGCATCCTAACATAGGTGTTGGGATGCTGCAGATGAGTCAGAGCTGAGTGCAGTGCTAACGAGACGGCATCCTCTGTGGAGCACTTCTCCCTGTAGGCAAACTGCAGGCTGTCCAGGTCAGCAGGGATGGTGTCCTTGATGTATTTTAGGAGGATCCTCTTGAAGCACTTCATGATGATGAGGGTCAGAGCGATAGTACAATAATCATTGAGGCAGGTGATGATTGCTTTCTTGGGGAAAGGCATGATAAAGGATGATTAAAAGTGGGACAGGCAGGAATCCTTGAGAGCTGCAGGGAGAGATTGAAGATGTCCAGAAAGACCCCTGCTAGCTGGTCACCACACAATTTAAGCGTCCGAGCTGTCACCATGTCTGGACCTGCAGCCCTGTGACCTCTTCCCTTTTTTGGGGAAGAGGTCACTTGGTGGCGCTGCAGGATGAGAGGCTGATGGTGCTCCTCTGGCTGGGGAAGATGTTCAGGCTCCCTGCTGCTTGGAGAGTTAAAGTGTGCAAAGACGCTGTTTAAGGTGTCAGGGAGAGGTCATTGCTGATCTGCTGGTCACTGCGCTTATAGTCCGTGATGTTTCTGATGCCTTTCCACATGCCGTGTGGATTGTTGCTGCTGAAGTGGTCCTCAATGCGCTGTTTGTACCTTTGCTTGGCCTTCTGGGTGCCTTTTTTAAGTTAACTTCTAGCCCTGCTGTAAGCCAGTCTGTCTACAGATCTGAACGTTGCATTCTGGGCCACCAGCAGGGACGGCACCAAGCTGTCCACCCATGGTTTCTGGTAAAGAAACACTCCAATTGTTTTTGTGGGTAGGACAGCATCAGTGCAGAAATGAATGTAAGAAAGCACTGATGATGTGTAGCTTTCTAAGTCAGTGCCCTCTTTAAATACATCCCTATCAATGTTTCCAAAACAGTCCTGGAGAGCTGAGCAGGCCTCTTCTGTCCAAACCTGAACAGTTTTTATCGCCAGTCTGGTTCTGCAGATCAGTGGCTGATTTGCAGAACCTGGAATCAGGCAGGAATCAGCTCTACAGAGATGTGATTTATGAACTTAAGTGAGGGGCTCCAACAGCCTTGTATGCTCCTGGGATATTGCAGTAAACTTGGTCTAATGTATTACTGTCTCTAGTCGGGAACTTAATGAATTTATGGAACTTGGGGAGCACAGCCTTTAAATTAGCATGGTTAAAGTCCCCAGCAACGCTCACAGCCGCATCTGGGTTATTGTTCATTTGGCTGGTAACAAAGCAGTAAAGCTGCTAACTTAGCATTAGCTTTTGGCTGGATGTATATTGCAATGATTATCACAGAGCTGAGCTCTCTAGCCAGTTTAAATGGTCTGCACTTAACTGCAAGGTATTCCAGGTCAGGTGAACAGAAGGTTCCGATGGTCTTTGCTGTTGTGCACCAGGTGTTGTGAATAGAGATCGCCAGTCCTCCTCCTCTGCTTTTTACCGCAGCTGCCATTCGATCAGCCCTGAACAGCGTGTGCTGATCAAACTGTGGCACCTCATCGGGGAGGCTGCCATCTAACCATGATTCTGTGAAAATCGCTACACAGCTGTCCATCTTACGTGCAGCGTTTCTTAACCCGATCTCGTCAAGTTTGGCCAGAATGAGGCTTGGAAGTGTTGGTCTGTATGGGTTAGCTTTTAGCCGAGTCAGCAGGCCTACCTCGGCATCTCATTCTTTGCTTACCCTGATTCCTGGGCCTCTAAAGAGGATAGAGTGGAGCATCTGTTGTCCGTTGCAGATAAGGATAAATAAAGTGCAGTTTCGATGGTCGGTAAGATTTGTGCACTCCGAGGCTGGATTGCAGTTCCAACAGCTCATCTCTCTCGTATTATATTACAGCTTGGAGTGGTGATAACATGAATAAGAACACAAAAACAAACAAAATAAGCTGGAGCGCCTTGGCTGCTGCAGAGTCCTGTGCCATCAGCTGAACTGCATATTGTTTAACTTTGATCCAGCACTAGAATTTGATTGTATATAATTGTATCATCAGGTATGATGATTTCAAATTTAAAAGTTCTCCATTTGAAATTGCTCAGTTTGTATTTTATTCAAATATCAAGCACGGTACTATTTTTACGATTGGTTCCTTATTTTTACGTTAGTGACCCGTAAACAGCCAATCATAGCCCTCAATTTCATATAGGTCAGTGAGGCTAATCACTGCTCACTCGACTGTTTGTCAATAAACATAGCGTCGGATTAAGCCGTCATCTTCAGGAGGAAATATACAACGCAGTAATGGTCTAAAATGCATCATGCACTTAGGTTCCGGAGCACAAAACCCTTGTGAACGCTTGACAGAGGTACGATGGGATACTTTTCGGAGGTGTGCCGGTGAATGGAAGACTACTCGTGAAGGTACGGAGTTGGACATTGTGAACAAGTACATGCCATATCTAGAAAAACTATTTGGTGATATCCCCCTTGATTTCGGATTTATGTTATCGACGTTTCATCGACCGAAAAAGGATAAGAAGTGCCATAAAAGGCGCATTGTAAAGTGAGACGTTGAGGTAACCACCATCCCCGATTGGAGACGAAGTGGCTTCTCCTCAGACGAAGAGGAAAAAGCTCGGCCATCATCCAAAAACCTCGAGCTCGACCACAGACTCGGCAAGCACCAGGAAGTCGTCCAATGTGCTACCTCCTGTTTGTCTAATCTGTAAAAAAGCAGACAAACACATCAAACACCAGAATAAGAGGGTCAAGGACAAACTAACTCAGGCTGAAACCAAAGATGCAGGTAGGCCTACACACAGTATTTTATTAATTTTTCATGCTATTATTAATTAGACCTGTCATCATGCATCATTGCATGGGAAGGTTTAAATTGAATTGAATTTCACTTTTCTTTCGTTGTTGTTTGTCTATTATGAAATTTTTTGTAGGCCAACCCAACACATACTATTTGGCTAATATTGGCTTGGTGCTGTTTTCAAAATATTCAACTTTGCAACATGATGATGGAATATAACTGAGCTGTGATATCTATTTAAAAAATATTGTTGCACTAGCAAAAGGCTTATTTGTTTATATAATATTTTGCAGGAGGCACATTCGTCAGAAAGATTGTGTAGCCAATAGAGGTTCGATATCACCAAAGTTGTTACCGTGATTGTACCAGATTCCGATCAAAGAAATAGGATTCTTCAACTTCAGATAGGTAAGAAAAGTAATGCTACTCTGCTCAGCAGGGGTGGCTAAATCTTATAATTTCCACTTGCCCTCTGGGCATGTTATGTAGTAAATATTTACTTGTCCTGTTACAAATTTGACTTGTCCTGTGTTCAAGTTGGATTTAATTGTTGTTAGATTTGATACAGGAAAGCCATTAACTACAAAGTAGGTTTTATTTGTCAGAGTCTACATGACCCTAGAAAAATGGATTTTGCCCGGCGGGCTAGTGAGCCACAATTTTCATTTGCCCTGACCAGAGTTTTATTTGTCCCGAGCATGTGATTTAGCCACCCCTGCCTCTGTAGAATATTCTTTTTTTTTTTCAGATAATTTTAGCAGCAGATCAATGTCTCTTTTGTACAGGCAGGCAACTTTCCCAGTTGACATTCTAAAAGCATTGTAATGAAAATGAACCACACTTTATTATACCTTTCATTTTGTCCCCTTCAGCATGAAGTCAACCAAAATTGGTGTTTACAGGAAATTCACTGATGAAGTAATCAGAAACAGAATAATTGAAGGACAGGAAATTATCAGGATGACCAAGCTTGTTCAATTATTTGTCAAATTTGTGAAAGTGGAAGAAGGTGTTACTATAAATGACTATAGGTAAGAAAAAAACAAATAACACAGTTGATATAATTGTACTTATACCAGATCAGTTAAACTAACTCTATACAGATAAGATTTCTTGTTGTCAAGACCATTCTCACATTTCCGTGAGTGTTACTGACATATATGTGTCCTGACAATTCAAATTGCCCTTACCGGTATTTGCTAATCACCTACCTTGAATCAATAGAAATCCCTGTGACCTAGCTATTTCATATTCAAGATTTTGTTAGCTGCATGTAGTGATTTTAGCTTTAGATATTTAGCTCACAGGTTTCCTTTTCATATATTATTTCAGAGCTGACCAACTGAAGTACTTTATCAGGAAAGACTCCCCTCAGCTACGGTTTCACAACCCAGGCCTAAGGAATATGAGTAAAATGGTGTTCACAGTCATTGGCCGCTCATAATCTGATGGACCAACTTCATACTAACAGTACATCTGAATCCAGCTCTTCGATACCTGCCAGTGAAATCGAGACGTCGGAGTGCCAGGAAGACATTTGCCGTTTTTAAAGAGAATGACGCCTTGTCCTTGGCTCTTCATCGTGGTCCATCTGTCAAACTTTTGCTGTCTCCACATGAAAGAAGTAATAATAATAATAATACATTTTATTTCAAGCGCCTTTCAAAACACTCAAGGACACTGTACAGGTAAAAACAATAAGTGGTAAAAGCAACATCGTCATAATTAAAAGAAACAACACAAACTAGACACAGAAAAGTAACAGAAAATCAAAATGAAAAGGCAATCTTGAACATGTGGGTTTTGAGTTTTGATTTGAACAAGGGTAAAGACTCGGTATTGCAGTTGTCAGGGGGGAGTGAATTCCAGAGTGTGGGAGCAGACCGAGAAAAAGCTCTGCTCCGCATGGTGCTAAGACGGGCGAAAGGAACAACAAGGTGAGTGGTAGAAGAGGATCTAAGTATGCGAGAGGGAGTTGAAATTTGAAGTCAATCAGAGAGATATGGAGGGGAGAGATTGTGAATAACTTTAAAAGTAAGTAGGAGGATTTTGAACTGAATTCTGAACTTGACAGGTAGCCAGTGGAGCTGCTGTAGGACTGGGGTGATGTGATGGAAAGAGGGGGTTCTAGAAATGATGTGAGCTGCTGAGTTTTGCACTGCCTGAAGCTTGTGAATGGATTTTTGAGGAAGACCGAAAAGAAGACCAGACTATGAAAAAGAGTGCAGGTGGAACCAGGGGAGAGAGAGGGGCGAAGGCGATTGATATTGCGTAAGTTAAAGTAAGCAGAGCGAGTAAGGTTGTTAATGTGAGAGGAGAAGGCCAACGTACTATCAAGGATGACACCCAGACTCTTGCCCTGAGGTGAGGGGGAAATTACGGTGTTGTCAAATGAAAGGGAGAAACTGTCAACTTAGGATAATGTAGTTTTGGTTCCCACTAGGAGGATTTCTGTCTTGTCATTATTCAATTTAAGAAAGTTGGAGGTGAACCAGGATTTTATTTCGGTTAAGCAGGAGATTAATGAAGGAGGTGGGAGTGAAGAGTTTGGCCTACAGGAAAGATAGAGCTGGGTGTCATCCGCATAACAGTGAAAATTAATGTTTAATTTGCTGAAGATATTGCCAAGAGGGAGCATGTAAATGATAAAGAGTAGGGCAATTAGCCTTGGGGAATACCAGTAACTGGAGAGGAGTTGGAACGATAGGACTTAATCTGAACAAACTGAGTACAGCCAGAAAGGTAGGAATGAAACCAGGCTAGGGGAGTATGAGTGATGCCAATTGTGCATAGTCGATGGAGTAGGGTAGAGTGGGAAACTGTGTCAAAGGCTGCGCTTAGATCAAGAAGAATGAGGATGGAAATTAGACCACAGTCAGCTGCTATTAAAAGATCATTGGTTATTTTTAAGAGGGCGGTTTCAGTGTTATGACGGGGACGGAAGCCAGACTGGGACTGTTCATTAAGGTTGTTGTAAGTTAAGTGAGAGTGAAGTTGAGAAGCGACTGTTTTTTCCAGTATGTTTGACATAAAAGGTAAGTTTGAAATCGGGCGGAGATTATTGTAGTTGTTGGGATCTAATCCAGGTTTCTTCACAATAGGAGTGATAATAGCAGTTTTGAAAAGAGAAGGAACAATTCCAGAACAAAGCGAGGAGTGGATGATGGCAGTTATGAACGGGAGGAGAGATTGAAGGCAGGATTTGACCAGGGCAGACGGAATGGGATCAAGTGGGCAGGTGGAAGATTTCGATTTGTTGATAAAATCAGAGATATTGGGGAGGGTTGGTAGAGGGTTGGTAGATATTTAACAATAAATATTGAACAAGCAAGGCTTATATAACTTAAAAGTGCAGGTGTGCAAAATTGAGTTACTAAAAATAATAATAAAACATATCAATGGCATATTAAATAAAATTTAAATAAAAATTGAATGCCTCCTTTCTGAGGTAAATGTCAAAATTAGCTTCGTACACAGGCTAATAAATTTGAAAATAAAATAACATAACAACTATGAATAAATCATTAAATAAACTATGAATAAACAATTTAGGCCTTGGAGTAACAAAAGAAGGTGCATAGAAAACTTATTTATTGCTCATTTTGCGACACACTGATCTACTTTGATGCGGCCAAGCCAGATACTTGGCATCTTTTCTTGGATGCCAGTTCATCAATGTCGGGGCTCAGGGTTTGAGCTGAGGAAACCTCCATTATCGAACAAAGGTGTTCGTAAGTCAGACGTCTCCTGTGAGACGTTTTCGTCATCTTCATTGAGGAGAAAAGTTGCTCACATAGGTAAGTGCTACCAAACATGGAGAGCAATTGAACAACTTCGGTGCGGAGCTGAAGCATCGTGTCAGGGATGAACTGTGGAAACTGTGCGGCCCCAACAGCATCAAACTTTGACTTCAGCGTTTCATCACACTGGAGTTCAATCAGCTCCATTTGGAGGTTGGTTGGTGCTTTTTCCACATCAACTGCGAAGGGATTACTGAGCAGTTCAAATCTAAGTTTCTGGACATCAAAGTCGCCAAATCGCCGGCTAAACTCAGCGCCGAGCACACTGAGTTTTTCAGCAAACTGTGCGCACACGGCGGTAGAGATCTGCGTTTTTATGGTTTGGCAGCAGGGGAAATGGCCAAAGTTTGCTTGTAGCATCTGATTCTCCCACAGGCAGATCTTAGTTTTAAAAGCTCTCACTGACGCATACATATCTGTGATGACGCGTCCCCGCCCTTGCAGCTGCAGGTTCAGCGCATCGAGGTGGCTTGAGATGTCACACAGAAAGGCAAGCTCACACAGAAACTTTTGCTCCTGGAGCTCTGTTGTGTCCTTCCCTTTGCTTTCCAGAAACTGACATATTTCTTCACGCAGTTCGAAAAATCTGTTGAGCACTTTTCCGCGGCTTAGCCATCTCACCTCTGTGTGATACGGCACATCTGTGTATTCTGAACCACACTCTTCCAGAAAAGACTTAAACTGGCGGTGATTGAGACCTTTGGCTCTTATGAAGTTAACAACTTGTGTTACTGTGGTCATACCATCCTCCGTCTTTAGCGCTTTACCACACAGGGATTCCTGATGTAAGATGCAGTGATAAACAGAAAGTTCACCTGCATAGTTCTCTTCTCGCATGTTTTCACGAATCCTGCCCACCAGTCCATTCTTTTTACCACTAATCGCTGGCGCACCATCAGTGGTTAATCCCACAAGTTTATCCCATGGCAGGTTTATTTCAGTTACACATTTGCAAACCTCCTCAAAGATTTATTTCCCTGTGGTTGTGCCATGCATGGATTTAAGTCCCAAAAGCTCCTCTGTAACACACAGTTTTGAGTCCACGCCGCGGACGAAGACTGACAGCTGCGCAGTATCAGACGCGTCAGTGCTCTCATCCACAGCCAGGGAAAAAGAAACAAAATCTTTTCCCTTCTCCATCAACTGGACATGTAGATTGGTGGCAAGCTCACATGTGCGCTCGGCTATTGTGTTTCTGTTCAGGCTTACATTTGCAAAAGCTTGCCTTTTCTCTGGGCACACTTGGTCACACACCTTCATCATGCACTTTTTTACAAACTTTCCCTCATTAAAGGGTCGGGCTGATTTGGCGATTTCTTCTGCCACGATATAACTTGCCTTTACAGCAGCTTCACTTTGTGTTGTGGCTTTTGTGAACATTTTCTGTTGTAAAACCAAACCTCTTTTCATCTCCTTTACTTTCTGGCTCCTTTGAGAGGGGTCCAAGTCCTTATATTTGTCCTGGTGTTTCATAGTGTCGTCTAATATTGTACTCCTTAGTTACTGACACATTGGCTCCACAAACAAGACAAACAGGTCTGTCGTTTACATATGTAAACAGATATTCTGTCTCCCACCTGTCCAGAAAAGTTCTATTTTCTGCCTTTCTTTTCGCCATTTCTTGGTAGGGTAACACAGTGACAACTGTAGTTTGAGGTCGCAGTGTGGTTTGGGGGAGAGGCTCCTGGGATGCGGGGTGCGCCGGGGCTTTCGACCGAAGGAGTGCGCAAGCTACTGGCACAGAGGAGGAGGCGTGTCTGCCTCTGTCCTGATTGACGCGCCAAAAAACAACAGAGCATTATGGGATTTTTGTAGTCTAAGCGGTGAATGCAGCATCACAGCGTTGCCACCTTATAAGACCGGCGGGCCGGCTCTAATATTAATTTTAAATTGCCCCGCGGGCCAAATATAATTACACTGCGGGCCAAATTTGGCCCACGGGCCAGAATTTGACACCTATGTGTTAGTTCATTTAAAAAGTCACTATGTGGCTTGGAGGGGGTGGCGATAGACAGCTGCAACAATGGTGGGTGTAGGGCCAGAGAGTTTACAGGACAGGCATTCAAATGAGCTGAAGGCAGGCACAGTGATGGGCAGCACTTTCCATTTCCCATTGTACCTCGAGACTGCCTCCTCGGCGCGTCACGCGGGGCTGGCAAAGGTAAACAAACCCAGGTGGAGTGGAGTCATTTAGCTGTGAATAATTATTAGGCTGTTGCCAAGTTTCCGTTAGAATCAGAAAGTCCAGTTCCCGGTCAACAAGGATATCTTGGACGAGATGACCCTTGTTAGTAAACGAATGGATATTGAGGAGACCGAAGTTGAGGGTGATGTTTTGGAGTTTGACTGGAGGCTTAGCCGACCTAGCTGGGGTGGCTAGCACGCTGTGGTCCACAGTCTGATGGGGTTTACGTGGAGAGCGGTGAGTTGTGGACCAGTAGGATTTAACAGGTTTGGAGTCGCTGGGATGGAAGAGTCGGCGAGATCCGCAGTGTGTGTATTTCAGGCGGGGTAGGAGAGCAATATCAGGGTAGAGGTGTAAAGATGTTGGTGGAGGCTCAGTCAGAAGTGAGCGGATGCGGAGGAGCTGTGTTGCAGTGTACTGGATAAGACCAAATCCAGGATGGAGAAGAGGCAGCATGAAGATCAAGATTATTACGGTCCAGTTGAAAATCTGTGGAGGCCACATCATTGGCAGCAGCAACTGGACCGGAGGGTCGAAGGGCTGGATAGAGAGGCAGGTAAGGTTACACTTTTGCACGGAGAAACTTGATGAAGCAGGAGGAGTACCAATAACAAAGTTTCAGGGTAGCTCATAGCGTTGGGTTGTGGAGGATTGTTCATTTAGTCCGTGAAATTATTCACAAAAGTTTGATCAACAGAGTAGAGTACAGCTGTCGGAGAGTAGCGGCACCAGAAATCGCGCCAGCGTCCACTCAACCGGAAGTTTTGCTATGAAGCATCAAGGAGAGTCAGTTCACTGACCTCGATTTCCTCTGGAACACAAACGGTCCTTGACTTTCTTTCGTGTTCTCTGAGCACTTTTCTCCACAGTTTGGACAATTTTTCAGAGGAGATAGTAGACGTTAGGATGTCTGCATCTTTTATCACCTGATTCAAGGAGACTGAGGATACCTTTAAGCTGCAATGTAGGTATTTGACAGTCAAGTTTAAATACGCCCAGGCCTCCGTCTTTTCTCCTAGAGTAGATGAGCCCATCCACTGTCGAGGAGTCCAGGTGTAGCCATTCCTTTACTGCCTTTTTGATTGCCATGTCAGCTTTAATCAGTGTGCCTGTTTCCGTCATTTCTAAAACCACTGAATATGTCAGTCTGGGTATTGCAAACGTCTGTAGTATATACAATCTTTGCGATGGTTTGAGCGGTCCCGAAGCAATGCAGTTAATCATCATTGTTATCTCATCACAGACATCTGGAGGTATGACCTCTTTTGTCAGACTTACTTGGATCCCCAGGTAAGTGAAGGTATCCCTTGTTCGCCACCTCGATTCCATGTACTGAATGGGTTTAGGGTTCTGGCACAGCCATTTTTCGCCCAGTTAAAGCCTCCACATTTAGAGGACGTTACTCTGAGCCCTGTATTACTCAGAAACTCATGCAGAATGTTTAAGTTTCGTTGCATCCCTTTGTGCTTACCAGTACGAGATCATCCGCGTAAGCCAGTGCGGTGATGGGATGTCCGGCCACTCTAAACCATTTTCCTTTCTTTTCCAGCAAGTGGAGGAGAGGGTCTAACACAGGGGTGGGCAAACTTTTTGACTCGTGGGCCACAATGGGTTGTTAAATCTGACAGAGGGGCCAGGCTAGGAGAAGATGTATGAAGTATTTGTGTAAACTAAACTAATTACATGTAAAAGCCATTGCATAAAAGGTTTGCCTTTAACAGGCAGTAAAGCATGAATATCCAAGGCTTATTGTACACATTTTTTTTCCACAACATAGTGAAATCATGTTCACTTTCAGTAGGAACAGCGCTGTTGGTCTCCTTTTTTGCCAGTGCATCAAAGTCTGGAGTTAGTTTTGTTGTAGTGATTCTGAGGATAGAGCTGATATGTTGGTCTGTTAACTTGGTTCTGTGATGGGCTTTGGTGAAGTTCATGATACTGAACATCTGCTCACACACATAGGTTGAGCCAAACAGCGCCACCATCTTCTGTGCCGTCCTCCGCAGGTTTGGAAACGTGGCTTCGTTAAGTGAAGCATAAGAGTCATTCAGTTTAAAAGTTGAACTTATCCTGTAAAATTGAGTCAGACTGAAGATCAGTCAGTTTCAACTGCAGCTCCTGTGGTGCATTTTAGCTTGTAAAGCACTTTATGCACCATGTGGACTGTTGAAAAGTGCTATATAAATAGACTTTGATTTTGATTGATTCCCCTGTAGCTTTAAGTTCAGCTCATTCATGGGTGAAAATATGTCCACAGCAAAATCAAAGTCATAAAGCTTGTTCATGTCCCTCAGCTCAGGAAATTCGTCGGATTTCCCCATTAACTCCAAAAATGCCCGAATCTCCTTTTTCAGCTCCCACACCCGTTGCAACACTTTGGCCACACCTAAGCAGCGGACACCAGAGTGGTAAAGCAAGTCCTGATGATCGACATCAGTTTCCTCCAGAAACGTAATAAACAGCTGAAGTCCCTTTGCTTGCATGAAGTTCACAAGTTTTACAACTGCATTAACCACATGATTAAACTGTAATATGCACTTACCAGTACACAAAGATTCCTGATGGATCTTCCCTTTGGTCCGCCCATTTTTACAGAAGAGTTCAAAGGGCAAAGTGTCTGAAGAAGTGTTAAAGGCCACTAGGGTTGGAGTCTGCCACCTAGTGGGAAAATGCGGGCGTTGCAAGAAAAAGGCTAACTGAATGAAATTTGATAATATTTTTAATTAGACATGTTCGACGGGCCAGATTAAAAAGCTTGACAGGCCGCATATGGCCCGCAGGCCGTACTTTGCCCATGCCTGGTCTAATGCCAGGTTAAACAAGATAGGAGAAATAGGGTCTCCCTGTTTTTTACTCCCAGTTTGATGGAGATGCCTTCAGTATTTCCTAACTTTGTTATAATCTTGGTGTTGATGTTTTGGTAGGAATTGGAGATGAATTGTACCAAATGTTCATCAACTCTCCTCCTCCTTAGCACCTCTTAAAAATGTATGTGGGAGACCGAGTCAAAAGCACAAGCTAAGTCAATGATGACTATTGCACAGTTTGATTGAGCTTCTTACTGAGAGTCAAGATACCCTTAAGTATGTGGACATTCTCCTCGCAGTCACAACTCTCGACAAAGCCTTTTTGTGAATGGTGAAGTGGGCAAGCTTCACTCATTCTTTTAGCCAGGACATTGGATAAGATTCTTAGGAGTACCGAGCCAATTGTAATGGGTGTCCAGTTGTTTATATCTTTAAGTTTGGAGGTTTCTGTGGATTTTGGTAAAAGGACTGATCTTCCATTTTTCATGCAAGTGGGAAGCTTACCGATATACAGCATCATATTGTATATCTTAGTGAGTTTGGAGCCATCCTTATCCCATTTGATTAAGTTAGCCAGTTTAATCAAATCAGGCCCAGAAGCACTCTTCTTTTTCATATAATTGAGTGACTTCACTAGGACAAATGGGCCAGGTAAATACATTGTTGTCTACTTGTGGGAGGCAGGTAAATCTCCCTAGTCCTGTGTAGTTATCCTGTCCTTCCCACAAGTTCTTGTATGTTTCTGAGATCTTATCTAGTTGGAAATCACAGGGTAAGTCTATCCAACTATCCAAGATCTGTTTTGCTGCCGCCGCCCTATCTTTTGCATATAGCCTTTGGAGGGCCCTATATTTGGATGACTTTTTCTGTTTGCCTTTCACACATGTACGTCCCGTAGACCCAAAGGCATTTCCTTGCGCCTTGTGTCTGCAGTTTGTGTGTCTTATCTTCCTCATTAGGCTTTTAAGCCATCCGTTCAAATCCTTTAGACTTGTTTTCAGAGGATGGGGAACCCCATTTGTGATATTATCAGCCGATAATATCCTTTCAAAATTGTACCTTATTGAAGTTGGTTCCAACACCGATGAGAGTACAGGATCGAGACTCAGGAGACAGGGAAGGGATAACGATGAGTCTGATGTGTCAGTGGAGTCATCCATAGAAGGTTGACTATTGTCTCCGAGCTTTGCTTGCAAACCAGAGTGTTTCCTCTTAATGTGGATGGACAAGCCTCTTCTTGTAGCGAAGCCTGCTACGCATATCTTGCATTTAAACAAGTCTTTAGTAATAGAGGCTTTGCTTGCTATCCCTCATTTGCTGGAGTGTGAGGCAGCACTTCTCAGGTTTTTCTTTAAGCTTACACACACTGCACAGAAGTAGTTTATAGCACTTGCTCTGTGAGACCTGGTCATGTGTTTATAGGACTTGCTCTGTGAGACACAGTCATGTGTTTAACTAAGTCCCTAGCTGTGGTCAAGTGAACACTGCAAAGTTTGCACGTTTGACCAATCCATGGAAGATGGATGCCAACCTTGACACAGCCATGTAAACGGTTCTTATGTACCAGGTTGGTTCTCCAGGATAGATTAGTGCAAAGGAAAATAATTCCATCCACTCTAGGCTTAAGACCGAAGAGTCTCTTTTTTTAGATGTTTCCGGTCCTTTTTCGAATGGGAGTAGATGGTCTTTCATCACTTCCAACGATACGTCGAGTAAGTAGTCTCTCTTTAGGTGTAGACGTTTTGGTAGTTGCGTCTATGGACCCAGGAACTTTAATTAATATGTTTGGCTTCTTCCTCGGGGTGGACTGTGGCTCCTCCCCCGGCCTTTCTTTTAGATGGTGTCATCATTGTTGACCACGTATCTGCTCTTCTGCTCCTCAGCGGGATCTCATGAAAAGATTCTCCCAAATCCGCTTGGGTCTTGTTTTTTTCTACTGAGGCCTTCGTTTTCTTCTCATAAACTTGTACCCAGATTGCTTCTTGTGACTATCAGCCATTTTCAAAGTATACGGGGAGAGCAGCTTAGCTACAACAAACAGCTAACACTGGAGCTAATCACTAAATTAATCACTAAGCTAACCAGATGCACAAACACTAGAAGTGTGCATGTGCAGCCAGCAAGTGGAAACTCGCTAGCTGCACGTGTATGCACACTGGCGTTACGTGAACGTGTCTGAGCTTGGCACCAACAAAAGATGCCCTTTATGAACATTTCCGTAGGGCAAATTCAGTCTGCAATCCATCGGTGTGGCCTCCAGCAGTATATCAACTCACTGAGCCCAGATGGACATGGATGGCTATACACTCAGATGAACTCCAGATAACTTGGATGACTTGTGACCATGCTCCTGAATCAGTTATGAAGTCAGTCAATTGTAACTATAAATCTGGTTAATGTGAAGGTGGAAAATACTCCTGTCTCAAAGACAAGTTGTCCTGCACAGAGCTGTGTAAGTGTGCCGGATGTATGAACATTGCTAAGACTGATGAAGATTTTGTGGTTGATGAAGATGAATCTGATTGTAGTGAAAGTGATTTTGATGAATAATTATTTTTGTATGAAGCAATATGTGATTCTACCTCCATGGTTTATCTGTACTTATATATACACATGTAATGAGAGAGTCATATGACAAGGTTAGCTGTAAGGTGGTAGTACTGAGGTCACTCTAATTTCCATTAATTATTTTGCCGTTAGAATTATTCATCTTTCGAGAGTGTTTAGTTTGCTCTGTTTTATAGAATATGTTTTAACATATATAACATTGTTTTGTCAAGCAGAACCAATTGGAAATTCATAATCATTCAAAGAAAGGTGTCTCTCTCATCTCTATGCATTTCCCCCACCTATTATGTGAAGACTGACTTATCTGTGACTCTCTCTTTTATCATATGACTCTCCCATTCAATTTGTATTATCTGTTTATAAACATTTATACAGTGTTTGATTTAGCTGCATTTCAATCTCCAAGTTCCTCATCTCACCTACACTTTCCATACTGTGAAAATTCCATCCAAAACGTGAACTGACTCTCCAACAAACACCCACATTTTGACTGATCACCGAGGTGCTTAAATGCCTCCCGCACGTAGACTGAACCGCTTCATGAAGCAGTCACGTGATATGGCTGGATAGCAAGGCTTCGGTCGTCATCATTTTCGGCTCCTCCCCTACACGCAGCAAGCCTCGATAACCGCTTTGTAGAAACACCCCGTCCACTACTCGATACACACCACGAAGCCTCAGCTGTTCTCACAACATCCCAGCTGACAAGCATGTGACAAGTGGTGTCAAGAACCACTTGTTAAAACTTTAAGACTACATGGAAAATGATGACACGGGGTGGAAAAAAGTTGGAGCCTCAAGAGGAACCAGATGGTGGTGAGCTAGTTCCTTCAGATGACCATCAGGGAGCAGCTGATAGTGCTGATCATCAAGTATTTGCACTTAACCGACCAACGCAGCCACCCACACCAAGGGTGCTTAAGCTACCCAAACATATCCTGCTACTCTCACCGGAAGATGACATTGAGCGTTATATGATGACTTTTGAATGAATAGCCACAGTCTGTGGTTGGCCAAAAGATGAGTGGGCAATTCAGCTTGTTCCCCTGCTCACCTGCAAAACAAGGAAAGCATATGCATATCTTATGGACTTTGATGATTTAGCCAATTATGAGAAGGTCAAAGAGGTGATTCTTGAAAAGTATGAAATCACACGTGACAAATACAGGAAACGGTTTCATTCACTGGACATCAATACTGGTGAAACCCCACGTGAACTGTATGTGAGACTAAAAAACCTCTTTAACAAATGGGTGAAACCTGATATTTCAACGGTGAAAGACATCTCAGAATTTCTGATTTTGGAAAAGTTTCTGAGAACGATGAACCCAGAGTAGGATGTTTGAATCCGTGAAAGGATCACAATTCTGCTGAGGATGCTTCTCGCCTTGTAGAGGTGTTCTTGTCAGCCAGGAGCGGAAGCCAGAGATCCGCCTTCCACCATGACAGCCGCTTAAACTTGATGCAATAAGTCCTATGGGGGTGATGGGGGTGGACAAATTCAAAGTAGATCCCACAGCAATTTCAGACAGCGTTTTTCTATGATCAAATAACAATAAGCAATCTTTTTCCAAATCCAGACCAGACACTCGCTGTTACGACAATAATATTCTTTATTTATTGCAAAAAGGAGTTTTGCTGCTGTGAGGGACGCTAACGTGGTGGACTTCCTGTTTGCGGTAAGGCGTATTGTGTCACTTCCTGTTGTCGCTGCGTGAACTGCAGTGTGTTGCTCCAGGCTCTCTCGCTTTTATCTTCAAACCTCTTTGCTGTAACATCTGTTTCCAAAACATAAGCACTTTTAAAACATTTTCTGTGGCTGCACATCACGTTTGGAAACTCCCCGTGTTTCACACGGTTTGCTTTTTTGCGTGGTAACAGGGCGCTAGCCTAGCCTTAGCCTAGTTTTAGCCAAGCCTTAGCCTCATAATGGCTTCTCTGTCTCTGACTAAGTCTCCTATCTGCTGCTCTCTGTGTCAGATGTTTAGTTATTCCTCTGCCTCCATTAGTGATAATGGTACATGTAATAAATGTAGTATTTTTGTAGCTTTGGAGGCGAGGGTATCACAATTAGAGACCCGACTCCGTGCTGTTGAAAAAACGGCTGATAGCCGCTCCTTTGCTAGCGCGGAGCCACAAAGAGTAACTTCACGTAGCGAACCAATAGCCGCAGCACCTGAACAGCCGGTTAAGCAGGCCGGCTGGGTGACGGTTCGTAGGAAGCATAGCTCTAGATTTCAGCCCCCAGATCACCACCAACCCGTCTGCGTATCTAATAAATTTTCCCCACTCAGCGACAGCCTCGCTGAGGAGCCAACCTTAATTATTGGCAGCTCCATATTAAGAAACGTGGCACTAAAGACACCAGGGTGTCATGTTCCATGTTTACCTGTAGTGTTTTGCCTCACCTCCTCCTTCCTCAGGGTGTGACAGGAGGGTTGGATTCTCAGCTGTGCCTCATCAGGTAATTGGTGAGGGTTTAAAAGAAGAGCCGGAGCCTGAAGCAGACGCCAGATGGTCTAATCACATCCTGTGGTAACCAGGCCCCAGAAGTACTCGCTGAGCTTAGATTGAGCTTCAACCCTCTGAAAGGACTAACCCTTTGACTTTTTTCCTCTCACAGTTCCTCCTCGTGGATTGCTCCTCATGTGAGTGATTTATCTGGACCGCATCTGGAACCAGCGGATCGCCCCTCCTTCTCTTCTCCGTCTGCCCCGCTCGCTGATGCTATTCTGAAGGCTCATCTGACCCGTCACCTGTCTGTCCACCCTCCAACGTTTTTCTCACTACTGGAACAAGTAAGCAGACCCACCTGTACCACCTACCATCTAACTCTTCCCTCTCCTAGTGTGGATTGCCCTCCCTGTGATTGCCCGCTTATTATTGTTTTTTCAATACACCCTTTTTGAACCCACTACTGGTCTGTAATTGCTGCCTGAAACTGAGTCTCAGCAAACAACATGACACAGGGACCATAGTTAAATGCCTGCCAGGGGCCAGAACGGGCGACATAGAATCCTACCTAAAACTACTGGCTAAGGATAAGTGTAAATACAGTAAGATTGTTATTCACGCCGGCGGTAATGACACCCGGTCATGCCGATCGGAGGTCACTAAAGTTGGTGTTGCTTCGGTGTGGGAGTTTGCTAAAACAATGTCGGACTCCGTAATTTTCTCTGGTCCCCTGCCTGATCTGACCAGTGATGACATGTTTAGCCGCATGTCGTCATTCAACCACTGGTTGTCTAGGTGGTGTCCCGAAAACGACGTGGGCTACATTGATAACTGGCGAACTTTCTGGGGAAAACCTGGTCTGATCCGGAGAGACGGCATCCATCCCACTTTGGATGGTGCAGCTCTTCTTTCTAGGAATCTGGCCGGATTTATTAGTTCTCCTAAATGCTGACAACCCAGGCTCCAGACCAGGAAGCAGAGCCGTAGTTTAACACACCTCTCTGTAGCCTCTGTACTGTTACCCACCCATTACCCTTTTGAGACAGTGTCTTTTCCACGGTCAACACTAAACAAATTAAAAACGGATCTAAAAGGAGCAAATCATAAAAATCTAATAAAAATCAATACAGCTCACTTTGGACCAAAAAATAAAACAATTAAATGTGGTTTATTAAATATAAGGTCTCTCCCTCCAAAGACTTTAGTTAATGAATTGATTTCCGATAATCAGATTGATTTATTTTGTCTCACAGAAACCTGGCTACAAGAGGACTACGTTAGTATAAATGAGTCAACTCCCTCCAGTTATTTAAATTTCCACATTCCCAGATCTGTGGGAAGAGGAGGAGGAGTGGCAACCATCTTTCAGTCTGATTTATTAATTAGTCCCAGGCCAATTAATAACTACAGTTCTTTTGAACATTTAACCCTCAGTTTCCCTCATCCAAACTGCAAAGCAATAAAACCTCTTTTGTTTGTTGTTTTGTATCGTCCACCAGGCCCTTACACTCAGTTTCTGGATCAGCTGTCAGACTTCTTATCTGATTTGGTGTTAAACACTGACAAGGTTATTATAGTGGGTGATTTTAACATTCATGTTGACACTGAATGTGATAACCTTAGTGTAGCCTTTAAAACTATCCTAGATTAAATTGGTTTTGTTCAAAATGTGCATAAACCGACGCACTCCTGGTTACATACTTTAGACCTTGTGCTGACATATGGCATTGATTGTGAAGAATTAACAATATTTCCTCACAACCCTGTCCTATCTGACCATTTTTAATAACCTTTGAGTTTAATCTAACTGAGTTCTCCACCCCCAAAAGAGCGTTCCATTATAGTAGATCTTTATCGGATAATGCTGTATCAAAACTTAAAGAGTCTGTCCCCCTTTTAATATCCTCAGTATTGCAGAAATGCCCTGTAGATGGCAGCAATGCTGTTTCTTCCCATTCACAAATCGACACCTTTGTTAACGGTGTGACTTCCTCATTGCGTTCTGCATTAGATAATGTAGCTCCCTTGAAAAAGAAGCTGAAGCTCCCTGGTTTAATTCAGAGCTGCGTTCCTTGAAGTACAATGTTAGGAAATTGGAGAGAAAATGGCGCTCTACACACCAAGAGGAATCCTACCTAATCTGGAAAGACAGTCTATTGTTGTATAATAAGAGCCTTCGCAGAGTTAGAGCAGCATATTTTTCATCATTAATTGAGGAGAATAAAAATAATCCTAGATTTCTCTTCAGTACGGTTGCTAAACTTACCCAGAGCCACAGCTCTGTTGATCCATCCATTCCCTTAGCTCTTAGCAGTAATGACTTTATGGGATTCTTCATAAATAAAATTGATGCCATTAAAAATAAAATAATTGGCATCCTCCCAAACATGATTACCTCGTCCTCAGTAAGTGAGGCAGCGTTGGAGGAATCTTTAGAACCTGCACAGTGTCTGAACTGTTTAGAAGAAGTAGAGCTTTCTGGACTATCTAAAATTTTAGCTTCATCTAAACCTTCTACCTGTATGTTAGACCCAATCCCAACCAAGTGTCAGGAACCAGAGACAGAGGGACCCAGTATTCAACCAGACAAGCAGAGGTTAGGTTAAAGAAGGTTTATTTTTCCAAAAACAGATGTGAGCAGAAGCCAAGACAGGCAGGCAAAAATGAAGGGCAGGACAAAAACAAAGCTTGTGGTAAAAAACAGTCCAAGGCAAAAAAGCAGGCAATTTGATAAGGGAGGAAAAACACAGTACAGGGAATGCTGGCAAAACTCACCCATGGACATGGCAGAAACAAACAATGATGTGGCCCATTGCAGGGGGCAGAGGCAGGTATAAGTAAGGGAGTGATCAGGTGAATGGAGTGAAACTAATTACTGGAATGGGTGGAGCTAATCAGGGGAAGGGAAGTGACAGAGTTGTGAGTTAGAGGCTGATGGGCCAGAAACTAAAATGGACAACTACAGAGCCAAAATAACCATAAAGACCAAACCCAAGATAGAAAACAAAGCTAAGACTGAACAGAACACAAGCTATAATAAAAACTAATAAAGGAAACCAGATAACTAAAACAGTAAACAGGCTAAACATGAATCCAACACAATACAAAACAAGAAACAGAAATAAACCCTAAGGCAGGAAAGCCAACATAACCAAAATAACAACATCTACCAGAACCGAATCGTGACACCAAGTTGTTTAAGGAGATATTCCCATTGATCAGTGGCCCTATTTTGGACATGGTTAATCTATCCTTAGTAAATGGATATGTACTGTTGGAGAAATATGAATGTAATCATTTTATTTCTATCAAGTTACAGGTATTTGGTTTGTTTTAAGACTTTGCTTTCAGGAAGGCTCTGTTGTTTTTAACCTTAGACAGGGAGAACAAATGGTCCTCCCAGATAAGGAATGCCTTGCCTTATCCAGCTGTGCATGAAGCTGGTGACTGATCACGGTCCGCAATAAAACTTGCTCCCTTCTTTGTTTTCAACCCCCATGTTGTAAATTCCTGAATTCTCCTGACCCAACCCTCCTGACCCTTTTTTGATGTGTGACAATAAAGGCAAAAGGACAGAAATGACCCAGCGCAGATGATCTCAGACTATCAGGGAGTAAAGTTCTCCGTCTGGGTTTATCCTCTGTCCTTTTCTATAGAACAGTCTAAACTTGTGTTGTGTGCTTTTCGTTCTAGGATAAACTGGGTTATTTATAATAACCCTATCATGTACCACAGGCTTTTAAAGTAGCTGTTATTAAACCTTTACTTAAGAAACCTTCTCTTGATCAAGATGAGTTAGTAAATTACAGACCTATATCTAATCTTCTTTTCCTATCTAAAATTCTTGAGAAAGTAGTTGCTAATCAACTATGTGAACATTTACAAAGTAATGACCTACTTGAGGAGTTTCAGTCAGGCTTCAGAGCTCATCATAGCACTGAAACGGCTCTGGTGAAGGTCACTAATGATATTCTCATGGCCTCAGATAATGGACTTGTGTCTGTACTTGTCCTGTTAGATCTCAGTGCTGCATTTGAGACCGTTGATCACAATATTCTCCTACAAAGACTTGAGCATACTGTAGGAATTAAGGGGAAAGCATTAGGCTGGTTTAAATCTTATCTGTCGGACAGATTCCAATTTGTTCATGTTAATAATAAATCTTTTTCAAACTCTAGGGTCACTTGTGGAGTACCACAGGGTTCAGTCCTTGGACCAATTCTCTTTACTATATATATGCTTCCGATTGGCAAAATTATCAGACAGCATGGGATTAATTTCCACTGTTATGCTGATGACACTCAGTTGTATTTGTCCATAAATCCTGATGAATCCAATCAATTACTTCAACTACAGGCATGTCTTAATGACATCAAAAGCTGGATGACTTTAAATCTTCTGCATTTAAATTCTGACAAGACAGAAGTTGTAATCTTTGGACCAGAGTCCTCAAAAAATAAAGTTCTTAATCAATCACTTAATCTGGATGGCATTAACCTGGCCTCTGGTAATAACGTAAAAAATCTTGGTGTTATTTTTGACCAAGACATGTCATTTAAATCCCATATTAAACAGGTTTCCAGAGTTTCCTTTTTTCACCTCCGGAATATTGCCAAAATTAGAAACATTCTGTCCAGGAGCGATGCTGAAAAACTAGTCCATAAATTTGTTACTTCAAGGCTGGACTATTGTAATTCTTTACTATCAGGAAGTCCACAAAATGCAGTTCAAAGTCTTCAGCTGATCCAAAATGCTGCAGCAAGAGTTTTGATGAAAATCAACAAAAGGGATCATATTTCTCCAGTTTTAGCTTCCCTTCATTGGCTTCCTGTTAAATCAAGAATAGAATTTAAAAATCTTCTTCTAACATATAATAATCAAGCTCCATCATATATCAGAGCTCTGATTACCCCGTATGATCCTAATAGAGCACTTCGCTCTCAGACTGCAGGTCTGCTGGTGGTTCCTAGAGTCTCTAAAAGTAGAATGGGAGGCAGATCCTTTAGCTATCAGGCTCCTCTCCTGTGGAACCAACTCCCAGTTTTGGTCCGTGAGGCAGACACCCTGTCTACTTTTAAGACTAATCTTAAAACTTTCCTTTTCGACAAAGCTTATAACTAGAGTGGCTTATGTTGCCTTGACCTACCTATGGGCATGTGCTTCTATGGGCTTAGACTACTGGAGGACATCAGGATCTATTTTTCTCACTCTATCGAGTTCTACTGTTCTATAATTATGCATTGCTTGTCATACTTTCTGCTTATAACATTTTGTTCTCTCTCTTTTTTTTCTTCATAGTAGGTACATCTGGTCTGGCGTTCTGTTATCTGAGACATCATCCAGAGAAGACAGCTCACCTGCTATTACCATCTAATGTAGAACAGAATACTGCATCAGTGTTTGCTTCTGTGCTTGTTTGTCTCTCTTTTTGTGTCTCTGCTCTGTCTTCTGTAACCCCCAGTCGGTCGAGGCAGATGACCGTTCATACTGAGCCCGGTTCTGCTGGAGGTTTTTTCTTCCCGCTAATGGGTGGTTTTTCTTTCCACTGTCGCTTTATGCTTGCTCAGTATGAGGGATTGCTGCAAAGCCATGGACAATGAGACGACTCGCCCTGTAGCTCTACGCTTCTCCAGGAGTGAATGCTGCTTGTCGGGACTTTGAAGCAATCAACTGGTTCCCTTATATAGGAAATTTTTGACCAATCTGTATAATATGATTGATTTTGACTTTGTAAAGTGCCTCGAGATGACATGTTTCATGAATTGGCACTATATAAATAAAATTTAATTGAATTGAAAACTGTCAGTCTGAAATCAAGCGGTGGTTGTCTTAAACTTTTCTCCACCTAAATGAAGGGAAAACTGAGTACATTCTCTTCAATTACAAATAAACTTGTCAAGCCCCAAGCCTTGGTCCCATATCCTCACCCTTTACTGCAGCCGTGAGAAACCTAGGTGTGATTTTTGACAGCACTCTCAAGTCTGATAAGCCGGTTAACTCAGTGGTCAGGGCAGGATTTTTTTAGCTAAGACTCCTATCAAAGGTCAAACCATTTCTATCCCAGGCTGATCTGGAAAAGGAAATGCATGTATTCATTAGTTCAAAGCTGGACTATTGTAATGCTCTGTATGCAGGAATCAGCCGGTCCATTCTCCATAAGCTTCAACTGGTCCGAAATGCAGATGCTCGATTTCTCTCAAACACGCCCATATTACCCCCATTATCTCCTCTCTCCACTGGCTTCCGGTTCACTTTAGGAAAGACTTGAGCTTCTAACTTGCTGTTTGCTTTTAAAGTCATAAATCACCTTGCTCCAGCATATTTGTCTGAACTTTTAACTGATTGCGCTGATCAGAACTTATAACCCTGTATGTTCCCAGGACTAGGTGCAAAAGATGGGATGATCGTTCTTTTGCTGTTTTTGCTCCTAAGTTGTATAATGCTTTCCACCAGAGCTATGATCCATTACTGAACTAGGAGTCTTTAAATCACAGCTAAATGTAATGTTCTGTTCTGGTTTATGTTTATTATTTGGTAAAGTTAGCTCTTTTCTGCCTCTGGGTTTTTTTTTTTTTTAGGTTCTGTCTTGTTTTGGATTGCTGTTTAGCCTGTGTACTGTTTTAATTTATCCCGTCTTTGTATTAGTTTTGATTTTCCTTCTGTGTTCTGTTTAGTCTTAGTTTTATCTCTTGTCTTAGATTTGTCCTTCAGGTTCCTGTCAGCTCCCTCAATCGCTTCCACCTGTCTGTGATTAATTCGTTTCACTCTGCTCACCTGTTTGTCCGTTTATTTAAACCTGCCTTAGTTCTCTGCTCCCTGTCGGTTCGTCACTTGTTGCCATTTCATGTGTCAGTTCTCCTCCGTTGGTAAGAGCCTCCCAGCACCTTGATTCTGTCTGTCGGCTAACCTGTTCTGTCTGTTTTGCCTTATCTCAGTTTGCCTGTTAGTTGTCAAGTGTTGCCTGGATGTCCCCCCTGTACCATATGTTGGATTCTGTTCTGTCTGCCTGATTCCCACTCATCACCTCCTGTGTTAATAAATCCCGTTAAAAGGCATTTGCTACTGCGTTTGGCTGAATACCGGGTTCATCTCCACTCCAACCATTACACTAAAACACGTATGTTTAGACAGGCCTTTTACTCCTAGCTGTTCAACTGTGGAAACTGTTTTTATTTTGTTTATTTTGTGGTTTTATTTTTCTATATAGCTCTTACAGCTGTTTTGTGTTGTGCTATTGTGCACTTTTTTAGTTTTTAATCTCTTTTTATCCTGTTATTTTCCTATACATTTTTATATTTCATCTATTTTATCTCAGCATATTTTTATTTGTATTTTAGCTTGTAAAGCACTTTGTGCAACATATGGATTGTTGAAAAGTGCTATATAAATAAACTTTGATTGAATGATTGTTACCTGTGTAATGGACTAGGTCACATACAGCATACATGCTCTTGAACCAAACAGACTACACCCTCTCTTCTGTGTACAGTTCCTAGATTGTCTTAACTTCTTGCACATCATAAGGAGGTTTTAACGGTCCCAGTTTTAATCAATGGAGAGCGTGAGGAGGCCCTGTTAGATTTGGGTTACTTTAAGTCTGTGGTTTACTCAGGTATTGTGCCAGTCTTTAGTCCAAAGGTCTCTTTGGTCTGAAGACTCAGCTAACATTTGCTGTGTTCATGGTGATGAGAAGGCATACCCCACAGCTGAGGTTTACCTAACTTTGGTGGCTGAGCTCCCTTATGCTGTTATTTTGGGCAGTGATGTTTCAGTTTTTTTTTTATCTCATCCAATAAGTACAGGCTAAGTCTCAGTTGTCTCCATTAGATTTATTAGCTCTCCAACATGCTGACAACTCAGGGTCCAGACCAGGAAACAGAGCCGTAGTTTCTCGTGTCTCTGCAGCTTCTGTGCTCTTACCCACCCATTACCCCATTGAGACAGTGTATTTCCCATGGCCAAAACTAAACAGATTTAAAAAAGTATATAAAAGAAGCAAATTATAAACATCTCATGAAAATCAATATGACTCAACTTGAACCTAAAAATAAAACAATTAAATGGGGTTTGTTAAATATAAGGTCTCTCCCTCCAAAGACTGTTAGTTAATGAATTGATTTCTGATAATCAGATTGATTTATTTTGTCTCACAGAAACCTGGCTGCAAGAGGACATTAGTATAAATGAGTCAACTCCCTCCAATTATTTAAATTTCCACATTCCCAGAACTACGGAAAGAGGAGAAGGAGTAGCAACCATTTTTCAGTCGGATTTATTAATTACTCCCAGGCCAATTAATAACTACAGTTCTTTTGAACATTTAACCCTCAGTTTCCCTCATCCAAATTGCAAAGCAATAAAACCTCTTCCGTTTGTTGTTTTGTATCGTCCACCGGGCCCTTACTCTCAGTTTTTGGATCAGTTGTCAGACTTCTTATCTGATTTGGTGATAAACACTGACAAGGTTATTATAGTGGGGGATTTTAACATTCATGTTGACACTGAATGTCATAACCTTAATGTAGCCTTTAAAACCATCCTAGATTCAATTGATTTTGCTCAAAATATGCATTAACTGAAACACTCTCGACTTCATACTTTGGACCTTGTGCTGACATATTGTTAAAAAAATGTAAATGTAATCATTTTATTTTTATCAAGCTACAGGCATTTGGTTATCCAACTTTGCATAAAGCTGGTGATTTGATTATCACCCGCAATGAAACTTGCTCCCTTCTTTGTTTTCCAACCCCCATGTTGTAAACTCAAGACTGTGATTAAATCCTCCTGACCCCATGTGATGTGTGACAATAAAGACAAGGGGACAGAGGCAGTCCGGGGCAGTCGAACTCAAGCTTGTGAAAGAACAGGTCTCAATGCTCCTGGTTCGTCTGCCCTCTTCCCTGTGAAGAGTAAAAAACTTGTGTTTGTTTGGTTTTCTTTCCAGAATAAGAGGTTATTAAACTTAACCCTATCAGCCTGGTGCCATGAGCCGGATCCCAACATATCGACTCGCTAACGGGA
Source organism: Fundulus diaphanus (assembly GCA_037039145.1). Taxonomy (NCBI): domain Eukaryota; kingdom Metazoa; phylum Chordata; class Actinopteri; order Cyprinodontiformes; family Fundulidae; genus Fundulus; species Fundulus diaphanus. The sequence continues at coordinate 8,621,406 of CM073139.1, forward strand.
GGAGCAACGTGCTGAAAACCACTGCAGGTCTGTGGCAAGGACCTGGTGAAAGTCCCGGGAGGTAATTTCCTCGCTAGGACCAGCGTCTCCTTTCACCAGCGGGAAGATTGACGGGATTCCGACCGGGGAGAAGGCCAAACAAACCAAGTAAGTTTTAAAACAGCCGGTTAAAGTCCGTCGTTTAGGGTTTAAGTCCCATGTTACGGGTGATTAGAAGTTCCCCGAAAAAGTTAATCGAGAGTTCGAGTCTCTCGAAGCTGCCAGTTTGAGTCTGTCGCAGAAGTTAAGGAAAAGCAGGTTAAAGTCCTGGAAGCTACATAAGAAAAAACTCAGGTTAAAGTCCTGGAAGGTACATAAGAAAAAACTCAGGTTAAAGTCCTGGAAGGTACATAAGAAAAAGGGGAAACTCAGGTTAAAGTCCTAAAAGTTATCTTAAAAATAAATAAATAAGAGAATTAAGGTCCTGGAAACTATATAGACACAACGCAAAAGTAAAATAGGATGGGTTCAGGACAAAGTAGAAAGGGAGATCCCAAAGGGGATGAAAAATTTATGAATCAGATTGATCCAAGAAATTTAAAATACTTGGAAAAGTGGAAGAAAAAGTATAATGTAGATGGTGTGTTGTAAGTGACTAAATGGGAAAACGTTGTGTGTCGCCTAGAAACAAGCGCTAGTGCAAAAAAAGGAAAACAAAAACAGGAAAAAATAAAAGAGCTTGAAATTGCGCGCTGTTGGTTAAATCAAGCACAAAAAAGGCAGGTTGCACGAGCAAAAAATAAAGCAGACCGTCACACAACTGTAATGTCCGTGCACTCTAAAGATAATGAAACGCAACCACGCGGACAGAGACAGCTCCGACCAGAAGGAGGGAGTGGGGTGACCGATGGAGAGGCGTGTCAAAGCCCTACTTCATCACCTATTTGGTCCCCTACAAGTTTAGGCTCTAAACAAAATAGAACCTGCCAGAACACTACTTCAGTAAAGCAAACTATGGTCACAAGTGAAGAAGACAGACCATCACTGTATAAGCCTTTAAATGCTCCCAAGGGTGTTTCAAATCTGTACCCAGACCTGGATGGACTGAGTAAATCAGATCATTCGTTATCTACAGACCAGTCCAAAGGATTGTGTCCTATGGTGCAGGTGGCAAATCCTAACGTAGGAGCTCAGCAGCCCCAAACAATCCCAGTTTTCCGTCCGTGGTCATTAGAGGAAACCAGAAAGACTGTAGAAGGTGTCATTTCTCCACAGGAAGATCCAGAAATATGGACTCAAGACATGGAGGAAATTCATATTTCATATGGTTTAAATGGAAATGAGTTTGAACAAGCCTTACAGTCATCAGTGGGAAAACATTGGGAAAAACTAAGGGTGAATTATACAGGCAGAACCCCACAAGGCGGAATATTTGAACATCAAGTGCAAATGGGGATCGAACAAGGGCAGAAATGGACAGCTCTAGCAAAAGCAGCACGTGCAGTTTTCCGCAAAAGAGCGGATTATGGACACTTGGCGTCCATAAAACAAAAAATAAGGGAAGATGTAGACGAGTTCAAAATAAGTTTTGAAAAAGAATAGAGGTTTCACAGTGGCATCCCTCCCGCTAACGGAGATAAAACACCATATCAACAACAGCTAAAAAACATGTTGATGGGAGGTTTCCAGCCGCATATCTCCGCGTTGGTTAAAAAACATCTAGTTACACTGACAACGTCTAATGTAACCACAGTTATGGAATATGCGCGTCAAAAAAGAGAAACACGCAAAAAAGGGAGTTGGTGCGTCTGGAGGGGAGACACACATTTTCTGGGCAGATCCTATGTGTGATTCAGAAGAAATATTTGCTTTCCAAGCCACCGGACCCTTCAACGGTGTCGAGGAGGTTTCCGAGGAGGCAGGAGTGGTCCTAGCAACCGAGGGGGCTTTCAGCCCAAATAAAAAAAAATAAAAATAAAAAAATAGATGGAGGATGCAGGAATAATTAGACCATGCCCAGTGGGTGCAGAAACAAGTACAGTTACAGGCCATGTTATCTCAGAGGAAGGTAAAAAGATAAAGGAGGAAGAAAAAACTCTAGCAGACTACATGAGGGAAATGTTGCAGTCTAAAGAAGTGTCCAATGCAAATTCACTGCCAGAAGAGCCTTTTTCTCCACAGGATCCACAAGCAGTGAGACAAGGAGACTGGGTTTTCATCAAAGTCATCAGAAGGAAAAACTAGGAAAGCCCAAGGTGGGAAGGACCATTCCAAGTGCTCCTGACCATGCCAACAGCTGTGAAGATCGCTGAAAGACCTTCCTGGTTTCACCTCAGCCACTGTAAGTTACAGAGAGTGTTAAATACCTATAGGTTGGAACATTGGGGAAGTCCGACTTCAAAGGGGTTTGGTTTTTTAGGGCCACTCGTCTCAACGTCGGTGAAGAAACCAACTGATCCCTGTTCTTTAGAGTCCTGGGTAAAATTAACATCTCTGCTAACCTAGCAAAAATGGGGTCCCCATGGAAATGGGGCTTCTTTTGCATTGTGGCTGTTGCGTGCATTATCTGTTTGAGTCCAGATCCACTGACTGAGAGAGGAAAGAGGTTCAACCACTCCACTGCATGAAGATTTGGCTGGGAAATCTCCCGGACCATCACCCAGACAACTTGTGGCAGATGTATGTGACGATGTTGGGAAGAGAAGAACAAGTAACTGCTACGTATGCTCAGTGATGCCCAAATCCACCAGACAACCCACCCTGTATGCTAAGAGCATGCCAGCAGGAGACGGAACGTGTTTCCTGAGGACTGTCCTCGTACCTGTGTTTGCACCTGAAAATGCGATTAATGGTACTGCAAAACAGAATGGTTTTGGACATGTTAACTGCTAGCCAAGGTGGCGTATGTGTAATGATTGGAATTTCCTGCTGTACATATATTTCTGATGCAAATGAAACTCATATTACTGAAGCTATGTCTGCTTTAAAGAATCTGCAACAAGCAATGTCCCAAGATGCTGTTCCTCTGAGTATAAACTTCTTCAGGATCTTGGTGGCACCTCTTGCTGAAAATAATGACACAACATTATTATTATTATTATTATTATTTGTGATTTTACTGCTTGTGTAATCCCATGCCTAAAGTCTATGATTGCTAAGACTATGGGAAATGTAATGTTTCAATATGAAATGCTTTCACAAATCCCTCTTGAAGAAGTACACCCCGTAGTTTAACTTTACCCTTGTTAAATGCTTGACAAAAATGACATTTCTTGCGTTCTGCATTTTTAATGAGACTGAGTACTAGAAGTAGGTTACGTTAAGCTCCAATTTTAAATAAAATGATTAAAAGGAGGGAATGTTAGAAAAATGTAAATGTAATCATTTTATTTTTATCAAGCTACAGGCATTTGGTTATCCAACTTTGCATAAAGCTGGTGATTTGATTATCACCCGCAATGAAACTTGCTCCCTTCTTTGTTTTCCAATCCCCATGTTGTAAACTCAAGACTGTGATTAAATCCTCCTGACCCCATGTGATGTGTGACAATAAAGACAAGGGGACAGAGGCAGTCCGGGGCAGTCGAACTCAACCTTGTGAAAGAACAGGTCTCAATGCTCCTGGTTCGTCTGCCCTCTTCCCTGTGAAGAGTAAAAAACTTGTGTTTGTTTGGTTTTCTTTCCAGAATAAGAGGTTATTAAACTTAACCCTATCACATATGACATTGATTGCAAAGAATTAACAGTATTTCCTCAATACCCTGTCCTATTTGACCATTTTTAATAACCTTTGAGTTCAATTTAACTGAGTTCTCCATCCACAAAAGAACGTTTCATTTGAATAGATCTTAATCTGACAATGCTGTATCAAACTTTAAAGAGTCTGTCCCCTTTTAATTTCTTCAGTATCACAGAAATGCCCAGCAGATGGCAACAATGTTGTTTCTTCCCATTGACAAATTGACGCCTTTGTTGATGGTGTCACTTCAATCCATCCATCCATTCATTTTCTAACAGGTCTATCCCTTGTGGGGTCACAAGGGGTGCTGGTGCCTATCTCCAGCTGTCAATGGGCGAGTGGCGGGGTACACCCTGGACAGGTTGCCAGTCTTTCGCAGTGGTGTCACTTCCTTGTTGCATTTTGAGTAAGACAATGTAAACCCCTTGAAAAAGAAGGTGATTATTCACAGGAAGTCGGCTCACTGGTTTAACACTAGAAGTCCCAGAGATACAAGAATTTTCGTCAGCCTCCAGTCCCCCCGACACTACTTCACAACTCATGAATCTGTTTTCAGATGTAAATGCCCCATTCCACCCCTTCAGTTTCGGTTTCAGCTCAAGCCTCTCTGTTGACGAGTGTTTTACCTGAGAGCAAGGGGGAAAAAATCATATTTGTATATAAATATAACTAGGTCTACGTCATCAGTGTCGCCAACACCGGAACGGTTTTAGACAGCGGAGCCACTCGCGCAGCGATCAGCTGATGATTGATCAGTACAATAAAATTGCTGCATGTGCTGGAACGCTTTTATATTTTAATATTTATACAATAATGACCTCCTGCCCTATTTAAGGGGGCAAATATAACTCAAGTCACTTCAGCGCGATCTGTCCTCCGCTGCAGCGCCGGCAAAGCCGTGCTGCAGTGTATGCGTGCACACACGTGCGCGTATATATATACTGGAGGACCAGACTGAGTTTGTACTGGAAATAGGTTTCCAGCTCATTTAGCAGTTTGTGCAAACTGCTAAATGGGACAATTGTAGCTTTATATGTAGTGCTTTTCCTTTGTTAGCACTACACTTAGGTGAAATAAATGTTACTGAACATGTTGAATGACATAAAAAGGCGAGACAAGACAAAATACAATTATTCTCTAAACTGTTCTTTCTTTCACATAGTGAGCTTTACAATATAAATGAATCTGTTGGTGAATGGACAATATAAATAGGCTGGGGGTGGGGGGGCATGTAAATGTTGTGGGTGTGAAGTCTAGCTCTCAGAATAAATAGGCCCAACAGATCGACTCAGAGTTATTGAGATTTCAAGCTAGATCAACATGGCCTGGCGTACCAAACGGAGACTGAGCGCTTTGGAAGTTTTGGCTATGTTACAAGACATGCCAGACTGTGATTCTGATGGCGAAAACATTGACTTCAAATTTGAAGAGGAAGACTCCACAGATGCAGAATCTTCATCTGATGAGGATGTGACCGCTCCTCCTTCACCTCCAAGAAAAAGCAGGAAAGTTTGTGTTGTTATTGAGGAGGACAGCACAGACGAGGAGGCTACATCAGATGAGGACGACAACTCTCCTGGTAGCAAGAAACGCAAGGTTTCCGGTATGGACACAGCACCAGAACACACAGAGACAGCAAAAGATGGCAGTGTGTGGGTCCAGCGAAAAGTTGAGGACTTCACCTCTCAGCAAAGCACGCAGATGAAATTCAGCGGGACTGGAGGGCCAACTGAGTTTGCAAGACGGAAAATTACAAGTCGCCTCCAAAGCTTCCTCTGTTTGGTGGATATTGTGGTATGCTGATGACCATCAGAGACTGCACAGTCCAGCAAGGTCGCAGAACAGAACAGGGCTGGAAAATGAGTGTGTATGAGCTGATGGCTTTCATTGCAATTCTGTTTATGAAGGCAGCACACGGGAGCGTTGGCGCCATGCAGGATTTGTGGTCCAAAGACTTTGGGAATTCACACATCAAAGCCACAATGCCTCGAAACCGGTTTCAAGATATAATGAAATATCTGCACTTCGACAACAAAGACACTCGTTTGGAACATGTGAAAACGGACAAATTTGCTGCAATTTCAAACATCTGGCAACAGTTTGTACAGAACTGTGTGTTGTCCTACTTACTGGTGATGAGCAGTTATTTCCATCAAAGGTTCATTGTCCCTTTCTGCAATACATTGCATCCAAGCCTGATAAATTTGGAATTAAGTTTTGGATTGCAGTGGATCTGGACACAAAATACATGTGTAATGCCATCCCCTATTTGGGAAAAGATCCCTCCCGCCCCACAGGAGAAAGGCTGTATGAGAATGTTGTTGTGAAACTGATGGAGCCATTTATGGACCAGGGCAGGACTGTAACTATGGACAATTTCTTCACGTCTCTGTCTCTGGCCAACAGGCTCCTTCAGCGGAACACAACTTTGCTTGGCACCATGAGCAGAATTCGGCGTGAGCTACCAGCAACAGCAAAAGAAACTTCAGGACGCCAGCTGTACTCTACACAGCTGTTCACATCTGGAAGTGCCTTACTGACAGTGTATGCAACAAAAAAGAAGAAATCTGTTTGTCTGCTGAGCACCATGCATCAGAAAGTGGAGATTGGGGAGACTCAAAAACAGAAACCAAACACTGTTATTGACTATAACCACTTGAAATGCGGTGTGGACATTATGGACCAGAAATTATGGACTTATTCAGTGCGTGCAGGAACACGGAGATGGCCCGTAGCTGTTTTTTACAACCTACTTGACATGGCTGCAACAAACGCGCATGTATTGTACAAGGAATGCACAGGGTCTAAAGACAGTCGACGAAAGTTCATTCTGCGACTTGCAGATGAACTTCGTTACAGGTTTATGCAGGAAAAGGCAATACAAGAAGAAAAGATGAGACAGCATCGTGAGATGAAGAGACATTCTCATGGTAAAACAACACAGTGCCAGGTGTGCAATCTCTGCAACAGGAACCACAGCACTGAGCGTTGTGTGCACTGCACAAAGTATACCTGTCGCAAATGCAGGAAGGACTCACCTTGGGTTTGTGGAAACTGATAAATGGGACAATTGTAGCTTTATATGTAGTGCTTTTCCTTGGGTGAAATAAATGTTACTCCAATACTGAAGTCATACTGTTTGTCATTTTCTAAGCTGAAATGTTGAATGACATAAAAAGGCGAGACAAGACAAAATACAATTATTCTCTAAGTTGTTCTTTCTTTCACATAGTGAGCTTTACAATATAAATGAGCCTGTTGGTGAATGGACAATATAAATAGGCTCTGCCTTGCCTTGTTGGAAAAGCATGGCTATGACCTGTTCTCAGGTCATAGCCATGCTTTTCCAACAAGTTTTAACGCGCCATTAACGCATTAACTTTGTTAGACCATAACGCCGCCATCTTTTTTACGCATTTTAATCGCGTTAATGTTTTTTTCCTCGCAGTGCTCTCCGGACTGTGTTTTTTTTACCCTCTGCACCTTCCGTAGTTCCAAGAATGCTAGAGACTGTAGCCAAACAGACCCGTGCTCACTGTTGCCAGGTCCGCTTATTTCACGCGGCTTTGGGCTCGTTGCAAGCAAAGTGTAAGACTCTGGAATAACCTGGACATTTTAAACCCTTTTCCAGCCTTTAAACTGTATGAATATGGATATAAACAGCATGCAAAAATATACGAAGAAATTATTTTTGTTGGTGTGAAAGCTCAGGATTGTGAGGGAGTGAAAAAATTAATAAAACTTGTGACTTTATTAAAATGTAAAATTAGTATTACTTTATATGTAAATGCTTAATACCATGTCGATTTAGCCATTATTGGCCAGAGTTTAACATTTTATGTGTTCATTCCAATTCTGAAAAGTGCTTGAAAAAAAAATAGTAAAAAACATGCTTGTACAAAAACATAGTGTCATTTATTGCAAAATTGCATATTAAAATGCCCACATAGGCTTTTACACTTTCAGAAATAAAAAGATAAAATATGTGATTAATTTGAGATTATTCTCGAGATAACTATTGAAATTATGCGATTAATCGCAATAAAAAAAATTATCGTTTGACAGCACTACTATATATATGCTTCTGATTGGCAAAATCATCATGAAATATTGGGATTAATGGGATTAATTTCCACTGTTATGCTGATGACACTCAGCTATATTTATCCATAAATCCTGATGATCCAATCAATTACTTCGAAAGCATGTCTCGATGACATCAAAACCTGGATAACTTGAAATTCCCTGCTTTTAAATTCTGACAAGACAAAAGTTGTAATCTTTGGACCAGAGTCCTCAAAAAATAAACTTCTTAATCAATCACTTAATCTGGATGGTATTAAATTGGCCTCTGATAATAAAGTAAAAAATCTTGGTGTTATTTTTGACCAAGACATGTCATTTAAATCCCATATTTAACAGGTCTACATGTTTTCCTTTTTTCACCTCTGGAATGTTGCCAAAATTAGAAATATTCTGTCCAGGAGTGATGCTGATCCAAAATGCTGCAGCAAGAGTTCTGATGAAAATCAACAATATTTCTCCAATTTTAGCTTCCCTTCATTGGCTTCCTGTTAAATCAAGAATAGAATTTAAAATTCTCCTTCTCTTGCCCTTAATAATCAAGCACCATCATATATAAGAGCTCTGATTACCCTGTATGTTCCTAACAGAGCACTTCACTCTCTGACTGTAGGTCTACTGGTGGTTCCTAGAGTCTCTAAAAGTATAATGGGAGGCAGATCCTTTAGTTATCAGGCTCCTCTCCTATGGAATCAACTCCCAATTTTGGTCCGTGAGGTCGACACCCTGTCTACTTTTTGTCAGGATGCAACTTGTAGGCTGCATTCTGAGCTTTCCTGAGCTTTTCCCTTCCCAGCGCAGCCTGATTGGTTTCACCTGTCAGGCTGCAATTAACCTCGGACTGTTTCCACCTGCTCTCACCACTATATCTACTCACCTCAGTCTGCTCTTGCTCGCCGGTTCGTAAAGGTTCAACTCCTGTTCAGTCCACAGCCAGTAACGCTGTTCCAGCTGAGTTCACCACCAAAGACTCCGTTCCAGCTCAGCCTGCAGTCTAGGGTTCGTCGGCTCTGGCGCTCTGCCTTGGTCTCCAGTCACCAGCTCTGGCGCTCTGCCTTGGTCTCCAGTCATCAGCTCCGGCGCTCTGCAGTCGTCTCAAGTCGCTAGCTCCGGCGCTCTGCCTTGGTTTCCAGCCACCCGCTCCGGCGCTCTGCTTTGGTCTCAAGTTCTCGGCTCCTGTGTCCCGTCCTGGTCTCAAGTTCTCGGCTCCTGGGTTCCGTCCTGGTCTCAAGTTCTCGACTCCTGTGTTCCGTCCTGGTCTCCAGTCATCAGCTGAAATATCACTTCTGCACCCTACAACTCCGCCTGGTAATAGACACTGGTTCCTCATGTCATCCACCATCCACATCGTACAATAGACCAGTTCACGCGTGACGTAACGCGTGACGTCCGCGCTACTTCCGGGTCCCGCTGGTAGGCAAAAACAGAGCTGCTCTCGTCTACAACATGACAAAACGGGTGATTTAGAGCGTACTTTTAGTTCGTTTATTTTTGTAATCTAAGCAATGCCTACGACTTGTTGTGCTCCCGGTTGCACACAGAGGCATTCCAAATCGTTGGATGTACGTTTCTGTCGTTTACCGAAGGAGGAAGGACGCAGAAAGAATTGGATATTTTCAATGAAAAGAGCGCAGGCAGATAATCCCACTGGACTGGGGGAGCGATCATACTACGACAGAATTTGCAGTCTACACTTCATCTCCGGTAAATACAACTTTATTCTGCTCTAGTCATTGTTCTGCTTAAATAGCGGCGGAGGGGAGATGGTGATCGCTACACGGGCCGCAGAAGCGGCTGCTACAGCAGCAGCAGCCATTGTCTGAAGCAGCAGCAGCGGCTTCTCCGGCCCGAGTAGTGTTTACGCAGCAGCGGCTACAGCTTACTTACTGCTGCTTACTTACTGCAGTAAGTAAGTAAGCTGCTAGCAGCAGCTTACTTACTGCTGCTTACTTACTGCTGCTAGCAGTAAGTAAGGTGCTGCTAGCAGCAGCAGCAGTAGCAGCAGTAAGCTGCTGCTGCTAGTACTTCTGTGTTTACGCTGCAATGTCGCCGACACCGCCACCCATTTTAACAAGACAAAAACACCTAAATAATCCGTAGTGAAAAATGTTTTTTTTTAACCTACCGGGCCTCTGCTGAGACGCGGTCTGTGTCCGACGCCGCTTTGTGCTGTTGCACAAACATGTGTGAACATCCATCCATCCATCCATTTTCTGACCTCTTAATCCCTCATGGCGTCGCGGGCGTTGCTGGAGCCTTTTTCCTGATATAAAATAATTGTAGCCGTCCAGTGGTTTCAGGGGCTTTCGTGCTCTCTTGTCCGTACTGGCCTGCGTGTTTATAAAGCAGCTGTGTCGCGGTACGAAACCCCTGGCCAGCATTTCACAGACTCGCTCCGTCCCTTCAGGCTTTTGCTGTGTGGATCTGGCAATCTGATACCATCAACCATCAACTTACTCTTAAAACGATCTTGTAGTACGTTATCTAAAGAAGAAAAATACGTGGAGAACTCGTCAGTTTCTCTGTTTGCGTCGCCATTGTGTTCGTCTTTTGCCTACCGGTCCGGCGCGCATGCGCGAAAAACCCGCATCAAAACAATAACAATGAACTGGTCTATAAACTCTCTTAAAATCCAACTCTGTTTGTGCGCTGTGTCCGGGTTCATCCTAGAAAAATATCGTGACACTTTTAAGACTAGGCTTAAAACTTTCCTTTTTGGCAAAGCTTATAGTTAGAGTGGCTTAGGTTACCCTGTGCTATCTCTATGGTTATGCTGCTATAGGATTAGGCTGCTGGAGCCCATCAGGGTCTATTTTTCACTCTGCTGAGGTCTCCTTTTGTTCTCCAATTTGCATTGCTTGTTGTTATTTCATCTTTTAACTTTTTGTTCTCAATCATTTTTTTTTTTGTTTTATAGTAGGTGTCAGGACTCAGCAGGCAGGGCCGGGCAGCTCGCTGCCGGCTCTGCCATCTCTGCTTCTTCCACAGGTGTTCGGGGTTGACTGTTGGGTGGAGCACGCACACCTGCGGGCAGTTGAGCAGCACCGGGCCCCGCTATAAGAACTGCGCTCGAACAGCGGGAGGATGCCAGAGTGTTACCGTTGTGGTATGACCAATCGGCCACGGCTTTTCGCTTACTTACCTTTTCCGCAGACTAAGACAGTCCTCTGTGTCTCCTAGGTTCACTCCCTGAGCTCAGACGTCTCCTCTCGTGCTCCTGCGAGTTCTCCCGTGCTCCCGTGATCCCTCTCGTGCTCCACTGGTTTCCCTCTGAGTCGGCTTCTCCGGACCCAAGGTACCCCTCCGACGATCTTCTGGTTCCTCCCGCTGTTCTGATCCCTTGGATTCCCCCGGTGCTGCTCGGACCCACTCCTGCCCCAGCTTCCCACAGACACCCGTCTCCTCCACCGTGTGCTAGGCTGAGACCGCACTGTCCCCTCCCCGGTCAGGTTCCCAGCGCTTCGTGGTAAGCTTACGCTCCTAGAAGATTTCCGCCGGCTCTCTTCCGTGGACTAACCGTTTGTTCTCCTCCGTAGTGTGTTCCGGTTCCCTGGTCCCCGTTCGTGTGCCCCAGCGTCTGCTGTGGCAGATTAGCTCTCGTCCTCCCTGCTGTTCCTTGAGAAGAAAACCCGTGAAATCTAATCTGTCTCACAGAGTGTATTCTGCATGTGGGCCAAACATCTAAAAGCAAACATGACAGTAGGTACACCTGGTCTAGTGTTCTGTTAGCTGTGACATCATGCAGGGAAGACAGATCACTCACTATTACCATATAACATAAAAAGGATTCCTGGTTCAATGTGTGCTTCTTTGGTTGTTTTGTCTCTTTTTTGTGTCTCTGCTCGGTCTTCTCTACCCCCCAGTCGGTCGAGGTAGATGACTGTTCACACTGAACCTGGTTCTGCTGGAGGTTTTTCCTTCCCGTTAAAGGGGCGTCCCTAAGATGCTCAGAAAGCTCCCAGCCAGACCAGATACTAACATAACAATGCTTTAAAGCTGCCTATCCAATTAAAAGACCTGATATATAAACGGAGTTAAAGCAAACTGTGATGAACAGGAGTCGGACCCAAAGACTACCCGAAACAGGTCAGTGACGTTTAGAGGTTTGTTTATTTAAAGGAGAGGGGAAGTGTGGTTCATACTCATTCCACAGACTGATAATAGATGGAAATCTATAATGTATTATAGAGTCTGTATGGGGTAATCCAGGGGCGTAAATCAGGGGCGTAAATCCAATGGCAGTCCGGATTCGTTAACGTTGAGGCCAAAGATCCAACAGCAGGGGTATCCAAGGTCGGGTTCAGGTTCGGTCCAGGTTCGGCACACGGGGAGACAGTCCAGGGGGAAGGGTTTCCAGACACACAGGTATCGGACAGACAGGACCAGAGAGGGCTTCGGCAGGCTCGGGAAAACAGAAGACAGGTCAGGTTGGCAACAGACAGGCAGGAATAAACTTACAGGCTGGAAGGTGCTCGGCAAAAGGCTAGAGACGTTCTGGCACTGGAGACTGAAATCGACGGGGCTTTTATGCAACTGGAGACAGGTGGAGCCTGCCTTCAACACCCCAACAGGCCATTTCGAATATCTGGTTATGCCATTTGGTCTCACCAACGGTTAATTGCAGAAAGGTGGAGACTGAGCAGGTGAGTAAAAATGGGAAATGGATCAGCTCCAGTGCCAGGATCATTACACAAACTGGCCAAAGGAAAATAATGAAAAAATGAAAAAAAAAGGCGGAAGTGGAAATAAAGAGGCACAGCGTTGCACAGGGGACGTGTTTTAGGGAAGGACCGATAATATGGATGTTAAAAAGCTATAGAATCTACAGTGTAAATCAACGTAAAAGTATTAAAAAGGAATAAGGGTCCAAGTGTCTGCGAGATAAAGAGATGTATCCTTACGGAGCCGAAGCGAAAAACTGCATGTAAGTCGAATAATGACGACAGTCGGGGTCGTTACAAACCAACCACCCTCACGTCTGACGTAAATGATGCGATTACAATATTAAAATATATATATATTTCGGCATTGGCTCTGAGTCGAAACGCTTCAAAAATGAAAGACCACAGTTCTGTGTAAAAAATAGTGTGGAAAAAGCATGCATGTGTCTTTGATTGTCTGAATGTCTTGTTTGTATGTCACTAAATCTCTGTTTGTCTGTGTGAAGTAATTAGGTTTAAATCACAAATACCACGGTTTCAAAAATGTTTATTTGTGTTGCGAGATCTGCAGCTCTGAGCACAAAATGCATTTGAGAGATCGAAAACAAGAAACATTTAACTAAAGGTTGGAAAGAATGGAAAAATAGAGAGACTTTTAAAGAAACAAAACATAAAGTATGGCATTTCACATTAAATGTCCTGCCCAAATTAAATAGGTAAACAGAGAGATTAAAATGACTAGAACGAAAAATAATTCAGGTTTGTTAGACATAATTGGAACTGAGGATAAGCTGTACATAAAGGCTCGTTTGGTTTACTGTACTACAAAATTAAGCTCCTGAGGTGTTGAACTATATAATTGCACAGGGGTTATGTTTAACGCTGGATTCATGACAGCTGTAGAAATACCAGATTAAAGGCTCTTATATTATGATTATAGAATATTAATCGAATGGAAAATAGCAACAAAGCAGAGATCCTATGACTTATTTTAATCTTAGGTAATGTAAAAAAAAAAAAAAACTGAGATTATGAAATTTGTTGTAACGATAATGATCTATCACAAACCAGTCCATTTGAAAGAAGTCTTTAAATATACTTTGAGAAGCAATATATGAGAAAATATATGAGAGGAATATGAGGAATTAAGTGCAAAGCTCGTGGCTTAATAAATGTATAAAATGCTTTGGCTCTAATCAAAACTATGAACTTGAATTGAATATGAATTGCTATTCTAAGGGAGACTTTTGACAGAACTTTTATACAGCTAAAAGAGGAATTTGAGGGGCTTCAGGTTTTCAACAGGCCATGTTATGCACATCATCTATTACATAAACACTTGAAATTATCTAGTTTTGCTGAGCTGAGGCGAACCTTGAAAAATTTCCAGACGGGACGGTTTAGCCTGGTAAGAGAAAAAACGAAATGTTAAGACAAATCTAACTCAAGGTAAACATCTGAACGTGATTGATCGGCTGGGTCAGTGTGGTTTGGCCTTGACAGGGACTGGAGATCAAAAAGAATGTCAGAAAATGTCCGCAGGAGGGGTAAAAGGGAACTCTTAATATTGAAGGACACAAAGTGTGCGACCAGATCAACTAAATGTAGCTTGCTCACATAATTAGTGTACACTTAGATTGTAGGTTTTTTTTATAGTGTCCTGTCTGGCAATGTGGCAATAAGAATTGTTGTCTTAATGCCAGAAAGAGCACAACAGATTTTACTCTCACAAGTGGAGCATTATCGCTTACGCCATAGTGCTCTGCTTGATTTATATATGTAAATAGTTTTATTATGATTTATGTAGGGAATAATTCATGTTATGTGGACACTACATTGAAAAAGTAGAAGAGGAGTGAAAATGAGAAGAAAAAAAAAAAGGAGACAGAAGAGAGAGATTGACAAAACTATAGTCTGCTTCATCACCTGCAATGAGAGATGTAAAAAGAACAGCACAGTAGGGCAGTAAGCTCAGGGCTTACTGCTTAGAAGGTTTTGTGTTTTATTTATTGCGTTGTGGTCTGTTAAGCGTGATGGTCAAATGATGTCCAGGGCGGAGTTTCCCGCTTTAGCAAGATGATGGAAACTTCAGATCTGAAGAATTACATTTTTAATTTTATTTTTTTATGTATAGCTCGGTTATTGTTCTTGCCGTTGTTTTAGACATTGTTTTAACACTTTACTGTTCAATTTCATGATTCGTAATAACACTGAATAGTCCAATGTCTTTCCTTGGAAGGATACATTTATCCGTGTGTTACTGTCACTCTCTGTATTGATTTTAATTAAGAAATGTTTGTGACTCATTAGAATGATACATGATCAGGAAACAAATACACACATCTGTAAAAGACTATGGTCAGGAACTGTTCTGATGAACCCGAATTCAGCCACACACTGAGCTTAGTTTTTAAGAGTTTATTGAAGAGAGGATGAGTTGTTGAGAGAGAGAGAACCAGAGTCTCGACTGAGCAGGAGCAGAAGGTTGTAGATGGCAGGAGCTGGAGGACTGCGGGTGCTGAGCTGCAAGTCCAGGGAGACGCTGAGAGCCTGGGAGCATTCAGGGCAGGCGTGAGAGCACACAGGTCCAGGAGGAGCCAAAAGATCGGCAGCAGAGCGAGTACTTGGAGCGCTGAGGCTTGAGGTGTAGCTGGCAGCTCTGCAGCGAGAATTGTTGGAGCGCTGGGTTGTGGTTCAGCCGGCAGCGCAGCAGTTGAAGCGCTGGGGTAGCAGGAGAACCAGCAGCACAGCAGAGAGAGTACTTGCAGGCAGGCAGGCATCGACGAAGGGAACTGTCAGGCAGACATAGGAAGCTCTGTCTAGCAGGCACGAGAGCTCTGACTAGCAGACATGAGAAGCTCTGACTGGCAGACGTAAGAAGCTCTGACTAGCAGACGTGAGACGCTCTGACTGGCAGACGTAGGAAGCACAAGGCAGGACGTGGTTTAGTTGAAGACAATCCGGCGGGGAAGAGCAGACTGAGGGAGGTTTAAGTAGAGGTGTTGGCAGGTGTACTGAGTCCAGGTTTAATTAGGAACGGCAGATGGAACTAATGAGGAGGTGGAGTGAGAACTGAGCTGCATGAGAGGTGGAAAGTGCTGAAAGGTTCATGGGGAGACAGGCAGGCCAAAACTGCATCATACAGTAGGAAAGAGGACCAGTGATAAAATATCAGTATACACAGGAGAAATGCTAGCAATTCTGTTTGCAGTGCAATGGGTAGAGGAAATAAGAGCACGAGAGTGATTATTTGTTCAGATTCATCTTCATCACTAATCAGTTTACAGAGAAGTCACTCAGACAGTAGACCAGATATTTTGATAGAAATCCAGCAAACATTATAGAGAATTCAAATGATGGGCATTACAGTCATATTTTTGTGGGTACCAGCACATAGTGGAGTTAAAGGAAATGAAATGGCAGATAAGGCTGCAAAGGAGGCTACAACAAGAGAAGATATTGATGTTTCAGTTAAAATTAGTAAAATGGAAATAAAGAGCATTATTAAACAGAAGATGAAGGAAAGGTGGCAAAAGCAATGGGAGGAAGAGAGGAAAGGAAGATGGTTTTACATAATTCAGAGGAGAGTGGGAGAAATGAGATGGGCAGGGAGGAACAGAAGAGAAGAAACGATTATATCAAGACTTAGATTTGGGCACACAGGATTAAATAATACATTATTCAAAATAGGTAAACATAACAATGGCAGATGTGAGTACTGTGAGCAACAAGAGACAGTTGAACACGTTATGGTTCACTGTAGGAAGTATGAAAGAGAGAGGAGGGAAATGGTTCAAAATCTAAAAAAGGAAAGAATACATTTTGATTTAATAGAAATACTTAGAAAAAGATCAAGAGATAAGTGTTATGTAATAGTTTTTCATTATCTTAGATTAATAAATGTAATTGAGAGGATTTGAAATCTTATTTTGGTTTTGTTTATATTGTTTTGTTAATTTGATTGTGACTTGTTTTGTTTAGTATAAATAAGTAGTGGACATTCTGATCCACACTCCATATCAGTTGGTGGCGGTAATGTACCATTTCGTTGCGTGCCAACCACCAAAAAAAACTCTATAAAGAAGAAGAAAACTGCATCATGACAACTATGCATTTGTGCAGATATGCAGATGTAAGCTATTTGAAAAAAAACTTATCTGAAACAGGTTGCGGGAGAAAAAAATGTAAAGCGGCTGAGATGTTTTGTTTGTTGATTTCTTTGATCTCTCAAACTAAAATAATGTAGACTTATATTTAACTTTAATGATCAAAATAAGGATTTTTTTGAAAAAAGAATTTGCAGGAAAGGATTGGATAAAGCCGGTCTTTGTTCAACTACTATGTAAGATTGAGCTTTTGTGTGCCTTCCAGCAAAATATATTGATTGTGTTAAGGAGCAGAAGCTGAATTCCTAAATGACCGTTTACAACTTAAAAATATTATATAAGGGAGAAATATTTATTTAGATATAAAAGGTAAAAAAATTCCACCCTAGAATGAATAACACAAGTTCTTTGTTTTCTTTAGTCCTTTGATTTTTTTTTACTGTGCTGCAAGCTAGATGTTCTGCCTTCATTCTCCCTAAACATGTATGTACAAAAAGTACTTTTGAGTAAACTAAAATAGGGTTACATAGGTATTTTTGCTCCAGACAGATTTTATTTATTAATAATGTGGATAAAGATGGCTCTTTGAAATGTAAAGATTGCTGATGCATGTGATATACTGTTGAACTAATTTGAATAGTGCAGAGTTTTCATATTTATCACTTTTTTCTCTAAATAATATACAATTACCCCTAATTGTCCCAATTAGTAAATAGTAGATATTTTTCTTATAATAAATAGGTAGCATCAAACCTCCCCAAAAGCTGTGTTTCAACAATTAAACACCTTCTTATCAATGACCAGCCGCTTTGACGTTTTCCAGTCAGGTTTCCGTGCTCACCACAGTACAGAGACCGCCCTTATAAAGGTGTTTAATGACATCCATATAAATACAGACTGTGGAAGAACCACAGTGCTGGTGCTATTGGACCTCAGTGCAGCATTCGATACTGTCGATCACTCCATTCTGTTAGAACGCCTGGAAAACTGGGTCGACCTTTCTGGTACAGCACTCAAGTTAAAAGACAGGGACTTTTTTGTGTCAGTAGGTAACGTTACATCAGAGATGACAAAAATCACATGTGGGGATCCTCAAGGGTCCATCCTGGGTCCCCTCCTATTCAATATCTACATGCTCCCTCTAGCTCAGATCATAAAAAACTACAACATCAGTTACCATAACTATGCAGACGACACACAGCTCTACATCACCATGTCACCAGGTGACTATGAACCAGTTCAAGCACTGAGTAAATGCTGGGAAGAAATCAATGCATGGATGTCTGTATAATCTGACCCAATCTGACCCAATCTGTATAATATGATTGAACTTGATTTTGTAAAGTGCCTTGAGATGACATGTTTCATGATTTGGCGCTATATAAATAAAATTGAATTGAATTGAAAATTGAATGTGCCAAAATTTTCTTCAATTGAATAAAAAAAAACTGAAGTAATAATCTTTTGACTTATATGTCAGGATTTTTCGGATGAACCCGGAATGCAGCCGCACACAAAGCTTAGTCTTTAAGAGTTTTATTAAAGTGAGGATGAGTTGTGGACAGAAAACAAACCAGAGTCTTGACAGAGCAGGAGCCAGACGATGAAGAGGACTTCAGGACGGGACCCGAGCAGAACTTGAAGCACTGGGGTAGCAGGAGAATCAGCAGCACAGCAGAGAGCTTACGTGGAGCATAGAAGTGCTGGGGTAGCGGGAGAATCAGCAGCACATCCGAGAGCTTACTTGGAGCGTGCAGGGGCTGCAATAGATCCCGCAGCGCAGGAGAGAGAGAGTCCTTAGAACGCAGGGGCTGTAGACGTGGGACAATCTCTGACAGCCGATGAGGTCTGAGGCGCAGGGGCTGCAATAGATCCAGCAGCAGAACAGAGTGATTACTTGGAGCGCTTGAAGTTGCAGGTAAGCCGGCAGCACAGCAGTGTGATCACTTGGAGCGTAGGAGCGCTTGAAGTTGCGTAGGAGCGGGCAGAGAGTTCCTTGGACACGGGGGCTGCAGTAGATACAGCAGCGTATCAGAGAGGGTTCTTGGAGGTGCAGGGGCGGTAGAGGTGGAGTGAGAGCTGGGCTGCCTGAGAGGTGAAAACAGGCAGGCCAAAACTGCATCATGACACAATAGAGCAGCGATCTAAAGGAAGCACACAGCTTCAGTTGCTTCAGCTAGGAACCACTGATCAGGCCCGAAATATGGGTGTAGTGATGGACTCAGACCTAAACCTCCAAAAGCATCTAAAGACAATTACAAGGTTGGCCTTCTATCACCTGAAGAACATTTCCAGGATTAAAGGACTAATGTCTCAGCAGGATCTGGAAAAACTAATCAATGCGTTTATTTTTAGTCGAATTTATTAGTGCAACGGTGTTTTCACAGGTCTGCCTAAAAAGTGGATCAGACAGCCGCAGCTGATCCAGAACGCTGTTGCCCGTGTCCTCACTAAGACTAAGAAAGTAGAGCACATCACCCCAGTTTTAAAGTCCTTACACTGGCTCACTTTATCTCAGAGAATAAACTTTAACACCCTCCTGTTAGTCTATAAATCACTGAATGGCTTTGCACCTAAATACATCACAGACTTATCAGTGTATCAACCCTCCAGACCACTAAGGTCGTCTGGCTGCAGCCTACTCTGCATACCTAGAACCAGAACCAAACACGGAGAAGCGGCATTTAGTTCCTATGCTCCACTAATCTGGAACAAACTTCCAGAAAACTGTAAAAGTGCTGAAAGCCTGAGTTCTTTTAAATCGAGATTAAAAACACATTTGTTTAGAATTGCCTTCGACTGTTCCAGTTAAACTGTTTTACTGAAACATAATTAGTTCAACTTTGTAGTCCAACTGTTTTTAATATAAACTTTTAGTTTCTATTCTCCCATGTCTTTTTTGTTTCTACATTTTATTCGCGCTTGCTTTTATTCTGTTTTACTTTCCTATATTTTAATCATGTATGGCACTTTGCATTGTCTTTGTGCTGAAATGTGCTATATAAATAAATTTGCCTTGCCTTGCCTAGCATCGATGTGCAGCCATTTTTATAAAGTTTAAACCCTTAGGATCTGGGAGTAAACCACCCTATTGACTTATGCTGAATGAATGGCTGTCTGTGTGTGTGTGTGTGTGTGTGTGTGTGTGTGTGTGTGTGTGTGTGTGTGTGTGTGTGTGTGTGTGTGTGTGTGTGTGTGTGTGTGTGTGTGTGTGTGTGTCTGTGTGTGTGTCTGTGAGTGTGTGGGGGTGCAAATGTGAGAAGAAGCAGATCCATGTGCAGATATGTGATGAAACACAGTTGATGCATTAGGCCTATGTCCTCAAATACAGAGTTGTAATATAGTACTTTTGTGTCTGCAACAGTTTAAGAGCGGTGAAGGAATGAGGCAGGATCAAAACTGCCAGTGTGGTTGCTGTTGAACTACAAACATCACAGAGAGGTCGAAACCTGGTAGAGCTACAACTAGGTACGGAAATTGGGTGAGTAACATTTGCCTGAATTTGAAACTGTTAAATTATATGGTGTGGGAACATCGATAGCTTGAAAGAAAGTCTAATTCATTTATGTATAGGAATAAGATGAGAATAGTTGTATTATTTTAAATATAGCAAAATTGAATTATAGAGAAGAAAATGACTAATAAGTAAGAATTTCAAACGGAAAAAGGAGGTAGCCTCAAAAATGTCCGCTAAGCGATCATGAGTTACTCATAAGAAAATCAGGAGATGTTTATGTGGTGCAGAATTTAAACCTATTGTTTAAGTAATAGTTTAAAATGCGCATACTATACGGTATGGTTACAAAATCAACATTGATAACGGCTTGAAAGAAAAGTCTGATTATTTCATTTAAAAGAATAAGATAACGATAGTCGGAATATTTCTAAATATAACAAAATTTAATAATAGGGAACAAAAATGACTAAAGAGTAAGATCCTAAATGCATGTGTAAGTCCACAAATTCAGGAGGTGGCATAGTCATGATGTGATTGATAGATGTTTAAAGCCTGCATTGTGCTAAATATAAGGAAGCCATTGTCTTAACATGCCTTCTAGCATCTGGTCATCATTAAGACGATCATAGGTCACAAGTCATAAATACCATGTCACAGGTCTTAGGTTATATGTCATAAATCTTAGGTAATATGTTGCAAGGTATAAATCATAGGTCATAGGTCACAAGTCATAAATCATAGGTAATAGGTCACGCTTTCAAAGGTCCAATGTCATAGGTCATAAATCATGGGTCATCAATCATGTGATTATACAGTGAAGGAATCATACATCTCTCTAGGGTGAAAACCTAGGCAAAGTAGACTGTCAAGCAGATGCTACATGTATAATAAAATGGCATTCTTTACCAAAGAAAAGGCATAGTTTGGGCTGAAAGTCATGGAGCTTTGTCATTCTGTCCCATGGGCCGGTCATCTTGCAGAATAGGAAACAAATTTGTGTGGCATGGTAAGTACACACAGCTGAAACAGTTTTGTGCTACATGTGAGATTTCCCAACTGGCATCAATAAGGGGGGTACCACGAGCCCAACTTCTGCCATAGCCATTCATTACTACTCCATTTGACATAATCGGAATGGATATCGTAGGGACCCTTGAGAGAAATTTATCTGGCCACAGATGTATCTTGGTTATGTGTGATTACGCCACCCGTTACCCTGAATTTTTGCCCATAGATCCATCATGGCCAGACCTGTAGCTAACTGTCTAATCCAGCTGTTTTCAAGAGTGGGCATACCAGAGAAGTCCTGACTACCTGTGGTACAAACCTTTTATCAAAACTGCTCCAGCAGGTTTATGGGTTGCTAGGTGTTAAAGATATTAGTTAGACCCCATATAATCCCCAGACAGATGGGGTGATGGAGAGATGCAATCAGACTCTGAAAAACATTCTGCAGAAGCTTGTCTCCTGACAGGCTCTGACTGGGACCAGTGGCTGCTATATCTGTAGTTGGAACACACTCTCTGGTCCCCTTTTTAAATAGGGGGACCACCACCCCAGTCTGCCAATCCAGGGGAACTGCCCCCGATGCCCACGCAATGTTGCAGAGTCACATTAACCAACACAACCCCGCAACATCCAGAGCCTTAAGGTACTCAGGGCGAATCTCATCCACCCCCGGGGCCTGGCCACCGAGGAGCTTTTTAACCAGATCATCATCGCCAGATCATACGAGCCAATTGGTGAGTCATATCAGCGTCTTATTTCTGATTGCCTGTTGATTACAACCCGATTTGTCTCTAGACATCTGAGCAAGCCTGATTTTCCTGCCTGTTCTGACTGCTTGCTCGTGTGCCTGACCTAGCCTGTTCCTGGACTATTCGAGCTTGCCTGATCCCTGTCTGTTTACCTTGCCTGCCTGTGTACTGATCCACATATGCCATCTGACCGCTGAGCCTGCCTGATCTTGTTTAGCCTGTAAATCTGTCCGTGTACCATACCTGGATCTGTTTCCCGACTCTGAGCCCGGATTCTGCTCTGGACTGTCCTGCCCTTCTGATTTCCCGGTTTTGACTAAGGACTGTTTTTGTGACCACGAGCTCTGTTCTGATCCTGCCCGTCATACTGTCTGCCTGTAATCCCAGTTCCATCACCTACAACGTGTTCATAAATAAACCCTCTTTAATCATACTTCCTGCTTGTCTGGCTGAATACTGGGTCCCTCTGTTCCGATCTTGACAGATTTCACTTCCTCGGTTTGGAGCTCCTCCTCTTTGGAGCTCCTTTCAGAAACTGTTTTAGGGCTCTATCACTTCTATGCAAATAAGCTTTGAAATGGACACCGGGCTATCAGTAGCCTGTTGTTAGCATTAGCTTCAATCAATCAATCAATCAATCAATCAATCAATCAATCAATCAATCAATTTTATTAGTCAACTACAATTTGCATTACAATCGAAATTTCAGTTCCAGTACAACCGTCCATCACATACACTTAACAAACATTTTGGGGGAACGATTGACTGAGGCCTTGCGTTGCCAGAAACGCAGCCAGTCGGCCGCTGCTACATGAGCGCAAGCCGTTAAGTGCGTTCCCCAAACTGCCCCAGACCCCGCTTTACACGGGGTCCCTAGGCGCTGCCCTTGAGATCTGTTGAAAAAAGATTTACTGCTGCACAATTTGTGTTTTCACACAAAATGTGAAGCATCCGACAAAAAAACCTCATTTGCACAAAAAGCACAATCAATGACGAGGCACATATATGCAGAAGGTAAACATTTGAGTGCTGGTCGGGTGAAGTCATCTGTATTTGTGAGCATATGTGTGTCTGGGTGCATGTTGTGTGGAAATCTGTATGTCCATGAAGGCCGTCCCTCCGGCAGGCAAGTGTCCTTGATGGAAAGTCTATCACTATCCCGCTGCAGCTTGACTCCTCCACAGATGTCCGCAAGGAATGTGGGGGGAGCAGGGAATTTGTGCGATGTCGCCATAACAACCAGGGAGAATTTGATAGCGGGGAGTCCGATTTGAAAAAACAGAATTTGTTATAAAAACAAGCTGACACCAACTTTTCTGTCAGCCTTAGAGTCTTTTCGCCGCTGGCTCCAGGATCCAATATTCCAATAATCCAATCGATGGGCTAGTAACGTTCACACTTCCAGGTTTTATCCCATCTCACCTTTGTACCACAACCGCGGTCAGCTTATCAAGCCGTCCGTTTTGTTCATTCAACGACCTCGTGATCGCGTCGACTGCCGCTGGCAGTCTCATCAGGGCCATATTTACCGCCAGCAGCTTTTGAAGGTGTTGATACATTAAATATCCTCCAAGGCCAAAAATGAGGAATCCAAGTATCATAAATCCGAATAAGTAGACATCTTTGACGTCCTCAACAGAAAGAATTGAGAGGCACACCGTGGACCATTTCTGCCACGGGTCCAAGATGTATCCCGCAAAAAAAGTTCCGTCAGGACAGGCACGCTCCCCGGTCCTTTGCTTTCCAGTTGAAAAAATTTGATCAATAGCGTTGAGAGACCAGCTGACGAGATCCATAATTGCCTTAGAGCTTTCGGTTGCTATGAAGAAATGGCACAAAAGACACAGACGAAGCAAATAGCAGGAGAATGTGGGCAGGGTAATAGCAGATAAGGAGCTCTGGAGAGCTGAAGAAAAACCGATCGACCTCGAGGAGAGACAGAACAGAAAAAAGCTTGTGCTAAATAACAAATCATGTTCATGTCCAAACGCTAATATACAGCTCATACAGTGGTAAAACTAGCTGATGAAGTGGGTGGAACTCCACTTGGGTAGCTAGGTAAGCTGGAGTCCCCACCAATTGTTATGTAATAATTGGAAGATTTTTGAAACGACTCGTTTTACAGACACCAACAAAACATTTACTTATTTTACTTAAAAAAGCTGGATGTTTTGTTTGTTTGTTTGTTTTTTCCACTTGGAAAGTTTCTAGAAGACGTTGGGACCCAAGTGGAAGTACAAAAACATGCGAAAATTGAATTCTGCATAATAGGTTCCCTTTAAAGAGACTTGAGTCACAGACCTCAACTGTGTCTCAAATATGATGTCTAAAGCACAAGTCTAAAAGAAGTCTGGAGTTTTTTGTGAATTAAGTGCAATATAAATGCATAGACTTGAGTCCCAATCTGTGCCATGACCAAGACTGTTCAACCTGGCACCACTGGGATGTCCCACTGGTCCTCTTTTGCTGGGACTTT
Source organism: Fundulus diaphanus (assembly GCA_037039145.1). Taxonomy (NCBI): domain Eukaryota; kingdom Metazoa; phylum Chordata; class Actinopteri; order Cyprinodontiformes; family Fundulidae; genus Fundulus; species Fundulus diaphanus. The sequence goes on from CM073139.1 coordinate 8,645,664, forward strand.
TGCGAGTGAGCCAGCATTCCGCAGGAACAACAGGGTGGATAGAGAGCAACAACACAGGAAGAGGGGACAAAGAGAAGAAAAAACACAGACATACAAACTTTATTGGTTAGCCTTTTTTGGTGAGATTTCAGATGAAATCAGGCTAATTTAGACATTTCCCCATACACAAAATATAGTATAAATTCCAACCTGAAACCCAGATGTGAGTTAAATGATCATGAATTGGTTCTTGGATGAGCGAAAGCTCAGTTTTTAAGGGCAGTAATGTTTTAATAGAGACACCAAGAGCCATTTTGCAACCCATCTGTCTTACAGAGACAGTAATGAGAGACAGTTCAGATAGAGTAATCAACTACCATAGAAGAAATTTAGAAAGAGGCAGAGGAGACACAATTGACCCATCACTATCATCCTTGGTTGTTCTCTGCTCAGATCTTGGCTTTTGTCTCGTTTGTCTGGAGTGTCAGCTGTGGCCGGCTAACAAGCTTCACCCTAAGCAGCCCATTATCTAGAGCATGGCAACTGGCCCATACCTGCAAGGTGTGTTATGTGTGTGCCTGTGTGATTCAGAGCGCAGCAGCTGTGTCATACCTGCGAGCGTCTTCGGGACTCAATGCTCATCTGTAATGGAGCAGAAGATGAGGATTGTGGGGTGGATGAAGGACAAACCTGATATTCCTTGTTACACATGATGAAGGGCATCAGGGACATCTTTTGTTGCCACCTTTAAGGACAGAGAGGTGTCAGTGTGCCAGAGGCCATAGATGCTTACACATTTCACACATACTCAGTCAAACGTACAAATAAAGGCATGCTTGCATGAATTAACGCATATGTTTAAAATCTGCAAAGCAATGCCAAGGACATTTCTCGTTATGGTACTGGTGATGCTGTTTAAACCACCCTATTGACTTATGCTGAATGAATGGCTGTCTGTGTGTGTGTGTGTGTGTGTGTGTGTGTGTGTGTGTGTGTGTGTGTGTGTGTGTGTGTGTGTGTGTGTGTGTGTTCGGGTTCACTGAGACAAATCCTGACAGCATTTATTTATTTGCTGTATTTTTGTGCATTTATTTTATGCTTATTTATATATTGAGCATATATTCATTTCTGTATTTATTTTTTTGGTTATGCCAGAGTTGGTCCTCCATACTGGAGACCAGTTCAATGACCAGACGACACAAAGTCAAGGTGGAGCTTTGAAATCTAAGAGCATGCTAACTAATGTTAGCATGGTCTAATGTGGCAAAACATGTGGAGCTGTTTTGCCACCCGCGTTGCTGATGTGTTACACAAACTGTATGGTATGATGAAGAATGAAGACTACTTCAAGTGGATTTATCTTTTTAGATAAATGATTAAAGGTTGGACACAACTGGGAGTTCCAACAGGACAATGATTCTGAATACACAATAAAATGCTGGGTCTGTGCAAGAAAATCAAGTAATTTAAATAAGCTTTACCAATTCCATCAAGCAGAGTTATGCCAAAAGGTTGTTGACAGCAACAAACATTATGTGGTTGTCGGCAGCTTGCTAAGGGGCATTTAATGCAAAAGAATGTAAATACTTAAGCCATAATGTAAAATACAGGCCTATTGTGCATTGGAAAAAATCCCAAATAAATTCGAACATAAGCATACAATACTGAAATTCACTTTGTTGTTTGCTCTACCATCATCCAAAATGAAAAAGAATAGTTAAAACCCATCAATCAAAAGCCCAAAAGGGATATAACATTTACACCAGTGGTCAGTGGATGGAAACTTTTGATAAGAATTATAAGAAAATATTTGTCTTATTGTAATTCACACTAGCAGAGGTTCTGTAATTACAGCAGCTAGGGAGCACAAGGATCAGAACAAAGCAGAGTTCCCTTCTGCCTGCAAGTAACCCAAGTTTCTTCAATTTGGCAGAGTTTTCCTGCTTGGTTCTGCTCCTGGTGCTCCTAGCTGTTTAGCTAACCCTCCTAGTGTGAATGTTTACTCCAGTGTTGACTTCAATGCTGACGTTTCAAACAGAAATTATTAGCCCTGCTTCCAGCTCGCTCTCGTTTGCTTCGTTGTCACTAATTGTTTGGTAATCAGACCGAATATCCTTCCCGAACTACCGACACCGACGGTGACCACAGCCGAGCCGCGGCATCTCTCAAGGCTATGAAGGTATGACTTAGTGTCCCGCCCCTCTCCAGCTGTGATTGGCTAGCATTTTGCCTTCAGTCGTTGATTTGATTGGTTGAATTGTATGATTGACACATCAAAGATAGTACTAATAGGACGATGGCCACTCCGAGGTAAAAAAAAAAAAAAGGCAGCTTCCAGTCCAGGGCGGGCACGGCTGGCTCAGCGGGCGGGCACAGCCCCCCAATGCCCGCCCATACCGCCGGGTCTGAACAGAACCAGGCTCAGTGTGAATGATCATGTGCCTCAACTGATAGGGTGTTAGAGAAGACAGCAGAGACACAACAAGCACAGAAGCACACATTGATCCAGGAATCCTCTCTATGTTATATGGTAATAGCAGATGATCGGCCTCCCCTGGATGATGTCACAGCTAGAAGGGAAGACCACGTGTACCTACTATGAAGAAAAATAAAACAGAGAACAAAAAGTTTAAAGTTGAAATAACAACAAACAATGCAAATTGGAGAACAGTAGGAGAACAATAAACATCCTCCAGCAGCATAACTACAGAGATAGCTCAGGGTAATGTAAGCCACTCTAACTATAAGCTTTGTCAAAAAGAAAAGTTTTAAGCCTAGTCTTAAAAGTAGACAGTGTGTCTGCCTCATGGACCAAAACTGGCAGTCGGTTCCACAGGAGAGTAGCCTGATAACTAGAAAATTTCTGAAGAAATTTAATAAGGCGACTGCCTCATGGTGCATACCATACCGTCAAAAATACTAACAGGAAGTAACACTGCGAATTTCAGGTTCCTACGGTCTTCACAGCCCTCGCAACGGCCGTTGAAAGGTGCCATGTTAAGTCAATGGAGTGTGTTCCGGACCTCCTAGGAGCCTCTGGCTAGCAGCGTTGTCATGGAGACTCCCTCACAGCTGCAGCACTCTGTCTTAATCATTATTACCTTTATCATACGGGGAACTGAGTGGAATGTGTGATTTTAGTGTCTTTGGAGCATTTCTGCAGCATGTAGCAGAGGAAAAAAGGGGTCAAAAATGGATGTTTGACACCTCATAAAATAGACATGCTTTATCCGACATGGCCCAAATTTGTTGTGGAGCTTTCTCTCTAAAGGAAGTACAGACTCTGTCAAGCAGAAGTTGGTAGGACCTTCCTAGAGCTACTTGCGGTTAGCCGCTAACATGGTTGTGTTCAGTATCACTGGGTGATGGTACTCTGTTAGTTTAGTCCAAATCCTGTACTGGAAAGTGCCTCAAAAAGGGAGAAAATGTGATTTTGCATTGTTTTTGTTCATCACGTCGCCATGGTAACTAAAAATGGCGGCTGATACAAAAAGAGCAGTTGACTGGATGAAGATGCACCTTTTGATATATATATATATATACACTATGGGGTGAAAATGTAATACTCTAAACTTGTCACACCAGGTTGTGATCCTGCAACCTCTGGAGTGCCAGCCCAACAGCTTAACCAGTACACCATATAGGGGCTTGCATTTTGTGGAGGCTAACTGTGTTCATGTCCATTCAAAAGCATTGGGTGAGAAATGGCCGCGAGCAGCAACATGACATGAGTACTGCCCCCGTATGTTATATATATATATATATATATATATATATATATATATATATATATATATATATATATATATATATATATATTAGGGCTGTCAAACGATTAAAAATTTTAATCGCGATTAATCGCATATTTTATCCTTTTATTTCTGAAAGTGTAATAGCCTGTTTGGGCATTTTAATATGCAATTTTGCAATAAATGACACTAATAAAATACATGCTTGTACAAAAAATATTTTTATTTTGTTATTTTTCAAGCACTTTTCAGAATTGGAATGAAAACATCCTGGTGCCAAATGTTAAACTCTGGACTATAATGGCTAAATGACTAATCATGACGCCCTGATGTTTACACAGTGTGTAAACAAATGTGTAAATAAATACCTGTTTTCATGCCGATATATTTTTTTTGCCTCTTAAACAAAGATAGACATGGTATTATGCATAAACATATAAATTAATAAAAATTGTACATTTCAATAAAGTCATGAGTTTTGTTCATTTCTTCACTCTCTCTCTCTCACACATCTAATTCTGAGCTTTCACACCAACAACAATAATTTCTTTGAATATTTTTGCTTGCTGTTTCTATCCATATTCATAGAGTTTAAGCCTGGAAAAAGATTTTAAATTTCCAGGTCATTCCAGTTTTACACTTTGCTTGCAACTGGGCCAGGAGCTTAATACCCTTGAAAGCAACTGTTTAGGAACTGATTAGTAACTCCAGGTACTTCGTTTGGCAACGTGATTCATCCTTGGTTTGTCAAATACAGAGACAACAAATTAATAAGCATTAAGGTACGGTTTATGGGTTGGGGTTTCTGTTATCAACGTGTAAAAACTCATCTTCAGAACCAATCTCTGCTTAAAATGGCGGAGGGATATTTCAGCTGGATACACTCAAATGTAGTGCAGGCAGGTCTCATAATAAGCCCTATTTTGTCACTTATTTTAGAGCCCAAATAATCAATTTCACTTTCAGAAACCTGCCCAAAAAAACCGCAACCCGTGACTCATGAAATTTAGAAGCGCGTTTAGAAAAAAGAAGCCCAAAGTCGCATGAAATAAACAGTCTTTGGCAACAGTGAGCGCGGGTCTGTTTTGCTACAGTTTTCTAGCACTCTTGAGACTACGGAAAGCGCCGAGGGTAAAAGAAACACTGTCCAGAGAGCGCGGCGGGGGGAAAAACATTAGGGAACGGTGTGTGTGTTTTGACGCGCGAATAACGGCGACAAAAAAATTGTCGGCGTTAAAATGGGTTTACGTTAACGCCGTTAATAACGCGTTTAACTGACAGCACTAATATATATATATATATATATATATATATATATATATATATATATATATATATATATATATATATATATATATATATATATATATATATATATAAAGTATTTATAATCAATAAATATGCTGTACACTGGAGAGAAGTCCTGGGTACTGGTGCATACCAGGCCTCTTACAGCACTGGACCAATGTGCTTTATTTGGAAACCATGTGACCACCATTAAACTTCAATTTGAAAGGTTCCAGCCCCAAAGAAGTCCACACAACAATGTAAACATTGCATAATACCACACTGTTTTTGGAAGTAATAAGGGTTACTATCATCTATGGATGGATTTTAAAGTTGTTGAGCAATGGAAGCTGACAATATTGTCCCAACATAACACAAAGGGAGCTAAGACAACAGAGAGCACAACTAATAACAACGGCCTTTTACAGAGAACTGACAGAAACTTCTGTGGAAAAGTCTTGGTGAATGTACAGTCGGAACCAGGAGGGGTTGGATTATGATGTGCTGTGCTCCATCCAAAATGTTGGCGCTGCTTGCTTCAGACATTGTTTCAGCAAAAAAATACCATTTATCTGGCTTCTTCTGGTGCAGAATTATAAAGTATGTCTCAAGTCAATTTTGTAAAAGTGGGATAAAATGTGACATGAACGTTCAGACTGAAAGCTATTGAATTGCCTATCTATCCAATCTAGTGGCATGTATGGAAGTGGCACAAATCAGACTTTATCAGGTAAAAAGAACAGAATGGGGCAACTTAGCCTGCAATGAAAAAGTCAGATACGCATGTGGGCAAAAAAACTAGATTTGGATTGCATTTGCCTGCAGAGTGAACATAGCCAATGACAGGACCCCAAACTATAGTCTGGAATTGTCAATGATTCCTTTCTCTGTAAGGGACTTTATGTTATCAGAAGACAGAGAGCTGGAAATGGGGGTTGCACAAACCAAGGTTGCAAATAATTGTGGCAGTGCTACTGATCTTTTGAAGTAGATATTTTTTGCATTCTGTCACCAGAAGAAGTTCTTCTGCACTGGTGCCCCTCCATCCATCCTTTCAAGCATAAAACCTGCACACTCAAACACAGACGGACACTCTTCCCACCTACCCACACACACCCACCGTCTAAACACACATGAACACTTTTCACCCCCGGCCACACCAGCGGAGGCCTTAGGGCTCAGCCATCTGCTGCTCACCCAGCACATCTAACATCCCCTATGAAGTAGCCACCTTCCCAACATTTGCAGCCCTTGCCCTGGGTAAGGTGGATGGGGCACTAGGCTTGGCCCTGGCCAAGGGAAGGGTGAAGGAGCACATATGTAGTACAGACGGTTTGTTTGAGAGAGAAAGGAGGGGAGTCAGAAGACACTGAGACAAATCAAGGAATAGATTGTTCTCTCCTTGAATCTCCGCTTCTCGCTCTGTCTCACCCATATGGCTCCTCTCTTGTATGTTCACAGCAACTCCATGACCACCAAGGTCGCACCCTGCACCTTTGAAGGGCTTGTGGAGCCTCCAGCAATGCTGCTGAGAAAGATGTAGCGAGAGTGACACATATAGGCGTTGAGAGGGGGATGAAGGTGGGGGTTGGCAATGTCAACAACGTATCTCCTTTTTTCTGCTCCTCATTTCCTATGTATGTCTTTTTCTCACCTAGAAAGCCCGCCCCAGGGCATTCTCCAGCACAAAAGGTAGGAAAAATTAGTGTTGAGCTTTAATCCCTTCCCCCCTCCCATCACCCCCCCCCCCATCATCCATTCAGTTCATCCACACAACCTTCTATCTTGTCTCTATGTGATCAGTGCAAGTCTGTGAGCACAATGAGTGATTTAACACCAGCAACAGAAATGTTGTTTTTGTGTTAATGTTAATTAGATGAACCACCCCAAAGTCATTCATTTTTCATGAGTCTTCTTTTACATTCACAGAGAAAGCACCACTCTCCTATTCTCTTTAGTCTTCCATTGCCTCTTTATACTTTCCAGTAGTAATGTCAAAAGCAGGTTGAGTTTGAAAACTAATTGAAAACATATTCTAAAATACTGTACATTGAAAGGCTGACAAACATGAGGCTCTAAACACAATGCAGAAAAAATACATACAGGAAATTGGTAGCACCACTGGTGTAGTCCAGGGTATACGCAGGTATACGGCATATATCCACTTATTTTTCAGTCAGCATCGCATATACCCACTTCTAAATCCTCCATGATGCGCACCATTCAGCAGTTTCTGCAAGCCAAATAGTGATAGGTCGATAGTGAATGAAACAGCTCTTAGAGCCGGGTCTTTGAAGTGAACGATGGGAGTCGGCTCCTCACTGAGGGCCTTTTTTGTTTTTTGTATCTGAAAGCTGCACGGAGCTGCTTCTGTCAGCGAATAGGCAGTGAAGAGCACCTTCTCTACTGCGACACAGAGCAGCGTACTGTCCCTCTGTGTTTCTGAGCGGGGGTCTACAGAGTAGATACAGAAGCACAAGGTCTCAGTTAGCAGAGAGCAGAAACAGCAAACGCGAGAGGGAAAAGTCGAGACTACAGCAGAAGAAGGCGGGATTACAACAAAGTTTTCTGAAACCCTGAGTAGAGAAAGAGAGGGAGGAAGGTGCGCACACACAGCGTACACGCTGTAAGCATGGGTGAAAGAAAACGGAGCAACATTTGGAAACACTTTAACTATACAAACAGTTCAAGGGCATAATGTAGATATTGCAAAGTTAAAAGTTCCTACCATGCGGGCTATACCAAAAAATAATTAATGCATCGGATGGATCTATTTAAGCAAGTTTAGTTACTTTTACATGATTGTTTCATGTCCTACCCTACTGACATCCAAAATTTGTAAAAGGTGTAAAGATGCTTAAATAGATCCAACAGAAAAATTCCCTGCCAAGCCCAGGACTCAAACCTAGGACCTTCTTGCTGTGAGGCAATAGTGTTAACTACTGAACCACTGTTCTGCCCACATCATTGGTTTATTAATTTCATAATCCTTCCTTCCTGAGATCAAGTAGCAGAAATAATGTACCAATGAGTAAACACTACTGATAGATTTTTGGGTAAACTAAATATAGCAGTGTTATATGTCATTGTTTCTAAAACGGCATTTTTCTGAGCTCCGTCTAAAAGGCCAAAAATTAAGAGTATACCCACTTCTTCAGGGACCACTACACCACTGGGTAGCACAATTGCCTTGCAACACACAGAGTGTGGGCTGTCCCTGGGTAGTCCGGCTTCCTCCCACAGTCCAAAAACTCAGACTGTTAAGACTGAGTTATACTCCCGCATTGTCTCGCCGGTCTGTTGAAGCGTTGTGGATGTTTATACTTAACACGGCCATAGCTGCAGTATTCTCCAAAAACACAGGGGGAAGTACTCTACACGCCCAGTGGAAATTGTCATGATGCAGCCTGTCTGCTACACCATGCACAGACTCAGACACTTTCCACCTTCCATACAGCTCCAGTCTCCGGTTCAGTAATCATTCACACCTGTCAGCTACTAATCAGCCAGCATTCAGCACACCTGTCAGCCTCACTACTTAAGCTCACTGCAGTCTGTCATTCCTCGTTGGTTCGTTCTGTTTTCCTGTTTACTTTTGTTTCTGCTGCTCACCTCATCCAGTCTCGTCCAGTCCGATGTTCCTCCATTCTCCACCAGCCTGCTGTAGCCTGGTTCCAAGTCTCCATTCTGTCGTGCTGTGAGTCCAACCTGGTTCCAAGTCTCCATTCTGTCGTGCTGCTGGCCCAGCCTGGTTCCAAGTCTCCATTCTGCTGTGCTTCTGGTTCTGCTGCCTCCATGCTCTGTCTCCGTCCAGCTTGCCAGCCTCAGCCACTAACAGCCTCTTACTTCTGTCTGGTCTGAACTCTGGTCTTCATCATCTTCAATAAACTCACTAAACAGAACTCTGTGTGTGGCTGTGCTCGGGTTCATCACAAAAACATGACAGAATGAACCAACCAAAGGAACCCGACACACACACACAGCTCCCATGCAGAATCCAGCCAGGTGGATCAAGACCACCTCACCGTAAGCAGAATACTGGAAACGTTATGCTCCAAACTAAGAGGTGGACTGGCCAAGGTGGCTGCCGTGAGCCCACTGTCACGCCAAATCGAGGCAACTGTTATGCTGCGAGACGACTGGGAGCAGCGCGTCTCTGACTTGGCGCGGAGGCTTCCTGGACACTCCGCTGTGGCGGGCCTCTTGAAGGACGTGGATTGGGACTATTGGGCAGGAGTCTCTCAACCCGGTCCACCGCTCAGTAATCCAACTACTTCGGCTGTCGCCGAGAGCCGTCCTGCTACTGTTCCTGTCACCACTGTCTCCACCACAGCTGTTTCCTCTGCTGCTAACGCCGCCGATGCTGCTCCAGCGAGCCAGAGCCGAAGCCGTCTCGTTCCCCGTCGCCTCTGTCACCACCTCCACGACACTCAGCTGGCTCCTCGGGTGAAGCCTTTAGCTGCTGCTCCCAGCGCTACTACCTTTGTCTCCTCCACGTCAGTTGCTCCTGCTACATCTGCTGATCTGATCGCTGCTGCTGCTAAGCCCGCCGTAGTCTCTGCCTCAGCTTCCGTTGGCTCATCGTCGGTGGAAACCTCACCCCGCCGCCCGATCCCTCCCGGCGCAGAAGCCGAGTCCGCCGGCACAGGATCCCTCTCCATGCCCAGCCAGACGCTGCCGCTGCTGACGCACCAACTGGAGCTGACGTCACCTCTCTTGCCTTGGTAAGTCAGCTGGATACAGTTGCTGCCGCTACTCGGGAGAGTCCAGCTAGGGCACCCCGGATCCATGAAGACCAGTTATGGGATTTATTTTACGGGGATAGGGAGGACCTGTTTCCTGCCCAGCCTGCAGCCAAAGACCCAGTTCCTACTCAGCTCGCAGCCAAAGACCCAGATCCTGCTCAGCTCGCAGCCAGAGACCCAGATCCTGCTCAGCTTGCAGCCAAAGACCCTGTTCCTGTTCAACCACAGCCAAAAGACTCTGTTCCTGTTCAACCACAGCCAAAAGACTCTGTTCCTGCTCAGCCCACAGCCAAAGTTTCTGTTCCTGCTCAGACCGCAGCCAAGGACTCTGAACCTGCTCAGCCCACAGCCAAGGACTCTGAACCTGCTCAGCCCACAGCCAAGGACCCAGTTCCCAGTTCAGTGTCCAACGTGGGTCATGAGCACGCCAGTCTGCCGTCCTACGTGGGTGATGAGCACGCCAGTCTGCCGTCCTACGTGGGTGATGAGCACGCCAGCCCGGCGTCCGACGCGGGTGATGAGCACGACAGCCCGGCGTCCGACGCGGGTACAGAGCACGCCAGCCCGGCGTCCGACGCGGGTACAGAGCACGCCAGCCCGGCGTCCGACGCGGGTGCAGAGCACGCCAGCCCGGTGTCCGACGCGGGTGCAGAGCACGCCAGCCTGGCGTCTGACGCGGGTGCAGAGCACGCCAGCCCGGCGTCCGACGCGGGTCTGCCGCCTTCCTGCGACGCGGTGACCCAGGAGGGACCGCCGCCTTCTGAAGCCGGTAGCCAGGTGCCTTCTGAAGCCTGTAGCCTGGCGCCTCCTGAAGCCTGTAGCCCAGTCCCGTCGGTAGTCTGTACCCTGGGCTCCCCAGAAGCCTATAGTTTAGCACCGCTAGTTTTCTGTATCCAGGCGCCTTCCGAAGCCTGTAGCCAGGCGTTTCCTGAAGCCTGTAGCCAGGCGTTTCCTGAAGCCTGTAGCCAGGCGTCTCCTGAACCTTGTAGCCCGGCGTCTCCTGAACCTTGTAGCCCGGCGTCTCCTGAAGCCTGTAGCCCGGCGTCTCCTGAACCTTGTAGCCCAGGGCCTCCTGAAGCCTGTAGCCCGGGGCCTCCTGAAGCCTGTAGCCCGGGGCCTCCTGAAGCCTGTAGCCCGGGGTCTCCTGAAGCCTGTAGCCCGGGGTCTCCTGAAGCCTGTAGCCCAGGGTCTCCTGAAGCTTGTAGCCCTGTGGTCTCTGTCGCTTGTAGCCCTGTGGTCTCTGTTGCTTGTAGCCCCGTGGCCTCTGTAGCTTGGAGCCCCGTGGTCTCTGTAGCTTGGAGCTCCGTGACCTCTGTAACCTCTAGTCCTGTGACCTCTGTAGTCTCTAGTCTTGTGACCTCTGTAGCCTCTAGTCTTGTGACCTCTGTAGCCTCTAGTCTTGTGACCTCTGTAGCCTCTAGTCTTGTGACCTCTGTAGTTTCTGGTCTTGTGACCTCTGTAGTCTCTAGTCTTGTGACTTCTGTAGCCTCTAGTCTTGTGACTTCTGTAGCCTCTAGTCTTGTGACCTCTGTAGTCTCTAGTCTTGTGACTTCTGTAGCCTCTAGTCTTGTGACCTCTGTAGCCTCTAGTCTTGTGACCTCTGTAGCCTCTAGTCTTGTGACCTCTGTAGCCTTTAGTCTTGTGACCTCTGTAGCCTCTAGTCTTGTGACCTCTGTAGCCTCTAGTCTTGTGACCTCTGTATCCTCTAGCCTTGTGACCTCTGTATCCTCTAGCCTTGTGACATCTGTAGCCTCTAGCCTTGTGACCTCTGTAGCCTCTAGTCCTGTGACCTCCGTAGCCTCTAGTCCTGCGACCTCCGTTGCCTGTAGTCCTGGAACATCTGTGTCCTGTGGCCCTGCTTCGCCCTTAGTCGATAGCCGCTTGTCTTCCAGGGTACTTTTCCACCGCTGGCCACTTCAGACTTTGCTACTTCGGCGCCGGGGTCGCCCACCACAATGCCCGCATCTAGCTCTGCCTCGTCGGGGTCGCCCACCGCGACGCCCGCGTCTAGCTATGCCACGTCGGGGTCGCCCACCGCGACGCCCGCATCTAGCTCTGCCTCGTCGGGGTCGCCCACCGCGACGCCCGCATCTAGCTCTGCCTCGTCGGGGTCGCCCACCTCGACGCCCGTGTCTAGCTATGCCACGTCGGGGTCACCCACTGCGATGCCCACGTCTGACTCGGCCTCGTCGGGGTCGCCCACCGCGACACCCATTTCAGACTCTGCTGCTCCGCCGCCGAGGTCGCCCACCAGAGGTCCCTCCTGCTGGGCATCTAGTGCCTACCAGACTGTCCTTTGTTCACCCCAGTGGGGTAGATTTGTGTTTTGGTTTCTTCTGTTTTGTTGGATTTTTTTTGGGTTTTTTTTTGGTTCCCACCATCCAGTACCTCCCTCCGCCCACCCTGGGTGGGTCGTTTTTTGTTTATATGACTCTAGCCCACCGTCCAGTGCCTCCCTCTGCCCACCCTGGGTGGGTTGTTTTCTTTTGTTGTCTGTTTTCGTTTGGCCGTCTGGGAGCCGGCCTTAAGGGGGGGTGCTGTCATGATGCAGCCTGTCTGCTACACCATGCACAGACTCAGACACTTTCCACCTTCCATACAGCTCCAGTCTCCGGTTCAGTAATCATTCACACCTGTCAGCTACTAATCAGCCAGCATTCAGCACACCTGTCAGCCTCACTACTTAAGCTCACTGCAGTCTGTCATTCCTCGTTGGTTCGTTCTGTTTTCCTGTTTACTTTTGTTTCTGCTGCTCACCTCATCCAGTCTCGTCCAGTCCGATGTTCCTCCATTCTCCACCAGCCTGCTGTAGCCTGGTTCCAAGTCTCCATTCTGTCGTGCTGTGAGTCCAACCTGGTTCCAAGTCTCCATTCTGTCGTGCTGCTGGCCCAGCCTGGTTCCAAGTCTCCATTCTGTCGTGCTGTGAGTCCAACCTGGTTCCAAGTCTCCATTCTGTTGTGCTGCTGGCCCAGCCTGATTCCAAGTCTCCATTCTGCTGTGCTTCTGGTTCTGCTGGCTCCATGCTCTGTCTCCGTCCAGCTTGCCAGCCTCAGCCACTAACAGCCTCCTACTTCTGTCTGGTCTGAACTCTGGTCTTCATCATCTTCAATAAACTCACTAAACAGAACTCTGTGTGTGGCTGTGTTCGGCTTCATCACAAAAACATGACAGAAATGCAGTAAACAAGAGAAGAAACAGTTCAGAATCAGAATCAGAATCAAGTTTCTTGCCAAGTAGCTTTGCACTTACAAGGAATTTGCCTTGGCGTTGATGGTGCAGACAAAATAAAATAAAGTAAAATAGATATATATACAGAAGCTATATACACACAGTAAACTGTGCGTTAATGTAAGGCAGAAGCTTGTAAGTCCTGAACGGGGAAGAGAGGCAGTGTCCATGTCATGGGCGGCTCTTGGTCTTGTTCATAAGGGATGGGAAAAAACTGTTCTTGTGGCGTGAGGTTTTGGTCCTGATGGACCGCAGCCTCCTGCCAGAGGGAAGTGTCTGAAATAGTCTGTGGCTGGGGTGGAAGGGATCAGCTACAATCTTCCCTGCACGCCTCAGAGTCCTGGAGGCGTACAGGTCCTGGAGGGATGGAAGATTGCAGCCAATCACCTTCTCTGCAGACCTGATGACACGCTGCAGTCTGCCCTTGTCCTTAGCGGTGGCACCAGCGTACCAGATGGTGATGGAGGAGGTGAGGATGGACTCAATGATGGAGGAGTAGAACTGCACCATCATTGTCCTTGGCAGGTTGAATTTCTTCAGCTGCCGCAGGAAGTACATCCTCTGCTGGGCTTTCTTGGTGAGGGAGTTGATGTTCAGCTCCCACTTTAGGTCCTGGGAGATGATAGTTCCCAGGAAGCAGAAAGACTCCACAGTGTCAATGGTGGAGTCACAGAGGTTTATGGGGGTAGCTGGGGCTGAGTTCTTCCTGAAGTCCACAACCATCTCCACTGTTTTTAGAGCATTGAGCTCCAAGGTTGTTCTCCCTGCACCAGGTCACCAGATGGTCAGCCTCCCGCCTGTAGGCGGACTCGTCACCATCAGAGATAAGTCCGATGAGAGTGGTGTCGTCCGCAAACTTCAGGAGCTTGACAGACTGGTGACTGGAGGTGCAGCTGTTGGTGTACAGGGAGAAGAGCAGAGGAGAAAGAACACAGCCCTGGGGGGAACCAGTGCTGATGAGCTGTGAGTCAGAGTCATGTTTTCCCAGCTTCATGTGCTGCTTCCTGTCAGACAGGAAGTCTGTAATCCACATGCAAGTGGAGTCCGGCAGTTGATGTCATACTTCCAAAATGGTCGTGCACAGTATTGTAAACAATCATGATGAATAGTTGGTGCGTTCGTGGAAGCTAAACAGAAATAAACTAATAGCTAGAGACATAGAAGATGCTATGTCTAGTATTGTCGCGATAATAAATCAATTAATCTCACAATCAATTTTAATAACATGATTTTAATCACATGATTAATTCAAATCAGCGCGATAATTCTTCCCCTTGTTTCTCTCTCTGAAGCTGCATAACAATACCAAAAGGTTTCAGTATGCCGCAGCAGTGGCTACTCACCCCTCCCTTCCCGTTTCCTCAGTGTAGGAGGAGTTAAATCTTATGTTAGGTAGGCACATGCTCAACGTTTAGCATGAGACAGCGTTGTGAGGACTAGAGCGCCAGAGAAATGCTATTTGAAAAGAAAATGGAACTGGTGTCAAAGCCGAACATAACCACTGCAGTGTGGGAGATTTTTGGATTTAAGCCAAATGACGGCGGCCAACCATGTAATCTATCCGAGTCGGTATATTGCATTTGTAATAAAACAGTTGCAACAAAAAGCGACAATACAACAAACATGCATCCCCACTTGAAACATGACAACCCGCTGCAATTTTCCCAGATGGAGAAAATAACTGCACCTGGGCCGTCTCCATCTTCTCAACAGTCCACTGCAGCATTTAGTCGACAAGCAAAATACAAAAGGGACAGTGCAAAATGGTGCACTCTCACAGAAAGTGTAGTTCACTTGATGTCTAAAGAGATGCTGCCGTTTAACTTAGTGTAAAAGCTGGCATTTAGTAAAACATTGCAAACATTTGTGTCTCCCCGGGGCCATTTTGAGTTATTTACAAATTATTTACAAATTCTGAAAGAGTGGACTCTGAGCTTTCCAGTGATGTCATACTTGTGGAAATCAACAAAAAATTGAAGAAGATATGACCATTTGAATGTTGGTACTCTGCAAGGAGAAAACAGTGAGAAAACAGGCCTCAAAGTTGCTTTAGAATCAGCCTTCAGTCAAGGGAATGTTAACAAAAGCTGTTCATTTGAATTATTATGCATACCTTGCAGCAACACCTCCCACCACTTCAATGCCTGTCAATAGAGGGTCCAGATCAACTCACTGCACTGTTTTGTTCATGTGAAGATAATTTACGGCTCGGCCTTACAATATTTGTGTTAGATCTGTGGATTGAACAAACATCTTTCAACTGTCCAAAAAAATTACAACACATACAAACAAAAAACAAAGTAAAAAACTAAAAGTTATTTACTAAATTGGTAAATGTTAAACAGTTTACGTTTTTGAGCTCAGCATGTTTTTTTTGTCTGCAAGTTCATCATGCACAATTGCTTTTTAACTGTTTTTTAAAGGATCTTTTGAAAAAAACGTTATATGGGCACTTGTTAAGATAAAATGTCTCATTGTCATTACAATACATATAAAATCCATGGAGCAACATTCCTGGAGCAGCAATCAATCATAATAAAGAAGAGATTATGCATTTCTAGGTCAAAGACCACAGATTAGGTGTTGGTGATGTGCGTGTCTGCTGATAATGCAGCTATGGATAGAGATACACACCTATACACTACGTTTTACGTACTATTTAGCTAAGCATGCAGTTAAAACATGAGAAACATATTTTTAATGTCTTGTGTTCCATTAAAAATGTAAAATAATCTGCCACTTAAACCATGTTTGGATATTAAAAATGTAAGGCTGTATGTGTAATGTTTACTGCAGGTGAACAAAAACCCAAATCCCAAATTATGGCAGGACCAATCCTGCTATAATTAAAAATACATACAGAAATAAATGAAGGATTTGATATAAAATTGCTTGAAAAAGTAGCTAATAATATGAATTTGTGTGCCATTAAATGTAACAAAATGATAAAAAGATATTTTGTTTTAATATTGCCATTATAATATTGCCCAATATCATCTTAATATTGCCGGCTGCTGTCAGACGGACCAAGTGGAAAAAGACGAAGTAAAAAAATATGAAGTAGAAGTAGACGAAGTGGAAAAAGGGGAGAAGGAAAAAAAAAGGGCAGGCGAACATTCTTTGCGTAAAGAAACTGGCACAGGGAAATGTTAGAGGCTGAAATAAATCCTTGTTTCAGAAATAGAAGGATGTTAAAATAAAATAAAAAGAAATATTTATGGTGGAGTAAAAACATGCTTTAAAAATGTTGTGGTCAGTATGAAACAAAAATAAAAACATCTTTTAAAAATGTTGGTGTGAATAAATATGAAACAATAAAAAGGGTTGCGGTGGAAATCCCCACTTGTAATAAATACACAAACACAAAATGAAGAGTTCAAGAAAAATGTATAACAGAAAATAAGTGGGTTAAAAATAAGTTAGCATAAAAGCAAGAAGAAAAGTAAAAATAAAACTGGAAATTAAAATATATATATTTTAGATGAATAATTGATCAATTGTTGAAGAATTTTTTTTTATTATTTTGTCACATTTAATGGCACACAAATTCATATTATTAACTTGTTTTTCAAGCAATTTTATATTATTAAGTCCTTCATTTATTTCTGTATGTATTTTTAATTATGGCAGAATTGGTCCTCCATAATATTCAGCCAGACACAGAGGTATGATTAAAAGATTTATTTTGAGAATGATGATTAGTGGCGGGTAAGGCAGACAAATAGAACCAGACTTGGCAGATGAATCTTGACAGACAGTGCAGGCAGGCAGAGATGAGCAGGACGCCGGAGGATGCAGATTGTGACAGAGCAGAACAGGTGATGTGAACCGGGGAACCACCAGAATGGGCAGAGCAAGCGGCTGGAACTCACAGACAAACAGGCAGAGCTGCAGCATGCAGACACAGGCGACCTTAGCAGAAGAGTCCAGCTGGCAGAGCACACATGAACCAAGGGCACATGTTGTTTATGTTATGGCGATTGTACTGAAACAACAATTTCCCCCTGGGATTATTAAAGTATGTCTGATTCTGATTCTGACATCACACTGGGCGATCCGACACGAGAATAGAGGTGTGAAGAGAGAAGTGACCTTCTGGCAGGGATGAGTTGGCAGAGGCAGGTATAAGTAAGCAGGTGAACAGGTGACCAGAGTTGAATGTAATTAGTGGCAACAGTTGGGCATGATCTAGAACAGGGTGGTGGCTGGAGGCAGATTGAGCTGATTGGATAGTGACCAGTGGCTTAGAGGTGACAGGCTAAATGAGAAAAGTCCAGATAAGTCCAAAGGCAAAAATAAACAAAAACCCAAATCATGACAGAATGACAGCTTTGATTTCAGTATGATGCATCATAATAGTTTTTTTTAAACTTCTCAAACTCACCCCATGTCTGATGAGTCCCATGTTCTGCCGCTCTGTTTCTGTAGTTAAATAATCCATCCATCCATACTCAGGAGAATATTTTCGGTTCAAGACTGTGTCCCAAGTGCACAAATGCACCCTGAGTCTAAATCTTTCTTCGTCTTCCTCATCTTCGGTTAATGTCAGCTAGAAACTAGGAATGCTCTCTATCCACAGATGGTATTATTTCCGCTGATCTATCCTAAAACAGAATCTATAAGCTACTCCAGTGTCCTGGTGAACATGTACTCCAACAGTGGAGCGCTTAACAGCGGTTAAGTTATTGTGCAATGTGTTCATGTTCATATTTTTATGCCATTTTATGACGTGACAGACCACAGCTCCCAGCATGCAACACGGCCGCCCTGACCATCCCACAGAAAATCTTATCTCGTTGCCATGCAAATGATATAAAAGGTGACGACGGACAATGCTCTGCCTTCTTCACTGGCGAGCCGTCAACTGAGAAGACACAACAGCTGTTTCTCCCGTTGGGCTTTCCCCCATGTGGCACGTGGTTCTATTTCTCGCTGTTCTGACAGTTTGCCGAACAAACTTTTCCCTGTATTTCTAAACAGGAGGTCACGACTTTAAACTACTTGAATTCATTTTTGATCCTACTGGAAGCTGCTATCTTCCAGCAATCGACACAGACTCCTCTTGTTGTTTTGGCCAAACAAAGCGTCGGAGAGCGCCCCGAAAACTTTTTTTCTTTGTGCTCTTCACGGCGAGGGACCTGCTGCCTCTGCTCGGAAAACCCCGGACCCAGGGCTGTGCCAGGACATCCTCACTGAGACGATACCAAGTAAAGAAAGGACTTTCCTTTTTATTTCTCTTTTTCACCCATAAGGTGATATTTTGTGCCTGGGCAGAACCTATTAGGAATTAGTTTAATGCTTAATTACTCCGAAAAGGAGTTTGTTTAACTGTGCTGAATATTTCTGATATTTGTGCATGTAATTAAGTGATTCTGCTTTGTTTGGTTTCGGTTGATGATGAACTGGCTGCGCTGACGGCCGCCTTCAAAATTCTCCTTCCTTCCCCTTTTTTCTTCATCTTTTCTCCCTTTTGTCAATGTTCGGTTTCCCGCATTTTTCTATGAAATCTTTTGTTCGGGAGTGAGACCGCCTCGTACTCAGAGTCTGCCCACACTAGGCAGGGTGCATTAGATACGTCATTAGGACCGCCTCCTTTCGCACTGCGCATAAGGTCGTAGGTCTTATGTCGTCACAGTCGCCATCTTGGAGGGGTGCAAGGTAGCTTAAAACGGTTAGCCTAGCTTGTGGTGGAGTAACATCAGTTAGCTGTCACTGGCCATGTCATCGGTAATAGGAGGAGTGGAAAGCCACCGTGCATGATTGCTAGCGACTAGTTGTGCAGTGCAGAGGCGTTCCCCATCTGGATTCAGGTCTGTTTTGTTACTCCGGCTATGATACCCCCCAGTCGGTCGAGGCAGATGACCGTTCATACTGAGCCCGGTTCTGCTAGAGGTTTTTCCTTCCCGCTAACGGGTGTTTTTTCTTTCCACTGTCGCTTCATGCTTGCTCAGTATGAGGGCCATGTACAATGCAGACGACTCTCCCTGTGGCTCTACGCTTCTCCAGGAGTGAATGCTGCTTGTCGGGACTTTGATGCAATCAACTGGTTTCCTTATATAGGAACATTTTTTGACCAATCTGTATAATCTGACCCAATCTGTATAATATGATTGAACCTAACTTGTAAAGTGCCTTGAGATGACATGTTATTGATTAGAATCTTTGCACTGAATCAGCTATTAACTTGATTTGGTTACTTACATGAGTTAGCTGACTAAACTAATGTGCCTGATTCATTTACCTACTCAAGTCAGTGGGGTCAATGGAAGTATCGACCCAGGTTATCAGACACATTGGAAACACTGCTATTGAATGGCGTTATACACATTGATAATAAAACATCAAAAATAGAGGAAGGTGAAACAAAATGATAATGTTTGTAGCTTTTTTTTCTTACAAACAAGGAGTGGGGAAACTTAAAAAAAATTGGCGCTGCGCACGCAGCAGCTTGTTACGTCGGCTCTGTCCTCTCTTTTCCTACTTTCTCTTCTTTATAGTGCTTTTTGGAGTGTTTTTCTATTAGTGAATACTGTATCTGGTCTTCTGTACATATGTGCACAGAGGAAGCCAACTTTTGGGACTGTACTGTTGAGCTTTCTCTTACTTTCGGCACTTTTTGATGCCGCAAGGGGAGACCTCTTTGTCCGCAACTCCGGACGTCCCATTGTTTACATGCGGGGCCAGCTCCTTGGACTACAGGACTCTACGCGCAGTGGCCCTGCTCCCCACCACGCTGAGAAACCAGACATCACTGCAGACATACGGAGAAAACGGGGAGGCTGCAGGGGTGGCAGGACGAAGCGGAGGAAAAGTTATTTACCATCATTTGTCATGGGAAACGTAAGATCTCCCCGCAACAAGACTGAGGATTTTGCAGCACTAACCCGTTTCCAGAGATAGTACAGGGACGCTAGTATCATGTGCTTCACGGAGATGTGGTTAGATGGATTTGTCCCGGACTCAGTGGTTTCCCTGGATGGCTTTAAACTCATCCGCGTGGACAGGACTTTGGCAGAGAGTGGAAAGAAGAGAGGAGGGGGGCTGGTGATGTTTGTGAGTGAGAGATGGTGTAACGTGGCTCATGTTCACGTGAAGGAACAGATTTGCTCCTCAGATGTGGAGCTACTTGCGGTGAGCATGAGGCCATACTATCTCCCACGAGAGTTTGGACATGTGATCGTGCTCTGTGTTCACATCCCTCCCTCAGCGGACGCCACCACTGTGTGCGAGCAGTGACCAGGCTGCAGACACAGCACCCCCATGCTCTCCTGCTCATCACCGGAGATTTCAATCGAGCCTCCCTTCGTTCAACCCTCCCCACGTTCACCCAGTACGTCACGTGTACAACAAGGGACAATAAAACTCTGGACCTTTTCTATGCTAATGTAAAGGACGCCTACACCTCCGCCCCCCTCCCCCCACTCGGACGCTCGGATCACAACCTTGTCAATCTGCTCCCCCATTATATACCAATGGTCAGAAGGAAGCTAGCACAGAAGAGGTCAGTGAAAGTTTGGTCAGATGAGGCCACTGAGAGACTGAGGGATTGTTTTCAGAACCACAGACTGGAGCATGTTCCAGAGCTCTCATGGTGATGACATCAATGGCCTGACTGAATATATCACTGACTACATGACCTTCTGTGTAGAGAGCATTGTGCTTACACGACGGCTACGGTGCTTTCCAAACAACCCCCCCGGGTGACCCCTGAGCTGAAAGTTCTCCTGAACCAGAAGAAGAGGGCTTTCAACTCAGGGGACAGAGAGGAGCAGCGTAGAGTTCAGCGGGAGCACCAATGGAGGATCACGGCGGCAAAGAAAAACAATGGGAGGAAGATGGAGCAGCAGCTGGCGCAAAACAATGTCAGGGATGTGTGTGAGGTCTCAAGAACATCTCTGGCTTTGGGCAGAGGACCAGCAGGGCTGCAGACGGTGACACTAAGTTTGCAGATGAGTTAAACAGGTTCTTCACTTGGTTTGATTCCCCCCACACTGGCCCCCTCTCTGCCCTCAACTCTCCACATGTCTCCAACCCCCAGCCCCCCAGACACCTATCCTCCCCCCCGCCGCCACTCTCACCAACCCCTGACCCATCCACACCTTCAATCCTCCCCAAAGAGACGCCGCCCAACTCCATCCCTCCTCCATCCCCCCTCCATCCCCACTCCTCAGAGCCTGTCTTCCTCCCCCCTTACGGTCACTTCAATACAGGTGAGAGTCCAGCTGATGAGGTTCAGACAGAGGAAAGCCTCAGAACCGGATGGCATCCCCCCAAGGCTGCTGAGGACATGTGCAGACGAGCTCTGTAAGGTCCTCAGCTGGAGGACGCTGGAATGGACAAACTTCTTGCTGCCTGGACCATCAACCACCTCACTGACCGCCCTCAGCACGTGCTGCTGCACGGCTGTCAGTCAGAGGTGGCAGTCTGCAGCCCCGGGGCCCCCCAGGGCACCGTCCTGTCTCCATTTATTTTCACCCTCTACACCTCGGACTTCACCTACAACACGGACAGCGGCCACCTTCAGAAGTTCTACGACGACTCGGACGAGAACGAGCTGGAGTACCAGTCGGTCATCATGACCTTTGTGGACTGGCGTGAGAAGAACCACCTGTGTTTAAACACTGGTAAGACCAAGAAGATGGTGATCGACTTCAGGAGAAGACCCCCACCTCACTCTCCAGTGAACATCCAGGGGCAGGACATAGAAACTGTGGAGAGTTTGAAATACCTGGGTGTTCACGTCAATAATAAACTGGACTGGACTCATAACACCGACGCCCTGTACAGGAAGGGCCAGAGCCGCCTCCACCTCATGAGGAGGCTGAGGTACTTTGGAGTGAGCTGGCCCCTGCTTAAAACCTTGTATGACTCTGTAGTGGCTTCAGCCCTCCTCTAAGCTGTCGTCTGCTGGGCCCCAGGCAGCGCAGAGCGGGACAGAAAGAGACTGAACAAGCTGGTGAGGAGGGCCACTTCTGTCCTGGGTGGCACTCTTGAGTCGGTGGGGGAAGTGGCCGAGAGGAGGGTGTTGTCCAAGCTTAAATCCACCATGGACAACACCTTTCACCCCCTGCACCAAACTGTAGAGTAGCTGAGCAGCTCCTTTAGTGACAGATTTATACACCCCGTGTGTAAAAAGGAGTGCTACCGCAGGTCATTCATCCCTGCTGACATCCGACTTTACAATGCCACGGCCCTATAACCTGGTGTAATAACACTGTCATAACTGTGCAATAACCACTGTGCAATAACTATTTAATACCCTGTGCAATAACCTGTGCAATAATCCTGTACAATAAGAGTAT
Organism: Fundulus diaphanus; assembly: GCA_037039145.1. Classification (NCBI taxonomy): domain Eukaryota; kingdom Metazoa; phylum Chordata; class Actinopteri; order Cyprinodontiformes; family Fundulidae; genus Fundulus; species Fundulus diaphanus. The sequence goes on from CM073139.1 coordinate 8,667,954, forward strand.
TTTATTATTTCTTTTTTATTTAACAAACCAGAAACCGCATTGTTGTCTTTTACCTGTTACCACTTTTATGTACGGCCTTAAATCCATATGTATATAAGTCACCATAATATATCTGGATTGCACTGTATATACTCCATGTACCCTTTCCTCCTTTGTGTTCTGTTGATTATAAGAGCCAATGTGACATGTGAAATTCTCGATTGTGAGATCAATAAAGTTTTATCTTATCTTATGTTATCTTATTTTCCCATCTGTATAGTTTATTTCTCATGGACCACAAGAAAAAAACACAGCACTTTGTGTTGTTACTGAAATGTACTATGCAAATAAGCTTGCCTTGTCTTGGTAAAAATGTAATGCTATGCAATATTTTGGTTTGTGGTTTTGCTATATCATGTGCCTAATTGTGAGAAGCTGATAGAATATATATATATAAAAAAAAACTCAACTGTCAGCCTGACACATGATTAAGCTGTTACACTTTTTGGCTGTTGGTTAGTAAGGCAAGTGGGAAATGACTGTGTGTATGTGTGCAAAGGAAAGTGTGCATGAGCCTTTTCTTCTGATGGATCAGTGATTAAATAAATCATGGTAACCTTTGCCGTAACCTTTCCCCCCTCCCCAGTCCCTGTCTGACCTTACGAGACCCATACACATTAAAGACTCCTCTCATCTCCTCCTCTTCCTACTGTATCACCACCTCCTCCTCTTCATATCTTTTACATTTTGTTTTGCTCTCTAACACATGGATAAGTACTTCAGAAAAAGAATGAACAGTAGCTACTGACTCCTAAATTGTAAAGAAACATGCTTTAACTGTTAATATTTAGATGTTTGTGTGTGGTCTTTAATATCTGCATGTTCAAACGACTACTCTCACCACGCCTTCCCATTGAACTCACCAAGAGGTGGCTGAGATACCACAATATGTATGTGCAAGTGTTTTTGTGTTTTTATGTATGTGTGTGTGCAGTGTCTCCTTGATCTCCTGCTCTAATACCCTGAAGACCTTTGGTTCCTTAACAAGGGGAGGTGCTAAGCAACTAACCTGTACTCCCATATATGAACACCCAGCAGGCTCACGTCTTCAGAGGATATCAATGATTAGACTTCAATCATCCTCAGCTCTTGAAGTCTTGAAGAATGAGCACCTCGTGTGAAAGGTCAGAACACACCTGGAAAGCCACAGCAAAATCAATATGCAACAGTGGTGGTGATGAGGCAGATGGTGTAGATGTTAAAAACAAGAGAGGATGATGCTGGTAAACATAAGCAGTAAGGGTAGAACTGATTAGATCACATTAAAGCCAGAACACCCCATATAACCATAGTATTTTTGTATGTTGAAATTTGTATACAAAAATGGTTTAAGAATTGTTTACAGTCCAGCCATAGCACTTTCAGTCTGTATAGAACTTGAATAGGAACAAATAAGCTAATTTTTATTCTATTTAGAGTCATTCCCCACCATAACCCATAACGGATTATCAGTTTAATCCTGAAGATTTTCTCAACATTTCCTAATAACTAAATCTTATGTTTGCTGCAATATTGTGACTATGATCTATTCATGAGGTTGTTAACGTCCATTGGTCTTTTTTTAATTGTTTTGCATGCTTACTTTCAGATTATTTTATTGTCAGATTTCATCTCCATGGCATGTTTTTCTAGAATGAGGACCCAAATGCAGAACATCGTAAAGGTGAAGTGGATATTTGTCGAAGAAAAAATAACATATGGCATGAATCACAGGCAGGGAAACAAAGAGAAGCATGAATGGGCTGGGAAACAGCAGTAGGTAGCGAACAGGAGGAACCCAGCCCAGACAGTCTATATAGTCCCTCCAGGAAATTATATGTAATCCCCGGGGTCTGCTCACAGATGTGCATAGAAAGAAACCCAAAGGGAGGCGCCCCGGCGGCATCCTGACCACAACTTTGATGCAGAGAAGCAGCGGCTCCACTTTGAGCTCTCCTGGATAAAAGGGCTCCTCCACCCATCCCTAAATTATAATTATTCACCCATCAGAGGAAGCTCATTTCATCCGCTTGTTTCCCAGATGTTGTTCCTTCGGTCATGATCCATACCTCGTAAACATAGATGAGGGTCGGAAAGTAAACAGACTAATAAATCAAGAGCATTGCTTTTTGGCTCAGCTCTGTCTTCTCAACAACAGACCGGAGCAGCGCAGGCAAGCCCCCAAAAACTGCTAATAGAGTTAGCCAATTTGCCCTGGGAGACCCTATCATGGCTAAACTTCCAGACAACATCATCCTCACTCTTAACTCTTAAAATAGAAAAGCTACCATAGATTAAAATGCAACGCTCAATTAACACTGCTACAGTCAGTATCTATCTATCTATCGGTTTAACTTAAATGTAACATGTATGTTACCAAAAAGAAATTTCACCACGGTAAAACATCTTTGAATCTTTGTATATAGTAATTGTGTGCTTCATGTGCAGTAGTTTAAATGTGATACTGAATGTTGATTTATTTATTTAGAAGTTATTAATATTATTATCTATTTGCTATTTGAATTTTTTTATATATTTCTGAGCTCCTGAGTTTGCGGTAAGGCGTATTGATTCACTTCCTGTTGCTGCGTGTGGATTGTGGTTTGGTGTTTTAGACTCTCTCAATTTTATCTTAAATCTCTTTGCTGTGTCATCTCTCTGTTTATAACACATAATCACATTTAAAACACATTATCTGTTGCTACACTTCATGTTTTTCACATGGTCTACTTTTCTCGCCGTGGTAAGAGGTCGCTAGCCTAGCTTTAACCTTACAATGGCTTCTTCCCCTATCCGTCCATCAGCTTCTCCGTCTGTCTCCCTCCCGTCTTCTCCCAAGAAGTCTCCCTCTCCCTCCTGCTCTATATACGTCGACTATAGGCATGTCTTGATGACATCAAAACCTGGATGACTTTAAAGGGGAAGTCCGGTCAACAAGGAAAAATCAGGGTATCATTAGCTATAACTAAAACTAATACATTTGTGGTTATTTAATGAACTTATCTTAATCAATAAGAAAATAAAAACATAAATTGTCGTCTGAATCACTGTGTATGGGGGCTGACATGACTGCCCAAATATGGGCAGTAAGGGGCGTTTGACATCACATCCTGCGACGTGGAAGAGCGGAAGCGGCGACAGTATTTCTCTCCGCTTTCCATGCAAAGTCAATAGGAGCCGTTCTACACAGCTGCGATCATCAATAATTATTTCGGATTTCCAGAGGACTTCACCGCTGACATTCCCAAGAGCTATTGCTGAAGCAACAATGCCCACGTGCATGGCCATCGGATGTTCCAACACAACTGGTAAAAGAGGAAAAAACATTGCTTATTTCAACACAGTCACTTCAGCGATCTCTCCTCCGCTGTGTGTGTGTGTGTGTGTGTGCGCGCGCTCAGCTGCAGCGCCGGTGCAAAGCCGTGCTCAGCCCAGCATGTGCTGGAATGCTCTTATATTTTAATACTTATACTATAATAATCAGCTAACTTAAGTCACTTCAGCGATCTCTCCTCCGCTGTGTGTGTGTGTGTGTGTGCACGCGCTCTGCTGCAGCGCCGGCAAAGCCGTGCTGCGCGGAGCGCGCACACACACACACACACACACACACACACACACACGCGTGTATAGATATATACTGTAGGACCCGACTGAGTTTGATCTTGGAAAATAGTGCGCCGTGACAAACAGAGCGTTGAAACTTGCTCAACAGCGGGTCCGCCGAGGGACGTCAAAAAATGGGAGGTGACAGTACTATTCTTGACCAAGATGGATTCCTCCACATAAACATGATTAAATGAGAATTATTATTAATTAAAAAAACTTATAATTTTTTGCACAGTATGTAGTAGTTTTATATTTAAAGTACTTTCAGCAGTTTGAATTCTGATTTTGACCGGACTTCTCCTTTAAATTCCCTGCTTTTAATTTATGACAGTACAGAAGTTGTAATCTTTGGACCGGAGTCCTCAAAAAATAAACTTCCTAATCAATCACTTAATCTTGATGGCATTCAATTGGCCTCTGGTAATAAAGTAAAAAAAACTTGGTGTTATTTTTGACCAAGACATATCATTTAAATCCCATATTAAACAGGTTTTTAGGGTTTCCTTTTTTCACCTCCGTAAGATTGCCAAAATTAGACATATTTTTGTCATGATTTAAGTTTGTTTGTTTCTAACTTTTCTGGAAGTTTCTGCCCTGTCACCTTATATTTCTGCTATTTTAGCTTCTCTCCATTGACTACACAATAAAATCAAGAATATAATAGAATTTAAAATTCTCCTTCTCACGCATAAAGCCCTTAATAATCAAGCTCCATCATATATCCCAGATCGGATTACCCCGTATGTTCCTAATAGTGTCATACTCTTAGGTCTAGGTGCAGGTCTAGTTTCTCCCCAGCAGGGCGTGACAGGCAGGTGCACCACATCATCGCTAATTGCAGCAGATTAAATGTCAGTTTGTAGTCTTGAATTGTGTGAAATAAATGTCTAAATAAATGCGTATAGTCCAGTGCGAAGTATAGTCCGGTGCAACTTATATTTGTTTTTTTTTTCCTCTTTCCTCACCTCTCAGTATTTCCAGCCTGTCTGTTGCAGGTGCTCATTCTCTGCTTATCTCCTTCGCAGACCTAGACCAGAGCCGTCCCAGCCGACCACTATCCCATACTCCTCCATAACCTGTATCCATTCTCACTTCAATAAACTTCTTAAACCGTAACTTGCCTCCGCGTCTGTCACTTCCAGGTCACCATGGAAAATGTAACTATGACAGACTTGCAGTATTTTGAAATCACATCATATTTTTTTCATGACAACCAAGTTAGGATGTTAATTGAGTAGTTAAAATGGAAAGGACAAATTTACCTAAATTAATTGGCCAGGTGTCCATTTTTCATTCAACAAACAATAATAACACAGCGTCGTAAAATAAGACGGAATTCTCTCCATTCTCAGTTTTGTGTTGGACTTTGCTTATTTGGATCGCTCATTCAGTTATTATTTCCAGTGTTCTATCTATTTATTAGTTCCTTGTATCCTGCTTCTGTTAGATTTCTGTTTTCCTCCCTGTCTGCCCTGCTATCTTTCCTCCTTCACTTTCTTTGCTGGCACCTGTCACTTTAATTATTTATTCATTGTCTTCACCTGTGCTTCTGATTTCCCTTTAGTTCTTCCCCTCTATTTAAAGCCACCTGTCTTCTTTCACTAATTGTCAGATCCTCCGTTGTGACTCATCCCTGTTCCTCCGTTGTCTTCACCAGTTTTAGATTTCCTACTCTGTACTATTTTGTACCTTGTAAGTGTTAATTTCATCATTAAATCATTATCACTTAATGCTGCCTCTCGGTTCTGTTCTGCATTCTGGTCCAGCTGCTCCGCCTCAGCAAAACATGGCAGGAATTTCCAGCGCAGGATTTTGAAAATTAAGCAAGCTTTATAAAAGTGAGCCAAAACCAAACAATTTTGATGTCAATAGAGGTTGTAGGAACTGACAAGAAATAGTAAGGATAATAGCAAAGAACCAGAATAGACATAAACATTATTTCAGGGTTATTTGTTACCAGGAGTCAACACTATGCTGGATGAAGTGGTTCTGACCTGGATTCATAACATTTTCAGTCAGCCTAACTGACTTTTTTTTCCTGATGTAAGGGTTCCAGCCTTATCCTTTATTTTGGTGCCAAAGCATGGCTCTTAAGATTTCCTTTATTGTCCCACAATGAGGAAATTTGGATGTGACAGTGGCAAACACACAGACAGTTACACTCTTGAAGGTCTTACAAGGAATCTAATGTGGATGCCAAAGCAAATCATAAGGATGCCTCAGAACTGAAACACATCTATTTTCCTAAAAGTTTTCTATGTAACCTCATTCTGTGTTTGTTCACCATAAACACCATATATTCTGGCAGTATCGCCTCAACTAGCTATGTCACATACAGTCCCACTTTTATCTACATTATACATTCTACAGATTACATGAACCGAGCAGATGACCTTTATTTAGTAAGAATTCACTTTAGATCCCATTTTATGTGCTGTTAATATTGAGTTAACTGGCTTCACTGGACATAGGGCTGCTTTTTTATGGGCAAATCTAAAATCTTATTCTGTCAATATTGAATCCACGATTATTTAAAATGAACATTTAAAATGAACATTTATAAGATAATAGGGTAACTATTGCACAAAACAGAATTAGTAAAATACCCCTGTTTTTAATACTATGGTGAACACAGGAGCCTAAAAGAAGTTGCAGTAAAACATTTGTTTTATTATGTTTTGTACACCAAAAGCAGACAAAAAAGACTAATTTGTATTAGACAAAATAACATATCCTTGTGGTCATTTTATCCTTGTGGTCTGAAAGCAAAGTGTGCGAGTCCGGCTCCAGTTGGGGAAAGCACTGCAGCATGGGGGACTCAGCCACCTTAGTGAGCTTTAGGATAGTTGAAGAGCACATAGCAAAAGTCTTTACTTGTTGAGAGGAATAACAACATTACACACTTTCACACATCTCCGAAAGTTTGATTGCTAAATATAGCGATCAATTCCCTAAGTTGGCAGTAGTGGTTCTGTCTCTGAAAGAAGCAGAAGTGTTGTATGATGTGAGACATTTCAAAATAAGAGCATACTTGCAAAGTGGAATAGACAAAATATATACAGAAATATTTTGATGCTGCCGGGGGGCTATAGCCAACATAGCCTTACATTGAAACACAGCCACCCTTCAGCTGGAAAGAAAAGTTCAAATTGTTGTGAAATTGTGAACTGTCATGTGCTTACATAGTGTTGTATCACACTGATATGAACATTTTCATTTTCAGTTGTTTTAAATGGCTAAAGCAGGCATTGTACTTCTGACCTGCTGTTAGACATCCCACACTTAGGACTCCAAAAAGCCCACAATAATATGACATTTTTCAACTATAAGTAAGAGAATTGTTAATACTTTCACAGAACCTCACTTCAAACATTTTTAACTAAACCTTTAGTGTTATCTTGTTTCTCTTTTAGGCCTATATTTTTCAGCAACTGTTATCCTGAAAGCTTAAATTACTTTTATAATTTTCATTTACAGATGTAGGAGCCTTGGATCTCTTCTGTTGGAGTGAACTTCTGTGGTCCTGAACTTTCCTTGGCATGGAGTGTTGAGTAACTGATTGAGATAGGAATGCTGAGCCTTATCTCTGTATGCTTGGTATTTGGATTATGTATGATTTCTGACCAGTTCTGATTGTGCTTTTTAGGCTGCGCATAGAGATAAGCTATGGGGTCTGGAGAAGGTAGAGACATTTGTAGGTAGGAAACAAGATTGAAATTGGAGTAGAGAGAAAGGCTCATTTGTGTTTGTTTGAGCTTGTGTTTGTGTTCTTTTACTCTGAGCCTACTTTAGCTCAGTTAAACTCCCTGAGCAGTAACCGGAGCAGTAAGCATCCCCCATCCAAGAACTAGAAACCTGGAATGAGGCGAGAACAAAGAAGGGGATGGATCGGAAAGAAAGGGAGCTAGTGTGGTGAGGGAGAAAAAGGATGAAGCGCAAAGAAAGACAGGACAGGAGTAGAGTGGCGGCAGGCAGGGACGGACAGCAGCAGCACATGGAACAGCACAAAAAGGAAAGAACTGACGAATGAATGGAACCAAACGAAAGGAGGAGAAGTATTGGACTGAGGGATGAGAAGCCACCTCTTCTTCTCCCTCTTCTCTGCTCATCCTTTTTCTTCTCATCCCATGTGAGAATGTGTGTGCTTCTGCTTGTGTGTGTTTTCGTCCTTGTCAGATCTGCTGAGCTTTTATTTGCGCACAAAGATGGGACGTACCTGGCACAAGCAGACGTGAAGGAGCTGGCAGAAGAATGTGCATTTGTGTTTGAGAGAGTGCATGTGAGAAAGAGATGCATAAAGAGACACTGGCTCACCTGCCTGGCAGAGTATGACGCCTGACAGCCGGAGATGCCCCACTTAACACTGATTGAAGTAAACATTCACACACTTAACCCACTGAAAGTAGCGCATTCTTCTATTTAGTCCTACACATACTACAGCTGCCTGATATTTGAATGTGCATGTTTTACAGAGATATGCCTATATATTTCAAAGGAGTCAAAGTTGTGTTTTAAAACTTGTTTAAAGGGACAGTATGTAACTAATATGGCTTTTTATTAGCAAAAAATCTAATATTACTTTTATAAATACATATTCTGCTGATGTCTTATAACAATTGCATCAAAAATGAACATGTTTTCATAGTTTAGAATGAGTACTTTATAAATACATAGGCGTTGGTGCACCCACTCGGAGGCGCCATGTTGCATCGCCATTTCTGATTTCAGTAGCCGAAAGGGAACAAACCCTTCTGCTATACGCGTTTTACTTATCTGTCTTCTATATAAAGATGTGCTCTCGGTGGAAGAGGAGAAACGAGAATAGATCATTATATTTGCTGTTTTCTGTTGTAATAGAGGCCCATCCATACTCTTTGCCCAGCGAAAGGAAAGAGAAAGCAACTAGAAAAAGTGAAAACCAGGTGAAAACGAGAGTCTACAACGGCTCCAGCTGGAATAGAGACAATTCATGAGGGAGCGGGGATTCAAAACGGATACGGAGGTTGCAGGGGTTCTGCAGGACAAGTGAGTTAATTTAACATAACTGTGAAATTATTTTTTCTGTTATGTGAGAAACAGGGCAGTGTAGTCCAGCAACTAATCTGTCCTCCTGGCAGACACGGCTAATTTGTTCATCATCCCTTTCAGGTAGTATGTGTGTGCGCGGAAGGGCGGTGAGATATTTCAGCCTGTTCATGGTGTCTCTTGTTTAACAAGTATAAACTATTGTTTATACTTGTTTATTTTAGAGCCCAAATTAGTGACTTCACAATCAAAAACAAGCCCAAAAAAACGCGATCCGTAACTCACGGAATGTAAAAATGACTTTAGAAAAAAAAGAAGCCCAAAGTCTCCTATAGTAAGCGGACTTGGCAACAGTGCCAAAAACCAAGTCACACAATGACCGTAGGTATTAGCTATTAGCAGTAACTTGGTACTAAACACATTGAGGACATAATTGTTCACATTGTCACATTTATGACACTCCACAGCTTCTATAGTAGTTATAGACTTAACAGCAAGGTTATTTGTTATTAATTTAGTGTACCACAAGATGGATGTACATTTTACACACTGGGGCTTTAAAAAAACAGAAACTTGTGCTTGGTTAAATGTTTTCTGAGTTGTAACAATTCATGAACCTCTTTGCTAGTAAGGATAGTTAAGTATGCCAGTTGGTAATATTATTGCAAGCAAATAACACATTAGAGCTTTGAAAAATAATGGAATTGTAAAACGTGAACTTAATAAAACCTCAGTCAAAAAACAAATTGAGAAAATTTACAATGTGTTTGTAAAAGTTTAACAAATTTTTATTTTATCTGAGAAAATTATTCATTTTCTCAGATTCTTGTTCAAAATTTTTTAAACAAAGTTTTCTTTTTTTTTCTTTTTTTTTTACATTTTAGCAGTTATTTTATAGATTTTGTTTTGGGGTTTCTTCAGAATTTTTTCCAGATTTTATTTTTTCAAACATTTTTCAAAGTTTTTTGGAGACAGTTTTATGACTTTACACATTACACTTCAGGGGATGGAACTTCCTCTGAAAGGTGGAGCGAAAAGGCATTTTGCCCAGAAGTATAGTGTCCAATTGATAAAACTGTCTCCAAAAAATTCCAAATAAAAACAAATAAATAAAAATATAAAATCTGAAAAAAAATTAATCAGAATATATACCAAACTGCAGCAAAAGTAAAAAATAACATTTTAAACTTTAATTGTTGAAGTGTATGTTTGAATTTTTTATATGTATTCTTTGCTTGCAATAATAACAAATTTCTCTCCATATTACCAATGCAAAGCAGCTATTGCTGGAGGTAGGATGATAGTGTCTGGTAGTATCTCCCTCACAGGAACAACAAGGCTCAATATCGAGATGAGATTCTGCAACTAGTGACAATCCTGTATCTCCACACAGTCCTTCAAGGGGTGAATAGCCATCCCACAGAGTGCGGTTTATCAGAGATAAGAGATTATCATTAGTCAAAAAGCATATTAAAAAAACAGATTATAATTTGCTAATACAATCAAGAAGACAGACAGTAATCTTTGGAGACATGACTTTGGATATGATGACGCTAAAAGTGAAGTGTTTAGTTGTAATCAACATCCTTACATTTGAAAGACATATGGGGAAGCTTGCAGGCCTCAAAATACCATACCAGCTGTGAAATCCTGGGGTCACAGGATCATGATTTGTGGCCGTTTGGCAGCAGCAGGAGTGACTGATGCACTTCACCAAATAGATGGCAACATGAGAAAAGAACATTATGTGGAAATATTGAATCAACATCAGCCAGGGTCTTCCAAGTGGACATTGGTCCTAAACATACCAAATTAGTTCCCTGATTCTAGTCCCATATATAACTTGTGGCCCCAATGACAGTTCTGCCTATATACCAAGGAAATGTTTAATTAATGACAGATGGTTATTTTTCCTAATATTTAGCTTACATGCTCAAATTCACTGACATAACAATAAAGATTCTTGTCCACTATCCGGCATCTCAGGAGGGGGAAGCAGTGCAGTACCAACACTGTTTATAGTGGGCGTGGTGTGCTGCTGACCTCGACTCAGGACGTCGTGTGTCGAAGACCTCCTTAATCCCACCAACACGTCTTCCATTGAGGAAGCAGAGCCTGAGGACTCTGGGTTGGGTTCTCCCATCTCTGGTGCTGAGGTCACCGAGGTGGTTAAAAAGTTCCTAGTTGGCAAGGCCCCGGGGGTGGATGAGATTCACCCTGAGTACCTTAAGGCTCTGGATGTTGTGGGGCTGTGTTGGTTAACGCGACTCTGCAACATAAGATGGTCTTTATTGATCTCACAATGGAGTGAATTTCTCCATTGTGAGATCAATAAAGACCATCTTATCTTATCTTATCTTAACATTGCGTGGACATCGGGGGCAGTTCCCCTGGATTGGCAGACTGGGGTGGTGGTCCCCCTATTTAAAAAGAGGGACCGGAGGGTGTGTTCCAACTACAGAGGAATCACACTCTTAAGCCTCCCTGGTAAGGTCTATTCCGGGGTTCTGGAAAGGAGGGTCCGTCGGATAGTCGAATCTCGGATTCAGGAAGAGAAGTGTGGTTTTCGTCCTGGCCGTGGAACACTGGATCAGCTCTACACCCTCAGCAGGATCCTGGAGGGTGCATGGGAGTTTGCCCAACCAGTCTACATGTGTTTTGTGGATCTGGAGAAGGCATTCGACCGTGTCCCTCGTGGGGTCCTGTGGGGGGAACTCCGGGAGTATGGAGTACCGGGTCCTTAATTAAGGGCTGTTAGGTTTCTGTATGACCGGTGTTAGAGTCTGGTCCGTATTGCCGGCAGTAAGTCAGACTCGTTTCCCGTGAGAGTTGGACTCCGCCAAGGTTGTCCTTTATCACAGATTCTGTTCATAACTTTTATGGACAGAATTTCTAGGCGCAGCCAAGGTGTTGAGGGGATCCGTTTTGGTGACCTTAGGATCGCGTCTCTGCTATTCGCAGATGATGTGGTTCTATTGGCTTCATCAGGACGCGATCTACAGCTCTCGCTGGAGCGGTTCGCAGCCGAGTGTGAAGTGGCCGGGATGAGGATCAGTGCCTCCAAATCCGAGACCATGGTCTTGAGCCGGAAAAGGGTAGAGTGCCTTCTCTGGGTTGGGGAGGATGTGCTGCCCCTAGTGGAGGAGTTTAAGTATCTTGGGGTCTTGTTCACGAATGAGGGGAAGATGGAGCAGGAGACAGACAGGTGGATTGGTGCGGCGTCTGCTGTGAAGTGTGCACTGTACCAGTCCGTTGTGGTGAAGAGAGAGCTGAGCCAAAAAGCAAAGCTCTCGATTTACCGGTCGATCTACGTTTCTACTCTCATCTATAGTCATGAGCTTTGGGTCATGACTGAAAGAACGAGATCCCGGATACAAGCAGCCGAAATTAGTTTTCTCCGTAATGTGTCTGGGCTTTCCCTTAGAGATAGGGTGAGGAGCTCAGTCATCCGGGGAGGACTCAGAGTAGAGCCACTGCTCCTCCACATCGAGAGGAGCCAGTTGAGGTGGCTCGGGCATCTGGTCAGGATGCCTCCTGGACGCCTCCCTGGTGAGGTGTTCCAGGCACGTCTCACCGGGAGGAGACCCAGAGGGAGACCCAGGACACGCTGGAGGGACTATGTCTCTCGGCTGGCCTGGGAACGCCTTGGGATTCCCCCGGAGGAGCTGGCCCAAGTGGCTGGGGAGAGGGACGTCTGGGCCTCCCTACTGAAGCTGCTACCCCCGCGACCCGACCCCGGATAAGCGGAAGAAGATGGATGGATGGAACAATAAAGTATAGCTTTGAGCGATAAACTCCTGGTCTTTATAAGTGTATGAAAGCAATTGTTCTCAGAGAGGGTAAAAGTGTTCATGTCAGACTAATAGATCAGTGGACTTATTGATAAATTCAAAATGTTGACTGGTTGATTAAGTGTACAATAGTGTAATTTTACCCCCAGTTATTTAGTGTTTCTTTTGCGCTGGAGTTTACATCTCAATGTTCTTTCAATAATTGTTTTCTTTTAGGCTAATATTATGGAAGCACAAATAAGGCAAGCTATTGATGGATTTTTAGCACTTAGGAGTAGGAGCACTAAGGAGGTTACTATAGGAAAAAAACAGAACTGGCTAAAAAGTCAAATTGCAGCCAAACAGCTGCAGCAGAATTAGTTTTGTCGCCCGAGTGAAAACGTGTCAATGCTAAAGCAATTAGAGGGGTCTGCAATGCGACACAAACAAACAATAAACAAGGAAGCAAAGAATTCCACATACACACTAATCCACAAGCACGCAGAACAACGACTATGCAGCAATTAGCTTGTTTTAAAGGAAACAAATAACTGTAATTTGAACAGAACAGCATTCATAACAATTCACCCCTGGAGGGATCAGTAATTTGAACACACACAAACACACAGTTAGTTGTGTGCATGCAGTCATATTCAAACACAACTGACTGAGATATGCACAAAATGCCCGCACGCACGCACGCGCACACACACACACACACACACACACACACACACACACACCTCCATTAAGTGTACTTGAGAGCAGCAGAGAGGGTCAGCTCCATGTCTGAGTTATTACGCTACTTTGTTCTGCCTCAGTGAGGAGGCTGCACCCTGTACACACACACAAATTATTATCAGCTATCAACACTCAAGGTGCAGATATAAAAGGGTTGCTTTGATAATGGATTGAAAGAGATGAATAAAAGAATGGGAATGAATAAAAATAGGGGGTTGGGTATGCTCGTTGTTTCTTTATATGTGTGCAAAAGTTTGAAGCTGCCTTGCAGAGCTGTACCCCACTCTCTCTCACTCCCTGTCTCTCCATCTCTCCGTCCATCTAACCACGAGTGCTCGACAATGGTGCGAAACATCTGCGGATAACAGGTAATTATGGTTAAGTCGAAAACTGTGGGCTGTGCCGCTCAGACGTGCTACAACACCCAACAATTACCCCGCATTTCCATCTCTCCCCACTGCTATCCCGATGACCAGTGTATTATCTCTCCAAAGAGATTTGTGAGATAGTTCAGAAAGGAGAGAGAAAAAAGACAGATGAGTGGCCTCGGAGAGCTGTAGATAAGGATAGGCAAGCTACAAACCAACAATGTCCATCTGAATGAAGATACTGTAAATAGACTTATGACTGTTGTTGTAGAAAATTTACTCATATGTGAGATTACATTTAGGAAGTGGGACTCTGGGACTACCGAATCTTTCCATCGTGCAAGCAGCATAGAAGAAAATCCTATTTTTTCAGCAAAGATTTTAGCCAGATTTTATTAGCTGAGGCACTTATAAACAACAGCTACTTACAAATCTAGCAATGTTGCATGCACACATGAGTGTATGTTTTATAGGAAACTATATTGAACCATCATATGAACAGTTGCGGTTCTTGCATGATTGGCGCCCTGGCACAGTCCCTTCTTCTTCCACCCCAAATCATTCAAAATTCAAGAAATCATCTAAATTCTAGAGATTAATAAAATGCTTTGTGTTGTGCTATTACATACTGTTTAAAGTTACTTAATGTTTAATAAATAACTCTCTGTATGTTGGGCTGATATTCACCAGACAATACCTAAGGGTAGATATTGGGACAATAGCTGAAACAAATGATTTGAGCACTGGCGTTCTTTTAACAGCAAAATCTGCACACATATAGAATAAAGGAGTGACAACTTCTCTTCAAGTTCAAGAATTTATTAACGGAAATAAAATGAACATCCAGAGAACATCACCATTAAATGCAGTTTGTCTGAATTAACACTATATAGGCTAGTGAAAGTTAACTAAAACTACAATGCAAAATTAAGATAAAAAGAAGCTAAGGAACTATGGTCACCATCATCAGAATGATTCAGTGAATCTTGGTTCACTGCAGAACTAAGTAAAAGAACCAAAGTTCATCTTAAAGAATGTGGAATGAGGTTAAATTAGCTCAATTAATTTAGAACATGTGGTATGTTTCAACCCATTCACAATGCAAATCCTGAGTTAAACAAACATTATTTGATAAAATAAAATTTTAAAGAATGATTTGCTCAGTATCTTAGGGCGCTTGATTTTATTAATGCAATTCCTCCGGAAAGCTAGAGGTCACTGTAGCGATAGGACGCTAAATTAGTTCATCCTAAAGTTATACAAAAACACCTTTAAATTGACATAAATGTTCCATATTAATGCGGTAATAATTCAGTAATAATGCTCATAGCACTATCAAATGATGGTGGAGCAAAACGAAACAAACCTTATGTTTGAAACGAACCGTAGTTTCACTGTATGTTATCTGGGAAGCTCATAGTATTTATGCTAGCGACATTCAGCGATAATTTAAAAAAACTTTGAGTTTCATTTAGTGGTAATGAGCGGACAGGAAAACACATACATCATTACCTCATCGATGTATAAAACCCTTGTGGAAATAACGTTTGTTATAACCATAAAAACACACTCGAATTACATCAGTCTGTTAGCTCCACGTGTTTTAAAAACACTGGGAAAATGCATTAAGTAAACCTTTTTAAATAAACCATTCAACTTTCCCTGTTTATTTCTCTGCCAAACCTCTTGGTACCTCTGTGTCAGTTCGGTTAATTTTGGGCATCCAGTTGGTAGTAGTTGAATTACTCCAAGGGAAAACTGGTTATCTCAGCAGTAGGCAGTGGCTAGCTCGGAAACGTGGCCATGGGGAAACGGCTCCGGGTCATAGGCAGGCGACTTCAGATCAGCCCCTCCTCTCAGCTTGGCCTGGCCGAGTCAGCTTTCCTGCAATAGCTGAAAAAAAAATCACAAGGCTGGTTTCGGCATAGATGGATTCTTTACTCCACTGTAATTCAAGTGTGTTTTTAAACATTTACAATCCTACACATGTAAAATAGCTAGCCATTCCCAACAGCCAGCAAGAGGAACCAAATCTGCATGCATAAAAGCAATGGAAAACCTTTCATAGGGCAACTGACATATTTTTTGGGCTTTTGAACCCCTTTCTAATGCTGCCCTCAGCACATTTCCATGTAGCCCATATCAAAAACTGCCTCTGCATAAAAGCAAGTATTATTCATATTCTACTTAATGAGCAGCAGGTACCGAGATGTGTACTGCCCCAGACTCCAAGCATTTACAGTTGGCTGAGTCCTCACACAGCAGTCCCTCCCAGCTAAAGGAAGACTCGCTCCCTCGAAACTGAGTCTGTCGTATATATTTACAGTCAGGATGGAATGACCTAGACTTAGGCAACTTTATTGTTATTTTGTATGTACAGAGTGCATCCTGACGTGGCTAACCACGCTAACTCTAGACACTTGTATAAACATAGAGGGTTTTCATTTACTCTGGGCCAACAGAACCAAGGAGAGCAGCAAGAAAGGAGGGATCCACTGTTTGTGAATGATAAATGCTGCAGCTGCTGGCATTTAGCTATCAATGAGATGTTGGATATTGAACTGCTAGCTCCTAGCATGAGGCCATACTATCTAACATAGGAGTTAACACAAATTACCACAATAACAGTATATGTTTCCACCTTTGCCAATGCTCTGCCAATGCTGAAAAAACAACACAGCATCTAACACAGGAGGAGAGGACCAGCAACTCGGGGCAAGATTCAGCATTTCACTTTCACTTCAAGAGCAAAGGACACACACTTTGGACTACAATGATATCCAGAGAGAACATATGGTTTGAAAGGGGGGGGGGGGTGTAAAAGAAGCCATCTTTGTCATAAGAGAAAAGCCAACACTGACCAGAGGGAGAGGATTGTGCTTCCATTTCCCCAGTGTATACAACTCGGTCCTCCAACTCATTCCCAAGAGATTACTCAGCAGTCTCATCATGATTCAAGTGACCAAGTACTCAGATGGGTCGTTGATTTGCTTCTGAGTTGGAATGCGTCTAGGAGGATGGGCCTTCATGTGTTTAAAAACAGCAGCGCTCCAACTGCAGGTTGCTCAAGTGTGAGTCGCCACAATGGACAAGGATTCCTGTATGGGAAAAGCTCTGTGCTTCTTTAATAGGACATTGACAGCATTACAAATTGCATCACGGACTACAGTAACTTATGTGTCCACAACACATAAGTTCCCCCGCGCCTGGTTTTCTCAACAAGAAGACCAGGCGTGGGGTAGCCGAGCTGTCCAGCCGGGACACATGTTGCTGGATACATCATGGATTCCTGGGGAGTTTGGAAGATGGTGTGTCTGTCTATTTTGTCCATCGAGGACATGGAAGATGTACATAAGTGTACATAATCGGAATTTATGATAACAGGATTTCTTCTTATTGAGCCTATTTTGGCCATGGTAAGGCTGCCGAGGTGTTTCTCTTGCATTGATCGAATTGTCAGAGAGACAGTGCGACTAATGCACTCTTTTCCCCTCACCCATCCTAATGTAATCCTTTCTCTACTCTGCAAGAAGGCGGCATCTGGCAAGGCTGCAGCCTCAGTCTATCATCTACCTATGTACGTCGTTTCTTGATGGGGTGTACTGAAACAAAATTTCCCCCACAGGGGAAAAATAAAGAAATTCAATTCACTGTGCCCCTTATGAAGGCATTGTGTTTCTCCAACAAGAAGTCCTGGATCAACCCTGAATGTAGGCTCTCCTCGAGGAGAAGCAGATAGTTTTTAGATCAGAAAATAAGGAGGAGCTAAGAGCTGTCCAGAACGAACTAAGAAAGATCAGGAAGGAAAAAAAAAAAACATCTACAGAGAGAAGATGGCGGATCAGCTGCACAACACTAAACCCCACAACATCAGTGGGGTTTGGAAGAACCGGAAAACAATTTCAGGTCCAAACCAAACTCTAAGGCTGTAGGAGATTTAGGGGAGGTGGATGTCCTAAACAGGTTTTTTAACGTTTTCAATCAGACTCTATTTCAGGAGTAGGCAATAGAGCAAGTTTAACACTAGTAATTAATAATTATGATGTTCAAACCAGAATGCTTAGTTTAAAGACAAGGACAAAAGACTTAGACTTAGACAACTTTATTTGTCATTTTGTATGCACAGAGTGTGTACAGAACGAAATGTCGTTTGCATACAGCTTGGAAAATTACAGTAAATTGCAGTAAATTACAGGATAAGGTGCAGCAGTGATTTATAGTAAACAATTGAAATGTAAACAATGTAAACAATGCAGGAGAAATAGACAGTGTGCGATCACAGTGTACAGGTGAGTATTATTAAAAAAATGATTATATGATTGTAAATGATAAATGATTGTGCAAAGGGCATTTGTGCAAGAATGCATTTTAGAAACAGAGTTCGGCAGCATTTGTAATGCTAGATAAGGATGCAATGAGGCAAATATGCAAATATACGAATGTGGTACAGAGTCCATTTTGTGGCTTCAGCAGTTCAGAGTCCATTTTGTGGCTTCAGCAGTTCAACAGAGTCCATTTTGTGGCTTCAGCAGTTCCAACAGTCTGATGGCATATGTGCAATGTGCAAATATACGAATGTGGTACAGAGTCCATTTTGTGGCTTCAGCAGTTACAGAGTCCATTTGTGGCTTCAGCAGTTCAACAGTCTGATGGCAACAGGGAAAAAGCTTTTGCAGAACCTGGTGGACCTGCAGCGGATGCTGCGGAACCTCTTCCCAGAGGGCAGCAGGGAGAACAGTCCATGCTGATGATGTTACGGGCACGGGACACACAGCGCTTAGATGAGATGTCCTTGATGGAGGGAAGAGGAGCCCCGATGATCCCTTCTGCTGTCCTCACCACTCTTCTCACGTTCTTCCAGTCGGAGGTACTGCAGCCTCCACACCACACGGAGAGACAGCTGGTCAGAATGCTCTCTATGGTGCTTCTGTAGAAGGTCATGAGGATGGGCGGGGGGCAGGTGGGCTCTCCTCATTCTCCGCAGGAAGTACAGTCGTTTCTGTGCCCTCTTCACCAGTGACGTGGTGTTCACAGACCAGGTGAGGTTGTCCGTGATGTGCACCCTCAGGAACTTGGTGCTGCTTACCACCTCCACAGCTGAGCTGTTGATGAGCAGTAGAGCGTGGTCAGGCCGGTTCTTCCTGAAGTCTACGATGATCTCCTTCGTCTTCTCCACGTTCAGGATCAGGCTGTTGTCTCTGCACCAGCCCACCAGTTGCTCCACCTCCTCTCTGTAGTCCTGGTCGTTGTCGTCTCTGATCAGGCCCACCACCGTTGTGTCGTCCACAAACTTCATGATGTGATTGGTGGTGAACCTGGGGACGCAGTCATGAGTCATCAGGGTGAACAGCAGGGGGCTCAGGACGCAGCCCTGAGGGGAGCCCGTGCTGAGGGTGATGACATCAGAGGTGTTCTGTCTGACCCGGACTGACTGAGGTCTGTTGGTGAGGAAGTCCAGCAGCCAGTTGTGAAGAGGTGTGCTGAAGCCCAGATGTTCTAGTTTTCCTACCAGGTGCTGTGGGATGATGGTGTTAAACGCTGAACTGAAGTCCAGGAACAGCATCCGCACGTGCGTGTTTTTCTCCTCCAGGTGTTCCAGGCTCAGGTGAAGAGCAGAGATGGCGTCCTCAGTGGAGCGGTTTCGTCGGTAGGCAAACTGGAACGGGACAAAAGACTTAACGCCTGTAAATTGTCCCAACTGGAGACTTTTCTGTTACAAAAATGATATGCTTATGTTATGCCATGTCAGGACGTGACAAACTTGCATTAGTTTGGGACATGACGGACTGCATTTCCCATGATGCAAGGTGGTCAAAATGGCCACCAACTGCCATAATGCAACACGGCCCCAAAATGGCCGCCGACCAAGATAAGTTTGCTATGGTGATAACTATAAAACACAGCCGCACACGGCATTCTGCCTTCTTTTGGCACTCAGCCATCTCAAGAAGACACGTAGCTGCCTTACTCTGTGGGTTTTCCAACCCCCACGCCACTTGCTCGATAACTCTTTGCTGGTCCGAAGATTACCGGAGCAAAACTATTCCCTGTGTGGACACAGGGGGTCGACTTAAAAAAAGTACTTTTTGATTTCCATCTGATCAAAGACTGGGAGCCGCCTTATCTCCCAGTGATCGGAAGAGGACCCCGCTTTTGTTTGGCCGAACAAAGCGACTGTAAGCCCGGAGAGGGAGACGAAGGAACTTTCTCATCCCGGTCCCGCTGCCGCCCGCACCTGCGTTCGTCAAGACGCCTTTAGGAAGCCGCGTTACTCGGAGCGCTCCTGGACCCAGCCGGGACAACGTCAAGTAAAACGGGATTTTCCCCTTTTATTTCTTTTATTTCTTTTTCACCCACAGGGTGGGTTAGAAGTGCCTGGGCAGGTGTTAGAGTTAGTTTAATTGTGCTTACTCCAAGGCGGAGTGTTTTTAACTGTTGAACATTTTCTGTTTGTATGTGCATGCCTTTTTACAAGTGATTTTGCATATATTTTGCATGTTTAGTTTAATAGTGAGTAGAATTCCAAGGTTGTTGAATCAGAGAATTACTGTAACAGTGAATTGCTTTGGTTTAATAAAACAACTGTGGAATAGTAATCGTTGTGTTCATTCAAATTCACAGCTGCGTGGTTATTCAGAATTCAGAGCTAACCTCCTCTCGGAGTTAACATCTGATATTAACACAGAGACATTATCATTGGATTGGTGATAAGGAATAAGGAATTAAACTCTAATTGCAGTTATATTGGGGTTCTCATAGTCTGCCGGATAAACCTCTTCGGTTAAAATCCGACCAGATCATTTATTCCAGCACACCTGAGTTCATAACAGCTACTTAATAACTGCATTAGTGGTATAAATCATTACAAGCTTCCAGCTTTGGCATCACCAGCATTTGAACTATATTTGTTATAGCTAAATTTAGAGTTGAATGACTTATTATTTAAATTATAATACCAAATTATAATTAATAATAATAATAAGCATATTCAAACAGCTTCTGGCATAACACTTCTTTACTTCAATTAATTCCACTAGGTTACTTTTTATCAGAAAAAAAAAAATTTGGGATATCTTACTGATATTTATTGAATTAATACAATTAAATGTTGACTAGTTTTCTATCAGGCTTTTAAAATCTAAATATTATACATATGATTAAATATATATTTTCGGTTAGAGCTTGTGTTTCCTTTATAAAACACAATAATTCATAGGGCCAAAGTTTTAGGAGGGCAATTATAGACAGATTTTTATGTATAATGGCTCTGTTCGAAACCAACTTAAGTTTTACAATTCTCCTTTCGATATCATGGTGTGTTGTTAGTAAGTAAGTAAAACTTTATTTGTATAGTACCTCTTGAGATGAAAAGCACAAAGTGCTTTAGAAGAGAAGATAAAAAATACATAAGACAAAATTAAACAAAAGCAGATTTAGAAAGACATGATTTTAGCTGGACTTTAAAAGAAACCAGAGTCTGCTAATATCAGAGTCAGAGGAAGGGAGTTCCAGAGTCTTGTAACAGACAGATGGGTGTATGCATATATGTTAACATGTGGCACTGTGAGACTGTGCTAGGTTTGTGTACATGTTTACTAATGGATGTTCCACCTCAGAGAATATGTTTGTTTTTAACTGTGGATGCTGTTTATAATGTTTACTGTTGTTTTTTTGTTTCTTCTTGGTACAGAAGTCCCCTTTCAGGACCCCTAGGCTTCCCTATGCCTGCCTGCCAAAAATGTCTGCATATCCCAGACCCCCTCGATGCAGGGGACAGCCAAATGTCACTTGGACCCTCTACAGAGTGGCAAGGGGAGGACAGGAAGAGGCCACTGGGAGAGGAGAGGACAAAGGAGTCAGGGGAATGAATAAAAGGGAGACAAAAGTTAAAGAGGAAATTGAAGGATGTGGCCAGTAAATGATTACACAGTTGAAAAGCCAGCTTGGATGGAAGGAGTAGGAGCAACTCAATAAAAATTTTATTTTACATTTTGTTTGTTATCCTTCACTTTATTTTCAAGACTGCCATTTTTGTGTTAGCCTTTTCAACTATGAAACATTGATCTGTTGACCACAATCATTACTATCTAATATTTTATTTAGCCTTTATTGCACCAAGTTAGTCCTACTGAGATGAAATATATATTTTTCAAGACAGACTTGGCCAAGAAGGTAGCAGTATATTTGCATTACTAAAAACAATAATACAATTTACATTACTTGTTGTCCAGAAGAGCCGATCTCCAGGAGCTTTTTAAATGTTATTGACTTTTTTAACTTTGTGCAGTCTGATCCACTCGGGCACACACATGACTTGGTCCTGTCATACAGTCTGGACGTCAACAATCTGAACATATGTGCTGCTTTTTTCTCGGATCATATGCTGATCCTATTTGACATTGCCACACACTGCCTGGTTAAACTGTGTGCTCTTCCTCAGCACTGTTGCATGTTTAACTTCTACTCTCCAGCCCTTTTCTCCTCTACTTTTCTTGGTCTCTGTGAGGATAATGGTAAAGACTATCTTTGATTAAACACTGGTGAACTGGTTTCCAGCTTCCACTCTATTTGTTCACACAAATTGGACATTATCGCTACTTTTAAGAACAGGCGCCTCAAGTCTGCACCCGAGCCCTGACTGAATGACGTCACTCGTGCTGCCAGGTATGAGTGCAGGAGAGCGGAGTGAAGGTGGAAAATGGACAGGCTACATCTTTCTTATAGAAATCTCAAGAGAGCTTTTTGTGCTATCAGAGGACTGTAAAAGTTGAGAAGAATAAATATCTCTGCGACATAATTGCTTCTAATTGTAACAACCCCAGAGTTCTGTTTAAAACTATGGATACTGTTCTCGATGCTCCTCCCAAGTTTGTTGGTTTTGCTGCCTCCATTGAAACCGGTGAAAGTTTCCTCCACTTTTTCATTAATAAAATTGTGTCAACTAGAGCTTGTATCTTTCAGCCTTCCTATTACCCTTCTATTCAAGCACTATTCATATATTTTTGTTTGAGTCGGTTTTTTAAAGGACACGGTCATATGAGGCCCTCTGGTTCCCCCATCGATTCTGTCATGGTTTAGTTTTGGTCTGGCTGTTTTCCCGGTTATTTTCCAGTACCTCCTCCACTCACTCAGCTCACCCTCCACTCCCTCAGCAATCAGTCACACCCAGGGTCCGAAATTAACACTCGCCACTCGCCAAATGCGAGTAAATTTCCCGTTTGGCGAGTGAATTTCAGAGGGCTAGCTGCCACATGGCGAGTAAATCTTTGTACCAAATAAATTAAAAATAAAATAAAAATAACAAAGCCCTTCTGGGCTGCGGATGATCCGTTCACAGAGCTCCGTCTAGACCCGCCTTCTGTGGAGCTGGTTCAGCTTCTTTCACATCTTATTTCTGCACGCTGGATCAGAAAACAGATCTGCTAACCAGATACAGTCTAAAACGCCCATTAGTCTGTTTATAAGTTTCGTTTTTATTAATTCTGCATTTAACTACGTGCGCTCCGAGGGAAGGGAGGAGAGGTGCTTTTGTCAGCGACCAGCCTTCAAAACGTGAATCATTACGTTTAATGTCCTTCCACTCATACCAAAATGTCCCAATTAAAATCAATAGGAGAGTCAGTAGCTATGTTTAATGCTCTTTTGTATTCAACGACACAGAGCCAGTGGTGCTTCGGTGGGCTGCTGCCTTGCGCTTGAATTCAGGTGCGCAAAATTACGTTACAAGTAATATAGGTGCGGACTTTTTAAGGAACTTGTAAAATCAGGGGCTTCAGCTCAGACCCATTATTCATTCTCTTCCCTCTAAAGGGGCCCTTTACAGTCTTTATTTATGCATTTTCCCCACTGTTTATCCCTCGTGCGCAGCGCACGAGGGTAAAATCCAGCAGCTGAATTATGCGTAAAGACGCAGCGCGAACCCCTGCGTGCTTTAAGTGTGGCAGCTGAGAGAAAAATGTTGAACCGTATAGGCTTGATGAAACTCTGCCTCATTCACAAATTAGACCAACACGGATAGAATAATGATAATCTGTAGTGTTTTTTATTGCCTGGATGTAAATGTGATAATTATTATTGTGCCTTTTATAATCAACTACAATATTTTCTTATTAAAGTCAGGAAACAAAGATTTCTCTTCCAGGGTCCAGACAGCCACGCCCCCAACCACGCCCCCTGAAAATTAACATAATGTAACTCTTAATTTTTGATAAAAATTGAGGTCTGGTCAGGATTAATATTTTGGCCGGTAAAAAATATGCCTGGCCGGTTGATTTTTACATCTACCGGCCAACTTGGCCGGTGAATCAGGAAGTTAATTTCGGACACTGGTCACACCTGTTAGGCACTAATTAGTCAGAACTCACTCCACCTGCCAGCCTCCCTACAAAAGCCTCCCTCAATCTTCTCTTCCCCGCCGGTTCGTCATCAGTCTCCACTCACTCCACGTCTGTCAGCCTAGTTTGCTCCCTGTTTGTTGCTGGATTTCCTGCCACCTCTGTGCCTCAAGTAAAGCCTCTGCTAGCTGCTGGATTTCCTGCTACCCTTGGGCTTCTAGCAAAGTCTCTGCTAGCCACTGGCTCTCCTGCTACCCCTGAGCTTCAAGTAAGCCTTTTCTTAGTTGCTGGATCTCAAGAACTGTCCCTGCTGCCCTGCTGAATTTACTGCAGCCCCTGGATCTCAAGAACTGTCCGTGCTGCCCTGCTGGATTAACTGCAGCCCCCGAACTTCCAGAACTGTCCCTGCTGCCCTGCTGGATTTACTGCAGCCCCTGTGTCCCAAGAACTCTCTCTGCTGCCCAGCTGGATTACTGCTGCCCCCGCGAACTACGAACTCTCGCCAGCTTTGAAGGCTTCCTGTCTTAGCAGCGCAGCATCCGCAGTCCTACAGCTCTCTCTGGCTCTCCAGCTCCCTCTCCAGTCCTCCAGCTCCTGCATTCATCATTCACCTGTTCCTTCCTGGTAACAGACTCTGGTTTCCTTCCTCCGCAGCTCATCTTAATCAATAAAAACTCATAAACGAAGCTCTGTGTGTGTGGTAGTCTTCGGGTTCATCAGGACAACTTATGACAGATTCCATCCTACCTTGCTTGTTTAAAGAGGCACTTGCTACTATTGGACCAAGTGTAGTTCAAATTATCAACAGTAGTCTTTCCTCTGGTACAGTACCGGGGCCTTTTAAGCATGCATTTGTACGTCCCCTTCTTAAAAAAATAGGCCTCAACCCTTCTTTCTGCTCTAATTTCAGGCCCATCTCTAATCCTCCATTTATTTGTAAAATATTAAAGAAGGTTGTCTACAACCAGTTACCTTTTTTAGAGGACAATGGTGTCAATGAGCCGTTTCAGTTTGGGTTCAAAGCCCTTCACAGTACAGAGAGAACACTTCTTACGGGTTACAAATTATATACTTTTGTCAACAGATTCTGGAAAAATTGTTGTTTTAGTGATTTTAGATTTGTCCGCTGCATTCCATACTGTTAATCACAGTATTTTGCTCTCCCGTCTTCAGCACTGTGTGGGCATTAGGGGTGTCACCATTAATTGGTTTTGGTCCTACCAAACTAATAGGAGTTTTTGTGTAAACTTTGTCTTCCACAGCTCCTCTTCCATACAGGGCCCCTCAGGAGTCAACCCTTGGCCCTTGTTATGGAAAAATATCATTAGTTGTTATATTAATCAGGCATTTTTATGGAAAATAATAAAAGGTACTTCTGGTCTCTAAACTGTGTCTCCCCTATGAGGCAGAAAACACACAGCTCACAGGGTGTTTGCTTTAAGGTCTGAAAGCTATTTTATGGTTCTTGAGGTCATCTGGGTTGACCCCCTGATAGGACATCTGGGTGCTAAATCAGCCTTACTTCATGAAGACCCTCGAGAGAATAGTCTCCTTGTTTTGGGAACAGAAACAACCTGGAGCCATAGTGTCTGGGCCCACAACCCACAAACTAATCGGGAGGGGCTGGTCAGTCTGATAAAAGATTGGTTTGCGAAAATGACGGGCAGACAAAGAGCTTGCAATGGCTGGGAGAAGGACGTCGGTAACATACTGAAACTAAGCTTGCAAGTTTTTCATTGTCTCTTTGGAATTCCAAATGAAATAAATATGCATATTTTAAATGTTTGCCTCTAATAAATTGTTTCTCCTTTACTGCCAAATCTTGAACTAGGGTAAGACGGGCCGTGAGAGTTGGACAGGAGCGGGCCCATATTAATTTCAACAATTTGGTTGCCGTGACCCGAATTTGACAGTAAGTGGAGGAACCTTTTGAATTTGGGCACGAAGGAGTAATTGTTAACAGCACCACAGGGTCGACCCGAATAAAAGGTAAGGAGATTTTGATTCTCCTATTTGGCTGAAGATTAGATATAGGCTAAATCAAGTGGTGCTGTGGATGAAAAGCTCTCATCTCAAAATATCAGAGGTTAAACAGAGCAACTAGTATGAGAGGTTTGAATGGAATTTATGTTGAAAACCGAGGAAGGACTCAATATGATTTATGTTTAAGTCTACGTCAAAAACTTAAAATAAGATAAAAACTATAAAATATAAATAAAGAAAAATTAAAAAAAAATAGTTCAGAGAATTGGCTATCTCAACTCCGGGACTGACGAGCCACGGTGTTAGAGCTAGGGTTAACGCTTCCCTTTGTGATTGGGACTCTCAAAAACAAGCAGGAGATAGAAGTTGATGTCCTGAGAATTGGCCAGCTTCCCATTGGGCTGACGGGTGCCGGTGACTTTAGGGCCGAGGAGTTGCGCTACCGCTTGAGAATTAAGGACGCTCAAAAAGAAGCTGGGTATAGGTACGGCTAAGACACGGTAACATCCTTAAAGTTCAGACTAAGACAGCCAAGACGCTTAATTGATGAGGCTGTAAATAGAAGAAATTTAAAAAAGGGATCCCAGAGAGACAATTTGGGTTGTTTCTCAGCACCAGAACAGGGTTCTAGGTGCACGACGGTTAGACCAGGAGGTATTTAAAAGGAAATCAGAGAAGGTTCCGTCGAACGGAAGAGACGCAGTCTCTCCTTGCGTGCAAGCTGTATGTCTATATGTTTTTTTTGTCATGTCTTGTCCAACATATTGTTTTGGTTAATATGGGATCCATTGCGTGAGTAAACGACAGCTGTTGAGTCCGCTGCGCTTGAGATTGAATCTGAGAGTGTGTGAATCGTGCCTGCGCGTGTGGGATTTACGGTGGAAAATTACTGTGGAGTTGATTTCATTTGAGTTGAGGAGTAAGTTACAAAGTGTTCATCATGGAGCGAGAATTTGGCCAGGATATGGGTGAAAGTGAAGGGGACTGTGCGCCCTAGAAATCCTTGGGAGAACAGGTTGATGCATTAATGGCTTTTGTTGAAGCGCAGGAAAGTTTGAACGGAGGAATGCTGTCTGAGTGGAAACAAAAGGTGATCGAGGCAGTTTCATCGGAGGAAAAACGGTTGGATCACGGTGAGTCGTTGGGCACATTTTTAGTACAACGGTATGTTAAAAGTAAGAGAGAGGTTAGAAGTTGGGAAAAGTTTTTGGAGATTTGGTAGAGAATTAAACATTTGTTTGAAACAACAGAAAAGACAGAACATTTCCCCTCACTGCAGGCCAGATCCACACCCACATACTTCTTAAACACGCCCCCCTCCGGACTGTATCCAGTCCTGGACGTGTTGGGCGGAGAGTTAACGGGAGACTTAGTTCCTTGCTACATTTCCAGGACCAATCCAATATTAGAGAATGCCCACCAACTGTCTACTACTCCACCTACAGCCACCACTTTGTTGAAATCAGACGAGGATTGGAGTCAGGCCGTGGATACGTCACGCCCATTGCTTAGTAAACAGTCCACCCCGTAGAAGACGAAGGTTGAAGACCCCTCCAGGGGCAGTTCTTCTGTATGTTTAGATATAACGCACCAGACAGCTGACTTAAATCAGATTGATCAAAAGAAAACAGGAATTAGCCAACAAATAGCTTCTGATGACAATCCTGTTGATTTGATAGATTTTATTAACACTGCATCTAGTCATAGATCAGTTTTGGAGTTATCCTCACATGGAGCAGCTGATGTTTAGGAATCTATGAAAATGTTAATGGCTTGCATCGTTTTACTATGGAAACTGATATTGCATAGCGGCAGAAATTAGCAGGAACAGAACAGATGAGGGTAGAATTAAAGGACAGATCCCAAAGTATTAATTTTATGCAAACACATTCTCAAAGTCCCGCTAAAATGCAGATGCCCTTGTTACAAAATAATTTAGGAGCAGAGAAATATGTTCCGTATTCATTTGGTGATGTGCAATCCCTGGTGGATAAATTTCCCAGCATTACTGCTGGTGGTAGATTGTGGCTGGCTGAATTAGATCATTTGACCAAAAGCACAAAACTGGCCCTGGGTGATTTGAGAGCCATTTTAGGACGTTGTGTGCCCGCTTCTGCTGCAGCTGATATTGAAAATGATGCTCAAACATTCTATATGCCAGATGAAACTTCATTGTCTTTAGTAATTTCTTACTTGGAAGATGCAGTTGCAGAGCATTTTCCCTTATCTACTCCTGCAGCGGTTCCTAAGTTTGACTGGGACCCACAACAGCAACCGAAGAAATACATAAATCAGGCTGCAGAAAAATGGATCAAACACACAGGTGTGGATCCTAAAGAAGATGGGTCCAATCTGGATGAATTATTTAGAGAAGTAGTGTTAAAAGGTGTACCCTCTTCAGTATCTCAACTGATGAAATTAAGTCCTGATATACCTGGTTGTGAATATGCTCGCTGGGAAAAACATTTGGTACAATATTTGCATGTGGTTCAAAATGTAGAGAGGTAGAAAAAGCAAGGAAAACAGGAATTACAACACCGATTACTAAAATTACAATTACTGGAAGCAAAACAGAAAGTGAGTGAGAGAAAGCAAAAGATTGAACATATGAAGGTATCAGCAGTTGCATCTCATGGAGCTCCAACCCCGACGGTCTCACCTCAGGCTAATTCATTCCTAGGAGGAGGCTTGCCTCCTTCTGCTTTCTATCCTCCATATAATTACAGGTCTGTTGGTCCTGGACGTGGAAGCAGGTGGCAGTGTGGTGGTCAGTGTGGGCGTGGAGCATGGAACAGAGGGCCGAGAGGACGAGGCGGATATGGCGGATCTTTGAGAGCACCCACCGACATCTGCTACAACTGTGGTTACCCTGGACATTGGGCACGTGATTGTGGGCTGTTTCACCCCACTGGCACGTCAGCCTGGCACGGTGCCACCAAATCCTAACATTACCTCACCTCCACAAGGTCAGTACCCCAGCAAGGGGATAACTCTCCCTATGGACAATATAGGCACAGCCCTGAGGAGGATGATTGAGCAGCATGAGCACTGCAGATCCCATGCAGGCAGTGAAAGTGGGAAATGACCGCATGAACTTTCAGTACACACCGGAGCTACATGTTCCATCAGCTTCTGGGTTGTGGACTAAGACTTTGTCACTGAGATGCTTCTAAGAGAAATAACGCCATCTGCCGTTGCAACACGTGGGGGAAGAATTGCTGACATCTCTGCTGCACCTGGTGTTCTCTCAGTGTTCCAGCCACGGAAGCCTTGAATGCAAAGTCTAAGTTCCTACTCGCCCTCACCTGACCTGCCACATGTCACTCTGTCTATGACAGGAACCACACAGACTGGTAACAAGAATCTTTAAGGTAAAACACAGATAGTCACTTCTAGGTTTATGTATGTGGCCCCTGAGCGTGTGGCAACTGCAGTGATGCTAACTGCTGAACAACTATAATGGTATATGGTGTAAGATGAAACGTTTCCTCATATTTCTCTTTCTCTCTATTATGAGCACCAGGCAAAGGCAGGCAACTGATTGGGCTCCTACCAGCGTGCAGGTTTGCTGTTTTGAAAATCTACTAACACCTATTAAATTGTCTGTGATGTAACTGATAAGTTTCTTTTTAAACATGAGTTTTGATTCGTTATTATGGCCAGGAATGTACTGATCATCCTAAACCAGCAGAAGTATACTTTCCATCAAATTAGGGGCAGAAAGTCCACTGGGGTGGGATTACTTTCATGTGCTCCAGTTACATTTAAGGTCACTGTTGAGTCTGCTCTCTGGGTTAACTAGTGCTGCCATAAATCTTGAGAAAAGGTGCTGATATCAGTGCAGGCTTCCTTGTAGTTGGAGTTTTACGACCCTCTGCTCCAGCCTGGAATGCACTTTGTCTTCCAGTAGAAAGGAATGTGTTGGTAGAGATTGCATTACTTATAATCTTAGAGCTACAAATTCTGTTTTTAAAAAACAAAATATCTACAATTTCTGTGATTAATCCATAAGTGTCCAATTCCAGTTTGGAGCCTTCGCATCAGTGATACATGTGTTGATTTGACAAATCTGTTATGCTATCTCCCATTGGCTGAATAATGCAGAGATATTTTTTTAATGTACTTATAGAGGTTGCCAGCTATGCTACACCAGACAGCCACCAGGATTTGCTCTATCACCAGGTATTTTTTAATCAGGTTATAATAGATGTTTTACAGACATGTCCTCTGCCCAGAAACACTACACTAATTCAGTATGTTAATGACCTGCGGTTGGCTTCTCTGCTGAGATCTGTCTTCAGGACACGGAGTTAGTTTTGAGACATCTTCATCAACATGGTTTTAAGGTCAGTAAAGATAAATTGTATGTTGCCAGGAAACATGTGTCTTTCCTAGGCTGTGTTATTTCCGCAGGAACAACCAGTATGTACTCTAGCTACAAACAGAGCATCCTAACAAAGCCGAACTGCAGCGTGTGTAAGAGGTTAACTGGCTACAATCGCAACTACATTCCGGGTACATTGATCGCAAACAATCTTTGAGGGACCTCATGAAGATACAAGGTATGATAAAATTGAATAACGTTTTGATTTGGATTCAGGGAGCTGAGGAAGCCTTGGTCCTACTTTCAGAAAGATTAGTATCTGCAGCTGAATGGACTCTCCCTGACAACTTTTTACTATTTTCCATTGATGTTTCTGTAACAAAACTAGCAGTTAATGGAGTTTTATTTCAGGAAAAGGGGGACAGAGAAGGGTGTTAATGTACATATTCGTAATGTTGGATAACATAGAAAAACATCACCATAATGCAGATAGCATTATTCCATAAATGTGAGCAGCTGGTGTCTGGGATGTAAAAAGGTGAGACTAGATTTGGAAGCTAGTTCTATTGAAAGCCCCCACGTGAGATAGTAGGTTGAAGATGGTTGTTGTTTCAGACAGGACAATTAAGGATTGAAAGCCGCATACATCGTGTTAGAACTAACAGGATCAGGATTTGTAACAAGTTGATATAAAGATAGGAGAATGTGTATATGGATTCAGTATGTGTGGAAAAAACAGTGCATGTCAAATGATGTTAAGGGGTCAGTGCAGGATTTTTGACATGATGATGGTCCCTATGGCAGAGGTTAGAGAACTTGAAGGAGTGGTGGCATCCAGTTAGATCTGACATGGTGAAATGTTTTGTGTAAAGTGGTATGATGTGTGGTCACTTTAATTCAAAGAAGATTCTGACATTGTTACAGGAAAAATGTACTTTGATTGTAAACCAGAGAGAAATAATTCTTGATTCCACAGACATGGTGATCCCTTTCAGAGGTTTTTAAGTACTTGCTTGTGTGTGTGGATGCTTTTACAGGACGACCAGTAAAGCTGTGATAAAATGTCTCATTAACGATTACATTTCTAGGCATAGGTTCCCTGACAAGATGAAGACCGACAATAGAACCCACTTCAAGAATCAGGACCTGCACTGGATGGTGTTCAGTTTAGGACACAAATATAGGTTTGGTATGATGCATCATCCCCAGTCTCAGGGAAGGAGGAAAAGGCTTAATTTAAACCTGAAAAAATGATTGGCTAAAATCTGTGCACAGACTAAATTAATATGGGCTGAAGTTTGATGGTTCTCCTCTTGCTGTGATGCCAATTGGAGTGTTCAATTAATTCCACTACAGGATACAGTTTCTACGAGTCAGAGACTGGAAGGAGTTTTTCAGGACCCGACATCGACCACCAGGATCCACAGGTGACTCGCAAAATTTGACATATAAAGATTGTTTTTTAGTTACAGACTGTCTTGGAGGCTTACACCAGAATACAAAAAGATCCCAAGGAAGGTGAAGAAGGTTGAAAGGAGGAGTGGAGATGTGGTTTCAGCGGAGCCAGTGCGTGCCAGCAACAGTGAAGGTCCAAGGAAGCAACACCTGGATCCACAGAGTGCAAGTTTAAGCTTCCTATAGTCATATGACGTGTTAACTGAATTAATACTTACATGGTGGTTTTTAGGATTCAAATAGCTGAGCAACTTTTCAGTTTATAGGTTGGGATACCTTACTTTTAAGGGAAAAATTCTAAATTCATTTGGTGTAATAAAAAAGTATGCATACTATTTTGGGTCTTAGGTTTCTGTTCTCTTATGGTTCCATTAATCACTTACAGAGGGGAGCGTGAATTAGAAAACTTCCATCTCATCATTTACGCTTTGCTTGAGGGGCTCGTGAAATTAAATTGGTTTTAGCTCATTTTTAAATTTGATCTTGTTTTGAGATCAAAGCAGAGGGAATTGTTATGGAAAAATATCATTAGTTGTTATATTAATCAAGTGGTACTTCTGGTCTCTAAACTGTGTCTCCCCTCTGAGGCAGAAAACACACAGCTCACAGGGTTTTTGCTTTAAGGTCTGTGTCATGGTTCTCTGTATGTTCCGTGCTCTAACTCTGCTTCACAGGTGGCTCTAGTTTACTGGGGGGCGTGGCCCACACCTGCGGCGCGTCTGGAGTCATCAGCATGGGCTTCTTAACACTAGTAGTCCGGAGAATTTCAGTTTTCTTGCAAGCCCCCCTCCCCTCTTCAAGTTTGTGTATTCACTCTACCTTGCTAACTGTCCCTATTGTAATGCAAATAACCTGTGACGGGTCCTAGTTCCTGAGCTGAGAACCGGTCATAACCATGCTTTTCCAACAACGCAAGGCAGAGCCTATTTATATTGTCCATTCACCAACAGACTCATTTATATTGTAAAGCTCACTATGTGAAAGAAAGAACAACTTAGAGAATAATTGTATTTTGTCTTGTCTCGCCTTTTCATGTCATTCAACATTTCAGCTTAGAAAATGACAAACAGTATGACTTCAGTATTGGAGTAACATTTATTTCACCCAAGGAAAAGCACTACATATAAAGCTACAATTGTCCCATTTAGCAGTTTCCACAAACCCAAGGTGAGTCCTTTCTGCATTTGCGACAGGTATACTTTGTGCAGTGCACACAACGCTCAGTGCTGTGGTTCCTGTTGCAGAGATTGCGCACCTGGCACTGTGTTGTTTTACCATGAGAACGTCTCTTCATCTCACGATGCTGTCTCATCTTTTCTTCTTGTATTTCCTTTTCCTGCATAAACCTGTAACAAAGTTCATCTGCAAGTCGCAGAATGAAATTTTATCGACTGTCTTTAGACCCTGTGCATTCCTTGTACAAAACATGCGCGTTTGTTGCAGCCATGTCAAGTAGGTTGTAAAAAACAGCTACAGGCCATCTTCGTGTTCCTGCACGCACTGAGTAAGTCCGTAATTTCTGGTCCATAATGTCCACACCGCATTTCAAGTGGTTATAGTCAATATAGTCAACTGGTTTCTGTTTTTGAGTCTCCCCAATCTCCACTTTCTGATGCATGGTGCTCAGCAGACAAACAGATTTCTTCTTTTTTTGTTGCATACACTGTCAGTAAGACACTTCCAGATGTAAACAGCTATGTAGAGTACAGCTGGCGTCCTGTAGTTTCTTTTGCTGTTGCTGGTAGCTCCCGCCGCATTCTGCTCATGGTGCCAAGCAGAGTTGTGTTCCGCTGAAGGAGCCTGTTGGCCAGAGACAGAGACGTGAAGAAATTGTCAATAGTTACAGTCCTGCCCTGGTCCATAAATGGCTCCATCAGTTTCACAACAACGTTCTCAGACAACCTTTCTCCTGTGGGGCGGGAGGGATCTTTTCCCAAATAGGGGATGGCATTACACATGTATTTTGTGTCCAGATCCACTGCAATCCAAAACTTAATTCCAAATTTATCAGGCTTGGATGTAATGTATTGCAGAAAGGGACAACGAACCTTTGATGGAAATAACTGCTCATCAACAGTAATATGTTGTCCTGGACTGTAGGACAACACACAGTTCTGTACAAACTGTTGCCAGATGTTTGAAATTGCAGCAAATTTGTCCGTTTTCACACGTTCCAAACGAGTGTCTTTGTTGTCGAAGCGCAGATATTTCATTATATCTTGAAACCGGTTTCGAGGCATTGTGGCTTTGATGTGTGAATTCCCAAAGTCTTTGGACCACAAATCCCACATTGCGCCAACACTCCCCTGTGCTGCCTTTATAAACAGAATTGCAATGAAAGCCATCAGCTCATACACACTTATTTTCCAGCCCTGTTCTGTTCTGCGACCCTGCTGGACTGTGCAGTCTCTGATGGTCATCAGCATACCAATATCCACCAAACAGAGGAAGCTTTGGAGCTGACATGTAGTTTTCCGTCTTGCAAACTCAGTTGGCCCTCCAGTAGGGTTGGGAATTAAAAAGATTTTCACGATTCCGATTCCCTTATCGATTCTGTGAAACGATTCGATTCCTTTTCGATTCTCTTTTCGATTCCAATTTGGGGAAAAAAGGATAACAAACAGTTTGATGATGAGCATCAACTTTGTTTACTTAACTATCACACAACCTTACAAACTAACAAGGTCAAGATGTCCAAAGCAAATGTGCAACTGGAGTAACATTTATATTTGGTTAAATAAAAAAAGGAATATAAGAACAAACTTAAATACAGTAGATGAGTTGTTTAGAATACAAGAAAATGTAAGTTTGTTGTGACAGTTGCTTATTAATCTCTCTTTAGATAACCTCATTCATCTAAATCTAATGGAGAAGCCATCCGTTTAATGAAAAAGCATTACTGTACAATTTTGGGAAATAGACTCATCTCCCCCTAATTTAAATTAAACGAGCGTCACCGTTCTCTCGGTCCCTGAACTGCGGAGCAACTTCGTAGCATGTTTCGTTACATGCACTGCAATAGCTAGAATCATGTAATAATTCCAACTACCAGTAGTTCTAATTAAACATGCTACCAATGAAGGGCTGGATTAACGAGAAAGGCACACTCCCTTAATAACCCCAAAGACAGGTAGGAAATTGGTTTATTTCCAGAAATGGTATATGATTTACTAGGAACCAGCCAGTGATGTAAAACTAGCTACTTACCACCAGAGCTGCCTTCCATGCTGGTCGTAACTTTAGCTTCTGTCCAGTAAGAATCAAAAACACGGCATTCGTTAAATTGTATGCCATGTTGTGTGCGCAGGTGTTTCTGCCTGTTGGATGTATTTCCTCCCGTGGATATAATTGCTATTTTGCCATGATTCCAAAGCGCCTTGTTGCCATCTTTTTCTTCCTTAAAATGAAGCCAAACTTTCGACCGCTTCCCCAGATTGCTTTAAGCCTGGTCACGTCATGCGCAATTTACGCACACGTGCTTACTGAACGCCGTGTGCGTAACTTGCGTATAAAACGTGGCGTAACTTACGTAAAAAAAACGTCGTGCTACCGTTGTGCTGCTCAGCTTAAGCGAGCTGCCAAACGGTGCCACGGAATTGAAAAACACGGAACCGGTTCTGAACAGGAACCGGTTTTGATTCCCATCCCTACCCTCCAGTCCCGCTGAATTTCATCTGCGTGCTTTGCTGAGAGGTGAAGTCCTCAACTTTTCGCTGGACCCACACACTGCCATCTTTTGCTGTCTCTGTGTGTT
Organism: Fundulus diaphanus; assembly: GCA_037039145.1. NCBI lineage: Eukaryota > Metazoa > Chordata > Actinopteri > Cyprinodontiformes > Fundulidae > Fundulus > Fundulus diaphanus. Next base: position 8,703,332 of record CM073139.1, read on the forward strand.
CTGGTGCTGTGTCCATACCGGAAATATTGCGTTTCTTGCTACCAGGAGAGTTGTCGTCCCCATCTGATGTAGCCTCCTCGTCTGTGCTGTCCTCCTCAATAACAAAACAAACTTTCCTGCTTTTTCTTGGAGGAGGAGGATTATCTGTTGCATGAGGAGCGGTCACATCCTCATCAGATAAAGATTCTGCATCTGTGGAGTCTTCCTCTTCAAATGTGAAGTCAATGTTTTCGCCATCAGAATCACAGTCTGGCATGTCTTGTAAGATAGCCAAAGCTTCCAAAGCGCTCAGTCTCCGTTTGGTACGCCAAGCCATAATGATCTAGCTTGAAATCTCAATAATTCTGAGTCGATCCGTTGGGCCTATTTATTCTGAGAGCTAGACTTCACACCCGCACCCACAACATTTACATCCTCCCCGCCAAACCGGTTTTGAGCTGGAAACCTATTTCCAGTGCAAACTCAGTCGGCCCCTCCAGTATATATATATATATATATATACGAGCGTGTGTGTGTGTGTGTGTGCGCACGCTCCGCTGCAGCACGGCTTTGCTGGCGCTGCAGCGGAGGAGAGATCGCGCTGAAGTGACTTGAGTTATATTTGCCCCCTTGTAAATAGACCAGATGGTCATTATTGTATAAATATTCTTGCTTTCCCCCTCTACAGCTATTTTCATTGTACAGATCAGTTATCAGCTGATCGCTGCACGGGTGGTTCCGCTGTCTGAAATCATTCCGGTGTTGCTGACACTGATGACGTAGACCTAGTTATATTTACTTACAAATATGATTTTTTTCCCCCTGCTCTCAGGTAAAACACTCGTCAACAGAGAGGCTTGAGCTGAAACCGAAACGGAAGGGTTCTCCAACAACAGCGCTAATGGGGCATTTACATCTAAAAAGAGATTCATGAGTTGTGAAGGACCGTCGGGGGGACTGGAGGCTGATGAAAATTCTCGTCTCTCTGGGATTTCTAGTGTTAAGGAGTGCTCAGACAGATGGAAGACGCCAGAGTGTTAACCCAGTCGTGGTATGCCTAGACCTCCGACCTGTCCTCTGAGCCTCGTATCTGTGAGTTCCTGGAAACCTCGTTTATGGACTAACCTTGTCTTCTCCAGTTTGTCGTGTTTGGATTTACTCACCTGTCTTGGCGTCGTGCTCAAGGAACCAGCTCCTAAGAATCCCCGCCGCTCAGATTTTGCTCTGGCATCTCCCCTCATACTCACTTGGTGGTACCAAGCTGGGCGTGAGATTTCCCCTTCCTGGATTCAGCTGGTTCACTCACAACTTACAACCTCTGGTTCTTCCATCTGCTCCTCCTGTCTGTCGTCAACTGTGGTGCACTCTGGATCCCTCGTCAGCTTGCATCAGTCAGCCCTCCAGTCACTCAGCCACCTGCCACCATCAGCGAGTTACGGTCACAGAGTCCCCACGTCACTTACTCCTCCCGGATAGGTCTTCTCGACTAAATGGTAAGCGGCGCCGCTTCTGGTATTTTTCCCTGGATCGATCCTCAGTAACTCAACCTTCGTTCTTCCCCACAGTCGATCCAGCACTGACGTTCAGACCTCGCCTGTTCTCCACGCCGTGCATTTCTTCGTTGTCTGAGCCTTTAATAAACATCTTAAAATTGTTTCTGCCTTCGTCTGTATCTGCATGTGGGCCAAACACTTAAAAATCATGACAGTCTGAAAACTATTTTATGGTTCTTGATGTCATCTGGGTTGACCCCCTGATAGGACATCTGGGTGCTAAATCAGCCTTACTTCATGAAGACCCTCGAGAGAATATTCTCCTTGTTTTGAGAGCAGAAACAACCTGGAGCCCACAACCCCCAAACTAATCGGGAGGGGCTGGTCAGTCTGATAAAAGATGGGTTTGCGAAAATGACGGGCAGACAAAGAACTTGCAATGGCTGGGAGAAGGACATCGGTAACATACTGAAACTAAGCTTGTAAGTTTTTCTTTGTCTATTTGAAATTCCAGATGAAATAAATATGCATATTTTAAATGTTTGCCTCTGATAAATTGTTTCTCCTTTACTGCCAAATCTTGAACTGGGGTAAGACGGGCCGTGAGAGTTGGACAGGAGCAGGCCCATATTAATTTCAACACCCTCCTTTATTTGCTGTTTACCTACTCTCCCTCGGCTCTGTTTTTAGGATATATAGCATTGCATTTCACTGTTATGCTGATGATTGCCAGATCTATTTCCCCTTGGCACAAAACCATACTGTCCAGCAACTCACAGACTGCCTTAATGGCATTAAAGAATGGCTTTCTCTTAACTTCCCTAGTCTAAATGAAGACAAGACAAAAGTTATATTGTTTGGACCGAGTTGCTGTCTCTCCCCAAATGTAGATCTTAGGTCACTGTCATTTTATCTCAGGGACTGTGTCACCGATCTGGGGGTAAAGTTTGACTCTGATTTTAGATTTGAGAAACAGATTTGTAGTGTTTTTCAGAAAAGTTTTTATCAACTCCGCAAAATAGCAAAGGTGAAATCAATCTTAGCAAGACCTGACTTTAATCCATGCTTTTATCAGAGTTTGTCTTGACTACTGTAATGCACTGTATATAGGCATTAGCCAGACCACTCTTGTCCGTCTACAGTTTGCAGAACTTTGCTGCTTATTTGTTAACGCAGACCCATAGGCGCGAGCATATCACTCCCATCTGGCATTCCTTCACTGGCTCCCTGTACACTACAGAATAAATTTTAAGCTTTTGTTATTTGTTTTTAAATGTTTAACAACCTTGCTCCACCATATTTGTGTGAGCTGATTCAGCCTTACTGCCACCCCGATCCCTTAGATCAGCTGATCGGCTACTGCTGACAATCCTTAAAACCAGGCTGAAGTTCAGGGGTGACAGAGCATTTGCTATTGCTGCTCCAAGTTGTGGAATAATTTATCCTTGAGTATCAGATAGGCCTCCTCTTTTCCTGTTTTTAAATCTCTTTTTAAAACGCCTTTTTATTTCCTAGCTTTTAATACACTGTGATCTTGTGTATGGCTTTTTAAAATACTCTTGCTGTGAACCTGATTGTGTATGTGTTGTATGTTTTTAACTTGTTTTTTTAACCTTCTCTTGTGTGGCACTTTGGCCACCCCTGCAGTTTTTTAAATTTTGCTATAGAAATAAAGCTGATTGATTGGTCATATAAAACCCTTGCACACAATTGTGGTACACTGCTATCATTTTAACATTCAGTTTCACCAGAGCTTTAAGATGGTTTCTGTTTGTAGTTGATTGCAAGTATTTGGGGCTGAATACATAAATGATTTCTTGCCTAGTTTTGTTCAAACTTTGGGAACAATCAACAACAAACAGAATATCCATTGATCTGACATTGTGGCATGCATAGTTCTTTATTAAAACAATATTTATTAATATTTGTCGTTTGTCACTTCTTCTGAGACCCAAAAAAAGAATACTAGAAGGAAGACTGATAGAGATACGAGCCAACAAAGATTTATGGATCATACAAAATTTCTTTGCATTTTCAAAGCTTGCTATTGTTGTTGAGAAATAAAAATTTGACTTTGCTTTCCAAAGGAGAGAGGTGACTTCATTTCTTACAGTAGTTCTCTAATTTAGCCAATACTCTTCTAATCCTGATTGTTGTGCTCTGGCCCAAGCAGCATTACACTCATACCTTACTTCTGACAGGTCCGTGTTAAACCACAGATTACCGTGTCCTTTAACTTTAAAGGAACTATAAGTAAATCATTCTTATTTGTCACCCAGCATGGTAGTAACATTCCCTATAAACAATCAGTCCTCTCCATCAACAATGTCTTGGTCACGTTTTAATCCTTTCAAACCTAGAGGTATGGTCCAGAACTACTTCGGTTCAGAGTGCAGCCCAAACTTACTTCCTGATTCCTGAGCAAGTCATATGAGAGTTCCCAGGGTTCCCAACACAGAGTGCAGCATTTGGTATTTTATCTTGGCAAAAGAGCAGCACCCTGCAATTATGGAAGGCCAGTAAGAGAAGCAGACCAGAAATAGAACAGAATACAACATCATATAACTATCCAGTATAAGTAAAAATTCAGACAGACCATTGATTAAATATGGAGTGTCCATGACATTATGTATGTGTTGTTCCAAATTTAACCACTAGGTGTCATTATTGCATATTGTTATTTCAGTCTTGTGAGACTTCCTTTTAGGAATCTTTGTGTCTCTCTCTGCTGCAATCACACAGTGATTACCCACATCATTTGGGGGGAAATATGATAACATATTGAAATCAAATCAACAAGAGTCAATTTAGATTATGGATTTGGTCTTGTGGTGGTAATTAATTGATTGTGTGAAATTTAAAGATTCACTTAGTACTTTAAGTAGGTCAGACACAGATATGAGCCAGGCCCAGTTCAGGTCCCCCACCAACACAATTTCCTTGTATTTCATCTAGGAAAAGAGCTGCACAAGAGTAAATAAGGTGCTCATAGGGGCGAAAGGAGGACAGTAGTAACCAACTAATAATGTGGTGATTTGTTGACAAATCAAATTCAAGCGAATATTTAAAGTTCTTTGCTGACCGATTCAGAGAGCAGCAACTTGACAGGGATGTTTTGCTTAACATATTGCCACTCCATCACTTTTAATTTCCTGATCAGTATGATAGACATTATAGCCATTTATGGAAATATCTTTACCTTGCACAGCGTTTAAGGCAAGTTTCAGATGAGTTTACGATCAGCTTTCTCATATCTAGTTTTGAGCCAATATCCTAACATCAATAAGAATATATCCAAGACCAGATCTCATCTTAAAATGATCAGTTGTAAAACATTCTGCTGGTGTATCAGGGTAAGGGTTAGATTCAGCATTTCCTGAAAGCAACAACAATAATAGAATTAAAAATTAATGCTTTGCATTTCTGTCTTTTGACAGCTTTCATTCTATGTAAGAATGTGCCCATAATTGGGGATGCTGCAGTAATAGTGAAATGGTCTCTTAACACAGGCCGTCAACAAAAATGGATGGGATCTACAGTTGTATATAGATGGGATTCACAAATTTACAGCTCCCTCTACTGTTAGGCATAAAGAAAGCATTTCTGTTTGCACAATAACTTGAATGAAACATTCTCTTGTGTTTCCCATGTTGATAAATGACTCTGTGTCACATGATGTTTTTCCCCAGAAAAACAGTAAGTTATTTATGACTAATTCAAAGATCCTTGACACTAATGAACATTAAGTAAATTATTAATGTATGTTGTAGCACTTGGCAAAGGTATTCTCAAAATCATCCTTATCATTTTGTTCCAATATCCCAATTAAGTTAATTTCCTTTGATCATTTGCTTCCATCACTGTCCAGCCAGATTATTTGTTTATGAAACATTATTTGTGAACTTTTTTAAAACATTTACTGACATGGATGAGATCCTCAGTCTTAAAAACAAATAATAATTTAGTTCATTGTTTCCTTGACAATAAATTATATTCTATTATTTTGTGTGCTGTTCCATTGTATTTAATGCTGCTATGTTTTGTTCTATCATATTCTTTTCCATCTGTACTATTCTTGAGAATTTTTTTAAATATTCTATTGTGAATTGTTCTGTTATACATTTTTATTCTGTTCTTTTTTATCATATCAACTTGTATTTTGATCTCTTCTGTTCCATTTTATTTAGTTGTGTTCTGTTCAGATTAATTCTTCTTTGGATTTGTTTATTATTCTGTTCTATTTCATTTTTATATATTCTCCTAGATTTTGACTTTTCATTCTGTACTAGTGTCTTCTATTTTGTGCCACGCTACTACCTTCTGTTCAATGCTATTTCTTTCGTTTCTTTACCACTTTGATATATTCTTTCTCTTCTCTTCTGCTATTAATTTTTATTCTACTCTCTTCTATTGTGAGTTGTTTATTTTATTGTATTATTTTGTTCTACTTTTATGTGTGTTGCTGTGTCTGGTCTATTCTGATTTATTCTGTTCTGGCTTTTTCTATTCTTTTCCATTCTGTATCATAAACTGTACTCTTCTATTGTGTTAAGTTCTATATTCATCTGTTCTATTGATTTTTTACATTTTCTTATTCAGTTAAACAATCAGCCAATGAAACATTATTTATTGAGCACTTTTATACAGTCAAATGTAACACAAAGACAGTGACGTGCGGTAGGGTTCATAGCTGGTCATCAGAGTCAGATTTACAAATATATACACTCTACAGAGTAGACTCATTGCAAAGTGCTGAAGAGACTGTGCCAAATAAATTCACAAAGAAAAAAGATTGATTCTTTGATGAAAAAATAATAAGAGAGGAGCCAGTTGAGGTGGCTCGGGCATCTGGTCAGGATGCCTCCTGGACGCCTCCCTGGTGAGGTGTTCCGGGCACGTCCCACCGGGAGGAGGCCCATGGGAAGACCCAGGACACGCTGGAGGGACTATGTCTCCCGGCTGGCCTGGGAACGCCTTGGGATTCCTCCTGAGGAGCTGGCCCAAGTGGCCGGGGAGAGGGGCGTCTGGGCCTCCCTACTGAAGCTGCTGCCCCCGCGACCCGACCCCGGATAAGCGGAAGAAGACGGACGGACGGACGGACATTATTTCGCATTTGATTGGTAAGTTTATGAATTATGATGGATTTCTGCATTTGTAACACATTCAAAAACTATAACCCACATTACGCACATTTCATTACAAAAACAAAAAATGAATAATTAGCGCTGTCTTACCTCTACTTATAAATGAAGTCCATGCGGCACTCTTTCTGCACAAACATATCGGTCACTTTCTGGTAAAAGTCCTCTTTATCTTTCTTCAGGTTTTAAAAGTCTCTCAGTCTCAATGGAGATCACTGCCAGGGAGGAAAGCCTTCCTTGACCAGTCCTCTTCCGGCTGTATGTTTTGAGTCTTTTTAGTGCTTTACTTGTTTAGCATAACTCGCTAATAAAACCATAGACATAATATAAGAGTAGACCCCGCATTGACTGTCGCTGCGCAGGAATTACGGCTGCCATCTTGGGGCGGTCAACCTGCTGCCCTATCCTGCTGATTCAAACTGAACACACTTATGATGCCTCAGCACTGTGCGTCTTATTTTTGTTTAAATCGAGGGACTATTTACGTCAGGGCTCGAGGGATAACTTTTCACCAGAAAGATGAAAATATATTGTTTATATTTTTGATTAGAATGTGATTTTTCTAATATTGGGTAGAGAGATACAGGTCTACACGTGCAAGTCTTTGTGACTTACATACCCAGCCATAACCGCATCTCAAGACACCTTAAGATGTGTCTCAAGACACATTTGTTGAGATGTTTTAAGATGTCTTGGTAAGTCAAGACGTGTCTATAAGACGTGTCTATAGACATGGGTCTTAAGATGTCTTGAGATGACTTGAGATGTCTCAAGATTTCTTGGAAATATGAAGATGTCTTGAGATATCTGAAGATGTCTTAGAAATAAAATTTAGTAAAATATCACTATCCACTATTCCTTGGTAATAATTTATATATTTTTTGTTTATAGAAAAGAATGACAAACCCTATATGACACACTGAGTATTTAATAAAACATAGGAAAATACAGTTCAATGTATTGCAATTATTGCACATAGTATGAACATGTTAAGAGGATTAGGTTTACAAAATTGACATCAAGTTACGTGTGTGTGTGTGTGTTTGGTAAGGTTACTCTATATAAGAGTGTGGATATGCGTTTCTAAGATGCAATTTGTTCCTTGGATTGTGAATGATTTTTTTTCAGCTAATTGACAGTACTGTCCATTGGTGGCAGCAGACTTTGTCCCGATTCCTAGGTTTTCAATTGGCTCCCAGAAGCATTTGTGGTGAAGGAACAGGAGGGTGTCAGTGATGGCTGATGTTGGAAAAATGATTTTTTTTTCCCTTCTTGATACTGTTTGCAGCCTGTCAGTGGGTCTTCTGTGCGTTGCAGCAAGAAAGTGGTACCCTCAAACAGGACAAGTGGAATATCTGGGGAGAAACATTGTGCATGTAGCCATGGGATACAAAAATGATCTCTAGTAAAACTGTAACTTAACCTAGTGTTATGCATTATGCTATGAGGTTTACATTGCCCGGTTTCTCTATAATCCTGCTTACACATTATATTCAAGATGTAACTTTACCAGAGATTGTAGCCCATATGGTTGTGATTTTCACTAGTTGCCTGTCACCGTCATTCACATGGGTTGGATTGAAGGGGGCTATCTCCACAAATGAGCCAACTTTGAGAGTCTTTACATCAAATCTGTGAATGAGATAAAATATTTTTAAAACAGTTGCATTCATTAAAAAAGGTATATTATAAAAAGCGTATTCCATTTTTTTAGATAAATATCCAAGGGTCTAATACACAAAATGATGCACAGCTTCTGAGAAATGCTATGCAGTATGTTTTGTTGCTGGTACAATTGCTGCTCTGTGCTATCCTTTTATGAATTTGGCTGAAAAAATATTCTGAATTCAGTACATTACTACTGCTATTACACAAATGATAAACATTGATAACATACTTATATTTTTGTGGGGACAGTGTGGCAGTTTGGTGTTTAATGCATCTCTCTGGTTGCCCAGAGAGCGGGTTGTTAATGATGTTGATGATATGCTTCCCATTATCCAAACCTTGGGAATAAAAGCAAATTATGTTAATGATGTTCCTATACAAGAAGACAGTGCTTACAGTACATTATAATGTATAATTAATATTTATTAATATGTATTTTCCTGTACTGGTTTGAGATCAACTACAGTTCAATTCAATTCAATTCAATTTTATTTATATAGCGCCAATTCATGAAACATGTCATCTCAAGGCACTTTACATAGTCAAGTTCAATCATATTATACAGATTGTGTTAGATTATACAGATGGGTCAAAAAATTTCCTATATAAGGGAACCAGTTGATTGCGTCAAAGTCCCGACAAGCAGCATTCACTCCTGGAGAAGCGTAGAGCCACAGGGAGAGTCGTCTGCATTGTCCATGGCAATGAAGCGACAGTGGAAAGAAAAACCACCCATTAACAGGAAGGAAAAACCTCCAGCAGAACCGGGCTCAGTATGAACGGTCATCTGCCTCGACCGACTGGGGGTTACAGAAGACAGTGCAGAGACACAACAAGAGAGACAGGGTTTCCGCGGGGCATTAAAAGTCATTAAATTAAATTTTTTAAAATTAAGGCCTTAATTGGCATTAAAAGTCATTAAATGTGATTATCTGTGGCATTAAAAATGCCTTATTTTTTTCTAAAAAAATACGGTCATAAAAACAGTTTCGTCAGATATATTATATCAGATATAACTGATTCCGCGTTGTGCGCGGAACTGCTTCCGGTTGATCGTAAAGCCGTATATTTTTACAATGTTCGGAAAAGGGACTCGAGAAAGAGCTACAGAATGGGAATATGCTAATTTAAACAAAAGCGGATGGAAAACGAGGAATTCGCGACATGGCTGCAGCCTGTCGACGGTAAAGATGACGAAGAATTTTGCTTCATGTGTCGGTCCGCGAGTCATGTGTTTGTTAAAAAAAAAATTAAGCTTTGCACAATCGGTGTCAATGCTTCACGGTCTCACATGAAGTCGGACAGTGTAGTCCAGGGTGTACGCGGGTATACGGCGTATACCCACTTATTTTTCAGTCAGCATTGCCTATATCAACTTCTGGAGCGATATTTGTGTATTTTGCTTGAGTGCGCAGTGAGACAGGTATTCAGCGTTTAAACATCACATGCGCTCAAGACCTGTTTGCCGCGCGCTCAAAACTGATAAACTCTTCTCAATCCACTTTGCTCGCCTTCGGTACCGTGTCTGCCCGTAACCTGCTGCTTCTACGCTCAACACCAGCTGTGCGCGGCTTGCTGGATTCTGCGCTCATGACTTCAAAAACTGTCTTCAAAAAAAAAAAACTGTCCACCTCACCAGCCAATCACAGACAGGTTTCTTTCCATCCAATCAGAGTAGGGCTTGCAAATACTGCATTCAGATGGATTAAATGAAAATGCTGCAGCTTTTGGTAGAAATTACTAAACATAACGGTAGGATTGAAGAAAAACAACAACCAATAAACAGTTTAATATTTTAGCCTAAAATATTTAGTTTAAAATAATTCCTTGAGTTACTAAGTGAGGTGTGAAAAATCTTTTTGTCTCTTTTCTTTCCAGCTTCTGGGTGATGATGCAAACGTTTCTTGTGATCATAATCATCATCATTGTCATCCTTATTTAAAGAGCACTTTAACACGAGGTAAAACAAAATAACATCTAATAAAATGACTTGAGTAAAGAATCAACAGTTTAAAACAACAATAATAATAAGCTGTTTAAATCCTTAAAAACAAACAGAAGTTCTTTAAACTGAACTCAGGCAACCAGTGAAGGGAGGCCAGGATCGGGTAATGTGCTTTATTTTATGTTTTTCCATTAAAAGGTGTGCAGCAGCGTTTGAACCAGCTGCAGACGTTTGAGTGAGGACTGACCGGTTCAGAGATAAAGAGAATTACACAAATCCAGCCATGATGAAATGAAGGCTTAGAGTAGTGTTTCCATATTTTTGCCTTGAAAGACTAGGTTTTACCTTTGCTTTGTTCCATAAATGATAAAAATGACTTAACTGAGGCCCCTTTTTGGCTGTCAAGTTTAAAATCACCGTCCATTTTAAAATCGAGGGGCTAAACATTCAATGTCAGGATGTCTAAATCAACAGGATTAACAGTTGTTTGGGTGTTTCAACTGGTATATTTGACAATTCCTCATTTGCAAAGACAAAGAGATTTGAGTTTTGATGTTCTCCTCGTTATTAACTTTATCTCTTTCTATAGATTCTCATTCTCATTCAATTTAGGACTTTACCTACAGTAAAGTAATGAAATGTTGATTCTGGATGTAGTGTAGGAATTCCTTCAATATAAACCAAAGAACATTTCAATCTGAAAAACTCACAGAGAAAGAAACGGCAATTAGAAGGATTTTATTGACACGATAATTTAAGTCTTTGGCGCTCAGACCTCGGCAGGACATTAATGCTGAATTATACTTTAATATGCATAAGTAGAAGTATGAGAACAGGGATGTTCCCCCCAGGTCTGAAACTGGTGGTGGAGTGGAGATAGAAGAAGTTTGTTCAGTCCATATGATGATCTGTTTAAGATAGATGTCCAACTTGATAAACACAGGTTTGCATGAACTGTCCATGATGAGCAAGCTTGAAGCGACTGTGGAGAGGAAAAACTCCCCTTTGGGAAGAAACCTCTGGCAGAACCGGGCCCAACATGGTGGTCTTCTGCCGGACCAATAACAAGGTGATAGGGAGTGATGAAGACTGGGAGAAAACACTCTGATGGGTTGAGGATGGAGGAACGTCTTGGAAGCTAGATGAACTCAGCTACGATGGTGGAGAAGGGGTTGGGGGTGGGTTGAATCGGACATCTGATTCGAAATACGACATGATGCGATGTTGTTTGCGCTTGCTGGTTAGCAGGCTGAGACGTGGATTTGAAGTTGCTTTTAAGATGAGAGCGGGATGCTGATTGGGCTTCATGGAGGTGCGGTTCGTAGGTGATTGGCTCACATCAGAGGCGAATCGGCCTCTTATTGAATGAGGCAGGTGATGAGTTTCTTCAATTGAACTTGCGCTTTAGCTTCATTTTACATTACCTGCCAGAAGCTGGATAAAATCTTTAAAAAAGAGACAACGGTATTTTCACACCTCACGTAGTAGCTCAAGGAAATATTTTAATCTAAATGTTTTAGGCTAAATATTTTAGGCTAAAATTAGTAAACCCTAGTGATGGATTTTTGGGTAAACTAAACAGAGCAGTGTTACATGTCATTGTTTCTAAAATGGCATTTTTCTGAGCTGCGTCTAAAAGGGCAAACATTGAGAGTATACCCACTTCTCCAGGGACCACTGCAGACAGACACAGATAAGCTGCAAGGGGCAGACAACAGCTAACAATGTCAAGTTACTTTTCTGTAACCAACGCAGTCACGTCCGCATTAGCAACCGCAAACAACACAGCAGCAGCTGGAGCAAACTTTACTGCCACTAACGTCGGGAAATCAGACGGACTTCGAACAACATTTGGATCCAATGCAACACTGCATGCGGAGGTGCTCTGGTGTCTGAACACAGCCATCAACAAGTACTCTATAATATATATATATATATATATATATATATATATATATATATATATATATATATATATATATATATATATATATATATGGGTACTTGTTGATGGCATTAAATTTATTTCTATGAGCATTAAAAGAGCATTAAAAAGCATTAAATTAGGGTTGCTCATTCGTGTATAAACCCTGAGAGACAAACAAGCACAGAAGCACACATTGATCAAGTAATCTGTTCTATATTAGATAGTAATAGCTGGTGATCTGTCTTCTCTGGATGATGTCACAGTTAACAGAACGTCAGACCAGGTGTACCTACTATGAAGAAAAAAGAGAGAGAACAAAAAGTTATAAGCAGAAATGATGACAAGCAATGCTTAATTGAAGAACAGTAGAACTCAATAGAGTGAGAAAAATAGATCCTGATGTCCTCCAGTAGCCTAAGCCTATAGAAGCATAACTATAGAGGTAGCTCAGGGTAACATAAGCCACTCTAGTTATAAGCTTTGTCAAAAAGGAAAGTTTTAAGATTAGTCTTAAAAGTAGACAGGGTGTCTGCCTCACGGACCAAAACTGGGAGTTGGTTCCACAGGAGAGGAGCCTGATAGCTAAAGGATCTCCCTCCCATTCTACTTTTAGAGACTCTAGGAACCACCAGCAGACCTGCAGTCTGAGAGCGAAGTGCTCTGTTAGGAACATACGGGGTAATCAGAGTTCTGATATATGATGGAGCTTGATTATTAAGGGCTTTATACGTTAGAAGAAGAATTTTAAATTCTATTCTTGATTTAACAGGAAGCCAGTGAAGGGAAGCTAAAATTGGAAAAATATGATCCCTCTTGTTGATTTTCATCAGAACTCTTGCTGCAGCATTTTGGATCAGCTGAAGACTTTGAACTGTATTTTGTGGACTTCCTGATAGCAAAGAATTACAATAGTCCAGCCTTGAAGTAACAAATGCATGGACTAGTTTTTCAGCATCGCTCCTGGACAGAATGTTTCTAATTTTGGCGATATTCCTGAGGTGAAAAAAGGAAACTCTAGAAACCTGTTTAATATGGGATTTAAATGACATGTCTTGGTCAAAAATAACACCAAGATCTTTTACTTTATTACCAGAGGCCAAGTTAATGCCATCCAGATTAAGTGATTGATTAAGAAGTTTATTTTTTGAGGACTCTGGTCCAAAGATTACAACTTCTGTCTTGTCAGAATTTAAATGCAGAAAATTTAAAGTCATCCAGCTTTTGATGTCATCAAGACATGACTGTAGTTGAAGTAATTGATTGGATTCATCAGGATTTATGGACAAATATAACTGAGTGTCATCAGCATAACAATGGAAATTAATCCCATGCTGTCTGATAATTTTGCCAATCGGAAGCATATATATAGTAAAGAGAATTGGTCCAAGGACTGAACCCTATGGTACTCCACAAGTGACCCTAGAGTTTGAAGAAGATTTATTATTAACATGAATGAATTGGAATCTGTCTGATAGATAAGATTTAAATTAGCCTAATGCTTTCCCCTTAATCCCTACAGTATGCTCAAATCTTTGTAGGAGAATATTGTGATCAACTGTATCAAATGCAGCACTGAGATCTAATAGGACAAGTACAGACACAAGTCCATTATCCGAGGCTACAGGAGTCACACCTTTGGGCCAAGGGGGATCTCTTCTTGTGTCAGGACTCTATCCCCCATTCTCTCCATCAGGTCTGGCTGGCGCATCATTTTTGACACTTTCAGGTGGGATAGCTCTGGCATTTGGGTTCCAAGGTGCAACCCTGTTAAAGGGGAAGTCCGGTCAACAAGGAAAAATCAGGGTATCATTAGCTATAACTAAAACTAATACGTTCGTGGTTATTTAATGAACTTATCTTTAATCAATAAGAAAATAAAAACATAAATTGTCGTCTGAATCACTGTGTATGGGGGCTGACAGTAAGGGGCGTTTGACATCACATCCTGCGACGTAGAAAAGCGGAAGCGGCGACAGCATTTCTCTCCGCTTTCCATGCAAAGTCAATAGGAGCCGTTCTACACAGCTGTGATCATCAATAATTATTTCGGATTTCCAGAGGACTTCACCGCTGACATTCCCAAGAGCTATTGCTGAAGCAACAATGCCCACGTGCATGGCCATCGGATGTTCCAACACAACTGGTAAAAGTGGAAAAAACATAGCTTATTTAAACTTCCCGATTCATGAGCCACCGGGCTCGGCGCTGGATTGCCAACTTGAAGAGCGGATTTGCCATCTAACTTCTGGCCAGAGAGAAAACACGTCATATGCAGTGACCATCTCAAAGAAGAATGTTTTGAACATGACATGAGGGCGAGGATTTTCAGTAAGTTATTTTTAAATTTTCAATTTTTAATTTAGAAGTTACGCAGATGGTTACCGACCAGAGCATTCCAGCATGTGCTGGAATGCTTTTATATTTTAATACTTATACAATAATGACCACCTGCCCTATTTGCTAGGGGGAAAATATATAACTTAAGTCACTTCAGCGCGATCTCTCCTCCGCTGTGTGTGTGTGTGTGTGTGTGTGTGTGTGTGTGTGTGTGTGTGTGTGTGTGTGTGTGTGTGTGTGTGTGTGTGTGTGTGTGTGTGTGTGCGTGCGCTCTGCTGCAGCGCCGGCAAAGCCGTGCTCCGCCCAGCATGTGCTGGAATGCTTTTATATTTTAATACTTATACAATAATGACCACCTGCCCTATTTGCTAGGGGGCAAATATATAACTTAAGTCACTTCAGCGCGATCTCTCCTCCGCTGTGTGTGTGTGTGCGCGCGCTCCGCTGCAGCGCCGGCAAAGCCGTGCTGCGCGGAGCGCGCGCGCGCACACACACACACACACACGCGCGCGCGTGTATATATATATACTGTAGGACCCGACTGAGTTTGCAATGGAAATAGGTACGCTGGATTCCGTCAAAAGTCCGGTTTCTGTCAAGAAACTCTTCTAAAACATCCATATCGCTATCAGATGATGATGACTCCACGGAACTCTCATCACTGTCACTAAGTACTTCATCACTCTCTGCTTCGTACAGAGCACCAGTCGCCATCTTGGAAAATAGTGCGCCGTGACAAACAGAGCGTTGAAACTTGCTCAACAGCGGGTCCGCCGAGTGACGTCAAAAAATGGGAGGTGACAGTACTATAGACCAGTTCATTGTTATTGTTTTGATGCGGGTTTTTCGCGCATGCGCGCCGGACTGGTTGGCAAAAAGTGAACATAATGGCGGACGCAAACAGAGAAACTGACGAGTTCTCCGCGTATTTTTCTTCTTTAGATAACGTATCACAAGATCGTTTTAAGACTAAGTTGATGGTTGATGGTATCAGATTGCCAGATCCACACAGCAAAAGCCTGAAGGGACGGAGCGAGTCTGTGAAATGCTGCCAAGTGTTACGTACCGCGACACATACAGCTGCCTTATAAACACGCAGGCCAGTACACACGAGAGAGGACGAAAGCCATGAAACCACTGGACGGCTACAATTATTTTATATCGGGACATAGACACCAGCAACCGCGATCCCATGAGGGATTAAGCGGGTCAGAAAATGGATGGATGGATGTTGTTCACACGTTTGTGCAATCACAAAGCGGCGTCATACAGACCGCGTCTCAGCAGAGAGGAAGACCCGCCCGGTAGGTTAAAAAAAAACATTGTTTACTACGGACTATTTTGGTGTTTTTGTCTTGTTAAAATGGGTGGGGGTGTCGGCGACATTGCAGCGTAAACACAGAAGTACTAGCGCCCGTGAACGGGCAGATGGGAGGGGAGGTGGCGATCGCTACACGGGCCGGAATAGTCAGCGGCTGCTGCTACCGCTTCACCGGCCCGTGTAGCGATCACCATCTCCCCTCCACCGCTATTTAAGTAGAACAATGACTAGAGCAGAATTAAGTTGTATTTACCGGAGATGAAGTGTAGACTGCAAATTCTGTCGCAGTATGATGGATCCCCCAGTCCATTGGGAGTGTCTGACTGCGCTCTTTTCACTGAAAATATCCATTTCTTTATTCGTCCTTCCTCCTTCGGTAAACGACAGAAACGTACATCCAACGATTTGGAATGCCTCTGTGTGCAACCGGGAGCACAACAAGTCGTAGGCATTGTTTAGATTCCAAAAATAAACTTAAAATACGCTTTAAATCATCCGTTTTGTCACAGTAGTAGACAAGAACAGTACTGTTTTTGCCAACCACCGTGACCCGGATGTAGCGCTGACGTCACGCGTGAACTGGTCTATTCTTGACCAAGATGGATTCCTCCACATAAACATGATTAAATGAGAATTATTCTGATTTTGACCGGACTTCTCCTTTAAGAAATTAATTACAATAAATAAAATAATTTTGTTACCTTTTTTTAGTCATCGTTGATGAAACATCCAAGAATATTTTAATAATACAACTATTTTAGTCATTTATTTTTGTAACATAGATTTCCCTACCAAGCCCATGTCTTTGATGAAGTTCAGCTGCAGATATCACTGTGGCTGATCCTGATGGCCTGTAAACTGGGGCGTAGCCTGGAAGCCCGGGGATAGATGTATTTTCTGCTGTTTCTTCATTTGGTGTTGACAGTGTGCAAAGGGTAACCAACACAGAAATCCTCTTCACCATTCATTTTTCAATACTGACACCATTTTTATGAGCAATAACTGAAGTACAACAAAAATATCAAGACAGTGAGCTTCAAACACCTTCAGGACCTAGTATATGAAATGTATGGAAAATTTACCTACCCAAATCCTTGATCCTCTGGTGGTATCGCTCACTTGCTGTCACTCTACAGTTTTGGGATCACGCGCAGTGCCCCTTGAGGGCCCCCTGCCTAGAGGCCAAGGAACTGCCTGCCTCACCTACAACCAGTTCTTTCCCGTTTATGATCGCCCAGCAGCACACGAAAACATGTTACCTGCACACAGTTTGATGACCAAAACACAATTCGTTATCCACATACATTAAATTATGGAAAATCAGTTCATAACTGTTTGAACAATTGAATTTATGATCTAGAGACAGGGAGATGCATTCACAGAATGGAAGCCAGCGCAGTTAAGGCAAGGCAAATTTATTTATATAGCACAATTCAGTACAGAGACAATGCAAAGTGCTTTACATGATTAAAATATAGGAATAAAAGCAAGTAGGGATAGAATGTAGGAAAAAAAAAAGTAATTTTAAAACAGTTTAACTTGAACATTGAACATTTTAAAACAGTTTAACTTGAACATTCAAAGGCAATTTTAAACAAATGTGTTTTTAATCTCGATTTAAAGGAACTCAGGCTTTCAGCACTTTTACAGTTTTCTGGAAGTTTGTTCCAGATAAGTGGAGCATAGGAACTAAATGCTGCTTCTCCATGTTTGGTTCGTGTTCTAGGTATGCAGAGAAGGCTGGAGCCAGAAGACCTGAGTGGTCTGGAGGGTTTATACACTGATAACAAGTCTGCGATGTATTTAGATGCTAAGCCATTGAGGGATTTATAGACTAACAGAAGTATTTTAAAGACTAACAGAAGTATTTTAAAGTCTATTCTCTGAGATACAGGGAGCCAGTGTAATGACTTTAGAACTGGGGTGATGTGCTCTACTTTCTTAGTCTTAGTGACTTAAGACTTAACATGGTCTTGCGCAATCCCAGGGGAGGCTAAGCTCGCTGCGGCCTCACCGGCTTCGCTATCAAGCAACACCAAGGATTTACATGGAAAATAGCGAAAATTCTGCGATTTTGAAGAAAATATTATCAAAATTGATGAAATTAGATGAAAAACTAACTCTTTATTACGAATGACTGATTGACTAACAATTTATATTATGTCATTATATATTTTCTTTCTTTCCATGATGACAAGTGAGGCCTGGCCTCATTTGCCTTCCTTGACTGCACGTCACTGCACAAAGAGTATTTACAGAAGATAGAACAAAAAGTACACATGAACATCCATCAACAATCACACAACAACACAATGAACTAAGTAAATGAAATATTGATTGTGAGAGAGTTTGTGTAAAATGTAAATGTAGAACTGAGGAAACACAAGAGAGATAGATATTTAAACATCATAAAAATGTTTAATCAAACGACAAATGAACAGAGATTAAACACACATTTATATTTATTTTATATTGGCATCAAAATAGTGCTAAGATAAAGGATAAACAATATTTTTTAAAAAGACTGAATATAATGAAACGAAGATAAGTTACTTGGAATTTGATAAACTTAAGAGAATAGGTAAGGGCTGTGATAAATGTGTTTTAATTTTGACTGCACTTTCTTAGAACTGATGAGAGCACTTTCAAATCAATTCTAAAAATGCACAGGTAGCCAATGTAGAGACTTTGAAACAGCTGCAATGTAAGCTGGCTTGCTGCTCCATGTCAGCATTCTGGCAGCTGAGTTTTACAGGAGCCGTGGTGAAGCTTTACTCTTCTTAGCAAGGTCTGAAAGCAGAGAATTATACTAATTAGATTGGCTGGTGAGGAAAGTCTCTCCAATATGTCTCTCTGGCAATGTTCTTCAGATGATAAAGCGCATTCTGTGTAACCAGTGGCGGCTCCTGACAAATTTCTCAGGGTGACTCCGAATTCTATACATGTTAGATCAGTGCAAGGTGAGGAAATTATATGTTGACGACAGAGTACCAGTAAAACCACACCAAATACATGTTGGTTCAACTGGTCTGATATCCATATGAATGTACAACCAGTGAGGTGCAATAAGAACAGACATCATGACAAGTAAAATATTAACAGTGGTAAGATTAAATCAGTTTGTTCACTTGACTATTCTATCAATTTATTTATTTATTTTCAGTATTAATTCCACATTATTATGGTCAGAATTGCTGGATTTTTGCACTGTTCAAATACATGGGAGAAGGGTGAAGTGAGGTAGTGAGGAGCTGTGCCTCAGCTCCGATGGTTCCATGCCGCACACTGACTGTTTCAGGCAGTTGGCTCATGCTCGGTGTTGTGTTTATATCGCCAATATTCATGTCAGATTGCATGTTGCACATGCTGACGTTCTACAGTCTGTCTAAAACATATTATGAATGCATCTTTATCATGGGTGGTTCTAGAAAGGGGCGACAGGGGCCAGTGCCCTTGTAGAACTGGTTCTGGTCCCTGTTATGACCTCTATACTGAAGAGCACAGTACAGAGGTATCAGTTTATTATGATGATATCCACTAGGGATGGACAATATAGAAAAAAAGCATATCAATAAATGAGAAATCATACTGATCGATATTGATAATTATCAAAAAACTGAAAACATATATTTAAGTACGACCCTGGCTGTTTTATGCTGTTGCTTAATGATCTATTTTTAAATGTTATGCCACCACACCATAGCTAAATTGTGTGAATTTTGAACAATATGTGAAATGGGGAAAGAGTAAAAAAGGACCAGAAGTTGTTACACATTCACAGCCACCAAGGATCCGCCTGCACGGCAGGTTGCCTGCTGTAAACCCAAACCACTCCGCCACAGACAAAGGTCAGAGCACTACTAGCAGAGACTCAGTCTACCCCTGCAAGCTACATGGAGTAGTATTCTTCGCTTCCTGCCTGAGACAAAAGGAGGAGAGAGAGACTGGCCCGAACCACGATGGGCCCTCACAGGGCCCGAAAGACGCACAAGCCAGCACCTGGGAGAAATCTCTTTTCGCCCGAGGGACATGACCAGGCAAATCAGAGTTAAGTCTGCTATCTTAACTTTAGCGTCAGGCGCAGGAGGAAATAATCCCTCCATGCCAAAAACAGCTTTGTTTATTTCTCCTCAGCTGTTACAGGAAAGGTGACTTGCATCCAAGTCAGAACGCGGCAGAGCCCCGACCAGCTCTACCCTCGACCACGCTGTCGGTTAGCTCATAGCTGCAGACCTGCATGTCTGCTGCTGAAAGGACCAACGGTCCCCTGTTTCCAATGATGTCTTCCTTTAGATGGCCAAAGTGGACCGAACTTGCACGAGACACGACAGGTCTGGCAGGATTGAGGCAGGGAAAGGTTACACAGTCATTTGGAAATGTTTGTGTAATGCATTTACATGTTGTTTTAAAAACAAAGAGCTAACGGAGGTAGCTCATTGTTAGCATTCGGTACCATGTCATTGCCGATGTGATTCAAGTGTGTTTTTATGGTTATAACAAACGTTATCTCCACAGAGGTTTCATACACTGATGGTATATTAACGTGTATGTTAACCGGCTCATGATTTCCGGTTATTCAAATACGGTCGTTTCAAGCATAAAGCTTGCTTCGTTTCGCTCCATCATTGTTTGATGGTGCTATAAGCGTTATTAACGCATGAATATGGAATATTAATGTCGATTTAAAGGCATTTTGTTTAACTTTAGGATTGGCCGATTCTAGCGACCGGTTGCAACAGCGACCCCTACTTCCCGGAGATATAATCGCATTCATCAAATCGGGTGTCCCTAAAGTAAATGATTTTACTGAGCAAATCATTCTTTAAAATGTTATTTCCTCAAATAATGTTTTGTGTAACTCGGGATTTGCATTGTGAATGGGTTGAAACACATACCAAATGTTGTTCTGAATTAGTTAAGCTAATTTAACCTCAATTCACATTCTTTAAGATGAACTTTGGTTCTTTGACTCAAACAAAATGTTATTTCATCAAATAATGTTTTGTTTACTCAGGATTCGCATTGTGAATGGATTGAAACACATACCAAATATTGTTCTAAATTAGTTAAGCTAATTTAACTTCATTCCATGTTCTTTATATCAGATGTGCAGTGAACCAGGATTCACTGAATTATTCTGATGATGATCAACCACTTTTGTTTTGTCTTTTGTTTCTTTTGCATGTAAATAGTTCCTTAGCTTAGCTTCTGTTGTGGAAAATGTTATTGATGTCTGGAACTCTGATCATATCATGTCTGAATGCACCTGCATAACTTTCCCATGTGAAAGAAGCTCACATGCTTACAGATTTACTATTATGTTTCCACATCCAAGGACACAGAGAGGAGTTGAGTTAGATAGTGTTGGATTTGGTACACCGGCCTGCTCCTACATATCTATTGAAGGCCCATCTTACCCCGGTTCCAGATTTGGCAGTAAATGAGAAATACGTTGATCAGAGGTAAAACATTGTAATATACATATTTAATTTATTAGGAATTAAATAATGAGACAGAGTATTACATTACCATTATAAGATCCCCTCATAGCGATTGGTGATGCAGGATTCTGTCTGACTTTCACAACTCTGAACACATCTTTTTAAGGGTGAGACCCTTCCATGTTTTTTAGGAGGAGGGGGATCTGTTTCGAACAAAGGAACTCTCATTCTTTTTTTTTTTTTCCCAGTGTCCTGTCTAGCAATGTGGCAATAGGAATTGATGTCTCAATGCCAGATAGAGCTCGACAGATTTTGCTTTTACAAGTGGAGCAAACAGCTTTCGCCATTGTGCTCCACTTGATTTATGCTTGTAAATAACTTTATTATGATTCCTGCAAGGAGAATTTCAAATTATATGGACATGACAATGGGAGACTAAAGGAAGAAGAAAAAGTGAAAGAAAAGAAAAAAAAGATTAGAGGTGAAAGAAAGAGGAGATAAAAGGGAGAGAGTGATAAAACCTTCTTTGTCTGCTCCATCACCTGGAAAGAGACACAAAAAGAACAGCACAACCAACAGACATAAAGCAACAGCTACACTCGAATAACACCTAGATGCCATTGCTAAATCATATATATTATTATGTAAGCTGACATGTGTAATGTGATATTTGAAAAAAGAAAGTGAAAGAACATAAATAAATAAATAAACACATTATAAGATTACTGTATATAAGTGAACACTTAATACCTGGGACCCAGCACCTGTGGGAGATGTGAAAGTGCACTAGTTTAGGTGAAGATTATCCAGAAATAGCTTGATAGTGATTGTGGAGAACCGAAGACCCACCTTCCCCGAGCACAGAGACAGGCGTCAGGGGACCCGTAACCCCGGACTCCCAAAGGGGCCCCTAAAGCAGGTCGCCCAGGAGGGGCCGACACAGGATATCCGCAAAACCCCCCCCCCCCAAGGAAGGAGCAGAGACGACCCCGAGGAAATCCCCCAGCCGGCGTGATGGAGCAAAATCTGCCTGCTCCATCACGCCGCCACACATGTAGGTCATGTGGGAGGGGGCGTTACTGGAGGTTGCCACTTTCTGGTGACGCCCCTCTCCCCAATTTTATCATGCATCTTAGACACTTTCACTTCAAACATTTTTCACATCGCACACTCATATAGGCCATGGTAGGGGGGGGGTGGGGGGAAGACGTCTGGGGGGGGGCTTATGTTGTGTGGGCCTCACCTCGGACGGCTCCCTTCACCTCCTCTCCCACTTAGACATTGAGGGTTCTGGGCAGTCACACGGAGGGGGTGCGCTGGCAACAGCTACCTTCCGGAAGGGGGGTGGGCTGTGCCGTGCATCCCCTTCGGCGCTCCCAGTTTTTAAACGCACTTGAGAACAACATGCAACAACACAACATTTGAGCGGGCGTAGGGAGGGTCGGGGTCTTCTGCACACCCCCGTTCTCCGATGGCGGCAAGGAGTCTGGGGCCTGGAGCGGGCCACTGTGTCCGGGGTCTTGGTGGGGGGCTGCGGTGTGCAGTCAGCGGCTTGCCAGGTCTGGGGCTGATACCTCTGCTCCCCCCAGGGGGCGGGGGGCAGGGATGGCAAGGGTAAGGTGGGGGGAGGGAAGGGGTTTATTAGGTATTTAGGGGGAGGGGGGGGGCTCTGGCCGGGTGGCTCGTGCGGGTCGTGTTGGCCCGCCCTCTTGGGGGGGCCCGGTCCGGGGGGCGTCTGGTCTGGGGCCGGGGCCGGGGGTCGGGCACAAGCAGTCGTATAGTCGATTTGGGGTGACCCCCCCCCCCCCTTTGGTCAGTGTTGGATGTGAGTGTTATGTGGGAATGTGTGTACAGCGTCTTTTTTTTTTTTTTTTTTTTTTTTTTTCTCTCTGTGTGGTGAGTGGGGCACAAGGGAGGGATGGGGTGAATGAGTTTTTTTTTTTTTTTTTTTTTTTTTTTCCTTTTTTTCCAGGTATGGGTGTGGTCCGCTCCCTCTCCCAAGAACATCTCAAGTCTCCGCTAGGTGCGGAGCCCATCCCCCCACGTCCTGCCCTCCTCCACTTCGTTGGCGAGCGCCTTGGCCCCCTGGCGCGTTGGTTGGCTTCGGGTTTGGGGCGGGTTCCCGGGCGTGCGCCGGCCCACTCCCGGCGGCCTCTTCGCGGGACCTGGCCCCCCGGGGGGCGGCCGGGGCCCTTGTCGCGGGGGCGGGGCGCCCCTGGGGCCTCTGGCCCTCAGGGCCCATGGCCGGGTCCACTTCAGCGGGGCTAGCTGCCGGCGGAGCCCACGGGCTCGTCTCCGCGGCTCTTGGGGGCGTCGGCATAGGAACTCTCATTCTGACCCACCCCCTCCTGCAATAAAACTCCATGTGTTACTCTACCCAGCAATAGGGAGAGACAGACACGACTGCTTTCCTCAGCAACCCCAACTAAGATATATTTTTTATTCTCAACAATTCCCTCTGTTTTGAACCAACAGATCAAACCACTAACTAGTCTAAACTAAGTTTATGTCTGGGAACCCTTAAACAAAATCGAAATGATAAGATGCAATATTGTAACCCACTGTCCCCTCTGTTGGCGAATAGTGAAATCAAATTAAGTTCAAATCTACCCCTTAAAAGTAAGATAACCCAAGTATAAACTAATAAGCTACTGAACCTACCTAAATCCTAAAATAATAATAGAACCAATAAAATTAAACACCTCTATCTGATAGGTGTAAGCCTAAAACAACTTTGCAACTACCAAGAAACTGTTACATGAGCTAAATACGACTCTTGGAGTCCTAACCTAGATTAACAAGATGTCTTTTTAAAAATTAATATAACCTGTGAAAGCACTGCACTCCGATCATACCACAGAATAAAGACCAAATTATCATGCAATGCAAAACCAAGATCCTAACAGTACTAATATTTAACACCTTATGAATATGGAACTTATAAGACAAATGCAGTGATTACAAAATTTCATTTTCTTTTTTTTACACAATGCATTCAAATGTTGTCATGATGTTGTCTTGTGTCTCCGAGATGTCTTTGTCTTGCCCATGAAGATAATGAATCATAGAATCATTGTCCCAACCGCCGATCCCCACACATCTGTATGTTATTCTTTATTAAAAATAAAAAACGAAAACAAAATAAACATCCAGCCGCCTCATTCCCGAGTGGCTTGGCGCTTCAAGTTGCTCCAGTGATGTTTTCCTTGAACCCTCTGGTGGCTGGTACACATGGCTCTGGAATTTGATGGGCCTCCTGAACTTTTGCCTCCACAGCTGTCTTTCGATGACCTTAGCATGCACTCCCCATTCGAGGTCGGGGTTGGTGGACTCCCTTCAAATTCCTGGACTCTCCAAGTTTTTATGTCTCCAATACAACCTGAAACTTACATGACAATCTTTAGATATCAAATGTCGTGTGCTACCTGCAAATCCCGGGAGCTGACGTTGCACCCGGAAAAACCCCTTCCAGTCATATGGAATGTATCCTGAAATGAAATTAACTGAACACTCCGACAAGAAACAAACATCAAAGCTTTTTGCCCCATTTCAATTTAGTCTGTGCACAGATTGTTAGCCAATTGTTTTTACGAGTCCCCATTAATCCTTACCACCTTCCATTCCAGGTTTCCCATCATCCTATGGGAAACCTATTTTAGAAATGTAATATTTAATGAGACATTTCATCACAATTTCTCTGTCCTCTCCTTTTCACGGGCCTCTGATCGTCCTGCAAGAGAATTCACACACGCACACACAAATACTTTAGACCTCTGGTGGGGACCTCCATGTCTGTAGAATTAAAAACTATTTTTGATGCGGCTGTTTTTTTTAAAAAAAACAACCGTTATCTAATCTACAACGCTGTCAAATATCTCCCGTGGGGTCCTGCAAAGAACCCCTCATAAAAGTTACTGTTCCCTATCCCTCTTTTTGAAAACAAAATTAATTTTGTTACAAAACATTAACTGCAAATGCTCATCTGTGTTGAAGTAGGCAGAGGTTGCATAAGATCAGTGTATCTAAATGAAATAATGATGGTCCCAGTGGCACACAGCAATTCGGCTTTGTGAGAATGCTGGATGTTGTTATTTACACACCGAGACAGGGTGGTGTGTCTGGGCAAAGGACATATAAAACATTGTTTATTACCTGATTAAAAATACCTGGTAATATAACAAATCCTGGTGAATATCTGGTATATCATAGCTGGCAACTGTTATATGTAAAATAGAAAAATCTCAATACTTGTCTGCTAATAAGAAATAACCTAACAGATTCGTTTAACCTAAAATGTGTGTCTGGTAATGAATAATATTTGGTTTAAAAACAAGACGTCTCACCCAGAGCACCGCTGTGCATACCAGAGAGAGGCCCAGTCGTATAACTGTCACCCTGAACAGATCGCAACCCCACAAGGCTAAATTTATGACATGCAGTTGTTAACCAGAGAGACAATTCACAGTAACCTAAACGTGAATGTATCACATAAAAATAATCCCACCCCGTGAATCTCCTGCCTTAATTGTAATGGTAAAGTACACCTTCTGTTGTTTAATTATGATCTACACGGTCAAACTCACGTTCAAAAGGACATATCAATTACATAACAGAAAAGTGAATAGACATGAGTATATTTTCAAAACCGCAAACCTGTACGCTGGTATATGCTCAAGCGGCTGCCTTAAGAAATGTTTAATCATCTCCTGATCCATTTGCCTAGGAGCTCAAAAGATGGAGCGAAAAGAAAAAATATGAGAACACAAGCCATCCAGATCACATCCCATTAAATTTGTTCAGTATTATATGACTAGAAATAACTGTCTGTGTTTTACCTTAAAGATTTTTGTTACCAGTCTGTGTGGTTCCTGACATAGATCCAGATTGACATTTTCGGCAGATCAGGCAGAAAGGAGATTGGAGTTTAGACTTCGCACTCAAAGCTTCCATGTGTGGAAGTAAAGAACATCAGATGCTTGGATAGAATTCAGCATCCCTTCCCCCACTTGTTGCAGTGGCAGACCGCTGTAATGTCTCTGCGAAGCACTTCAGTGACAAAGTCTCAGTCCATGACGTCATTTCTCTTGACAGCTTAAGACCTGTGCTGTTCATAGGCGTTGGCCACTTTTCCAGAGTGTGTAAACATTGTTCATGGGAGCGTTATCCCCTTGCTGGGGTACTGACCTTCTGGAGGTGAGGTCGTATTGGGACTTCATGCCAGGCTGACTTGCTGGTGGTGTGAAACAGCCTCTCGCCCAGGGCCCAGCGTGACCACATCGGTAGCAGATGTCTGTAGGTGTTCCACAGCTGCACATATCAGCTCTAAATGCTCAGTTGTATTGCTCCAACCTCGAATCGGCACTGATCTGCAACATCTATCACCTGCGTCCATGCTGCAGAACCAACAGACCTGTAATGAAATGAAGGACAAAAAAGAACAGGAGGAGGTAGCCCCCCCCTCCTTTACTTAAATTAGAGACATTCCTCGGTGCAATCTGCTGCTTTCTCTCACTCCCTTCCTGCTTTGTTTCCAATAACTGTAATTGTAATATCTGTCAGTAATTAACAAACTCAAGCTTTGTCTTTCTCCCCTCCTTTTGAGCCACATACAAATAGTGTATCAAACATTTTTCCCAGCGAGCGTACCAGGATTTAAATTCATCAGCTGAGATACTGAAGAGGACATGCTTTTTAACATTATTTCCCTAAATAATTCACCCAAATTGGACTGGTTTGTTTTAGGATCCACACCTGTGTGTTTTATCCATTTCTCTTCAGCTTGAGTTATATAGTCTTTTGTGGGTCCCAATCGAATTTAGGAAGCTCTACTGAAGTAGATAATGGAAATTGCTGTGTAAGTATATCTTCCCACGAAGAAATTATTAAAAACACTAAAGTTACATCCTAAAATAGCTCCAAAATCAGTTTTGTGCCTTTGTTTAAAATTTTCATAAATTCTGCCAGCCACGATCTATCACCAGCAACGATGTTGAAAAGTTTATTCACCAGAAATTGCATATCACCAAATGAACAAGGAAAAGATTCCTCGGCTCCTAAATTACTGTGTGACAAGGGCATCTGCATTTTGGTAGGACTTTGAAAATGTGGTTACATATACTGAATAATTTGGGGACCGTCCTGTGATTTTACCGTAATATTTTCCGTTTCTACTAATTTCTGCCGTTCTGCAATATCAGTATCTATAATAAAATGATGCAAGTCATTAACATTTGTCATAGATTCCTCAATATTAGCTGCTTCATTTGAGGATAACTTCAAAACTGACTCATGACTAAATGCAGGGTTAACATAATCTATCAAATCAGCCGCAATATCCTTTTGCCAACACCATTAAGATACATTTTAACCTTAACTTTTAACTTTTTTAGTTTTGCTTACTCGTGTTTTCCCAGGCCTGCAATGAGCAGAAGCCGATAGCGTGCTATTTCCTGCTCTGTTAATCAGCTAGATTTAAGTCTGACGAATTATATCTATTTATTTATCAATTATAACTAGGGCTATCAAACAATGAAAACATTTTAATCACTATTTAATCTGCTAGATCAGTGGTCTGCAACCTGCAGTTCCAGAGCCTCAAGTGGCTTTTTAGCTCTGTGGCTTACTTAATATATAAAACGATAAAATACTGCCATCCATTCATTCTACTGTGTTACTCTAAAGGTAGACGGTAAAAGTACTTCATATTATGGAAGCAAGTAGTCTAGGAAGTTCTCAGATCAGTAGTATATGAATCTTGAACTATTTATGGAAAATAAGTTTTTTATTCCACCTCAAAGTTGTGCGAACTATCCTTATTCTTGTGATCTGGTCAGGATTTTTCTGTGTCCTGTCTGGCAATGTGACAATAAGAATTGTTGTCTTAATGCCAAAAAAGCCCAACAGATTTTATTTTCACAAGTGGAGCCTTACTGCTTTCGCCATAGTGCTCCGCATAATTCATACATGCAAGAAGCTTTATTAGATTTTATGCTAGGACTATTTCATGTTCAATGGACAGTGAAGTGGGAAGGTAAAAGAGGAAAAAAGGAAAGAAACAGACGAGACAAAATGCTAAAAGGGAGAGAAGGTGAAAGAGAAAAAGGAGAAGAAAAGGAGAGAGCAATTGTAAGAGATTATGAAATTACAGAGACTGGACTGCAATGTTGGTTGCCATGGAAATTACAGATAAACGGACTCTGAAGGCAAAGTGTCTGTCATTCTCAGACTGCACAGAATGACTGTTATGGATGATATGTGTCAGCAAGGACGCCTGCATTATAGGATGATGTTCTCCACCAATGTGATGAACGGAACGCTGATATAATACTGTGCACGCCCCTGAATGGGTGGACACATGCTTTCTATAAACTATCTGTCTAAAAGGAAAAACAGGGTTCTTAGGTACTGGTTGCGTTGTGTTGTTATAAGTACCCAGTACTGAATCTGTAAACATTCCTCTGTCTTTTAGATTAAATTTAAAGTAAAATATAGTTAGGGTTTGAAGACTCTTTTTTATTACTACAGAAGTCTACAATAGAAACACCACATTAGCAGATAAAAGAACCAGGGGAAACTGTGAACAGGTCCATAGTTTAACACAGTATAACATCCTCTGAGTCTGCTTCTACACCTGGAAAGATAAAAAGAACAGCAAATCCCACCGATAAGGTATTACAGGTACAAACAACCAACACCTTGATACCATCACTGAAGAATATGCAGTATTATTGAATACGAAATGTATAAATTGACAGCTAAAGGTAATAATAGGGGTTTTCTGCATAGAAATGAATCTGTAAGTACCTGAACCCAAGCACATGTACGTGTTTGAGAGAGTGTGCTTGTGTATGTAAGGTTTTTCTAAAAGAAAATGCTCAATAGCGGTTGTGAGGGGCCAAAGACCCGCCCCCCCACAGCACCCAGGCAGACGGTAGGGGAAGCAGAACCCATGATACCCGAAGGGACCCCCTGAGCAAAGGTGCCCAAGAGGGACCAACACAGGGAAAGTGGCCTCCCCCAACTAAGGGAAGAGGAGAGCCGGGCCCCAAGAAACCCCCCAACAGCCACAATGCTGAAGCCCCCAGGATCCATGGGGACGAGCCCATGGGCTCTGCCGGAAGCCAACTACGCTGGAGCGGATCCAGCCATGGGCCCAGGGACCCAAGGCCCAGGGGTACCCTGACAGATGCACGGGGGCCAAGGCCCACGAAACAGCCTCCAGGAACACGCCGGCACCCGCCCAAGCACCCAGCCCCAGACACCGAGGACCACCAATTGAAGGCACCTGCCAACAGAGGAGAGCAGGACGAGGGGATGGACTCCTTACTTAGTGGAGATCTGAGATGTCCCAAGAGCGGGGCAGTTCAAACCCAACCTGACAAATAGACAAACAAACCACATACACAGTCACATTCACACGTTCCAACCCTAGTGCTCCCTACGAACACTCCTAGAAAAAAAGAAAAAAGGGGGACGTAGTACACACACTCACACTCACCATACGCATCCTATTTTCCCAGGTCCATGCACCCGCACCCTAGAGGGGTATCCAGCCGCCAGACCCGGGAAGTGAACCCCAAAATCAAGATGCCATTTGAACTAATAAAATGGCAAATCATAAATCTTGATATCACGAATTTTTTGTTCTGTGTCAAGCCAGGGCTCATTAGATTAGATTAGATTCAATTTTATTGTCATGACACAGGTACAGGTACAAGGCAACGAAATGCAGTTTAGGTCTAACCAGAAGTGCAATATCAGCAAGTGCAGGATAAACAATGGTTCCATAAGTACAGGACATGGGTTTTTACTGAATAAATATAGAGATGGATACTATTATAAACAGAATTTTACTGATAGATTTGTCCTATGAATATAATATATAGATAACTAGTATTGTGAACTAAATTTACAGCTGGATATGTACCGAATATAATTTACAGGTGGATATTACTATAAATAGAGTTTTTACAGATACAGTATAAACTATACAGTATAGAGTTTATACTGCCTATACTCCCTATAGGCAGTCTCATCGTTGTTGCTGATGAGACCAATCACCGTAGTGTCGTCCGCAAACTTGATGATGGAGTTGGATGCGTACACAGGCTTGTAGTCGTGGGTGAAGAGGGAGTAGAGAAACGGGCTTAGCACACAGCCCTGTGGTACACCAGTGTTGAGTGTGATGGACGTGGAGCAGTTGGAGCCTGATCGGACATTCTGGGGTCTGTTGGTCAGAAAGTCCAAAATCCAGTTGCACATGGAGGTGTTGATGCCCAGGTCTCAAAGTTTGGCTATTAACTTAGCCGGGATGATAGTGTTGAATGCTGAGCTAAAGTCAACAAACAGCATGCGTGCTCATCTTGTAATGATTCTGGCACTGGAGCTGATCCATTTTCCCTTTTTTACTCACCACCTTGTCTCCACCACCTTATCTCCACCTCTCTGCAATTAACCGTTACTGGCTCCACCTGTCTCCAGCTGCATAAAAGCCCCGTCAGTCTCAGTCTCCAGTGCCAGAACGTCTCTAGCCTTTTGCCGAGCACCTTCCAGCCTGTAAGTTTATTCCTGCCTGTCTGTTGCCGACCTGACCTGTCTTCTGATTCCCGAGCCTGTCGAAGCCCTCTTTGGTCCTGTCTGTCCGAAACCTGTCTGTCTGGAAACCCTTCCCCCTGGACTGTCTCCCCGTGTGCCGAACCTGGACCGAACCTGAACACGATCTTGGCTACCCCTGCTGTTGGATCTTTGGCCCTACGTTAACGAACCCGGACTGCAATTGGATTTTCGCCCCTGGATTACCCCATACGGACTCGGCCTGTCGGTCTCAACTGCCTGCGGACGGCTCTCAGCTCCAGATCCACCTTCCCCAAACAAATCAGCCCGCAATCAGGTTAGTGATCCAGCTTTGCTGATTTCTCACGTCTACCCTGCTGGTCACTAACCTGTTCCCTTGTCTCCAGGAGTTTGCCGGGCGGTTAGACGCAAGCAGCGCGTCCCGAGAGCCACACTTCCCCTCTCCTTTAAATAAACAAACCTCTAAACGCCACTGACCTGTTTTCGGGTAGTCTTTGGGTCCGACTCCTGTTCGTCACACGTCTAAGGGATTATGGTTTAACCATTTTGAAATATATTGTAACCTGTTTTTAGTAGTGATGTAAGTTAGGCAGGTCTGGTCCTCCTTTATCTTTAGTCATCTGTAGTGTTGTTAAGCCGATGCCGGGGGTTATCTTTCCAAACAAGAGAGTCAAATTATGGTTTATTGGGGATCGTTGAGAATAAGTAATTGATTCTAAGGAAATCCATAATTTTGACTGAAGCAAACCTTCCCATAAGTGAAATTGGTAGAGATTTACATCTGTCAAGATCCTCTTCCATCTTCTTTAAAAGAGGGTGACGATTCCGGCTTTGAACTAAAACCCCACTTCCCACATCCTCTCCTATTTTGGGTTAAAGCTCAGACTAGCTGGGGTTCTAAAGATCTCTGAATCTAATGAGTATTACCCTGTTTAGAATTCCTGTGAGACCTTTTCAGCTAGATAAGTAGGACTCGACTGATCTACTAACCACCTCCGTCCTACAGCCACACCCTTCTTCAGTGGACAGATCAGGCTATCTAGTAGCCTGAAGCCACCTGTTCCCCGACCACCGCCCTAGTTAACGGTGGCTCCTACTTTTATACATCTGCACTTGTTACACGATCAGTATTTTTTAGAAACTTAAAAGTCCCTAAGGGTGTTGTTTTAAAGTTTGGGCTACAGGCAACCTTCAAGACCTCCTAAGTATTTCTAGAACCATACACCACGTCTGTTTTACAATCATAGAAGAACTCAGAAAAATGTTGACTCAATAATTGAATGTCCACAACTCCTAATAAAATTTTATATGCTTCTTTAATTAGTATGCTTTAGCAGGGGATTAGCAACAGCATTAAGCAATTTAACAGATTACAAATTAATATTTAATTAACTTCCTATCTCTTATCTAAGGCTGTGTACTAATGTGTTCAGGAGAGGATTTTAAATTTGGAGGAGCAAACTGACCCGAACTTAAGGTAGAAACCCAAAATGTCTTTGAACTCTGGGTAAAGGAATTGTCCAGCCGAACAACTTCACTTCTCTCGATGGTTACCCCGATGTCCCGTTAATGCCCCGCTCACCAACACTCACGCTCTGAGCTCCTGCTTTGATGTCTGTGCCTGAGGCGCGTCTCTTCTGCTCAACAAGTTGGTTCAACTTCAGAACTAACATCTCACAGGTGCAACTCACATCTTCGGCACCTCTAGGCTTGCCTCATCGACCAGGTCAAACCACGGCAGTTCTTCTTAACAGGATTTGCAGAATCGTTGGCCCAGAAATGTGGAAGAACACAGTGAAGTGGGTAACGGCTGAGTCCCGGTGTTTCTCAGAGACAGGTGTTCTTCCCCTTGGCCCGTTGCTCTTCTTTTCCTGTCTGGGGTCCTTTGTTCTTCTGCTCCGTGCTGCGTGTCTTCTTGAGACGAGATACTGAGCAACGAGTACCCAAATCACCCTTCTTTTATGTGCTGAGAGAGCCGTTGGGAGGTTGCAAAAACTCTGAAACATCCCCCTTTACTGAACAACAGCAAAAACTCCCTAATCATCTCATCGCCTTCATCCCAGCAGCTGGTCATTGAACCAAACCTTCTGGTTCCACTTCCTATTTTCTTCTCGGCATATTTCCTGTAAGCCGGCAGCTGCAGTCTCCTTCCAAGCGCTACTTCCTCTTTCCACAAACCTATTTTCTCCTTAGCCTGTCTGACACTTGGACTGCACTAAAATAATCACCATTTCACTCATTTAATACATGAATGCTTGATCTTTTTAAGAAAGACAAACAATCAGTCAAAACATGCAATTCCATAAAGAGAAAACAATCAATTTAAACACACAAAGAGCTCTTTATGTTCTTTTTTACGTAATACCTTTAATCTCCAAATTATCTCTTAATTTGTGAATGATAGAGAATATGGTTGAGCTCACCACAGCACCGATTTTAGAGGTATTTTGACACCCCCTTCTTGAGGTCAACCAGATTCCACAGCCAAGGTCCCTGCAGGACCCTAGAACCGTCCATCCAGGTCGAAACAGCTGATCTCCAGGACATCATCACAGAGTTTTCAGTTAACCATATGAATCCAACCCTTAAGATTGTGGCTTCCCACTCAAAACAATTAACCTTGCCCTAGGGAAACATAAAGTAGCTCAGAATTAATGTTACATGATTATAAAATTAAAAAGAAAAAATCTTGGCAGAAAAAAAAATCTTCGCAGCTGAGCAGCAAGCAAAAAAAAAAAACAGGCCATTTAACGTCGAGGTTCTGGCCTGGGCAGCCAGCCAGGGGGAATTGAACAGCGGGTCAGGGTCTGAGGCCGCGTTGGTGTAGGTGAACATGGCAGCTTAGGTCATCAATGAAATCATGGATGGAAGATCTGAGATAAACTGCAGCCTATACACCATAGGCACGGCTGACTTCTAAAAGCCACCCCTCCTTAAACTCTTCTTGACAGGCGGTGCAGTAAGTCAGATTACCTTCATTCTATGAACAGAAGCACGAGGTAGGGGAAAATTTACCCGGGTCCCAGCAGGTGATGAAAGTCACGCTAGGGAAGTGTCGTACTCGGCAGTCCCCACACACTTCGGCATCAGTGACCTTGACTTGATGTTTCAGTAGTCGAGTGAGCTCGCTGCCCGAGGCATGGTGACTCAGGGTTTTTTCATTCCCCGGCCCTTGCCAGCGGACCTCGAGCTGGATTGGAGGCAAATGGTGCAGCAGTAGTTGAGTTTCTGCCTCGAGAACTTCTCATCATCTTCTGGCAGGAGTCCTTTTTTAGCCCATTTCAATTTCTTCAAAGCTCTTCCCACCCAGAGCTCTGAAGTGGTTCTTCTAATGACAACCACCCCTGTTACAGTGGCCAGTCTGATATAGGGTGGCACGGTGCATGATTCACTGGTCATTCTCCGGTCTCTGGTTCTCCTTAGCTAAGAACTGTTTTACCCCTTCTCACCTTCCTCTTTATCAGCTCCAGCAGGCCTTCTAATACTGCAGTTACTTCACCCGCCTGTGCACTCCCTGGGGTCCTACCTTCCTGACGACATCTTTCCCTGTCGTGTTGCTTCAGTATGAAGCCCCAGTAAGCAACTTGGTCGGGCCCTTTTCGTGAACCATCAGTGTACAACAGCCACTCAGGAGGTTCTTCTTGATCGTGCGCTGATGGCTTTTTCCTGCAGGCTGGCTGTGCTGGTCCGATCTCGAGGTCAGGGTCGTGTAAGATGTCTTCCCACCGGCCCCATCTGGTGATGTTTCTCATGGGAGAACGTGGAGTTGCAACCAAAACCCGGGGTTTTCCTGGATCCCAAGGCGTGTTTCTTCCAGAAGGGTCAACTGACAACTGGGAACCATTCTCTTCAATGGCTTCAGCCATCCTTTGTCTTTGTCGTCTCGAGTTGTCTGCCGCCCAAAGTCTCTCCTTGCGCTTCGGAGCAGGGATGGGTGCAGACTACTGACTACTAGCTTTACTGTATGGGTCAGGTCAGTTACCCTCAATAAAGCTCATCCCTCACCTACGCCGACGGTAGTTACTGCGAGGGTTGTGACTGACGGCCGGAGCCAGCCACCAACAATCCTACTCGCCTTCAGATTGTTACAGGTTGTGGTTTATGAAGCAGCCTTCCTACTCCCTACCACTACTTTTGGGGTCTCCCTGTCTCAGGGCCCCACGTTGGGCGCCAACTGACGATTCCGGCTTTGAACTAAAACCCCACTTCCCACATCCTCTCCTATTTTGGGTTAAAGCTCAGACTAGCTGTGGTTCTAAAGACCTCTGAATCTAACGGGTATTACCCTGTTTAGAATTCCTGTGAGACCTTTTCAGCTAGATAAGTAGGACACGACTGATCTACTAACCACTTCCGTCCTAGGGCCACACCCTTCTTCAGTGGACAGGTCAGGCAACCTAGTAGCCTGAAGCCACCTGTTCCCCGACCACCGCCCTAGTTAACGGTGGCTCCTACTTTTATACATCTGCACTTGTTACACGATCAGTATTTTTTAGAAACTCAAAAGTCCCTAAGGGTGTTGTTCAATTCAATTCAATTCAATTTTATTTATATAGCGCCAATTCATGAAACATGTCATCTCAAGGCACTTTACAAAGTCAAGTTCAATCATATTATACAGATTGGGTCAGATTATACAGATTGGTCAAAAATGTTCCTATATAAGAAAACCAGTTGATTGCATCAAAGTCCCGACAAGCAGCATTCACTCCTGGGGAAGCGTAGAGCTACAGGGAGAGTCGTCTGCATTGTCCATGGCTTTGCTGCAATCCCTCATACTGAGCAAGCATGAAGCAACAGTGGGAAGAAAAACTCCCCATAAACAGGAAGGAAAACCACCGGCAGAACCGGGCTCAGTATGAACGGTCATCTGCCTCGACCGACTGGGGGTTACAGAAGACAGAGCAGAGACACAACAAGAGAGACAAAAAAGCACAGAAGCACACATTGATCCAGTAATCTGTTCTACATTAGATGGTAATAGCGGGTGAGCCGTCTTCACTGGATGATGTCACAGTTAACAGAACGCCAGACCAGGTGTACCTACTATGAAGATAAAAGAGAGAGAACAGAAAGTTAAAGCAGAAATGACAACACGTAATGCATAATTGAAGAACAGTAGAACTCTATAGAGTGAGAAAATTAGATCCTGATGTCCTCCAGTAGCCTAAGCCTATAGCAGTAAAACTATAAAGGTAGCTCAGAGTAACATGAGCCACTTTAGTTATAAGCTTTGTCAAAAAGGAAGGTTTTAAGATTAGTCTTAAAAGTAGACAGGGTGTCTTCTTCACGGACCAAAACTGGGAGTTGGTTCCACAGGAGAGGAGCCTGATACCTAAAGAATCTGCCTCCCATTCTACTTTTAGAGACTCTAGGAACCACCAGCAGACCTGCAGTCTGAGAGCGAAGTGCTCTGTTAGGAACATACGGGGTAATCAGAGCTCTGATATATGATGGAGCTTGATTATTAAGGGCTTTATATGTTAGAAGAAGAATTTTAAATTCTATTCTTGATTTAACAGGAAGCCAATGAAGGGAAGCTAAAATAGGAGAAATATCAGAATCAGAATCAGAATCATATGATCCCTCTTGTTGATTTTCATCAGAACTCTTGCTGCAGCATTTTGGATCAGCTGAAGACTTTGAACTGTATTTTGTGGACTTCCTGATAGTAAAGAATTACAGTAGTCCAGCCTTGAAGTAACAAATGCATGGACTAGTTTTTCAGCATCACTCCTGGACAGAATGTTTCTAATTTTGGCGATATTCCGGAGGTGAAAAAAGGAAACTCTGGAAACCTGTTTGATATGGGATTTAAATGACATGTCTTGGTCAAAAATAACACCAAGATTTTTTACTTCATTACCAGAGGCCAAGTTAATGCCACCCAGATTAAGTGATTGGTTAAGAAGTTTATTTTTTGAGGACTCTGGCCCAAAGATTACAACTTCGGTCTTGTCAGAATTTAGATGCAGGAAATTTAAAGTCATCCGGCTTTTGATGTCATCAAGACATGACTGCAGTCGAAGTAATTGATTGGATTCATCAGGATTTATAGATAAATATAGCTGAGTGTCATCAGCATAACAGTGGAAATTAATCCCATGCTGTCTGATAATTTTGCCGATCGGAAGCATATATATAGTAAAGAGAATTGGTCCAAGGACTGAACCCTGTGGTACTCCACATGTGACCCTAGAGTTTGAGGAAGATTTATTATTAACATGAACAAACTGGAATCTGTCTGACAGATAAGATTTAAACCAGCCTAATGCTTTCCCCTTAATCCCTACAGTATGTTCAAGTCTTTGTAGGAGAATATTGTGATCAACTGTATCAAATGCAGCACTGAGATCTAACAGGACAAGTACAGACACAAGTCCATTATCTGAGGCCATGAGAATATCATTAGTGACCTTCACCAGAGCTGTTTCAGTGCTATGATGAGCTCTGAAGCCTGACTGAAACTCCTCAAGTAGGTCATTGCTTTGTAAATGTTCACAAAGTTGATTAGCAACTACTTTCTCAAGAATTTTAGATAAGAAAAGAAGATTAGATATAGGTCTGTAGTTTACTAGCTCATCTTGATCAAGAGAAGGTTTCTTAAGTAAAGGTTTAATAACAGCTACTTTAAAAACCTGTGGTACATATCCATTTACTAAGGATAGATTAATCATGTCTAAAATAGGACCACTGATCAAAGGGAATACCTCCTTAAACAACTTGGTTGGGATTGGGACTAACATACAGGTAGAAGGTTTAGATGAAGCTAAGATTTTAGATAGCTCAGAAAGCTCTACTGCTTCTAAACAGTTCAAGGGTTCTAAAGATTCCTCCAATGCTGCCTTACTTACTGAGGATGAGGTAATCATGTTTGGGAGGATGCCAATTATTTTATTTTTAATGGCATCAATTTTATTTATGAAGAATCCCATAAAATCATTACTACTAAGAGCTAAGGGAATGGATGGATCAACAGAGCTGCAGCTCTGAGTAAGTTTGGCAACTGTACTAAAGAGAAATCTAGGATTATTTTTATTCTCTTCAATTAATGATGAAAAATAATTAATGATGAAAAATATTGTTTTAAAGTTTGGGCTACAGGCAACCTTTCAAAACCTCCTAAGTATTTCTAGAACCATACACCATGTCTGTTTTACAATCATAGAAGAACTCAGAAAAATGTTGACTCAATAATTGAATGTCCACAACTCCTAATAAAATTTTATATGCTTCTTTAATTAGTATGCTTTAGCAGGGGATTAGCAACAGCATTAAACAATTTATCAGATTACAAATTAATATTTAATTAACTTCCTATCTCTTATCTAAGGCTGTGTACTAATGCGTTCAGGAGAGGATTTTAAATTTGGAGGAGCAAACTGACCCGAACTTAAGGTGGAAACCCAAAATGTCTTTGAACTTTGGGTAAAGGAGTTGTCCAGCCGAACAACTTCACTTCTCTCGATGGTTACCCCGATGTCCCGTTAATGCCCCGCTCACCAACACTCACGCTCTGAGCTCCTGCTTTGATGTCTGTGCCTGAGGCGCGTCTCTTCTGCTTCTACTTCCTCTTTCCACAAACCTATTTTCTCCTTAGCCTGTCTGACACTTGGACTGCACTAAAATAATCACCATTTCACTCATTTAATACATGAATGCTTGATCTTTTTAAGAAAAAAACCAATCAGCTGGTCTCTCAATACTATTGATAAATTTTTTTCGACGGGTAGGCAACGGAAGGGGGACCTGTCCGGTCCTGATTTGACTTATTTTGTGAGATACACCCTAAATTCCTGGAGGAAAACGGTGTGTCTTTCGACCTTGTCATTCCTGGACGTTTGAAATTTTCACATTGGATTAAGGATACTGGGATCTCTACTAGCCATTTGGCCTTGATCAGGCTGCCGGCTGCATGACGCGCTCACTCTGGCTGTGAACGGACAAACCTGGCAGGTGAATGGAGCGAAGCCGAAAAGCTGCCTGTGTTGGAACGCAGACTGACTTTGGGGTTGAACTCAAGGGGAGATGGGATAAAATCTGGGAGTGAAGCGCGAAAAAGCCCAATAATTTGGAAAATTGGATTTATGTGGAGCCAGCAAAAGACTTAAAAGCTGACAGGAAAGGCAGTGCAGCTTGTCTCATAACAAATAACATATTTGGATTCCCTCCCTATCTATTCCTGGATTGTTATGACGGAGAGTGCCCAGAAAAGCCCCCAGCTACCCCCCTCCCCCGCTGACACCTGAGGATGCTTCTCTGAACTGTGGGCCGGCTGATAACATCAAGGACAATGGCCTCTGGAGAGTGTTCATGGAGAAAAACACTTTCGCCCATACACACACGCATAACTGATACTCATAAAAACTGATGAATTACACACACGCGACAGGTCTCAAATGTTTACCTTCTGCATACATGTTGTCTTGTGTTTTATTTGTGCTTTTGTGCTATGAGGGTTTTTTTGTGTCGGTTGTTTGTCTCTTTATAGGTGAGAGCATAAATAGGCAAACATCTGTCTCTTTTTTTTCCTCCCTCCCCTCTTTCCCTCTTTCTCCCTGTTACGGCCAGTGGCCTTTTCTGTATTTGTTGTTTTCAGTGGCTAATCAGATTGACTCCACCTGGAAGTGAGTGCCCTGCTTGTCCTGTGCCACATCCTGAGGCCTACCGTGATTGGTCATCAAATACCGGCTCCACCAATCATTGTTGAGGCCTCCCTTTTAGAACCAAGGACATCCTGGAAGAAGGCGCGGCTGTTTCTTTGTTTAGACAGCTTGCCACTTTGTTAGAGGTTTGACTGCTGTAAACTTGTTTTGATAACTCTTATTAGCTTTGATAGATCTGGTTAGCTTTGATAGCCCTTGTTGGCTTTGACTACCTTTGATAACCTTTGTTAGCTTTGACAGCTTGTGTCATTCACTTTTGCCCCTGTGAGGGATCTTTGAATTCTCTGTTAGAGAGTTGTAGTTTATTTTGGTATACACTGTTCTGAAAGTCCATTGTTTTGTTTGGTTAAGTTTAATTGGTTTACAACCGATTTGTTTTGTTTAGTGCCCATTGGTTGTAAGTCCCTACATTTTGACTCTTGTTACTTTTTACCTTTTGTTCTGTTTTTGTTAAACCCAAACAATAAACCCTTTAAACTGTTAAACCTTACCATCTAGGTTTCTTTAATGTTACTTCCTTTTTCCCCTGGCCGAGCCGGGTCGTAACATTAAATGGGGGCTCGTCCGGGAGTCGTTTAATACGATCCTGTGGCTACAGTTTAGGGAAATTTGTTTGGCTTTGCTGCCTGAAGGTACTGCTGTAAAGTTTGTGTTGTTCAGAAATGGCTCAGTTTAATATTGACCAGTTCTTGTAACAGCCTTCTCTTGAAAACCTTGCATCTTGTCGTAAATCTGATTTAGCTGAGATTGCAGGTTACTTTTCCATTTCCTATTCTAAGCAATTGCTAAAGAAGGAACTAAGGGAGCTAATTGTGAATAAACTGGTTGAGTTGAATTTGTTATCTTTGCCTTCACAGATCCCAAGCTCAGGTGATTTACCAACTGTTGCTGTGTCTGCTGCAGAGATGGAATCTGCTGGC
The DNA here is from genome assembly GCA_037039145.1 of Fundulus diaphanus. Classification (NCBI taxonomy): domain Eukaryota; kingdom Metazoa; phylum Chordata; class Actinopteri; order Cyprinodontiformes; family Fundulidae; genus Fundulus; species Fundulus diaphanus. The sequence continues at coordinate 8,743,743 of CM073139.1, forward strand.
CCCTCAAACCTTGCAGAGAGACCTCAGGAGCTAAAACCAGACGGGGACCTGAAGGTGGTTGGTGGGATTCAGACACCCGTCACACTTCCTAGGTTTGATCCTCTCTCGGCTTCCTCTGGATCTGTTGGGTCAAAAGTTGATGCTCGCCTGAAGGTTTCGTCTCGCCAGATTGCAAATTGAGGCTGAGGAGAAAGCACAACTCAGGCAATATCAGCTTGAAATTAAACGGTTGGAAATTGAGGCTGAAAAAGCTATAAAGCTTCGACAGATAGATCTTGAGTATAAGGCCAGATGTCCAGTTCAAACAACCAGTGAGAGCCCTACTAGTAGTTCTAGTGGGCCCTCTTCTATTAGACCCTTTGATGTTACAAAGTATGTTTCCATAGTACCTGAGTTTTGAGAGACAGAGATTGATTCTTATTTCTCTGCTTTTGAGCGAAAAGCACAGGCTTTACAGTGGCCACCTGACGTTTGGTCTTTGCTTTTACAGTGCAAAATCCATGGTAAAGCTCAAGAGGTTGTAGCTTCCCTTCCCCTTTCAGGTACCCTAAAGTATGATGTGGTTAAAACTGCAATTTTGAAAGCTTATGAGCTGGTTCCTGAGGCTTACCGACAAAAATTTAGGTCTTTTAAGAAAAGCCCTTCGCAGACCTATGTAGAGTTCGCCAGAGAAAAAGGAAGTCTCTTTGACCGTTGGTGTGTTTCAAGTAAGGTGACAAATTTTGATACTCTGAGAGAACTTGTTCTAGTTGAAGAGTTCAAAAATTGTCTACCTGAACGTGTTGTTGTTCACCTGAATGAGCAAAAGGTAAACTCACTGTCTTCTGCTGCTGTGTTAGCTGATGAGTATGTGCTTACACATAAGTCTACCTTTCAGTCTGTGCTCAATAAAAATGTGTCTACGAAGTCAGTTGTTGAACAACCCAAATCAACTCCTCAAAAGAATGACAAGGAATGTTTCTATTGTCACAACACAGGTCATCTCATTGCTAATTGTTTAGCCTTGAAACGAAAACAACAGAACACACAGACTAAACCTAAAGGTGTGGGGTTAATAAAGAGCCATTCTCATACTCCAGGAAAGGCTGAACTTAGTTATAGTCCAGACCCGTGTTATGAACCTTTTTTGCTGACTGGATATGTTTCATTACCAGGAAAACTTGCAGATTCACACCCAGTTCGTATTTTGCGAGACACTGGTGCCTCCCAATCTGTTATCTTAACAGATTCATTACCATTTTCTGAGTTGTCATCTTGTGGCTACAGTGTTATTCTGCAAGGACTGGAAATGGGTTACGCCCCCCGGCCTGTACACTTAGTGCATTTACAATCAGAACTGATTTCTGGTATTTTCCCCATTGCTGTTTGTTCTGCACTTCCAGTTAAGGGTATTTCGCTTTTACTTGGTAATGATATTGCCGGTGGTAAGGTAACACCATCCCTAGAAATATTAGATGTCCCCTGCTCCCTTCCTAAGGAAGAAGATGCAACACAGACTACTGTCTCTACTTCCTGTGTGCTCACTAGGGCTCAAACATTGAAGGGGATCTCAGAGGAAAATGTAGACTTGTCTGACAGTGTGCTTATGTCAATCTTTTCAGAGGGAGAAAAACTACCGGCTACAAAACAGTTGCCTGCAGTCCCGCAGATGAAACCAGATGTGCGACAAGCTGATTTTGGTTCTTCCATCTCTCGATCACAGCTTTGTGCAGCTCAGAAGGTGGATCCAACCCTTACAAGGTGCCTCTCAAGTGTTGTAAGTGCTGACAAAGCTAGAGTGGAACCAGTAGCATTTTATATACATAATGGAGTATTAATGAGAAAATGGTGCCCTGTGGTCCTCCCTGACACTGACTAGAATGTGGTACACCAAATTGTGATTCCATCAGCTTACCGCAAAAACATTTTGGCCGTGGCACATGAAGGAAGCTGGTCAGGACATTTGGGAGTAACAAAAACTTATCAGAATGTTCTGAAACATTTTTACTGGCCCGGATTAAAAACCGATGTACGCCAGTATTGTCGTAGCTGTCATACCTGTCAGGTAACTGGTAAGCCCAACCAAATTATCCCTCCTGCTCCTCTCCATCCTATACCCGTGGTTGGAGAACCTTTTGAGCGAATTATAATGAACTGCGTTGGACCTCTTCCTCGCACGAAATCTGGCAATCAGTTTCTGCTCACCTTAATGTGTGCCTCACTCGTTACCCAGAAGCAATCCCACTGCGTAAGATTACCTCCAGCTCAGTAGTAAAAGCGATGACAAAGTTTTTCTCCACCTTTGGCCTTCCTAGAATAATTCACACTGATCAAGGCACAAATTTTCAGTCTAAGCTTTTTAAACAAGTCCTGAAGGAACTGAACATACAGCATACAGTCTCCAGCGCTTATCATCCTGAATCTCAAGGAGCTTTAGAGCGTTGGCACCAGACATTAAAGTCTATGCTACGAAAATATTGTACCGAAACAGAAAAAGACTGGGATGAAGGAATCCCTTTTGTTTTGTTTGCCGCTCGGGAGTCTATTCAAGAGTCTCTAAGATTCAGCCCTGCTGAGTTGGTGTTTGGCCATACCCTCCGTAGCCCTCTGAAAATTCTCAAAGAGAAACTCTTAGAGATAAGTGTTTCTCCCCAGGAAAACGTTCTGGATTATGTCTGAAGATTCAGAGAGAGACTGCATCAGTCTTGTGCTATTGCGAAAGAAATGCTAGGTGAGTCCCAAAGGTCTATGAAAAAGCATTATGACCAGTCTGCTCTGCCCCGTTCTTTTGCTAAGGGGGAAAAAGTCCTAGCTTTACTACCTATTCCTGGTTCTACTCTTTCGGCCAAGTTTTCAGGACCTTATGTGGTTCAGGAAAGGTTGAGTGAGACAGATTATGTAATCTGCACTCCGGAAAGAAGGAGAAAATCTCGGGTCTGTCACATAAATCTGTTAAAACCGTACTGGTCTCGAGACCCAAACGATAATCCTGACCTTCAAACAGGTCAACTCTTACCTACAATTTGCTCCTCAGCATTGATTGTAAGGGATTGTTCTGATTCTGCTATAGAGGATGGTTTAAAATTACGTCCCATTTCTTACCAAAGCTCACGATTGTTAAACTCTGAAATGTTGAAGGTTCTGCCTAACCAGCTTTCACATTTAACAGAGGAACAAAAAAATGATATTATTGTCTTGGTCAAAAGTTTCCCAGAACTATTTCATGATGTGCCAAGACAAACTTCAGTTCTTAAACACGATATTGATGTTGCAGGGGCCAAGCCAATAAAACAACATCCGTACAGAACAAACCCAGTTAAAAGAGTTTTGATGAACGGTGAAACAGACTACATGTTACTACATGGGTTTGCTAAGCATAGTTCCAGCCCATGGAGCTCCCCATGTCTTTTGGAGATGAAACCTAATGGTTCTCCTCGTTTTATAACAGATTTCCGAAAGGTTAATTCAGCTACTGTTATTGATTCCTACCCACTTCCCCGTATAGAGGATTGTGTTGATACCATTGGCAATGCCAATTTTGTAAGTAAACTGGACCTATTAAAAGGATACTGGCAGGTACCATTAACGGACCGTGCCTCAGAGATCTCTGCCTTCGTGACACCAGACCAGTTTTTGCAATATACCGTCATGGCGTTCGGCATGTGTAATGCCCCGGCCACCTTTCAACGGTTGATTAACACTGTTCTGTCTGGGTTACCAAACTGTAATGCATATCTTGATGATCTCATTGTGTATACTTCTTCCTGGGAAGAACACATAAAAATCTTAAGAAATGTGTTCACGCGGCTTGCAAAAGCTTCACTTACTGTAAATCTAGCAAAGTGTGACTTTGGTAAAGCAACTGTCACTTACCTAGGTAGACAAGTCGGCCAGGGACAAGTATGCACTGTAGAAGCCAAGATAAAAGCCATCCTTGAGTTTCCTGTCCCTGGCACCAGAAAGTCCCTTCGCCGTTTCCTGGGCATGGCCAGTTATTACCGAAATTTCTGTCGAAATTTTTCTTTCCCCCATGTTGTTGCTCTTTCTTCGAGAGTTTCAAGGCAGCGCCTGTAAACTCCGTTTAGGCGGGGTCTGGGCAGTTTGGAGGAATGTGTCCTTGACAGCTGCGCTTTTTAGCAGCGGCTGGCTGGCTGCGTTCCTTGGCAACGCAAGGCCTCAGTCAATCGTTCCCCCCAAATGTTTGTTTGTTAAGTGTATGTGATGGACGGTTGTACTGGAACTGACTTTTCGATTGCAATGCAAATTGTAATTGACAAATAAAATTTGATTGATTGATTGATTGAGTCAAAACGTGCAATTCAATAAAGAGAAAACAATCAATTTAAACACACAAAGAGCTCTTTATGTTATCTATTTTACGTAATACCTTTAATCTCCAAATTATCTCTTAATTTGTGAATGATAGAGAATATGGTTGAGCTCACCACTACACCGATTTTAGAGGTATTTTGACTAGGGTTGTGGTTATAATACCTAAATATTTAATACTCCCTGACTTTGGTTGCTAATCTAGGGGGATCTGTAAACAGCAATTAATTGGCAGTACTGTAGATTTTCACCAATTTATAGAGTAATCTGAGACTTTTGAGAAAGACTCTAGTAATCTCATTACTTGAGAGAGAGAGGTGTTTGAGCGCTGGAGATTGTGGTAGGAAAATCAAATAACTGACTTCCCAGACTTATTGAATAAGGAAACGGTGAAGTGGTCAAATTCCAGGACTTTATTGAGAAACATCCATCCATCCATCCATCCATCCATCCATCCATCCATCCAACCATCCATCCATCCCTCCATCCATCAATCCATCCATCCATCCTCTTCCGCTTATCTGGGGTTGGGTCGCGGGGGTAGCAGCTTCAGTAGGGAGGCCTAGACGTTCCTCTCCCCAGCCACTTGAGCCAGCTCCTCCGGGGGAATCCCAAGGTGTTCCCAGGCCAGCCGAGAAACATAGTCCCTCCAGCGTGTCCTGGGTCTTCCCCTGGGCCTCCTCCCGGTGAGACGTGCCCGGAACACCTCACCAGGGAGGCGTCCAGGAGGCATCCTAACCAGATGCCCGAGCCACCTCAACTGGCTCCTCTCGACGTGGAAGATCAGCGGCTCTACTCCTCCCCGGATGACTGAGCTCCTGACCCTATCTCTAAGGGAGAGCCCAGACACACTACGGAGAAAACTCATTTCGGCCGCTTGTATCCGGGATCTCGTTCTTTCGGTCATGACCCAAAGCTCATGACCATAGATGAGAGTACGAACGTAGATCAACCGGTTAATCGAGAGCTTTGCCTTTTGGCTCAGCTCTCTCTTCACCACAACGGACCGGTACAGCGCCCTCTTCACAGCAGACGCCGCACCAATCCGCCTGTCGATCTCCTGCTCCATCTTCCCCTCATTCATGAACAAGACCCCAAGATACTTAAACTCCTCCACTAGGGGTAACACATCCTCCCCAACCCGGAGAGGGCACTCTACCCTTTTCCGGTTCAAGACCATGGTCTCAGATTTGGAGGCACTGATTCTCATCCCAGCCACTTAGCACTCGGCTGCGAACCGCTCTAGTGAGAGCTGTAGATCACGCCCCGATGAAGCCAATAGAACCACGTCATCCGCGAATAGCAGAGATGCAATCCTAAGGTCACCAAAACGGATCCCCTCAACACCTTGGCTGCACCTAGAAATTCTGTCCATAAAGGTTATGAACAGAATCGTTGACAAAGGGCAACCTTGGCGGAGTCCAACTCTCACCGGAAACGAGTCCGACTTACTGCCGGCTATGCGGACCAGACTCTGACACCGATCATACAGAGACCTAACAGCCCTTGTTAAAGGGCCCGGTACTCCATACTCCCGGAGTACCCCCCACAGGACCCCTCGAGGGACGCGGTTGAATGCCTTCTCCAGATCCACAAAGCACATGTAGACTGGTTGGGCAAACTCCCATGCACCCTCCAGGATCCTGCTGAGGGTGTAGAGCTGATTCAGTGTTATTGAGAAACAGAGCAGAGATTACATACATGAAAGTAATCGCACCCAACGGTCCAGCTGCAGCTGCCCTGCTTCTGCCCGGCCCCCGCTCCCGCCTCTTACTATACCTGACAGAAGCCTTGCCGTGAGACAGAACAAAGACAGCCATATCCTAGACATCCATTATCCTGCACAGTAAATACGCAAGCATTGGCATTGACAATCAGATGTGTTTGGATTCAATGTTCTTTTTATAGGAATAATCTATTAAATTAAGTAATCTGCATACATTTGTGGATGACTGTCTTCCTTTAATGAAACCAGATTGATCAGAGTGTATTATGAGAGGAGTGACTTTATCTAAACATTTTGTAAGAGTTTTACAGATTATTTTAATATAAACGTTAATAATGGATATGGGACGGTAGCTGGTAGGAAACAGAGGATCTTTGCCTGGCTTGAGAAGAGACTAATGGTAGCAGTATTCATATTAGCTGTGAATCTGCCATTTTCCAGAGTTTCCTGCAACATTCTGTGGAATGTTGGTGCCGGAATATTCCAGAATTCTTTATAAAACTCTGCTGGAAATCCATCTGGAGCCTTTTTATTTGGGCATGCTTTTGAGAGCTTCCTGAATTTCAACGGTCTGCGTGTGAATCCAAGGTCATAATTTTACTATCTGATAATTTAGGAAGTATTATTTTATCCAGAAATTGCTCGATGTCATTATCTGATGGCTTTATCTGTGATGTGTATAAGAATTTGTAGAAATCTCGGAAGGTGTTGTTTATACTTTCTGGATTATATTGTTGTGCCATTGAGCCATGAAGAAAATCAGACTGAGTTGTAAGCAACAAAGTTTGAGACTGTTGCAGGCACACAGTGGCTGCCTCTCACAGCAGAGGGGTCTTAAAAGCTTGCTGCCCACAGACAATCGCTCTCATTTCCCATTGCTACGTGGGAGCAACATCGGGGAGAACACCCTCCTCCTCTTTGCCTGTAGACCCTCGAGGAGAGAGTCCACGCTGGGGAGATAAACGTCGATACGGGCCGCATGGGGCTCAAAGACTTACAAGCATCTGCAGGGTCGACCAAGCTGAGTATAGTCTGCTTTCTGTGAAACTAACATCAAATCAAACCAGTGGTGGTCTGTTTAAGCTGTGCAGGAGAAAGCTGACCTGGTAGCAGAGCAACTATCCACAGGAGCAGCTATGCCAGACAAGCAGAGAGGAGATCCCACTTCCTCATGCTGCGATCCCCTTCACAGGCCGGACACCAGCCTTAGAACCGGAGCCGTTTCCCCACTCCTACGTTTCAAGCTAGCCACTGTGGCTTCTGAGATAACTAGCTTTCCCTTGGAGTTATTCAACTGCTTCCAACTGGATGCCCAAAGTGAACCGAACTGACACAGAGGCACCGACAGGTTTGGCAGAGAAATAAACAGGGAAAGTTAAATTGTTTATTTAGAATGGTTTACTTTAATGCATTTTCACAGTGTTTTTAAAACACATGGAGCTTACAGGATAGCTTCTGCTAGCTTCTTCGAAACCACGTCATGCTGATGTAATTCCAGTGTGTTTTTACGGTTATAACAAATGTTATTTCCACAATGGTTTTATACATTGATGGGATATTTATATTTGTGTTATCCGGTCCGCTCCTTCCGATCAAAATCGAATTTGAAGCTTTTTAATATTTGTGCAGAATGCCGGTAGCATAATGCTATTAGCTTCCCGTGCTATTATCATTCAGACTACCACCCAACTGTTAAACTATCGACCTGTTCACGGTCTCCCTGTTAGGTATTGTCCGGTGAATATCAGACCGACAGCTGACATTAGGACAATAGTTGAAAGGAATGATTCGAGCACTGGCGTTCTTTTAACAGCAAATTCTGCACACATATAGAATAAATGAGTGACAACTTCTCTTCAAGTTCAAGAATTTATTAAGAGAAATAAAATTAACACCCAGAGAACATCACTATAGAATGCTGTTTATCTGAATTAACACAATATTTCAATCAATCTCTACCAGGCTAGTGAAATTTAACTAAAACTAGAAGTCCCGGAGAATTTCAGTTTTCTTGCAAGCCCCCCTCCCCTCTTCAAGTTTGTGTATTCACTCTACCTTGCTAACTGTCCCTATTGTAATGCAAATAACCTGTGACGGGTCCTAGTTCCTGAGCTGAGAACAGGTCATAGCCATGCTTTTCCAACAAGGCAAGGCAGAGCCTATTTATATTGTCCATTCACCAACAGGCTCATTTATATTGTAAAGCTCACTATGTGAAAGAAAGAACAACTTAGAGAATAATTGTATTTTGTCTTGTCTCGCCTTTTTATGTCATTCAACATTTCAGCTTAGAAAATGACAAACAGTATGACTTCAGTATTGGAGTAACATTTATTTCACCCAAGGAAAAGCACTACATATAAAGCTACAATTGTCCCATTTATCAGTTTCCACAAACCCAAGGTGAGTCCTTCCTGCATTTGTGACAGGTATACTTTGTGCAGTGCACACAACGCTCAGTGCTATGGTTCCTGTTGCAGAGATTGCGCACCTGGCACTGTGTTGTTTTACCATGAGAATGTCTCTTCATCTCAGGATGCTGTCTCATCTTTTCTTCTTGTATTTCCTTTTCCTGCATAAACCTGTAACGAAGTTCATCTGCAAGTCGCAGAATGAACTTTCGTTGACTGTCTTTAGACCCTGTGCATTCCTTGAACTAAACATGCGCGTTTGTTGCAGCCATGTCAAGTAGGTTGTAAAAAACAGCTACGGGCCATCTCCGTGTTCCTGCACGCACTGAATAAGTCCGTAGTTTCTGGTCCATAATGTCCACACCGCATTTCAAGTGGTTATAGTCAATAACAGTGTTTGGTTTCTGTTTTTGAGTCTCCCCAATCTCCACTTTCTGATGCATGGTGCTCAGCAGACAAACAGATTTCTTCTTTTTTGTTGCATACACTGTCAGTAAGGCACTTCCAGATGTGAACAGCTGTGTAGAGTACAGCTGGCGTCCTGAAGTTTCTTTTGCTGTTGCTGGTAGCTCCCGCCGAATTCTGCTCATGGTGCCAAGCAAAGTTGTGTTCCGCTGAAGGAGCCTGTTGGCCAGAGACAGAGACGTGAAGAAATTGTCCATAGTTACAGTCCTGCCCTGGTCCATAAATGGCTCCATCAGTTTCACAACAACGTTCTCAGACAGCCTTTCTCCTGTGGAGCGGGAGGGATCTTTTCCCAAATAGGGGATGGCATTACACATGTATTTTGTGTCCAGATCCACTGCAATCCAAAACTTAATTCCAAATTTATCAGGCTTGGATGTAATGTATTGCAGAAAGGGACAACGAACCTTTGATGGAAATAACTGCTCATCAACAGTAATATGTTGCCCTGGACTGTAGGACAACACACAGTTCTGTACAAACTGTTGCCAGATGTTTGGAATTGCAGCAAATTTGTCTGTTTTCACACGTTCCAAACAAGTGTCTTTGTTGTCTAAGCGCAGATATTTCATTATAACTTGAAACTGGTTTCGAGGTATTGTGGCTTTGATGTGTGAATTCCCAAAGTCTTTGGACCACAAATCCCGCATGGCGCCAACGCTCCCCTGTGCTGCCTTCATAAACAGAATTGCAATGAAAGCCATCAGCTCATACACACTCATTTTCCAGCCCTGTTCTGTTCAGCGACCTTGCTGGACTGTGCAGTCTCTGATGGTCATCAGCATACCAATATCCACCAAACAGAGGAGGCTTTGGAGGCGACTTGTAATTTTCCATCTTGCAAACTCAGTTGGCCCTCCAGTCCCGCTGAATTTCATCTGCGTGCTTTGCTGAGAGGTGAAGTCCTCAACTCTTCGCTGGACCCACACACTGCCATCTTTTGCTGTCTCTGTGTGTTCTAGTGCTGTGTCCATACCGGAAACCTTGCGTTTCTTGCTAGTTGTCGTCCTCATCTGATGTAGCCTCCTCTTCTGTGCTGTCCTCCTCAATAACAACACAAACTCAGGGGAACATAGGGGAAATCCTCCTCTTTCGCGCCGGCTCCATCCTACTCCTATCCTGTCCTCGCACTCCTAAATCTCCTATCTATCTATCTATCTATCTATCTCTCTCCTAAACTCTCCAAACACCAAACTAACTGTCTCAAACTAAATAACCACTATCCAAACTATCAAAACTCTATCCACTCTCTCAACTGACCGCAACTTGCCTACAACAACCCACATTTTGAATGGAGCCTGTGGGGTTTCTAAAGCTGTCAAACCCCTCGTCAAAATCTGAGCCACTTCCCGAAGCAGTCACGTGGTACAGCCGGGCAGCGAGGCTTTGGACGTCATCGTTTTCGGCTCCTCCCCTAAATGAAGCAAGCTTCGATACGCGCATTACGCATAACGCCCCCTCCATTACTCAACACACGCCTCGAAGCCTCGGCACATCACGTAACATCACTACCGACCCAATTGTCTCTAGTCATCTGAGCCAGCCTGATCCCTGAATCTGTCTTTCCTGCCTGTTTCGGATTGTACTGACCCCGAGCCTGCCTGTCCCTGTCTTACCCATCTGACTTAAATAAACCGTCTTGAAATCTTAAATAATTGTCTGGCTCAATACTGGGTCCTTCTGTCCCCATTCGTGACAGGTTCCCTGCAGATCTAAGTCAAAGAACCAAAGTTCATCTTAAAGAATGTAGAATGAGGTTAAATTAGCTTAACTAATTTAGAACAACATTTGGTATGTGTTTTAACCCATTACCAATTCAAATCCTGAGTTAAACAAAACATTATTTGATAAAAATAACATTTTAAAGAATGATTTGCTTAGTAAGAATCGATAACTTTAGACACTTGATTTTATTAATGCGATTATTCCTCTGGGAAGCTAGGGGTCACTGTAGCGATCGGTTGCTAAATGGACATGAACAGAAATCATTACAGACATATATAGGAAAAACCAAGGAATAAGATAAATAAATCCTTGTCTAGAATTGTTTTCATACCTTAACAAACACACGGAAAGACTTAATTGTTTAATGAAAGCAAAATATATTCTTGGGGATTTCTGATCTAATGTAATTTTGTCCAACCTTTCTAAAGATAAAAACAGAATAACTTAATAAGCTAAGTAAATACTTGACTAGACTTCTTTCATACATAAAATTGAAAGCTTAATTGTTTATATTCATAAAGTTAAAGCTTGAGGTCTCTGATCTGACCTTTCTGACACTACAGCTAAAACAGAAAGCAGCATAGTAAGGTAAGAAAGCACAGTAGAAGCGGTGTGTGTGTATGCCTGTGTGTTTTAGTGTAATCGTGTGTGTGTGTGCTTGTGTGTGTGTGTGTGTGTGTGTGTGTGCGCATGTGTGTGTGTGCGCATGTGTGTGTGTGCGCGCATGTGTGTGTGCTTATCTGTGAACTGTCCCAGATAGCACTTGCCGCCATTAGTCTTTGATAGTGATGGAATGTTATCAGGCGCTCTGTTCACGGTCACAGATGTCAGAGCATCTTGTTTACATGACATCTATGAGAAATTAAGATTGCAGGGGAGCCAGTTTGGATAGCAGCATTTGTTTTGGGCAGGCAGACTCTTGTTTTTTCTGCTTTAAAGTCTCACTGGCACAACTGAATGGTGATTCAAAAAAAGCCAAAATTTGCATTGATCCTTTCAGCAGCGGTCTAGCCTGCGGCTCTGCGGCCCAGCCACCATGTGGTTGGAACAGGAGTGGGCAAGTCTCTGACCCGATTGCAGTCGCGATTTGAGATCCCCTTTCCTCTCAGCTTGGGAAGTGGGTAAAGGAGGCCGATCCGCACCGTCTCAAGTCAGCTTTCCTGTAACGGCTGAGGAGAAATAAACAAAGCTGTTTTTGGCATGGAGGGATTCTTTCCTCCGGCGTCTGACGCTGAAGGTAAGACAGCAAACTTAACTCTGATTTTCCCGGTGAGGTTCTCCAGGCAAAGACAAATTTCTCCCTTGTGCTGGCTTGTGGGTCTTTCGAGGCCAATGTGGCCCCATGCATGGCTGGCCTGTCTCAGCCAGCACAGGCCCTGTCCTCCAGAGCAGACCCAGGAAGAAGAAGTGGTGTAGACTGAGGGTCTATCCTGTGGGAGCAAAGGTTTTGTAGCAACATGGAATCCCTGCTGTGAGGGCTGTCCCTGTAGCAGGGTGGTGAAATTCCTTGCTCACAATCCATTTTGATTTGTCCTCCGGTTACATGGTCAGAATTCAATCTGACATCAATTATTTCATCATGGCTTTAACAACATATATTTCTATATCAACATAAAAATAAACATTTGGCTGATTAATGAATGAGAATAAAATGAAATATGATGAATTATTTTTAAAAAAACAGAGTGTGAGTCATAATGAATATGTTAAAGAAGGGAAAAATAACCGTATATAGTCAGAGCGGACCCGGACTGGCCGGGTCCGCTCAGCTATCGCAAAGGTCTGAATCGCTCTTGATAACAAAAACAAACCATAGGCGGCCGACTCGCTTGGGTCTCTGCCAGACTGAAACTCCCACAGATTTCAGATGCAGGAGGGAAAGACAGACACACCCCTCCTGTCATACTCTTAGGAGGCTGACTCTCTCTGTCACTGTTGTTACCAGCGACTTTTCAGACACCTGCTCCACCAATTTACTAATTTTCAATAAAGCAACTTCACGTCTTTTTTCTCTGTTATTGGCAAATTCACGTGAAAGCAGTTCTCCAGTTACTTGAGGGAGTCTATTGCCTTTTCACTTCTGCAATTAGTCTCACAGAAAGCTAATCCACCTTGTCCTGGCTGCAAACCCCGCTATGAAGCCTCATACCCGACCGCACCATCATCCCACAACATCTGGTGGGAAAACTGGAGCATCTGGGCTTCAACACACCCCTACGAAACTGGCTGCTAGACTTCCTCACCAACAGACCTCAGTCAGTCCGGGTCGGACAGAACACCTCTGATGTCATCACCCTCAGCACGGGCTCCCCTCAGGGCTGCGTCCTGAGCCCCCTGCTGTTCACCCTGATGACACACGACTGCGTGCCCAGGTTCACCACCAATCACATCGTGAAGTTTGCAGACAACACAACGGTGGTGGGCCTGATCAGAGACGACAACGACCAGGACTACAGAGAGGAGGTGGAGCAGCTGGTGGGCTGGTGCAGAGACAACAGCCTGATCCTGAACGTGGAGAAGACGAAGGAGATCATCATCGACTTCAGGAAAAACCGGCCTCACCATGCTCCACTGCTCATCAACAACTCAGCGGTGGAGGTGGTCAGCAGCACCAAGTTCCTGGGGGTGCACATCACGGACAACCTCACCTGGACTGTGAACACTACGTCACTGGTGAAGAGGGCACAAAAGCGACTGTACTTTCTGCGGAGGATGAGGAGAGCCCACCTGCCCCCGCCCATCCTCACGACCTTCTACAGAAGCACCATAGAGAGTATTCTGACCAGCTGTCTCTCTGTGTGGTGTGGAGGCTGCAGTGCCTCCGACTGGAAGAACGTGAGGAGAGTGGTGAGGACAGCAGAAGGGATCATCGGGGCTCCTCTTCCCTCCATTAAAGACATTTCATCGCAGCGCTGTGTGTCTCGAGCCCGTAACATCATCAGGGACCCCTCACACCCCCACCATAGACTATTCTCCCTGCTGCCCTCTGGAAAGAGGTTCCGCAGCATCCGCTGCAGGTCCACTAGGTTCTGCAAAAGCTTTTTCCCTGCTGCCATCAGACTGTTGAACTGCTGAACTGCTGAAGTATAAAAACTGTGTACCACACTCGACTCGCTGATTTGCACATTTGCACATTGTATTGTATCCTGCAAAATTGCTGCTGCACCTTACCGGGAAACGTACTGCAAAACTGTGTACAATGCAACTGTCTACTTTTAAATCACTGCTGCACCTTACTGCATATTTGTTTACATTTGTTTTACATTGTTTACATTTCAACTGCCTACTGTTCACTGCTGCACTTTATCCGGAAGTCAATTGAAACTTATCCTGTAAGTGACTGCGATTTATCACTGCACTTTATCCTGTACTGTAATTCACCGCAAGGTATCCTGTAGAGTTACTGCAATCTTTCTGAGCTGGGTGAAAACGAAATTTCGTTCTGTATGCACTCTGTATATACAAAATGACAATAAAGAAAGTCTAAGTCTAAGTTGAAGAATTTGAATAGTTGGAAAATTATATGGGTTTGAATTAATTTTTTACACGAATTGTTGTGAATTCAGTGACCAGGAGTATAGATGCAAGCAGGGGCGGACCGGGACAATAATTCAGGCTTGGAATTACATACCATCTCAGGCCACATCACCACCAGCTTAACCTTAGAACCTGTAGGTGTGTTTGCTCTTACAAGGTACCTGAAGGTTCCTGCTCTGGCTCCTTATTGCTGCTTTTCACCACCCCCATGCCAGCAGGAGCTATTGTAGCAGTACTACCGCTCACTGAATTGACACTGCTTTCTTGTAAAAAACAAAAATCAAATCCACTTCATTTTTTTATTTTCAAATTGACTATCTAATGCATTGGCTATATTCACATAACTAATATTTTCTTAAACTCAATGGGATTTTACAAAGTTAAACAAAGTAAAATACAATAATATAGCAATGATTTCAATATTTTTAGAATTTGAGTTTATGCAGGGTACACTGAATCTGAATTCAAGGACATTTTAGCATTAAAGTTCTTTTCCATTGGCTCTTTGTTAACCATATTTTAAAAATTTCAACACCTTAAAACCTTTGTTTAATTGAGTTAGTTTTGACCCTTGGTTCCTCCCAGTGAGACTACCTATTGTGCAGGATAGGTTGCTGGCCTTTTCACTGTTCGCCTCTATATATTTTACCTGCTCCTTTATAAAAAAACAAAAAACAAACTTCAGTTTAGTGGACTTTGCTGCATCAGTGGCCATTGCTTGTTTCTTCTTCAGCCTGTTCCTCTCCACTTCTCTTTCTCTTCTCTTTACTTTCATGCTACATTTTACATGGTCTATAAGGGGTCCTGTGGGCAACTTGCTGTGTATCTCTCTGTACTGTCCTTGTTTACTCATTGTCGTCAGTTAATTTTGTCAACAGCCCCCCTAGTAGTGAAATTCCACTTTAGCTCCTTTAAAGATGATGGCAAACAAGGACAATTTTTACATTTTAGTGACACCAATATTCATGGAGTTGGAAGAGCGCATAGATTTTTTACACAAATAAAGATAAGATCACACACAATTTTCCATTTAATTAAAGAAGAGAGATTATGTAATAAATTCGGACTTTAAAACGTAATACAATACATTATTGAATGTTGTAATAGTCGCCGCAAAATGTGTGGTATTTTTCATGTTGCGATGATTAGCATATGTTTTTCATATTAATGAAGGGGAACATGCTGAATGGACAGTGCCTTCTATTCTACTAATTTTGCTGACACAGTTCTGGTTGTAGTTGGTTTATAGATCAGCTTTCCTCACACTGTCAAATTTGCACTTGTTTTTATACATGAAAACCTTTTGAAGATCAGTCACTTAAGTGACCAAATGTTTAGCATTTATTGAACCACGTTTCAAAGATTGAAATATTTAGGATCCATAACATGACAGTTATTAATTGCATGTTGATTAGGATGAACACAAATACTGGTTTGTAAATGTTTATTGCATAATGCACCATATTATTACATTATCAGTTTTGAAAAAAGGAACCACAGCATTTTTTTTATAACCACTGCAATGTAATAATGTTATAACATGATGGTGCAGAAACTATTTCACTATGAGTTCATGGATTTTATTAAATTTTGCTGTGACCTATTTTGTTTTTTTAACACAGACTTCTGTCTTTCATGTTCTTTCTTTTTACCCCTCAGTCATGTCTGCCAGTCCCTCCGTGAATGTGCAGTGTGCATCCATTTTAATTGAACAAATGCATGATAAGATGTCCCTCTTTATTCACATTAGCAGGGTATACTTCAATCGTCATACATCATGTCTGAGGTGCATCCTTGTTTAATTCAGGGATGAACTGGGAACATGCACATGAAAGGCCACAGCAGAGGGACTTTCTTTACTTTTATTCCAGATCGATATGGCATTTTCTGCAGTTAAATTTTCTGACCTTGTGCTTGAAAATAAGCAGATTGTGCGTTGTATGCAAACACTCTGGGTCTAGCTCCTTGTTCAAGATCCAGGTTTTGTGGCTATGGCTGTTGAAATGCAGAGATAATTCTACATTGGCGAAGCAGAAACCCGAGGCGTGTAA
Source organism: Fundulus diaphanus (assembly GCA_037039145.1). Taxonomy (NCBI): domain Eukaryota; kingdom Metazoa; phylum Chordata; class Actinopteri; order Cyprinodontiformes; family Fundulidae; genus Fundulus; species Fundulus diaphanus. The sequence goes on from CM073139.1 coordinate 8,759,966, forward strand.
TTAAACATGTTGTTGTTCATTTACAATCCAAATGCATCATTAAACCAGCCATGCACATGCGAAAGGAATGAACTGGCTGTAAGTAGCAGGAGTGGGCTCTCCAAACAGCACCTACACTGCAATTACTGATGAGAGAAAGGTGTGTGTGTGATGTGTGTGATGTGTGTTTTCAGCAAGTTAATGGTTGTATGGAGGCGATGGTCTAAATGTTTTCATCTGTAACATTTTATCCTGGTTCACCTCACTCAGCTACTGTCACACTGCAAACACACACTCCCACACAGCAGGAAAAACCAGGGAATGGAGAGGAAATAAAATGCCGACATCAGTCTGTGATCAGCAGGAAATTAGTATTTTGAGGAAATGTAAGTCGCCCTTTTTATTGTTTGTAATTCAAAGCTAAAAAGCTTTTTTAAATTATCTACAATATTTCAGATAATATTTATACTATTAACTAATAAAACCTTTTTAATTTAACCCCTTTAGTCTGTTGAACTAAAAGTGGTCTAGCGGCCTTTGTATAATCATCACAGTTGGCAGTTTTTTATGGAAAGTTCTGTTCAACCCACTTAAATCTGTTAAATTTGTACTCTTTACCTTGATTCTTGTCAACTAACAAAATCTGAAAGGAAAAGTCCAGTCTGTACGTATTTACGTAAAGTGTTCTGGGCACGTCCCACCGGGAGGAGACCCAGAGGAAGACCCAGGACACGCTGGAGGGACAATGTTTCTCGGCTGGCCTGGGATTCCCCCGGAGGAGCTGATTTAGGAGGCCTAAAATGAATTTGAAATCAGCCATTCCACAGTATGGAAAACTATCTACAAATGGAGGACACCTGCCAGTTTGCTCAGATCTTTCAGTTCAAGCAAGTTTGTCTGAAAGCAGACCTCAAGATGCTAAAAGAAATCTCCAGAAATGCTCAGAATATGAAAATACATCTCTGTACGACAAGAAAGGGACGGCACAAGTGTCTAAGAAAAACATGAAGGTTAGACTAAACTTTCCTAGGGATGATATATACAAAGACCAGAACAGATTGGTCTAAAGCTAAATTATTTGGACACCAGAACGGAGAGCATCTTTGGTGTAAACCACAGACAGCATTCCAGTAAAAGAGCCTCATACCACCAGATGCATGGTGTTGGAGGTGTCATAATTTGGAGATGCTTTGCATGATCTGGCCAGCTCAGAAGCCATCAATCAATTGGCGCATGAGCAAAACATGACAAATCTGTAGAAAAAAGTTAAAAATGAAGCAGAATTGGACTGTGCAACATGACAATGATCCAACACATAGCAGTAGATCCACCAAACAACGACTGAGACTGAAGAAATGCAAAGTCCTGGGTTGAAAAGCTGCCATTGAGAAGCTATGGGGTGACTTGAAGCAAACTGTACAGGCAAGAGGCGTAGCTCTTGCTGAAGTTATTTTAGCTAAAGTGGGTGTCACTAGTTAATAAGGTATAGGGTCTCTGAGATTAGACATTACAATTTGAATTTGATAAATAACTGAATGTTTGATGAGGTTGGTCATCTAAAAGTCCAGGTTCTGAGTTCTCCACTATAACTGATTCTGTCATGAAGATTCAACCCTATTGTCTCTTTTTTTCAAATGGGTGACTTGAAAATGCTGTCAAGGAATATTAATGAGATTATAAACACCAAAAGATTTTTTTCCCTTTACACCCAGCCACAATGTAATATTTTATCTCCTCACAGCCCACAATTTCAAAGAATTTACAGGAATTAAATGTGACAGACCACTATAAAGAAGTGCATTACTGTAAAGTTAATTTCCACTGTTATACTGATGACACTCAGTTATATTTATCCATAAATCCTGATGAATCCAATCAATTACTTCGACTACAAGCATGTCTTGATGGCATCAAAACCTGGATGACTTTAAATTTCCTGCTTTTAAATTCTGACAAGACAGAAGTTGTAATCTTTGGACCAGAGTCCTCAAAAAATAAACGTCTTAATCAATCACTTAATCTGGATGGCATTATAATGGCCTCTGGTAATAAAGTAAAAACTCTCTGTGTTATTTTTGTCCAAGACATGTCATTTAAATCCCATATTAAACAGGTTTCCAGGGTTTCCCTTTTTAAACTATTGCCAAAATATTGCCAAAATTAGAAATATTCTGTCCAGGGGTGATGCTGGAAAAACTAGTCCATGCATTGTTACTTCAAGGCTGGACTTTTCATTGTAATTTTTTACTATCAGGGAGTCTACAAAATGCAGTTTGAAGCCTTCAGTTGATGTTAAACCAAGAATAGAATTTAAAATTCTCCTTCTCACGCATAAAGCCCTTAATAATCAAGCTCCATCATATATCAGAGCTCTGATTACCCCGTATGTTCCTAACAGAGCACTTCACTCTCACACTGCAGGTCTATTGGTGGTTCCTAGAGTCTATAAAAGTAGAATGGGAGGCAGATCCGTGAGGCAGACACCCTGTCTACTGTACTTTTAAGACTAGTTATGCTGCTATAAGCTTAGGCTGCTGGAGGACATCAGGGTCTATTTCTCTCACTCTGCTAAGTTCTCCTACTGTTCTCCAATTTGCATTGCTTGTTATCATTTCAGCTTTTAACTTTTTGTTCTCTGTCCTTTTTTTCTTCATAGTAGGTACAGCTGGCCTGGCGTTCTATTAGCGGTGACATCATCCAGGGAAGACAGATCACCCGCTATTACCATATAACGTAGAAGAGATTCCTGGATCAATGCGTCTGTGCTTTTTTGTCTGTCTTATTGTGTCTCTGCTCTGTCTTCTCTGACCCCCAGTCGGTTGAGGCAGATGACGATTCACACTGAGCCTGGTTCTGCTGGAGGGTTTTCCTTCCCGTAGAAGGGGAATTTTCCTTTCCACTGTCGCTCCATGCTTGCTCAGTATGAGGGATTGGTGCAAAGCCATGGACAATACAGACGACTGTCCCTGTAGCTCTAC